>CM062818.1:2056677970-2057929955 GCA_031772625.1 Pinus tabuliformis
GACTGTAACGTTCCACTATTGGAACTAGTGGTTGGTCATGGATGTATTGTATGACTAGAACTTACACTTCTTAATATAACAAAGCCAACACATTTCATGCATATGTTGTATTGTATTCCAGTTATCTTGTTTACTCTAAATGATATATGTATTTGTTTGCTTACGCATGCATGTATGGATTATTCTGTATAAGTATGTATGAATCTTAGCGAAATGTGATGATTGGTTTAACCATCACTTTGGATTGTTAGCTAACTTTCTTTCCAGTTTGTGATGCATCTTCACTTGTGTGTTCCCTTCCAAGCTGCGTGCTATCACAGCTTTCCAAGGGGTGCACTCACCCCACTTTTCGTGTGTTAGAACCATTCTTGCAACTTCCTTGACTTAATGCACCTGTCACACCCTTGCTACCAACAGGGAAATCTTACTTTCCTCTGTGCGAAACCACGGTCAAGGTGATATCGTACGACCGACTACTGGGACTCCTACACCAAATGGTCTGAGGTCTAATTGGTACTTTCTACCGAGGATATCCCTTGACATGTTTGTGTTTCTAGCAACATCAACATTTAAGAGAAAAAAAATTTGGCGTAAATCACATGGTAATACATTTGTCGACGCGTAAATCACATGGTAATCCCAGGGGTCCACCTACCCTTCGTTCAAGGGACCACTGATAAGATCTCTAGGATTCTCAAGAAGCATAATGTTCCCTCGACCTTCAGACCCCTTAACACCATTCGTAAATCCCTCTGTTCAGTGAAGGATCCTATCGACCCTAAGGACATGAAGGGTGTTTATATTATTCCTTGTTCCTGTGGGACCCCCTATATTGGTGAAACTGAACGCCCTATTAATCAAAGGATTAATGAGCACGCAGCTGACCTAAAACACAGGAGAACCAAGTCTTCCACACTTGCGGAGCATGCGGAGAAGACCAAACATCATGTGTGTATTGAGGAGGCCAATGTTATTGCTAAGTTTCAAAGTTCCATCACCAAAAATTTAGGGAAGCCATTGAGATCGAAAGAAGACCAAGTAATCTCAATAGGGATGATGGTTGGAAGATTAGAAATTGTTGGATTCTGGCCCTCTCTTCCTAATCGTTTCTTCCCCTTCCTCCCCTCCCTCTATTTATAGCTGGTTATAATTTTCTTATATTAATATTTTCTTAACCTACTCTCTTTAGCCTTAATACTTTGATCCTCTTTAAGAATCTCCCTTGATTTCTTATTTTTGAGTGACTACCCTTTCCCTGACTATCTATACTCTTATAGCTAAATTAAACAACTTTACCAATAAATCCATATAATTTAGTTACCTTCAATAATAATACTATTATTATAACACTATTATAGTAATAATAATAATACAATAAATCCTTATTATTACTAATTTCCCTAGTTACCCTAACCATTAATTATTAGAATAATACTTCAACATGAATATAATAGTATCTATTATTACCTCACTAGTCGAATATATATAGTATAACAATAATTAATAATATTTTTGTTAATATTAAATACTTTCAATTACTAATATCCCTATATCTATTGATACTCTGACCCATTAAATAACATTTCTATTAAATTTATTAATCAGTTACCTTGCCATTATTAATAAATTAACCTTATTATTATAATAATATTTTATGAATTATTATCATATCCTCTTGATTAATAACTGTTAATTTTCCTAGTTCCATTATTTTAAGTTATCATCTTTATCAATTTTATAAATATTCCTTAGTAGTATTTGGGTATTAAAATAATATTTTTAACATATTAATTATTCAATTTGAATAGTCAAGTCTAGCCATTTCTTGGTCAAAATACTAGCCATTTTTTTTTTTCCAGTATGATCTATTATAGTCATTATTCTAGCCGTTGGAAGATCTGATCTCCCTATTTAATTCTGTAGCCATGATCTAATTATTCAACTTGTCCTGACTATGAACCACACTCATTGGTTCGAAACGCGTCGACAAATGTATTACCATGTGGTTTAAGCCGAATTTTTTTTTCTCTTAAACTCGATATGGATCACAGAAGCCTCAATTCAACTAACGTCAACATTTCTGGTGCTAGAAGGAGGGCTAGAAGACAAGTTGTGTCCTCTCATCCTATTTTGAACCTTTGCACATCTATCAGGGAGTCTTGCACTCTCAACCCTCCATGATGTTTTTCACATGCCGAACCTTTCCACATCACGAGGGAGATTTTTGATCTCTTGTCTACATACAAGTATGGTGGTGAAGGTGAAGTGGCCTAGCCTGTGTTATTACATGACTTCCTTTCCATTCTTGATGAGGAAGATGGATGTTCTAACGAACAGGCTAGTCTCTTGCTTGCATACACACTTCATGAATCCTCACATCGATGGCTATGCAGCCTATCTGCTGACAGTGTGCACTCACTTGAGCACTCATGTGATCTCATTGAAGATACTTTCCATCATTTTGATCCAAAACATATTGACCATTGGCAGTGCTTCCATGTTTTGCAGTTTCAAGCTCCGAAGAGCCAGATGAAGTTTCAATATCTCATTGACAGATTCGAGTATTGCCTTATTAAATCCATCAATCCCAAGAAGAAGTATGAGCCCAAAGCTCACTCAACATACTTCAGTGATGGAGATGTGCAATCACAGATGGATACGGTCATTGTCACAAGTGACTATTCGCCATCCCCTCATCAAACAACTCCACCACTACAGAGTGATGCAGGAGAACAGGCACACACAAAAGTTCAACTGTCACATCTTCCTAGCATTACTTCGCTTAAATTTTCGCACAGATTTGGTTGTGATTCCATTGAGTTGTCATATGCATTTTGTACCACAACCTCCATCTTCATACTCGGATGATCCTCCAGATGATACTATCTTGTGTTCTTCCATTTCAGACTCTACACTTGTTGTGAACGAGGATCAAGCCATTGACAGAGTTGGTGTTGCACAACCAACATGTGTTGTCATTCATGAAGAGTATGACTGGGAGCTTGAGTATCAACACTCGGCGAAGGATGACTCCCTTCTGTCTGAGCCCCCTCCATTATTTCCTGACATATTTGGTGAACCTTCCATCCATGATTTCGCATGTGTATCTTCATCTACGGATGCATCCATTGTTGATCACTCGTAGGACATACCGGATTTTAGTCCATCATCTGAAAATGGAGAGGATAAATTATTCATTGAAAATCCACTTGACTTTTCATCTGCCTTTTTCAGAAGCACAGAGGATGAATTTGTCTACTTCTCATCTACCCCTCTATTTGATTTATTAGATCATGAGGATGTCGATGAAATCGTTGATTTTTTTGGTCATAGCTATCGTGATCCATTTACTCTCGTATTCGATCACGATGATGATTCTATCGCAATTGATTTTTTGAAGCCACCTATCTATGATGATCTATGTGACGAAAAAGTCGAAACCCCACAGACTGTCGAGGCACTTCAGCCCGAGCTGATGGTTATGTCAGGCCCTCGCTATCCTGAGGTTTGTTTCACTTCCGATCAGAAAATTGTTGAATCACCTGAGGCTCCTCATCACTCATCTATATGCATTGAAGATCAATCTCACACAAAGATCATGCTTCCTCCACTCGAATTGCATGATCCCATCTCTCATGCATTGGAGGAATCTTACATTGCAAGCACACATGCATGATGCAAGTTGTCTTTGTTTCTTTCGTTTGCTTGTATGTTACAGTCAAGAGTATGTGTATGCTTCACAGTTGCACGCAGTGTTTCATAGCACCGTGACAAGTCCACGAACCACATGTCATGTACTTGCACCGTACACTTTTAAACATGAATTGTGTTTCTCTTCATTGTTATATCTTTCTTGTTTTTTCGTTCACACAACTGGGTTGTTTGCAGACCAAGCCTTCACCAACATGGGTCAAGCCCAGTAGCTAGCAGAAATTTTACAAGTCCAGCCACGCAGCCTGCTGGGCTCAGAAGTTGTGCAATACTGTTAGACATGCTTCCTTGAGAAAATTGTGCAGTTTAACCCAGGACAGCTGCTCAGCCCAGAAATTGTGCAATCCTAGGATACAGTCACCTATTCTTCCCAAAAATTGCAAAATCCCTCTGGGACAGTCATGTTGGGCATGGAATCCCCCCAAGGCATGTTTTGGGGCTCAAAGCCCAAGTTTTGACCCAATATCGTTGTGTTAGTGTCGGTCTTGAAAGCCCTCCATCAGTGATCAAAGCTCTTTGCATTTGCATTGGTAGGTGTCTCATCAGTGTCAAAATTTGCATCCCGTTAGGCATGCCATAACCCTGATGGAGGAGCTGGTCTATTCATATCCCTTTTGGCTTTGCTGGATCAGGTCATATCAGGTCATTGAGTTTGTCAAAATGCTCTTGTTTGGTCTTAATGTCAAAATTCTAGGTCTAGGGTTTTGGTCAGTTGTCTTAGCAAGGTTAGCAAGGTCATGTTTCTGATAGTCCTTGAGTGACCAGCAAGCCAGAGGGAGGATGGTAAACATGTTCCTTTGAAATTTTCATCATGTATAGCTCATTTTTAACCTTGGATTTAAAAACCCTGTTTTTAAAGCCAAGGTCATGATAATTTTTGTAAAAAGAATAAGTGTCCAAGAAATCTTCAGAAAGGCAGCAACAACCCTGGTCCCCTTGCCATAGTCCTTCAGATGATTTTCCTGCAAAAAGAATCAGGTCAAAGCACTCAAAAAATCAACTTCAGGATAAAGGAAACCAAGAAAATCAGTGTTTTTAAAAAGTGACCAAATAGACTTTATAAAGTGGGTTTTGGATGAAATTTTTTTGAAAGTGAGATTATAAAAGGTAATTCTCCCTCCTTTAATTCTCATTGTGCATTTCGAGCTTCTAAGAGTGATTGTGAGAGCGTGCAAGGAGAAGAAGGCGAAAATATAAGGGTTTCAGGCAGTTTACAGGTGCGCGACCCGTCCAGGCTTGTGCGCGACCTGTTGGGCGGTGCGCGACCCGTCCAGCAGCCTCCGGCAGTGCAAAAACACAACGGGCACGACCCGTTGAGCTGTGCGTGACCCGTCCAGGGGTGTGCGCGACCCGTTCAGCTGCCAGCTTCCAAAACTGCAAACAAATTCCCTCATTCCTCTTCAAACTTGCTTGATCAGTCGAGGTAGGCTCCTAATCCATGGTTGATGGTATGGATGATGAAAATAATGATGTATGCTATGGTTTTATCTTTTAAATTTGCAAATGAATGGATTAATGTGGCTGTTGCTAATGTTTGTAAAATGCTAGGGTTTTGTGACTGTTTCAAGTGTTTTTTGTCCCATTGATCCCTTCCTTTTTTCCCTCTTTCATTCATAGTCATGCTTGCATCTCTGTCCCATTTCATTTGCACATAAAATGTTGCCTATTTCCCCCATCCCTAAGTTATAAACCCTACCCCTCTCACAAGCACTCAAACCCTAATTCCCTCTACCATACACATGCAAAACTAAAACAGAAAAAAGAAAAGATACATTTGAAAATAAAGAAAAGAGTCATGTGAAATTAAAATGTTGTTGTATATCAAAAGGCATGTACATAACTCCTATATATCCTTGACATCCCCTTGTACATGAAACACTTTCCCTTGATGTGAAAATGATGAGTATGTACCCCTTAATGTGCATGCACTCCTTAAGAACAGAAAAAGAGCAAAATTTGCCTTATGCCACACATGAACTCCTGCAAGCAAATTTGTGTATGGTGTCCCTATGTCCCTATTGATTCATATATGCCTCTTCATATTCATTATCATACATGTTTTGTCCCATATGAGATGTTCTTTGTAAATTATTTCCCAATGTTAAAATTGTTCCTATATGCATGACAATTTGTAAAATTTCCCTTGAAAAATTCCCTGTTATTATCATATATTCCCATTCCTTGTTAAGAAGTTCCCTCCCCTAACATTCCCCTCATGTTTTTCCCCTTGAAACAACATAGAGTTCAGTACTTTTGCAGGCAGAGGCAGCAGTTCAATTTGTCCTTCAGTTTGCCCACCTTGCTCCAAAACCATGTCAGATACTAAGACTTATGAGCAAGGTGATGACCATTCATCATCTACAGAGATTGAGGAACAGAGGAGGCCTCGTAGAGGGGGTAAAGGAGGTCACCATAAGAGGGAGGAGCCCACTTCATTGGCAGAGTTACAGGCTTGTCCTTTGGCACTGAGTTGTTTCCAGTACATGTCATGCTATCAGTTTTGTGAGAGGCTCTCTCAAATTCAGCATCATAGAGAGTTGGCCCGCTTGTTTGTCTTACACCTCCATGATGGACATGTCACTCTTGCAGGGGTGAATTTCATATTGACACCCGAGGTGATCTCAGAGGCTACGGGTATACCGAATGTGGGAGAGGTGTGGTCTAAGCGCAGACTACTTGATTTTGTTCACTTTGAGCCCTATGTCCGGCCATCATTTGTGAAACTGTTGGCAGGTGTTTTCCCATTCAGATTCCTTCGGAGTGAGTATGCCCCCCTCATAAGACTCATCATGCATTACTTCACATGTGAGGGCAGATTTTCACAGGTGTATTCATATCACATTCGCCTGTTGATGCATTTCACCTGGGTGAGGATGATGAACCTCCCAGTCTTTCTATTTTAGAACATTCAGAGGATGGTACCTATGTTGCAGAGGAAGACCCCGGCCCAGCAGTACAGGAGTCTTCGTCACTATGGTTTGATTCAGCTCATTGTTTTGCATCAGTTGACTCAACAGGGCATCTCATGGGAGGAGTTCATCTCCCATGAGTTTTTCACAGTGCCACCTCAGCCACATCAGGAGGCTATTCATGAGGAGGGAGGACCATCTCAGCAGCCCGATGCTCCCATCACCAGACATGTCAGCTCTACTCCTATGGTCACCTATCAGAAAGGCCCAAGGGCCTTATTTGCAGCAGCTAGGCGAGTACTATCTCCACAGCAGGTGGAAGGGGTCTCGCCTTCATCGTCAGAGCAGCGAGTGTTATCTCCACAGCATGTGGAAGGGGCCTCGCTTTCTTCACCAACAGATGTATTGCAGAGGGGCAAAGAGCCCATGGTTCATGAGGATCCAGTGATCGATCTTGAGGTCAGTTCTCCTAGCCAGGAGGCAAAGGAGATCATTCAGCAGCTCAGAGCCGAGAATGAGACTTTGCAGCGGAGACTTGAGGGTGCTCAGTGGACCATCACATATTTAGAGCAGCGGAACACTCAGCTGGAGGAGGAGAAGGCCCTTGATGAGATTTGGAGGATTCGAAGTGATCGAGTCCTAAACCGTAGGAGGCCCGGTGATCCATTGCCTGTTGACCGGGAGTCTTTGCTTATTCAGGAGAATGCCCATTTGGAGAGGCTGTTGGCTAAGGAAAACCAAGACAAAAGGCTGCTAAGGAACATGAAAAACCACTATTGGGCTAGGATGCACGTTTGTAAAGCAAAGATGAAAGTGTTTCAAAGAAGATTGACCGAGGATCTTGGGAGGAAGAAGAAGGCCAACCCACTCTGCATCTTGGCTGAGGCTTCTCTCACTCATCATGACACTCACTAGCCTCTTCACAGCATCAAGCACAAATTTTTTTGGAAGTTTTGGCTCATTTTTGGCATTTTTGGACAATTTACAGGTTTTGGCTTCTCAACGGGTCTCACCCCCGGTGAGACCCTTTGTCATCGTAGCTCCGTGTTGCGGAAACTCAGCATTGGTGGATTTTTCATGCAAAGTTACATATTCCCATCCATTACCTTGATTTTTCATGGAGTTTTGGGCCTCCAAAAGGTCAAAATACAGTCAAATTTTGACTTTCTGCCCCTTTTTTGAGCTGCAGAAGTAGTCTTGGGAGAATTGACTTTTGACTAGACAAATGACCTCCACATACAAAAACTCCGGTTGGGTTGGAAATTAGACTCAGAGACCTTTCCAACGAGCTATCTTGCACCTCATTCTGACACCGGGAAGGCCTCCAAACAGGGCTTCAAAGTGCGCGACCCGTTGAGCCGTATGTGCGTGACCCGTTGAGCAGATTTGGCCAGATTTGACCAGTTCAGCCCAGAATTTGCAGATTAGCACCAGTTTGACTTGCTGAGGTCGATGATGATCCTTTTGACTGTACTTGTGGCACTTTTTGGGTACTTTTACTCTTGTTTTACTCTTCTAGAAGTTTCTCTCATGTAAAAGGGTAAAATTGACTGTATGAACTAGTTTCCAAGTTTTTAGAGGCAAGTTGTTTTGACTGCCTATTTTGTAGTGCTTAGTTTAGGAGTTGTTCAAACAGCTCCTAGGATAGTGAGCTCGACTCCTAGAGGTGGGGAAGAGGTTAGATCATATATATTATTACTTTCATGCTCATTTTCATGGTTGGACTCTTGAGGGAGGAACTATCATTGTATATTTTGCTTGTATCTCTACAATTTTTGCTAAGGAAGACCAGGGTTTTGCAGTCATCATTGGGATTCTTGTGGACTCATTGTGTTGATGGTGTGTCTCTTCATGTTATTGTAAGCTTTGTTATGTGATTCATTTCCTTTCTATACTGCTGCATATTAAACAAATGAAGTGATAAAGTTAGAATTCATGCTTGCATGCTCTGCTTTCAAATTTGTTTAATTTCTATGTTTTCTACTGTCTAAAGAGAATTCAAATCCATTGTTTGCTCTCTTTAGCCTTCTGATCTTTCTTCCACATCATCCATTTCAGCTAAATACATCTACACAATCTCCTACCTTGCCCCAAAGACTCCCCTGCAGAAACTGTGTCAAATCCCCGCACCCTAAATTGCAGATCCTCAATTTGCCACCAAAAACCCAAAAAACCCCAAATCAACCTTTAAATCAGTTTACTGGCCTAATATCTGTGTTACCTTGATTGGTCATCTCTTCCCATTGAAAATTTAACGAGATTGACCGGAGAGAGCCTTCTCCTGCCCCGTAGGGCTAGCTACGAGGCTGAATGGTTTGATGTAGCTTTGAGATTTGCCTTTTCAGCCTGAGGTGAAATTTCAAGTGCTAACACGTTGGAAAGACTTTGTGAATTGTGGGTGCGGGGCGCGAAATGTATGATAGAGTCACAGGGTTGTCCACCCTAGTTTTGTAATGCAATGTCGGCTGGATAGACCTACCCATGGTCTGTGGACCATGGAATTGTATAAGTAGAGCGAGGCTCTAAGAAGAGAAAAAGAGATGAAGTATAAGGGATTGTGTCTTTGGGTCATAGAGTAGGAGAAGGCTCTACAACTGAGTGTACAGAGGCCTAGTAGTCCATAGCTGAGTGCACGAATCCCTGTAGCTAAGTGCGCAGGGTAGAGTTGAGTCTATAACCAAAGAGGGAATTAATAAAGAGAAGTTTATTATCAATTTGTGTATTTGTTCTTGGGTTAATGCATGTTTGAAATAAATTGCAAATATATTGTTTATTTACTGCGTGCACTTATATGAATGGTTCATGTTGTTAAGTATAACTTAAAGCACGCAAGTAGGCTAAAATAATCAACTAACATTGGAATATCAGTAAGGACTTGGGTAATAACATAGAAATGCAGTGTTCGGCCCCTAAGTAGGGCTACATGAAGGCAGTATATCAGGCTGCGAGGTATGTGAAAGTGCGCAAAGTGACTTGAGCACAAGTTTGAACCGCGGACCACTTGAACTCATCAGGCCTCTCCAGGGTATAGAAAACTGGTTCTAGCACCCTCCCATACCACTTCGGGTGAGACCTCAGTCCGCACTTCACGGACTGTTGCTGAAAGGGCCAGTAGTACCAGGATTTGTTTGGCTAACTTAACTCTGAACTTAGGTCAAGCCCCAATAAGCCAACAAATGGTTTCCTTGCCAGGACTAGGATCTGCATAAGAGATGTCTGATTTCGTATTGCTGGAATCTAACAAAGAAAGGAATTGAAGAGTGGTTGGATAGAAAGATTCACGAGTTCGCGATGTAGGAAAATAGGAATCTGCGCTTATCAAAGGAAGAGTGGTTAGATTGCTACTTATATATAGAATCCATAAAATTTTCTTTGCATCCTTCCCCTCTAAGCTGTACGAGTGGATCGCGAAGCTAGCAGACAGTCAAGGAAGGTGTAGGCTTGAAAAAGCTATTGTGTGGACTCTAGAGTTTGTGCGCTAATTGGAAGCATCAGAAGATAAGATCACGCGCTTTGTGGACCATTGGATCGATCGAATTATAGGAGGTTTTATCACCAAGTTCGTGGTAGATACTTTAGTTAGCTATAACGAGGCAGAACGACGCTTCCTCAAAGGATCGCGAGGTAAGTACGTTAAATATTTGAACACTTGGATTAAGATGCTACTGTGTGAAAAACGGGTTATGCGAATAAATTGATGTTTGGGGCTACACGAAGTGGGAGGATCTACAGAAACAAAGGTAGCGCAGAATTAGAGACTAGTCCCTTGATTTCACTTCCACGGGAAAGTGAGGAGGAGCTCATGAAAGTTTCACCAAGAAGTGGGATTAGTCTAATAAGGCAGCGAATTCCATGCATACCACCCCTACCTACACCACCACCAATTTCACCATATTCACCCCCATCTTCGTCCACACCACCTTTGCCACAACCACAGTTCAATATGGCGAGCGCAATAAAGTTTCCAGTGTCCAAAGGAGTAGGGAATGAAGATCCGGACCAGTTTTGGTTCGTGGTAGAGGCTATATGGGAAGCGCAGGGTGTCACGGATGATAATATAAAGAAATCAACACTGGTTAGTGCCTTGTAGGATCATGCACTAACTTGGTACATCAAGCATTCCAATGACAATCCAAATGTAGGGATCATAGATATCCAAGCTGTGCTAAGCAGGGAATTTAGTAGGCCAAAATCAGAGACACAATCGATTATCGGATTTAAGGAAATCGCGATTCTTCCAGGTGAGACCCCCTAGGAGCTAGATCAGAGACTAAAGAATATGATTCATGAAGCCAATATGACCTTGATGGATGGGAAACACCGCACATTTTTTTTAGCATCGCTAACGCCACATCTAAGGAACGCACTATCACAGCAGAATCTGTCAACTCAGGGCGAGGCCTTGGAGATTGCAATGAGGCTGCATGAGACCCTGATACAAGATCCTAACCTGGGAGTCCAACAGATCCATGCACAGTTGAAAAACTTGTGCCTTGAGATGTAGAGTTTGACAAAAGATAGGACGGCTCGCCCAGAAGCGCGAGAAGAGGTATGGTATGTAAAGTGCAATGGCTAGGGACATGACAAGGACCATTGTCCAGTATTCGCAAACTACCTGGTGGGAGGAGGACCAATGCCATTGGGACTGGAGGCACAAGCAGGACCGAGCACGACGCCTGTCTTATGGTACGTGATTTGTCATATAGGAGGGAATCATGCTATAGATAACTTCCATCTATTACAGAAGTATACACAGACATCCCAGTAGTTGTTCTATAATTTCTACAAGTCAGTAGGCCACGATGAGTGCACCTGTAGAAGTTATGAACTGATGATGGATCAGACTCCTACCTATAGAGTTCACACTGAAACACAGGCCCTCGATCAAAATGCAGGGATGGTGCACACTAGATTTCAGGGGCATGAAAGAGGTCGAGGTGGAATGGGACCAGGAAGAGGTCATGGATAGCTGATCTGTTACAATTGCGAAGGGCCAGGGAATTATCTCCATGATTTTACAAACTCGACGAGACCATCATGCCTATATTGTACCCATTTTGATCATGAGATGGAGGACTATCCCACGCTGGATTGGAACAAGGAGATAGAGCGATGGCAGAACCGATTACACGAGCTAACCACGCTCAACTACAACATGATTACAAGGTCCCTGTGCTACGTGAAAACAAATGCAAGATACCTGCCTATGTATGATGGATTGACTGAGGTGGATGATTTCCTGAACAAATTTGAAAGCGAAGTACCAGAATAGCAGTGTTTTGACGCTTTGAAATGGGCACTGCGTGCTACGCCCATAAGATGGCGGGGTACACATCAAAGAAGTTTTGAGGACTGGTGCGAATGTGGAAGGATGATGCTCATGTGTTTTAGAGCCTCAGATGTGGATGAAAGCCAGGTATGATGAAAGAAACAGTCTGCGCGCCCACCTCTCCAGATGGGTACAGGCATATGGTGCACAACTTGCATGAATGCACACCGTCCTCGTGATAGGAAATACAATCAACAAGTAGGTGTGGGAAAGATGATGGTGTGAATGACGACTAGAAAGTATGGTAGGACCAAGTATACATAAGCATATTCACATAGAAGCTTTGGACAAAGTACACGAAGCACTGAACGCGGTCCACCATATGAAGCGAACTAACTGGAACCTATGCATACCAATGGTTCTATGGGCTTATAGGACCATGTCCAAAAACTTGACCGAAAGGGCACTTCCGAAGCTGGAGTATGAAGCAGAAGCTATAATCCCTATGGAGCCTGCAAAGCCTAGTCCGCGCATAGTAGCACCCGTAGATACGATGGTTTGCGAAGCCCGAAAATAAGAAATCACACATCTACAAGAAACTGAACGCATGGGACTTGAGGAAGAAATCCAACAGGGAAACCTTAGACTCCATGAACTTGAAGAAGAAAGGGTACGATTAAGGAACAAAAGCTTTTTGATGGATGCGGAAGTCAAGAAGTTGGAGAATGATATCAAGGAATATTTTCTCGCTAAAAAAAATAGGATGGTAAGGCAAGGTGTGTACGATCATGTTGACAAGTTTGAGAACTATCATTGTAAATTGATTAGTCTGATGCCTTGGCTTGAATCGCATATTACTAAGAATAGTGACCAAGGTAGTGCATTTCAAATGGTGAAGTGTGCGATGCTGACCGTAACAATACAAGGTGGGGATTCCTTAGGAACCATGACGAAGGACAGGATGGAACTCCACACGAGTGGTGCAGCCACCTGACTAGCCAGGGGAAGGATAGTCTTGGTGCTCCAGGAAGTTGGAAGGGAGTGTGCGACTATAAACTATTTTGCCTGGGAGTTGTGTGATATTGGAGATGCGCACCGAAGCAGAGAGTCACAAGGTCCGCGACTGCACATGGAGGGTTGCGCTGCCATGCGAGTTGGCCAGAAAGTGACTGTTGAAGTCACTATTCACGATGGGATGCTCGACTTGAGGCCAAATTGAGTAGGCGACAGGCATTTAGGACATGATTTATGGGTGAGATTTGGGAAAATATGCCGCTAAGGGAGCATTAATGAACTGGATTTGGGCGGAACAATTGAATTTGAATACAAAAAGTACTTAAAAAATGAAGGGCTGCCCAACAAATGACACTTGGTTAGTTGTGAATTGAGCGATTGAACAGAGCCCTAAGTATTATGAGCCGAGTGTTGATTGAGCCCCTTAATTCATGAGTGACAAATTGTAGCACAACTACAATGATAAAAACTAAGGATGGTCTGGGAATAGAAGAGGTAACCGCCGGCGAGGCTACATAGGCCCTAACCATGGAGGATGTTCTAGAAGGTGCTGGGTTTGTGGCAGAGATCCCCAAATCACAGCGTACACCAAGACCCAAGAAGGATAAACAAGAATCGGCTCCTGTATGCGTGTCCCCGCAGAACCCGCTGCATAGCAAACTGTCGATGGAAGACAAGGGTAAAGTTTTCACCATCGAAACAAATGAAGAAGAAGAATATTTACAGGCCCTTACCATCATAGAGGAAGAAAACGAAGGCATGGAGGTGGATATTCAACCTATGCGCTCTGTGACAAAATTGCCCGCTTATCCCCCTGCAAAAATGGAAGGCCAAAGTGCCCAAGGACCTGGACGAGACCAAGAATTCCCTTTGTCCAAAATGGATTTTAGATAGACTCCTAAGTCTAAGTGTTCCTCACAAAGGAAAATGAAATTCCAAGGAAGTTCCTAGAAATAGCCCCATGGCAGAGATCTTTTCATTCTGAATCTACTACAACTTGAATGGGAAAAAATGGACTTAGGATGCAGAAGTTATCGTAGAAAGAAGATGTCGTTTGTTCTTTGGGAAAAGAGGAAAAATCCCCTAAAGATGGAAAAAAACCATTATAAAGGGAAATTGCATCGGAGATGGTCCAAGAGGCGGACTTAAGCGGAGGTAGAAGAGACCTCGATTGCTGATCCCCGACATATCGGGTCGGAGGCAGGCACATGCACATGACATAAGGTAAGGGCCTTGGACGGATTTGATATTACGATCGCTGATATCAGTGGATCGGCATCGACGATGGCATGAGACAAGGGATGGACCCCCGGGCCAATGCAACTTGTGATTGCAATATATCACATCGCAACGATGTAAAAGGGGTGTTATACATGCGACTAGTGATTAGCGAAAGCCGGACCCGATGGGTTTTATAAACACAACTTTATAAAATTTGAGTTTCGGTAAAAGGGATTTCCTGTGTATAAGCTTGTTTCAGTATAAAAACCAAAATACAAAGGAAATACACCCGAAGTGATAAAGATGGACCCGAAGGGGAATTATAGGCATGATTTATAAAATTTGAGTTCCGTAAGCAGGGTTTCAGGTGGGCCTCAAGTGGTAAATGGTATTGGGCCAGCTTCGCCCGATCCCATACAATGAACGATGCGTGGCTAGTGGAGGAGAGAGGAAAACCACCTTTTCGGGTGGGTAGCCTCCATACCCATAAGCCACTCGAAATCGCATATTAACCGTTGGATTTGGGATCCCATAGATCGATGGTGGGGCTTGCGATAGCGGCCAGAGGTGGACCTGATGTGATTATAGGGCGGATGTGATAAATTTTGAATTCCGATAGAAAGTGTTTTGTCGGGTTTTTCACGTATTTCCCGTGTATTTTGGATTTTACCCAAAACTCTTATGCGATGCGAGATGCTGCCTAATGGTGGACCCTATAGGGATTTTAGGGGCGATTGAATGGAATTTCATGTCCATATTTCACGTCTGATAGTGTATTTTCCATAAATCTCTGTGTAATGAAATTTTCTCCATTTTCAGGTTTTTTGCCTAAGAGAAGGGCCCGAAAGCTCTATAACCACTCGAGATGCTCATGTCATGCTACAAGCGAGTGTTTTTATAGGTAATGATGCATTTTGAAGACACAGAGACACAAATCCAGATGGCCAATCGAACTGAAAAGGAGTAGGGAAGCTGCAGAGGCGCAAAGAGATGATGATATACAGAGAAATGGCTGGGGTAGTCAAAAAGCCGGAAAAGTACCTCAAAGGAGGTAGAGAGCTCAATTGAGAGGAGGTAGAAGCAAGGGAGTAGAGAGAGCAAAAGCTAATGCGCAGAGCAGATGAGGGGCTCTTGGAGGTCAAGCGATCCATTGGTGCATGCAGAGGCCAAGAGAGAGCTCAAAGAAGCCAGAGCCAAAGCCAGAGCTAAGGGACAGAGCAACGAGCCAGAGCCAAGAGCCAGAGCCAGAGCCAGAGCCAGAGCCACAATGAAGAGCCAGAGTGAGAGTGAGAGACAGAAAGCCAAGAGATTTAGAGCCATGGATGAGATGGTGTTCTAAGCCCATTGTTTCTGTGTGAAATAGTGGAGTTGAGTGTGGAGCTTTTAAAAGAACTTATACCATAATCCCAGAGGGCCTAGTTGAGTTGAATAGAGATCAAGGAGACGTAGCCCAAGAGTTTTGGGTGAATTCCATATTATATTGCTGTTATGTGTGTTTGTTATTTACTGCATTGTTCCACTGTTATATGTTTTACATCTGTTGAAGCAAATCATCTTACAACACATAAATAGTTTTAAAATAAACACAAGCATACAAATATTTTCAAGCACATATTTAATTCCACATTGGTTAATCATAAAGACTTTGGAATATTTAAGCTTTGGAAGTGGGAGAGGTTCTTGTAAGTTAGATAAGAAGCCTAAGTGCCCCATTTCAGATCAGGTGGTATCAGAGCTTGAGATTGATTAACCATACCTTCAAAGAAGGTTACATTATAATGCTTGATTGACATAGCAAAGATTGCTTGTCTGAAAGGTGTTTAAACAGTCAAAGGTTGATTGTATGCTTGTTTGCAGACTGACTATTGTTTGAGTTTGTAGAGGTGAAGGAAAAGCTATTGATAGCTCAGTCTAGGAAGGACAAGAAGGAAGAAGGGATGAAGGTTGCTTAAATAAGCTCTTTAGTAATCTTGTTGAATTTCTTTTGTTCATTGGTATAATGACAACTTCTACAAGTGAGTCCTCAAACTCCTCTTGCATCACAAGACTCTTTGATGAATAAATGAAGCAAGACTTGTTCATTATGATGGACAAGGTGAGAGAAATGTGTGAGGAGGGAAGGAAGAGAAACATACTTAGAGAGCAGTTGAATTTTGTGGAGGAAGAGAAGCAGTTGCTTTCTAACAAATTGCAGGAAATGGAGAGGCAACTTCATATTGAAAATATGAACCTGAGAAGGATGCATGAGTTGGAGACACATCTCTTTGTTTCCAAAGAAACCTTGGTCAAGTATCAGCTTGAAGAATAGGTAAAGCATTACATTTTGTCTTCAAATTCCTGTAAGAATTCTTAAATTGGTTCTTTTGAAAAACATACTAGAGGCATAGGTTCCAAGCTAATGTCCAAGATGGGCTATGAAGGAAAGGGCTTGGGAAATCATGCACAAGGTATTGTTGAACCAATAATGGTTGAGGAAAGGCCTAAGTTTTTGGGTCTTGGCTATGAACAATATTATGGAAAGTGTTCCAAAGCTGCCATGCAGGCCATTGAAACAGTTCCAAGAAGGAGTTTCATTTCAGGTCCTCTACCTCAAGAGTGTGAAGATTGTATTCAAGAGGAATGCAATGGCTTGAAACATCATTTGCAGGATGCAGGTGTTCAGAAGCACACACTTGAACCAGAGAGTTGTGGAGACTCTAACAACCTTGAAGAGATTGATGGTGTTCCAAAGGGAGCCACTTCTTCATTTGCTTCACCTCCTCATGAAGGCAATAAAGGTGAAAGAGAAAGGTATAAATCTGGCTCTAATCATCTTCCTTTCGATTTTGCAAAGCATGATAAATTTCTACATAGATATGGGAAAAGAATTACATGTTCCTTTTTTGGTTTGGATAACCATCCTATTTCTAGATGTTGGAAGAGAATGGCCACATACAGGAAACTTTTGAAGGAAAGGAAGCAAGAAGACAAAGGTCCATTGGACAAGGCAAATCATGTTGTAAAGAGGATGCACATGCAGTGTACTTATTGCCATAAGCAAGGGCATCTTGATGAAAGGTGTTGAACTCTAAATCCAACAATGCTTCCACAAACGCTGAAGAAAGTGGAAAGAGAAGATGGCAGAAATGGAAAGGAAGATTCCATGAATGATGTGTCTCAGGATTCACATGTTGATGTTGATGTGCAGCCAAAGGTAGTACCTTTGAAAGGGATTGGTGAAGAATGGTTAGAGTTCTTATCCAATTAATATTGCATGTCTATTGATGGATCTGTATGCATTTCTTTGTTGATGGAATGCAAGTTGCAGGATTTTACCAAGAAGGTGAATGGAGAAGTTAAGTAGGAGACTCACTTTGTTGCTGCAACATTATATTTCATTTCAGCTTCAAAAGTACAGTGTGCTTAAGCAAAATTTGAAGGATGAAATGCATGCATAAGATTGAGGTGCATGAACACAGGTGTAGGTTTTAACCCCGTACAGAAATTACTTGCATACGAATTCTAAAACACAGAAAATAAACATTGCGAGAGCATAACACATAAAACACATATACACAAATATTTTCCCTTGGATTCCAAAACCAGGACTACCAGCTTGATTTTTCATTATGTTCCTTTCAATGTTACAATACATATTTATACATGCCGAAGCATCCAATAACATGGACCAAAAAAACCATCACGTCCAATACCATGGACTGAAAACCATCGTGTCCAAAAAACATGTGTGAAAATCATGCACAAAACCATAGGTGGGTCTGCCCAACCTAACATAGGTTCCAAAACCAAAATTTTCCAAGGCGCTGCCCTAGACCCCATAAAGTGGGGTTACGGGTGCCCCTCAAACCCCCTGTGACCTCCCCCCCACTAACCCCCAGTTAACTACATGGGCTAGTCGTGGAAAGAATATAACACAACCAAACATTCTCCCACTTGTTGTTTTCTTTCCATAGGGAGCCACAAGAGAGCTTAATCATTTATCTAGCCCTGCAACGCCCATTGTTTCTCTACACCAAGAGAACTTCTCAGAGCTCACAAATTTTGTCAATGCATCCACAATATTCTTCAAAGTGTCCACCTTTACCAACAACACCTTTTTGTCTTCTATCATATCCCTCACAAAGTAATATTGAACATCAATGTTCTTTGTCTTTGAATGATATGCAGGGTTCTTTGCCAAGAAAATTGCACTTGGCTGTCACAGTCTATCCTTATAGCTTCCTGTACTAACCCCATACTTGAACACAATCTCTGCAACCAAACTGCTTCCTTGCTTGCATGAGTGGTTGCCATGTATTCTGCCTCTGTAGTTGATAGTGGCACTACAGATTGTTTCTTACTCATCCAACTGACTGCACCTCCAAATAGGTTAAACACATACCCACTTGTAGATCTTCTCTGATCTAGATCTCTAGCCCAGTCTGCATCAACAAAGCCACGAATATCCGATATGCTATCCAATCCTAGTCTTCCTTGGTAGCACAAACCATAATCACTAGTGCCACGCAAATACCTGAAAACCCGCTTCACTGCTGTCCAATGCTCCTTCCCTGGTTTTGACATAAACCTGCTCAATACTCCCACTACATGTGCAATGTCTAGTCTAGTACAGACCATTGCATACATCAGGCTATCGACTGCACTTGCATATGGAATACGGGACATGTCCTCTTCCTATTCTTTTGTCTTGGGACACTGTTCAGCAGATAACCTCACACCTACAGGAATAGGAACCTTCACCGGTTTACTATCCTGCATATTAAACCTTTGCAGTATTTTCTCGACATACTTCCTCTGGTTTAACCAGAGCTTCCTCTTTTCCTGATCTCTTTTAATTTCCATGCCCAAAATATAGTTTGCAGCACCAATATATTTCATGTCGAATTTGGAGGACAATTGGGTCTTCAAATCATGGATAATTTCTTTGTCATTTCCAACTAGCAACATATCATCCACATACAAGACTAGATAAATAACACCGTCACCAATTAATTTAAAATACACACAATGATCTTCTTTGCTTCTGGTGAAGCCAAGTCCCCATATAAATGTATCAAATTTATGATACCACATCCTTGGTGACTGTTTTAACCCATAAAGGGACTTCTTTAACTTGCATACTAGTTCTTTCTTACCCATCATTGCAAAGCCTTCAGGTTGCTTCATGTAGATCTCCTCTTCCAAATCCCTGTGAAGAAACGTTGTCTTCACATCCATCTATTCTACCTCAAAATCAAAAGTAGCAGCAACAGATAAAAGTAATCTAATAGAAGTTACCTTGGCAACAGGAGAAAAAATATCACTAAAATCAATTCCCGACACCTGGGAATAACCTTTTGCAACCAACTGAGCTTTGTATTTATCCACTTTTCCTTCTGCATTTGTCTTCTTTTTGAACACCCATTTGCTACCAATGGGTTTCCTCCCAGCCGGCAGCTCCACTAGATCCCAAGCCTCATTTTTGTGCAAAGATGCCATTTCATCAACCATGGCCTCTTTCCAGAGTTTTCCATCCTCTGAATCCACTGCTTCCTTCACAGTTCTGGGATCATCATCAGTAACAAACAAAGAAAAATTTGAACAGAAAGAAAATGGACTATACCTCTTTGGCTGCCTTCTTTCTCGAACTGATCTTCTCACAGCCAGAGTTTGTGGTTCTTCATCTTCTGATTCCTCCTTTGCTATAGAGTCTGATTCTTCCTCCTTTAGCTCAAACTCTATCTTCTCAGGTTCCTTTGGTTGGAATTCATGTTTAATAACATCTTTCACCTCTTTGAACACCACATCTCAATTGTACACAACCTTCCTTGTTACTGGGTTCCAAAGTTTATAACCCTTTAAACCATCCTTATACCCAATAAAGATGCACTTTTCAGATTTACTATCCAACTTGGTTCATTTCTCCTTTGGAACATGTACATATGCATCACATCCAAATACCCTTAGATGTGAAAGAGAGGGTTTCTTACCAGTCCATGCCTCATGTGGAGTCTTATCCTCCAACGCTGATGAAGGTGACCTATTGACCAGGTAACATGCAGTATCTACTACCTTTTCCCAGAATTCCTATCCTAACCCGACACCACTGAGCATGCTTCTTGCCCTTTCCATCAATGTTTTGTTCATTCTTTCTGCAGCTCCATTTTGCTGAGGTGTATATGGAGTAGTCTTCTACCGTGCTATACCACACTTCTCATAGAATTCTTCAAATTCCTTGCTGCAAAACTCTCCACCATTATCTGTCCTCAGCACCTTTATCTTCTTCTCTGTCTGATTTTCCACGAGAGCCTTAAATTCTTTAAACCTGTAAAAGACTTCAGATTTCTTCTTAAGAAAATATATCCATGTATTCCTTGAGAAGTCATCTATAAATGACACATAGTACATAGACTTACCCAGTGATGGAACCTTCACAGGTCCAAACACATCACTGTGCACAAGCTCTAATATCTGTTTTGCCCTCTTACGACCAGAGGGGAAACTCACCTGATTCTGCTTCCCATATACACAATTTTCACAGAAATCAAAATCTAGAGAGCTATTACTCATACCTTCTACCATACCTTTACCATGAAGTATTCGAAGGCCTTTCTCTCCAATATTTCCAAGCCTTTGATGCCACAGCATGGTCTTCTCTCCAGAGACCACTATATTTTCTGCTCCACTTTCAAGAACCATAGAATTGTTGCACCCATCAACAACCGTGCTACCTTACAACTTGTACAAAGTTCCAATCCAAACTCCCCACATCAATACCAGTGCTCCCCGAACCATCTTGCAGGTATCCTTCTCGAACACTATTTTTACACCTGCATCATCCATCTTGCTTACAGAAATTAGATTTCTAGCCAATGCAGGAATATGTAGAACACTCGGAAGTTTTCTAACTCTTCCACCTTGCAACTTCAACTTTACCTTTCCGTGACCAACGATTTTAGCCTTCCTGTCATCCCCCAAGAATACATCACCACCATCATATTTCTCATACTTGCAGAACCACTCTCTATGGGGAGTGAAGTGAAAAGATGCACCTGAGTCAATCAACCATGCCTCATGATCTACATGTGTACTTGAAGAAGCCAAGTACACATCCCCACCTTCATTTGAGGTGGTTTTTGCCTCTGTAGAAGGAGCCTCATCAGATCCCTTTCCTTTGTCAGGAGCTTTAGATTTACAGTCCCTTTTGAAGTGGCCTTCCTTTTCGCATTTCTAGCACACCACCTTTACAGGTTTTCCTGGAGATTTATATCTCCCTCTAGATTTAGATCTCCCACTCGATGACTTATTTTTGTTTCTGTTCTGGGACCGTCCTTGTACAGACAAGGCATCACCATTCTAGCTCTCCATATTTTTCCATCTCAACTCCTCCATCAGCAAGGCTGAGACTATTTCATCAAACTGCAAGGCAGTTGCATTGCTACCTATTACAATAGCCAGACTATCCCATGAATCTAGTAGAGAACACAACAAACTGATGCACTTATCTTCATCTGAAATTTTAATATCAACAGATGCTAACTAACTTACCACAATATTAAATACATTCTGATGCTCTGTCACCAAGTCTCCATCTTTCATCCTCAGGTTATACAACTTTTTCCACAGGAACAGTTTATTCACCAGAGACTTAGATTGGTACAAAGTACCTAACTTGTCCCACAAACCCTTTGTCGTAGCTTCCCCTGATATATTCAACAATACTGAATCTAAGACACACAATCATATTGTGCTCTTTGCCTTCCGATCCAACTTCTTCCATTCTTCATCGGATACTCCTGTTGCTTTAGTACCTGGATCTACCGCGATCCACTGATATTTATCCACCAACAAATCCTCCATCTTGAGTTTCCACAACTCAAAACTCTGACAATTAAATTTCTCGATCTCTATCTTTCCACTGCTCGCCATCTTCTTTCACCACTAGAATCGTTCTCACAGATCTCCCACTGAGCAGGGTCTACCACAGGCCCGAGCGAAACCCCTCAGCAACAAAGGCATACCCTTGAAGCTAAAATAGCTCCGATACCAAATGTAGGTTTTAACCCCGTACAGAAATTACCTGCATACGAATTCTAAAACACAAAAAATAAACAATGCGAGAGAATAACACATAAAACACATATACACAGATATTTTCCCCTGGATCCCAAAATCAGGACTACCAGCTTGATTTTTCATTATGTTCCTTTCAATGTTACAATACATATTTATACATGTTGAAGCATCCAATACCATGGACCTAAAAAATCATTGTGTCCGATACCATGGACCGAAAACCATTGCGTCCAAAAAACATGTGTGAAAATCATGCACAAAACCATAGGTGGGTCCACCCAACCTAACATAGGTTCCAAAACCAAAATTTTCTGGGGCGCTGCCCCGGACCCCATAAAGTGGGGTTACGGGTGCCCCTCAAACCCCCTGTGACCTCCCCCCCGCTAATCCCGGGTTAAATACGTGGGCTAGTCGTGGAAAGAATATAACACAACCCAACAACAAGGACGCTGATGATTTCCCTGTATTTGAACATGTATGTGTAATTAACTTGCATGGTTGATTGCTTTGACATGCATGTGTAATTAACTTGCATGGTTGATTGCTTTGACATGCATGTGATGCAATGTTGACTTGGGAGAAGTTAACTTCATCTCCAAGATGGAGATAATGGTGAAGTGTTTCATCTTTTGAAAAAGAGTCCTAATGGTCTTTTTCTACATGCTTGACTTGAAGGGTCATTTGTCTTAAAGGCATGTTTTGTGGGCTTGTTGTCTAGTCCATCATTTGTATGCAGATGTAAGACATGGAGGCATTCAAAAGATGTGAAATCTATTTCTTTTGTTGAAGTAGGAGTTTAGGCCATCTAGTTTTTGTCTATGCTTCTGTTGTTTTTAACAGTTTTTATCGACAACTTTTCAAACAGGTACAGATGAAATTTTTGTGGAGAAGATGTACTTCATATTTGTTTGAGCTACATTGGATCAATGATTAAGGTAGAGAAGTTCAAACTACCTTCTGTGACCATCTCAACAAGAGTTGTGCATGAAGTCAAGGAGGAAAACAGTTCTTCCTAGGAGGACCAGCACATCTAGGAAGGAGAGTGATCAAAGGCTTTGGTTCAGAGGCACTATGCAAGGCAAGTGTATGGAGGTTGAAAGAAGAGGGTGTTGTTACTCTCATTTACTATTCAGATCAGTATATCAGTCTTTTGGAGACCAAAAGTTATTTTAGTGGGAAGGTGTGATCCAAAATGGATTTTGGATAGACTCCTAAGTCTAAATGCTCCTCACAGAGGAAAATGAAAGTCCAAGGAAGTTCTTAGAAATATCCCCATGGTAGAGATCTTTTCATTCTAAATCTACTGCAACTTGAATGGGCAAAAATGGACTTAGGATGTAGAAGTTATCATAGAAAGAAGATGCCCTTTATTCTTTGAAAAAAGATTTAAAATCCCCTAAAAATGGCAAAAAACTCTTATAAAAGGAAATCGCATCGGAGATGGCCCAAGATGAGGACTTAAGTGGAGGTGGAAGAGATCCCTATTGCTAAGCCCTGACATATCGGGTTGGAGGCATGTTATAGACATTTTTGGGCATTGAAACCCCAATCATATATGTCCATAAACCAAGGGCTCCTAAGTCCCTAAAGTGTTGTTCCAACCCCTAAAAGAACAAGGTCACCTGATTACATCATCTCCCAGAAGTTCTCCATGAAAAACTACTCAGAACTGGTCAAAACTGGACCATCTCACCTGCTCCATGGTCAAAGTGCGATGCATCCCACCTGATGCACATGGGAGGTGAGATGCATACTAAAAATCCCTTCTATAGGGTGCAATGGACGAGAATAGACAAGTGGCAGAGACAGTTTGCGAGTTGGATGATCATGGAATCTTCCAGAAACTTCTCCTGTCACACTTGCCTCTCAGAATCGCCCAAGGATGAGTAAGAGATCAATGAGATCTCCAAGTGGAATCAAGAACTATCAAAGAGAAGAAACTAATCAAAAACCCAGAGTTGACTCACACCTCTGCAAATATCTATATATAGATCTCTCATCCTGGAGATCTGGAGGTTAGAGGCTGGAATTTTGTATCTTGTAAGGAAGTGCTGCTGGTTTCTTGGTGTAACATCATAGTGTTGGTTGATCTAAGCTTTTAATGAGGTGAAGAAGGGCTTTCTTCCTGAGAGGATGATGCTGGGTCAGAACAATTGGTCGTAATCCTCTTTGCTATTCTTGATTATTAATAAAGCTATTCAAGTTTTCCTCCACATTCTTGTATGATTGATGATATATGCATTTGTGTGGTCAATATATATATGGTCCTATATTGTTTATGATAGTAGATCTATGTTCTTGGATAGCGTTATGCTACTTTGATTCTACAGGTGCTCTTTGAAGCTGGGTAGACGAGGAAGCTGGTGGCAAAGATCTATCAGAAGGGAGAGGAATCGAGCAAGGAACCAAGCACAAGACAGAGGTTGGTCTCTTCTTTTCCCCTCTTATGTACTTCTCATAAAGGAAAATGAAAGTGGTTTTAGTTTGTTTGTTTCTAAGGTAGCTACCAGCCTTAGTGGGACTAGCAGCTCTGCATGACACTAGATTTCCCGATAACAAAATGGCGACTCCGCTGGGGAGCGAATAGATTGTTTGTTTGTCTACGTTTGTTTGCTTTATAAACTTACAGACGGAGCCTGAAGTCAAGCCAACTAGTGGGTTTTGTTTATGAATTGAACAATTGATTTACAAGCTCTCTAATTGCCCTTGTGGTGGCTCTAGTAACTTCCTTAGATCTACCCCTGTGATTTATTTACTGATTACCACTTGCTCGGCCTAAATCCCTGAACTAAACTGCAAACTGTGACCCGGAACCCAGTTGAAGTCTCATCCCTGGACCATCGCACTGTCTCTTCTTTGGAATCTGGATGCATCGCACTTCCCGTGTGTAGTAGGTGCGCTGCATCTCACTTGTGTTACAGGTGCGTTGATCAGACAAGACCTCTTTTGCTCTTATATTTTGGTTTCTGTGTTCACTCTTTTCAGCTCTATTCAGGAGTTTTGCTATCTATAGTTAGTATACCTTTGTTGAAACCCCCTTCCTTGCCATTATTCCGCCTCCATTATGCAATGAACTGTAAATGTTTTTATGTATTGTGATCCATTTTCAGTTCTCTTTTACAAAGAAGTAGCTTAATTGAACTGTCATTTCTTGATTTGAAAGTGTCGTAAGTGTCGTTTTTAGTCATAGAAGAGAATCTGATTGTTCTTGATAGTCGATTACATTGTTACTCTTGTATTTGATTTGAATTAGTAGTTTTTCAAGTGTCAAAAGCAAGTTTTCAATTCCAAATCGCAAAGTGTCGTCATTGTCTTCATTTTTTCTTGAAAAGAAACTTGTTAGTAATGTCACTTTGAAAAATAATTCAGATTTGCGCTTAGCTTTCTTTTTATCATTCCCACATTAAGAAGGCTGAAAACAAATACATGCATGTGCATTTGCATTTAGACTGTTTATTGGTTTGATTTAGGACAGTGCATATAGTGTGTGCTCTCTGCTCTATGTTGAAAGAATATCATCTCTCTTTCCTTAGTAGCTAGGATTTTCATTGCAAAAAGAAGGTTAAACAATTGTTTATCATCTTAGATTTCATTTTAGGAATTGTACATCTACATCACGCGGTGAACCTGAAAGAAAAATTTCTTAAGAAAGATCAACTGTAAAATAAATTTAATGAATCTAAAAACGCTTTGGAACCTAACGCAGAACATTTAGAAGTCTAGGCTAGAGACGTATTCCGGCGTTGTAAAGCCTGGTAACTATTTTTTTTCATTGCCGATTGGGTGATTCCTCCACTTTGAGATGATAAGTGCTAGTACAGACTTGTGCTCCCACGTACTGTCGAGTATATATTGGGAGACCACAATAGGCTTTATCCTTTATCCATAGGAAGCTGTGTCTGCCGCCCTATCGATCGTAATGCACTGAACACAACATTCAGGAAGATTGACTGCCGTACCGTAAAAAGTATTCTGCAGTTTTGCGATTGGTTTGGTAATCCCTCTGTCTAGATTTCCAGAGTAGTCTCTTTCATTCCTTTTCAGACTCCTTAAAGGAAAAGGTCCATCTGAGCACTTTTCACTTCAAGCTCATTAAAAATCAAAGGCGACTAGAGTCATATTTTGTTTTTTCTCGACTCTTAAAAATTGAAAAAACAAGTTGTGTCAAAGTGTCTAAAATTCATTTAATTCGGAAACATATTTCCCCTTTATTTTTAGTTGATCGAGTAATCCGCAATCGTGGAAGAAAGTTAATTGAAACCTCGTCGTTCGCGGAGGCTTACGAGTCAACCGTCTTTGTCTCTAGAATCAAAACTGTTACGGACAAAGCGAACTCGTTTAACTGGTTCCAAATCCCCTGGTAAAGTGAGAACAAGTGTTCCAACACCATCGGAGACTCCGGTTACTCCAAACATTTCTGGTATCCCTGCCTTTACAGAGGAAGTTCCGCATCCACCAAAGGATAGTAGAACTGATCCTAGTGTGAAGGTAAACACTTGTATTACTGAACCAGCTCCATCTACAGCTGATTCTAAAGGTGTTATTCCCCAAACATCTGTCGCTACAGATTCTATACCTTCTTCAGCACCAGAAATATTTTACGGACCTGACGGTCTACCTCTTCCACCTGGTCTACTTGCTATAGAAGATATTGTGGAGGATCCTCCATCCAGTACTCCATTGCAATTTGGAGTTGGGATCACACTATATCCTTCTTCATCAGAAATTAGTCTACCGTTATCGGAAGCTCCTGTAGAATCGCTAGGCAATCTTTTGGATAGACTAGAAATGTCTGAACAATTGTCGACATCTAGGACTGTGTCATCTGAAACAACAACGGCAGAACTTCTTGCTGTCACTCCAACAATGTTCACCAGCATACTATCTGTCCCAACTAGTTCTCAATCGCTAGAAGGGGCCCACTTAGGGGCTATTTCGACAGTATGGTCTGTTCCCGTTTGTTCATCTGGAATAATATCCGGGAACTCTTATGTTGAGTCTCAGCAAATTGATCCTTCACGGTGTCAATTTGGGCAGTCCGGTCCTCAAGGACAAACAATTCCTTTGAGTACCGGATTACCGCCGTATGGGGGGCAATATACCCTTTCATTGTCTCCTCCGGGAGGACAACCATACGAGAGTTCACAACAAAATTCAGGTTATGCTGGAATTACATCTAGCGGTTGGGTGCCAATACTGCCTCAACAACCAAGAGTTGTATATTCGATGCAACAATGTTTACCTATGTCAAATATACCAACTACGTCGGATATTGTGATAGTGTCGCAAGTACAAGTGTTGCCTGTTGTATGCGAAACTCAGGTTTCTCAGGTTGTAATGCAACAGCCTCTTGTCCCTGTGACTCAACCACAATCACCAACTAGTGGAATGACACAGGCCCAAACGGGTACAATTATCCCTCATCTTGGTCAAACAGCAAGTATTGGACAACAACACATGGCTTCACAACCATGGTTGGTGCAATATCAACAACCGCAATTCCAACAAGTATACCAAGGATCTGAGCAACAAATCTTTGCAAATAATGGGCAGCCGTATATTCAAAACGGTCAAAATCAACCATTCTATAATGGTTATGCCCATCAACCTTACCAAAGTTACCAGCATCAAATGCATTATGCTGGTATGCAAAGACCAACTGCTCAGGCAATCCCATCTTATCCTAGGTATGCTTCACCAAACCTGAATCAACAGTTACCCTTTGTGGCAACTTTAGAGTTACCGGATCTAAATCGGCTAATGAACGATCCAATTGGTTATGCCCCTTGGTGGCCAACGATTCCGCATAAACTTCTGTTGGATATTCCTAAATTTAATGGAAATCTGGGTGAAGACCCGTCAAATCATGTGATGACCTTTCACCTGTGGTGTTCATCAAAAACCCTAAACGATGATTCGATTAGGCTTCACCTTTTTGAGAGAACGTTAATTGGTCCGGCAATGAAATGGTATATCGAATTACCTAGAGCTTCATTTGACAACTTCAGTGCCCTAGACACAACCTTTTTAACCCATTTTCAGTTACCCATAAGGTACGAAATGGGAACAGAACTTCTTACCAATTTCAAGCAAACAACGGCCACTCACATATCCGATCATATTCATGAGTGGCGACATCGTCATAGAATGGTAAAAACGTATGTTCCTGATCAGCTTTTAGCTAAATCGTTTATTAAGTCATTATTACCTTCCATTACAGAAGATGTGGCAAAGGGAGGAGTCGTCACTGAAGAGCAAGTTATTACTCGTGCACAATATTTAGACTTGATTTATACTCAGTCTGGCACGCTCTACGATAAAATCCTTGACGCTCCCAGGCCGGAATTTTCCGTTCCTCCTCCTCCTAAATCGAACAATGACTCTCATGTTGGCAATGGCGTGATTGGTATGACAGACACAAAATCAACAAAGGCTACATCTATAAAGGCTCATAAGATTTCTAGTCAAAATGCAAAATAAGAACTTCTTGCCTCGGAAGTAAATGCCGTCTCAAATGACAAAGGCAAAGAAACCAAGCAACCAGGAGGCAAGAAGAAAAACGAAGAGAAGAAGAAGAAATAGGAGGAATCATCACCTGAAAAATCTTCTGCAAACCCTCCTGGAGATAAGAAACCAAATCATCCATGTCTTATATGTGATGAGGATCATTGGACAAGAGATTGTCCATATAAAGCTGAGCTTAGAAAATTCTTCAAGAATTCAAAAACCTCGGCAGTATTAACTGATCCGTTTCCGAATCCAAGAACAAATATGGTTGCTAGTGACAATGCTTCCTGATCCCAAGTACTTATGCTATCCGTTTCGAAGCACCAAAATGATGCTTTGATATCTACAAGGAATAAAGATTATGGGAATCCACAGCTGTTAAACAACAAGGCTAATGATCAACCTAGTAGTTCGACAATAACTTCAACCGAAGTTGTGCCACCCATCATTCCTGAGCTAACGATAAAGGTGCCAAAGGGAGTAGTACACAAATCTACATTTAATCCTCGTGCTAAAGTAGCACAGAATTATAATATAGTAGAGGACCTGGCCCAATCGCCGTCCGCTATGTCGAAACTTGAGGTACTGCAAAATTACCCCTTGCAAGAGCAGGCTCTATTATCAGTAATAGGTGGGATTGAGTCAACGGATTCCAATCTTGTATCCTTTAATCACAAAGGATATGACCCTCAGTTACCAACTCAACTAGCTTTCCTTATTCAAGTGAAAGCCCTCAACAAAACTATTCATCAAACAATTATTGATGAGGGGCAATCTACATGTATTATGTCGATGAGTTGCTAGAAAAATTTAGGCTTACCACCCTTGTCGCGATCGTCAACGATGTTAAAAGCATTTGATGGACGATCATACACTTCATACGGGATTTTAAGTAACTTGCAAGTTGAACTGGGGGGAAAGACAGTAGAAATTGATGTTGAAGAAATCGACGGAAACCTCGATTACAACATCCTACTGGGAAGGCCTTGGATATATGCCATGGCCGCAGTTGTGTCGACCTACTTCAGGAAGATTGCATTTCCCTTCCAAGGAGGAATTACAATCGTCGACCAACAAACATTTCTCCCCAACAGTTCACAAGTTACAGGAAGCATTCCAATGATCCATGGAAGAAATCATTCGCTTCAAAATATTGGAGTAGGCCTCCTAAAAGACCCTGCTTTAATGGGTACTTTTGCCCTACCGCCTCTGAGTAATCTGGTGGAAGTGGCCACAGTGGAAACCTGCAATATGAAATCTTCTATATCTAATGGATTCGGAAGATTCCTAAACATTTTGTCAGCATGGATCATTGCCATTTTAGAAATATTGTAGCAATCAATTTTCTTGGCCTGGGGGGCAAACCCAAATCAACGCTCATCGAGTGTTTGGATAGATAGGTCTAAGGAATATGGTACCTCTTCAAATCCTTGGTCGCATGTACATTCTAGAGACGAAGGAATCATTCAATCAATGATGATAGGAGAGGCACCATGGGAAGATTACCACCATTGTTCCCATCTTCCGGATTACCACGAAGATTATTCCAATGACCTTAATCATCCTTCAGTTTTTGATTTTCTATCAAATACTATAAATACGGTGGATTTAGAGGATGGTTCTTATCTCGTGTCGACCTCGTTAAAAAATGAAACAAGGAGTCATGAGGATAGTTCTTTTACTGTGTCAACCTCATTAAAAAATGAAACAACTCCCTTTCCAAATCGAGTCTTTGATCAAAGTCAAGTCTTGCGAAGATCTCGAAGGTAAACCTTCATTCCAACCGCCGAGATGAATGCAATGAAGCTTGGGGGGCATGCACCTCGATTTGCGTTATTATGCTGGGGGCATGCAAACTTATCATGAGCAATGTTTCCCCCAGAGTTCAAGCTCATTAAAAAATAAACCTGCCACGAGCAGTGTTACCGCAGGGTTAAAGCTCGTTAAAAAATAAACCCACCTCGAGCAGTTTTTATGTGGAGTTCAAGCTCATTAAAAATTAAATGTAAGCAGTGAGCAAATGTTTCCCCCATAGTTTAAGCTCATTCATTAAAAAATGAACCAATTTCCGGTAAATAAACATCGTGAATGAATTATCATCAGCCTTTGAAGCCTTGGTCGTGTTCTCATCATCACCTCCACTCTGTATTGGCCGATCATTCACCTCCATTTGATTGTTTACCCTTTTGAGGAACACCTATGAAGAGTGATCCTGTTAGCCATCCTTGTGACACTGCCGTGATTGGAAAATTCCAAACCTTACCTGGAATTAGCTGCTACTCGAATTTATCACTCGTTCCTCGAAAAACGAGTCTCCTTTAAGCTCTTTTCATCTGACTCATAAAATATGAAAAGATTGCCGAGTAATTGGCCTCTCCAGCTCGTTAAAGTGACCGGAAGTGCTATCCCTCCTTTAGATTTTAATGTTTTTGGACCTGAGGGGTTATTACACAAAAAGATTGAGCGCTTGTTTTGTTCGGCTCGTTAAAATTACCGAAAATTCATCCCTTTTGTATTATTTTATACTTTTTCGGACTCAAGGGATTATGTGACGAAAAAGGATTACTGGAGTTTTCTTTACGTCCCTTTTCAAAATCTCTAAAATTGAAAAGGACCGAGTTATCTTTGTCGTTAAACTCATTAAAACCGAATAGCGACAAACTTGTCCATATAGACAAGAATGAGTTTCACTATCGCTAGGCTCGTTAAAACATAGCGATGGGTTTTCCCAAAGGGAAAATTATAGAACAAGCATATGTTATCCTCCTCAAGCTTGACAAAAATAAAGAGGTACTGGTCAGCAATGACTGGGGAAAATTTGGGAAGAAAACTTGAAGAAACTTTATTGGTAGCAAGTCGCTATTGAACATGACACTTTCACTCCACATCCGAGTCGGGTTGGGTTGTTCCGTTCACTGGTCATATCACCATGGGTCCATCATACCATCCATATTTGGGGTTAACACTGCCAATCCATCATGTCAGTGTCGCGGATATGTTCAAGAGAAGTTGCTCAGAGAATTCACCTATGTCTCATCCACTGCAATACATTTATGCTCCATCCTTTCATGACCGCCACCCTGAACCTTATATCATCAGATCGTTTTCACCTCCATTAAAATCATTTGCTCCGTTCCATGTCATTGATGTGGGATTCACTAAGGCCCTCCTATGACAGATCACTTCTTGTCGACATCAACTCATTATCCAAGAAGCCGATCTAGGAACAACCCTTTCAGTACTTTGAAGCTTGCATGCCTCAATGACAAGTTTCTCACTTCCGGCAACAGGTTTACATCAATGGCCTTCGACCGAAAGATTTTGCGTGGTGTTCGACACCAAGTCCCTTTTTCACACCATGTGAATTGTACTGTCATACCTTGAGGGTCATCATCATTATCGGTGATTCCTCTCGCGCCTGTTAACAGCTTACATCACTGGCTAGTAATCAGGCGATGTCTTTCCATGTTCGACTCCAGAACATCTCTCACATGGATCGACTTGTACTTTGAGTGAAGATCAAATGAGATTGAAGACCCTGGATCTAGTTTCACCCATTTGGGCTGCGATATATATTCAGGAAAATAAAGACATCAAATTTACATCATTGCTGCATAGATAATCATCCAATATAAGGGATGATGGCTCTACCAGAATCATCAGTCTGCACACAGATGATTGTCTGTCTTATGTACATGAAAATGAATCTATAAAGCTGAGCATGGGAATGCCCGCCTCAGCTAGATCATGAAAATATTATGAAGATAATGCATTGTATTGTATCTTATTACAGGTCGCCTTCCAGTTCGAAAAAACTTCGGATCCTCATGATAAAGCATTTCACCGGACATCAAAAGATTAACGACCTCATGCTTTAGGGGGCAACTGTTATAGACATTTTTGGGCACTACAACCCCAATCATATATGTCCATAAACCAAGGGCTCCTAAGTCCCTAAAAGTGTTGTTTGAACCCCTAAAAGAACAAGGTCACCTGATTACGTTATCTCCTAGAAGTTCTCCATGAAAAACTACTCAGAACTGGTCAAAACTGGACCATCTCACCTGCTCCATGGTCAAAGTGTGATGCATCCCACCTAATGCACATGGGAGGTGCGATGCATACTAAAAATCCCTTCTATAGGGTGCGATGGATGAGAATAGACAAGTGGCGGAGACAGTTTGCGAGGTGGATGATCATGGAATCTTCCAGAAACTTCTCCTGTGACACTTGCCTCTCAGAATCGCCCAAGGATGAGTAAGAGATCAATGAGATCTCCAAGTGGAATCAAGAACTATCAGAGAGAAGAAACTAATCAAAAACCCATAATTGACTCACATCTCTGCAAATATCTATATATAGATCTCTCATCCTAGAGATCCGGAGGTTAGAGGATGGAATTTTGTATCTTGTAAGGAAGTGCTGCTGGTTTCTTGGTGTAACATCATAGTGTTGGGTGATCTAAGCTTTTCATGAGGTGAAGAAGGGCTTTCTTGCTGAGAGGATGATGCTGGGTCAAAACAATTGGTTGTAATCCTCTTTGCTATTCTTGATTATTAATAAATCTATTCAAGTTTTCCTCCACATTCTTGTATAATTGATGATATATGCATTTGTGTGGTCAATATATATATAGTCCTATATTGTTTATGATAGTAGATCTATGTTCTTGGATAGTGTTATGCTGCTTTGATTCTACAGGAGCTCTTTGAAGCTAGGTAGACGAGGAAGCGGGTGGCAAAGATCTATCAGAAGGGAGAGGAATCGAGCAAGGAACCAAGCGCAAGACAGAGGTTGGTATCTTTTATTCCCCTTTTATCTACTTCTCATAAAGGAAAACGAAAGTGGTTTTAGTTTGTTTGTTTCTAAGGTAGCTACCAACCTTAGTGGGACTAGCAGCTCTGCATAAACACTAGATTTCCCGATAACAAGGCAGGCACATGCACATGACATAAGGTAAGGGCCTTGGGCCAATGCGATATTGTGATTGCCGATATTGGCAGATCGACATCGGCGATGGCACGAGACAAGGGATGGACCCCCGGGCCAATGCGACTTGTGATTGTGATATATCACATTGCAACATCACATCGCAACAATGTAAAAGGGGCGATATACATGTGACTAGCGATTAGCGAAAGCCAAACCCGATAGATTTTATAAACACAACTTTATAAAATTTGAGTTCTGATAAAAGGGATTTCCTGTGTATAAGCGCGTTTCTGTGTAAAAATTGAAATACAAAGGAAAGACACCCAAAGTAATAAAGTCGGACCCGAAAGGGAATTATAGGCAAGATTTATAAAATTTAAGTTCTGTAAGTGGGATTTTGGGTGGGCCTCAAGCGGTAAATGGTATTGGGCCAGCTCCGCCTGATCCCATATAATGAACGACACATGGCTTGTAGAGGAGAGAGGAAAACCGCCTTTCAGGGTGGGTAACCTTTGTACCCTTAAGCCACCTGAAATCGCATATTGACCATTGGATCGGGGATCCCGTAGATTGATGGTGGGGCTTGCGATAGCGGCAAAAGCCGGACCTGATGTGATTAGAGGGTGGATGCAATAATTTTTGAAGTCTGATAGAAAGCGTTCTATCGAGTTTTTCACATATTTCCTGTGTATTTGGAATTTTACCTAAAACGTTTATGTGATGCAATATGCTACCTAATGGCAGACTCGATAGGGATTTTAGGGGTGATTGAATGGAATTTCACGTCCGATAGAGCATTTTCAGAAATCTTTGTGTAATGAATTTTCTCCATTTTTAGGTTTTTTGCCTTAAAGAAGGCCCCAAAACCTCTGTAACTGCTCCAGATCTTCATGCCACACTGCAAGAGAGTGTTTTTACAGGAAATGGTGCATTTTGAAGCCACAGAGCCACAAAGCTAAATGGGCAGTCGAACTGACAAGGAGCAGGGAAGCCACAGAGGCACACAGAGATAATGATATGTAGAGAAATGGCTGGGGTAGCCGAAAATCTGGAAAAGTACTTCAAAGGACGTAGAGAGCTCAGTTGAGAGGAGGCAGAAGCAAGGGAGCAGAGAGAGAAAAATCTAATGTGCAGAGTAGCTGAGGGGTGCTTGGAGGTCAAGCAATCCATTGGTGCACGCAGAGGCCGAGAGAGAGCTTAGAGAAGCCAGAGCCGAAGAGCCAGAGCCAGAGCTAGAGCCAGAGCCAGAGCCAAGAGCCAGAGCCATGAGCCAGAGCCAAGAGCCAGAGCCAGAGCCAGAGCTAGAGCTAGAGCCGAGAGCCAGAGTGAGAACCAGAGCTAGAAATCCAAGAGCTTTAGAGCCAAGGATGAGATGGTGTTCTAAGCCCATTGTTTCTATGTAAAACAGTGGAGTTGAGTGTGGAGCTTGTAAAAGAACTTATACCATAATCCTATAGAGCCTAGTTGAGTTGACTAGAGCTCAAGGAGACGTAGCCTAAGAGTTTTGGGTGAACTCCATATTATATTGATGTTATGTGTGTTTGTTATTTGCTGCATTGTTCCACTATTATATGTTTTACATCAGTTCAAGCAAATCATCTTACAGCACATAAACAGTTTCAAAATAAACACAAGCATACAAATATTTTCAAACACATATTTAATTTTGAATTTGTTAATCATAAAGACTTGGGAATATTTAAGCTTTGGAAGTGGGAGAGGTTCTTGTAAGTTAGACCAGAAGCCTAAGTGCCCCTTTTTCAGATCATCCCTCCAGACCCCGCTCATACCAGATGGAATTATGTTTGAAGGCATGCACTTGGGCCATATGCCGACCATGAAATTTGAATATTGGGACCTCGCTGACCGCGAGAAGTTCCCTCACCTTGAGACTAGAAATATCATGAAGCAGAACACCATGGGGGTGGTGACAACATTAGAGCCACGGAAGTGGTTGCGCGGTGTGGAAAAGGTCGGGTTGCTAAACTTACTATGGGTGCCGCATTTCCACTGCACACCAATAACCATTTTCGTCATCGTGCAACTGCTTTGCCTAGTGAATGATGGGTATTTATGGCTGGAGGAGCCCATCCCCATCATGGCAGACCTGATTCATCGCATCTCTCAGCTCCCATACAAAGAAAAGGACCCCGCGACCATATCTAAAGGAAAGGGAAGTGATTTTACCTTCGCAGAGGCCATGAAGATGAAGTACAAGATGGAAAAGAAGAAAAGGGGTTGCGCCATCTCCAACATTAAGGACAAACTAGTATGCATAGCTACCCAAATCCTTGCAGGCACAATTATGCGTAAGTGCCATGCTGATAGGGTACCTGCATTGGTGGTCGCACTGGTCGAGTAGTGTGCGGAGAGGGTCTAGTTTAACTAGTTTGAATTCCTTTGCATGGAATTCTTAGAGAATTGTCACGAAGCCCAGGAGCAAGGTAAAAACTTCCACTATGCATGGCTGTTGCTATCCATAGTGCTCATAGCAGGGGAATTACTGGAGGACACTCAATTCCCCATAATTTACAAAGAATTACTGGAGGCTGCAAAGTACACTTCGCTCTGGGCCACAAAGGATGCTACCAGGATAGGCGACAACAAGATCTTCTGGGTGCTCATGGAGGTGAACATCTGAATGTGGATCAACTGGAAGCCATGCTTGTCGCCCACGGTGTGCAATAGTCTGCAGATAATCCGAAATGGATACTAAATCAAGAAGAAAAGTTATTACAGACTCATGTGCAGGAATGCCTATATTATTTAGTGAAATGGATCAAAAAGATTGCGAATAATATAGACATTTAACAATTGCAAAACATAACAATTCAACACATCAACATAGTAATTGATCAAGGAGTTCACTAGACTTCCTGAATACGTCTCCTAGTCTAGCTTTTAGTGTTGACCTCTATATTGTGTCTTCAAGAGTAGATTATTACAAGTGTGAGCTCAAACCGAGTCTCAACACAATAGTGAAAAAAGCAATAGGGATGTACTCGAAATCCTCAAGTCTACAAGAGTACACAACTGCTTCTTCTTGCTCTCTATCTTCTGCTTTCTCTTCCGCTCCCTTCTCCTTTTCTTTGTCTGCCATAGAGTGGTTTTTAAGCCTCTTGGCCCTGTTTTTTCGCCTTCCCTCTTTGGGCTCTTTGGCTCCCGGCCACTGTCCCTTCATCTCCTTCTTGAGAATTTAAACAATCATTGTAAATGGTTGAATCAGCAAGGCCATCTGTTTGTAACAGAAAGGACCATTGGCCCAGGTGAAATACCCGAGAATACGTTTCTCTGTTTACACAGAGAAATACACCAAAACAGTGAGAATTTCTGCCAAGCCGAACTTCAAATGATATTGAATCTGACCTATAATCCTATCGGGTCCATTTTTGCATCGCTATCGTAAGTCGCAAGCACCCATCTGCCATGGTCTCCTTTGTATTTCGGTGTTATACAAAAATACATTAAAACAACGAAAAACCTGACAAAACGCTGCCTATTGGATTTCAAATTTTATAATGTTGCATCTATAACCCTGTCGGGTCCGTAAAATAGCTCATTCATCATCCACTGTTCGATTAGTGATCGATAATCCACAGCTGATGATCATTTCGGGCGAACCACTTGCACGAAGATTACCCGTCCAAAAAAGCGGTTTTCTCTCTCCTGCGGCATGTTACGTATCGGCTAGTGTATGGAATTAGGTGAAGCCTCTCCAATACCACTTACCGCCTAAAGCTCACCTAAAATACTGTTTACCATGGAACTCAAATTATATAAAGCCGTATTTATAAACCTTTCAGGTCCGTGCATATCGCGTAGTCTTCGGCCTGCTGGTTAAGTCCTCCCTTTGGAAATATTGCGATGCGATAATGTGATCTCCACCGTTGGATCTGTGCGCTTGATCTGACGTCTCACGTTATTTTTCTGGATCACTGATTGCACTTCCCAATGGGCTACCTCCGATACGATCCGTTGGCCTCTCCCAATGCAATATCTCGATTTAATCCAGACTGTTGATCTAGTCGATCCAACGACTCCGGTGCAACGTTACTTCAACCTTCGATTTACTTGGGTTCCCACCATTCTTTAGTGTTTTTCTCTTCGATAGTGTTTTTTGATAGTTAACATATATGAATACTTAGACTTAGAGGTTTTTATACAAGATCCATTTTGGATCACGCCTTCCCACTGAAAAGCTTTTGGACCACCAAAAGTTGGTTTTAGGCATCAATCAAGTGAGGATACAGTTCCTTCACTTGTCCAATTTCTATCCATCTTTATTTGCTTGGATTTGAACCTTTGAGTCCCACTCTTAGGTACTCAACATCCCCTTGATGCGTAGTTCTTACCTTCCTGTCCAGAACTGTGTCCTCTTGTAACTCATTGAGATACTCAGGCAACAAATCCCCAATAGAAGGCAACTGACTTTGCTCTTTAGGATCTTCAATTAATGAAGGTTCATACAATCTCAAGTTTTCTGCATTAACGACTGAATAGATTTGCATATAAGTTGGTAAATCAAGGCGAAAAGCATTTTCACCAATTTTATCAAGTATATTGAAAGGTCAATACCTTATTGGTTTTAGCTTCTTACCTTCACCTTGCATTGTCTCTTTGCTAATGTATAGCCAGACTTGATCACCAACTTGAAAACTATGCTGAACTCGATGCTTGTCATGTCTTGCCTTATACTTGGCTTGACTTCTTTCCAGCTATTCCTGTACTTCCTGGTGAATTTCCTGGATTTGTTCAACGAACTTGGTTGCTTTGTCCACATCACTGTGTCCATCAACTGCTATGTCTTTACCAAAGAAAAAATCCAAGGGAGACTTTGGTATAAAACCAAAACAAGTCTCAAAAGGAGATCTCTGAGTAGAAGAGTGCTTGGCACGGTTTTAATCATGATGCACATAACAAAAATGCTCATCCCAAAGCTTGGGATGCTTTGCAATAACCTCTGAGAAAGTGGATCACTGTCCTGTTGATCACTTCTATCTGACCATCTATTTGTGGATCAAATGTTGTGCTCTTCTTCAACCTAGTGTCCATCAACTCCCATAAACTTGACCAAAACTTCCCAACAAATTGAGAATCTCGATCAGATACAATAGAAGTGGGTAACCCAAAATGAGCCCATACATTATGAAAGAACAACTTTGTTGTCTGTTGATCTATAACCTACTTGTTACATGGTATCAAAATACACATTTTACTACACCTATCCACAACAACATACAAATAAACATGACCTTTCCTAGATTTTGGAAATCCCCCTATAAAATCCATGGAAACACTTTCCCAAGGACGAGAAGGAATTGGAAGTGGAGTGTACAAGCCTAATTTCCTATTATTGGGATTTCTTGTAGCACACATAGTACACCCTTTGATATATCTAGAAACTGTCTCATTCATTCTTGGCCAATAACAAAATCTTTGCAATTGTGTAACTATTTTACTTACACCAAAATGACCTGATATGAGAGAAGTATGTGCTTCTCGGATTATGTTAACTCTTTCAGTTTTTGGAATGTATAACTTTCCCAAATTATATAAGAGTTGGCCCTTTACATAATAATCCAATTCTTTTGCTTGCTTTCCATGACTTAAAGTTGCATATACATCTTTAAAATCTATATCTTGAGCATATTGTTCAATGTAACTTTCATGCATTACTGAGTTATGCTTAAGTATAGTAGATGCATTTATGATTGGTCTTGATAACATGTCCGCAACCTTATTGTGTATGCCCTTCTTATATCTGATGACAAGATGAAATATTTGTAGAAAACCCATCCACCTATAATGTCTTGATTGCTGCAATTTAGTTTGTGAGTGTAAATATTGAAGTGGTTGATGATCTATATGTATGATTGTTTCTTTAACCATTAGGTAATGTTTCCACTTTTTCATACTTTGTACTGATGCATACAATTCTTTATCATATGTGGGATAATTAACTAATGCAGAAGTAAATGTCTCAGAATGATAGTATGTGGGTTTTCCATGTTGCATCAACACTGATCCCATGGCATAGTCACTGGCATCTGTGTCAATCTCAAATGTATGTTGAAGATCTGGCAGTGCTAGTACTAGTGCTGTACTAATTTTCTCTTTTAAGGTGTTGAAGGCTTTTTGCTGTTTGCCTCCCCACCTAAACACCCATTTCAATCCTGTTAAAGCATGTAATGGAGTTGAAATCAAAGAAAAGTTAGCAATAAACTTTCTCCAATATTATGCTGCCCCTAGGAAACTCCTAACCTCTATAACAGATTTGGGTTTAAGCCAGTTCACAATAACTTCAACCTTAGAGAGATATATCTTCAATTCAGCACCCCCTACAATATGACCCAAATAATTTAAAGATGTTCTGCCAAATTCAAATTTTGACAGTTTTACATAGATATTTTCTCTTTTTAAAAAATCTAAAGTCTAATTCACATGCTTTACATGGTCTTCCCATGTCTTACTAAAAACAAGAATATCATCTAAATAAACAATTACAAAATCATCAATAAATGGTCTGAGTACATCATTCATAACTCTCATAAATGTAGCAGGAGCATTGGTTAAGCCAAAAGGCATAACCAACCATTCATACAATCCTTGCTTTGTCTTGAAAGTAGTCTTCCATGCATCTTGTTCTACAACTCTGACCTGATGATAACCACTTCACAAGTCTAACTTAGAAAAGTGAACTGCTTCTTTCAATTGATCTAATAAATCATCAATACGAGGAAGAGGATAACGATTCTTTATCGTTATTTTATTTAGTGCTCTATAATCAATGAAAATTCTCCACAAACCATCTTTCTTTCTCACCAGCATGATTGGAGATCGACATGGTGATGTGCTTGGTCATATAAACCCTTTATCGAGCAACTCCTCTACCTACTTCTTTATCTCTGCATTCTCTAAATCTGACAACCTGTACATTCTAGTGTTAGGTAATGGAGCATCTTGATGCAAATAAATATCATGTACTATTTCTCGCTTGGGTGGCAGACCTTTTGGTTCTTGAAATAGAACATCATACTCTAAAACAACTTTAACTAAATCAACTTTCTATTTAGAATCACAGCCTTCAAATGAATTGGATTTTTCAGGATTTTTTGCCTTTACAACCATGAGTAAAAGTTGCTTACTTGAATTCACAATTCTTTTCATCTGTCCTGAATTTATGAGAGAATAATTACCTTTGAGTTTATGAGCTCTTACAATATATGCTATTCCATATTTAGTGAGTTGATACTTATTCTCAGCTCTATAGAAAATAGCTTTCCTATCATACAAGTATGGACTTCCCAAAACAATACCACATATATCCAATGGAACTTTATCTAACTCAACCTCATCTACAAATGTTGATCCAATAGCAAACCTAAGTTTACATTGTCTCGTTACTTGTAGCTTTGTTTTATCACACACCCAACCTAATGGATATGGCTTCTCATGAGGTTTTTTTTGTAATCCCAGCTTCTTTATAATTGCTTAGAAATCACTCTAATACGAAAAATATCATTTCTTTCCCTCTCATTATTTTCATTATCAACAGATTGTGCAGAATTACTTGTGGATGCTTAAGAATCTTTACCTTTAATACCTATGGATGTAACTGTTGTTTCATCACCTTAATCTAATCCCAAGTCCTGCTGAATAACAGCAAAATCCTTTCTCTGCTTCCACCAAACTTCTTAGGTTTCCGTTCTGTATGCAAAGACCAGCAGTGTGCCTCATCATGTCCTTCTTTCTTGCAATTAGTGCATGAAGGTTTATCCTTCCTCACAGTGTTTTCCTTCCTCTCCTTCTGTTTCAATTTCTTCTTTTCCTTGCTCTTGCTTAAAGAATATTTAGATGATCCCCCAACCTCTGGGTTTACATTCTTACCCCTAGCTTCTAGATGTCTGGCTTGAATTGATACATCATCTAAGCTAGTGGGATTAAACATGAGAATAGCATGCTTTAAATAGCTATGAAGACCACCTATATAATTCAATAAAGTCTCAGGTGAATCTAATGATATACCTAGAGTTAAAGCTCTCTTTCTGAATTCCCAAGTATAACTTTGTACACTTTGACCCTTCAACTGACTAAGATTTTTCCAACTCATCATTGCCTGTTGCATGTAAGATAAAGGATAGAATTTCTTTTTGATAGCAGAAACAAATTCATTCCAGATAGAAATGATTTTACCATGTTTTTTTAGATCAGCTTGTGTCTTGCCTTCCCACCATACTAGTTCAGTTCCTCCAAGTCGAAGGCTAGCCGATTGAATATTCTTCCTGTCTAAATCAACGTTCTGTACCCTACAATATACATCAATTTGTCTTATCCAATTATCTAGATTTTCTACATTGAGTTCTCCATCATAAATTGGCAAATCAAACTTCACATCTAATTTTATTAAGGAACTTTTCTTCTTCTTCTTAGAAGAGCTAGAAGATGATGAGGATGACGAAGGTGATGATGGAGGAGATGGTGGAGGAGGCATTTCCCCTTTCCTTTTGCCTTCTAGAGGGGTAAATAGAAAAGGTTCCTCTTCTCCTTTGTTTGGTTTGGGTGTTGCAGTGCTTTCACCTCGACCCTTCTTAAACTCCAGATACATCTCTGCCACCATGGCTTGGAGTGTCTTAAAACTTTCTATAAATGGATACTTGATCCCAATGGAGCTTCTTCTGCCATTCTCCTCTTAGAAAATACTCTTCCAATCTCTGGATTAGCCTCAACAAGTTCTCCTTCTCCTAGTCTGAGCTTTAGTCTAGCTAGCATTCAAAATCCACCACAGGCTTCTCTAACATTAATAAAACCAAATGCTCTAATACCACTTTATTCAAAATGGATACTAAATCAAGAAGAAAAGGTATTATAGACTCATGTGCAGGAATGCCTATATTATTTAGTGCAATGGATCGAAATATTGTGAATAATACAAACATTTAACAATTGGAAAACATAACAATTCAACGCATCAACACAGTAAATAATCAAGGAGTTCACTAGATTTCCTGGCTACGTCTCATGGTCCAGCTTTTAGTGTCAACCTCTATATTATATCTTCAAGAGTAGATTATTACAAGTGTGAGCTCAAATTGAGTCTCAACACAATAGTGAAAAAAACAACAGGGATTTACTCAAAATCCTCAAGTCTAGAAGAGTACACAATTGCTTCCTCTTGCTCTCTGTCTTCTACTTTCTCTTCCACTCCCTTCTCCTTTTCTCAGAGTGGTTTTTAAGCCTCTCGGCCCTATCTGTTTGCCTTCCCTCTTCGGGCTCTCTGGCTCCCGGCCGTTGTCCCTTCATCTCCTTCTTGAGCATTTAAACAATCATTGTAAATGCTTGAATCAGCAAGGCCACCTGTTTGTAATGGAAAGGACCACTGGCACAGGTGAAATCCCCAGGAATACATTTCTCTATTAACACAGAGAAATACACCAAAACAGTGAGAATTTCTGCCAAATCGGACTTCAAATTATATTGAATCCGACCTATAATTGTATTGGGTCTGTTGTTGCATTGCTATCGCAAGTCACAAGCACCCATCTACCATGGTCTCCTTTGTATTTTAGTGTTATACAAACATAAATTAAAACAACGAAAAACCTGACAAAACGCTGCCTATCGAATTTCAAATTTTATAGTGCCACATCTATAACCCTATCGAGTCTATAAAACAGCTCGTTCATTGTGCACCATTCGATCGGTGATCAATAATCCACGGCTGATGATCATTTTGGGTGGCCCACTTGCACGGAGATTACCCACCCAAAAAAGTGGTTTTCTCTCTCCTGCGGCGTGCTATGTGTCGGCCAGTGTATGGAATCGGACGGAGCCTCGCCAATACCACTTACCACCTGAAGCCTGCCTAAAATACTATTTACCATGGAACTAAAATTATATAAAGCCATATTTATAAACCTTTCGGGTCCGTGCATATCGTGTAGTCTTCGGCCTACTAGTTAAGTCCTCCCTTTGGAAATATTGTGATGTGATAATGTGATCTCTACCGTTGATCTGCACTCTTGATCCAATGACTCACATTATGTCGCTGGATCACTGATCGCACTTCCCAATGGGCTGCCTCCGATATTCTCCACTGGCCTCTCCCGATGTGATATCCTGATTTAATCCAGGCCATTGGTCTAGCCAATTTGACGGCTCCGGTGCAACGTTACTTCAACCTTCACTTTACTTGGGTTTCCGCCATTCTTTAGTGTTTTCCTCTTCGATAGTGTTTTTTGATAGTTAACATATATGAAGACTTAGACTTAGAGGTTTTTGTACAAGATCCATTTTGGATCAGCAGAGTTTTGCAGGAATTTAAGGCAGACATGCACAACATCTATATTAGGGCACGCAAGGATCTGACGAAGTAGTGGACAAAGCTACCCTTTGTAGCCATTGATGATGCCTTTTTCACTGTCTTGGAGGCATGGCCTCCGGAATGGTGCACCCTAGATCTTGCAAAACTCAAGAGGGTGGCGGCACAGAAGAATAAAGACGATGCCCAGTTGTGCATCATATAGTTGGCCGAGAAAAGGTAGAAGGAAATAGCAGCAGCCTAGGTGTGGGCAGTGCAGGAAGTGGCACAGAAGGCAACCAAGCAGGAAAAGGTAGCAGTAGTAGTAGGACAAGAAGAAGCCACAAAGATGGCTGAGGGTGAAACAACACCTTCGCAAGGACAAGAGGCAAAGGAAGCAGAAACAGAAGAAGGAGGCGCGGACCCACGAACCACATCCACACAGTTGAAACGCCAACACCTGGCAGAGTGAGCAGGATCAAGGAAGAAGGTCAAGGCATCGAAGTTGTCCATTGACCCGATCACCCTAACTAAGGGTGATCTGCATGACATCGACAAGATGGTGCACGATGTCACTAATGAGGCTCTTCAGGATTTTATGCAGGAGCACCCGACTGTGTTGGGGGTCCTCAAAGCACAGTTGAGGAGTTACAGGCACACCCCCCCAGGTTGGTACCCTTTCAACCAACCTTGCAGTATGATCCTTGGTAGCAGAGAAAATGTTGTGTGCGCGGATGGTGAACACAAAAGTGTTGCCGAAAGGGGCTCTAGTGACATCAAATGAGGCCGACAGGTTTTCGGTTAGCACAATGAAAGGTCTCATTGTTAATCTAGCTACCCTTCTGCACGAGACTTTATATCGATTGCAGTATGCGATAATGGCAGAGCTGCACACTAGGGAGAGCTACACGCTCCAAGTCCATAGTGAGCAGAAGATAAACATGGAACAACTCAGCTTGCAGCGTGATGAATTGGTGTCACAAACTCAAGAGCGGGTGCAGGTGATATGTGACGCTTGCTAAAGCATCCCAGAGCTAGCCATCCCAACAGATCTACCAGCGAAGGTGCGGATCCATAGATTAGTAGTAGGAATCTGTGAGGTTAGGGAAGAAATGACAAAGGTTCAGTTGGAGCTAAATCTTCAGATCGCCGAGATGTGATTATAGGCATAGCCATCCACTCCCCCGGAAGTCAGAGAACAACGCGCTAGCGTTATCACAATGGGATTGGAGGAAATCGGAGGTGTAGTGTGAGACTGCACTAGCATGTTGGAAGAAGCACTTGAGGTCCTCACAACTCTGCAGGAGGACCCCAACATCCAACGCTTAGAGACAGAGGTGCAAGAACTCCAACAAAAATATGATAGTGTCTAAGGAACTGCGCAGACAGTGGTCCTCACCCAGCAGCTTGCGAGGATGCAACAGGCTAAGGCACTAAAGGAGCAGGTAGATGCAACACGACATAAGGAGGCAGTTCTAAAAGCACACATCTAGCCTTGGATCGACGAGGCCTTTTTAACCATGTGGGATATTCACCACAGTTACTGGCACAATTAGTTTTCCTAATCCAAGTAAAAGATCTCAATAAGAATGTTCACCGAACTATTATTGATGAGGGGGCATCTACTTGGATTATGTCCATGAATTGCTGGAAAACACTTGGTTCACCGCCATTATCATGATCACCAACCACGTTGAAAGCTTTTGATGGAAGAACATATACTCCATGTGGGATTTTGAGTAACCTGCAAATCGAACTTGGGGGAAAAATGATTACTGTTGAAGTTGAGGTAGTTGATGGACCCCTCGATTATAATATTTTACTGGGAAGGCTTGTAGGTTTTAACCCCATACAAAAATTAGTTTCATACCAATTCTAAAACACGGAAAATAAACAATAGCGAGAGCATAAGACATAAAACACATATACACAGAGATTTTTCCCTGGATCCCAAAACCGGGACTACCAGTTTGATTTTTCATTATGTTCCTTTCAATGTTATAATACATATTTATACATGCCGAAGCATCCAATACCATGGACCAAAAACCACCGCGTCCAATACCATGGACTGAAAGCCATCGCGTCCAAAAACATGTACGAAAATCATGCACAAAACCATAGGTGGGTCCGCCCAACCTAACATAGGTTCCAAAACCAAAATTTTTTGGGGTGCTACCATGGACCCCATAAAGTGGGGTTACCTGCACCCCTCAAACCCCTTGTGACTCCCCTCACTATGTAATCAGTGCAACGAAGGGGGGGGGGGGCTCCGCCCCCCACCCCCACTCCACAACGCCCTGATTAACTACGTGGGTTAGTTGTGGAAAGAATATAACATAACCCAACATTCTCCCACTTGTTGTTTTCTTTCCACAGGGGGCCACAAGAGAGCTTAGTCATTTATCTAGCCCTACAACGCCCATTGTTTCTCTACACCAAGAGAACTTCTCAGAGCTCACAGATTTTGTCAATGCATTTGCATTATTCTTCAAAGTGTCCACCTTTACCAGCAACAACTTTTTGTCTTCTATCATATCCCTCACAAATTGATACTGAACATCAATGTGCTTTATCTTTGAATGATATGCAGGGTTATTTGGCAAGAAAATTTCACTTTAGCTATCACAGTCTATCCTTATAGCTCCCTGTACTAACCCCATATTTGAACACAAACTCTACAACCAAACTGCTTCCTTGCTTGCATGAGTGGCTGCCATGTATTCTGCCTTTGTAGTTAATAGTGCCACTACAAATTTTTTCTTACTCATCCAACTGACTGCACCTCCAAATAGGTTAAAGACATACCCACTTGTAGATCTTCTCTGATCTAGATCTCCAGCCTAGTCTGCATCAACAAAGCCACGAATATCCAACACTCTGTCCAATCCTGGTCTTCCTTGGTAGCACAAACCATAATCACTAGTGCAATGCAAATACCTGAAAACCCACTTCATTGTTGTCCAATGCTCATTTCCTGGTTTTGACATAAACCTACTCAATACTCCCACTGTATGTGCAATGGCTAGTCTAGTACAAACCATTGCATACATGAAGCTACTGACTGCACTTGCATATAGAACACAGGACATGTCCTCTTCCTCTTCTTGTGTCTTGGGACACTGTTTAGCAGATAAATTTACACCTACGGGAATAGGAACATTCACCGTTTTACTATCTTGCATATTAAACCTCTGCAATATTGTCTCAACATACTTCCTCTCAGTTTAACCAGAGCTTCCTCTTTGTTCAATCTCTTCAATTTCCATGCCCAAAATATAGTTTGTAGCACCAAGATCTTTCATGTCGAATTTGGAGGAAAAATGGGTCTTCAAATCCTGGATAATTTCTTGTCATTTCCAACCAGCAACATATCGCCCATATACAAGACCAGATAAATAACATGGTCACCAATTAATTTAAAATACACACAATGATCTGCTTTGCTTCTAGTGAAGCCAAGTCCCCGTATAAATGTATCAAATTTCTACCACATCCTTGGTGACTGTTTTAACCCATACAGAGACTTCTTTAACTTGCATACCAGTTCTTTCTTACCCTTCACCGCAAAGCCTTCATGTTGCTTCATGTAGGTCTCCTCTTCTAGATCCCCATGAAGAAATGTTATCTTCACATCCATCTGTTCTACCCCAAAATCAAAAGCAACAGCAATAGATAAAAGTAATCTAATAGAAGTTACCTTGGCAACAGGAGAAAAAATATCACCAAAATCAATTACCGGCACCTGGGAATAACCTTTTGCTACCGACTAAGCTTTTTATTTCTCCACCTTTCCTTCTGCATTTGTCTTCCTCTTGAACACCCATTTGCTGCCAATGGGTTTCCTTCTAGCCGGCAACTCGACCAAATCCCAAGCCCCATTTTTGTGCAAAGATGCCATTTCATCAACCATGACCTCTTTCCAGAGTTTTCCATCCTCTGAATCTACTACTTCCTTCATAGTTCCGGGATCATCATTAGTAATAGATAAATAAAATTTAAACAGAAAGCAGATGGACTATACCTTTCTAGTTGCCTTCTTTCTCGAACTGATCTTCTCACACCCAAATTTTGTGGCTCTTCATCTTCTGATTCTTCCTCTGTTGTAGAGTCTGATTCTTCCTCCTGTTGTGACCGGCAACAACCCCCCTTTTTGTTCATTTAAGTGTTGACCAAAATACTAAATGAATGGGGACCCTTAGTTAATTTTTAGGAAGAATAAGAGTTTCCTTTCCTCAAAATAAGGTTACCATCATAAGCTTAGGTAGGTCTTTTGAATATTCTAAACCTAAGTCTATGATAAGGAGAAAATCTTTAAAGTCGCTTTGCAAAAAAGATAGGAAATGCCTCCATTTCTCTTTAATATCAGTATGCGCAAGACCCTCGTGTTAAGTATAACATCGCGTCGCAGCAAAGTAATACTCATAAGGAAAAACTTAAAGATTTACCAATCTGCGATAATACCAATCACAAGATCGCATATCACAGAAATGAGCCAACAAGATTTGGCAAACATCAAACTTCTGCGATCTGCGATGTCGCGATCGCTGCGATATTGCGTTCTCACGATCTGCGATGGTGCGATTTGGGATGGCGCGATATGCGAGGTTACGTAAGCAAATCATAAATCACTTCATTTACGAATCCTTCGGGCATGCCATTCAAAGAAAAGCCACTTACCATAATCTGACTCAAAATCATGCGCTTTTAATGATAGTAAATGAATTAGTTGTCAGTTATTAAATGAATTAAAGACGCGTGCCTTTATAGAGAATTACTTCACGTAAGGTGGCATATTTGATACATCTGTTGCATTTAAAACTCTCCCATCACCTTTCTGGATTAGTCATTTCCATTTCACTCGTAATCTGCAGGAACGAAGAGCTAAGACGATTCAAACCCAAACGCAGGAAGAAATGGGAAAGAAAAATAAAGCTCAAAGCTCTGAAGCGAAGGAAAAAGACGAAGGAGATGGCACCTTTGTATACAGACACAGCCTGTAACAAAGACGCAGGGATATCGACATGGGAGAGCATGTACAGGCTTCTTGAAGAGGAAAATCCTAGAATAATGAAGGTTGCTGCTGTCGCGGGCTCACAACACTCTTCCGAGGCGTCTTTAGAGGAGCTAGCATGTTCATTTCTTCACAGGATAGCAGCAAGACCCAAAATTCTACCATATACAGATATGATCAAGTGGATACTTGACAATGCAGACATGAACAACAGACAATTCAAGGTTCAAGGACACGGGCTCATCGGATCATTCGCTGCGCAAGATTTGAAGCTTATGTATCATCTTCCTGAACCGCAGGCGACTTACAATGCACAATTCGTTAAGAAATTTGCGGCAGAGAACCCAGACCTATCAGAGACCACCAAAGATTGGTCCAGAAAAGAGGAGCCGCTCAAAAAGGACAAAAATGGTATGTACAGCACTGGTTCCCTTACCTCTCCGTATTGTTTTGTTGCGGCCATGCTTTGTAAGTTATTTGGGATGCCGAATATCAATAAGTTTTCATCTGAATGGCTACCATTAATTGATGCTGCCACAAACGCCAATATTATGGATTGGGCCAAGATCCTTTCTGATAATCTATACACGGTTGTTATCAACTACCAGTCTAAAAGATCCTTGTCTCAAAGGATCTATCCTCCTTTTTATCTGTCTGCATATGTTATGGATTCTATTTGTTATGTGTCTAAATTTCCCATTATGGGTTGGAAGTGGACTACCCAGGACCCATTACCTATCCATGTTTATCATAAGGTGTTATGGGATTCTCAGTTCGTCCCTCAATTCTACCAGATTTTCCACAGGATTATTTTGCCCTTGTATAGAATAATGTATGATGAAGACCCCCCGAGGTGCTCACCCGAGGCACAAATAGACATCATCCCCATCGCAAGATGGTTTGGGGAAGAATGGTTTACCTATATTAGAGTGTTTGGAAGCACTATACCTCCACATGTCCTACCTCTATATATCCCTGATAAACTTTTGGCTCGGGAAATTGCTTATCAAACCTGTTCAGAAGGCGGCCTGACCAAAGACCTAAAGGACAAAAAGAAGGCCATATGGCCTCAATTTCCTGTAGCTTGTGGGGCCTTCTCATTGTTTGATGTAGGACACGCTTTCACCGAAGTGGAGAATGTGACGTGTCTACAATTATTTAAATTCCCAGCAAGGCCATTTGACCCAAATAATGCTGCCCAAGATTTCACAACGAACGTCAAAATAAAAGTATTCAATGGAAAGAAAGATTTGTTTGATGATTTGTTTCAGAGTAGAAGCTCACTCCAAGAAATTTTGCGGGAAGCTCGGTCGAGGTTGTCTCCAGATGACCTCCAAAGATTCATGTTATACAAGGAAAGAAGGCTGGCCAGTGTTCCTCTAGAGAAGCTGTGACTGCCTGCCAGAGAGCCAACTCCAAGCATTAGCCTCAGTGAAAACTCTAGCACTTCCAGATCTAAATCTAACGCTGCGCAAAGAGTACCTGAACATCCTAATGAGTCTGGATGCGACCAAGGAAAAAACGAAGAAACGACTAAAGATACAGCTCAGTCAAGTGCAATGTCGCAACAGCAAGTTATCGCCTCCCCACCAAGAGATGTCCCCCCTCCTGTCATCGAAGCACCACTCGACACAACAGAACTGGACAAAGAATGGGAAACCTTCAATGAACTAATCAATCTTGAAGGGCAAGCCCCAAAAACACCTGTGAACAATACACAAGTAGTGCAAGAAGTGGTTTCGACCATAGTCAGCAGTGTCACAGAAACGGAGCACATTCCTATCGCTCCACCTTCTGAGCTTCTACTTAATGTAGAAGAAATTCCCCCACTGGATGTATTCTATAGTCCCCAACACAAAGCAGTTGTAAGGAGACAGAGGAAGAGAAGTAAACTAGAAAATACACTGTCACAAGATGCTGAACATTTGGACGTCTTATGGAAAGACCCCAACAATAACCCGACTGAAAATCTCACTAAGCTGTCTCAGATCGCAGGAGCATATGCTTCTGCAACTATTGACAAGGCATCGAAAGTTCAGCAACTATTGAAAGAACAAGAAGATCAGATACAGCTGCTACAACGACAGTTGCAACAAGCCATGCTAATATTGAAGCTTCCAAACAGCTCGAGAAGCTACAGGAAGACTTTCAGCAGATGCAGATAGGCTATCAAAGAAGTCTAGACGAGAAAGGAAAACAATTGCAGACTTTACAGGAAATGCATAAAGATGAGCCTAAGCTGGCAGAATTTATTTCAGAATCTATTGGCTTAAATGAGCAACTACTGCAACAACAGGAAGAGTTGGGACGTAAAATATCACAGTGGAGTCACTATTGCGAGCTGAGCAATAAAATCACCAATCAAGTGGTAGACTTGCGGAGTGACTATGATCAGAGTGACAGACGGGTGACGGAATACTTAACTTGGCAGGATGAAGATGAAGGAAAAAGAGCAGGTGCACCGAGGATAAACAAAAATCATAAAGAATTTCTCTTTAATAAATGGGACGATCAAATCAGGTAGGCGGAGCGAGCAGCGGAGACAGCGGCTACACAGGCAAGCATCCTTATCGGCTGTGTAAATGAGAATTTACACAGGGCCAATTTAATCGCAAAGACCACCCCGGGGTACCTACCAAATAAGTTACAACTGGAAGCAGAATGGAAGCAGAAACCGCAGGCAAAGGGAAAAGCGATCCAAGCATTAAATAGGTTGAATTGGGAATGTTACTGGACATACTTGGTCAAACCACACAGTCAATGGATGACGGTGAAATGCATCACAAACGCGGCCGAAAAAGTAGTGCCAGCTCTCGTAGATGTTGTTTTCGCAGCCCAGCTCAGCGCAGAAATTAGTCAGCCGACTCTCCTCAAGCCCATGCTAAACACTTGCAACTTTAAGGACCAAATTCAGAAGTAGCCCTATTTTAGAATGTTGTTTTTTCTTTTAATTAGATTAGAAAAAGGACGGTCATTTGAAAACCGCATCTTAAAATTTTGTAAAAATACTATTATTAGAATTAGGAAGTAGTATTTTAACCCTTCTCATTGCATTTGGAGAAGGGTCCATAAATTTGTCAAAAACGTGTCCTCGGAACATGCACTTCTACACCCTCAGAGGAGGTTTTGATGAATGGATGGATCGAGATTTATTAATGTTTGCATTTTAATGTCTACTACTGATGTTGCACTTTTGTACTCTTAGTAGATGTTAGAACAAGTAGAGATAAATCGTTTTTCGCTTGAAGTTTATGGGTAGGATTAGTCATAAATGGTACTTTTATCTCTTGACCATTTCTGCTTATATTCTTAAAGTGATATACAGTTTTCAGTTGTTTATATGTTAATGCATGAATGTGTGGGTTACCATTTGGCACTTCTGTACGGTGGAGTCATTTATTTGTGTTTGATATATGAATAACTTATTATGCGATATGCTGTTCACAACTGTTTTGCTTAACTTTTTATGCAGAATGGTTTATCTTAATTGATTTCTATTCTTATGATAGCTGAATGATCTTTATTACCAGTTATTGTTCGAAATCTCTTTAGATCGCATAATAGAAGAAATACACCCCGGGTTAGCGTAGATTAGATGTGTTGTTTCTCATTAGATTACAATAGTATAGAGTTAGTTTAGAAGTTTGACTTAAATTAGCTTTAAGTACTCTTAGATTAGCATCATCCAACTCTACACACACACACACCCCTTAGATTGGGAAATTGGTCCCATTATCCCCAGTCGGACCCGCTATACCAAATGGATAAGGAGCTGCCAACCAAGGTCCGGACCGGGTGGGTATCCCCCTTGTTGTCGACCCGATTTTCGGGGCTTCAACACCTCCTTTAGCTCAAACTCTATCTTTTCAGGTTCCTTTGGTTGGACTTTATGTTTAATAACATCTTTCACCTCTCTGAACACCACATCTCGGCTATACACAACCTTCCTTGTTACTGGGTTCCAAAGCTTATAACCCTTTAAACCATCCTTATACCTAATAAAGATGCACTTTTTAGATTTACTATCCAACTTGGTTCGTTTCTCCTTTGGAACATGTACATATGCATCACATGCAAATACCGTTAGATTTGAAAGAGAGGATTTCTTACCAGTCCATACCTCTTATGGATTTTTATCCTCCAATGCTAACGAAGGTGATTTTTTGACCAGGTAACATGTTGTCTCCACCACCTCTGCCTAGAATTTTGTCCTAACCTGGCACCACTAAGCATGCTTCTTGCCCTTTCCATCAACGTCTTGTTCATTCTTTCTGCAACTCCATTTTGCTAAGGTGTATATGGAGTAGTATTTTGTCGTGCTATACAACACTTCTTATAGAATTATTCAAATTCTTTACTGCAGAAAACTCCACCATTATCTTTCCTCATCACCTTTATCTTCTTCTCTTTCTGGTTTTCCACCAGAGCCTTAAATTCTTTAAACCTGTTAAAGACTTCAGATTTCTTCTTAAGGAAATATATCCATGTATTCTTTGAGAAGTCATCTATAAATTATACATAGTACACAAACTTACCCAGTGATGGAACCTTCACAGGTCCAAACACATCACTTTGCACAATCTCTAATATCCATTTCGCCCTCTTACCACTAGGGGGGAAACTCACCTAATTCTACTTCCCATATACACAATTTTCATAGAAATCAAAATCTAGAGAGCTTTTACTCATACATTCTACCATACCTTTACCATGAAGTATTCGAAGGCTCTTCTCTCCAATATGTCCAAGCCTTTGATGCCACAGCATGGTCTTCTCTCCAGAGATCACTAGATTTTCTGCTCCACTTTCAGGAACCACAAAACTATTGCACCCATCAACAATAGTGCTACCTTGCAACTTGTACAAAGTTCCAATCCAAACTCCCCGAACCAATACCAGTGCTCCCCGAACCATCTTGTAGGTATCCTTCTCGAACACTATTTTTACACCTGCATTGTCCAACTTGCTTACAAAAATCAGATTTATGGCCAATGCAGGAATATGCAGAACACCTAGAAGTGTTCTAACCCTTACACCTTGCAACTTCAACTTTACTTTTCCACGACCAACGATTCTAGCCTTCCTATCATCCCCTAAGAAGACATCACCACCATCATATTTCTCATACTCACAAAACCACTCTCTATGGGGAGTGAAGTGAAAGGATGCACCTGAGTCAATCAACCATGCCTCATGATCTACATGTGTATTTGAAGAAGCCATGTACACATCCCCACCTTCATCTAAGGTGGTTTTCGCCTCTTCAGAAGGAGCATCATCCGATCCCTTTCCTTTATCAGGAGCTTTAGATTTATAGTCCCTTTTGTAGTGCTCTTCCTTTCTGCATTTCCAACACACCACATTTACAGGTTTTCTTAGAGATTTAGATCTCCCTCTAGATTTAGATCTCCCACTCGATGACTTATTTTTTTTTCTTTTCTGGGACCATCCTCCTACAAACAAGGCATCACCATTCTGGCTTTCCATATTTTTCCATCTCATCTCCTCTGTCAGCAAGGATGAGACTATTTCATCAAACTGCAAGGTAGTTGCATTGCTACCTATTGCAATAACCAAACTATCCCACGAATCTGGTAGAGAAAACAACAAACTGATGCACTTATCTTCATCTGAAATTTTAATATCAACAGAGGCTAACTGACTTACCATAGTATTAAATGAGTTAAGATGATTTGTCACCGAGTCCCCATATTTCATCCTCAAGTTATACAATTTTTTCTACAGGAACAGTTTATTCACCAAAGACTTAGATTGGTACAAAGTCCCTAACTTGTCCCACAAAGCCTTCATTGTAGCTTCTCCTGATACATTCAGTAATACTGAATCTGAGACACACAATCGTATTGTGCTCTTTGCCTTCCGATCCAACTTCTTCCATTCTTCATTGGACACTCCCGTTGGTTTAGTAACCAGATCTACTACGATCCACTGATGTTTATCCACCAATAGATCCTCCATCTTCAGTTTCCACAACTCAAAACTACGACCATTAAATTTCTCGATCTTTATCTTTCCACAGCTCGTCATCTTCTTTCACCACCAGAATTGATCTCGCAGATCTCCCACTGAACAAGGTCTACCACAACATCGAGAGAAACCCCTCAGCAACAAAGGCGTCCCCTTGAAGCCAAAACATATTTGATACTAAATGCAAGTTTTAACCTCGTACAGAAATTAGCTACATACAATTCTAAAAAATAGAAAATAAACAATAGCGAGAGCATAACACATAAAACACATATACACAAAGATTTTCCCTGGATCCCAAAACCGGGACTACCAGTTTGATTTTTCATTATGTTCCTTTCAATGTTATAATACATATTTATACATACCAAAGCATCTAATGCCATGGACTAAAAACCATCGCATCCAAAAACATGTGCAAAAATCATGCACAAAACCATAGGTGGATCTGCCAAACCTAACATAGGTCTAGACCCCATAAAGTGGGGTTACTTGCACCCCTCAAACCCCCTATTACTCCCCTCGCCAGGAAATTGGCACAACGAAGGGGGGGGCTCCACCCCCCCGATTAAATACATGGGCTAGTCGTGGAAAGAATATAACACAACCCAATAAGGCCTTGGATAAATTCCATGGCTGCTATGGTTTCCACGTACTTTCATACTATTACATTCCCTTTTAAGGGTGGAATCACAATCATTGATCAGCTAGCCTTCTTTGCCAATAGTTCACAGGCTACGAGAAGCATTTCGTTAGTACATGGACTTCTGTTGTCACTTCAAAGTGTTGGAGTAGGTCTCTTTAAAGATCCTTCCCTAATGGGCACTTTCACCCTCTCGTCACCATCTGATTTGGCAGAAGTGGCAAGAGTAGAGACTTGCAACATGATTTCCTCCACCTCATCTGATTTAAGGAGGATTTCCAACCAAGTTGAAGATGATAGTAATATGGAGGTGTTGTCGTTAAGCCCCATTGAATAATCATAGCAATCAATGACTTGGGCTTGTGCAGCAAACCAAAATTCACGCTCAACATTTGTATGGGTAGATAGTTTGTTAGAATATGGTACCTCTTCGGATCCCTTTTCCCGTATACATTCTACGGATGAAGGAATCATCCAATCAATGATGATAGGAGAGGAACCGTGGGATGATTGTCATCATCATTCCCATCTTCCAAATGACATCGAAGATTATTCAAGTGAACTGAACCACCCATCAATTGTTGATTTCCTGTCGAATTCTGTTAGAGTAGACACTGTAGATTCTGAGCGTAATTTGTCAAACATAGAAGAAACGATTTCTATAAACATTTGGAAAAAGCCTAACATTGTAGAAAACATACATGTCAACAAATTTTGTTCTCCATTGGAACTTGATAATTACCGTGCTCTTTTTTGTGAATTTAGATATATTTTTGCATGGTCTTACAAGGAGATTCCAGGAATTGACTCGAGCATTGTTGAACATGAGATTAAAATGTAACCTGATGTCAAACAAGTACAACAGCAGCTTCGACCTGTTCATACTAAGAAATCCATTTCCATTAAAGCAGAGGTTGAAAATCTTTTGCGGGTTGGCTTCATTTTCCCTGTACCCCTTACCGACTGGGTATTTAACATTGTTCTAGTTATGAAAAAACAAGAGACAATTCGAGTGTGTGTCCATTATAGGGATGTAAATCAAGCATGTCCAAAAGACAATTATCCTACACCCTTTATCGACTAGATTATTGAAAAATGTGCCAGATGTGAAATTTTTTCATTCATGGACGGATTTTCTGGCTACAATCAAATCAATATCCGCCCACAAGACCAATCTAAAACAACTTTTATTTATCTGTGGGGCACATTCACCTATAGAAAGTTACCTTTTAGTTTGAAGAATGCAGGGGCTACATTTAAGAGGGCAATGAATTATGCCTTCCATGACATCAAGCACATTGTTCAACCTTATCTTGATGATTTTCGTGCTCATTCACGAAAGTGGACTGATTACTCGCAACATTTGAGAGCAATATTTTTACAGTGCCGACATTACAAGATACGACTCAATCCACACAAGTGTGTCTTTTGTGTTGGCTCTGGTTGATTTCTTGGATTCGTGGTCTCAAAAGATGGAATTCAACTCGATCTAATTAAGGTTTAGGCAATCCATGACTTACCTCCACCTTTAAACTTATTATAGTTATAGAGACTTCAAGGGAAGGCAAACTTTTTGAGGAGGTTCATTCCAAACTATGCTGAGTTGGCTAAAGGTTTCACTCGTCTATTGAAGAAAGGGGTACCCTTCCATTGGGATCAAGTTGTGCAAGCTTCCTTTGATGCTATTAAAGATTCCCTGATTAGAGCATCATTAATGTATGCCCCAAACTATCAAAAAGACTATTCCCTATATCTCGCCATTGCAGATACAACCAATGGCATGATTTTAGTCCAAGAAGAAATTGGAATTGAACATCCTATTTATTACTTGAGTCATAATCACAACGATACAAAAAGAAAGTATTCTTATGTCGAAAAGTTAGCTTTGGCAGCTGTTCAAGCTGTGTAGATATTTCTTCATTACATCCAATTCCGAAAAACTACTATTATATCAGATTGAAACCCTATGACATACATTTTGTCACGTCAATTGCTAGGGGGAAAATATTCAAAATGTATAGTTATTTTGTAGGAGTTTGATTTGAAATTCATCAAATCTAAATCAAAGAAAACTCTTGTTTTCGCCGAGTTACTTTGCGACCTTCCCTCATCCTCTAATGATTTAACATTAGAAGCATCAATCTTGGATGAGCATCTGTTTCTTAGTTTGTCAAGTGATCCGTGGTATGGAGATATACTGGTCTATCTCCAAACCCAAGCTTTCTAGCCTAATACCTCTCTCTCTTAACAATGATGTACTCGATACCAAGCCAAAGATTATCTGATCATTGGTGATACACTTTATCGTCCTGGTGTCGATACGATTTTATGTAGGTGCCTCACTCATGAGGAAGCCAAGAAAGCTTTGAATGAATGTCATTCAGGCTCTTGGGGTGGACACTTATCTGGATATGCTACCATGCAGAGAATTCTCCGTGCTGGTTACTTCTGGCCAACCATATTCAAAGATTGCATTATTGCTGTCAGAAGTTGTCATGCATGCCAGATATATGACCAAAAAACTAGATTACCATTTGCACCATTGCATCCAGTCGTTGCTATTGGCCCATTCACCAAATGGGGCATTTAATTTATGACATGTAACCCCACCATGGCCAGGGGGCATGGGTATATTATAGTCGCCGTTGACTATTTTACCAAATGGGCCGACGCGATGCCAACATTGAACAACAATGGTGAAACAACTTCTTTATTTTTCTTCAACCATGTGGTTTCCAGGTTTGGTGTACCATAAGCCATAGTTACAGATCATGGATCACATTTTCACAATCACATGATGGTTGAGTTGACCGCCAAGTTAGGACTGTCACATGATAGTTCTACTCCATACTACCCGCAAGCTAATGGACAAGTTGAGGCCATCAACAAAGTCCTTAAGCACATGTTTAAAAGAATGATTGGAGTTCATAAAAGAAATTGGCATTTAATCTTGTACTTGGCTCTATGGGCATATCGAACCTCGATGAGAAATGTGACCAGATTCACACCCTTTCAGTTGGTGTATGGTTTGGAAGTAGTCTTACCAATTCAATGTGAAATCTCGTCTCTCAAACTCGCAATTGACCTGCTACCTGACACTTCTGAAGAGGAAGCGCATTTCTTGGAGTTAATCCATCTGGATGAAACTCTTCGTGATGCTGCATTGGCTAACGAAGAGCATAAGAAACGTATTAAGGAGCAATATGATAAAAATGTCAAGCCTCGTGTCTTCTCAGAAGGTGACCTAGCCTTGCTTTACGATCAGGAGTCTGATAAGCTTGGAGCAGGAAAATTTAAACTGCTTTGGATGGGCCCTTATACTGTCAAGTGTGTTTTGACAAAAGGTGCCTACAAGTTAGTGGACTATGATGGGATTCCATTGTCGTAGCCCCGAAACAGGTTGTACCTTAAACGTTACTATGCTTAGTTAAGTGTAGTAAAACTCACTATATATATGCTTTGATTGCATGTGTGTGTGTGTTTCTTTTAGAGTTTTTATTTGGTTAAGTAATCCACTTTTGATTTGTTGCAGAAGTTGAACTTTTCAGGACCATTTGTTGGTTATGCCGATAGGGCTAGTTGTAGTACACAGAATCTATCCTCTGCAACATGGGCCATTTTTGCTCCAAGCAACGAGTTAGTGAGTTTTAGAGGGATTTTTATTGGTCGATCAATGAACAATATCGCTGAGTATAGTGCGTTGATTGAAATTCTCTCTGATGCCATTTCACTTGGAATACACCGAATCATCATTAGGCTGGACTCGCAACTCATTATACTACAACTTACTGGCGTTTATACTATTCGAAACCCAAAAATTCATCGCATGTTCCTTAGAGTTCGTATTTTGGAAAGGTATTTTGAGTTTATTCAATATCAGCATATTTCGAGAAATCTAAACACATTAACTGATTCTCTAGCGAATTATGCGTTAAATAGACATTTGTGACATGTGTAAAGTAAATATTTTCAATTCACCTCATTAGTTGAATAGGATTGCATCACATAACCATAATAAAACTCTAAAAGTAAAATAGCTAGTTGTTTTAAAAGTTTTTACAAACATTTTGTGTCCAAGACAAAAATTGGTCAACTGACCCAAAAACTCAAAATGTATGCAAAAAACATCTAAGTAAACTATTGGTGCTCATGATGACAGGTCACAGCCTGTGCTATCATGCATAAAAGTCTCATTCAACGACTCGATGCATAATGGTGTGGTTTTGTAGTCGCATAGGGACCTCCTCGATCCGGACATCTAGAATGCCTAGGTTCAAACCCTCTATGTGGTCCTGTAGCTAAGCCAATGTCTTGGCTAAATCTAAGTCTCGGAGAACTTCTCTCCCAACAGGTCTCTATGCTGGCCCACTTGCCACTCGTTGGTGCCCCACAGGTCGAACAAGTCCAACGTCTTCATACATAAAAAATGATTTTGTTTAGTCTTGGAGTTAATCAAAAAACAAAAAAAAATGTAGAAACTTTAAAAAAAAAAAAAACACTTTGGTCAAACAATTTACCTATAGCACCCCACTGTGCTCCAACTGGTAACATCATGTCTGGATCTCCGCAGAAATCCATCCCTGAATATGGATAGTCCGCGATGGCCATATTTTGTCGATCAAGCCACTCAAAGAATGCAGGGGTAAATGAGATCAATGACTGACCAACATGCCTAGCCATAAGATCTACCCATCTCTGCATCTGTGGATCTCTAGGTCTAGATATACCTAGTGAAACATGTTGTGGCTGCATAAGTGGAATTCTCTCCAAGGAGAAAGAAATCAGGATCGACCCATAGCCAAAGTTCTTTGTCCTTCCGCTTTTCACCTTGGTCAGTTGTTCTTTCAAGGATGAAAGTACTGCCTCGCACCAGTTAAACACTTTTGGCTCTAAACACTCTAATGCATACTGCATGTATGATCTGTTTGCCAAATGTAGTGTCGTGCTGCTAGCCAATTTGGCAATGGTAAAGAGGATCATCCTCAATGGTAAATCACTAACATCCCTGATGTTAATCTTTCCGTCCCTGCTAGGCTATGCACCTAGCTAGAAAAACTGTCATATGTAATCTCTCACTGATTCACCACCTTTGGCAAATCCAGAAAGTGAGATGGGGGCACCTCGCCTCGACAGTCCGGTAAGAAAGTATATGTCATCGATGGTAATTGAGACCACTTTGTCTCTAATGTGAAATGACTGATCAGTAGGATCCCATGAACGAACAAGGAACTGTAAAAGCTCCATTTGCTGCCTCATACCAGGTAATCAAAAATATTTGAGTAACCCGCAATTCCTTAGGGCCTCAACCGTGCCTTGGTTATTTAGGGCAATCATATCCTGTTCTTCATGCTCTAGTTCTCTCCATATAATTGTCATTCTGATCCGATGAATACCTGAAAACACAACCATAAGACAAGTTAGGATCCATTTCCTGCAAAAAACAGAGGAATTTTTTGGGTAAAAATAGCTGAATGAAGTTGGGTTTTGCACTCAACGCAGCCTAGCCTTAGGGATAGTGTGCTTTTTGGCCAGATAAATCGATCTTGCAGACAAGGCTGATCTCCCTAGTATCAAAAGATATCTAGCAAAAAATAGGACAAGCAAATCTATCTTTCTCTAAATTCATTAATAAAAACTAAAGAGGTGTTTTAGACCCTACCTTAAGTCCAACACTAGTTTGTGGCAGCCATGCTTCAACCATTAGAAAGAGTTTCCTTTTGAGAACCTGCAATAACAAACAAGCACATATCAAATAACACCTGCATAGCTAATATAATAAATCACATTTATCATGGTGATCAAGGAATCCATGAAATAAACCATAAATCACAGCTTATTGAGAAAAATAAACTTGATTGTATTAACTTTGAAAATAGAAGAACTTTGCAACCTTTGGTGCCTTAATGTTGTACAAGCTCCTCCTAGGGTTTGAAACTAGAATCTCCTCTACTTTGATAAGCCTCACACTCTTCCAAATGAGATCAACAAGGTATGTAATCTTTCCTCACAAAAACTCAACAAGGAAGACTAATTTCCAGCAGCATTTCACCTCAAAAATATTCAGCTTTTAACCCCCCTAATAACCAGCCCAATGCTTCATTTTATAGTGCAAAGGAAGGAGGTTAGATGTCCACCTATGAAGGGATAGAGTCCTCCTTCAAAGGGATAAGCTCCTCACATCAAGGGGTTAGCTCCTTAAGGTATGGGATGCATGAACCTTAAAGGAGCGAACTTGCCAGCTAAAGATTCCTTCTAGAAGCTTCCAGAAATGACTCAAAGTGAGTTTTTGAAAATGTACTTGCACCTTTTTTACTTTTACAGGGGTCCGCACCCATTACTTAGAGATAGAGTGGTCAGCTGCGTAGGGGACATGATCATTAGGTGCGGGACCACAGGTAATGCTAAGAGAAAGTGTGGAACTAGAGTTTTAGAGACTTTTAAGGGCTTTCTCTTATTTTCAAGGCTTGACATGAAGAGCTGAGGTTTAAGACTTGCAAAGGAGGAAAGTATGAGTGGTGATAGACTCAAACCAATTGCAGAATGTCATGGTGACAATATTTTGTTCAACAGTGCTGCAATATAAGCAACCTTCTAGGTAAGTGCACTGTAGCACACCTTTCGATGATGAAAGGGTTCACTGATCCCATATTGGAAAATTGAAACCCTAGGGCCCCCAAAAACTCAAAATTTTTGCCTGAAACTGAAAATGAATGATATGAAATGAAAGAGAATAGAGATAGCTCCTACCTGGTCCAGATGGCATGAGGAATGGTCCACTGAATCCTCCATAATCAACTGGTGAACTTCGAGGTAAAAACTACTCCAAAGCACCAAAATCAAAGGGTAAATGTGAAATGGTAAAAATGAATGGTAAAACTTGTTTTTATGTTTATTTCTTGCACATTAAATCAAGTAAACATTATTTTTTATTCATTTTATCCATGAAATAGGTATTTTTAATCTATTTTGATGGTCTTTTGAGCAGGATTGACAACTGACATGCAAAATTTGACGTGCTCAAATGTAAATTGAACATCTTTGACCACAAAGAAAACTTTTATCTCTTTTTAGAGCTTTGTTAAAAATGAAAAAGGAGCCCCCTTGGAGTCCTCTTCAAGCTCTTTTCATACTCTCTGAACATGAAAAGGTTACCGAGCACTTGTCCTTTCCAAGTTGTTAAAGGATTGGAAACGATATCTCTCTTGTATTATTTTACACTTTTTCAGACTTGAGGGATTAATCTACGATAAAGAACTTTTATAGTTTCTTTTTCGTCCCTTTTCAAACTCTCTAAACATGAAAAGGATTGAGTTATCTTTGTCATTAAACTCGTTAAAAACATCAAATAGCGACAAACTTGTCCATCTAGACGACTGAGTTTCACCTTCGGTAGAATCATTAAAACATCAAATAGCGATGGATTCACCTGAAGGTGAAATTATACAACAAGCATATGTTATCCTCCTCAAGCTTGATTAAAAATAAAGAGGTACTCGTCAACAATGACTGGGGAAAATTGGAAAAAGGGGAAAACACTTTATGGTAGCAAGTCGCTCTTGAACATGACACTTTCACCTCATCACCATGACTATGTGGGTTGGGTCATTCAACTTGATGGTTATCACACCATTGGTCTATCATACCATCCATTACTTTGTTTTGGGTCAATGCTACCAATTCATCTTAGTGTCGCCGACATGTTCAAGAGAAGTCATTCAGTTCAAACTTCATCCTTTGCAATACCATAAACCTTCATTTTCATGACTGCCATTCCTGAACCTTCTATTGTCAGTCGATTTTCATCTCCAAAATCATTTACCTTGTTTTGTGTCATTGATGTGGGATATGTCAAGGCCCTCCTGCGACGAGTCACTTCTTGTCAACATCAGCACATCATCCAAGAAGTTGACTTAGAAACACCCCTTCAATACCTTGAGGCTTGCATACATCAATGGTAGATTTCTTGCTTTCGGCGATAGGTTGACATCATTGGCCTTCAACCGAAAGACTTTGTATGGTGTTCGACATCAAATCATTTATTCACACCATGCAAAATGTACCATAATACCTTGAGGCCCATTATCATTATCGGTGATTCCTCTCGCATCTGTTAACGGCTTACATCATTGGATGGTAATCAGACAATGTCTTCCCATGTTCGACCTTAGATCATCTATTCACATGGTTAGACTTGTACTTGAGCGAAAGATTGAACGAGATTGAAGACCCCGAATCTAGTTTCATATATGTGGGCTACGATATTTTCAGGAGTACTAAATCAAATGTACAATGGCCTTACATTCATGGTTATCCACTCATGGGTCTATATCTGTAGACGACTATATTTGTACATGTAATGAAAGTTTATAAGCTGAGCATGGGTATGTCTTCCCTCAGTGAGTTCATGAGAAAAAATAAAATTGTCATGATATATGTATTGTAATTGATGCAGGTCACCTTCTGTTTTAAAACCTCCTCTCCACATGATAAAGCGTTTCACTCGACATACATATTTACAACTTCATGCTTTAGGGGGAAACTCTTACAGATCCATTTTGGCACATCAACCCCAACCTACAGATCAGTACTATTAGGGCCCACTAAACCCTAATTTAGTTGTTACATGCCCTAAATAAATTCAACCATCATAATGCCCCATTCCCAAGAGGTTCCATGACTGAAATCATCCAAAAATTTCCTCTAAGAAGATTAGTGTAGGCAGGCCTTCATTAGAGTGCACTGCAGTGCAGTCCAGTACACTGTCTGGGTGCTATGCAATGCACTTGAGCCCTCTTTGGCCTGCACTGGGCAAATTTGAGTGAAATTTCATTGGGGTTTGGGAATATTCTTATCCATTGGGTGCATCTAGAAGCTTCCCAAGTTTATCTACTCCTTGGAGCTCGAATTTGGATGAGGTAGAGAGTTAAGGAACATCAATCCCTTTATCCCTTCCTACATGGAACTAAATCCTAAGTTTGGGAGGGTATTCATTATCACCATTTATGGCATAACTTCCTTCATTCACCTATAAAAATACCACTCATCTAAGTGATCAGGGGCTGGAAATCATTGAATTATAGGGAGATGTTGTTAGTATGAGACTTGACTTGCTTTCAAGTATTGTAATGATGTCAAAATATCTTGCTTGTTATGAGGATAGGATGGGATTGAACTAGAGCAGTGATATTGAATCAAGCAAATTGGGTTGTAACGCTTCCTATTACTAATAAAGTGTTAAAATATTTTTCCATATGTTTGTATTGTCCATTGATGCTTTCATATGTGTATTATGAACTTGATTCCATTATATGTTTAATCAATAGATCACTATCATATGATTTGATCGGTTTTTGTCTTTTGTCTATGTGTAGGTACTTTTCAAGCGAATTAAGTACAGAAAGGAGCAAAAAAATTGGTCTAAGGAGATAAGGAGTAAGCGAAAGCTACAGGTAGGCTTCTTTACTGTCTTATTTAATCTATTGGTTATAGAAAAGGTAGAGAATGCTTTGCACTGTTGTTCTAGACTTAGCTACTAGTCTAGGGGTTTAAGCATTTATCCATAGACACTAAAACTTCCCAAAACAACAGAGTATGTAGCAAATCCAGCAAGCAGCAGCTCAGTGCATTGCTGACCTCTGCGCAGTTCGAGAACAGTTGGAGGGACTCTGCACCAAGATCGCCACACAAATAGAGTGACTCGAGGGCGAGTCACAATGTTTGTGTTGGGGGCTTGTTGTGCATGGAATCCCCCCAAGGCATGTTTTGGGGCTCAACGCCTAAGTTTTGACCCAATATTGTTGTAAAGAATCTGCGAATTATGGGTGTGGAGTGCGAAATGTATGATAGAGTCATAGGGTTGTCCGCCCTAGTTTTGTAATGTAATGTCAGCTGGATAGACCTACCCATGGTCTGCGGACCATGGGATTGTATAAATAGAGTGAGGCTCTAAGAATTAAAAAAAGGAGGAAGTCTAAGGGATTGAGTCGCAAGTGTAAACTGTGTCTTTGGGTCATAGAGTAGGAGAAGGTTCTGCAGCTGAGTGTGTATAGGCCTAGTAGTCTGCAGCTGAGTGCATGGATCCCTGCAGTTGAGTGCGTAGGGTGGAGTCGATTCTGTAACCAAAGAGGAAATTAATAAAGAGAAGTTTATTATCAATTTGTGTATTTGTTCTTGGGTTAATGCATGTTTGATACAAATTGCAAATATATTGTTTATTTACTGCACGCACCTGTATGAATGGTTTATGTTGTTATGCATAACTTAAAGCATGAAAGTAGGCTAAAATAATCAACTAACATTGGAATATTAATAAGGACTTGGGTAATAATGCAGAAACGTAGCATTCAGCCCCTGAGTACGGCTACGCGAAGGCAGTATATCAGGCTGCGAGGTATGGGAAAGTGCGTGAAGTGACTTGCGCGTAGGTTCGAACCGCGGACCACTTGAACTCATCATACCTCTCTAGGGTGCGAAAACGTGGTTTTAGAAACCTCCCATACTACTTCGGGTAAGACCTCAGTCCACGCTCCACGGACTGTTTCCAAAAGGGCCAGTAGTACCAAGATTTTTTTTGCCAACTTAACCTTGAACCTGGGTTAGGCCCGAATAAGCCAACAAGTCATCTCTGCTCAGCCCAAAAACTACGCATATTTTCACCCGAGGCTCGCAGAATGATGCATGTGCCTTCAGGTTGACCAGTACCCTCTCGGAACGAGAAAAATTGATTTTCATGCATAGAATATTTCTCCCAAGGCAACATGAAAAGGAAACCCTTGATTCAAGAATCTATTTTTAGCAATTGGAGGTTATATGCAAGGATCATTTCAGAAACCTCTCACCAAGTGTCGCTTTTCCTCTATTTGTGGCATGCAGATCACAAACTTGATTTTATCAAAACTCATCAACTAGACACTGCAGAGCTCATTCCTCACATCAACCTTGCAGCTTTGACATCCCACATTGCGTCTAGGAGTCGTCGACACATTCATCTCAGTTGCTTTGGGGTAAGCACGCCTTTCATGTCTTGTGTTGTGTTTCTGTCGATTTTTGTGTTTCGCTTTCTGTGAGTATTGTCTGCTTTATTTTAGTGAGTGCTCGTTGTTGTTTTGATGTATGTTAGCTTGTGGAAGCACCGTTTTAGTATTCATTCACATCTCACTATTGTCACATGCATGACGTTGTTTTTGCACATACAGTCATCATTGTGGTGACTCGCTTCACACAGAGGCATGCTTTCCCATTTTCCAAATCCTGCACTTTCAATTTGCATGTATTATCATTCACTCTTGTTTGCACTCATCTCACCATGCATTCAGACTTCTCATGTTTTCAGTTGCCTGTCGGCTGGACTGGGTTGCCTTGGCCCAGACCATGGAGGCTCTCTCTTCCCTCCAGAAATTGCGCAAGGATAGCCTATCAGTTACCTCCAAGCTTGCTTTGCACAATTCTTGGAGGTAGTGTCCTGTTAGCCCCAGAAACTGCCAGTGATGTTTGTTGGTTGCATGTCATTGCTGACTGAAAAGAGCATTGCACAATTTGAATCCTCAAGAGGCTAGGTTGGACTCTGCATTACGCATTTCCAGTAGTCAGTCAACCTCCCAAAAGCAAGCATTGTGCCTTACACAGTTGTGTCAGTCAGTCTCCCAACCTCCCAACGGAAATCATGCAACCTTTACATTCAATCGCATAGGTATGTTGCAAGTCAGTCCTCAAGTTGGTTTTGGTTTTTTACTAACAAATTGTTTTCCATGAGTGTTGCTATGTCTCCAGGCATCATAGGTGTTTGTCTGTCTCTCAACAACACAAGTACAAAAAATTCGAGGAGAGCCGAGTCAAAGACATTGTTAAGAGCGCAACTGGGGATGCAGTCGGCCAAGTGTCTATGAACTTTCCTATCCACAAAGACATCAATTTTTTCATGGACAAGGATATCTTGATCAATGGCAGTGACATCATAGCTAGCAGCACCATCAGTAGCAGCAGAAGGCAACACACATGGACACGACGAATGTAAGAGGAAGGTTGTTAACATCATAGAGGTAGAGCAAAATTGCAAGTTCAAAGAAGATCCACTCATGACGAAAGTAGCTTTGGAGATTGAGGCTATGAGGGGACAACGCGATATGAAGATCGCACAAAGGAAGAGAATGAAATAGAAAAGGAGTTGCATGTACAGAAGCAACAACTCAAGGAAGAATAGGAGTTGCATAAATGAGAGAATGAGTTACAACAGTAATAGGTACATCAGGGGGCACAACATGCACAGACGGATGAAAAATTCAACATGCATAGATAGTACAAGTTATGGATCCATCCCAACAGTTGGCATGGAGTAGACAAGGTCAACAGTATTGTTGATCACATGCATTGGAATTCAGCAACATGCATGTCATTGTGCGCATGCATGCGGTCCCACCCATTTTGGCACACTCAACGATGTGAAGAAAAGAAGCAAGTCCAACTGGAGCTAAACATGTATTTTGACAAGTTGATGAAAAAGACCACCAGCACATGCTTGGATATCAACGCAAACACTATGCATCAACATGTTGTTCGTCTAGTCGCACCTAGGACGACCATGCGCATGCTATCAATTGAATTGGATGGAGGAGCGATATCAGTGTACCCAGATGCAATGGAGGCAAGAGTTCACTTCAATAATATGTCACCATTGAGTGCATGGATACCATCATAGATGACCAAGCTTGGCATTAGTTTTCCACCATCGACCATCACAAAGATGTCAAAGAGTTGATCTCACCACAATGGTTCGAGTGTTAGTGATGTCTTGCATGGCTTTCTCAAGCCATTTTGTCTCAAATGGGTACATGTGTAGATTGTATGTAATGTCTTGACAAGTGGAAGTTTAAGGGTCGATAGTTGGATGTAATAGTCATAGAGTAGATGAAGAGTAATGAGGGTAGATGAACTGTCACAAAGGGTAATGTCAAGGGTCACCCCACCCTTTGCTATAAATAGAACCTCATAACTCATTGTAAAGGCTTTTGGTCAGCCAAGCTGATAGGACTATCTTATAGAGATCTTGGACAATATTGTAATGAGCCTTGGCTTCTCCATTGCGCAGAGCTAGTATATCTCTTTGGAGGATCAAGCGGCTGTGACTGTAACGTTCCGCTGTTGGAACTAGTGGTTGGTAATGGATGTATTTTATGACTAGAACTTACACTTCTTAATATAATAGAGCCAACACATTTCATGCATATGTTGTATTGTATTCCAGCTATCTTTTTTACTCTAAATGATATATGTATTTGTTTGCTTATGAATCCATATATGGACTATTCTGTATAAGTATGTATGAATCTTACTGAAATGTGTTAATAAGGTTTAACCATCACTTTATATTGTTATCTAACTTGCTTTCTAGTTTTTGATACATCTTCGCTCGTGTGTTCCATTCCAAGACGTGTGCTATCATAGGTTTCCAAGGGGTGCACTCACCCCACTTTCCATGTGTTAGAACCATCCATGCACCTTCCTTGACTTGCCGCAACTATCACACCCTTGCTACCAACAAGGACATCTTACTTGCCTCTATGTGAAACCGCGCTCAAGGCGATACCATACAACCCACTATTGGGACTCCTACACCAAACAGTCTAAGGTCTAATTAGGACTTCTTACCGGGGAGATCCCCCAACATGTTGGTGGGTCCAACACCATCAACAGAAAAAAAAAAAAAAAAAAAAAAAAAAAAAAAACATAATACACCATAAAACACAATTCTTTATTAAATGAGAGAAAATGTTATTATATCTACATTGTGTAGACCAATCTGTCCTTTTACAAAGTGGGTCTTGTTATTTATAGCCCTTTTATTTTAGTTATTGTACCATGGGAAGATACAGTAGGTGGATACCATGGGTAGATATCATATGTGGATACCATGGGTAATTACCGTGGGTCAATACCATGCCACTTTCCATTCGGATGAATACAATGCCACGGGTAAATACCATGGGTAGATACTATAGGTGGATACCATGGGTAGATACCCTAGATGGATACCATGGGTAATTATTATGGGTCAATACCATGGGTGGATTCTACTTTCAGTTTGAATCAATCCTCTCCCCTTAGGAAGCAATGGTCCCCACTACATGAAGTTCCCTCTAGAGAAGCCTTTGTTGAATATGAGCATAATTATGGGTTTGTGGATGACCCAAAACCAAGAGTTGTTTAAGACAAGGGTCTTGTAAGGTTGACCCATAACCGAGGGTTTGTGGATGACCCATAACCATGATGAACAAATATCCGAGGATAGAGATACCGATACCCTGTAATTCTTGTATGCTAACTGTAATATCGATGGTGTGCAACCTAGAAAATGGACTTCAATGGTAAGGGTTTTGTGTTTTTGACCCATAACCATGGGTTTGTGGGTAACCCATAACCATGATAAATGAATTTCTGGGGATAGAGATACCTTGTAATGCTTGTGGCTAAATGTGATGCTAATAGTGTGCACCCTAACAATGGACCTTAGTTGCAAGGGTTTTGTGGTTGACCCATAACTGTGATGAGATACTTTTCTTGCTAGTCTATCTCATATAAATTTGGTGGCTTATCTTTGTAGATTCTCATAGAACCCATTACAAGAAATATATCAATAAATCCATTTGATTTTTCCATGCTTAAGTGGAACACCATCTCAACCATAAAAGTTGAAACTAGGTCCACTCCTATTTCTGATGCTCTTGAGGCTAGCATGAGATAACCATATGAATGTTTTGTGTGTACAACATTTAGGGCTTTTGACATATCATATATGTCTTTCCTAGAAAAATAAACTGGAGTTTCCTATTCTATTAATGGAAATGTCAAGGGAAGAGAATCAACCTCCATAAAATTGTGGAATTGAGTAGGCACGCGAAACATGAACTTCAACAAAATTATCACTAAAAATCATAACATGATCTCATAAGTAAAAATATTTTGTGTTGCAGTGTTTGTATTTATCCATAGACAAGGATTTTCCAAGTATTTTTTGTAAAAATTGGCACAACTGAAGTTGCATCTTGAATATTTTATAACTAACGCAAGAAGCCAACATAATATTGTTACCAAAGCAAACTTAATGGCCATCAGTGAAGAAACAAAGACAAAGCAATATAGAAGATAGATGAAATCCTTGGTAGCAATGAGTGACTGAAGCCATAATTGAATATCCTGAAGATTCCATATCCTTGGTTGCCCATATTGAGAATATATGGGATAAGAAGAGGAGAATCCAGTGCCCACCAATTTAAAATGGTAAGCCCTATTCGATAGACCCTTAATAGAAAATGAAAGCATTTCTATTATATCCAAGTGATGAGCCTCATCATTGGGTAACTATATGGACCTTAATACACCTCCAATCTTACTAAAATCAACTCTTCTCATAATTCCTTACATGTTTTAATTGTATTTTGCTTAATGAGATGAGTAAAAGTAAGATGTTATGTCTAGTGTTCTAGTGTGCATTGATTGCATGTTTTTGGGAGAAAATCATGGCAGTTTTGGCTAATTAAGGTGCAAGAACTCAAATGAGACAAGAAGGAGAGATTATTGGAGATGGATATTCCTCATTAAATCCACACTCATTCAAATATCCCTCAATCAAATCACACTAGCTCAAAGTTGCAAGCAGTTGAGTCATGGAGACCATTGTCAGCCGAGCTAGTGATAGTTAAGAACCAATTCATATTGAGTTTGGAAGCCAAGCATCCCTATATTTAAGGAAGTTGTTGGAGACTTCAGTTGTATAAATAAGGAGGAATAGAGCCTCATTAGGATTCAGATTTTTTTATGTAAGAGGACTAAGCATTTTCAAGTTGAAGGATTGTAGCAAAACACTGTTCTGTAATTTTCTTGATGTGATAATGAGAATGAGCATTTCCTTGATTCAACACTGAGTTGACCTAGAGGGATGAAGCTCTTGGGTTAGGGCCCAACCCTAGCAATAGAGGTTCCTCTTATTGTACTTGTATTCTAATGTTATTTCATATATTAATTGTTGAATTGATTTTGGCATTGTTTCATTGCAAGTAGTGGTGAATTTGATTAGTTTTCTTCCATTTGTGGATAGATTTAGTAGTAGCTTTAGAGAGATAAAGGAATACCAAAAAGGCTAATAGCAAGTGGATCTTGCCGCACTCCTCCCTTTAGGAACCATGGTTTGAGGAAAAACTCATATTCAGCCCCAAAATAACAAAATTATTATTTCTTATGGAATTTAGGGTTTTTTGCTAATTAGGCCAACATCTTTTCAGTTTTCAAGAATAGGTTTTAGTTGTTATTTATGATATTTCTAGCTTTGCATGAGATTTGATGGTGTTTCACAATATTTTGAAAGTATTTCCATGCATGAACTAGGCAACTAAATAATGGAATTTTGTTTTCTTATGATTGGAAATATTTCTTGTTTGACATGATTCATGGGTAAATGCCAATGATGTATGTATTGAAGGAGTTAAAATAGTGCAGGAAGATATCATTTCAATAGCCCTAGACTAACCTCATCCATCCATGATCACCAAAAGCCACTAAGTCAATAAACTGATTTATCATGGGACCATCCCTCTCAACCCTTACACTCAATTAATAATTAATTTATGATTAATAAAAAGAAACAATGTAAACAGTCATATGGGTTGATTGCACAATTAAAAGGTGTGTACTGTGGTTGGTGTGAGGGGACACTTGTCCCTGCCTCGAACTCCACTCCCCCGCACTTTGCTTACACCCCAAACCCTCGTTCACTATGGAATTTCGACACTGTGGTTCTCTGTTGTTTGCTATGAGGGTTTTTCAACTGTTACTCTGTGCTTGTGAGGGTTATGGCAATGGTGCCCAGTCTACACTCGGCCATGGGACCTTCTGCCTGGAGGTTTGGTAACTCTGTCAACAACTCCTTGTCTGCTGACTGTTTGGCCTCACTTGGGTGGGGTGTTGGTTGTTCCTTTGACTACTGTGGAGAGTTTCTTTCGTTCTTTAGTTGTTGTAGCTTACCCTCTCATGGGTGCTATTCCTGTTACTGTTGTCTCATATTTCTCTGTGTGCATTCGCTGTTTGAATGTTTGGTTGCTCGCATGGTCATTTCTTTGGTTAACTGGTTGTTATATTTTTATGGTTTACAGGTTGCAATCACAAGGGACCGAGTCCTTAGCTCTGCTCATCACTGGGCAAGGTAAGCCCTGTGGTCCATGCTTTAGCTCCTCCTCACAATTTTTCTTCCTTACTAAGCGTAGTTTCTCCTTGTGAGCAGCAAGTCCATCTTGTGGTTGTGACCTGGTTATGGGTTCTTCTCCTCGGTGCCGTCCACTCCTCTGGTAAGCCTTCAAACCCTCACCCACTCTGCTTCATGCTTCTTCTGTTTATTTGGATAGTCAGATCATTAATGCCTCTCTGTTGGTTTTTTCTGCACGTGGGTTGTGGCTCTAGACGCTTGTTTCTGCGCCTGTTGCTGCCTAGTGAAACTGGTAGGGTCACTCCTCGATATTGACCTATGTTATCGTTTTTTGTTTCACGGCTCCAACATTCTTGTTGTTTGGTAGTTTGGTTAGGTTTTTTAGAGCCTCAGCTCCTATGTTCCTTGTTTGCTATTGGGTTGTCTTCAGGCTTCAACCCTTCTGTATAATTTATGTTTGCAACAGTTATCGAGTCATTCTGGGTTTTGAAACCCTGGGTTTGTTGTTGATTGTCTTATGTATGGGCTTGTCCCATCTTAACAATTACTGGTCTAATATTCTGTAACTTATTTTCATGTAAAGATTGTTACTTGGAAAAGGAAAAAAAAAAAAGAAAAAAACTTTATATGCTTGTGGGTTACATGGTATGTAATGCGATTATTTTAATGTTGAGACTGTTAATCTTTTGAGAATTTCTCCATCTTGTTTGTCTGATCTTCGTATGTCTAAAACTTGTTGCTGGCTAGAACTATGAATTCAGCTCTCTGTTATTATGATGTCTTCAATTGTTGCTTGAACTGTCCTCGAGACACTCTGTTTGCCTGGATGACTGTTAGGAAAGAAATGTTAGAACAGGAAATGCACTCTTATGATTTGTCAGTACGCACAATAATTAATAGAAAGAGATAATATTTAGTTGCAAATGGATTCAGATCTTTTTAACAGAAAATTTCTTTTTGACATGAAATCGAACCAGTTAAAATTTTGGTGTATTTTCTTTTAAGCTATTTTGAAATAGTTTCTCACAACTACTAGCAGTTACATATATAGTTGCACAGTTATGATAACTACTCCTTTTTTTATCCTGTTGTAATTTTATGAAAGACAACTACTTAAATAAAATAAAAGAAAAATTTGGCTGGAACAGCCTCCAACTAATCATCATGTTCCTAAATGCTATTTGACTAATAAAATAAAAACGAAAGTCCCTAAATGTTGTTTAACTAATAAATGGAAACGAAAACTAAAAGGTTATTGTGAACTTGTCTATCTTAGCTGAGACCAAATACCCCAGCCATGATACCCTCAACTAGATGCTCTTGCATCAGGCTCTTGGGGTAATAAAAATTCATGGCTCCGGTCCATGAGCTCCTCGACTAAATACCCTGCATGGTGTATTTGTCCTGTGTCAAGCTAGGAACTTTCCTTGATGGGATGGTTCTTCCACTTGACAAGGTACTATAGGTACTCATTCCTTCGATTCCACCTGGCCACCTGAGTATCGAGGATTCACTCAATCTCAAGGGGCTGAGCTGAAGGAATTTGCCTCATCCATGAGTTACTTCCTTCCTGGGTGTCCCGTTTTGGTTGTGCCGAACTATCGTCTTCTGGACTGGCAGTGTATGGAAACAAATCTGCCACGTTGAAAATGGGTGATATGCCTATCCCTAGAGGTAGCTGTAATTCATAAGCATTGGCAGAGAATTTACGCAGAATTTTGCAAGGGCCAATCTTCTTATATTTCAGTTTGTGGTATTCACCCTTAGGGAATCATTCTCTGTGCAAATGTGTGAGGACTTCATCCCCCACATTAAATTGTGCCTCTCACCATTTCAGATCTACCCGCTGCTTATACTTTTGACTGTTGTCCTGCAATTTCGACTTTACCTTCTCATGTAGGTCATTCATTGCTTTGGCAAAATCTTCCCCATCAACACTCCGTCTTTCCAACTGTCCTAGATCCCGTAACTCATGCACTCCATGAGGATGCATGCCATACAAGATCTGAAAAGGACTGTATCTCATGCTATGATTCAGTGAATCATTGTAAGCGAACTCTGCCTGGGCAAGTACACGATCCCACATTTGTGAATTTTCTCCGATCAAGCTTCATAGCAGGTTTCCTAAGCTCCTGTTCACCACCTCCATCTATCCATTGGTCTGTGGGTGATAAGCGGAGCTGAAACTCAACTGTGTGTCCAAATTATTCCACAAGGTGTGCTAGAAATGTCCTGTAAATTTCACATCCCTATCGGAAAACAATGGACTTATGTAGGCCATGCAGCCTAACTATCTCTGTGAAAAATAAGTGTGCTACGTGAGTGGCATCACTAGTTTTCTTAAAAGGGATGAAATGTGCTATCTTTGAGAACCGATCTACTACCACCATCACAGAGTAATAACCTCACTACGTTCTAGGCAGACCCAAGAAAAATTCCAAGCTGACTGAGTCCAACGGTCTACTCATAATATGCAGTGGTGTGTAGAGTCTCGTGTTCTAACTATGTCCTTTTGCCAACTAACACACTTTACTCCTGGTTACAAATCGCTACACATCCCTTTGCATCTTCAGCTAGTAATAAAAGTGATTGAGCTAATCTAAGGTCTTATCAATGCCAAAATATCCGGCTAGACCTACATTGTGCTTATCCCAGATGATGTTCTCTCTCATCGAACAGTCGAGAAGGCATAGCTGTCCTCCTTTAAACAGAAGCTTCTATTGTAAGTTATAGTCCAACCATGGACTATTATTCCTCAACAAAGGGTTTTTGCAGGCTTCATAAGCCTCCTTGAAATCTGCATCTGTTTGATACAAGTCTGTCATGTGTTCAAAACCTAGCACTTATATCGTGCTCTCCTACAAGAGAAAAACTCTCCTGCTCAACGCATCTGCTACCTTGTTGGCCTATCCATTGATATGCTTCAAAACAAATGTGAAACTCTGCAAGTACTCAACCCATTTTGCATGCTTGTGGTTTAGCTTATGCTGCTACATAACATACTGCAATGCAGAATTATCAGAAAACAAAACAAATTCATTACCGAGAAAATAGTGTCTCCAATGCTTCAATGCTTGGACGACAACATAGAACTCCTTGTCGTAAGATGAGTACTTCTTCCTGCTTTCGTTTAATTTTTCATTGAAATAAGCAACTGGTTTTTCTTCCTGGATGAGTAAGGCCCCAATGGCTATACCACTGGCATCACAATGGACCTAGAAAAGCTTGTTAAAATCAGGCAATCTTAGGATTGGTCTTTCAGTGATCTTCCTCTTCAACATCTGGAAGCTTTTCTCTGTTGCTTCAGTCCAACAGAAAGGTTGACTTTCCTTTTTAATAGTGTCCAACATAGGTGTGCAGATCTCACTAAAATTCCTTATAAACTTATGATAAAAAATTGCCAACCGATGAAAGCTACGTATCTCGAAGAGACTCTTTGGGGATGGCCAGCTAATGATAGCTGCAATTTTCTCTGGGTCCATTTTCATCTCATTTTCTGCAATCACAAAACCCAAATAAACTAATTCCCTCTGAAGAAAAGAACATTTTTTCAAATTTATCAGCAACTTGTTTTGCTGTAATTTCTCCAGCACACTTCGAACATGTCGAAAATGTTCTTCTTTGGTTTTACTGAAAATCAGTATATCATCAAGATATACAATCATGAAATTTCCAATGAATTCTTTCAACATCTCATTCATCAAGTGCATAAAGGTACTAGGGGCATTACTTAACCTGAATGGCATCACCAGTCACTCATATAGACCTTCATTGGTTTTGAAAGTTGTCTTCCATTCATCCCCTTCTCTGATTCTGATATGGTGGTATCCACTCTTTTGATCGCTTTTCGAGAAATATGCTACCTCGCTCAAGCGGTCCATCATGTCATCCATCCGTGGAAATGGAAACCTGTACCTGAACGTAATCTTATTGCTGGCCCTCGAATATGTGCACATCTGCCACTCTCCTCCTTTCTTGGGAGCTAACATTGTTGGAACTGCACAGGGACTTAAACTCTCCCTTATCAATCCCTTATCCAGCAATTCTTGTACCTGTTTCCTAATCTCCTTGTTGTCCTTAGGAATCATTCAGTACGCTGCCTTGTTGGGTAAACTAGCTCTGGGAATAAAGTCTATGTGATGATTGATACTTCTCTTAGGAGGAAATTTATTCGGAAAATCGTCCACCACAATGTCACTAAACTCCTGCAACATGTCCTGAATTTCTTCAGGCAAATCTGCAATTTCAGTGTGTAACAACACTTCTCTTAGCCTCCTTACAATAACATATTTTATCTCGCTATCTTCGATTTGTTTCGACAATTCCTTTCCTCCCACCAACAATGCTTTGGCTCCACTAGTTTCCATTGTTTCTTCCTCCTTGATGGGTACAAGCATGTGTTTAATCCCATCCTTGACAAACTTGTAACAGTTTGTCTTTCCATCATGAACCACCTTTCTATCATACTGCCATGGTCTTCCTAGTAATATGTGACACACATCCATAGGCATAATATCACAAATAACCTTGTCCTTGTATTTGCCAATATGGAACTCAACTTCACACAGTTCATCAACCAACAATTGATGGCCTTTCTGCAACCACGACACCTTATAGGGAGTGGGGTGCTTCAACCATTTCAAACCCAACTTCTCCACCATCTTTGTGGCAACTAGATTATCCATGCTCCCACTGTCGATAATCAGCTTGCAGCATTTTCCGTGTGACTTACAGACTGTCCGGAATAATGCCTTTCTTTGGGTTTGGTCAGTTGTCTCCTTTGTTGGTTTCAGCAGCACCTTATTCAAAATTAAGGCCTCCCCTGTCTCTGGCACATTCTCTACCTCCTGGGGTGGTGCCTCTGCTTCCTCTGGCTATGCAACATACGCTCCTCTTTGGCCAGCCTATTCTCCTTCAGGACACTCAAAGGATCTGTGCCCCCACTTGTGGCACTTGTAGCACTGGTAGGTAGCTCCTCCACCTCTGCCATTTCCCCTTCCTCTCTGATATGGCCTTCCTCCTCTAGTGCTACCTTATTTTTCTGCTATCCTTTAGGTCTTTGAACTACTGCCCTCTTTATTGTTGTTGGTAGCTCTTCCTCTACCAAAGGATTGTCCTTTCCCTCTGCCAGTTTCTCATCCTCTCCTGGCATTCTGCGTTCTTGTGATCTTCTCTTCTACCTTTAAGGCACTCTAGTATGCTTGTTGTATGTTCTTTGGAGAAAGAATACTTATCTCATCCAATATCTCTAGCCTTAGGCCATTCACAAACCTTATTGTCTTTTCTAGAGTGTCTTCAGCATAACCAGCTCTCAAATTCACCCAGTAGAATTCTTCAGTATATTCTTTCACCATCATTCCTCTCTTCTTCAAATTCTACACCTATTGATGTAGAGAAATCTGGTAATCTTTGGGCAAAAACCTGCCCTTCATTTTGGCAACCACTCTAGGCCACTTTCTAATTGGTAATTTATTCATCCTTCTTCTCTCTGCTTGGACACTATCCCACCATAAGGCCACGTGTCCTTTCAGCTTGGTAGCAGTGAATTTAACTCTCCTATCTTCGCTGACCTCCTCACATTCAAAATATTTGTCTAGCTCGCTAATCCAGTCCAACAACACTTTTGTGGACAAATTGCCATCATAATTCGGAATCTCAGGCTTTGGCTTACTACTAGCCAACAAGACTGACCTCAATAACATGATTTCAGGTCCTTCTTCATCCGATCCATTTGTCGTAACTACAGCTTCTTCTTCACTGTCATCTCCTCCTTCCATATCCCTTCTCCATCCTGCTTCTACTGCTGCCAAGTGGGCATTTAGGATCCTAATCTCTTCCCTTAATCCTTCCTCTGCTACTCTCTAAATACCTCTCCCACAACCTCATCTTCCAACTTCCATTTCTTATGAAAAAACTCAAACCTGCTCTGGTACCACAATATAATGGTACCAGCCCTCTCAACCCTTACAGTCAATCAATAATTAATTTATGATTAATAAAAAGAAATAATGTAAACAATCATATCGGTTGATTGTGCAATTAAAATGTGTGTACTATGGTTGGTGTGAGGGGACACTTGTCCCTACCTCGAACTCTGCTCTCCCGCGCTTTTCTTACAACCCAAACCCTCGTTCACTATGGCATTTCGAAACCATGGTTATTTGCTGTTTTTTGTGAGGGTTTGTCGACTGTTACTCTGTGCTTGTGAGGGTTATGTCAATGGTGCCCAGTCTACGCTCGGCCATGGGCCCTTCTGCCTGGAGGTTTGGTAACTCTATCAACAACTCCTTGTTTGCTGGCTGTTTGGCCTCACTTGGGCGTGGTGCTGGTTGTTCCATCGACTACTGTTGAGATTTTCTTTTGTTCTTCAGTTGTTGTAGCTTACCCTCTCGTGGGCGTTATTCCTATTACTGTTGTTTCAACTTTCTCTGTGTGCATTTGCTGTTTGAATGTTTTGTTGCTCACATGGTCTTTTCTCTGGTTAACTGGTTGTTATATTTTTATGGTTTACAGGTTGCGATCACAAGGGAATGAGTCCTCGGTTATGCTCGTCACTGGGTAAGGTAAGCCCTCTGGTCCATGCTTTAGCTCCTCCTCACAATTTTTCTTCCTTACTAAGGGCAGTCGCTCTTTGTGAGTGGGGACTCCCTCTTGTGGTTGTGACCTAGTTATGGGTTCTTCTCTCTGGCGCCATCCACTCCTCTGGTAAACCTTCAAACCCTCACCCACTCTACTTCATGCTTCTTCTGTTCAGTTGGATAGTCAGATCACTAACGCCTCTTTGTTGGTTTTTTTCTACTGATGGGTTGTGGCTCTAGGCTCTTGTTTCCATGCCTGTTCCTACCTGGTGAAACCGGGTTTCTCCTTGATATTGACCTGTGTTATCATTTCTTGTTTCACGGCTCCAACATTCTTGTTGTCTGGTAGTTTGGTTAGGTTTTTGAGAGCCTCGCTTCCTCTATTCCTCGTTTGCTATTGGGTTGCCTTCGGGCTTCAACCATTCTATATAATTTATGTTTGCAACAGTTATGGAGTCATTCTGGGTTTTCAAACCCTGGGTTTGTTGTCGGTTGTCTTATGTATGGGCTCATCCTGTCCATGGAAAATTTTAGGGGCGAATTTTTGCCCTTGGGCTAAATTAAGGGGTTTTATATTTTTATTGGGTGAATATTTTGTATCATAGTACATTGTTACAAATCGCCTCAAATTTATTTTATAAAGAAATTAGGTATGGAGGTTAGGCCACCTTATTTTAAGGGAGAGGGTAAAAAAAGTAAATTTAGCCCTTGAAATTAGGAGTTACAATCTTCCATTCACCCTCATTTTCAAGAAAATGTATTTATGATAGTTATAAATAAAAATATAAATATAGTGGAGGTATGGTAAATAAATAAAAGCTCTTTTTATACTTACTCCAAAGGTATGGTAAATAAATAAAACCTCTTTTTATATTTAGTCCATAACCCTCTTTCTATTTAAGAAGGCTCAAAAATGAGGTTTCATTTAAGTGAATCCTATGGGCCAAATACCATATTTATAAAAGAGGTATGGTAAATTAATAAAAATATAAATAAACGAGAGGTATGGTAAATAAATAAAACATTTTTTTATATTTACTCCATATGTCACCTTATATTTATGAACACGCATGTGTGTAAATAAATAAAAATATAAATAAAGTGGAGGTATGATAAATAAATAAAAATATAAAAAAACTATAGGTATGGTAAATAAATAAACATCTTTCTATATTTAGTCCATAACCCTCTTTCTATTTAAGAAGGCTCAAAAAAGAGGTTCTATTTAATTGAATCCTATGGGCCAAATACCATATTTATAAAAAAGGTATGGTAAATTAATAAAAATATAAATAAATGAGAGGTATGGAAAATAAATAAAACATTTTTTATATTTACTCCATAAGCCACCTTATATTTAAGAACACTCAAAAAATGTGTTATATTTAGGTGAAGCCTATGGGCCAAATACCATGGGACAAATTATTATTAATACCATGCAAAAAAACATTATTAACGCTAATATTAGTATTAATAAAAATAAAGATGGCACATGGTATTGACCCATGGTATTCACATGGAATGCATCCTATTTAAAGGTGGGAATTAAACTAGCATAGATCCATATTTGCTTTGGATCAAATATCGTGATATGCAAACTAACATAGAGTGAAAAAATATTTGATCCCTCTTGGGGCTTGGTGGATCAAGAGTAAAAATGGATCTTGTAATTTAATGTCGCTTAAACATTTTAACTTGGTTACAATAAAAAAAAATAAAAAAATTCAATTATTAATTTTTATAAATTACTAATAGTAGTTTTTAAGCTCCAGGTTTATGATAACCCATGGTATTGACCCATGGTAATACCATGGTATTCATGTGAGCATAGACTATTTAAAGGGGAAATTCTATCAGCTTAAATCCATCTTAATTCTGAGTCTAGCAAGTGTTGGGAGGCATAAATAGATTTCATCCCTTTAAGAGTGGTAGATGTGGAGTTAAGATGGATATAGGTTGGTTTTTATGAAAACGAAGATATTAAATAGACTTAGGAAATTATATTGTAAGAAAAATCTTAAGGTGAATGGTTAAAGCTACATTTAGTGATCTGAATATCACCCTATGAGTGACCTCAGTTGAAGATTTATTAAACAAAAAGGTATTACAGACCCATGTGCTGGTGTGTGTGTTCTATGTTATTGAAACAACAGATCGATCAGATTGCCAATACACAGAAAATAAATGGAAAGACAGCAGAGAAATACAGTAAGCACACAAAGACACAAGCAGTTTTTAATAAGGAGTTCACCCTATTCTCCATGGCTACGTCTTCGGTCCAGCTTCAGTGGTGGCCTTGTTTTATTGTGTCTTTCAGCAGAGTATTGGTCACTTTAATTGTTTAATAATAAAACAGTCGAGTGCCACATTAATTATCAACCCAGGAAAGTCTGATTATTCCAAAGGTGACTACGTACTGTATGTACTCAATCTTAATGGTATTAAAAGTTGTAGTATAAACAGTCTACTATCTATTAAATCCCTACTCTTTGTTACAGCAGTTACAGTAGTTACAGCCTATTGCAGAAAATGAAGTAAGAACAAATAACTTAAAGGAAACAAATCTGCAAAAGGAAGTGATGGTTGTCCTGCAACAAAGGATCAGGACCCTATCCTCAGAGTAAGGACCTTCAGCACCTGCCTCTGTTGTCTAGTTCACTAATACACTCTGTAAGTCTTAATCACCAGTGAGGCACTCATATGCAACATCAATCACTTAAAAAGGAAAACAGAGTTTCAGCAAAAGTAAATATCATTAGAAGCAATAACTGTGATATAAACAGAAATCACACACACACCACACAACAGAAAGAAGATGGGTGAATCTTGTGATGAAGGTGGGCCCTATCCTTCTCACAAGATTCCCCAGAACACAGGAATTAAAATAAAATACTTAGAACAGAATTGTATTCATCTGCCAATAAACCATATTACAAAAAGAGATTCAGTCTCATCCCTTCACTACAAGTTCTGTGTTACATTTTGTTCCCCTCCTTTCCATCCCCCTCTCTAATGTAGATGTCTCCTCTTTATAGAGGAGACATCTATTACAAAAGATTTTCATACATTCTAATTCAACCCTTTTGTACCAAAAATAAGAAAGTCAGTTCTTGATAACAAAATATTGTTACAGTCATGAGGATCATGATCATTACGACCAATATAGTAATCGGTCAGACTCCTTTGCTGATGCAGATTTGTTACGCAAATCCCAACTGTTCCTCAAAGCGCGCGTTCTATTCATGCTATTTCAGCTTCGAGGTTCATGCTGTTCTTGCTATTTCAACTTCACGGTTTGTGTTGTTTCCGCTGTTTCAGCAACGACAAAATGTGATCCTGCCAGTTCGGCAGTTTCAACAATTAGTCAGCACTTTAATCAACTTCAGGGAACAATTATAAAGATAGCATGATTACGTGTTGAATAATTAAACATATAGAAATGAGGAAAGTTACTCTGTACCTTTTGGAGTGATTAAGCCAAAACACTAGCAAAGGCTTTCACCTAAGGGTTGAAGAGGGTAATATAATGGCAAAATATACAGTCAAAAATAGACAAAATGGGAACCTAACATCCCCCCAACTGAAAATGTTGCATGTCCGCATGCAAGTCTACTCTGAATCGGAATCAGAATACTGGGTTGAACAATGTAGATTGCTTATACAGTAAGTGTAAAAGGTGTTGTCAACCATGTCTCTGAACCCTTGGACATTCTGAAGTCTTTTCCATGCTGCCAATTCTTCCTTTTTAGTCAATGTAAATTGAGCCTTGTATTGTTCTCCAGGAAGCCATAAGAGAGGGAAATGAAAACGGTAACCAATCCACCATTCAGCACATTGTCTCATGCATTTTACATAATCAGGTATCCGTGATAGTGTTGCCTGAAGATTAAGAGGATTGTAGGGATGATATTCCCTTCTTTCTTTGGGACAGTGTTCCTAGAATAATTCATTTGCTTTTATGGCCAGAGGTCCTTTAGCTTTGACATAATGTTGGCAGTCTTCCAAGACTGCTGCTAGCAGATTCCTAATGTGATCGGTCATCCCTGGTTCTCTTAGATTTTGTTGATGTTCCATAAGGAAGATAGCTGCATTCTGTGGTTCCGGGCGAATCCAGAGAAGACAGTTCTCCTCATTGTGTTTTGCAGACATGAAATCATTCTGCCAAGTGAGTTGGTTGGCCAAAAAGGAAATAAAAGCTCTTATTTGAATATCACCACAAATAGGAAGTAAATTAATCTTTCTATCTTTAGGCATAGCCTCATTGTGAAGATAGAGTTCACACAACAAATTCTAGTCATTGTTTGGTGCTTCTGCAAAAGTTTCAATGAATTGCTGTGGTGTAGAGACCTGGTGTGGTCTTCCATCCTTTATTGCTTTTAATTGGAGGAACGCTAAGCGTTCTCTCAAGAATACAGAATAATTAAAAGAAGGCTTTCTTGTAGCCAGTAAGCGCTGGACCAAATCGAAGATAAGGGACAGTCTGGCTTTTAATTGCTTATTTTCTTTGTGCTGTGCGCGAGATTGTTCCATTGATTCCCAATTCTTATAGGCATAGTTAAACCATAATGACTTCTACTGTTGAAATGCCTTTCCTTGGGAGAGCTCGTATTCTGCTTTCCATGTGTTGCTTAATTCTTGAAAACTAGAAGTCTGTGCATGAGCATTGCTAACACAGAGAGGTTTAGTTTGTATATGCACAGTTGTAAAAGATTTTGATTCTCGTTTCTTCTCATCAATAACTTGGGTAGGTCGGGGTGGTTCTATTTCTTCTTCTGAAATCCTTGAAGACCCTGCTGGTTCTTGTGTAACAGTAGGGCGTTCCTTTTTAAATATAACAGGGCTGGCTCCAGTCAATGGGACTGAAATTATTTTATATCCTGCTTGAGTATAGATATCCCCACATTCACTGCACATGTATTCATTTTATTTCTCTTTCTCTACACTCTTTTCAGCTTGAGATGCTACTTGAGCTAACATGTATAGATTGAGTTCTTCTTTATAGGCTTCCCTAGCCATTTCTAACTCTCTCTGATAGGCCTTAATTTCTGATTTTAAGAACTCATTTTCTTCTTGTAGGGAGGCTAGAGTAACCGGGGCTTCTACAGTTACAGATTCTAAAGGAGAAGAGAAGTGTTGTTCAGCATTAACTTCATCATGTGCGTCCCCAATAGGTGGTTCTTGTGTTTCACCTATTGGGTTAGTTTGTGTATCAGTTTCACCTAGGGCATCTTCTTCTTTCTCCCCAACAGGTGGTTCTTGTGTGGCACCTATTGGGTTAGTGGCTGGTTTTTGTGTAACAGCCACATGCAGGTCGTCTTCTTTTTGCTCCCCAATAGGTGGTTCTTGTGTGGCACCTATTGGGTCAGTGGTTGGTTTTTGTGTAATAGCCACATGCAGGTTGTCTTCTTTTTGCTCCCCAACAGGTGGTTCTTGTGTGGCACCTATTGGGTCAGTGGCTGGTTCTTGTGTAACAGCCACATGCAGGTCGTCTTCTTTTTGCTCCCTAACAGGTGGTTCTTGTGTGGCACCTATTGGGTCAGTGGCTGGTTCTTGTGTAACAGTCACATGTCCTATATCAGCTTGGATGTCTAGTTTGAATTTTTCGGCAGCTGGTTCTTGTGGAGCAGCTGCCTCTGTTGAGAAAAATGATGTTACAAAATCGTGAACACTTTGAATTTCGGCATCTGAGGGTGAAGGAGGTGAAGGTTCAGGGCTATGCGGAATACGAGGATTTAAAATGATAGGAGGAATGGCCTCGGTTGCTGCAAACAACCTTGTTCGTTGCCGAGGTAGGGAACCAAGAGAGACAGTAGTTTTCCTCTTGCGAGGACTTTTACTCAGGGAATCATCAGAAATAGTAGCTGCCTTTACTGAGGCCCTGGTTCTTCTTTTTAACGGGGTTGCAGTTTTCTGTTGCTTTTTCCTTTTAAGGAAAGTGATGAGGGTATCCTCGTCTGAATCATCGGTAGGGATATGAACTATGGGAGTGGACGGTTCGGCTTCATCATGGGGTGAGGACTGTAGCAGATTTTCAATGCTTAATTGGGGTGTTCCTGCTGCTGGTTGCTGAGTTTCAGCATCTTGCTGGGAATTTTCTTCATTTTGCTGAGGATTTTCCTCAGCTTGCTGGGGAGGGTTAATGAGGGGAGGCGGGTTATGCAGGGTGAAGCCTCTATTTATCAGGAGTTGGACCAAACGATGGTGCGTGAGGCAGAGGAGTTGGTGCCTAGCGTTCACAGTGTAGTGTGCCATATTTTTCAGACATCCAAGGAGATAATAAGGCATATTTACTAGACGACCATGCCGCAAATGATTTAATAAGACAAATTCATGTTGGTAGACTACCTGATAGCGGCCCTCGCAAGTGAAGTAGTGCTTGACGAATTCTGCAACTTTTGGCCAAGGTGGTGGTAATGACCGAAGCGCAACACCCCTGCCTTTGGCTTCCACCTGCTCCCCAGGTAACAGGAAATCTTGTTGTGCATTGAGGATAAGATGCTTCCTGCTGAACCAGTGAATTTCGTTGGTTGGAAGCCCCGAAACTTGTGCTATGTCTTCTTCTGTTACTGAGATTCTCACCCTTGGACAATAGAATACCCCTCCCTCAAATTGCATGCAAATTCGAGAACCTACTGCAAATCAAATTCTGGAAGTCTTCTGAAATAGTCCACCCATCCTGCCTATAGGAAGATTTGGTATGCATCTGGGTAAAGTTCCAGTAATGCCGTCGAGCCCAGTTCATGTCTAACAACATCTCTGCCCATGGTTACTGTTTTAGGCAGAATACAAAGTGCAGAGCCGAGTTGCCGAGGTCGAAACAAAGCAGAACGTTGCAAAATGAAATTATGACGTGGTAAGGCATAAACGAGGTGGATTAGACACAACCGGGAGGAATAGGGATGGCAGTGATGGGTGTATTATGTAATGATTACGATATTTCGGTAATCCCCCCCAACTGCGGCTGAATGATATGGTTGGTAGTACGACGCTTTTAGCGGTCATGTCAACTATCTCCTCATTAACTACAATTTAATATTCACACATAACATGCATACCTTTACAATTACCTTTGGTTGTTGCGCCGAAAAGTGTTATCTCGTCCTTAATAGGTCAATGATCATTATATAAAGGGTTTGTAAGGTGTGAGGGTTTTTATACACAAGGTTTTCATTATTCACAAGAGGCAGTAGTGAAGGGGTATTATTAACAGGATAAATGGCTAATTCCTTTGAATAAAGAATGATATGTTTCTATTGAAGTAATAGTTCATTCTCAGGAGTAAAAATGGGGTATTTAGGAAAATATAAAAGATTGGTGTTTAAGCAGTGGGATTTGGTGTTTCGACATTGGAAAGTGGTGTATCAGCAACGGGAAATGGTGTATCAACAACAGGAAATGGTGTATCAGCAACAGAAATGGTGTATCAGCACTGGAAATGGTGTATCAGCAACGGAAAATGGTGTATCAGCAACGGGAAATGGTGTATCAGCAACGGGAAATGGATTATGATCTGGAATGACATGGCAATGCTTTTCCAATCTGCAGATTAATTCTTCCTATATTGGAATTTTTCTTTTCAGCCACCATCCAAAGCTAAGATCTGCAAAATAATTAATTGTAACATGGCAACCCTTGACAGGGATTATTAGTTAAGAAACATAATCTAAAAATAAATATATAAACAGGAAATTAAGTGCATTGAGGGATAGTTGGTTCCCCCAAAAAGGTATAGTGTATGTCTGTCATGCAAGTAGCTTTGAAATCCTCTTTAGAAACAGGCCGTTGATACAAACGGAGTCGATACCCATTCACTAATAATGGTGTTCTACTATCATCAATCATTAGGAATCTGACTGTTCCATTTGGAAAAACAGCATCTACTTCATAAGGTCCTAGCCACCTTGTTCTTAATTTCCCCTGAAAATTTTCAAAACGGGAGTCATACAGTAAGGCCCAATTACCTTTTTGGAACTGCTTGTGCTTAATAGTTTTGTCATGCCACCTGGTTCTTTGCTGTTGTATCATGGTTGTTTGATGGATGGCCTCCAACCTCTTTTCATCCAATTCCTGAAGCTGCTGCAACCTAGCTGTCTGTGCATCACTCAAATCAAGGTTAACAGCTAAAGCAGTCCTTAAGGTTTTGATTTCAAATTCCACAGGAAAAACAACACTTTTACCATAAACTAATTCATAAGGTGAAAAACCCGTAGTGTTCCTCCAAGTAGTTCTATAAGCCCATAATGCTTTAGGCAACCTTTGAAACCAGTCCCTTCTATTCTCCTTGACAGTCTTTGTTAAAATGGCTTCTATGACTTTATTTTTACTTTCCACTTGCCCATTTGCCTGGGGGTGATAAGGTGTAGTCATTTTATGCTTGATGTGATATTTCTGGAGTGTATTTTTGAAGCCATGAGAATTAAAAGGAGGTCCTCCATCTATAACTAGCTCTCTAGGAAAACCAAACCTAACAAAGATTTCTTCAAATAGAAAAGTTAACACTGATTCTTCATTAGCTTTTATGAGTGCCTTAGCTTCTACCCACTTAGTCATATAATCTGTACAAACCAGTATATAAATTCTTTGATTGGATGGAGGATTGATGGGACCTATAAAATCTAGCGCCCATCTTTCAAAAGGTTCAAGTATTACCTGGGGGTTAAGTGGCATTTCATCCCTGTGATTAGGTTGGCCCATTCTCTGATAGCTATCGCAGGCCCTAACATATTTCTTTGCGTCCTTGAAAAGTGAGGGCCAATAGTAACCCATTCTGAGAAATTTGTGTGCTGTTCTTTTGTCCGCAAAATTCCCTCCACAAGGGTCATCGTGGCAAGCCTTCAATATATCATAAACTTCATCTTCTCTGATGCATCTTCGAATTTCCTGATCGAGTCCTGTGTAAAAGAGACACCCACTTATCCAGCTGTACCTAGCACTTTGCTGAACGATCTTTCTTTTCTCTCTGTGCGATAGGTGTGATGGTAGTTTTCCTGCAAATGAGTAATTGGCAATGTCTGCATACCAAGGAGAGTGAGCAGATACCGCAAATAAATATTCATCAGGAAAAGAATCATCCACTGGAATGTTTTCATCAGTTTTTAACCGAGAAAGAAAATCAGCAACTACATTTTCTTTACCTGGTCGATCTACAATTGTGATATCAAATTCTTGTAATGATAATAACCATCTGGTAACTCGAGCATTTGTAACTGATTTGTTCATTAAATATTTAATGGCCGAGTGATCAGTATGCACAAAAGTAGTGTAACTAGTAATATAATGTCGAAACTTATTAATAGCATAAATAACTGCTAAGAATTCTTTCTTAGTGACTGTATAATTAAGTTTAGCAGGGGTCATATTTTTACTAATAAACTAGATAGCATAGGGAAGATTGTTTTCTTCTTGACCCAAGACAACTCCAATTGCAGTATCTAAAGCATCAGAGGATATATGAAATGGGAGTGCCCAGTCAGGTCCTCTTAAAATGGGAGCTGTAGACAATTGATGTTTAAGTTCATTGAATTCTTTTTGACAACCATCAGTCCACTTAAATTCAGCATTTTTCATAAGTAACACAAACAAAGGAGAAGATATTTTAGAAAAATCCTTGATAAATCTTCTATAATATCCAGCATGTCCTAAAAAACTTCTTACATCAGTTTGTGTTTTAGGGATAGGCAGAGTCTGAAGAAGATTTTGCTTGGTAGGGTGGTTCTTGGATTCCCCAAGCTACTCGGAGTACACAGACTCTTGCTCTTCCTACAAGCCTTGTGACCCTTGGTATACAGTGGAAAGAGCCAACTATGATGCTCAATCCAGATAGATTCCTCTATGGGAAGGCTTGATTCTTCAAGCTCTCTGGTGCTTGATGCTGCCTGCGGTCTGCTCGGCCCTCTATCTCGTCTGCTTGGCTTTACTACTCTCTGTGTTCAGTCCTCCTCTCAGGGTTCACTGTTCACTGTCTCTCTTGGTCGCTTGGACTCTTCTCTATTCCTCCTCTCTCCGTTCATGGCTTTAGCCATTCAATCTCCATGCCTGTTCAGTTCCTCTCCTGCCTGCATCGATTCTCCTTATGCCTGTGTGCTAGGAGTTCCCTATTCGGCATTAGCATGAATGCTCAGGAAGTAGCCACGTGTCTCCATCGAAACAACGCCATCCTGTTCGTCGATTCGTTTCTCGGTTATGTCATGGATACGTTCTTTCTCCACCGTGGCGGTCAACAAATTCCAAATCCCCTTAAATCGCAGCTTAATTCCCTGGCGATTCCACTTCTTTCTGTCGAGGGAAATCTTAGCCATCCGATCTGGGCTCCTCAAGATCCAACGTCATACGGACGTCGAGCGCGGTTGACTTGCTCGGCCGATAATGCACGATCACAACAGTTTTTCTCTCACCTCCACTACCATGCGTCAATCGTTGAGTGGGATCGCTCCGCTCTCCTCTAAAACCTCTTACCATTCAAGGGTGCCCTGATCAAAACCATTGGTTTCCAGGTTGTGGGTCCCACATTCGCATGTTGGCACTTTTCATTTCTCCACCTACAGTTCTCCGACTCCCAACGTGACCAAGGGCTTAAGACCCCTCCATTTCGGCCATGTTTGCCCAGCGATGCATGATTGCACATCGAAAATTAGCTCCTTTTCCCGTTCCGGTTTTCCCAAGGGCTACATCGACCTCCTGTGCAGTCTCCATGGGCCTTGGTCAACATGCTTTGACCGAGGTCCTCGTCGTTCCACGCTAGTTGCCATGGCCACTAGTTCAGGGTGTTTCCAATTACTGTTTTGGATTCTTTGAGGATTTGTTTCGTCCCGATACAGTCATGGTTCTATGACAGTCGTTTATGGATCCAATTTGGATCACGACCTCCCTACTGAAAAGCTTTTGGACCACCAAAAGTTGGTTTTCTTCAAGCATCGACTAAGTGAGGAAACTACTTTCTCACTTGTCCAATCTCAATCCACTTCGAACTACTCGGCTTCAAACCTTTAATCCCAATCTTGATGTATTCCACCTGTCCACTACGCATTGTCCTTACCTTCCTGTCTAGCACTGTATCTTCCTACAACTCATTAATATATTTGGGTAGCAGGTCATCAACAGAAGGTAATTGACTCTGCTCTTCAGGGTCCTCAATCATTGAAGGTTCAAACAACCTCAAGCAATCTGCGTTCACGACTAAGTAGATGTGCATGTAAGCTGGCAGATCAAGGCGAAAAGCATTTTCACCAATCTTCTCAAGTATCCTGAAGGGTCCATACCTGATAGGTTTTAGCTTCTTTCCTTCACCTTGCATCCTGTCCTTGCTGATATACAGCCAGACTTGGTCTCCAACTTGAAAACTATGCTCCTTCTGATGCTTATCATGCCTAGCCTTGTACTTGGCCTAGTTCTTTTCCAGCTATTCCTGTATTGCCTGGTGGATCTCCTGGATATGTTCAATGAACCTAGTTTCGCTGTCCACATCACTGTATCTATCAACCATGGTATCTTTACCAAAGACAAAATCCAAGGGATACCTTGGTATGAAACCAAAGCAGGTCTCGAAAGGAGATCTCTGGGTAGAAGAGTGTTTGGCTCTATTGTAAGCATGCTACACATAACACAAGTGTTCATCCCAAAGCTTAGGGTGTTTGCTGCAATATTCTCTCAGTAACTGGATCACTATCCTGTTAACTACTTCTGTCTGGCCATCTGTTTGTGGATGAAAAGTTGTGCTTTTCTTTAATTTGGTGTCCATTAGTTCCCATGGACTGGACCAAAACTTTCCCACAAATCAGGTGTCTCGATCAGATACAATAGAAGTGGGTAATCCAAAATGAACCCATACATGTTCAAAGAATAATTTTGCAGTTTGTTCAGCTGTAATCTGTTTACTACAGGGTATCAAAATACACATCTTGCTAAACCTATCCACAACAACATATAGATAATCATGACCTTTCCTAGATTTGGGCAGTCCTCCAACAAAATCCATGGAAATGCTTTCCCAAGGCTGAGAAGGAACTGGCAAGGGAGTGTATAAGCCTAGTTTTCTGTTGCTGGGCTTGCTTTTAGCACACATAGCACATCCCTTTACATATCTAGAAACTGTCTCACTCATTCTTGGCCAATAACAGAACCTTTGCAGCTATGCAACTGTTTTACTTACCCAAAGTGACCTGATATCAGAGAAGTGTGTGCTTCCCTAATTATCTTTGCTCTCTCAGTTTGTGGAATGCAGAGTTTTCCCACAATGATATAAGAGTTGGTCCTTCACATGATAGTCCAATTCTTCTACTCTTTTGCCCTGACTAAAAGTTTCATATACATCTTTAAAGTCCATGTCCTGAGCATACTGTTCTATGTAGCTTTCCAGCATAGAATTATGCTTAAGTATGGTAGATGCATTTATAATGGGTCTAGATAACATGTCTGCAACCTTATTATGTATGCCCTTTTTACATCTAATGACTAAATGAAACTGTTGTAGAAAACCCATCCATATGTAATGTCTTGATTGTTGCAACTTAGTTTGGGAGTGTAGGTATTGAAGTGGCTGATGATCAGTATGTATTAATGTTTCTTTTCCCATTAAGTAATGTTTCCACTTTTTCACACTCTAAACTAATGCATACAATTCCTTATCATATGTAGGATAGTTGACTACTGCAGGATTAAAAGTCTTAGAATGATAACATATGGGTTTATCATGTTGTGTCAACACTGCTCCCATGGCATAGTCACTGGCATCAGTTTGGATCTCAAATGGTCTTTGTAGATCTGGCAGTGCTAGTATGAGTGTTGTACTAATTTTTTCTTTCAAGGTGTCGAAGGCTTTCTGCTATTTGCCTCCCCACTGAAACACCTTGTTCAATCCTGTCAAAGAATGTAAGGGAGTTGCAATTGAAGAAAAAATTGAAATGAACTTCCTCCAATACTGTGCTGCTCCTAAGAAGCTTCTCACTTCTGTAGTAGACTTGGGTTTAGGCTAGTTTACAATGACTGCCACTTTAGAGGGATCTATTTTCAATTCACCTCCCCCTACTATATGACCCAAATAATTTAGAGAGGTTTTTCCAAATTCACATTTGGACAGTTTAACATAAATTTTTTCTCTTTTTAAAACATCTAATGTCTGCTTAACATGCTTTAAATGTTCTTCCCATGTTTTACTAAAAACTAGAATGTCATCCAGATACACAATAACGAAATCATCAAGAAAAGGTTTGATTACATCATTCATTAATCTCATGAAAGTATCAGGGGCATTGGTCAAGCCAAAAGGCATAACCAACTATTCATACAATCCCTGCTTTGTTTTGAAAGCAGTCCTCCATGCATCTTGCTCTGCAACTCTGACCTGATGGTATCCACTGTGCAAATCCATCTTGGTGAAATAAACAGCTTCCTTCAGTTGATCTAAAAGATCATCTATGCGAGGAAGGGGATAAAGATTTTTTATTGTTATATTATTCAGTGCTCGGTAATCAATGCACATTCTCCACGAGCCATATTTCTTTCTCACCAAAACGATTGGTGACCCACATGGTGATGTGCTAGGCCTGATGAACCCTTACTCGAGCAACTCCTGCATCTGCTTCTTGATTTCAGCATTCTCTAAAGCAGATAACTTGTACATCCCAATGTTAGGCAAAGGAACATCTTGCTGCAAAATAATATCATGTACTATTCCCTTTTTGGGTGGCAGACCTTGAGGTTCTTGAAACAAGACATCATACTCTGAAATAATATTTTCTATATCATCTTGTTGATCAGAATTACAACCCTCAAATACATTGGTTTTATCAGTTTTATTTTCCTTTACAACCATCAGTAAGAAATGTTTGCATGAATTTATCATTCTTTTCATCTGTCTTGAGTTTATGAGAGTATAATTATTCTTGAACTTATGAGCTCTTACAAAGTATTCGATTCCATCTTTAACAAGTAGATACTTGTTCTCAGCTCTATAGAAAATAGCCTTTCTATCATACAAGTAAGGACTTCCTAAAATAATTCCACATATATCCAAAGGAATTACATCTAACTCAACCTCATCTATAAATGCTGACCCAAAAGAAAACTTGAGTTTGCACTGTCTAGTCACTTGTAGTTGTGCTTTATCATTCAACCATCCTAATGGGTATGGCTTCTTATGAGGTGTAGTTGCTAATCCCAATTTCTTTACAATTTCTTTAGAAATCAGATTTACTTGTGAGCCACTATCAAACAAAGTATCAATCTTTTTATTTTTGGAAACAACTCGAATATGGAAAAGCTCATGTCTTTTTATCTCATGTTCTTCATCAATAACAGATTGAGCAGAATTACTAGTAGATGCTTCAGAATTCTTACCTTTTATACTGTGGCTGCAATAATTGTTTCATCTCCCGAGTCTGACCCCAAATCTTTCTGAATAGCTGCAGTAGTCTTCTTCTTCTTTCGCTCGGACTTCTTAGGTCTCAGCTCTGGATGCAGAATCCAACAGTGCTCATCACCATGCCCCTCCTTTTTACAGTGAGTGCATGAAGCTTTGACTTTCTGTGTAGTGTTAGCCTTCCTTGCTTTCCACTTCTACTTTCTTTTCTCCTTGCTCTTGCTTACAGTGGGTTGGGATGGTCCCCCAACTTCTGGATTTCCATTCTTTCCTATAGCTTCTAGATGAGTAGCTTGTACAGATACCTCATCTATACTAGTGGAATTAAACATGAGGATGGTATGCCTCATGTAGCTATGTAGACCACCAATGTACTTCAAAAGAGTTTCTAGTGAGTGTAGTGAAATACCCAACATCAATGCTCTCTTTCTGAACTCTTGAGTATACCCTTTCACACTTTGCCCTTTCAACTACCGAAGAGTTTTCCAACTCATCATGGCTTGCTGCATGTAGGCCAATGGATAGAACTACTTTTTGATTGCAGTAACAAATTCACTCCAGATAGAGATGGTATTACCATGCTTCCTCATATCAACTTGGGTTCTGTCTTCCCACCAAACCAAGGCAGTGCCTCCTAGGTGTAGGCTTGCCAGCTGAATCTTACTCTTGTCTGAGTCTATATTTTGTACTCTGCAATACACATCAATTTGTCTAATCCAATTGTCCAACTTTTCAGCATTTAGCTCTCCATCATATATAGGCAAATCAAATTTAACATCTAACTTAATCAAAGATGCTTTCTTATTATGCACAGGACTACTAGGAGGTGTAGGGAAGCTTTCCTCTTTCCCCTTTCCTTTGGAGTGGTCATGGGAATGAGATTCATATTCTTCTTTATCTTTCTTAGAGCCTGATGAATCTTCACCCTTATGATTTCTAAAGTCCCTATACATTTCTTCTACCATAGATTTTATAGCTCAGAAACATTCTATGAATTGAGGGTCTAGCCCTATAGAACCTTCCTCTTACATTGTCTTCCGAGAATAGACTCTCCCAATTCCAGGATTAGTTTCCACCAACTCTCCTTCTCCTAATTTGAGCTTTGATCTAGTGAGCATTCACAGCTAAACCAACACAAGCTTGTCTAACCTTACAGCCTAGGGCTCTGATACCACTTGATCTGATAATCAATCAGATTGCCAATACACAGAGAATAAATGGAAAGACAACAGAGAAATATAGTAAGCACACAAAGACACAAGGAGTTTTTAATAAGGAGTTCACCCTATTCTCCAGGGCTACGTCTCCGGTCCAGCTTTAGTGGTGGCCTTGTTTTATTGTGTCTTTCAGCAAATAAATTACAATGCAGGGACTCAATATGAGTTCTCCTGAAGCAGATTTTTCTTGGCAGGGTGGTTCTTGGATTCCCCAAGCCACTCGGAGTACACAGACTCTTACTCTTCCTACCAACCTTGTGACCCTTGGTCTACAGTGGAAAGAGCCAACTATGATGCTCAATCTGGATAGATTCCTTTATGGGAAGGCTTGATTTTTCAAGATCTCTAGTGCTCGATGCTACCTGCAGTTAGCTCGACCGTCTGTCTCCTCGGCTTGGCTTTACTGCTCTCTATGTTCAATCCTCCTCTCAGGGTTCACTGTTCACTGTCTCTCTTGGTCGCTTGGACTCTTCTCTATTCCTCCTCTCTTTGTTCATGGCTTTAGCCATTCAATCTCCATGCCTGTTCGATTCCTCTCTTGCCTACATCAATTCTCCTTCTGCCTGTGTGCTGGGAGTTCCCTGTTCGACATCAGCATGAACACTCAGGAAGTAGCCACGTGTCTCCATCAGAATAGCGCCAGCCTGTTCGTCGATTCGTTTCTTCAGTTATGTCATGGATACGTTCTTTCTCCACCATGGCGGTCAATGGATTCCAAATCCCCTTAAATCGCGGATTAATTCCCTATCAATTCCGCTTATTTCTATCAAGTGCAATCTCAGCCATTCGATCTGGGCTCCTCAAGATCCAACATCATACTCATGTCAAGCGTGGTTGACTTGCTCGACCGATAACGCGCGATCACGGAGGTTTTTATCTCACCTCACTGCCATGCGTCGATCGCTGAGTGGGATCGCTTCACTCTCCTCCAAAACCTCTTACCATTCAAGAGCGCCCTGATTAAAACTGCCGGTTTCCAAGTCATGGGTCCCACCTTCGCACATTGGTGCTTTTCGTTTCTCCGCCTGCGGTTCTCTGGCTTCCAGTGTGACCAAGGGCTTAAGGCCCCTCCATTTTAGCCCTGTTTTCCCAGCGATGCGTAATTAGCACTAGGTGCTAATCGCACATCGAAAATCAACTCCTTTTCCCGTTCTGGGGTTCCCAGGGGCTACATCGACCTCCTACGCAGTCTCCATGGGCCTCGGTCAACGCACTTTGACCAAAGTCCTCATCGTTCTGCGCCGGCTGCCATGGCCACTAGTTTAGGGTGTTTCTGATTTTTGTTTTGGATTCTTCGAGGATTTGTTTTGTCCCGATACAGTCATGGTTCTATGATAGTTGTTTATGGATCTGATTTGGATCATTTAGTCACTTCACAAAATTTAGTAAAAAATACTGATATCTCCATTAATATTTGTTTTTCTGATTTAACAAAAAAAATTCAAAACAATGAAATCTTAACTCTTTCCACACCACCCTCACGGAAGAGAGATAGTCATTGCCCAGATTTCCCACCATTTTTCAAGCATTCTCAATATGATATCTTCATGAAAAAGTTAAGGTATTGATCTTGGATTAGTTGTTTGAAAAATATGTTGGTTTGTACAACCTTTCATCTTCTTTTCTATTCTTAGTTTGTCGTAATGATATATATGGATTGGGTCACTGCACCATATTGTCCTAAAAGGCAGAGATTGTGCACTAAAAAGGAAATTAATCCACATGTTACAATGCTATTAAAAATGGTATGAAGGTAGTGAATTATGCTAATAAGAAATTTAGATTGGGAGAGACGTAATTAAATTTTATTATTTAATTGAAGATTTCCAATTAAAATAATAATAAATCTACATTTATATATTTATATATTGATTGAAAGGCTTCTGACAATGGTCACTTCTTCCCATTAGATCCCCTTCAGGCCTTTGGGATACCTACTACTTCATTATATTATATAGTTGGGGCTTGCTATGTTAGAAAATTATATATTACAGATGTACATAGAAACAATACAATTCCCTCATATATAGTGAGGGGTTGCCTTCTAGGGCAAAAAACCCTAAATTAAACATAACTTCTACCGTCAGATCATCCACCTAATGAATGGCCCAGATTGACTAGAAATTACTAGACTTTTACAAGGCAATTTTACATCTATTTTTTTAGCTTTGGGGGCACTACCCCCGAACCCCCGCCAGGGGACCGCTGGCCCTCAGACCCCCTAGTCGGGGGGGATTAGCCCCCCCAGACCCCCGCCGGGGGGACAAGTGCCCCCCGCACCCCCCCATGTGGATGGGTGTACAGTCTTCCTGGGGTATACATCCAGTTGAAACCTTTCAATACAGAAGATAATCAGGCTCCACACCCAACAATCTCCCACTTGGAGACTGATTATAGCAACTCCACCACTGCTTCATTTGCTAGACAATGATTCCACTTTGGACCTAGTTGTTTCTCATCATACTTGAAGACCAATTGAAACAGAGAAGATTCTCAGTTTCTCCCTCGTTACAACTTTTGTTAACATATCTGCAGGATTTTGGCTAGTTTGTATATTTTCCAGCTTCAACTGTCCATCTTCTAATGCTGACCGTATGAAATGGTACTTGAGCTATATATGTTTAGTCTTGGAATGAAATGCAAAGTTATTTGCAAGATGTATGGCACTCTAGTTGTCACTGTATAACCTGCCCAACTCCTGCTTCTTACCCAATTCATCCAGAAACCTTTGTAACCAAATCATTTCTTTACTAGCCTCTGTAGTAGCAACATACTCTACTTCTATTGTTTAAAGTGCAACAACACTTTGGATTTTTGAAACCCAACTGACAGTTGTTCCACCTACAGTAAATACATATCTTGTAGTGCTCTTCTTGTTATCTCTATCACCTGCCATATCTGCATCAACATATCTCTGTAGAGAAATGTTTGAACCACCAAAGCATAATGCTTGATTTGTGGTACCTCTCAAATACCTAAGAATCCACTTCACTGCCATCCAATGTTCTTTTCCTGGATTGTTCATGTACCTGCTTACAACTCCCACTGCATGTGCAATATCATGCCTTGTATAGACCATTGCATACATTAATGCTTCCAATTGTTGATGCATATGGAACTTTAGACATATGAGCCATTTCTTCCTAAGTCTTGGGACATGCCTCCTTACTTAATTTGAAATGGCTAGCCAAAGGTATACCATCTGGTTTTGAATTCTGCATATTAAACCTTTTCAACACCTTTTAGTATGTACTCACTTTGAGACAATGTTAATTTGTGATTCCTCCTATCTCTAGCTATTCTCATACCAAGGATTTGTTTTGCAGCACCCAAATCCTTCATTGCAAATGAGTTTGCCAATTTTCTTTTGAACACATTTATCTCCTACTTGTTAGGACCTGCAATAAGCATGTCATCTACATACAATAACAATATAATATAGATGCCATCATTTTGCCTTCTGAGATAAACACAATGATCAGAGTGACACCTAGTATAACCTTGTTCAGACATAAACCTGTCAAATTTTAGATACCATGCCTTGGAGCCTGTTTTAAGCCATACAAGCTCTTCTTCAACTTGCACACTAGTTTCTCCTTCCCTTTTACCTCATATCCTTGTGGCTGCTGCATATATATCTCTTCCTCCAAATCCCCATGGAGAAAGGTTGTCTTTACATCTAACTACTCAAGATGCAAATCTTTAGCTACTACTAGACTTAAAATAGTTCTGTTTGAAGTCATTTTAACAACAGGAGAAAATATTTCATCAAAATCAATACCTTTCTTTTGTGCAAACCCCTTCACCACAAGTCTAGCTTGGTATCTCTGTTTTCCTCCATCTTCTTCCTTCAGCCTATAAACCCATTTATTCTGCAATGCTATTTTACCTGCAGGCAACCTGACTAAGTCCCAAGTCTAGTTATGTGCTAAGGAGTCCATCTCTTCTTTCATGGCTTGCTCCCACTTCTTCCTGGTTTCTACCTACACTTCTTCTTCATAACATTCTGGTTCACCAAAATCAATCAAAAATACATAATATAATGAAGGAGAGTATCGTTCAGGGGGTCTACTTATCCTGGTAGATCTTCTAACACCACTTTCAGGTGTTTGAGGTGCTTGTTGCTGTTGTGGTTGTTGTTCTAGCTGTTGATCATTATGATTTTTAGGCACCATCACTTTTCTTATGATATCATCAAGCACTGTGTATTCTTTGTTTTCTTTTTCTTGTTTCTTTTCCTGCAACTGATTCTTATACAAGACCTTTTCATTGAATATTACATCTCTGCTCCTAATGATTTTGTGATTTTCATAATCATATAAGCGATAACCAAAATCATTAACACCATATCCAATAAAGGTACATTTCTTTGATTTTGCCTCAAGCTTTGTTCTATTTTCTTTGTTAATGTGGACAAAAGCTTCACAACCAAAAGTCTTTAAAAATGAGTAGTTTACCTTTTTACATGCCCATGCCTCCTCTGGAATACCACCATCCAAGGAACTTGAAGGCCCTCTGTTTATTAGATAAATAGTAGTGTCTACAGCATCTGCCCAAAATTGTAAAGGCAATCCTGCATGCAATCTCATATGCCTTGCACACTCCATGATTGTCCTGTTCATCCTTTCTGACACACCATTTTCTTGTGGTGTTCCTGGAACTGTCTTCTCTCTACGGATTCAATTCTCTAAACAACACCTATCAAAATATTTGCTGCAGTATTCACCTCCATTATCTAATCTGAGACACTTCAACCTTTTCCCTGTCTCATTTTCAACCAAATCTTTCCATTTCTTAAAAGTATCAAATACATCAGATTATTTCGAATACAATAAATCCAGGTTTTTCTAGTTGCATCATCAATAAAAGTAACATAATAATGAGAGCCACCAAGAGATGATACCTAAGTAGGTCCCCATACATCTGTATGCACAAGCTCTAATTTTTCACTCTTCTTTTCTTTCCCAACTCTAAGGAATCTGGCTCTCTTATGTTTTCCACAAACACAATTCTCACAGAATTTTAAATCAACATGCTTCAAACCTGGCAACAAATTTCTTGAGTGAAGAATCTGCATCCCCTTATCACTCATGTGCCTGAGCCTATGATGCCACAATGCCGTATCTTATCCTGTAGAGGTTAAAGCATTAACAGAATTAGAAATACCATTTCATAAATACAATGTACCAACCTTTCCTCCTTTCGCTATTACCAAGGATCCTTTAGTGACCTTCCAGGTTTTATCTGTGAAAGTACTTACGCAACCTTCACCTCCCAACTACCCTGTTGAAATCAGATTTTTCATCAGATCTAGAACATGCCTTACCTCCTTTAATAGCCATTGATTTCCAGTCTGCTATTTTATGAAAATTATACCCATTCCAACGATTTTACAAGGTTTATCATCACCCAATCGAACCTATCCAAAATCTCCTTGAACATAATCATGAAAATGTTTCCTCTCAGGTGTGGCATGGAATGAGGCCCCTGGATCTACCTCCCAGGCATCAATAATATTTTCTAATTGTTAACACTCACGTTGTTCCCTTTGACTCCAAAGGGAATATGGCCGAGGTAACCACTAACCAATCTTTTAGCCACAGGTCCTAGCCTACCTGCAACCAGAGAGGGCTCTCTCTTTCTGATTTAGCTTTGTTTTGGTGTAATTTTAGGCTAGTTATGATGCACAGGATTTTGTTTTGAATTTGTTGGCATGATGATTTCAGTCAGAACTTGTATGTTTTTTTTTTTTTTTAGAATAATCTAGGCCATTGGGCATGGATTCGATGATGGTGTACTGTTGGAAATGTTTCTTGAGAAGAAGGTTATGTTACAGAGCCAGACAGGCATCCATGGAACAATTCTTCAAATCTGTAATATGATGGCATGAAATCAGGGAGTGAAAGGCAGCTAAGGATCTTTCACTATACTGATAGAGGGAAAAAGTGGGAACATTATCTAGGAGCATTTAAGAATTCCTGAACAACATTCATAATGATAGAATGAATACAAAAATGTGCAGTTAAGAATTCATGTTTATGATTAATTTTGAAGAAAACACAATTAACAACAGAGATTGAGCAGAGGGTGCATTCAAACAATTCCTCAGCTATTCTTTTTCTCTTTTGCTAAGTTAATGAAACATATATTTGAGTTAAGCAAACATAGAAAGACAAAACATGGTTTAGAATAACTTATTGCTCCATCAAACAACACAGGAATTCTGTAGCAGAACGCAGATCATCACTTTGACATCAAACAGTGCAGAGATCATGAACTTTCCCAGCCATTTGTATTAGATAGTCTGAAAATTTACAAGACAGTGTCTCAGAGAGAAAATCACCAACCCCAAATACGTTCTGTGGGGAGGTATATATACAAAAATAAGATACAAAATATCTAGCTGATGAGTTAATAGCTCATAAATTCTATGCCAACCCCTAAGGAATTATAGCTGAAAGAGTAAATGCTGCAGTAAATATTTAATGCATTAGCTGCCCATTTTTCAGAGAGTTTTGACTTTTGTGACCAACTGAGTCGACTGGGGCTACGCTGTCTAAAATCTGCGTTTTTTCCTTTTTGGGCTTGCTGTCCCAGTATTTTGCTGAGTCACTATTCTCACCCGATCTGCCCGTTGTCTCCATGCTGTATTCAATTCCGTTGACCTGAGGTTGACCAAAAGAGACAGAACTGAGATCATTTTGGCAAAATTTGCAGCATTGCTTGCCACCAATCTTCTTTAGGCAGTTGGTGTCTTCGTATTTTTATTAAAGTCTCATCTGCCTCTGTGTATCTGTAAAAATTGGGTGGGACCTCAAACAAGTGATTAATTTCATGTTCAATGTAAAATAAATTTTCCAGCTTATCATAGAGGCTCTGCCCTGATGGAGGTCCTGCTTATTCTGAGGTACTTGTGAATGCTGTGATCTGATTTGAAATGAAATTAGTCATCCTGGTGGGATACTGCTCACCAAGGATAATTTTAGGGGCGAATGTTCGCCCTTTGGCGAAATTAATGGGTTTTAAATTTTTAGTGGGCGAATATTTTGTATCATAGTACATTTTTACAAATCACCTCAAATAGCCCACCTTATTTTAAGGGAGAGGGTAAAAAAGGTAAATTTAGCCCTTGAAATTAGGACTTACAACCTTCCATTCGCCCATTTTCAAGAATAGGTTTTATTTAAGTGAATCCATTCGCCCATTTTCAAGAATAGGTTTTATTTAAGTGAATCCTATGGGCCAAATACCATATTTATAAAAGAGGTATGGTAAATTAATAAAAATATAAATAAATGAGAGGTATGGTAAGTAAATAAAACATTTTTTATATTTACTCCATAAGTCACCTTATATACATGTAAGGGTGTAAACAAATAAAAATATAAATAAAGTGGAGGTATGGTAAATAAATAAAATGTCTTTTTATACTTACTCAAAAGGTATGGTAAATAAATAAAAATATAAATAAAGTAGACGTATCGAAAATAAATAAAACCTCTTTTTATATTTAGTCCATAACCCTCGTTCTATTTATGAAGGCTCAAGAAAGAGGTTTTATTTAAGTGAATCCTATGGGCCAAATACCATATTTGTAAAAGAGGTATGGTAAATTAATAAAAATATAAATAAATGAGAGGTATGATAAACAAATAAAACATTTTTTTATATTTACTCCATAAGTCACCTTATATTTAGGAACACTCAAAAAATGGGTTATATTTAGGTGAAACCTATGGCCAAAATACTATGGGACAAATATCATGGACTAGATTGTTATTAATACCATGCAAAAAACCATTATTAACCCTAATATTAGAATTAATAAAAATAAAAATGGCACATGGTATTGACCCATGGTATTCACCAAAATGGCACATGGTATTGACCCATGGTATTCACCTGGAATGTAGCCTATTTAAATGGGGAAATTAAACCAGCATGTAGCCTATGCTAAGATTCACTAGGACTTTACAAAGTTTTATTATTTAGTGAAAGACTCGCCAAGATCTTACAAGATTTTATAATTGAGTAAAATATTCGCCATGCCTGGTGAGAGATTCGCCAAAAAATTATATATACATATTATATTATTGATAAAATCGCCTTCCATTTTTCCTATATACCATGGAGATTCGCCCATTTATTATATTTATAAATTTAGGGGGGGTTCTTAAAATTTTCCCTGCTACTCACGGGTCAGCAGTCTTCCAGCACCGGTCAATAGGCTGGTGTTATAGACATTTTTGTGCCTTGCAGCTCCAAGCATGAAATGTCCATAAACCAAGGGCTCCTAAGTCCCTAAAAGTGTTGTTCCAACCCCTAAAGGAACAATGTCAACAAATTACAGCTTCTCCCAGAAGTTATCCACCAGAAACTGCTCATAATAAGTCAAAACAGGATCATTTCAGCTGCTCCACTGGCTAGCTGCGTTGCATAGCACCTAAACACACTAGCTGGGTGCGTTGCAACGCACCTAAATGCACTATTAGGGTGCGTTGGGTGAGATGACAAATGGAACTGCCATTCCGCGAGGTGGAGAGACAATGGAAGCTTCCAGAATCTTCTCCTATGACACTTGACACACTGAATTTGACCAAGGATGAGTAAGAGGCCTTCAGTCTCCAAGTGGAAGCAAGAACTGACAGAGAGAAGACACTAATCAAATCACAAGCTGACTCATCCTCCTTGCATACATCTATATATGGATCTCTCATCCCAGAGATCCAGAGGCTGGAATTTTGCACATTGTAAGGAATTGTTGTTGGTTTTGAGACAAATATCAGAGTATTGGGTGATTTATGCTTTGTTGGAGGTGAAGAGGGGCTTCTTTGCTGGGAGGTTGATGCTGGGTCAGGAACCATCGGTTGTAACTCCTCCTGGATCTTCTTGTTTATCAATAAAAACTATTTGAGTTTTTCCTCCATGCTTTTGTATCTTTGATGCTTGTTACATTTGTATGGTTAACTTAAATCTGATCCTAAGTTGTTTATGAATATAGATCCATGTCTTTGTATAGTTTTCTTCTTTTTTGATCTTACAGGCACTTGGTGAAGCTGGGCAAGTAAGAGAGCAAGTAGCTGGAAGCTGTCAAAGAAGAGAAGGATTGGATCAAAGGATTAGCGCAAGACACAGGTTGGTTCTTTCTATTCCTCTCTGTCTATTGTTCATAAAGGAAATACAAAAGTAGTTTTTTTCTGTTTGTTTCTAAGGCAGCTGTCACACCTTAGTGGGATAGAGCAGTTCTAAATAGACACTTTTCCCAGTAACAAAATGGCGACTCTGCTGGGGAGAATGTCTAATTAGTTTGTTTGTGTATCTCTTTGTTGTTTGTTTCATAAACTTATAAGTAGCATTCGAACTGTATTTGCCAAAACAAATGCAAAGTAGACATTTGCTGCTTCAATCCATTCACTGGATTTGTTTATGATTTGAACAGCTGATTCACAAACGATCTGATTGCCCTTGTGATAGCTCTTAGACCCTCCTTAGATCTACCCCTGATTGTGCATTACTGATTTCTTTTACTCGGCCAAAAACCAAATACTGAACTGCAAACCGTGACCCAGAACCCAGACAGATTCCCGTTTCTGGCCCAGCGCAGGCACTGTTAAGAGTTCCTGCATTTCAGCGCACTTCTCGAAAGGGAAACCTGCGCTACAATCCAGTTTCTCTGTGTTACAGGTGCACTGATCAGACTAGCCCTGTGCAGCTAAGGTTCTTGTGCTTCATTCTTTCCAGTTTTGTCTCTGAATTTTGCAGCCTGTGATCAGTATATGTCTGTTTAAAACCCCTTTTTCCTTACTGTTATTCCGCCTCCTTTGTACAAAAGAACTGTAGATGTTTTTGTGTGTTTGTTGAGTCGTTTACAGTTTTCCATTGCAAAAGTATATTAGTCGTGCTGTCGTCCTTTGATTTAGATCTGTCGCAAGTGTCGATTTCGATCATAGGAGAAAGTTTGATTACTGTTGATAGTCGATTATACTTTTACTATTGCCTTTGGTCTGAATTGGTGATTTTCTAGTGTCAAAAATGAGTGTTCATTTCAAAATCGTAAAGTGTCGTAATCATCTCTATATTTTGATTTCGAAAAGAGGCTTGTTTGTGTTTGTCGCTTGAAAGCAAATTCAGATTTGTACATCAACTTTCTTTTTAGCATCAATGCTAAGAAAGTCGAAAACAAATACATGCATGTGCATTTGCATATTGACAGTCTGTTTGGCTTGATTTGGGGAAGTGCATTTACAGTGTGCTCTTTGCTCTTTGTGAAAAGATTGTGTCTTTCTTTTCCTCTAGTAGCTAGGATTTTCATTGCACAAAAGATATAAAAGTTTGTTTATCATCTTTTAGATTGCATTTTAGGAATTACATCTACATCTCGTGGTGAACCCAAAAGGAAAACTTCATAAGCAATATCAACTTAAAATAAATTCAATGAATCTAACAATGCTTTGGAACTTAACGCACAACATTTAGAGATCTAGGTTAAAGACGTATTCTGGCGTCGTAAAGCCTGGTAACTGTTGTCCTCACTGATGGTTGGGTGATTCCTCCACTTTGAGACGATAAGTGCCAGTACGGACTTGTTCTCCCACGTACCGTCGAGTATATTTTGGGAGACCCCTATAGGCTTAAATCCTTTATCCTTAGGAAGCCGTGTCTGCCGCCCTATCGATCAAAATGCACTGAACACAGCATTCGGGAAGATTGACTACCGTACCGTAAAAAGTATTCTACAGTTTTGCGATTGGTTTGGTACTCCCTCTACCTAGATCTCTAGAGCAGTCCCTTTCGTTCCTTTTCAGACTCCTTAACGGAAAAGGTCCATCTGAGCACTTGTCACTTCAGGCTCATTAAAAATCGAAGGAGACTAGAGTCATCTTTTGTTTTTTCTCGACTCTTAAAAATTAAAAAAACAAGTTGTGTAAAAGCGTCTAAAAATTTATTTTAAACGGAATATTCATTACCCCTTTCCTACGTTGATCTTGGGTTGAGAAAATGGAGTCTACCAACCAAGGAATTCCCCTTGGAGGAAATCCTAGTCCCTTCTCCTCTTGGGGAGATGTTGGTGCACCCCATATGGCCACATTGTCGCTTCCAGGGCTGACAATTGGTTTGCCTGTATGGCCCTTCTCAACCTCTGTCGTTCAGAACACCACTATTCCTGAACAATCGAATCAGCAATTAGACGAGACCAGAGTTGCCCACCAGCCTTCTACTTCCTCTAATTCTTCTTCTCCTCCCTCCTCTTCGCTTGATGGGGCTGGTAAAGCCAAAAGTCAAGTTCCTAAGGAGAAGAAGGAAAAGAAGAAGAAAGAGAAGAAGAAGAAGGAGCCAAAGGTGAATGGGGGAAAACGAGTGTCGTCTAACGAAAATCCACACACTGCACCAACTAGGCCTAAATCGCCATGTGTCATTTGCAAAGGAGACCACTTTCACAGAGATTGTCCTTGCATCCCTCGGATATTAAGGGATTGGTCTCCTCGTTTGCACAACCCGGTGTCGTCAACCTCTGATGATCATGTTGAAAGTACACCGTCAACTAGTGAAAGTGAAGCCCCATGACAAAAAGGAAAATATAGGTTTCCTTGTAAACTGTGCGAAGGCGATCATGCCGTCCACCGTTGTCCCTTCTTAGACGAAGCTAAAAGAGTTTTGGATGATCGTCCAGTTTCACCGTTACGACTTCCTCCTGGATATAAAAAACTCTTGCCGAGTCCGTCACTAGTTGAAAATCCGGCTGGCCCGCTCAGGTGGTCGGCTGAAGCACCTATCATTGAAGATAAACCATCTGGATCCATACCAGACGAAAGTCAAAAGGTCGAGGCGGCAGTTGACCCGGTCTTGCCTTCAGAGGTTTCATCTTCAGATGATACAGTCACTGAAGAGAACAAGGATGACACCGTCCAAATTCTTTTCATAAGCACAGACTCCAACGAACATGGGGGAAATTTACCCGTTCCTTCATCACAGGAAGGAAGTTCGTCAGAGTCATACCTAGCCGTCTATTCGGTCCCACCTCCAAGCAACCTAGTTGTCTCCTTCAACTGGAATCAACTAGGCAGACCCCGTTTACAAGCAAGCGTACCATTCCGAATTATCATTCAAATATATAGAATGTTTATGGCTGGTACCATCATAGATGAGGGGGCTTCTGTGAGTATCCTTTCCTCAACTGCTTGGAAAGCGCTTGGTTCACCATCGCTTTTGCCTGAGATGAGAAATCTGACAGGTTTTGATAAAGGAACCAGTCGACCTTTAGGGATCCTTCCCGATGTGCCCATAAAATTGAGAGGGAAAACCGTTCGCATGAACGTAATGGTAGTTCAAGGACCCCTGGATTACAATCTACTCCTTGGACGAGACTATATTTATTGCATGGGAGCTATTGTCTCCTCACTCTTTAGAGTAATGTGTTTTCCGCACGAAGGAAGAGTGGTCAAGCTCGTGGACCAGCTTTCATTTCCCGGATCATACAGAGCAAATAGTCATATACCATCCGTGAATGGTATTTTCACGCAAGAAATGTCTCAATCTCCAGCCCGTCCTCCCGATGAGCGCGAGTAATTTGGAGGGATATGACTGAAACCCAGGGGGCATGCATCCTGGTCTGCTTCGGCAGGAAAACTTTGGGTATAGGGTAGGTTTCCGCGGGAGAATATGACTAGTCTATACCCCCCTCCGTGATTGGAAGAGGGGGTTATTCTGGAACAAGATCCTCTTGTCAAAGTTATGTCAGGGATGGTCTCACTATATCATCTGTTCACCTTTGTTTATTTCGGTAGACATTGCCAAAGAAGTGTTTTGTTTGCGCTGTGAATAGAACAATCTTTGGGTAACCTGTAAGAGGTAGGCCTCTCTCGGTAAAACAAATGTTTTAACAGACTAAAGAAGGGGTAACCTTGAAACTCTGTTTTATACCTGGGGGCATGCAAACCTTTTGGAGTGCAAGCAAAGAGTGATTATTTATCTGTTTTTTGGATTAGTCGTTTCCTAACTTGCATAAAGAAAGGATGTGGGGCAAAACTCTAAAAGTTGTCGTTTTTATACTAGACATTCTTATCATATGACTGGATTAATCTAGCATTGTTACCACAAGGTTCAAGCTCGTTAAAAAATAAACCCGCACCGAGCAAATGTTTCCACCCGCGTTTAAGCTCGTTAAAAAATGAACTATTCCCCGGTAAATAACCACCATGAATGTAGTACTTCAGCCATTAAAGCCTTGGTCGTGTTTGCACCGTCACCTCCACTTTTTCATTGGCCGATCATTCACCTCCATTTGATTGTTTACCCATTTTGAGGAACAGCTGCGAAGAGTGATTTCACTAGCCATCCTTGTGACACTGCCGTGATTGGAAAATTCCAAACCTTACCTAGAATCAGCTGCTACCCGTTATATCACTCGTTCCTCAAAAGACGAGTCTCTTTTAAGCTCTTTTCAACTGACTCGTAAAATATGAAAAGATTGTCGAGCCATTGGCCTCTTCAGCTCGTTAAAGGGACAGGAAGTGCTATCCCTCCTCTAGGTTTTAATCTTTTTGGACCTGAGGGATTATTGCACAAAAAGATCGAGCGCTTGTTTTGTTCGGCTCGTTAAAACTATCGAAAATTCATCCCTTCTGTATTGTTTTATACTTTTTCGGACTTAAGGGATTAGATGACGAAAAAGGAATTTTGGAGTTACCTTTATGTACCTTTTCAGACTCTCTAAAAATGAAAAGGAACGATTTATCTTTGTCGTTAAACTTGTTAAAAAGATTAATAGCGACAAACTTGTCTTTAGACGAGAACGAGTTTCACTATCGCTAGGCTTGTTAAAACATAGCGATGGGTTTGCCCGAAGGGAAAATTATAGAACACGCATATGTTATCCTCCTCAAGCTTGAAAAAAATAAAGAGGTACTGGTCAACAATGACTGGGGAAAAATTGGGAAGAAAAATCAAAGAATATTTATTGGTAGCAAGTCGCTCTTGAACATGACACTTCCACTCCGTGTCCGAGTCGGGTTGGGTTGTTTCATTCACCGGTCACATCGCCATGGTCACACCATACCATCCACATTTGGGGTTAATGCTACCAATCCATCACATCAGTGTCGCCAACATGTTCAAGAGAAGTCATCCAGAGAAGTCACATGTGTCCCACCCACTACCATACATTATACTCCATTCTTTCATGACCGCCACCCTGAACCGTATATCATCAGGTCGTTTTCACCTCCATCAAAATCATTTGCTCCGTTCCATGTCATTGATGTGGGATTAATTAAGGCCCTCCTTTGACGGATCACTTCTTGTCGACATCAGCTCATTATCCAAGAAGTTGGTCTAGGAACACCCCATTCAATACTTTGAAGCTTGCATGCCTTAATGGCAAGTTTCTCACTTCCGGCGACAGGTTTACATCAATGGCCTTCGACCGAAAGATTTTGCGTGGTGTTCGACGCCAAGTCCTTTATTCACACCACGTGAATTGTACTGCAGTACCTTGAGGATCATTATCATTATCGGTGATTCCTCTCGCGCTTGTTAACAGTTTACATCATTGACTGGTAATCAAACGATGTCTTTCCATGTTCGACTTCAAAACATTTCTCACATGGATCGACTTGTACTTCGAGTGAAGATCGGACGAGATTGAAGACCCCGGATCTAGTTTCATCCATTCGGACTGCGATATATATTCAGGAAAATAAAGACATTAAATGTACAACATTGCAGCACAGATAATCATCCTACCAAAAGGATGATGGCTCTATCAGAATCATCAGTCTACACTCAGACGATTGTCTGTCCTATGTACATGAAAATGAATTTATAAAACTGAGCATGGGAATGCCCGCCTCAGCTAGATCATGAAAAACAGTATGAAGATAATGTATTGTATTGTATCTTATTACAGGTCTCCTCCCAGCATTGAAAGAACTTCGGATCCTCATAATAAAGCATTTTACCCGATTAACGGCCTCATACTTTAGGGGGCAACTGTTATAGACATTTTTGTGCCTTGCAGCTCCAAGCATGAAATGTCCATAAACCAAGGGCTCCTAAGTCCGTAAAAGTGTTGTTCCAACCCCTAAAGGAACAAGGTCAACAAATTACAGCTTCTCCCAGAAGTTCTCTACCAGAAACTGCTCAGAATAAGTCAAAACAGGATCATTTCAGCTGCTCCACTGGCTAGCTACGTTGCATAGCACCTAAACACACTAGCTGGGTGCATTGCAACGCACCTAAATGAACTATGAGGGTACGTTGGGCGAGAAATGACAAATGGCACTGCCATTCCACAAGGTGGAGAGACAATGGAAGCTTCCAGAATCTTCTCCTATGACACTTGCCACACTGAATTCGACCAAGGATGAGTAAGAGGCCTTGAGTCTCCAAGTGGAAGCAAGAACTGACAGAGAGAAGACACTAATAAAATCACAAGCTGACTCATCCTCCTTGCATACATCTATATATGGATCCCTCATCCCAGAGATCTAGAGGCTGGAATTTTGCACATTGTAAGGAATTGCTATTGGTTTTGAGACAAATATCAGAGTATTGGGTGATTTATGCTTTGTTGGAGGTGAAGAGGGGCTTCTTTGCTGGGAGGTTGATGCTGGGTCAGGAACCATTGGTTGTAACTCCTCCTGGATCTTCTTGTTTATCAATAAAAACTATTTGAGTTTTTCCTCCATGATTTTGTATCTTTGATGCTTGTTACATTTGTATGGTTAACTTAAATCTGATCCTAAGTTGTTTATGAATATAGATCCATGTCTTTGTATAGTTTTCTTCTTCTGTGATCTTACAGGTACTTGGTGAAGCTGGGCAAGTAAGAGAGCAAGTAGCTGGAAACTGTCAAAGAAGAGAAGGATTGGATCAAAGGATTAGCGCAAGACACAAGTTGGTTCTTTCTATTCCTCTCTGTCTATTGTTCATAAAGGAAATACAAAAGTAGTTTTTCTCTGTTTGTTTCTAAGGCAGCTGTCACACCTTAGTGGGATAGAGCAGTTCTAAATAGACACTTTTCCCGGTAACACTGGGCAATCCTTTACCTTGCAATGCTCCCATCCTCAGCTTGTAATCATCTACCTCTGCTTGCATTTCCTAACATTTGCTCTCCAAACTTAGCACAAAATTTCTAAGGGTTAGCACCTTTTTGGCTGTTAAAACAGTCTCTGTTCTGTTACTGATGTCTAAGGCTGCCAACTCCTCTTTAGTGTGAGTGTTCAGGAAGTGTATCATCCTCCTAGCCTACTCAGGCATATTTCCTAGTGCTGCTCTGGCCTTTTGGCTTTCAATTTGGGCTTCGCCTATTAATTCGATCTGCTCATGCACAGTTCGGATTGATTTCCACTTTCTAGTGATAGAGTGGTCAATCCTGGTCCACAAAATCTTCTTTATTTCAGCCAGAGTCCTTTGTAAATTCAGCTCCTTCTCCAAGGACTTTATTCTGTCCTTCCGAGCCTTAATTTCTCTGGTCTGTTCAGCCACTGTCATTTTGGATTTATCATATTTTGCTTCTAGATCAGCCAATATTTCTTTGGCCTATTTAATCTCTATTGCCTGAAGCTCTAGCTCCTTGACAGCTTTTGTCAATTCATCCATGCTTATGCTAGACTCAGGAGCCGCTGTTGTTGCCACTGCAGCATCTGTAGTCGTTGTAGTTGCTGTAGTAATAGGAGGGGTCACTGCTGCTTGTGTAGCTGCAGCAGTAGTTGGGGCAGTTTGAGGTGGCTGGGAGGTCGACTCTCCCTGCTTGTCTTGCAGTGCTCTTTCCAATTCTCCCTCCATTTGGACTATTCTCTGGTTCATTTGCATTAGCAGGTCCAATGTATCCTCAACTTCTTTCTCTTTCACCAGCTCTCCCGTTTGTGGATGCATGGTCGAGGAGAGCCTCATTTGCTTTTTCAGAGCGGCAATATCATCCTCCTTTTTCTTCATTAGGGCGTTGATAGCTTTGGGATTCTTAGGATCATGCCCTAGGTCCACAATAATGTCCTCCAATGTTTTAATTCTGTTGTCTTTGGCTGTGGAGGACATTATTTCTAAATCAAGTTGAGTATTAGTGTTCCTCAGAGATTCCTTTAACTCATGGGCCAGTGTGGCCTTGTTTACAAGTGTGGCATAGACCATTTCCCCTGTTTTCTTATGTAATTCTATTTGATCCATGGGGTGAATGTCTTTTGCCATAACCTCTAACTTTGTCCTGACATAATCTGCAGCTGACTAAGGCTGCTGAACCTTGGGTTTAAAATGGCTGAGAATCATTTTTTCTTCTTTCATGTCATATGCTACCATCAACCTTTCCTGCTTGGTAGGTGTTGCCTTAAGAAATTGGTCATATAACTGTACTCTTAACAGTTCATTTTGTGCCTTAATTTATTTAAAGGTGCCCTTGATGCGAGCTGGCCTCTTGCTTTGCTGTGTGGAGGAGGACACCTTCATGCCATGCTGTCTATCCTGCTCTTGTTGGAAAGAGCTTGTGGTTGTTTGTTGACTGTCTTCTCTATCTTTCCTTGGACTTCCAAGGATTTCTTCACTGACTTCCTCCACAATTAGAGAATCAACCTATTGCCTCTTGGCTTCGGGCTACTGAGTAGACCCACTAGCAGGTGTGGAGTCTTCTCGGTCTCATTTTCTGCCTCTTTCCTCATGGGCAGGAGTCTGTAAGGCAGGCACTGTTGGTGCTTCTGTTTGTTGTAGAGGAGCTTGTACTTGAGGTTGCTCCATTGAAGACGCAGGCTATTCTGTAATCACTTCTTTCTCTGCATCCATTATCTTCTTCCCTTTTGCAGTACTTGTTGTTGATGTAGATGGTCCCTGGGCGGCTTGTGTGGCTGCAGCAGCGGATGTGCCTTCTCCAATTTGATGTGGCAACTTGAATGTTAACTGCTGCAAAGAATCCAAGTCAAGAGTTTTTTCTAAATCCTTGACATTTTTCTCCATTATTTCCTCTTGAGTCAATTCCTCAACTAATGTGCCTTGCAACCACTCATCTTAGTTGGCATATTGTTCAATTTGTGGATATTTACAGTGGTCATAACCTAGCAGCCTGTATTTAACTCTTCTAGCACTGATAAAACCTTCCGGGTCATAACGGACCCACCAGAAGCTCCTCTTTAGCTTATATTTGTCCCTGAGAATTTGATCAGCATCTTGCCAACCTTCTTTCTTTTTCATAATGAAGGGGCCTAGATGGTCTTTTAATTTGAGGTGAGCTTTCTTTTTGGCACTATGAAAATGGGTAAGATCAGAACTAATGAGTTGCATATAGTATTCCAAGGCAAACAGTCTCACTGGTACATACCTTGGAAGCCTCTAAGGATAGAGCTCACAGCCATAGATTCTAATGACAATGTGATTTTGATATAGGTACCAATCACCTATTTTGTAGCTCTTGGACAGCTGCAAGGTCTTTTGTATCTCAAATGACAATCTGGGAGGAGGGGACCTCATTAGGAGGCAAGAGACTGAGTATACAAATTGGTCAATAAACTCACAGTAAGAAAATGGAGAGTTTTGAACCTCATGGAAAACAAATGACCAAAATATGACAGACCTCTTTTCACCCCTACAATCCAATTTCTTGATGGGGCATTGGAAGCTTTCAGACTGGTAATACATGAATAAGTGGTAGATATATGATGAATATTTGAATACTCCCTCCCTATCCACTTTCAATAGCTGATCATGTATTTTATTGGCTATGAACTTGGCATAGTTATACTTGTAAGCAGGGGGTTGTCCTGGACTATATGCAGCTAATAACACCAACACTGTTTCATCAATGTGCTCACTTGTTTTAAAACCCAGCACATAAGAGATCATATCAACTAGTAGCTTTCCCACCTCATTGAAATGGACATATAGGAAAGGAGGTGGTCCTGTAGGCTGGCGGTCTACCCTCATGAATGTCTTGGTAATTTTTTCAATTTCAGAACTGGAGAGTTTGGAGCCTGCATCCAGCAAATAGTTCATGGAAAAGGGAAAAAATAGTTGGGTCTACTTGAAGTTGAGCATTTGGTTGATGGAGTCAGGAGTAATGTGGAAAAGTATGCTCCCAGATGGAGACTTAACAACTCTCTGAGTTGGCTCATAGTTCTCGGCACATAAGCGGATGATCTCAAGAAAAATATTGACAAATGGGAGGAAGTAATAAGGAAAATTGGACTCCCATATACCATACATGTCATAGTTGCTTTGATAGCTGTTTCTCAAACGGCAGAAGGTCTGCAAGTGATTTCTGTCACCAACTAGATCTTGAATAAGTTAATCTCTATCAGCAAGAGGCATGGCTTCAAGCTCTTTGTTTGGTGGATTCATAGGAGTGACACTAAGAGCTGATGGAGTAGCCATTATAGAACTTTTCAGATGTTATCTTTAGAGTTATGTTTTTGAACAAAAATAGGCTGAGGATAACTGCTTATGAGGATTTGTAGAGGAGTGGCAGAATGAGTTTAGCTGAACCAAAAGTCTTCAATATTTGTGGCTGTGGTGAAGAGAACAAACTTTGCAGAGTTTGATTTAAGCTTTGTTTTCTTTTTAGCAAATTCTCTGAATTTAGAGACCGTGAGGGCCAAATGCAGAGGCGAAAGGGATTACACAGCTCAATGCACTGAGGTTTTGTAGTGAAACGCGGCAAAAGGGAACAATGCCGAGCAGGTATAAAATTATATCGGGAATTCAAGCTCGAAAATAGATTTTGGCACGGTGAAATCGTGAATGGACCGTGGTTCTCTTAAAAAGGGGGTGTATTAGTGAATTTAGGCCAAATTAATGAGGGACAGAACCATTAACTTAGGAGATTACAGGCAACTGAGTGAACAAATTCGAGAAAACAGGAAGAACACGGGTGAACAGGAGGAATTCGGCAAATAGCTGGTTTAGCTAGCGCCAAGGGTAGTTGAGCTGAGTGAATGGCGAGTACTGACGTTCGAATTGTTCAAATTTGAAATCTGGAGGCAATATGGTGTGAACAGCAAAGCGGCGTTCTCCAAAATTTCCAATGAAAATGACCGAAAACGGTCACTTTGCGTGTTTTTAATAAAAAAATTGGCGCGTATGCGCTTTTGGCACTTTCCCATGATGACGTCAGCATGACGTGATCGGCGGGTCCCGGGCACGGCCGGGTGACGTGGGCGCTGACTTGGATGACGATGTGGCGGGACACGGTGGCACAACATGGACGCGGGCGGACAAAGTGGTGAGTGACATGGGGCAATGGCGGGGACACGGTGGTGACATCATAGCTGACGGGATTGCTGACGTGATGGGATGGATGGTGGTATCCGGTTTCCCCGCACCACCTTTGAGCAGAGGCGGTTTTGGGGGAGGGGCCTCCGAACACCCCAGGCGGTCGACACGTCGCGGGGGTATGGCAGGGAAACCACCCATCCCCCGAACGTTAACCCCCGACGTGTTGTGGGCTGAAAACACCCGCCCATCGTTGGATCTGGCGTGGTGGGGAACGGACGGCTGGCGGGGCTTTTGGTGCAGCGTGCAGCTTTGGAGCGGGTCCCTCCCATATATTAAATAATATTGCATTGCGGTGGGTTGAAACTTTGGTTTAGGTGGGTTTTTGGGTTGGGTTAGTGCGGGGTAATGTAGCTTAATGTTTTTAATTTAAAACATTTTAACATTTAAATGTTGGGGTTTGACTGCAGGGGCAAAATTGCAAGGGTTTAGGTGGGTGGGGGTTTAGGCATAGGTTATTAATCCTAACCAGAGGTTAGATTAATTCCGGGGTTAGGACACGGAAGGGTTGATAATAGCCCCAAATGGACTAATATCTCCCATAACTATGTTACCTAGCTATAATGCTAGGGGGTGGGATGGTTAATATGTTTTTTTGGGAATTTTTATATAGTTTTTTGTAGAGAATAGGTGTAGGGATGTAACTAGGGAGCTATATAATAGAGTTAGGAGTTAATATGGGTATGTGAGGTGAAGTGTGAGGGAGAGATTAAGCTTGTGAACTGAAAACTTAGATACAAGGAATGGATGAAGTATGAAATGAGGGTTTTACACAAGAAATGTGGCTTCTTTTTGAAGAAGAAGGTCAAAACTTGACATGATTTTCTCAAGGGGGAAATGTAAGTAGGACTGTTTAGGCAGATCCTAAAGTCCTCAAGGGGATATTAGTAAGAAACTTTTTAAGGGGAGTGAGGGGAGTTAGACATGCTTTGATAGTTCTGCCATTTAGACCATTGCTCTGACCCTTCTCTTATTGATGAGATAAGATATGATTTTCAATATATCAGGTGGTCAGACCTTACTTCTGCAACCTCAAACTACCTACCCAACCTAATACACCTAACATTTTTTCTTCTTTCGAATGGGTGCACTTAGCCTTGCAAACCCTGATTGTCCTCTTTTCTTTTGGCTGCCCTCCTATCTAAATCTACCCTTATCTCTTCCAAGGGCCCAGATTAAGCGGTTGGGCTCCTTCATTTCTCTATCTAGCTACTCATCTGCCAAGCTTGAACTGTTTGGGCAGATATTCATTCTCTAGTCTAGAACAAGCAATTTAAATCATGGCATGGTCCAGTTTGCACTGTTGGGCCATCCAGCAAGCTAGCAGTGGCATTTTGGTTAGCCACTTTCCTGGTCTTTCTTTGGGGTTCATTTCAATTATTTTTTCTGACCAATTCATTTTCTTGCCTTTTGATCATTCTTTTAAGGCATACCCTCTTTACATTTTTTAACTCTATTTTCTTTTTACAAAATATGGAACCTTTGTAGCATCAAAGATGAACATTTTTGGCACTTCCACTGTCAATCATGAAAAATGAAACCTATTGGTATAGGAGACTAACAGTGGCTCCACTTGGGGATGAATTTTCCAGATGAAAAGCCAAGAACAGCAGGTCAGATCGCCTTATTTTTCCATTCTTGCTGCAGTCTGAATTTTCCTTCTGTTAGAGACCATTGATCTGAATCCTTGTAACTTGTATGAAGTACCCTTTGAGCTGATTTGCTGTGAAATTACAGCTCTGTTTTTACTGGTTTCTCTGAGTATTCATCACCACCTTCATAGCTCCCAAGTGTTTTCTCTTGCTTTCCAATGATAGAATCAAGACATATATCAAAAAATGGTGCAGTACCCTGATCTTCCTCAAAATCTGCTTCACTTGGTCCTTTATCTATTCGCTGTAAATGAAAATACTGGAAATACAAATATTTATGTACAATATATAGCTGTGTTGTGTTTCATCAAAGGGGGTCAAAATAATGTTTGAGCATCCTCCCATTGACTGGGCCTTCCTCAGTATTTGAGCCATCCAAACTCTTCAGAAAATAGGTGTTATTACCTTGTACAACATAAATGACATAAGGTCCTGTTGATGCCTCGAAAATCGCTGCAACAACATTGGGGGATAACCACCCGGTCCGGACCTTAAAAGCAGCTCCTTTTCCGTTTGGTGTGGTGGCTCCGACTGTTCATCTAGGTCCAGTTACCTTCTCCCTATTGCTATTGGTTTATAATGTACCTTTAACTACCAATAGACAGGGACATCAGATCACTTCTTCTTGCTGATCAGGCAAGAGAATGACCCTTAAGCTGATTTGGGTTCAGCCAAGCCACAACTAAAGTTTTGCCTCTTTGAGGAGAGGACTTAACAGAGTGTATAATTTACTCTAAATGCAAGATTATTCTATGATGCAAGCAAAAGAAACTAATCTAAATCCTATCTTAATTAGGCAGATATAGATCTAACCCAACTAAGAGCAAGATAATTAAAATATTGGGATTTAAATATGTCTTGTTTATAATGAATATCAAGTTAATGAAGTAGTTCAATTAACTGATATTATGGTTACCAAAACACATTCTATTGAGACCTTAAAACTGAAATAATAAATCAACAACATTCAGGAAGTAGTTCTCAAAATGATATTGATTATCAAATCAATAAATCCAATAATTGAATAATTGAATAATGATATGTAGAAATAGTTCACACACATTATTATTCAATAAATCAGTTTCATAAGACAGATTTCAGAGTAAGTAGTTACTCCAAAATGAGAAATTAATCCATAAAAACAGAGATACATAATAACAAGATTGAGACAAATTACCCATATTGACAATAATGCACAAACATGAATAAAATGACACATTCATATCACCATAAAATTAAAACTGATATTTGAAACAGTAGTATTAGAAATACCAATTTATTGCATCCATTTCTCTGTTCTTGGTCTCCAACAGCCCTTTACATTGCTTGAACTTCTGCCTTCAAAACTAGAGCCACAATAGTGCAAGCTTTGTTCCTCATGCATAATTCAATATACAAAGGGAAAATCCTCAATAATCCCCAGATCTGAGATTTTTCACTCCTCCCTCCTACAACTCTAAATTCCAATTACAATAGTGCTTTTAGAAGCTCTAAAATTGCAGAGGAGAGCAGCCCCTATTACATTCTGCAATCTATTACTTATACTATCTGTGAAGGAATTCTTGAGAGGAAAGTTTGGTAAAGAGAAATCTGCCAAATCCCATTGCTGGAGCATTCTCATTGCTTGAAATCCTTTTCTCCATATCTTTTCCACTGTTTTCCTGCAAAAGAAATCAAAATAAATTAAAATGCAATCAAAATATCATTTCTGGCAATTAAATCAAACTCAATCAAATTCTATTTTAAATAAATAATTGAAAATAAAATATCAGCTCTGTATTGATGCTTGTAATGATTTGATTGGCAAAGGATATCGTTGGCCAATGGATCTGCAATTAGAAGAGGCTTTGGATAAATGAAATTGAAGAAAATAACTCAGAAAATTGATTTTGTTTTTCAAAATTCGGAGCATGATCTTCTGCCTGATTTTTGACCCAATAAATGAGTAAATCTGTTGGTGAAACCTCCTCCAAAATGTTCTCCTTGGTTTTCTCTTTCCAATGAGCCGTCCTGGGCCTCATTTGGCCAAGTATAACTCAATTTATGAGCTTCCAAAGTTGATGGATCAAATCTGGCATGAATCTGGAAATTCTGTTGTTGGGCTAAAAAAAATCAAAATTCTCATTAAAAATTAAATCCTAAATTAGAATTCTAATTAATTTTAAATTAATTGTTAATTATAATCTAAACTAATTATTAATTAATATTAATCTATTTATTAATTAATATCTAACTAATTAATATCATTAACTATTTATAACTAATTAAAATTAATCTAAATCATATTTACATTTTAATTAAATTAATTAAATATTATATATTAATTTAAATAATATAATATATAATATTATTAATTAATTAAATTAATATAATACATATTCAAACTAATATACTAACCTATATAATAACCTACACTCCCTTTCCTCACTTCACTCATACGTGAGTGAGTTTGAAACTAAAACTTATAACGAAACTTAAAGTTAATGCGTTGAAACTTAAAGTCAATGCCTTTGTATTTTGTTATCGGCCATCGGCATCGGGAGGTGTCGAGGGTCTTCAATTTAAGCACAATGTCAAAGTCCCCGATGCGATATTGGCAATCGGCATCGGGGGTATGAGTTCATGTACCAATTCGTTGATCCAAACTATTTAACTTTATTTGTATTACTTATCGGCCATCGGGAGTTTCGCTTATCGGCAATTCGCATCGGGATGGTAATGAGGTTTTTAAAGAATGTGTCAATGCAAAAGCTCCGATGCGATATCGCATCGGGCCTTCGGGGTTTTTAAAATTTGTTTAATAAAAAGCTCCAATGCGATTTAAAAATTCCCGATGCGATATAATTTTTATATATTAAATATTAATTTAATTTAATTAATTATATTAAATAATAATTAATTTAATTAATTTAATATTTAACATTAAAAATCAATTTTTATTTTGGTTTTATTTTTATGAATTTAAGTTTTTAAACTACAACTAAAAATAAAACTACAGCCACTTGAATGTTTGGGTTTTTCGAGATTAAGATTTGATTAGAAAATTGGAGTGAATTTCTTAAGTCCCGATGCTTAATTATTTGGCTGCATAATGAAAAATGTTAGTAAAACCCTCTACGAGTTAATATTTAAACTGAATGCGTTATTGAACTAATTTATTTACAAAATGCAATATTGTACATTTTATGCATTTTTAACCCAGGCTAGATAAATGATGAGATTTCAAAGGAGTGCCATTTTCAAACCAGTTGACCAAATGAGGCGAAACAAGCGTCAATGTGAAGCTTATAAAAAATCGATTCTAACAAAGCAATCAAAACAAGAATCCAAAGAAAACTAAAAATTAACGAAAGCGTAGGGCAATCAATTAAAATAAAAATAAAAAAGGTGCTTAGCCAAAAATTTTATAGAAAGGGTCCCCATTATTCGAAGCGGACGCATCAATAATGGGGGGGTGTTGTATTTTTACCACAACAGGTCCCTTCCACAAGAAATCGAACTTGCCATGCTTTCCTTTGTCCTCTCTCCTGGAATCCCATCTCAGCAATTTTCTTCCTATGAAGAAGTCTTCAGCTTTGGTTCTTTTGTCAAACATTCTTTTGAACTTCTCTTGCAGTACTTGGGTTCTATCATACACTTCCTCTCTTGTTTGTTGTAAGTGAATTGTCTGATTGATCCTTCTTTGAATATCATTAGGCTCAACTTGTATTTCTTGCAGCAACTTGATTACAGGGATCCCTAAAGATGAAGGAAATCTTGCCTTCATTCCATAAACTAGTTCATATGGGCTTATGCCAATGGATCTTTTGGTGGTTAATCTATCTGCCCATAGTGCATTTACCAACTTCTTATGCTAGTTCTTTTTGTTCTCCTCCAAGACCTTTTTGATGATGTTGATAAGGCTTTTGTTGGAAGACTCAGCTAGGCCATTGCCTTGAGGATAATAGGTTGTGGAATGGCCCAAGGTCATGTGGTATTTATGGCAAAAGTTGATCATTTTTTTGGACTTGAAAGCAGGAGCATTGTCTGTAATAATTTTATCTGGATAGCCAAACCTGGACAAGATGTTGGTTTCTAAAAATTGCATAATAATGGAGTCATTGGCTTGCCTACAAGGGATGGCTTCTATCCATTTGGTAAAGTAATTTGTAGCAGTCAGAATCCACCTATGCTGGCCAGAGGATGAAGGGTGGATTTCACCAATGAAGTCTAAACCCCATTGCTGGAATGGTCTCTCAGTTGAAACAGGTTTAAGTGGTAAAGGTAACAGCTTTCTCTTGCCTTCGAAAATTTGGCATTTGTGACAAGACATTACAAATTTTTTCATATCAGTAAACAATGAAGGTAAATAAAATCTGGCCCTTAGGATTTTATCAGCTGTGGATTTCCAGTATAAGTGTCCTCCACAGTCACCTGCATGAAATTCCTTGAGGACATTGTCAGTTTCATCCAATGTTAGGCAATTAAGTAAAATTCCTTCATGATTTCTCCAAAACAAAACATTTTCCATGATACAAAACTTTGATGCTTTCATTTTCAAGAATCTTTTCTTAGTTCTGGACAACCCTGGAGGAGCTTACAGGTTTAACAATACAAAACATATATCAGCATACCAGGGAGATTGCAAAAAGGCTTGATTGATCTGTGGAGTCGCCATCTCCTCTTTGTTGTCCATTTCATTAATATCAAGGGCCTGGAAATTGGTTTTAGTCATTAGTTTGGCTAGCCCTTGTCCTTTTATCAGTTTGGTAGGCTTGATTTCAATGTCATATTCTAAGATATTGGCAATCCATTTGCCCCTTTTGCCTTCAATTCCTTCTTGGGTTAAAATGTCCTTAACCACTGCATTTGGGACATAGGCAATCACATGAGAGTATAAAATATAGATTCTGAAGTCTTTGATGGCCTTTACCAAGGCATAGGCTTGCTTTTCCATAATCTGATATTTTAAGGGAGCATCTCTAAGGGCTTTGCTAAAAAATGCAATGGGTTTTTCACACCCTTGGTCATCTTTTTGTAATAGGACAGCAACAATTGTATGCTCAGATGCAAAAGAAAAAATTATGAAATCCCTATCGAACCTAGGACTTGTGAGGACTGGTGTGTTTTTCAACGCTCTTTTGATATCCTCAAAGGCTTGTTTAGCTTCCATGGTCCATTTGACCTTAGAATCTTTCTTCAACATATTGTTTAACAGTCTTATGAGCTCAGCCAAATTAGGAATGAATCTTCTCAAGAAGTTGATCTTTCCTAAGAAGCCTTGTAGTTCTTTGATGTTTCTCGGATGAGGCACTTGAAGGATATCTTGAATTCTGTCTGGATCGATCCTAATACCATCTTTTGAGATTATATGACCTAGTAGCTTGCCCTCTTCTAGGCCAAACAATGATTTCTTTGGATTCAAAGATATGCCATATTTTCTGCAAATTAAGAAAACCTGCCTCAAATGTTCTAAGTGTTCTTGATCTGATTTTGAAAAGGCAGTAAGATCATCAAGGTAGACTACTAGGAAATCATGGATTTATTTGGAAAAGGCTATATCCATTGCTCTTTGGAATGTGGTCCCTGCATTCTTAAACCCAAAAGGCATTTTGACATATTTAAAAGTTCCCCAAGGTGTTGTAAAGGCAGTTTTGTCTTGATCATCCGGGTGTACTAAAATCTGATTGAATCCAGAGAATCCATCTAACAATGAGATCCTAGAGGCTCCCACTACCCTTTGTAGGATATGATCCATTTTTGGTAAGGGGTAATGGTCTTTGAGAGAGACTTTGTTCAAATTCCTTAGGTCAACACACAGTCTAATCTCTCTCGTCTTCTTCCTAGTAGGCACTAGGTTTGAAATCCACTCTGAGAACCTGATTGGAGCAATGATTCCTACTTCATACATACGTTTAAATTCTTTTTCAATGAGGGGAAGGAGAAAAGGATTCACTCTCCTAAGCTTTTGTTTAAAAAAAATTTGGTTTTCTTTCAAAGGTATAGTGTGTTGGATGACTGACGTATCATAGGACTTGAGGTCCTCATAACTCCAGGCAAAGATATCTTGGAACTCTTTGAACAATTCAATGTATTTCAACTTCTTATCAGCTGGTAATGCCTTGGATAATTTTACCATTTTGGGATTTTCTGTGGTTCCAATGTTACAATCTTCAATTTCAGCATTCAGTGGTTGCATTTTTGGTTTTCTTGAGATATCATTTGAATCAAACAAATCCTCCAAAGGGGTTAAACCTATGGGCAGAAAATTGTCTTTTAGATCAATTACTTCAACTTCTATCTCAGCTATTTCATCAAAATCTGTTTGCTTTAGCTCCTGTAGATTTTCGTTATTAAAGGTAGTAGGATGCAAAACCAGATTCGCTGTTTCAGCTGATATATTCTGCTTAATTGTGTATGCCTGTTGTTGATCATCCATAGTGCTAGTATCAATGTTCATGCCGGAAAATTCTTCCTTTAAAGTGAGGAAGTTATTTATCTGTGTGTCACTTTCAAAGACTTGCCAATTTTTGATGTTATCCAGGACTGCAGGTCTATGTTTGATTTCAGCAGTGAAACTATGGTTGGGTTTAAAAGGTAGCTTGCAAGTGCTGGCAAAGGTTGCCAGGCTATGAGCATGTAAATTGAGCTTTCTGGAAATTTTAGTTAACTGAGATTCTGAGAAGGTGTCAAGTATTTGAATAGCTGCTCCTTTATAAGCCCTTAACCTAAGATCATTTGTGATAAAGTTTCCCTTCATCTGCTGTATGATCAGATCTGAATCCCCTAGAATTGAAACTTTGGTTGCACCTAGATTTTTGATGAGTTTGAGACCTAACAAAAGGGCTTCGTACTCGGCCATATTGTTTGTGCATCGAAATTTTAACCTATATGCATGGCCTTCAGCCTGGTCATTCTGCATGTTGTGAATCCAGACCCCTGCCCCTGCTCCCAACTTGTTTACAGAGCCATCAAATTCTAAATACCATAAGGTTTCATGGTCAAGGTTTGCATTGAGACTTTTAGAAAGTTGGACCATGGGCAGATTGGTTTCTTGCAAGTCATTTGATGTGTCATTCTCCTTTGTTGTATCAATTATATCAAAAGTTTTTTGATCTTGAGAAGCAAATTGTTCATTCAACCCCTCTGTCTGTGCTGCCACTAGTAGTTTGGGATTAGCTTTGGTACACATGTCAACATTATACAAAATGAATGAATCCATGTCGGAATGTATTGAATAGATGGGGAAGTTTTGGGGATTTTCTTGACTACTCACCACATATTTCATTAATGTTTCATGGTATAACCTCTTTGGCTGTCCAAAGACTGAAATGGTGGCATAGGACATGTCTAGTTGCAAAGATCCTTGGAGTTTGTCCCCCCAAGATCTGGATAAAAGCATACCGTACTTGGGTGGAATGTCAGCTACCACCATGTCCATCAGAATTGTTTTGGTGGGGTATTGGACCAGGGAAACACACAAATCTTTAATTAGGCCTAGACACCTAACTTGGCTTGAATCAAATGAGAACAAATCTTTATATGGTCTTGTGATATCTAGGTCTAGTTTTTCCATTACAGATTTGGGCATTAAGTTGTGTGAAGCCCCGGAATCAAACATTGCATTGTGTAACACCTTGTCATGAATGTTTAAATTTACATAGAAGGGTGGAACCCCTCCATTTGTTGTCTTTCCGTTCACCTCAAGACCAAACAGTAATTCAGGTTGATCATCTAGAACATTCACAACATCCCTATTGTCTGATATTTGGAGTGACCTATTAATTTGCTATCTACACACTTGATGTTTGGCCAATTCAGAAAGAGGAACAGCTATCTTCAGTTTACTTATTTCTATTTCCAAGTTGAAGGGTTTTTCCATTTGAGTCTTAGCATTAAGTGCAACAGATTTTTCCTTTTCAGCTGAATTTTCAGTAACCCTTTCTTCATGATTGGTATGATTTTGAATGGAATCAGTCCTAAATTTATTTTCAGGAACGTTGTTCGAACTTGCTTTTGAGGGGAGGGATGGGGATGGCTGGTTTCCAGAGGGTTGTGCATCTGATATATCCTCCACAGTGACTTCTCTTGGATGTGGGTCTGTTTTATCAGAGGATTCTGGAAGAACAATTTTATCCTTTGTCTTTTTTGGCTGTTTATCATCCTTTGGTTTGATAGGTTCAGGCACATCTATGGTTCTACTCCTTAGTTTATACTATTTATGTACCTCATAAACCGCTGCATCATAGCCTTCCCTAAAGTCAAATGACTCTCCTGATTTGGTTTGAAATTGATTGCAATTATGGGCCTCTTGATCTTCTTGTGTTAGAAAGACCTGATGTTCGCTGTCCAAACCCATTAAGTTGATGTGAGGGTCCTCAGTCGGTTCACTAGATGTTGAGGCCTCAGCATAATTTTCTTGAAAAGGAGGTCTAATGTTCTGGTCGGGATCAGCCCTTCCAACATTTGGATTTTGATTCTTTCTAAAATTTGGGTTTCTAGCAGTACTTGGTTGACCTTCCCATGATGATTTTCTCTCTATGGTTTCTACCCTGTCCCCAAGTCTGTCCATGCCTTTGATGATTGCATCTAGCTTTTGTTCAAATGCTGAAGGTTCTTCCTTAAAAGTAGTTCTTCTCTCAGCTCTTGCCCTATTTCTTTTAGCAATCAGATTTGCCTCTACACTAACAGCTATGTTTTGCATGTCTGCCAAGGTTAGAGGGGCTCTTTCCCTCAGTTGATATGCCATGTCAGAATCAAATCCATCAGGGAATTTGATTAAGGTTAAATCAGGTGGAGGTCTAAGGTTTTGAGGGATGGCATTGTAAACATTGTTGAATCTTGCACAATAATCTAGGACAGTTTCTTGTGGGCCTCTTTTTATGCTGTCATACTCAGATAAGATACATAGTGGGTCTTTTTTCTTTTCCCATCTGTTCAGGAAGGATTGGTAAAGAGCACCCGGATCGGCTATGGAATTTGCAGCAAGTGCTCTGAACCAAGTTCTTACTTCACCTATTAAACTTTGGACAAAAATTTTCATTCTCACATCATCATCGTCTATTTCATAATTTTCAAAGTAGTCTTGCATTTTCTTGGTATGCTGTAAGGCAGTATATGTGCTGGTACCATCAAAATAAGTGATCTTACTTTGGTAGTCCTGAGGCATAGCCCCAGGATTGCCAGGTAGCTGTAAATGGGCATAACGATTTGCCATATTTACAAGGATAAATGGGACAACAGGAAGGAAGGGAACAGCTGGAACAACAGGGACAACAACGACAATTTGTGCAGTGGATGGAGGTGTGAAGAATGTGTTTTGAGAGGTGGATGAGGAAGAAGGAGAAGAAGGAGTTATGTGAGGATGAACTGATGGTTTAGCAGGGGTTGGGATATAACTTTGCTGAACTGCTTCAGGGCTAGAATCAGCAAGATCTTCTTGTTCCTCTTGCTTCCTAAGAATCTTCGGGATTAAATTAGGATTGTCAAAAACAGCTGGAGGATCTGGGTCAGGATTTGACCTGGTATACCTAGTTTTCTTCTTAGGAGCCAGCTTCCGAATTTGTTTTTGGTATTTTTGGGAATGTTTTTAGAATTAACAAGGAACTGCTCAAATTTTTGGAACAACTATCTAGAGTTTAAAACTAGCATGAAGTTTGACTGAAGCAGCTTTTATTTACTCTTGTAAATGCAAAGCAAGAACAGTTTCAAAGGCTTTCTGGCTAACATTCAGGCTTCATCTGTAGTTTTAAAGAATAGACAACAATTGAAAAATTCGTTCTGTTCCCCAGCGGAGTCGCCAATTATGTTAACACTCAGGTTGTTCCCTTTGACTCCAAAGGGAATATGGCCGAGGTAACCACTAACCAATCTTTTAGCCACAGGTCCTAGCCTACCTGCAACCAGAGAGGGCTCTCTCTTTCTGATTTAGCTTTGTTTTGGTGTAATTTTAGGCTAGTTATGATGCATAGGATTTTGTTTTGAATTTGTTGGGATGATGATTTCAGTCAGAACTAGTATGTTTTTTTTTTTAGAATAATCTAGGCCATTGGGCATGGAGTCGATGATGGTGTACTGCTGGAAATGTTTATTGAGAAGAAGGTTATGCTACAGAGCCAGACAGGCATCCGTGGAACAATTCTTCAAATTTGTAATATGATGGCATGAAATCAGGGAGTGAAAGGCAGCTAAGGATCTTTCACTATACTGATAGAGGTAAAAAGTGGGAACATTATCTAGGAGCATTTAAGAATTCCTGAAAAACATTCATAATGATAGAATGAATACAAACATGAGCAGTTAAGAATTCATGTTTATGATTAATTCTGAAGAAAACACAATTAACAACAGAGATTGAGTAGAGGGTGCATTCAAAAAATTCCTCAGCTATTCTTTTTCTCTTTTGCTAAGTTAATGAAACATATATTTGAGTTAAGCAAACATAGAAAGACAAAACATGGTTTAGAATAACTTATTGCTCCATCAAACAACACAGGAATTCTGTAGCAGAACGCAGATCATCACTTTGACATCAAACAGTGCAGAGATCATGAACTTTCCCAGCCATTTGTATTAGATAGTCTGAAAATTTACAAGACAGTGTCTCAGAGAGAAAATCACCAACCCCAAATATGTTCTGTGGGGAGGTATATATACAAAAATAAGATACAAAATATCTAGCTGATGAGTTAATAGCTCATAAATTCTATGCCAACCCCTGAGGAATTATAGCTGAAAGAGTAAATGCTGTAGTAAATATTTAATGCATTAGCTGTCCATTTGTCAGAGAGTTTTGACTTTTGTGACCAACTGAGTCGGCTGGGGCTGCGCTGTCTAAAATCTGCGTTTTTTCCTTTTTGGGCTTGTTGTCCCAGTATTTTGCTGAGTCACTATTCTCACCCGCTCTGCCTGTTGTCTCCATGCTGTATTCAATTCCGTTGACCTGAGGTTGACCAAAAGAGACAGAACCGAGATCATTTTGGCAAAATTTGCAGCATTGCTTGCCACCAATCTTCTTTAGGCAGTTGGTGTCTTCATATTTTTATTAAAGTCTCATCTACCTCTGTGTATCTGTAAAAATTGGGTGGGACCTCAAACAAGTGATTAATTTCATGTTCAATGTAAAATAAATTTTCCAGCTTATCATAGAGGCTCTGCCCTGATGGAGGTCCTGCTTCTTCTGAGGTACTTGTGGATGCTGTGATCTGATTTGAAATGAAATTAGTCATCCTGGTGGCATACTGCTCACGGGTCAGTAGTCTTCCAGCGCCGGTCAATAGGTTGGGCAATCCTTTACCTTGCAATGCTCCCATCCTCAGCTTGTAATCATCTACCTCTGCCTGCATTTCCTAACATTTCCTCTCCAAACTTTGCACAAAATTTCTAAGGGTCAGCACCTTTTTGGCTGTTAAAACAGTCTCTGTTCTGTTACTGATGTCTAAGGCTGCCAACTCCTCTTTAGTGTGAGTGTTCAGGAAGTGTATCATCCTGCTAGCCTGCTCAGGCATATTTCCTAGTGCTGCTCTGGCCTTTTGGCTTTCAATTTGGGCTTGGCCTATTAATTTGATCTGCTCATGCACAGTTCGGATTGATTTCCACTTTCTAGTGATAGAGTGGTCAATCCTGGTCCACAAATTCTTCTTTATTTTAGCGAGAGTCCTTTCTAAATTCAGCTCCTTCTCCAAGGCCTTTATTCTGTCCTTCCGGGCCTTAATTTCTCTGGTCTGTTCAGCCATTGTCATTTTGGATTTATCATATTTTACTTCTCGATCAGCCAATATTTATTTGGCCTATTTAATCTCTGTTGCCTGAAGTTCTAGCTCCTTGACAGTTTTTGTCAATTCATCCATGCTTATGCTAGACTCAGGAGCCGCTGTTGTTGCCGCTACAGCATCTGTAGTTGTTGTAGTTGTTGTAGTAATAGGAGGGGTCACTGCTGCTTGTGTAGCTGCAGCAATAGTTGGCGCAGTTTGAGGTGGCTAGGAGGTCGACTCTCCCTGCTTGTCTTGCAGTGCTCTTTCCAATTCTCCCTCCATTTGGACTATTCTCTGGTTCATTTGAATTAGCAGGTCCAATGTATCCTCAGCTTCTTTCTCTTTCACCAGCTCTCCCGTTTGTGGATGCATGGTCGAGGAGAGCCTCATTTGCTTTTTCAGAGTAGCAATATCATCCTCCTTTTTCTTCATTAGGGCGTTGATAGCTTTGGGATTCTTAGGATCATGCCCCAGGTTCACAATAATGTCCTCCAATGTTCTAATTCTGTTGTCTTTGGCTGTGGAGGACATTCTTTCTAAATCAAGCTGAGTATTAGTGTTCCTCAGAGATTCCTTTAACTCATGGGCCAGTGTGGCCTTGTCTACAAGTGTGGCATAGACCATTTCCCCTGTTTGCTTATGTAATTCTATTTGATCCATGGGGTGAATGTCTTTTGCCATAACCTCTAACTTTGTCCTGACATAATCTGCAGCTGACTGAGGCTGCTGAACCTTGGGTTTAAAATGGCTGAGAATCATTTTTTCTTCTTTGATGTCATATGTTGCCATCAACCTTTCCTGCTTGGTAGGTGTTGCCTTAAGAAATTGGTCATATAACTGTACTCTTAACAGTTCATTTTGTGCCTTAATTTCTTTAAAGGTGGCCTTGATGCTAGCTAGCCTCTTGCTTTGCTGTGTGGAGGAGGACACCTCCATGCGATGTTGTCTATCCTGCTCTTGCTGGAAAGAGCTTGTGGCTGTTTGTTGACTGTCTTCTCTATCTTTCCTTGGACTTCCAAGGATTTCTTCACTGACTTCCTCCACAATTGGAGAATCAACCTTTTGCCTCTTGGCTTCGGGCTGCTGAGTAGACCCACTAGCAGGTGTGGAGTCTTCTCGGTCTCGTTTTCTGCCTCTTTCCTCATGGGCAGGAGTTTGTAAGGCAGGCACTGTTGGTGCTTCTGTTTTTTGTAGAGGAGCCTGTACTTGAGGTTGCTCCATTGAAGAGGCAGGCGGTTCTGTAATCACTTCTTTCTCTGCATCCATTATCTCCTTCCCTTTTGCAGTACCTGTTGCTGATGTAGATGGTCCCTGGGCGGCTTGTGTGGCTACAGTAGCAGATGTGCCTTCTCCAATTTGATGTGGCAACTTGAATGTTACCTGCTGCAAAGAATCCAAGTCAAGAGTTTTTTCTAAATCCTTGACATTTTTCTCCATTATTTCCTCTTGAGTCAATTCCTCAACTAATGTGCCTTGCAACCACTCATCTTGGTTGGCATATTGTTTAATTTGTTGATATTTATAGTGGTCATAACCTAACAGCCTGTATTTAACTCTTCTGGCACTGATAAAACCTTTCGGGTCATAAGGGACCCACCAGAAGCTCCTCTTTAGCTTATATTTGTCCCTGAGAATTTGATCATCATCTTGCCAACCTTCTTTCTTGTTCATAATGAAGGGGCCTATATGGTCTTTGAATTTGAGGTGAACTTTCTTTTTGGCACTATGAAAATGGGTAATATCAGAACTAATGAGTTGCCTATAGTATTCCAAGGCAAACAGTCTCATTGGTACATACCTTGGAAGCCTGTAAGGACAGAGCTCATAGCCATAGATTCTAATGACAGCGTGATTTTGATATAGGTACCAATCACCTATTTTGTAGCTCTTGGATAGCTGCAAGGTCTTCTATATCTCAAATGACAATCTGGGAGGAGGGGACCTCATTAGGAGGCAAGAGACTGGGTATACAAATTGGTCAATAAACTCACAGTAAGAAAATGGAGAGTTTTGAACCTCATGGAAAACAGATGACCAAAAGATGACAGACCTCTTTTCACCCCTAGAATCCAATTTCTTGATGGGGCATTGGAAGCTTTTAGACTGGTAATACATGAATAAGTGGTAGATATATGATGAATATTTGAATACTCCCTCCCTATCCACTTTCAATAGCTAATCATGTATTTTATTGGCTATGAACTTAGCATAGTTATACTTGTAAGCAGGGGGTTGTCCTGGACTATATGCAGCTAATAACACCAACATTGTTTCATCAATGTGCTCACTTGTTTTAAAACCCAGCACATAAGAGATCATATCAACTAGTAGCTTGCCCACCTCATTGAAATGGACATATGGGAAAGGAGGTGGTCCTGTAGGTTGGCGGTCTGCCCTCATGAATGTCTTGGTAATTTTTTCAATTTCAGAACTGGAGAGTTTGGAGCCTGCATCCAGCAAATAGTTCATGGAAAAGGGAAGCAACAGCTGAGTCTTCTTGAAGTTGAGCATTTGGTTGATGGAGTCAAGAGTAATGTGGAAAAGTATGCTCCCAGATGGAGACTTAACAGCTCTCTGAGTTGGCTCATAGTTCTCGGCACATAAGCGGATGATCTCAAGAAAAATATTGACAGATGGGAGGAAGTAATAAGGCAAATTGGACTCCCATATACCATACATGTCACAGTTGCTTTGAAAGCTATTTCTCAACTGGCAAAAGATCTGCAAGTGATTTTTGTCACCAACTAGATCTTGAATAAGGTAATCTCTATCAGCAAGAGGCATGGCTTCAAGCTCTTTGTTTGGTGGATTCATAGGAGTGACACTAAGAGCTGATGGAGTAGCCATTATAGAAATTTTCAGATGTTATCTTTAGAGTGATGTTTTTGAACAAAAACAGGCTGATGATAACTGCTTGTGAGGATTTGTAGAGGAGTGGCAGAATGAGTTCAGCTGAACCAAAAGTCTTCAATATTTGTGGCTGTGGTGAAGAGAACAAACTTTGCAAAGTTTGATTTAAGCTTTGGTTTCTTTTTAGCAAATTCTCTGAATTTATAGACTGTGAGGGCCAAATGCAGAGGGGAAAGGGATTACACAGCTCAATGCACTGAGGTTTTGTAGTGAAACGCAGCAAAAGGGAACAATGCCGAGCAGGTATAAAATTATATCGGGAATTCAAGCTCGAAAATAGATTTTGGCACGGTGAAATCGTGAATGGACCATGGTTCTCTTAAATAGGGGGTGTATTAGTGAATTTAGGCCAAATTTATGAGGGACAGAACCATTAACTTAGGAGATTGAAAGCAATTAAGTGAACAAATTCGAGAAAACGGGAAGAACACGGGTGAACAGGTGGAATTCAGCAAATACCTAGTTTAGCTAGCGCCGAGGGTAGTTGAGCTGATTGAATGGCGAGTAATGACGTTCGAATTTGTAGGTGGCGGCGTCTGAATTGTTCAAATTTGAAATCTGGAGGCAATATGGCATGAACAGTAAAGCGACGTTCTACAAACTTTCCAATGAAAATGACCGAAAACTGTCACTTTGCGTGTTTTTAATAAAAAAATTGGTGCATATGCGCTTTTGGTGCTTTCCCATGATGACGTGAGCATGACGTCATCGGCGGGTCCCGGGTATAGCCGAGTGATGTGGGCGCTGACTTGGGTGATGACGTGGCGGGACACGGTGGCACAACGTGGACGCGGGCGGACAAAGTGGCGAGTGACGTGGGGCAGCACCGGGGACACAGTGGTGACGTCATAGCTGACGGGATTACTGACGTGATGGGACGGATGGTGGTATCCGGTTTCCCCGCACCACCTTTGAGCAGAGGTGGTTTTGGGGGAGGGGCCTCCGAACACCCCGGGCGGTCGACACGTGGCGGAGGTACGGCAGGGAAACCACCCATCCCCCGGATGTTAACCCCCGGCGTGTTGTGCGCTGAAAACACCTGCCCATCGTTGGATCTGGCGCAGTGGGGAACGGACAGCTGGTGGGGCTTTTGGCGTGGCGTGCAACTTTGGAGCGGGTCCCTCGCGTATATTAAATAATATTGCACTGCGGTGGGTTGAAACTTTGGTTTAGGTGGGTTTTGTGGGTTGGGTTAGTGCGGGGTAATGTAGCTTAATGTTTTTAATTTAAAACATTTTAACATTTAAACGTTGGGGTTTGACTGCAGGGGTAAAATTCCAAGGGTTTAGGTGGGTGGGGGTTTAGGCATAGGTTATTAATCCTAACCAGAGGTTAGATTAATTCCGGGGTTAGGACATGGAAGGGTTGATAATAGCCCCAAATGGACTAATATCTCCCATAACTATGTTACCTAGCCATAATGCTAGGGGGTGGGATGGTTAATATGTTTTTTTGGGAATTTTTATATAGTTTTTTGTAGAAAATAGGGGTGGGGATGTAACTAGGGAGCTATATAATAGAGTTAGGAGTTAATATGGGTATGTGAGGTGAAGTGTGAGGGAGAGATTAAGCTTGTGAACTGAAAACTTAGATACAAGGAATGGATGAAGTATGAAATGAGGGTTTTACACAAGAAATGTGGCTTCTTTTTGAAGAAGGTGGTCAAAACTTGACATGATTTTCTCAAGGGGGAAATGTAAGTAGGACTGTTTAGGGAGATCCTAAAGTCCTCAAGGGGATATTAGTAAGAAACTTTTTAAGGGGAGTGAGGGGAGTTAGACATGCTTTGATAGTTCTTCCATTTAGACCATTGCTCTGACCCTTCTCTTATGGATGAGATAAGATATGATTTTCAATATATCAGGTGGTCAGACCTTGCTTCTGCAACCTCAAACTACCTACCCAGCCTAATACACCTAACATTTTTTCTTCTTTCGAATGGGTGCACTTAGCCTTGAAAACCCTGATTGTCCTCTTTTCTTTTGGCTGCCCTCCTATCTAAATCTACCCTTATCTCTTCCAAGGGCCAAGATTAAGCAGTTGAGCTCCTTCATTTCTCTATCTAGCTACTCATCTGCCAAGCTTGAACTGTTTGGGCAGATATTCATTCTCTAGTCTAGAACAAGCAATTTAAATCATTGCATGGTACAGTTTGCATCCAGCAAGCTAGCAGTGGCATTTTGGTTAGCCACTTTCCTAGTCTTTCTTTGGGGTTCATTTCAATTATTTTTTCTGACCAATTCATTTTCTTGCCTTTTGATCATTCTTTTAAGGCATACCCTCTTTACATTTTTTAACTCTATTTTCTTTTTACAAAATATGGAACCTTTGTAGCATCAAAGATGAACATTTTTGGCACTTCCACTGTCAATCATGAAAAATGAAACCTATTGGTATAGGAGACTAACGCTAATGAAAGTATCAAAGCATTTTGCAACACATAACCTGTTACATTCGCTTCATGATTGTTTTCTTGTTGCGCGTCTCCTTCTTTTCCCTTCCGAGACTTGTAGTCTTTCTTTAGGTGTCCTTTCTTCCCACATTTCCAGCACACTATCCCTGATCTGGACTTAGATCTGCCTTTTCTTGACTTACTGCGATATCCTGTGCTCTTTCCTCTTTCCATTTTTCTTCCCCTAGTCTCTGCAGTCAAAGCATTACCTGATGTCTCACCGAAGCTTTTCCGTCTTATTTCCTCGCTAAGGAGTGCATTGACAACATCATCAAACTTTAAAGTACTAGATCCAGAGACAAAATTACTACTGGCCATAACTAAACCATTCCAAATTTCTGGCAATGAGCACAGAAATAACAGAGCCCTAACTTCATCATCAAAATTCACCCCTACAGGGCTTAACTGACTTGTAACTATATTAAAATCATTTAGATGATCTGCAACAGATCCACCTTCTGACATCTTCATATTAAATAAAAGCTTCATAAGAAATACCTTATTTGAGGTTGAGGGTTTTTCATAGAGTTTTGCCAATGCTGACATTAAACCCTGTGTCGTCATTTCCTTTGAAATATTGAACTCTACTGATGCCGCTAGGCACAGTCGAGAATATCCCATTCTGTGTTTGTCATACTCATTGGCTTCTTTGTCTTTTCGCTCAATGGTAGGTACAGATCTCTCTAATACAGATAATCTTCCATCTACATCTTCCATAGCTGGTAGTTTTGGCTGTTGAATTTTTCGACCCTAAACCTACCATCTTCCACCATTGCTCCCACTCGAACCAAGAACCCTTCTCTCCTACGAGTTTATCAGCCAAATAGACCTTCGGCTCTGATACTAGTTGTTAGAAAATTATATATTACAGATGTACATAGACACAATATAATTCCCTCATATATAGTGAGGGGTTGCCTTCTAGGGAAAAAAAACCCTAAATTAAACATAACTTCTACCGTCAGATCATCCACCTAATGAATGGCCCAGATTGACTAGAAATTACTAGACTTTTACAAGGCAAATTTACATCTATTTTTTAGCTTTGCGGGCGCTGCCCCAAACCCCCACTGGCCCACGGACCCCCCAGCCGAGGGGGATTAGCCCCCCCAAGACCCTCGCGGGGGGGAAAAGTCCCTCCCTGCACCCTCCCGCATGGAGGGCTGTACAGTCTTCCTGGGGTATGCATCTGGCTAAAACCTTTCAATACAGAAGATAATCAGGCTCCACACCCAACATGCTACTTGTTGGCGTGTTGGGCTAAAAAAACTTTATGTGTTTTTTTTTTTATCTCACAGTTGGAGTCTATGGAATAAGAAAGAAATTTGATAGCTTGGCAAAAGTGGCAGCTTGATAGAAGTGGTAGAGAAAACATTATCTCTTCTACCATGACAAACATGATCACTAAAGCTTGCAACATTGTTTGTAGGAAGTGAAAATTATGTTTCTTTTTTCCAAAAATGTATGTTAGTATATTACAGTTTAATGAATATGTTTTATTATTATCATATATGGTTTCATACTTTAACAAAACATTCGTCAAGACTTCACAATGTTTTATTATTCAGTGAAAGATTTTCCAAGATCTTACAAGATTTTATAATTCAGTGAAAGATTCACCATGAATTTACAAGATAATATAATCTGGTGAGAGATTCGCCAAAAAAAAAATATATATAGATATATATATATATATATATATATATATATATATATATATATATATATATATATATATATATATATATATACATATTATATTAGTGATAAAATTTCCTGCCATTTTCCTATGTATCATGGGGATTCGCCCATTTATTATACATATAAATTTATGGTGGTTCTTAAAATTTTCCCTGGTCCCATCTTAACAGTTTCCGGTCTAATATTCTGTAACTTATTTTCATGTAAATATTGTTACTTGGAAAAGGAAAAAAAAAACTTTATATGCTTGTGGGTCATCTGTGTATGTAATGCGATTATTTTAATGTTGAGATTGTTAATCTTTTGAGGGTTTCTCTATATCGTTTGTCTTCTCTTCATATGTCTAAAACTCGTTGTTGGCTGGACCTCTGAATTCAGCGCTATGTTATTATGATGTCTTCGATTGCTGCTTGAACTGTCTCGAGACACTGAGTTTGCCTGGATAACTGTTAGGAAAGAAATGATAGAACAGGAAATGCACTCTTATGATTTGTCAGTACGCACAGTAATTAATGGAAAGAGATAATAGTTAGCTGAAAATGGATTCAGATGTTTGTAATATAAAATTTATTTTTGTCTTCTATTCTATATCTCATGAAATCGAACCCGTTACAATTTTGGTGTATTTTCTTTTAAGCTATTTTGAAACAGTTTCTCACAACTGCTGGTAGTTACATATATAGTTGCATGGTTATGATAACTGTTTTTTTTTTATCCTGTTGTAATTTTATGAAAGACAACTAATTAAATAAAATAAAAGAACAAGTTGGCTGGAACAGCCTCCAAATGTTACACTAAAAAATGTCACCTTGACTACTTACAGTTAGTATGGCTCAAATCAACAGTCATGCTACCCTCTTAGGCAAGTCTTATGCCTCTGTTATCCATCTCAAACTCAAAGAAGAGAGAAAGTCTTGTAAAAACTATGTTTATCTCTGGGGTCGCAGGTTCTCTCTAGCCTTACCTGCGGGGACGCTGACCATGTTCACAAAATCTGCGTCCATGGACGCTCTGTATGTTAAGGGACAGGTGCGTCCCTCTGTAAAAGGCAAAATGCGCGAGTTTTATCTTGAAAAAGTTACTTGTGGTTACTTCTAGAACATTCTAGAGGTCGGTTTGATGAAATGGATGCGCCTCCAGTTGGTTCATGTATCTCTATTAAGGGGGAACTTATCCCATCAATAAGGGAGCTATCCCACCCAAAGAGGGGGATGATCCCATTGATAGTGGACCTGAATAACCTCTTTACAGCACTATAAATAAAGACATTGAGCCAGAGGGAAGGAGGTTGGAGCTATACATTTTCTTTGGGTAAATGCTGCAGGATTTAGGTCTTCCATTAGAGCCTTTGTGAGGAGAGATTGTCTTCACTTGATTCTACTTGGAAGAGGGTGAGCTTTGTCAAAGTAGAGGAAAACCCTTGATGGACCCTGGGAGGAACTTGCACAACACCAAGGCCAGGTTGTAAGAGTTTCTTTGTTTCGTTATTAATACAAACTGGTTTATTTTTCTCAATAGCTTGTGTTAATGAGTTATTTCATGTGTTCCTTGGTCTGCATGTTGAATATATGTTTTATTATATGAAATGCAAGTGCTTGGTAATTGTTTGATTGTTTGTGGTTGCAGGAATTGACTTGAAGGAGGAGCTCATCCGGATCGTCAAGAACGGACTTCAACAACAGCGTTTTGGAATAAGGTAAGCCTAAACACTTGTAGTTTTCATGTTGTAAAAGGTGTATTTAGAGAAAGATCACTCCATTTTGTCTTGTTTGTCATTAGAATGTCTTAGACTTCTAGGAAGGTCAGTCGTGTCCGCACCCTTGACAATTCCGTGTGACAAATTGGCGACTCCGCTGGGGAATCCATTAATGAGAGAGTCTTTTCCTTTATATGAACTTTGCTTTGAGAAAATCATTTTTATTTTCTGGTTTTTGACTGTGAGAATTAGTATTTGGGTGGCTTAGCTTTAGATTTAGTTAGATTTGGTTTTTCTTCATTTTTCCAGAAGGACGCACCCTCTGAGTACTGCACAGTGCGTCTTTGGACGCGCTGTTGCCGTTTGCACAGAGCGGGGCCGCACCTGTGACAACGGGTTGCCTGCGTCTTCCTGTAAAACTTAAGAAAATTCCATTTTTGCTTTAAATTGCTTTTAGATTTTGTTTTTCCTTAGTGTTTTCTGCCCAGATCCTTTAGTACCCTGTCAAGAATTTTCACCTGAACTTGTTTTGTGAGCTTTGAGTGTTTTAGTGGTTTTCAACGAAGTTTAGACCTAGGGTTTGATTTTTGGATAGGTTTTGTAGTGACTTTGATAGTAGAAAGTTGTCCAGCCTTAGATCTCTCTGGTTAGTCAACCTTCTTAGAAGTCGGGCCTGTCGTAAAGTCTCCTTGTGTGAGCAACTTGCCATTTGAGTTGTTTTGGGTCAAATTTCGAATTACTTGTTTATAAAGTGTTGATTTCCATTTTACAAAAGAACAAAAAGATTAGAGTTTTGTTTTGACTAGTTTTTGGTTCTGCAATAAGCTAGTCCTTGATTTGATTGTGATCAAGTAAAACACCTTAGAAATAATCATTGTTAGTTTTGGCCTCGTTAAGATTGCTTAGAGTAAATTTGCCTTTAGTTTGCTTATGAGTGCATTTTCATAGATTTTAATAGTTGTTAAGATTGATTTTTGGTTATATTAGATTTATTTGCTTTATTAAAAGAAAAATACAAAAACATCTTCTTTAAAAAGTCTTGTTTCAAGTAGCTTTTTGTTTTTGAAAGAAGAAAAGAGTTTTTTCGTGCATGTAAAGAGAGGTTATGTTTTTATGCTTGGAAAAGAAAAACGAATTGTTTCTTTGATTGTCTTCAATTAAGAAGTTGCTTTTATAAAGATTGCATTCTCTCAACTTTTTAGTTAAGCAATTCATCGAAAAAGTAAAGTAGTGGGTAAATCATTCTAGGTGCATTTTGTAGTGGTTTCGAGTCGAGTCAACACACCACTGGTTTCACTTCCATCACCTTTTGACTTAAGAAACAACCTTAAAAGTAACGCTTAAATTAAAATCAATCTAGTAATCTTTATTTTTCTAGGGCTCTGAAGCACCAACATAGCTTAGGCTAGGGTCTTGGAGTAGGTGAGTACTTAACTCTCCAAGACTACAAAACCAAACAGATAGTCTATCTTGAGTAGAACAAATCCAATTGTTTCAGTTACATTCTGGGAAAGCTCCTCTTAAAGGAGAAGCACGAGCTCGTGTCCGAACCAGTGAGGGGATCATTCCTCCCTCGTTGGGAACGACGCCAGGCAGTACGTATTACAAACGGTAAACCTCGGATTAACCATTGTCGAGGAGCCAGGGGTCACTTATCGGTAAACCTTGGATTGTTGTCAAGGAGCCGGTAAGGGGATTGGAGCTTGCTACTCTGCCCTTGCGTGCTGTCGGAGTTTAGACTGTTCCCCCAGGTGTAATTGTTGTGATTGGTAACCTTAGTGGCCATAATATCTAGGATTCTACCCAAGGTGACGGTGGAGGGAAGGTCCCACTGTACCTGGAGCAGACGTCGGTTATACTCACTTGGATTTTCTGGGGGGTTCGCTTCACTTCGAGACGGTTAAAGTGGAGGAACTTGTGCCAGTCTATTCATTAAGCAGGTTGCCGGGGTAACTGTTCCACCCACCATTTCTGTACTGAATCCTGCGAGGTTGGGCCTAATCACCAACTAGCGCTTTTGGTCCGGAAGACTACTGTTTGTGTGTGGTTTGACGCTCTAGATTATTTAGGCGTGTGCTTCAAATTTGTTTGGTTCTTTAGAAGACTTTAGGTGGTTTGATTTGAAATTTTTTACTTTGTTTTCGTGTGTTGTAGTTAAAAATCTTTAATTGTGGCGGAATTACCGAGAAGGTCCCGTCGAATTGCGGGCCAGTCTCCTGAAGTTGTTTCTGTGGCCGAATTGTTGAGAAGATCCCGTAGACTTAGGGGATCCCCTCCTCGAGACAACCCAGGTAATTTAGAAGGGTTAAAGGTCCTTGTAACTCCTCCTAGTGGCAGTAGAGTAGGTTCACCTGAAGAAGGAGAATCTTCCTTGGTAGTCCATCCAGATTACCAAAGTTTAGAAACAGGTTACAATCCCGAAGCTGTTACAGTTTCCGAGCTTGCTGGTAGTTTTTCATCTGCCAGTGAAACAGGCGAAGAACCTGAAATTTCCGAACCTGTTACTCCAACTCCTAGTGTTCCTGATTCACCAAGAATAGAAAGAATTATCACCGAAAATCTTCCTGTTGGATTAATTGCTATAGAAGAACTTGTTCCAGAGGAAGAAATAGGCGTTTCTGATTCTGAAGATCTAATTACCCTTGATCTAAGGGAGCGTGAATCCATCTTTTACAGTCCTCCTAGAAGTGAATCTTGGTACCTTGCATTAACCAATTTTTTAGACAACTCAGTAGGTTTTTCTACACCTCGTACTCCGGTTCCACCTAGAGGAATTCATTCTCCTGTAAATATGTCTGGTCAGTCATCTGTGTTTTCACAAAGTCCTGAATCATTTTTACATGGCGGTCCTTCTGTTCCTACTGGGTATCAATCACTTTCTGGTACCTTTGCGGGAGCATCTCCTCAACCCATTGATCATGGGTTATTAGTTGGAAACAGTGGTAATGTACCATTGAGTATAGGTGACGTTTATATGATGTCAGGTTCAACTCCCATTAACCAACCTCAAGGTGGCCAATTACCGCCTGGGGGGCAACCTTCGTTAATGCCTGGGGGGCAACCTCAAGGGTATCAACCCCAAGGGTATCAACCCCAGCCTCAATATGTACCCCAAAGTCAACCTCAGTATCAATATCAACCTCAAGGATGGCAACCTCAAGGATGGCAACCCCAAGGGTATCAACCCCAAGGGTATCAACCTCAAGGATACCAACCTCAAGGTCAAGGTCAACCCCAGTATTCGTATTTACCTCAAGGTTATCAACCTACGGGTCAATACCCTGGTCAAGGTTATCAACCACCTCAAGGGCAATCATATGGGACTGCACCTTACAGTTATCAACCCTATCCTCAATACGGCTATGGATCTCAGTATCCTCAACCTGTTACGAGTCAATACCCTGGAATGTTAACATGGGATCCGTCACAGGGTCAACAGATGTCGCAACCAAGTATACAGTCGGTACCTCAAGCAGGACAACCTGCAGTTCCTGGTCCACCCCAGCAACCGCAACCTGTCCAGTCAAGTGTTCAGACCCCTGTAACTTCTGTAGTTACTCAGCCGCCAATTGCACCTGGTACTCCACCTCACACGGCTGCAGCAACTACCGCTTCATCTACCATGCTTACTTCTGGAGTATCGGCAGCTCCGGTTTCTACTGTCCCTGTAACCACTCCTCAGACATCTGTACCGTTGTCTGGACCCACGGTTCAAACCACAGTCCAGATGCCTGCAGGCCAACCTGGTACAAGTACGGTTGTTACTACTCAACCTCAATTTGTTCAACCTCCGTACCAGGGACAGTATCAACCTGGGCAAGCTGCCCAACAACCGGTTTACCAGTATCAACCGTATCCTGGGTACACTTATCAACAACCTCAGCAACCCCAGTACGGTCCGGTTAATCCTGGTTTTCCAGGAGGATATAATATCCCAAATGCGACTCCTGTTCCTAGTTATCCTGGATATCCTCCTCCTGGGGCTGGTATTGTGACTCAGAGTTTTAGAGATCCTAACCGGCAGTTACCGTTTATTGCGACTTTAGATTTACCCGACTTGACGCGCCTAACGAACGATCCAATTCAATATCTTCAGTTCTGGCCGCCAATGCCAAATAAGTTGCCCAGCGATATACCCAAGTTCGAAGGTAAGTCTGGAGAGGATCCGTCTAATCACGTGATGACTTACCACCTCTGGTGTGCATCAAATTCCATCTCAGATGATTCCATCCGCTTACGTCTTTTCCAGCGTACACTCATTGGTCTCGCAGCCAAGTGGTACATTGAGTTACCACGGGCCTCTTTTTACAACTTTAGCCAGTTAGCTACCTCGTTCTTAACTCATTTTCAGTTACCAGTCAGATACGATAATGGTACAGAATTATTAACTTCGCTAAAACAATCGACATCCACGTACATTTCTGATCACATCCATGAGTGGAGACGTCGAAGAAGATTAGTGAAAGTTTTTATCCCGGACCAAATCTTAGCTGAATGGTTTGTCAAATCATTATTACCAAGAATTACTGAAGATGTAGCTAAGGCCGGAGTAGTTACTGAGGAGCAAGTCATTGCTCAGGCACAATACCTTGACTTAGTTTACACTCAGTCGGGTACGTTACACGAGAAAATTCCGGATCTTCCAAAGTCAAACCAAATCGCTGCTGCTCCTTCGGGATCTCATGCCGCTGATGGTATGATTGGTATCGTGACTACGAAGAGTAAGAAGAAGTCTTCCAAGGCCTCCAATACTCCAATTATCACTTTGCCTGATTCTCCGACAGGAGAGTCTTCTCCTCCTGAACTTACCGCCGACATTCACGCTGTAGAGTCATCTACGGCCAAATCAAAAAACGGTGGAAAGAAGAAAGGAAAGAAGAAGGCTAAAGCAGACAAGGCTCCAAAGGAGAAAACGGAAAAGTCGGAAACCAATGACGAAAAGCGCAAACCTCGATATCCTTGTCTCATTTGTGAAGAAGATCATTTTACGAGAGACTGCCCTCATCGGGCCGAGGTAGTGAAAATAGTCAAAGGTTCTCCCACTCCTGCTGTGTTAAAAAATCCATTTCCAGAGCAGGAGAATAAGATGATAGGTTCTTCTTCGAATGCCAGTGAAGAACCCATTTTGATGATGTCTCATGTCAGGATTGCGACTCGATCGCAAGATTATGGTAGTAAGGCTCCTGTTGATGGTAAGGAAGCAGAATCTTCTCACTCTAACCCATCAACCTCAGCTCCTGGTTCCGATCCACTACAGATCGAAAAACCTAACCCAGACTTAGTGATTAAGCCGCCCGCCAAGGGTGTACTTCGAAGGTCTGCTTTCAATCCACATGCGAGAGCAGCCCAGAATTACAACATTGTTGAAGACTTAGCTGTTTCACCTTCAGCAATGTCGGCACTCGAAGTGCTGCAATCATGTCCAGCGCAACGAAAATTGCTTTTGTCGGCTATTGGAGCTGTCGATGTTCAGGACCCGAACCTAATGATCTTTGATCTAGAAAATAGTACACCGCGTCTCCCCCATCAAATGGCTTTCCAAATTCCAGTGATAGTCAAAAACAGGCCTATTCATCGGACTGTGATTGATGAGGGAGCTTCTACGTGTATTATGTCGATTCAATGTTGGAGATCGCTTGGTTCTCCTTCGTTGAACCAATCCCCCACCATCCTTAAGGCCTTTGATGGCCGTGGGTTCCGTCCGTTTGGTATTCTACAAGAATTGCCTATAGGGGTCGAAGGTAAAACCGTTAGTCTGGATGTGGAAGTGGTTGATGCCCCTCTAGACTACAACCTTCTTTTGGGTCGAAGTTGGTCATATGCTATGACAGCGGTCGTTTCATCGGTCTTCAGAGTCATTAAGTTTCCACATAACGGTAAGATCGTGACTATTGATCAGCTGACATACTTTTCATCCGACCCAACCTCTTCAGAAACTATCCAGCATGTTGGTAAAACGACAATCCCTTATAGGGACATTGGTGTAGGTTTAGTTAAGGATTCCGGTTTACTGGGAACTTTTCCTCTCCCTCCACTCAATGCAGACCCTTCGTTTGCAACAATTCATATGATCACGTCAGAAAACATTATTTATGATGATCCTTGGTATGTTCCATCTGACTCTGAGCTAGACTCACTCGGTGATGTTATGCCGTTGAGTCCGTATGAGATTGCTTATGAAGCTCTTATGTCTTTTACCGACTTTCATTCAACCGAAACCGACCAAATGAATGTGGTCAGTGAAGAGTCACTTTTCACCTCACCCTTAGAACGGATAACGTTTCCCGAAGAAGTGTCATCTGACGAACAACTTCGCGAAATCCTAAGTGTAGATGATCTACCATGGGAAGATCTCCATCACAGATCTTCGTTTTTACCTAAGGATGATGCATTTGAAAATGATTTTTCATCTATCTTTACCGCTGAATATGTCAAAGACGCTCAGGATCCAACGAAACATTCTGATTCAGAGCTGAATTTAGGGAATATTTCTCGTACTATTCCCATTGATATTTCAGTGAAGCCCGGAATCGAGGAGAACATTCATATAGGTGCCGCATGTACTGAAGAAGAAATCCAAACTTACAAGGCCCTATTCCAAGAATTCCGCGACGTGTTTGCCTGGTCTTACGAGGAAATGCCAGGAATCGATCCTGCCATTGTTGTTCATGAAATCAAAACCTACCCGGATGCTAAACCCATTCGGCAACGGTTGCGTCAGATTCACCCTCGAAAAGCGGCTGCGATTAAAGCAGAAGTCGAAAAGCTGTTGAAAGCAGGTTTCATTTATCCGATCCCGTTAACGGATTGGGTATCGAATATTGTTCCCGTCAATAAAAAACAAGGAACAATAAGAATCTGTATCGACTATAGGGATATCAATCGAGCTTGTCCAAAAGACAACTATCCTACGCCTTATATCGATCAAATTATTGATGATTGTGCCGGAAGTGAGATGTTTTCCTTCATGGATGGTTTCTCAGGCTATAATCAAATCAATATTCTACCTGCCGACCAACCAAAAACGGCATTCATTTGTCCATGGGGGACATTTGCTTATTGCAAATTACCTTTTGGGCTTAAGAATGCCGGCGCTACTTTTCAACGGGCGATGTCTTATGCATTTCATGACATCAAGCACATTGTGCAACCCTATCTCGATGATTTGCCTGCTCATTCTTTACATCGAGCTGATCACCTTGTCCACCTACGAGCAATCTTTATGAGGTGTAGGCATTATCGAATTCGGTTGAATCCCCACAAGTGTGTTTTCTGTATAGAAACAGGTCGATTGCTGGGATTTGTTGTTTCAAAAGCCGGCATTCGCGTCGATCCCTCGAAAGTCGAGGCTATCATCAAATTGCCTCCTCCTTCGAGTTTGCGCCAACTCCAAAGTTTGCAAGGGAAAGCGAACTTTTTACGCCGATTCATCCCAAACTACGCCGAGGTCACTAAAGGTTTTACACGGTTGTTGAAACAGAACGCACAATTCTTTTGGGACGAGATTGCCCAACAATCTTTTGATGCATTAAAACACGCGTTGACCCATGCACCGTTATTGCATCCTCCCAACTACAACCAGGACTACTTCTTATACCTCGCAGCTTCGCATTCCACCATTGGAATGGTGTTAGTTCAAGAAGATGAATTCAAAGCAGAGCATGTGATATATTATCTTAGTAGAACCTTAAATCCCACTGAGTTAAAATATTCGCATGTGGAGAAATTGGCCCTGGCAGCCGTTCAAGCTGTCCAGCGTTTTCGTCACTACATTCTTCTCCGCAAAACTACAGTTATTTCGGATTGCAACCCTATGATTTATATTTTGACAAAACAACTGCTAGGGGGCAAGTACTCTAAATGGATTGTTATCCTGCAAGAGTTCGACTTGGAGTTCGAGAAGTCCAAGTCTAAGAAATCTTTAGTTTTTGCGGAATTGATGTGTGATTTCCCGAGTGCTGACACAGAGACTGTGGCAGAGGAGTCCATTGCGGACGAATCTTTGTTTCTTATTAGCACTTTAGATCCGTGGTATGGGGATATAATCATCTATCTCCAAACCCAAACCTTTCGGCCTGAAGCTTCCAAGGAAGACCGTCGAAAAATTCGGTTTCGATCCCAGCAATACAGAATTATTGGAGATACACTTTATCGCCGGGGGGCAGACTTAGTTTTTCGACGTTGTTTAACTCACGAAGAGGCTGAGAGAGTTTTGAATGATTGTCACTCTGGAGCATGTGGCGGTCATATGTCTGGGTATGCCACAGCTCAGAAGGTGTTGCGCGCTGGCTATTTCTGGCCGTCTATGTTTAAAGATTGTATCCTTGCCGTCAGAACATGCCACAACTGTCAAGTGTTTGATCGAAAGATGCGCGCTCCACCTGCTCCTCTCCACCCTATAATTGCCGCTGGTCCATTCGCCAAATGGGGCATTGACTTTATTACTTGTAACCCTCACTCGGCCGGGGGGCATGCGTATATCATCCTCGCGGTTGATTATTTTACAAAATGGGCCGAGGCGATGCCTACATTCGACGCAAGCGGCAAGACAGCTGCAGTTTTCGTATTCAATCATATCATAACTAGGTTTGGTGTCCCACAAGCAATCATTACTGACCATGGGAGCCATTTTCGAAACGTCATGATGACTGAGCTTACAAGCCAGCTTGGTTTGCGCCACGATAGCTCTACTCCTTATTATCCGCAAGCCAACGGTTTGGTTGAGTCAATCAACAAAGTTCTAGTCATCATGATTCGACGGATCATTGGTATCCATCGAACGAATTGGCATAACATGTTATTTTCGGCGCTATGGGCATATCGAACTTCAGTGAAAAATTCAACAGGTTTCACCCCTTTCCAGCTAGTTTATGGCTTAGAAGCTGTGTTACCTATTGAATGCGAAATCCCATCACTTCAAATGGCTGTCGAATTACTTCCAGCTACTTCCGAAGAGGAGAAACGGTTATTATACTTGGCTAAATTAGATGAGACTCGACGTGACGCTACTTTAGCTATCGAGACTCACGCGAAACGAATGAAAGCTCAGTACGATAAAAATGTAACCCCTCGAAGTTTTTCGGAAGGAGACCTAGTACTATTATATGATCAAGCTAACGATAAGCTAGGTGCCGGAAAATTCGTTCCCATGTGGCATGGGCCCTACATTGTAAAGCGAAAGCTAGCAAAAGGGGCTTATGAGTTAGTTGATTTTGATGGGGACTCTTTGGGTAAACCCAGAAATGGACTTTACCTAAAGAGGTATTATGCTTAAAATGATGGGTATGGAGAAATTTTTAGATAGGTTAGATTTCCTTTCTAGCTAGCAAGTGTGTTAGTTTAGTCAGTGTGCTTAGCTTAGCGAGTGTGGTTTTTCGTCATTATTCTGGCTTATCTTGGTTTTACTCTTGATATTGTAGATGTCGACGCCTCTCCAAACATACATTGGATTTGCTGATGGTGCTTGTCGTAATACACGGAATATCTCTTCCGCAGCTTGGGTTATCTATTCGCCCTCTGACGAGTTAGTTTCTATGCATGGGGTAAGCCTCGGTCAAACAACGAATAACATTGCAGAATACAGTGCAGTGGTTGAATTATTATCCGAATCTATTTCATTTGGAATTCGACGTTTGATAGTGAGGTTAGATTCTGAACTTGTTGTATTACAGCTTAATAGAGTTTATGCCATTAGAAATCCTGTGTTATTAAGGTTGTTTTTGAGAGTGCGTCTCTTGGAACGTGAATTTGATTACATTGAATATCAACATATTCCAAGGTCTTTGAATACATTAGCAGATGCAATTGCTTCTCGAGTGTTGGACAGACATTTATAATAATCATGCAAGTAAATTTAAAAACATTTCATCATACATGTTAAACAAGATAAGCCGGTAATAGTGATATATATAGATAGAAGTGTGTCAAAAAATATATACATCGTCTTCGATCATAGGTTTAAAACACCTTATGATCGGCAAAATGATAGTACAAAAAGTCAAAATGTCACATGTGACTACAAAAGTGACTAGTCAATCACTGGTGGTGCTCTCTGTACGACACCACTGCGCGGGCTACCTTACGCAAAAATCTCCTAAACGGTCCAGGGACCGCGACTACGAAGCGCTGAAGCCTGATAGGAATGTCGTCCATAGTAGTCTCAGGTATATCTGCCGTGAGACGCTCTAGATCATGCTCCAACTCAGCTAGTACTTCTGCTGTCGCGTCCTGTGGGGCCGGTACCGGTGCAGCTGGATGTAGTCTATCATAAGGCCGGAGGTTGGCTGGACGCTGTGGACCAACATCTGCATTTTGAAAAAGTTTTACTATTAGTTTTGAGACGATATATATAAAAAATACAAAAAATACATAATTAGAAAACTTGTGAAAATAAAAGTACCTCTGTCGTCCCATTGTTCTCCCTGTGGAAGAACCATGTCCGGATCACCTCTGAAATCCATTCCGGCATACGGAAAGTCCTGTATCACAAAAAGCTGGCCCTCTAACCAGTCAAAATAACTATCTGAGAATCGAACTACTGTCGCGCCCTCGTCAGGATGCCGGGCCATCACCGCAACCCATCGTATCAGCTTTGGCTGCTGAGGACCCAAGATATCAACAGTGAGTTGCTGAGGGATCAGCATTGGAATTCTCTCCAAGGCAAAGCTCACGACTATAGGCCCATATCCAAAAGTCTTTAGTCGTCCGTTCTTTGCCTTGGTCAGTTGGCTCTTCATATGAGCCGACACAGCTTCACACCAGTTGAAAATGGTGCCTTGGTAACAGTCAATTGCCATCCGCATTTGGGATCCGGAAGCAATGTGTAAAGCGGCCGCGCCGCAAATTCTGGTAACCGTGAACGCTATGACTTTGAGTTCCGGTAGAGTGATGTGTTTTATCTCTATGCCTTTTGAATGGTGAGCCCCACGTGTGCACCAATCCTCGCGGAGACTATCAAGGGATTGGCCACCCGGCCTAGTCCCCGCAAGACTGAGTTGCTCACCTCTGTTTGGCAAGCCAGTGAGAAAGTATACATCCGAGGGCTCTATCTCGAGCTGGTGCCCTCCTATGTAAAAGCATTGTTCTTGAACGTTCCATCGCTCAACCAGCCATTCCAAGAATCTTACCTGGCCCCTCATGCCCGGTATGGTCCAATATTTGTATAATCCGCATGCTCTTAGGGCATCCAGGGAAGGTTGATGATTTATTGCAGCTTCATCTTCCTCTACATGCTCTCTTTCTCTCCAGTCTAACATGATTAATGCCCTGCATATCAAAAATAGCAATTAGAAATTGATTTGGGAATTTTTGGTGGTTTTTTGAGAGAGTTGGGGTTTTGAAATGCGCGTTTCTCGGAAGACGCACCCCGGCTTTGTAGCACAGGGCGCCCGGACGCAGCTGGCCTGAAGGCGGGCTGCGTCTTCCGACCGTTTTCCCGTATGAGAAAAAGTCGGGGGACGCAGGTCACCCGAAGGGCACCTGCGTCCGCCGAGAGGCGCATTCCAAAACCAAAACCCCCCCAAAAAATGAAACTAAGACCTAAAAATTAATTCTAAACGGATAGAAATGCAGAGTAGGATGTGTAAAATACCTGGATGAGACGGCGTTCGATTCCGACGGTCAGATTTTCCGCAGCGACCACGGGAAGTTTCTTGTCAAAAGCTCCTTTTTCAACCTCAACAGTGAAACGGTAAAAATGACATGGTAAAAGGTCTTTTTATAGGTTTTTTGGATGAATTAGTTCATTTTTTACCATGAAAAGATGTTTTTGAATGTATTTTTGCCTATTTTAAACAGGTATGAGTAATGTGTTGCTTTTGTGCAGGACAAAGGGATTTCGAGGGAAATTGTAATTTTTCACAAACAAAAATATCAGAGTCATCTTTTAAGCCCTTTTCTGACTCCTAAAACATGAAAAGATCGCCGAGTGTTTCTTTTTCACTCGTTAAAACGGAATTAAAAGACGGTCCCCTTTTAGCTCTTTTCTGACCGCAAAATCAGGAAAAGATTGCCGGGTTTTTGTCGTTTCAAACTCGATAAGGAAATAAAACGACGTGTCCTTGATCGCTTTTTACTTTTCAGGTCGACGACACTATTATGAAAGTACTCCTTGGTCGCAAGATCAAGCGGTTCCCCCAGGTATTATTTTATACTTTTTCGGGCTTGAGGGACACAAATATACGAAAAAGTTCAACGTGGAGTCTCCTTTAGTTTTTTCAGACTCTCTAAAATTGAAAAACGCCGAGTTTCTCCTATACTGGGCTCGTTAAACTTTTACAGTAGAGGACCTGTTCAATTACAAACAGGAACGAACCACTCCTTCCTAGGGTTCGAATTTAAACTAGGTTGGACTCGTCCGAAGGATGAGCTTATAATCAAGCATATGTTATCCTCCTCAAGCTTGTTAAAAATAAAGAGGTACTTGCCAGAAATGGTGGGGGAAAAGAGAGAAGAATGAACCTGTTTGTCACCTTTTGTCTCAAAAGAAACTTTATTACCACTCTTGAACACGACACTTTTCATTCACCTGGGTTGGGAAATCTTTTACCTCACAGTTGACCAAACCACTTTGAAAGTCTTTAACCGGGTTCCGGGGATTAACTTTGAGTTATTCGTCACCAAGCCATCTGTTGTGTCGTTATGTGTTCAAGAGGTCTGCAAGCAAAACTTTCATCTGCAAAATACTTGTCATCCATTTGACCATCCCTGAGTCAGTCCTTACAGCAACATTTCTTCAACTTGAACAATGATTTCGTGTTGTGGGCTTGCCTGCAACGGGTCGCTTTCTATCGACATCGACACATTATCTAGAAAGATGACTTAGGAATCGACAGTACCTTGAAGTCTGCATGCATCAATGGCAGGTTTCTCGCCTTTGACGTCAGTTTACATCATTGACTTTCGATCAAAGGATTCCGTGAAGTGTTCGACATCAAAACATCTATTCACATTTCACGGGTTGTGCTTGGTACTTTGAGAACCATTGACATTACTGGTGGTTTCTCTCACGCTTGTTAACAGTTTACATCATCGACTGGTAATCAAGTGGTTTCTAACATGTTCGACATCAAATCATTTAATCACATGGCTAGAATCGTACCAATTCGGGAAGTAGAAGTGAAGACCCTGGATCTAGTTTCTACCATCCAGGCTGCGAGGAGTTTTGTATTCATTATCTATGTAGACTAATCATAAACAGATGGCTGCGTCCATACTGTGTCTACAAAAGTCTATAAAAATGATGTACTGCAAGATCATTCCTGTATCAGAATAGTTAGTCCATTAGTTAAAGTTTTGAATCTGAGTATGGGAATGCCTACCTCAGTGATGATATAATCTTATCCATGTATTTTGTGTTGAAAATTGCAGGTTCCAACCAGGCCATCCACAAGACAATCCTTGAAATGATAAAGCGCTTCACCCTTCCTAGAATTACAAAACCCTACTTTATTCCAGGCTTCGCACTTTAGGGGGCAATCTGTTACACTAAAAAATGTCACCTTGACTACTTACAGTTAGTATGGCTCAAATCAACAGTCATGCTACCCTCTTAGGCAAGTCTTATGCCTCTGTTATCCATCTCAAACTCAAAGAAGAGAGAAAGTCTTGTAAAAACTATGTTTATCTCTGGGGTCGCAGGTTCTCTCTAGCCTTACCTGCGGGGACGCTGACCATGTTCACAAAATCTGCGTCCATGGACGCTCTGTATGTTAAGGGACAGGTGCGTCCCTCTGTAAAAGGCAAAATGCGCGAGTTTTATCTTGAAAAAGTTACTTGTGGTTACTTCTAGAACATTCTAGAGGTCGGTTTGATGAAATGGATGCGCCTCCAGTTGGTTCATGTATCTCTATTAAGGGGGAACTTATCCCATCAATAAGGGAGCTATCCCACCCAAAGAGGGGGATGATCCCATTGATAGTGGACCTGAATAACCTCTTTACAGCACTATAAATAAAGACATTGAGCCAGAGGGAAAGGAGGTTGGAGCTATACATTTTCTTTGGGTAAATGCTGCAGGATTTAGGTCTTCCATTAGAGCCTTTGTGAGGAGAGATTGTCTTCACTTGATTCTACTTGGAAGTGGGTGAGCTTTGTCAAAGTAGAGGAAAACCCTTGATGGACCCTGGGAGGAACTTGCACAACACCAAGGCCAGGTTGTAAGAGTTTCTTTGTTTCGTTATTAATACAAACTGGTTTATTTTTCTCAATAGCTTGTGTTAATGAGTTATTTCATGTGTTCCTTGGTCTGCATGTTGAATATATGTTTTATTATATGAAATGCAAGTGCTTGGTAATTGTTTGATTGTTTGTGGTTGCAGGAATTGACTTGAAGGAGGAGCTCATCCGGATCGTCAAGAACGGACTTCAACAACAGCGTTTTGGAATAAGGTAAGCCTAAACACTTGTAATTTTCATGTTGTAAAAGGTGTATTTAGAGAAAGATCACTCCATTTTGTCTTGTTTGTCATTAGAATGTCTTAGACTTCTAGGAAGGTCAGTCGTGTCCGCACCCTTGACCAATTCCGTGTGACACCAACTAATCATAATGTTCTTTAATTCTATTTGACTAATAAAATAAAAACGAAAGTCCCTAAATGTTGTTTAACTAATAAATGGAAATGAAAACTAAAAGGTTACTGTGAACGTATCTGTCTTAGCTGAGACCAAATACCCCAGCCATGATAACCTCAACTGGATGCTCCTGCATCAGGCTCCTGGGGTAATAAAAATTCATGGCTCCAGTCCATGAGCTCCTCAACTGAATACCCTGCACGCTGTATTTATCCTGTGTCAAGCTAGGAACTGTCCTCAATGGGATGGTTCTTCCACTTGACAAGGTACTGTAGGTACTCCTGATAGAGGGAAATGTTCCCCTAGGGCTTTTTGGGTTGAAACCCTAGCAGACTGAAAGTTATCTATTGAAAGAAACATGCATTCACACAACCATTATACTATTGTAAGCAAATTCTATGATAAGCGTACGTACCTTTGGTCCTACGTTTGAGAAGGCCCTTAGGGTCCAAACCCTTCTTGGAGTTCCCTTCTTCTCTTTTGTCCTACAAAACAACCAATTCAAAGAACACAGCAATATATGGACAAAAACTTATAAAGAAACCATCTTCATGTTATAAAGAAAGGTAGTTAGTTATGAAATCCAAAAAACCATTTACATATGAATTCTAAACATGAATATCATTAACATAAAGAAGATTCATTTCGGGAACCAAGACATGTGTTTCTTTTATTATAGATAAATAAAGTACATAAAAAGGAATATTTTCACTTGAGTCACCTTCAGCAGGCTCCAAGCAAAGCTTCCTTCCAAATCCGTTCCAGCCTCAAGCCTCTAACAAACTCCTTCCATGACTCTCTCCATGATGTCATAAATGGTGGATGAACATCAACACACAAGGAAACAAAGGTTTCCTGTACAAAATGGGGGAAGTGTAGAAGGCACAAGGGACTTCAGACCTGGTCAAGGGAAAAATCTCAGCATAATAACCTTTCTCTTTCTTCTCTCCTCCTTTAGGCCTTCCCATTGAGGTCTTTTTATACCATCTCCAAAGTAGTTTTTTAGTTAGGAGTTGGTTGGGAACAGTTGGGCCACGGGCACTAACAGGTGATCAGTAGGTAAAACCCGTGATCTCCGCCCGAAAATAAGGAGTTTTATATTTTTTTAAGTGTTTTAATACATACATGCGGGTTGGATATACACAGACCCGCGTATACACACGTTTAACTCAGGGCAATGTCGCGTATAAGGGATAAAACACTGTTTTTTAAATTTTAGGACCAAGTCAAGAAGGAGGGGTTGCCCTAGGCCATGAGTACAGCATCACAAACCATAAGAGTGAGATTTGGAGCTATAACAGATGCCCCCTAATATATGAGGTCAGAAGGTGTACATGATGGCCGAAATATATTATGCGAGTACATGGAAAGGAAGTCTGTCAAAAACCGAGGAGGACTTCACCAGAATTCAGCCTGCCAAGCCACCAAAAGAGATCAGAAAGAAACACTATCTGAGCCGGGCATACCCATGCTCAGAAAAACTAAAGTGTGTCCGCATATCAAGTACAAGCGGATCCACTAAGTATACAAGTATAAATGACTGAAAGATACATAATGGATCATCTGATCATAATGAACAAGTACATGTCTGAATATCACATATAATACTGTCAATGATGCTGAAAGATGCAACGGATCACTGATATCAGAGACTGATCCCAAAAGGTACCAACTGAACATGATGGAATAGGATGGTACTACACTGCAAACTCAGGTGCCAGCATATAAAATGTTGCCATGACTGACTACAACATATAAAGTGGAGTGGTATCAACTAGCAGCAACAGGAGCAACTATCAAGTGAACCAATGAATGCTGATACAACCTGAGGTCTTCACCGACCGCCGTGGTACATTTCTACACCATGGGAATAAATGATCTGAAGTCAACCATGTGAGAAATCGTTTGATTACCGGTCATTGATGTATACCGTTAACAAACATGAGCCTACTCACCGATAATGATAATGAGCGTCAAGGTACCCAGTACAATCTAACAAGTGTGAATAAATGAGCTGGAGTCGAACACCTGTAAGAATCTATCGATCAGGAGACAATGATGGTTTCCCAATGTCGATAGCAAAGGATCTGCCACTAATGACTGCAAACCCCAAGGTACTGCCAAATGGACTCTAGATCTTTGCCCCAGAGCAATGAGTCGGAGTCGATAGGGAAAGATCCGCTAGAAGGAAGGCATTAAGGCATCCTCCATCAATCTAGCATGAGTGTAACCCGTAGGCCAATAATGTGGAAGGAATCAGATGAAAAAAGATGTAGTAACCCAACCGAAGTACGTTTTCGGCATACACAAGATGTGGCTAGCGCACGGCAGAAACCCTCTGAACCAACCAATAATGAAAGCTGACACAGAGGCGAGGTATCCACCAATAGGGTCAAATGGAAACCAAGGTACTGCACGAATCCCAATGTGTGATAATGTAAGCTGACGTCGAACACAAGGGAAACCACTCAGTCAAAGACCCATGATACTGATCGATGCTGAGCACAAGGTGACCTATCAATAATGAAAATAGGGCCAGGGTGCGGCTCTAGGCCTGTCCTCAGAGCAAGATGTTGTCATCGATAAGGACAAGACCCGCCAGCAAGAAGTCAATGGGGACCTTCTCAAACCGGCACGAGTAAAGGACCAATATAACTGATGTGATGATAGACATGACACTGACAACCAGGGATGGCCGACTGAAAAATGATTCAAGAGACACCGCAGAGAGGCCGACTCAGGCTAACTTCCCTTGAACAAAAGAACGACTCAATGTGACTATGTGGCAGCATATGATGACTCTGTATAAGTTCGTCATGCAGGAGGCACGAACGAACCATCCATATGATTGGAAGAGATAACAAATTGGGGGAGAACTGACTCAATAACAAGGTTATGGCATACCTAAGTCAAACTAAATCCCACCCACGCGGAGGAGACTTTAATTTGAGTGCTTTGTTCAAGGGCGACACGATTGACTCTAGCTGCCAACAATAAATGGAAATAATGTCCCGTTCCTGCTCTTTTTGGAATATTTAATTTTTTTGTATTTTTCTGTTAAGCTGGAAAAAGAATAAAAGAATGTTGTGGTACAGTGGAAAGAACGAGTGTCTATGAAACAGATGATCTAGTTCCTGGGAAAGGAACTTTCCTATGCTCAATGCAGGGAGGTGAAAACTGGTCAGTGACACTCAAAGGTATGTTCCTTCCACGGGTCAATGTGTGTCAAGCTGCAGAAGTCAAAGGTATGCAAGGTTGATTTTGCAGACGTCATGGTCAAAAGTTGGCTTAAACATGAGTCCAAGTGAAGCCGACTCTAGGCCAAAAGGTGCAAGTGGTCAACATGCAATGTAGTAGTACAACTCAACACAAAGGAGCCTCTAGGGTATAAGGCCAGAACAAAGCGGAGAAGCTAAGAGGAATGAGTCTTCAACGCATAAGTCATGGCAGGACTACAAAGGACTCCCGAGCCTACTCAAATCGGAGCAGCATGGGCAACAAATGTCAGTGAGGTGCTAACTAGGATGCCCATGTAAAGGATGGCTCTACCATCGTGTCATGATTTAAAGAATCGGCGAGTGAAGATGGCTTATGAACCATAACACGATGGGATCGACCCTATGGCAGATGTATCGGAAAATGGAGGCTAGTATGCATAATGCAACAGAAAAATGATGTCCCTAACCTATATGCCAGTGAGAAAACGATACCTGCCATGACGGGTCAGCAGTCGTGGAACTGTCTCGAAACTGAAAATCGTCCAAAATGTCCTGAAAAATAGACCAATCTCGACATTCCAAGCTCCCAAGTTAAAAGTCACATGAGGCCAAACAAAATAAAATTTTGAAAAAATTTTGCATTTTCAAAACTTATAAAAAGCATTTTGGACTCACCATTTTTACCATTTGAGTTTGAGAGCAAAGGATTTGGAGCAAAAGGAGCAAATTTCCCACAGCCAGATTCAACCGTTCAAATTCGTCAAAAAACTCCAGGTAACTCTTATACTTAGCTTGCAATTGATTGTGACAGGTTTTAAGATTTTTGATTGATGTTTCACCGTTGAACTTTTGTCAAAAATTTTCCCGCGTCATATACGCGGGTTGGTAATATTGAACCCGCGTACATGCGGGCCCTATACGCTACTGTGTGCACAGGGACCCGCGTATATGCCGCGAATCATTTTTAAACAAAAAATAACGGTTTTTAAATCGATTTTTTCTCAGGATGCCTGTCACGTGGCGTGAAAGAGAGCACGCAGTGGTAGACAATGAAGTTATGAACAGTCCAGAAGCATTATATGCCCTACGGGGATGTGGTTTGCTTAAATTTTTCAAATTGCCGAATATGAAAGCGAACACGCGTCTGCTTGAGATGCTCATTGATTACTGGGATGTCGATGAGGAATCCTTTATGATCAATCAGATGCCGCTCAGGGTAGAAGTGGAGGACATCTATTTTATCACAGGCCTTTCCCGAAGGGGAGAGGTAGTACAGTCCTGGGGCAGGACACGGAGTAGCCTCTCGATAGAGGACTATGTACAGATATACTGCCCGGGACATCCCAAGAAGGTTGGGAGCCAGATTTCCATCACACATGTGGCGAGTTTATCACTTAGGATTATCCTGTTCACCATGGCTCGAGTGAACGGATCATCCTCACTGCATCAGGCGTCACAGCTAAACATGAGTGTGGCAGTTGACTGTCTCACTACTATGTTCGACTGGTGTACTCCTCTTCTGGCCAACATGAAGAGCCAGCTCACTTCTATCAGGAGGGGACAGACCAAGAACTTTGGATATGGGACTATCCTGTGTACTTTCTTTTTCGAGAAGGTTCCTGCACTCCGCCCCAGGGTAGCAGTTTCCATCAGCACCCCACGCGATCCACGCATGGGCCGGTGGGCTGATCTGATGAAACGTCTGGGGGGTGGGGAGGTCCCAAGGACTGCCTTCGACGATGACTTCTTCACCTGGTGGGATCAGCAGATCATCGCCGTGGATGACTACCCCTATGCTGGGCTGGATTTCCGAGGAGATCCTGATCTAGCATTACCACCGAATGCAGCATGGGGCGAGATTGGTAAGATTTTTTTGATTTTATGATTTTTTTGGATTTTTCAAATATAATGATGCATTTTGAAAAATATTTTTTGATGAGATTCAAATGACTGATATGATGATCATGTTCCAGACATTGGGCCAGTACGACCAAATGGATTCCCGCGGCATGGACGGCGCGACCGAGGAGCCAAAGAGGAGGCTGCTAATAAAGAACAGACTCTAAACAACGTCCAGCGACACTTGGCGAGACTGAGTTGCCAAGTATCGATGGCCATCATAAAGGACCTTCCTGAGGATATGCAGCGTCATGTGGTTGGCATGCCACATGACTGGGTTCACATTTTTCGGCGTGTGGCCAATGCTATAGTTACATACTTAGACGCTCATCCTGAGCTGAGGCATTAGATATGTCAGACATGATTATGGGCATTTGAGTCCCAATTTTGTATATTTTTGGACACACATATGTACACTCGAGACGCTTTACGATATAGATATATATATATATATATATATATATATATATATATATATATATATATATACATTTTGACTTTTTGATGCTTGATTTTATTATGATGAATGATTGATGTGCCAGTCTAATGCCTGATTAGCGATAGAATCAGCTAACCAATTATGAGATCTTGGAATGTGCAAATAATTAATATAAGTAAATGATCTTTGCAACAACCTCACCCTTAAATACTGGCGATATAAAGATGGATCCCGTACCCGATAAATGTTATTTAATTGAGACACTATCAATTGAGAATCAAGATACACTACCAACGAGTCGATCCCATGAGAGATTGCCTCGGATAATGAATTAATAACAGTAGTATACTCGGCCATATTGTTTGAATCAGGACCGATGCACACGCCTCTTGATGCCATCAATTGACCAGTTGGATAATAGAGTACCCAAGCTGCGGAAGCAAGATTCCGAGTGTGCCGACTAGCACCATCGGCGAACCCAAAATAGACCAAATCATCCATCAACACCTGCCATAGCAGACCAAAAAGTGCTGATATCAGAAAACTCTCGACGATATATGTACAAATATACATAAAATACAAAGAAGCCATTGCCTGGCCAAAGCTAAGCAAAGCACTTCCTTAGGTAGAGCCCGTCAGGGGGCTCCGCCAACTTACTCCTAGGGATGTTTATAGGTACAATGATCGAACCAATCAATATACTTCCTTCGGCAAATGAATGTGTTGGAGCCAAAGGGACCGTACAAACATCGCTAGTCGAACTGGAGGACTGAGATTCGACTTCATGCATAGGGGAATGAAAATGTAGCCGACGATGTAAATCTTCCAAAGGTCGATCTACAGCTGTCATTGCTTCGAATATCGCTTCATCCAATGGAAAAACAATATCCGAGCAATTCGATGCAAAGGTGGAATCAAGGGTCCGAAAATGAGCCACATCACCATCTATCTCCTTCCCAGAGGAAGAAGTAGAATGGTTATCTGCAGAGTTATCGATAGATTCACATCTAAGCTCTACTGCAGATATAAGAGATTCTATTCCACCCACCTTGTCATCACCTGATGTGGTCACAGATGAAGCTAAGGTTCCAGGTTTCAAAGAATAAGGAGTTTGAACAAACTCTCTCCGTAAAGGGTCCCTGGAGGATGAAATTGTATCTATCCTAGCTGTAGGAGGGGGAAGATTAAACGTACCCATCAATGAAGAGTACATCCCGACTCCTAGACTCTCAGTAGGCGGACGAGGGTTACCCACTAAAGGAACAGTAGAGTCAGAGCTTGCTTGAGGATCGACTGGACAATAGTCCAATTGATCAACCTTAACGATTTTCCCCTCATGAGGAAATCAAATGACACGAAACAAAGTCGAAACAACAACATCCATTTCGTATATCCAGTTCCTTCCTAATAGGAGATTATAGTCTAGGTTAGCATCTATGACCTCTACTTCAATATTAACGACCTTTCCTCCAACACCTATAGGAAAGGCCGGGATAATCCCGTATGGCCTATGAGAATGACCATAAAATGTTGTCAATAGGGTGGGTGAAGGAACGGCCGACGGTGATCCAATGGCCTTCCAGCATGACATAGACATGACACATGTGGAAGCTCCCTCATCTACAACCGTTTGAAAAATATTCATTTTCTGGTAGGCAGAATTTATCTGGAAAGTCATGTGATGAGGAAGTCTCTTTTTGACATTTAACATGTCAAGAGTGAGCACTAAAGAGTTAGCTGGATCGACTGCTCCAATCGCGGAGAGTAAAGCACTTCTCTGAGCCAGACACGACTGGAGAACCTCTAAAGTGGATATGGCGCACGGACTCTGAGCCAGATCCTCCACAATGGAGTAATTCTGGGTGGCCATAGCATTAGGATTAATAGTCGCGCGTTTAGCGGAACCTTTCGGTATCCGTGGTATAGTCTCGACAGGGGGTCGCTCAATATGAAGGTCAGTACTTCTGGGAACAGTCTTATCCTTGGAAGTTTCAGCTTCACCATAATCACATGACCGAGTAGCCACATGGACATTAGAACCCATCATGAAAACATTTGATCCAGATTTAAACAGGAATGCAAAAAATTACAGAGATAACCATACACAAAGATGCATCGGAAATAATACTTCATTTCATTAATGGAAAATACTGAAATATGCTTACAACCAGAAATGGAAATAAACCAGCTAGGGCGATGGTAGCTTATCTCTGAGAAGAGATGTGGTGGCTACATGCCTCTGAACTGTGTTACAATGAGGCTCGAAGGCCTATTTATTGTTGAGAAACAATGGAAAACCCTTAACATTCCAAAACCTAACCCTAGGAGATGAAACACCAAACTGTGGGCCCCGTTTGGGTAAATTTGTACATCAACTTCCCGGGGTCGTAACTTTGGCATACGATCTCCGTTTGACGCGTACAATAGCTTGTTAGAAAGATCTATCCGAGCACTACCACTTTAGGAAGGGCAACATCGATCCATGGACCCATGTTGCCCCGAGATTTCCCAAAAAGCGTCGTTTAGGGCCTCAAAACAACTCCAGAAGTTCAGGACCCGAAAAACTACTAAAAATAGTAAGTTGTGCTACAATTAAGGAAACTAAAAATGCTGAGAGAAACAATGGTGGGGGTCCAGGTGGACTTGGCAGGTGGCCACCAATATCCACCTGGATCATTCCTCCCCCCTTAGGAAGCAATGGTCCCATTGCGTTGAGTTCCTCCATGAGATGAGGAAACTTTTGCTGAACTTGTTCCCTGGTGAGCCACTTGCCCTGCTGAAGGAGTTGGCCTTCTTTGACAACTCGATACAGTTGGATATTCTGTTGGCGAGTGTTCTTGATCTGTGTGTCCATTATCCGATCAGTTGCAGCTTGTTCCATGCAATCTGGATTTAATTCTGTGGGTTTGAGCTGTTCTGCAATGTCGGATGTGTCTAGCAATGGTGGAAAGTATGGCTGAAGGCGGTCCACATTGAACACTGGGTGCAGGCCAAGGAATGGGGGAATGCTGAGCTCAAATGCATTGTCTCCCATAGCCTTAGTAATGGTGTAAGGACCATATCGGAGTGGTCTCAATTTCTGATAGGCTCCAGTAAGGCGTTCCTTTTGCAAATGCAACCAAACTTTGTCGCCCACTGGAAACTTGTGTGGCACCCGATGTTGATCATGTCGCTACTTGTACTTGGCATTTGATTTCTCAAGAATGTCATGGACCTGCTGGCGAATATGTTGGATGTGCTCAATGAAGTTGGTGGCCTTATCTGTTTCGGACTGGACATGAGCTGAATTTATGTGAGCAGCTGCAAGTGGCATGGCCACATCGATGGGGCATAGTGGCTGGAATCCCAAACCCACCTGAAAAGGGCTATGGCCAGTGGAGCTGTGAAGAGATCGGTTGTAGCTATGCTGAACATAGGGGAGGCTCTCGTCCCATGTGCATGGATGCTTTGAGTTATACATGCGCAGAATGTGCACAATCATCCTATTGACAACCTCTGTCTGGCCATCAGTTTGAGGATGGAAGGCTGTGGACTTTGTGAGTTTGGTGTCCAGCATTGACCAGAGACTGGACCAAAATGTGCTGAGAAACCGACTGTCCCGATCTGAGATGATAGACTGTGGGATCCCAAAGTGCACCCACACTCGTTCAAAGAAGAGTTTAGCAGTGGCTTCTGCTGTGATATTCTTCTTACAAGCCGCCATAATGGCCATCTTCGAGAACCTGTCGACGACCACAAAAACACAGTCATTTCCATGCTTAGTGGAAGGAAGGCTTGACATGTAATCCATGGAGATGGATTCCCAAGGTCGACTAGGGGTAGGCAATGGGGTATAGAGGTCGTGCTTCTTAATGGTCGGTTTGGCAATGGCACAGGCAGTACATGATCTAATGTACTTCCCAACATCCTATCGAAGATTCGGCCAATAGAAATAATTTTGCAGTACTGCCACTGTTTTCTCAACCCCGAAATGCCCAACAGCCCGACTGTAGTGTGCTTCCCAAATCATCTTGGCACGCTCGCTTGAAGGAACACAAAGGTGACCCAGGTGGCATAACAGGGCATCCTGGAGGTGAAAATCTGGAACATGCCGACCCTCCAAGAGTGTCTGGTATGTGTGGCCGAATTCTGGGTCGCTTTTGTAGAGAAGTGGCCAATCAGAAGTCTCGTGCCCACAAGAGTTGAGCACAGTGGTTAACGCCATGATCGGTGGTCGACTGAGGCAATCTACAACATTATTGGTGCTGCCCTTCTTATACTTGATATTCAAGTGGAACTGTTGCAGGTATGTAGACCACTTCTGATGGCGATCATTCTGCAATTTCCCTTGGGTCTGTATGAACTGCAAGGGTCGGTGGTCTGTGTGGATGACCGTTTCCTTCCCCAAAATGTAATGCTTCCATTGTCGGCAGGCCTGTACAATGGAATACATATCTTTATCATAAGTGGGGTACTTCCGGACTGTGTCTGAAAGTGTTTCACTGTGATATGCCACTGGATGTCCATGTTGAGTAAGGACTGCCCCAATAGCATAGTCAGAGGCATCTGTCTCGACCTCAAATGGTTGTTGTAAATCTGGTAACGCGAGCACTGGTGCCGTGCAGAGGCGATCCTTCAACTCCCTGAATGCCTTCTGTTGAGATTCAGACCAAAAGAATTTTGCTTTCGCTCCTCCCTTGGTGACTTGACTCAAGGGCCAAGTAATATGAGAAAACCCCAACACGAACCTGCGGTAGAAGTTGGCAAGACCTAGAAAGCTGCGGAGCTCTGTTAGAGTGGTTGGAGATGGCCAATCCCGAATGACTTGGATCTTGGCTGGATCGACATGCACCCCCTGTTCATCAATGATGTATCCCAGATACTGAACCTGGGTCATTCCAAAAGTGCATTTCTCTAAATTGGCACATAGCTTGTGTTGTCGCAGTGTTTGGAGAACCTGTCGGATGTGGTGAGGTGTTCATCCCAACTCTGGCTGAAGATCAGAATGTCGTCCAAGTACACTACTACAAAGGAGTTGGTGAATGGCCACAAGATGTCATCCATTAGCCTCATGAAGGTTGCAGGAGCATTCGTCAATCCGAAAGGCATAACCAACCATTCGAAAAGGCCCTCCTTAGATTTGAAGGCAGTCTTCCACACATCAGAGGGTTTGATTGGTACCTGGTGATATCCTGACTTCAGATCGATCTTGCTGAAATATTTCGCCCCCTTTAGTTGGTCCAGGAGGTCATCAATCCGCGGGATCGGGTACTTATTACGGACAGTGATCTTGTTCAGCGCCCGATAGTCAATACAAAGTCTCCACGTCCCATCCTTCTTCTGTACCAACACGATCGGGCTCCCACAAGGCGATGAACTCGGACGGATGTGACCTTTCTGCAGGAGCTCCTGAATCTACCTCTTGATTTCATTGTTCTCCAGAACGGAGCGCCGATAAATTGGTCCATTGGGTAGCGGCGCACCTGGGGTCAGATCGATGGAGTGCTTGACCTGACATTGCAGAGGAACCCCTGCAGGGGAGGTGAAGATGTCCTCGTACTCCTCCACAACCTTGTCCATCTGTAGTTGTTGTGCAGAGGGACCCCGTCTGGAGGCCGCGACCACCGTCTTCTTCTTTCCTTGAGGGCGTATCATTAGGAAAACAAATTTCCTGGTTTTGGAAATGATCTTACTGCATTGTTTTGCAGTAATCAAAGAGATGGCGGTAGGTGGTGCTACCTCTGGTATCTTGTACAACTTATTTCCCAAGGTAATAATAATAGCACGGGGCCTTGATTCATACACCGCATGTCGCTTCCACAAGTATGTCTGTCCTAATAATACATCACAAACTTCAAGGGGAGCAATGTCACACAATACCTCATCTGTGAAGGGCTTGATGTTGTATGGAAGGTGACACTGCTGGCTCACGCGAAGATCTCGTCCTTGGTGAAGCCACCCAATGGTGTATGGTTGTGGATGTGTTGTGGTCGGTAAGCCCAACCGCTTCACGACCTCTGCCGAAATGAGGTTCTTTTGACTCCCGCTATCAACAATGAACTGTATCGGGGAGCCCTTTACCCACATCTGGGAGTGGAAGAGACGCTCCTCCTCCTCTGGATCTTCAGGTTCATTTTTCTGGATCTTGGCGGTAGCAACAGTGGCGTTGGGATCCGCATCAATGATCTGCTTCCCTTTTTCATTCCCCTTATCGGGTTCTGACTCAGAGTCAGAACATGCATCTGATTCTGAAACCTTTAGTTCAGCCACCAGTGACTGCTTGGCCCGACACTCACTTGTGTTGTGAGGGGAGCTCTTATGGAATTCACACCATTTTCCAGTGTCCTTTTTCGGCTTCGCGACGCTGTTCTTTGCTTGCAGCTTCGGCGGGTTGTCTTGGGCTGTCCCGCCTTGGCTTTGTCCTTTGTTTTGTGGTTTAGGGGCACCTTTCCCCTGCTTTGGATTCGCAGATCCAAAGTCTCGCTTCTTTTGTTTAAACTTTTGCTCGACCTTGATGGCATATCGGTATGCTGCGCCGAGCGAGGAGATGTTCAGGAATTGTATTTCTTCCTGGATGTACTTGTGTAGGCAGCCACAGTATTTGAGTATCAAATGTTGCTCCGAATCCTTGATACCCAACTTTGTGCGAAGGGTATGGAAAAGATTGGTGAACTCCGGCACGTCTTGGTCCCTTCCCTGCCACAGCGTGGTCCACTTTATGTATTCATCCTCATAGCTTCCAACAGGGTAGTACTGCTCCTTGATGGCATCCCAGAATGAATTCCAGGTGGGTGCGGCTGAAAATAGTGAGCCATTACTTTCATCCTTATGCTCACAGTAGGTTTCCCACCAGTCCTTGACGTGGGGGGCTGCTTTGAGAAGAGCGAAAACAATCTTTTCCCGACTCGAAAATTCATGAACAGAAAAATAACCCTCTAGCAGATTTAACCATTTATCTACGGCATCTACGTCTATCTGACCCTCGAATATGGGGATTTCAAAATTAACTTGTACCTTAAAGGGCGTGGCATTTCCAGAGTAGCTGCTGGAAGCCGATGCGTCACTTCTGGGTAGCCGCTGAAGGATCTGGGCAAAGCTGTCCATCATCGCGTTCCGTTGTCGCTCGAGGGCTTCTTCGAGCAAGATTTTGATGGGATCTCCTGCCCCCTCGTCTTTCTTCTCATCCGCCATGGGAGGCCGTCGGGATTTGCGAGGCTGGTCTTGCAAAGGTTCAACCAGTTCAAGCCCTAACTCCTTATATCCCGACCTTGTTGGGGACATGCAAAGAAAAACAGAGAAAAAGCAGACCGCTCTAATACCACTGATCCGGATTTAAACAGGAACGCAACAAATTACAGAGATAACCATACACACAAAGATGCAGCGGAAATAGTACTTCATTTCATTAATGGAAAATACTGAAATATGCTTACAACCAGAAATGGAAATAAACCAGCTAGGGCGATGGTAGCTTATCTCTGAGAAGAGATGTGGTGGCTACATGCCTATGAACTGTGTTACAATGAGGCTCGAAGGCCTATTTATTGTTGAGAAACAATGGAAAACCCTTAACATTCCAAAACCTAACCCTAGGAGATGAAACGCCAAACTGTGGGCCCCGTTTGGGTAAATTGGTACATCAACTTCCCGGGGTCGTAACTTTGGCATACGATCTCCGTTTGACGCGTACAATAGCTCGTTAGAAAGATCTATCCGAGAACTACCACTTTGGGAAGGGAAACATCCATCCATGGACCCATGTTGCCCCCAGATTTCCCAAAAAACATCGTTTAGGGCCTTAAAACAGCTCCAGAAGTTTAGGACCCGAAAAACTGCTAAAAATAGTAAGTTGTGCTACAATTAAGGAAACTGAAAATGCTGAGAGAAACAATGGTGGGGGTCCAGGTGGACTTGGCAGGTGGCCACCAATATCCACCTAGATCAACATTTGACGATTTTTCCCCTTCCTGGTTGCCCCCTGCGGAGGTTCCAGGGTTTGAACTCGCGCCAGCAAGAAGTTGCTGCCCTTGGAGAAACGGGTTGGTTAACACAGCTTGAGAACTAGAAGTCCCTTGTTGTCCTAACAAGCGTTGAGCGTCTTAAATCTTAGGGCAGAGATGAGTTAGATGGTCTCCACTGCACAACTTGCATGGAAACTTGACTTTCTTTCTCGACTCATTTCTACCACCACCAGCGTTGTTGCCAGATTTATTTGCATCAGGCTTCCCATCCTGGTTCTTTTTCTTACCTCGTCCTTTCTTTTTCCCATTGGAATTTTGATTTCCTTTGGGGTTATCAGATTGGACGGCATTAATTGAAGAAGTTTGGGAAGCAGGGGGATTAGACGATGTGACTTGGTTGTTAGAAGCAGTTTGCAAGGACAACTGCTGCAATTGATTTAACAAGTTCACTGTAGTTGTGTCTACTGACCCAACGATACCATCCGCATGCGGACCTGGCTTCGACTTAGCTATGTCAACCTTAGATCTAGGAGCATCTGGCAAGTATTTTTGTAGGATCCCAGATTGAGAGTAGATCAATTCTAATTGCTGGGCCCTAAAAATGGCTTGCTCCTCAGAATAGACCCCAGACATGGAGACATCCTTGGAGATCTCGGGTTGTAAAGACTTCAAAAACCACTCGAGACGGTACTCCGAAGGGATTTCAACTTTAATGAGCCTCTTTCTCCGTCTCCATTCCTGAATATGGTCAGAAATGTGGGTTGCCTTATCCTTACGAAAGGTGGCCAGAAGTTCAGTTCCGACATCATAGCGGACAGGCAACTGGAAATGATTTAAGAAAATATTGGCTAAGTCAGCGAAAGATGTAAAGCTGCCCCCTGGAAACTCTATATACCATTTGGCCGCATTACCAGTCAAGGTGCGTTGAAAGAGTCTCAACCTAATCGAGTCATCGATAAGGGAGTTAGATGAGCACCACAAGTGGAATGTGGTCACATGGTCGCCTGGGTCTTCACCACTCTTCCCTTCGAATTTTGGAATGTTCGAAGGGAGTTTGGTTGGGACCGGAGGCCAGGCCGGATTGTACTTGATTGGGTCATTTGTTAACTTAGTGAGATCTGGCAAGTTCAACGTTGCCAGAAACGGAAGCCTAGGAGGACCTTGGGGATTCCACCGAGACTGGGCAGAACTCCCAAAGTTCTGAAAAGATTGCCCTGGAATTTGGGAGGCAGCAGGCTGCCCGAAGTAACCAGTAGAACCGGCTGAACCAAAAGGCAAGCCTTGTGATCCAGCAAAATTTGGAGTTTGACCAACTCCGACCATATAGCCTCCATAACCAGTAAAGTTTCCTCCTAAAGGATTGTAAGGAGTTGATAACCCCTGATACAGATTCCAAGCCGAAGCAAGGGGAGGAATACTTTGAAACGAACTAACCGTGGAGTACGACCTATTCCCATGTTGGCCGATAAACGGATTCCCAGTTCCCACGCTACTAACCCCAGGGTTATTCCAACCTTGGAAAGGATTGCTGCTTTGTCCTACAGAGGAAAAATTCATGGATCTTACCGTCGGGTTGGAATGTGGTATATGACCACTTCCAAAAGGAAAACCTTGGAATGAAGCCGATCCGCCCATCATGGACGTAGTGGCACTAAACGGAACTGATGGAATACCCTGTGAGTGGGTGCAAAATGGGAAGAATCCAGTACCAAAAGCATTGGTTTGGGCATTTCCACTCGTGGATGGAATGGAGGTAGACCCAACTAAAGATGTGCTAGCAAAAGATCCAAACAAGGAAGCAGAGGAGATGGAAATGGTTCCTCGCCCTTGCACCGATGTTGGGGTTTGCATAGTCGTAGCACTTGTAGAAGCCATGCTTCCAGTAGTGGTCATCGATGGTAAGCACGTAGTGTAACCTGGACTTGACGGTCTATGTGTCGGAGTCCCAACGTATTGTAATACGTCTGGATGACTAGATGGTAGTGGAGAATTCAGAGCCGCTAATGAATCTGAGAGTTCTTCTACCTCTATTTTATTCTCCGCTTGAAAGAGAACTCGAGAAAGGACTGGAGTGTCCCTCCCTTGTTCAGAAGTGCCAGGCCTTGCTTGAGCACTAATGCACCCGAGAGGGGGATCAATCCCCGATGCGTCAACCGGCGTGGGACGGAACCCACCGGTAGTATTGCCTCTGCACCTTCTAGGAGAAGGCTCTAAACTTGGTGGTGAAAGACCACGAAGTCTTCGAGACCGTTTAGGAGATCGGTCAGCCACTTTGAATTTTTTGTTATGATCTAACTAAAGACTCAAAAAATTGAAAGCTAGGCCAACTAGGAGCACAGAGCACACACTATAAAGTCCCTAAAGATACAGCCAGTCAAACAACTTCCAAGTATTTCCGCTCCGGGTGATTAAGACCGGACACCAAAATTCGAGAAAGTGAATTAAGGGGCCTTCCGAAGATAGTCTGGGATGATGAGGACCCAGTCCTATCAGCGAAGGTATCAGAGGAAGTTACGCTGACCTCCTAACAACAGCCTGCGCCAGTGCAAGCCCCCAAGCTTCGCAAGGGTGCCCTCCAGTAGTACTGTCGAGAGTGATGCAACGTCAACCTCAGGTGCCACGGGATTCCCCTCCGCAACCACCTGTGTAGTTCCCTAGGAGTAGCAACTATGGATACCAACTCGTCGCAGAAGCCAGGCGGAACAGTCATGAGGTAAGTTCAGACAAGTAGGAAAGGGGGTATCTCTCTTCCCTGTCTTCACAGACCCTCGTGCTTAACTCCCAGATCCGGAGCTTTCCTGGTCTTCCTAACGCTATTGGATTTTCTCTCGTTATTCAGACTCCTACGTTTGACGTTTATATGGCCTTGGAGAGTTAACTCTCCACTCGCCTAATCCAAGGCCCTAAAATCCTAATCTCGTTGGTGTAATTGACTAAAACAAACAGTTCTAGTGAATTTTAGTTAGCGCTTGATTTTATTAGGATGTTCTTTAAGTCACAAGGTAACGGAAGTGAAACTAGTGGTGTTTTTCGACACAAAGAAATTAATAAAAACTTAACTACATGCACATGCACTTTTTCGTTTTTCGATGAAGAGCAATTTCTATAGGGTTCAGAGGTACTTCTAATAAAACAATTTTTTCTTTTCTTTTCGTTAATTCACACTTCACGCTCCCAAAAGCTAACAAAGCTATGTATGCCTAAAAGGGGATGCAAATCTATCCTAATGCAACAAATATATGTGGATGCAAGATTTAAAGCTACTCTAAAAACAAAAATGAAAGTTGCTTGCTTATCGAACTTTATCTTGCCACTTACAATGTCTAGATGGAATATGAGATGCTACCATTCTTTTCGTCTAAACACTAAAAACAAGTTCTAAGACAAACATAAAGCACTTTCACTTCACTAAAAGGAAGCCAAATGAAAAACAAGTTCAAGAAAGCAAAACTAAGATTTTCAAAATATTTTCTTCAAAGTGACAAACAAAAAAGTCTTTTAAAAAAAAACGCTCTCAACAACACTGAAAACTTGTGATTGAAGAATAGGCAATTAAACACTTTTGCAAATCGACACCACTCAACGGATGAAAACTCAACAAAAATAAATGTGTTTGCAATCGCTCTTAACAATCAAAAGCAGCAATGAAAGCTTTGGCAATGAAAACCAAAAAGATCAAAAAGACAAATTCCAAGAAAGTGTCAATCAACAACTTTCATGAAACAAAGAAGTGAATGGTCACAAAAAGCGATTTTGTCAAGCAAACAAAAAGTCACCAAAAGCAAGATTAACACAAAAATTGTGATCAATATTCCTACTCTGATGAAACAAAGCAGCCAAGATTCCTAGCAAGAAATCTTGCGTGCTTTAGCAAAAAACGATGACGCTTGCAATCAACAAAAAACAAGACCAATACTCCTTATAATCAGAGAGAATTCAGAACAAGATGCTCGCTGTAAAACAAATAACTGATACTGGAAAATGACTATTTCAGACTGACTCAAACCACCAGACAAACCTTCAGAGACTAAAAAGATTTATAAATCTTGAAAATTGCAATATATACGCGACTGTACTGAAGTACAGATTGTGTGTATACGCGACTGTATCTGAGGAAACCTGCGTATACACGGGTTCACTCAAAGAAACAAGCGTATATACGCCTCTGTATCTAAGAAAAACAGCGTATATGAAAAGCTTCAAGAAAAATAAAAAAACTAACTGAAGAAACTGGCAAAGCTTAAAATTCAAGAACAGACCAGACAGTAACAGCAAGCAGACAAGGCAGCTGAGCCCTGATTGGCTTGAAAAACACCCAAACTAGGAACAACAAGAGTGTTTTCCCCAGCGGAGTCGCCAATTCTGATAGAGGGAAATGTTCCCCTAGGGCTTTTTGGGTTGAAACCCTAGCAGACTGAAAGTTATCTATTCAAAGAAACATGCATTCACACAGCCATTATACTATTGTAAGAAAATTCTATGATAAGGGTACGTACCTTTGGTCCTACGTTTGAGAAGGCCCTTAGGGTCCAAACCCTTCTTGGAGTTCCCTTCTTCTCTTTTGTCCTACAAAACAACCAATTCAAAGAACACAGCAGTATATGGACAAAAACCTATAAAGAAACCATCTTCATGTTATAAAGAAAGGTAGTTAGTTATGAAATCCAAACAGCCATTTACATATGAATTCTAAACATGAATATCATTAACATAAAGAAGATTCATTTCGGGAACCAAGACATGTGTTTCTTTTATTATAGACAAATAAAGTACATAAAAAGGAATATTTTCACCTGAGTCACCTTCAGCAGGCTCCAAGCAAAGCTTCCTTCCGGATCCGTTCCAGCCTCAAGCCTCTAACAAACTCCTTCCATGACTCTCTCCATGATGTCATAAATGGTGGATGAACATCAACACACAATGAAACAAGGTTTCCTGTACAAAATTGGGGAAGTACAGAAGGCACAAGAGACTTCAGACCTGGTCAAGGAAAAAATGTCAGCATAATAACCTTTCTCTTTCTTCTCTCCTCCTTTAGGCCTTCCCATTGAGGTATTTTTATACCATCTCCAAAGTATTTTTTTAGTTAGGAGTTGGTTGGGAACAGTTGGGCCACGGGCACTAACAGGTGATCAGTAGGTAAAACCCGCGATCTCCGCCCGAAAATAAGGAGTTTTTTATTTTTTTAAGTGTTTTAATACATACACGCGGGTTGGATATACACAGACCCGCGTATACACGCGTTTAACTCAGGGCAATGTCGCGTATAAGGGATAAAACACTATTTTTTAAATTTTAGGACCAGGTCTGGAAGGAGGGGTTACCCTAGGCCATGAGTACAGCATCACAAACCATAAGAGTGAGATTTGGAGCTATAACAACTCCTTCCTTTGAGTCTCCATGGCCACCTAAGTATCGGGCATTCTCTCGATCTCAAGGGGCTGAGCTGAAGGCATTTGCCTCATCCATGAGTTACTTCCTTCCTGGGTGTCCCATTTGGCCGTGCCGAACTATTGTCTTCTAGACTGGCAGTGTATGGAAACAAATCTGCCACATTGAAATTGGGTGATATGCCTATCCTTGGAGGCAGCTGTAATTCAAAAGCATTGGCAGAGAATTTACACAAAATTCTACATGGGCCAATCTTCTTATACTTTAGTTTGTTGTATTCACCCTTAGGGAACCGTTCTCTGCACAAATGTGTGAGGACTTCATCCCCCACATTAAATTGTGCCTCTTGCAATTTTAGATCTACCCGCTACTTATACTTTTGATTGTTGTCCTACAATTTCGACTTTACCTGCTCGTGTAGGTCATTCATTGCTTTAGCGAAATCTTCCCTGTCATCACTCTCTCTGTCCAGCTTTTCTATATCTCGTAACTCATGCACTCTGCAAGGATGCAGGCCATACAGGATCTAAAAAAGACTATATCCCATGTTGTGATTCGGTGAATCGTTGTAAGCGAACTCCGCCTGGGCAAGTACACGATCCCACATCCATGAATTTTCTCCGATCAAGCTTCGTAGCAGGTTTCCCAAGCTCCTGTTCACCACCTCCGTCTGCCCATCAGTCTGTGGGTGATAAGCAGAGCTGAAACTCAACTGTGTGTCCAACTTCTTCCACAAGGTGCACCAGAAATGTCCTATAAATTTCACATCCCTATAAAAAAAATGGACTTAGGTAGGCCGTGCAGCCTGACTATCACCGTGAAAAACAAGTGTGCTATGTGAGTGGAATCACTGGTTTTTTTACAAGGGATGAAATGTGCCATCTTTGAGAACTGATCTAATACCACCATCACAGAGTCATAACCTCGCTACGTTCTAGGCAAACCCAAGACAAAGTCCAAGCTGATTGAGTCCCACGGTCTACTTGGAATAGGCAGTGGTGTGTAGAGTCCTGTGTTCTGACTGTGTCCTTTCGCCAACTAACACACTTTACACTTGGTTACAAATCGCTGCACATCCCTTCGCATCTTCGGCCAGTAATAAAAGTGAATGAGCTGATCTAAGGTCTTAACAATGCTGAAATTTCCAGCTAGACCTCCGTTGTGCTTCTCCCGGATGATGTTCTCTCTCATCGAACAATCGGGAATGCATAGCTATCCTCCTTTAAACAACAACTTCTCCTGTAAGTTATAGTCCAACCATGGACTATTATTCCTCAACAAAGGGTTTTGGTAGGCTTCATAAGCCTCCTTGAAATCTGCATCTGTCTGATACAAGTCTATCAAGTGTTCAAAACCTAACACTTGTATCGTTCTCTCCTACAATAGCAAAACTCTCCTGCTCAACGCATCTGCTACCTTGTTGGCCTGTCCACTAATATGCTTCAAAACAAACGTGAAACTCTACAAGTACTCAACCCATTTTTCATGCTTGTGGTTCAACTTATGATGCTGCATAACATACTACAACGTAGAATTATTAGAAACCAAAACAAATTCATTACCTAGCAAATAGTGTCTCCAATGCTTCAATGCTTGGATGACAGCATAGAACTCCTTGTCTTAAGGAGAGTGCTTCTACCTGCTTTCGTTCAATTTTTCACTAAAATAAGCAACTAGTTTGTCTTCCTGGTTGAGTACGGCCCCAACGGTTGTACCACTAGCATCATAATAGACCTGGAAAAGCTTGCTAAAATCAGGCAATCTCAGGATTGGTCTTTCAGTGATCTTCCTCTTCAACATCTGGAAGCTTTTCTCTGCTGCTTCAGTCCATCGGAAAGGCTGACTTGCCTTTTTAATAGTGTCCAACATAGGTTCGCAGATCTCACTAAAATTCCTTATAAACTTACGATAAAAACTTGAAAACCCATGAAAGCTACATACCTCGAATAGACTCTTTGGGGATGGCCAGCTAATGATAGCTGCAATTTTCTCTGGGTCCATTTTCAGCTCATTTTCTGCAATCAAAAAACCCAAATAAACTAATTCCCTCTGAAGAAAAGAACATTTTTTCAAATTTATCAGTAGCTTGTTTTGCTTTAATTTCTCCAGCACACTTAGAACATGTCGAAAATGTTCTTCTTTGGTTTTACTGAAAATCAGTATATCATCAAGATATACAATCACGAACTTTCCAATGAATTATTTCAACATCTCATTCATCAAGTGCATAAAGGTACTAGGGGCATGACTTAACCAAAATGGCATCACCAACCACTCATACAGATATTTATTGGTTTTGAAAGTTGCCTTCCATTCTTCCCCTTCTCTGATTCTGATCTGGTGGTATCCACTCTTCAGATAAATTTTTGAGAAATATGTTACCCCACTCAAACAGTCCATCATGTCATCCATCCGTGGCAATGGAAACCTGTACCTGATGGTAATCTTATTGATGGCCCTCGAATCTGTGCACATCCGCCACTCTCCTCCTTTCTTGGGAGCTAAAACTGTTGGAACTACACAGGGACTTAAACTCTCCCTTATCAATCCCTTATTCCGCAATTCCTGTACCTGTTTCCTAATCTCCTCATTGTCCTTAGGACTAATTTAGTATGCTACCTTGTTGGGTAAACTAGCTCCGGGTATAAAGTCTATGTGATGACTGATACTTCTCTTAGGAGGCAATTTATCTGGCAAATCATCCACCACAATGTCGCTGAACTCTTGCAACATGTCCTGAATTTCTTCAGGAAAATCTGCAATTTTAGTGTGTAACAACACTGCTCTTGGCCTCCTTAAAATAGCATATTTTATCTCACTATCTTCAATCTGTTTCAAAATTTCCTTTCCTCCCACCAGCAATGCTTTGGCTCCACTAGTTTCTGCTATTTCTTCCTCCTTGATGGGTACAAGCATGTGTTTATTCCCATCCTTGACAAACTTGTAACAGTTTGTCCTTCCATCATGAACCACCTTTCTATCATACTGCCAAGGTATTCCTAGCAGTATGTGACACACGTCCATAGGCATAATATCACAAATAACCTTGTCCCTGTATTTGCCAATATGGAACTCAACTTCACACTGTTCATCAACCAACAGTTGATGGCCTATCTGCAACCATGACACCTTATAGGGAGTGGGGTGCTTTAATCGTTTCAAACCCAACTTCTCCACCATCTCTATGGCAACTAGATTATCCATGCTCCCACTATCAATAATCAGCTTGCAACATTTTCCGTGTGACTTACAGACTATTCGGAATAATGCCTTTCTTTGGGTTTGGTCAGCTATCTCCTTTGTTGGTTTCAGCAGCACCTTATTCAAAATTAATGCCTCCCCTATTTCTGGCACATTCTCTACCTCCTGGGGTGGTGCCTATGCTTCCTCTAGCTATGCAACATACACTCCTCTTTGGCCAGCCTGTTCTCCTTCAGGACACTCAAAGGATCTGTGCCCCCACTTGTGGCACTTGTAGCACTGGTAGGCAGCTCCTCTGCCTCTGCCATTTCCCCTTCCTCTCTGATATGGCCTTCCTCCTCTAGTGCTACCTTCATTTTCTGTTGTCCCTAAGGTCTTTGAACTGCTGCCCTCTTCATTATTGCTGGCAGCTCTTCCTCTACCAAAGGATTGTCCTTTCCCTCTGCCAGTTCCTCGTCCTCTCCTGGCATTCTGCTTTCTTGTGATCTTCTCTTCTGCCTCTAAGGCACTCTAGTATATTTCCTCTATGTTCTTTGGAGAAAGAATACTTATCTCATCCAGTATCTATAGCCTTAGGCCATTCACAAACCTTCTTGTCTGTTCTAGAGTGTGTTCATTATAACCAGCTCTCAAATTCACCCAGTAGAATTCTTCAGTATATTCTTTCACCGTCATTCCTCTCTGCTTCAAATTTTGTACCTATCGATGCAAAGCAATCTAGTAATCTTTGGGCAAAAATGTGCCCTTCATCTTCGTGACCACTATAGTCCACTTTCTAATAAGCAATTTATTCATCCTTCTTCTCTCTACTTGGACACTTTCCCACCATAAGGCCACGTGTCCTTTCAGTTTGGTAGCAGTGAATTTAACTCTCCTATCTTCGCTGACCTCCTCACATTCGAAATATTTGTCTAGCTCGCTAATCCAGTCCAACATCAATTCTGTGGACAAACTGCCATCATAATTCGAAATCTCAGGCTTTGGTTTACTACTAGCCAACAAGACTGACCTCAATGATATGATTTCAGGTCCTTCCTCATCTGATCCATCTGTCATAACTACAGCTTCTTTTTCACTATCATCTCCTACTTCCGGATCCCTTCTCCTTCCTGCTTCTACTACCGCCAAGCGAGCATTCAGGATCCTAATCTCTTCCCTTAATACTTCCTCTGCTACTATCCGAATACCTCTCCCATGACCTCGTCTTCCAACTTCCATTTTTTATGACAAAAACGCAAACCTGCTCTGACACCACAATATAATGAGACTAGCCCTCTCAACCCTTACAGTCAATCAATAATTAATTTATGATTAATAAAAATAAATAATGTAAACAGTCATATGGGTTGATTGTGTAATTAAAAGGTGTGTACTATGGTTGGTGTGAGGGGACACTTTTCCCTGCCTCAAACTTTGCTCTCCCGCACTTTGTTTACACCCCAAACCCTCGTTCACTATGGCATTTTGACACTGTGGTTCTCTGTTGTTTGCTGTGAGGGTTTGTCAAATGTTACTATGTGCTTGTGAGGGTTATGGCAATGGTGCCCAGTCTGCACTTGGCCATGGGCCCTTCTTCCTTGAGATTTGTTAACTCTGTCAACAACTCCTTGTTTGCTGACTGTTTGACCTCACCTGGGCGCAATGCTGGTTGTTTCGTCGACTACTATGGAGAGTTACTTTCGTTCTTCAGCTATTGTAGCTTACCCTCTCGTGGGCACTATTCCTATTATTGTTGTCTTGGCTTTCTCTGTGTGCATTTTCTATTTTAATGTTTGGTTGCTCGCATGGTTGTTTCTTTGGTTAACTGGTTGTTATATTTTTATGGTTTACAAGTTGCGGTCACAAGGGACCGGGTCCTTGGCTCTGCTTGTCACTGGGCAAGGTAAGCCCTCTGGTCCATGCTTTAGCTCCTCCTCGCAATTTTTCTTCCTTACTAAGGGAAATTGCTCCTTGTGAGAAGAGACTCCCCCCTTGTGGTTGCGACCTAGTTATGGGTTCTTCTCTCCGACGCCGTCCACTCCTCTGGTAAGCCTTCAAACCCTCACCCTCTCTGCTTCATGCTTCTTCTGTTCAGTTGGATAGTCAGACCACTAACACCTCTCTGTTGGTTTTGTCTACATGTGGGTTGTGGCTCTGGACGCTTGTTTCTGTGCCTGTTGCTGCCTGGTGAAACCGGTAGGGTCGCTCCTCAATATTGACCTGTGTTATCATTTTTTGTTTCACGGCTCCAGCATTCTTGTTGTCTAGTAGTTTGGTTAGGTTTTTGAGAGCCTCAGCTCCTCTGTTCCTCGTTTGCTATTGGGTTGCCTTCAAGCTTCAACCCTTCTATATAATTTATGTTTGCAACAGTTATGGAGTCATTCTGGGTTTTCAAACCCTAGGTTTGTTGTCGGTTGTCTTATGTATGGGCTTGTCCCATCTTAATAGTTGCTGGTCTAATATTCTGTAACTTATTTTCATGTAAAGATTGTTACTTGGAAAAGGAAAAAAAAATCTTTATATACTTGTGGGTTACCTGTGTATGTAATGCGATTATTTTAATGCTGAGATTGTTAATCTTTAGAGGGTTTCTCCATATCGTTTGTCTGCTCTTTGTATGTCTAAAACTTGTTGCTGGCTGGAATTGTGAATTCGGCTCTCTGTTATAATGATGTCTTTGATTGATGCTTGAACTGTCCTCGAGACACTCTGTTTTCCTGGATGACTGTTAGGAAAGAAATGCTAGAACATGAAATGCACTCTTATGATTTGTCAGTACACATAGTAATTAATGGAAAGAGATAATAGTTAGCTGCAAATGGATTCAGATTTTTGTAACGGAAAATTTATTTTTGCCTTCTATACTATATCTCATGAAATCGAACTCGTTACAATTTTGGTGTATTTTCTTTTAAGCTATTTTGAAACAGTTTCTCACAACTGCTGGCAGTTACATATATAGTTGCACGATTATGATAACTCTTCTTTTTTTAAATCCTGTTGTAATTTTACAAAAGACAACTAATTAAATAAAATGAAAGAACAAGTTGGCTGGAACAACCTCCAACTAATCATAATGTTCCTCAATGCTATTTGACTAATAAAATAAAATCAAAAGTCCCTAAATGTTTTTTAACTAATAAATGAAAATGAAAACTAAAAGGTTACTGTGAACCTGTATGTCTTAGCTGAGACCAAATACCCTAGCCATGATACCCTCAGCTAGATGCTCCTGCATCATTTTGGGACCTAACCAATCTACCATTTAGGGGATCCTATAGAAAACACAATCTTCACCTGAATTGAAGCAAGGAAGTGAAAAACAATGGAATTGATGGAGGGATGCATGGTAAGGAGTGGAGAAGATGAATATATGTGAGGCAGGATTCCCTTTGGATCTTCTCTTTGCTCCTTGATTGTCTTTCTCACCCACTTGCAAATAACAATTATGTCTTTTTTTCTTTTTCCTTTTATTATTATATTTTTTTTTTGAAAAACACCTAGGCTACCTTAGAGAGGTTTTCACCCTAGATATCTGCCCTGGGTACCTCAAGGAAGGTTTTCATGCGGGGATCTTCTTACTCTTTTTCATTTTTTCTCATCCTTGGGCCGCCTCATGAGGTTTTTAACCCAAATATGGGACTCAGGCACCTCATGGAGGTTTTCACCTGGATCCTTATTCTTTTTTCTCTTTTTCAGTGCCTTGATGAGGGAGGAGCTAGAACTTTCTCCACCATCATCACTGTCTTATTGATATTGTCAATGCACTCTTGTTTTGATAAAGGCCTCTTGTACATTTTCAATTGGTGTCCATTAACAAGCAATGGAATGGATTTTTCATCTATAGTTCTGATTTGCACTAAACCATTATCATGGAATCTTTCCACCACATAAGATCCGAGACATCTCGTCCTTAGCTTGCCCTTGAAGTCTATACCTAGAATCATATAACAATACCCACTCTCCCTCTTGAAATTGCTTCTCCTTGATATGTTTGTCATGCCAGATCTTCCTCTGAAGTTGAACTATCTCTGTATGTAGGAGGGCCTGCATTCTAAATTCATCCAAGCCATTCAAATGGAACAATCTTTCTTTTTTTTCATGACTAAGATCCAAATCTGGTTGGGCTGCCATCCTCAATGTGTTATATTCAAACTCAATGGACAACAAAGCCTTTTTTCCATAGACCAGCTCATAGGGTGTAAATGCAGTGGTGGTCTTCAATTTTGCATTATAGGCCTAGTTGACCTCAACTAGTCTCTCTACCCAATCCTTCCTGTTGCTACTCACTACCATGGTTAGGATGTTCTCCAGTGCCCTATTGGTCACCTCCACTTACCCATTAGCTTGTGGATGATAAGGAGTGGAGGTCCTATGCTTGATTTTGTGATGGCTGAGCAATTCTTCAATCATGCTGGAGGTAAAATGGCTGCCTTGGTCTATGACTAGTGTCATGCGGAAAGAGTCAATTTTGCGGACAAAACCGACCTCCCTAGAAGCTAAGGCTTTCTAGTGGCAAACAAGACAATCAAGCACTCTCTTTCCCTAAATATGCATTTAAATACAAGCAACCAGGTGTTCAAGTCTTACCTTTAGTCCAACGCTGTTTGTAGCAGCCAAGCCTCTCTGATCCAGATGAGCTTCTTCTCCTTGAAGCCTGCATTCACTAACAAGCAAACGATTACATAACACCTGAATAACTCATATAATAAAACATATTCATAATAAATACCAAGGAGTTTATCAAATATAACAACTTGTTGAGAAAAATGAACTTAATTGTATTAATTGGAAACAAAAGAAACCATTACAACCAGTGCCTTGGTGTTGTGCAGGTCCCTCCCAGGGTCCAACAAGAGTTCTCCTCTACTTTGATCAGCTCACCCACTTCCAAATGAAGCTAAGAAAGGATTGGAATCTCTCCTCTCAAGCTCTATAAGGGAGTCCTAATTTCAGCAACATCTACCCTTAGGAATGTTAGCTTTCAACCTCTCCTCCCTCTGGCCCAATGCCTGTATTTATAGTGCTTTGGAGGAAGTTAATCAGGTCCACCATGAATGGGATAAGTCCCTCTTTCAAAGGGATAGCTCCCCTCTTCATGGGATACGTTCCTCTTTCTTTGGGATGCTTGAACCATCTGGAGGCGCTCAATCCACGTCAAACCATCTTCTAGAATGCTCTAGAATCAACCACAAGTAAGTTTTTTGAAGTAAAACTTGCGTCTTTTGACCTTTACAGGAGTATGCACCCACCCCTTTACAGACAGAGCATACAAGTACGCAGGTATTATGTACTTGAGGTGCGTACATGCAGGTAAGAGTAAGAGAAACTGCGTAACCAGAGTTATATTGACTTTTAAAGGCTTTCTCTCTTTTTTGGAGTTTGACATGAGGAGCAGAGGTATAAGACTTGCCAAGGAGGATAGTATGGTTATTGATGGAGCCATACTGACTGCAAATAGTCATGGTGACAAATTTTAGTGTAACAGATTGCCCCCTAAAGTGCAAGGTCTGTAGTAGATTAGGGTTTCATATCATCTAGGAAGGGTGAAGCACTTTATCATTTCGAGGATTATCTTGTGGAGAGCCCAGTCGAAACCTGCAAATATTCAACACAAAATACATATATGAGATCATATCATCGCTGAGGTAGGCATTCCCATACTCAGATCAAAAACTTAACTAACAAACTAACTACTGCTCTGACATAGGAATGATTTCGCAATACATCATAATCATAGACACATGTAGACACAGTATGGACGCAACCATCTGTTTATAATTAGTCTATTGTATAATGAATACAAAACTCCTCGCAGCCTGGATAGCGGGAACTAGATCCAGGGTCTTCATTTCTGCTTCCCGAAATAGTACGATTCTATCCATGCGAATAAATGAGTTGATGTCGAACATGGTAGAAACCACTTGATTACCAGTCAATGATGTAAACTATTAACAAAGTGTGAGCGAGACCACCAGTGATGTCAATGGTTCTCAAAGTACCCAGTACAATCCATGAGATGCGAATGAATGTGTTGATGTCGAACATGTCACGGAATCCTTTGATCGAAAGTCAATGATGTAAACCGTCGTCAAAGGCGAGAAACCTGCCATTGAGGCATGCAGATTTCAAGGTACTGATGATTCCTAGATCATCTTTCTAGATAATGTGCTGATGTCGATAGAAAGCGACCTGTCGTAGGCAAGCCCACAACACGAAATCATAAATCAAGTTGAAGAAATGTAGCTATAAGGACTGACTCAGGGATGGTCAAGATGGATGATAGGTATTTTGTAGATGAATGGTTTATTTGCAGTGACCTCTTGAACACATAATGACACAACAGATGGCTTGGTGACAATTGAGCCAAAGTTAATACCCAGAAACCGGCTGAATATTTTCAATGTGGTTTGATCAACTGTTAGGCAAAGGATTTCCCAACCCAGGTGAATGAAAAGTGTCGTGTTCAAGAGTGGTGATAAGGTTTTTCTAAGACAAAGGATAATAAATAGGCTCATTTCTCTCTCTTTTCCCCCACCATTTCTGGTACGTACCTCTTTATTTTTTACAAGCTTGAGGAGGATAACATTTTCTTGATTATAAGCTCATCCTTCGGATGAGTCCAACTTAGTTAGATTCGAACCCTAAGAAGGAGTGGTCCGTTCCTGTTTGTAATCGAACAGGTCCTTTACTGTGAAATTTTAACGAGTCCAGTATAGGAGAAACTCGGTGTTTTTCAATTTTAGAGAGTCTGAAAAAACTTAAGAAGACTCCAGGGTTGACCTTTTTCGTAAATTTGTGTCTCCCAAGCCCGAAAAAGTATAAAATAATACTTGAGAGAACCGCTTGATCTTTTACGACCAAGGAGTACTTTTCGTTATTAGTGTCACTGATCCGAAAAAGTAAAAAAGCGATCAATGACACGTCGTTTTATAACCAATATCGAATTCGAAACGACAAAAATCCGGCAATCTTTTCATGTTTTTACGGTCGGAAAAGAGCTGTAAGTGGACCGTCTTTTAATTCCGTTTTAACGAGTGTAAAAGAAACGCTCGGCAATCTTTTCATGTTTTAGGAGTCAGGAAAGGGCTTAAAGATGACTCTAAGGTTTCAATTTTTCGTAAGTTTTAACGAGTTCGAAAAAATGATAAAAATGTACTCTTATGGCTGACTTTCAATTTAATTTACGAGCAGGAAAAGACGGAAAGAACTCGGCATTTTCATTTGTTTTACGAGAATGAAAGATAGCAAAATAATCTTGAGATTTTCATGAGTTTAACGAGTCTTGAAAATAACTGAAATTGACTTAAGATAGGTTTCATTTTTACAAAAGCTTGAAACAGAGAAAAACTATGCTTCAAAGTAGTTTCATTTTTACGCAAGCTTAAAACAGAGAGAAAATTGTACTTGATGCCCCCTAAGCGTAACTGCTAGAGCGCATGCCCCCCAGCTTCATTTCATTCAACTAAGTACAAGCTGGATGGAATGAAGGTTCATGTACGAGATCATTTGAAAGACTCGACCTAAAACTGTAAGAAAATTATGTAAAACACTGAAATAACTAACCTAAATATACAACTTAACATTTATGAGATCTAGTCAAACTCTCGACTCAAGTAGAGGAGGATTTGTTTCATTTTTTAACGAGCTTGACATAGGAAAAGAACTATGCTCGGATTTGGTTTCATGTTTACGCAAGCTTGAAATGAAAAATTATGCTTGTTATAAGTTCGCATGCCCCCAGCACAATGACGCCAATCAAGGTACATGCCCCCCAAGCTTCATTGCATTCAACCAGGTGGATGAAATGAAGGTTTACTTTCGAAATCTTGGAAAGACTCGTGGGAGTTGTTTCATTTTTTAGTGAGGTTGACACAGGAAAAGAACTATCCTCAAAACCCTTGTTTCATTTTTTAAACAAGCTTGACACAAGATAAGGAACTATGCTCATAACTACTCTCTACAATCTACCTAACAAAAAACTTTACTCTAAAAACCTTGATTCATTTTTTAACGAGCTTGACACAAGACAAGGAACTATGCTCATGACTCCTTGTTTCTTTTTTTAACGAGCTTGACACAAGACAAGGAACTATGCTCTAAAATCCTTGTTTCATTTTTTAATGAGCTTGACACAAGACAAGGAACTATGCTCATGACTACTCTCTACAATCTACCTATATAACCTATCCTTGTTTCATTTTTTAACGAGGTTGACACAAGACAAGGAGCTATCCTCGAACCTGATTCATTTTTTAACGAGGTTGACTCAGTAACAGGAACTATCCTCTAACCTGATTCATTTTTTAACGAGGTTGACTCAGTAACAGGAACTATCCTCTAACCTGATTCATTTTTTAACGAGGTTGACTCAGTAACAGGAACTATCCTCTAACTTGATTCATTTTTTAACGAGGTTGACTCAGTAACAGGAACTATCCTCGCTACATCCAGTTTCATTTTTTAATGAGGTTGAGACGGGAACAAACTATCCTCGCACACACTGATTCATTTTTTAACGAGGTTGACACAGTAAAAGGAACTTTCCTCACCGCATCCAGTTTCATTTTTTAACGAGGTTGAGACAGGAACAAACTATCCTCACCCCTGATTCATTTTTTAACGAGGTTGACTCAGTAACAAGAACTATCCTCTGACCAACTGATTCATTTTTTAACGAGGTTGACACAGTAAAAGGAACTTTCCTCGAACAACTGATTCATTTTTTAACGAGGTTGACACAGGAAAAGAACTGTCCTCATACTAGCTTGTTTCATTTTTTAACGAGGTTGATACAGGAAAAAACTATCCTCGCACACACTGATCATGGCTTCCAACTGGAAGAAAGACATGTCAATGGACACACCTTGATCATGGCTTCCAAGAGGTCTTCATAAGAAGGAAGAATACTTCTCTGGAAGGAACACATGTCAAGGGACTCAAAAGGGATAAGAACATCGTGTTCAAGTAATCCCATAGAGTTTTCCATGTCAATTACCAGATCTAAATCAAAGGAAGATGAGCAAACAGTGAGAGGCTCACTTACATCGGTAACTGAAAACATGGGACCAGTTGCCACATAATTAACCCATGGCGGGGTAGATACCACTTTAGAATCAGGAACATTTAGGGGTGTCATATTATTGGTAGTTGAAACAAGACTAGGGAACGAAAGCTGGTCTACAGTCACAATATTTCCATTGTGAGGGAAAGACATCACGCAAAAGAGTGTCGATACGACAGCTTTCATTGCATAAACATAGTCTCGCCCAAGGAGTAAATTGAAATCCAAGGGACCTCGAACTACCATAAGATCAATATAGACAGTTTTACCTTCCAAGGTAATGGAAAAATTAGGAAGGATCCCTAAAGGTTCACTAATGGTTCTGTTAAAAGCTTTCAGATTCTGCGTAATAGGCGCAAGATGAGGGGAACCCAAAGCTTTCCAAGCAGTTGAGGATAAAATACTAACAGAAGCACCTTCATATACCTGTGTGCGATGCATGTCCCTACCACCAGCCTTGACAATGATTTGGAAAGGGATGGAGGAAGGAAGACAAGGTTCTGTCAGTCTATTCCAATCAAAGGAAAAGACCTCAGTACTTGGAGGGGGTTCTGTAGAAACAGATGAAATGCCCCCTGGCGTAGAAGAATCTGATGTAACAAAAAGAACCTGAGCGGTATGAAGTTCACTCTCTAAAGGGAAAGTGGGATCGACAGAATGTGAAATTGAATCGACCACTTGATCAACTAATGGATCATCAACCTGAGTGACATGAGTTTCACTCTCCAATGGAAGAGTGTGATCGACTGTACTTGAAATTAGATCAATGACTCTGTCAGTTGACGGTAGGTTGGGAGAAAGTTTACGGTAACCAGTTGGAAATTCTTGCTGTGGAACAGTAAGGTTTTCCAACAATGTTGAGGCTTCATCCATGTGAGGGCAAATGTGAGTTTGATGACTCCCTTTGCATAACTTACAAGGAAACCTAACTTTACCCTTTTTCCCAGGAACCTGACTATCACTGGTTGATGGATCGCCATTTTTGCATGTGGAAAGAGTCAATTTTGCGGACAAAACCGACCTCCCTAGAAGCTAAGGCTTTCTAGTGACAAACAAGACAATCAAGCACTATCTTTCCCTAAATATGCATTTAAAATACAAGCAACCAGGTGTTCAAGTCTTACCTTTAGTCCAACGCTGTTTGTAGCAGCCAAGCCTCTCTGATCCAGATGAGCTTCTTCTCCTTGAAGCCTGCATTCACTAACAAGCAAACGATTACATAACACCTGAATAACTCATATAATAAAACATATTCATCATAAATACCAAGGAGTTTATCAAATATAACAACTTATTGAGAAAAATGAACTTAATTGTATTAATTGGAAACAAAAGAAACCATTACAGCCAGTGCCTTGGTGTTGTGCAGGTCCCTCCCAGGGTCCAGCAAGAGTTATCCTCTACTTTGATCAGCTCACCCACTTCCAAATGAAGCTAAGAAAGGATTGGAATCTCTCCTCTCAAGCTCTATAAGGGAGTCCTAATTTCAGCAGCATCTACCCTTAGGAATGTTCAGCTTTCAACCTCTCCTCCCTCTGGCCCAATGCCTGTATTTATAGTGCTTTGGAGGAAGTTAATCAGGTCCACCATAAATGGGATAAGTCCCTCTTTCAAAGGGATAGCTCCCCTCTTCATGGGATAAGTTCCTCTTTCTTTGGGATGCATGAACCATCTGGAGGCACTCAATCCACGTCAAACCATCTTCTATAATGCTCTAGAATCGACCACAAGTAAGTTTTTTGAAGTAAAACTTGCGCCTTTTGACCTTTACAAGAGTACGCACCCACCCCTTTACAGACAGAGCGTACAAGTACGCAGGTATTATGTACTTGAGGTGCGTACACGCAGGTAAGAGTAAGAGAAACTGCGTAACCAGAGTTATATTGACTTTTAAAGGCTTTCTCTCTTTTTTGGAGTTTGACATGAGCAGAGGTATAAGACTTGCCAAGGAGGACAGTATGGTTATTGATGGAGCCATACTGACTGCAAATAGTCATGGTGACAAATTTTAGTGTAACAACTAGATCTCTAGGGTACCCAAATTTGTAGAATACATTATCCCTTAGGAACTCAACCACCTTCTCTTCTCTTGCTACCTTAATCACCTTGGTTTCAACCCAATTATTCAAATAATCAGTGCACACAATAATGTACTATTTTTTATTTGAAGGAGGGTTGATAGGCCCAATGAAGTCCATGCCCCACTTGTTAAATGGCTCGAAAGTCACTTGAGGTTGTAGGGGAATTTCATCTCTTGGAGTAGGCTTTCCCATCCTCTGGCACCGATCACACTAAATAATGTACTTTTTCACATCCTGATGAAGAGTAGGCCAATAATAGCTTGCTTGCAACACTTTGAATATTGTCCTCTTCGCTGCAAAGTGACCTCCACAAGGCCCATCATAACAGGTCAGAAGGATGTTAAAAACTCCATCTTCCCTTACGCACCTTCTCAATATTTGATCTAGGCCAAGTTTGAATAGATTTCCCCCAATCTAGGTGAAGGGGGCACTTTTCCTTACTATCTTGCTCTTTTCTTTGGAGGGCAAGTTTGGTGGGAACTGTGCTGATACCAAATAGTTTGCTATATCAGCAAACCATGGGGAGAGAACTGAAATAGCAAATAAATGCTCATCTGGTAACTAGTCATCCACCATTCCTTCTTCACCTGCAAGTAGATTCACCCTAGATAGAAAGTCTGCAACAACATTTTCCTTACCAGGCTTATCAACAATAGTTAGATCAAACTATTGTAATAAAAGAAACCATCTTATAATTCTAGCATTCACATCTGGTTTGTTCATTAAATATTTGATTGCAACATGATCAGTATGCACAAATGTTTGATAGCCTATAATGTAATGCCTAAATTTGTTTAATGAATGCACAATAGCCAGGAGTTCCTTTTCGGTCACAATATAGTTTAGCTCAGCCTTTGATAGGTTCTTACTGACAAAATAGATGGCATAGGGCAATTTCTCCTCTCCCTGACCTAAGGTTTCTCCTATGGCTTTGTGTGAGGCATCAACATGAATATGAAAAGGGAGGGTCCAATTTGGGCCTCTAAGGATTGGTGCAGTGGTTAATGTAGAAATCCTCACTGTAGATCAACAGATTATGCAATAGACTAAAGCAAAATACAAGATCTACTTCTACAACAAACTTTGTGGAATCTTAATCAAATATGAGCAAGATCAATGAGAACACATATAACTGAGAATGAGAAATCAATCACACATAACTCAGAGGAAATAACCCGGGGAAAGCCTCAACCTAAAAACCTAATCTTTGTATTATCATACAAGTGGAAATATTGTTCAAGTTACAAAAAGAATCAGCTCTCAAGCTATCCTGCTCTCTCTGTAATCAAAACAATACTGCTCATAGACAGTCAAAGGTTTCTCACAAACCTTCTCCTCTACCCTCCAAGCCTCCTATTTCCTTGCGCAATTTTTCCTGGGGTCCAGTGCTTCCACTTGTGTGAATTCCCACCTCACACTGTTCACTTGGCTCAGAAATAACTGAACAAACCTGAAGGAGATAATTCCTTCTGTATGGATGAGTTTCCTTTATAGGAAAAATCCTCCAACTGACAGTACATTGTCCCTTCCTCTAATCTCAACTGGGTCTTTGACTGAACTAACATGCATGAGTTATTTATGAGAGAATATTTAGTTATCTGAAGTGCAATAGTTACATGCATGCAAGCATTAACTAAATGAACTCACAATTAATTCAACAAACTATTTGAATTAATCTAACTAGACTTCACTTAGTTAACTGATGCAACTAATTACAACTCAATATTAGAACTCATCCTTATCTCTTTAACTGAGGGATAAATTCCTCAATTAATGGAGAAACTATTGCATGTCCCCACATAGACTTCATGTTTGATTTTCTATAACTAATTAACTCATGGTGAATTAATTAATTATTTTACAAACAGTTGCTAAGATCAAATTCGAATTTTACTTCTCTATTTTAGTTCAGGGACTAACTAAAGTAGGAAGGTATCCCGAAATTCTATTTATAGCAATGTTATTTTTAGCACTTCAATTTTTCATTCCTTTTGCTATGTCCAACACTAGTACCCAAACTTCTATTTATAGTAGTGCTACTTTTATCACTTCTATTTTTAGCATTTCTTGTTACTATTTTCAACACTCCCTCTCAACAAGAAAGGCATTCAACTCAAACCTGATCCTGAACCTTTGGAATGTTCTACATGCAACACTTCTCCCAAGTGTTGTTGCTCCAGAAACTCTAGAAACAAAAAAAACTCCCAACTAACCTCTCTGTTGGGCTAGAAACATCCTCTGATGTTGAAGCTCCATCTGCCACTGACAAGTGCTCCCTCTGTGACCTCTGAGCTATTGCAACACTCCATGCATGTCGCACCATTTCACACATCTCTATGCCATCATACACTGGTGCAACACTTCTGTGACTCTCGCATTGTTGCAGCCTGTTAGCTTTGCACTATCTTGGGATTCCTGCACTATAGCTTTCTCTACCGCTCCATCTATATTTGTCGCTACCCACTCAGCCAATCCTACTACTCCTTGTTAGGGCTCCCGTAGCAATGTCTAATCAAATAGGTTGGGTACCTTAATGATCCTGCCCCTATTCCAACCTTCTTGGGACTGTCACTCCACATCTCCCCACCTCCGACCTGGAGGTATGGATGCATGTGATCCCTCTACCCACTTGGCTTGAAATTTCTCCCTACTAGAGGTCTCTGCATGATTGGATGCCTCCACTTGATCTCCTCTCGGATTCCCTAGTTGTGGCTGCTCCAAAACCTCCTGAAGCTACTTCACCAATTGTGGCTCCTCCACAATTGTCTGAGACTTCTCTTGTGGCTGCATGTTGAGAGTTAATGTACTCTCCCTCTCAACCACCAAGTCTCCATCAGTTTCCTTGCTTCTTAAGGCTTTACATGCATCTTGAACCTCAAGAGCATAGAGGTTCTTGACTCGTGAAGTGATCTGCTTCACCTGTCTTGTGGTGATGTGTTGATGGAAAACCTTTCCCTTACTGAAGACTACATCATAGCCTTTGTCTTCCAGCATTGCGATCGACACCAAATTTTTCTTCAGTCCTGGTACATACTTGACATCACTCAAGGTAATGTGAGCTCCATGCTCCCTCTAAAAAACAACTATGCCTACACCTGAGACACTATACTTTTCATCATTACCCATTGCGATCCACATCTGAAGATCCTTCTCCTCCAAGGTAATGAACAAACTCTTGTCGTCGGTCATGTGGAAAGAAGCTCCACTTTCAAGAAACCAACCACATCCCACCATGGATGAAACCATGCATGTGAAGAGGGTGAAATCCCACTCAAACTATGAGGCCAGTGCCTCACCATCAGATCCCTCCTTGGATCCCATCTTGGATTTCTTCAGTGGACAATTTGTATCAAAATGGCCCACCTCATGACAACAAAATAATCACACTTTTGATTTGTCAAACTTCTTCCCACCATGGGAAGAACTCGATTTGGGATGTGAATCCTTCTCCTTCCCTTTCTTTGCCTTACTTTCTAAGGCGCAGATTTCTTCATCCTCCTTGGATGAAGAACCATCTCTAGTGCTTCTTCTTATCTCCTCCTGCATCAGATCTGACCAAAGTCATTCTCAATCTAGAAATTTTTCTCTTCCATTAACCGAGTCTTGGTAGCTATGCCAGCTCTTAGGAAGACCAAGGAGTGCAGGACTCACCATGTCATCATCAGCGGTCATGATCCCTACACTTCCAAGCTCATCCCTGTAGGTGGTGAGCTTGTTCAGATATGTAGAATTCGTGTCACCCTTTTCACACTTGATTTTATGAAGCTTGTCTTTCAGCGCCAGCTTCCTCTAATTGCTGCTATTCTGATATAGATATTTCAATGTTTTCCACATCGAAAATGGTGTCTCCTTCCCATGGAGACTCGAGACTATGTGGTCTCGAACTCCCTCCAGAAGGATTCTCCTTGTTCTAGCCACACATTTCTTCCCTTTTGCCAATTGAGTAGCATCAGTCAGCTTGGCGACTTCTTGATCAATGACGTCCTTTAGACCGTTATCCTCTAATATTTCTTCCATGTGATCCTTCCAGGCTATATAGTTCAAGCTGCCATCAAGAGCATACTTGATTCTTAAATCGCTGAATGCCATTGATGAAATTGAGATGTGATAAGAACTCAATTTCTATATTCAGGAACCACAAACTTTGAAATTCTCACTTCTTGTATATTGTTCGTCTCTTTTGATCACCTTTGCTCAGATACCATGTAGAAATTCTCACTATAGATCAACAGATTATGCAATAGACTAAAGCAAAATACAAGATCTACTTCTACAACAAACTTTGTGGAAGCTTAATTGAATATGAGCAAGATCAATGAGAACACATATAACTGAGAATGAGAAATCAATCGCACATAACACGGAAGAAATAACTCGGGGAAAGCCTAAGCCTAAAACCCCAATCTCTGTATTATCATACAAGTGGAAATCTTGTTCAAGTTACCAAAAGAAACAACTCTCAAGCTATCCTTCTCTCTCTACAATCAAAACAATATTGCTCATAGACAATCAAAGGATTCTCACAAACCTTCTCCTCTTCCCTCCAAGCCTCCTATTTCCTTGCGTAGTTTTTCCTCGGGTCTAGTGCTTCCACTTGTGTGAATTCCCACCTCACACTGCTCACTTGGCTCAGAAATAACTGCACAAACCTGAAGGAGATAATTCCTTATGTACGGATGAGTTTCCTTTATAGGAAAAATCCTCCAATTGATACTACATTGTCCCTTCCTCTAATCTCAACTGGGTCTCTGACTGAACTGACATGCATCAGTTATTTATGAGAGAATATTCAGTTATTTGAAGTGCAGCAGTTACATGCATGCAAGCATTAACTAACTAAACTTACAATTAATTCAACAAACTATTTGAATTAAACTAACTAGACTTGACTCAGTTAACTGAGCCAACTAATTACAACTCAATATTACAAATCATCCTTATCTCTTTAACTAATGGATAAATTCCTCAATTAATGGAGAAACTGTTGCATGTCCCCACATAGACTTCATGTTTGATTTTCTACAACTAATTAACTCATGGTGAATTAATTAATTATTTTACAAACAGCTACTAAGATCAAATTCGAATTTTACTTCTCTATTTTAGTTCGAGGACTAACTAAAATAGGAAGGTATACCAAAATACTATTTATCGCAATGCTATTTTTAGCACTTCCATTTTTCATTCCTTGTTGCTATGTCCAATATTGGTACCTGAACTGCTATTTATAGCAGTGCTATTTTTAGCACTTCTACTTTTAGCATTTCTTGTTGGTATTTTCAACAGTTAACTTACCCTTTAGAATTTCTAAGGCCTCTTGATAGCTCTTTGACCATATAAACTCAGAATATTTGGCCAACAACCCAAACAAAGAAGAGGCCAACTTGCTAAAGTCCTTTATGAACCTTCGATAGTATCCAGCTAACCCTAAGAAACTCCTGACATCTCTCTAATTTTGTGGAGGTGGGACCCTTTGGATGATTGCTATTTTGTTTGGGTCCACCTACAGTCCTTGTTCAGATATTGAATGACCTAGCACAGTCCCTTCAGTCATTAAGAATTCACATTTTTCTGGACTAAGAGATAGGTTCATTTCAATGCATTTGTGCAATACTTTGCCTAGGTTAGACAGGGCTGCTTGAAAATCACAACCATAAGATGTAAAGTCATCCATATAGATTTCCACAACATCATGTACTAATTCAGCAAAAATACTCAAGACTGCTCTTTGGAAAGTGGCAAGAGCATTGCATAGGCCAAAAGGAAGGACCCTATAAGCAAAAGTAGCCCAAGGACAGGTGAATGCGGTCTTATCCTGATATTCTGGGTAGATTTGGATTTGGTTGTACCCACTGAATCCATCTAGGAAGGAAAGAAACTTCTTCCCTGCCAGGCCATCTAGCACTTGGTCAATGGAGGGTAGGGGAAAATGATCCTTCTTTGTGGCTTTTCTCAACTCCCTATAATCAACACAAATCCTCCACTTACCATTTTTCTTGGGAACTAACACTAAAGGATAGACCCACTCACTGTCTAAGATAGGGTAAATGGATCTTGCATCTAGCAGTTTTTGTAGTTCTTCTTTGACTTTGTCTTTAAGAGCTGGATTCATCCTCCTTTATGGTTTCCTGACTAGCTTGCAACCTTCTTTGATGTATATGTGGTGAGTACACACTGAGGGGTGCACTCCCTTCATTTCCTTATAACTCCAAGCGAAGGCTTCTAGGTTTTCTCTCAACATGTTGCATAGCTCTTCCTCTTCAAGAGCAGATAGAGATGAATTAATTTTCAAAGTTTTCTTTGGGCCAAATTATATGGTTTGGACATGGAGTGGGTTGGAATTGGCCAATAATAAGTAAATTGGATGATTGTTCTGGGTTTCCCTTACTTCTTCTTCTAATGGTAGTGAACTAGGAGTTGGACTTTGGAGCAGGTGTTCAATTAAGTCATCCTCATCTTGATGTCCTCCTCCTATGGTTGCTTCAAAGAATAAAGTTGGGCAGAATAAATCTCATCTTCTTCCTCCTCCTCCAACCATAAAGGTAAATCATGCTTTAGGGTAGGTTGAGTAGGAGGGTATAGGACTAACTGTTTGGACATATGCCCATTCCTGATGGTCATATTCCTAGCTCTGCAACTAATGTAAGCATTAGTTGTGGCCAACCATGGCCTCCCAAGGATGAGAGGGTAACCAATAAGCTTAGCCTTAGGTTGGAGAACTAGAAAATATTCATGATATTCCCAAGAGTCAATGGAGACCATCACATGCTCCACAATTCCCTCCAGGGTGACTGTGGAACAATCTGCAAGTTGCAGAACTGTTGTGGTCTTCCTCAATGACTCTTGGAGGTTTAGCTTGAGTATGGTGTCCTTGTTCATCACATTAATGGTAGCCCCAAGATCAATTAGAGTGTGTGGTACAACGGTGTCATTGATGTGCACATCTACTATAGGGCTTCCAGGGTCAAAATATTTTAGACATATCACCTACCCCAACATTAAGTCAGACAGCTGCCCAATGACATTAATGGTAGGGTCATCCCTTTTTCTTCTTCTTGGATGCTTGAATCATTTCTCCTTAATCAACTTATTGTAAATGGGAACATCTTTTATTGCCTGGAGAAGGGGGATCTTTATAGATAGATTTTTCAATTCTCCTAGAAGTTTAGTTTCTTCTAGGGTAGGTTGGAGTGGTTGGGCCAATCTCTCAAAAAAGGGTGGATTTACTTTAAGGTTGCTTTCCTCTCTTTCTTCCTCAACCTCCCTATGTGGAGAGGGAGGTTGGTTGTCTAGGAGAATTCTCCTAGATCTTAGGTTGATCTCCTAGATTTCTACAGCATAAGTTGGGTATGATGTCTCTCCCCAATATACTTGTTGATCCTACCTATTGTTTGTGTTCGGATTTGGCTAGGTAAGCATCTGGGGTTTCTTGGGTGGAGCAGAGTGCAGGAGTTGTGGTTGGGTAGGTGGTGGAGGCAATAGGTCTGGAACATTGTTGAATTACAGCCTCCACCCCTGGAGTGGCGTATTCCACTGATGTTGTGGCTAAACATAAGGTTGAAATGACTAGATGGCTACCTGGGAATGATACTGAGATGTATAGGACCAAGGAGGAGGTGTAGACTAGGAAGGATGAGTAGGGGGTCCCCAAGGAGGTATAGTTGTGGTTTGGTTTGGGTTGTAATATGCATGGGATGACCCTTGCATACCATAGTGGTATGGTCTAGGCCAAGGAGGTCTCCTTTGGTTGATGTATCAAAGCTGCTCAGTGACCCCTTCATCTCCTTGATATACAGCTTTGAGTCCAGGTAAAGAAGAGCACTTGTCTGTGGAGTAGTTTTATTCACGAAATGAGCAAATCTTAATACAGTTCAATGGATATTCGTTCCTAGGATGCCTCTTGGTGCATCAAGGACAAAAGATGGCTAGGGCTCTTTTTGCTTCCTCTTACTTCCTTTTGATGTTCATGGTGTCCAATTGTAAGGAAAGGGTTTGCAACATATCACTTTTGAAATCTTCGAGCATATTTCCAATTTCACCCTTGACGGATGACTTGGAGGATGATGTACTGGCCATAGGTTGACTACCCCTACCCTTTTTCTTGGTTGCCCTAGAATGGTTTCTAAAGATAGTCTTAATATCCTCATCAGGTAATTAGTAGATATCTCCTCCTGCTATCATATGTAAGGTATCTAGAAGATCCTCCCTTACTCCTCTAAGCAAGACCAACTTCAGTTACTCAGGGTCAAGTGTGCACCTGGCCCTTTTGTAACTGAGTTGGAATCTTTCTTCATAGTCATCTAAGGATTCATCTTGGCCTATGGTCATCCTGAAAATCTCTTATTTATTATCCTTTGACCTACAATAATCCCTAAAATTGTTGTTAAAAGGTTGTTGCATCTGATCCAAATTTGTGATGCTATCTCTAGGTAAACCCATGAACCAGCACATTGTTGCATCCTAGAGGGTAGATGGAAATAGTTTTAACTTTTGCTCATCATTTGTATAGTCATAGGTTTGGCATATAACAAAAAACTCAAATAGGAAAGTGTCAGGGTCCTCTGTGGTCAGGCCATGGAAATGAGGTAGAGTAGAGGGGCTTATATTCTTCATATTAGTGTCCCCATTGGTCTCCCTGATGGGGAAGGCACCCTTAATTCTCTCTCTATTTCCTCTATCATTTCAGTTTTCAGCCCTTGGTTCAGTAGGAATGGGTTCTTCATCTTCTTCTTCCCTTGTAAGTTCCTCCAATATGTAATTTTTCTCACCTAAAGGGTCTTCCAATTTACCATCACTGAAGAAGAGAGAAGGTTGACTGTTGGATGCAGTGGGGTTATTTGACAAGAATTTCCCTGAATTGTCCCTATTCCTACGAGGCATGAAAGGAAATCTTTTTGGGTTGGTTTTTGTAAGTTTTTTTTTTGTTTTAAAGTTGGAAAGTACTCTGCATAAAGGAAATTTCTAATTAAATGAAAAGCCACTAACAAGAAAAACTACTTGTTGAATTGAAATTCTACTTGCAGAATGAAATTGTTCATTGATGAAGACCACTGACAGAAAAAGACTACTTGCTGAATTGAAATTCTACTTGTAGAATGAAAAGGATAGCTAATAATGACAAATGAAAGAAAGGAAGCTACTAACAAAGAAACTACTTGCTGAATTGAAAGGAATGCAGATAATGACATCTGAAAGAAAGGAAGAAACTAGATTACTTTTGCAGAAATAAACTAATGGAAGAAAATTGGAGACTATAAATAGAAGAAAGCGGTAATCACATTCTACTTAGACACCTCCTAGGAAATGACACCAAAAAGTGATGAGCCTAGGTATTGCAACAAGAATGTTGCAACTCTGAGGGCTACCAACTTTACTTATCAACCCAGGGTTCGTACAAACTTGGAGGTGACAGTGCTATATGCACAAGTAAAAGTGAAGGTCTTTCCTATTGTCACTAATCATTTAACAAGAGACCTCAGGGGTTCCAAACCAGACTTCTATAGGGTCAGAAGAAGCTTAATTCTATGATGGAAGAAGAGCAAATCTATTCTAAGAGATAGGTACTCTATTATAGTAATGATAAAAACAACATGTAATGCTAAACCACACCATAGCCTAACTAACCATCTAAACAGCTATGCTAAATAGAATTGCTAAATCAACTCTAACCTAATGTTGCTATCTAATTTGTAGAGGTAAATAGCATTAAACTATATTAAGGTGTAAGAAATGGAACTAAACTAAATCTGTTTTCAAGAGGAAGAGCAGTGGGAGATCGAAATTGGTAAAAGGAGGACATAAGGACGCAGTAGTGCATAGGGACCGTTGGATTGATCAACGAACAGAAGATGGATGACAGAGATCTTATCGTGGGGGCTTAAGTGAATATATGGATGAACAAGGTTAATGAACAAGATGAATGATAGAGATCTTATCATGGGGAGTTAAGTGAATGGATGGACGAACAGGGTAACGAAGCAGATGAACGACAGAGATCGTATCATGAGAGGTTTAGTGACTAGATGAACGAACAAGGTTAATAGGAGATGAATGGTAGAGATCTTATCATGGAGATTAAGTCAAGAGATGAACAAATAGGGTTAATCGGAGGATGGACGATGGAGATTGTATCACGAGAAGAAAATGTGTGGAAATGATGGAGTGATTTCAAAAGCGGTAAGCAGTTTCTCACACGCCCTCAAAGATGTAAGTTGTAGTTTTGAATTTCATGCAATTAGCCTAATTGAGCGACACATAGCACGAGAAAACCACTTTTCTTGCATGCTCTCAGGTGGATAACGGTCATGCAAGAATCCACACAAGATTGCGTGATAGTTGTCAGATTAGGCTAGACAAATCAACAGTGGAGATTGGCTAAGCTAGTTGGTGATCGGGTGAGGCAACAGCCATTGGATCAGGCGAGACAGATCGACAGTGGGGATTTAAAGTGTGTAAAGTAGGTGGAATACTTCATGTGTGGTGGAAGTTGGATAAATTAATGAATCAAATGATGATTTGGCAGGTTTGTTGTGGATTGGAAAGTAAGGGGATTATGCATGAAGAATGTGTTGAAGGAGGTTTCAATGAAAATGACAGAAAAACCAGTGAGGGTGAACAAGTAACTGCATCAAACAACAAACTCCATAGCTCATGCGAGAACCAAAAACCTATGTTTTTTGGGTTGCTGAAGGGTCTCTTCCTCAAGTCATGGTCCCAGAGGGAGGAGATGAGGCCAAGACACCTGCGGACAACCTTATGGTGATCTTTTTCTCCTAGCTAACCTGCTAATTGAAAGAAGGCACAAATGGAGGTAAACTAAAGCACATGGGATCTACTCTACACTACTGTAAGTGGAATGAAACTACTTATAAATCATCTACATTATACTATTGTAATGAAAATGTAGCTACTTAAGCAAATGAACAAAAAACCAGGAAGCTACTTAGGAAAATGAACAAAACCAGAAATCTATGCTAGCATACATGTACAATAAAGAGGAGCTTTGGATGCTCGGGTTGGGCCCTAACCCAAGAGCTTCAGCCCTCTGAGTTAACTCAGTGCTAGCTCAAAACAGAACTCATCTTTATTATAAAAATCAAGGATTACATAACAAACTATCACAAGTCTTGCAACTCATAAATAAAGTAGATTTTTACAATAAGAATCCCAATCCTACTGAGGTCCTACGCCTCTCTACTTATACATCTGAAGTCTCCAATGAATTCCTTCCCATTAGGGAGGCTTGGCTCCCCACTCAAGATAAACTAGTTTTTGTCACTTTCACTTACTCGGCTATCTTTTAGTCCTCATGATTTGGTTGTTTTCACTCCAAGATGATGGAGGAATATTCGAATGGAGGGGTAGTAAATGAGGAGGATTTTCCTCCTATAATTCCTCTACCTTGTCCCATTCGAGTTTTGACCAAGGTCTTTGCCACAGTTCCTTGCTTTAATCCTTTATTCCTGCATTACATGCACATTAGACCACAAAGCAAAATATCCAACTCTAACTCATCTCATAAAAAAATATAATCAAAAGTATGCAATAAGTTGTGAGAATAGTTGGTTTGACTAAGATAGGAGGTGAATTAAGGCCAATTAAGGCCCATATAATTACCCAATGATGAGGCTCATCAAACTATTAGTCATCCCAACATCAAGAGGGGGAATCACAATGGTGGGTTGGGAAACCTCCTATTCTAGCGTAATAGTGGCACTAGAACCCGTAAGTAGAGGGGAAGTGGAATCACTACGAGAAGAATCTAATCGTTGAATTACTTGAAGTGTATAGCAAAAGTACTGAGGAGGGGACAATGATGGGAATAATGGCCATAATTATGACACAAATAACAAGGGTGATTCATTTGCAAGGATATGTTCTTCTTAGTTGACTCGGTGTTTCGGGTAGAATCACCCTAGGGTCTTGGGTTGGAAACCCCAACAGAGTGGAGGGCATACAGCATAAAGAGACACACAACAAGCAGTCATAACACTTAAACAATTAAACTTGGTACAGAAGGTCTTACCCATAGGTCTTACATTTGAAGTCGTTCCCATAGGGTTCAAACCCTCTGCTTCTTCCTTGTGCTTTAAGACCTGCAATTCATTCACGACAAAGCATATACACCAAAAATAACTGAAAGCATGTTCATGATATCAAGGTTAGATCATATAAGCATGTAATCAAATAAGCATTAACGTGAGATTTTCTAAGAAAATCATGAAATAAATTAATTCATAAATACCATAATCATAAGGAACAAGACAAATCCTCTTTATTAATGTAAGCTAAATAAAATAAAGAAGAACTACAACCTAAGCTATTTGTCGGCTCCAAGTGAAACTGTCCTTCGGATCCACCCTGCCTAGGCCTCAACCATCCTCCTCCATAAGTATACACAAGGATGTCATGAAGGGATGATGAACATCTCAAGAAGGAAACAGGGGTTTCCTATGACTGGGAGTGCAGAAGGCACAGGGATATCTTCAGACTCCATAATGGATGTAATCAACTATAATATCAATATCTAATCCTTCCTCCTCCATTAGGCCTTCACATGGAGATGTATTTATAATTATCCAAATTAGTTTTTTCAGTTGGGAAATAGTTGGGCCACGGGCTATAGTAGGTGGGTATCCAGTCCAACCCGTAAAGCCCACTGGAATTAAGGGAGATTATATATTTTTTAATGTTTTAACAGATATACACAGGTTGGTTATAGGATGACCCGCATGTACACTTGCTTTAGATAGGGCATAATCGCGTATGGGATTTAAAACATTGTTTTTTGGAAAATGGACCAATTCTGGTAGGGAAGGGTTCCCCTATGCCATATCATAGAGCATCAAATCTACCAAGGGTGGTAAATGGTGCTATAACACTTAGGCAATGTGACATGGGTCACAACAATGTTAGAGTTAGGAAAGGTATCAGACACCACATTCTTGATATGAGGGAGATCAAGATAATTATTGGTGGCATACCCAACAACATCACATAAAGTGCATGGAGGAGTAGGCTTTGGTGATTTAGGAGGAACTAGAGTTGTTTGGGGTGCCTTGTCTTTGGGTCCCTTTTTCTGGGCTTTTTCCCCCTCACCAGATTATTTTGCAATAGGATTGGCTTTCTGTCGAGGTTGTTGTGGAACTAAGGAAAAGGAAGGGGTAGGAACAACATATTGAACTAGGTCAAATTTGTGTAAGGTTTAAGTTGATTAGGAGGAGTGTTCGCAGGAGGAACAATGTACCAGACTGGGATTCCGAAGGTGATGTTATGTAAAATCAATGTATCCATAACAGGGGTAGAAAAGATTCCAGGTCATGGGAATAAAAAATGTATATGACCATAAGGGTAATGACCTGGGGGAACTGCTCCCAGATGGTTAAGATCTAGGGGAACAATTCCAGGCTAAAAAGGGTTAGGAGAGATACCAATAGAAGGAAATGGAACTGAACGAAATGAGACTAAAGGAATTGGACCTAAAGTCTGGGTTGAGTTAGGAGTAGGAGGTTGTGGAGGAGATGGTTGTTGTGAAGGTGTACCAAACCGCTTGTTGGCGGGCTATGATGCCTGAAGCGTGTATGTAAAGTCTCCAAAATGTCTTCAAAATATCATCCACTTTCACCTTTATCACCACCATTTCACTCACATGTCACAACTCCATGACCATATAACCTTTCATTATCCTCCATTTTCATAGTTATATGGGTTACCTTTGTGTTTTCTGAAAGTTAATTGTTTCTAGTATTATAAGTGAATTAAATGGTTAAAACTTAGAAAAATGACATATACTTGCTAATACTTAAAAGTGGCTTGAGTTTCATGACATGTGTAAGCCATTTGGAAGCTTCCAAGGCACCCTTATGTGGCCTCCAATGCTCAAATTCGAATTATCTTCAATATATGGAAGAAGATTTGGATAAAGGTCAAAGAGGATATGTGTCTCATCATTACCTATTTCAGTTGTAACTCTATGAGATTTTCTAGGGATCTAGGGAGAGAATAATGCACCTCCATTAATGAGGTAGCTTCTTATGTTTTTGTATAAATAGGAGAGCCTCATCCTTTGAAAATCATGTGTAAAGTTGGGGAAATGCTCACGTTTTGAATATAGAATTTGGATTTGGCACCATGTTCATGAGTAATGTTCACTTTGATTTGGTATTGCTTGTATTTGGAGCCTCTCAACTTTCCATCCCTCATGCTTTTGGATTGGCCACCAATAATGTGTGAGATTTATTGTTTTTCATAGATTAAGATCTATTGTTTTTCATAGATTAAGATTTATTACTTTCATAGATTAAGATTTATTTCTTTCATATCTTTTCCTATGTGAGAAGTTAAGAGTAATTGTCTTTATTTTCTTTCTACCTTGAAGTTAAGAGAATTTGTTTTTATTTTCTTTCATATTGATGGGCTCCAATATTGCAGCAATAAAACTACAACTCTTGGAACTCCCTTATTTAATTTTATCAACCAGGTAGTTCATAACAAACTTGGAAGCGACGGTGTTGTATGCACAAGTACTAGCTCTTGCTGCAACTGTCACTTGGTCAGCTAGAACAAGTCCGCTAGGGGCTCAAGCCAACTTCTATGAGCTCTTAGAATAAGCTTTTTAGTTGATGGATGAAAGCTAACTCAAAGGAAGCTAATCTACTTGCGGAAAGAACTGAAAGCCAAACAAAAATGCAAACCCTAGCAAACCCTAATTCTACCAGCTAGACCTACTGATGTGAAGGAGAGCATGCAAACTACTGGAAGGGATGCCATTATTTCTATGAAGGTAAAATACATGTGTCTAGACTACCTCTACCCGAAGAAAACATCTTTTTGTATTTTTGAATAAGTTATTAGAATTATCATGCATGTGCTTTGAATTGGCTTTTTGCTGTGCAGTGGTGAATCAAGGAGGATAAATGCTTGGAAAAGGTTGGGAAGGCTTAGAGAGGGTCTAAGGAGTCCCTAACATCCTTCCAAAGAGTTTCACAAATTTTTGCTATCAAGAAACCACATTTGTGAGTTTCTACAGGAAGTCTGCAGGGGTTCTACAGGATGTTTCAGGAATTTCTACAGGATGTTCAAAAATTTCTATAGGATGTTTTAAAATTGGATTTTGGAGGATGGGTGAGTGAGGAAAGATGCATGAATGGATATGGAGGTAGGATAGGGGTCTGAAGTGGCCAAGGGACTAGTGGATGGAGTGGTGAGAGGGTGTCGATAGCTAAGTTGGCTCAAAGAAGGCTTAAACAATGATGTACAAAAACTAGGGTTATGTGAGCAAATGTGGAAAACGTGAGGTAAGATTCTAAGTAGAGGGTGGAGTGGATGGTGCTGATGGAGAATAAGCAGATGAAGGAGTGGTACAGGTGCTCTGCAAGTCGTTTTTCCAATTTGAGCCAACAAAGACTTGTAAATTCAAAGACCTAGTTTCGTTGACCTAATTTGATAGCTGTCAGTAAAGAGAATGAGCAGAAGTGTGACCTGCAATGAAACCATGTATTTTAACTCATGAAACTAAGCAAACAAAAGTCTGAACTTGTAACCAACTTCTACACATGAAGATCAAACACTAGTGATTGCATGGCAAAGCCAAATCAATGTTTTTGTGGGCAGCAAAGTCATCCTAGTCACAGCTCTTGATCCCACTGAGGGAGAGGTGAAACCACAGATGTTTGTTGGCCCTTTTCTTGAAGCTTTTTCTGTTAACAATCTATCAACTAAATCTGAGCATGAAAAGCTATTTTACTCATCAAAAACAACCTAAATAATAAAACAAGGTTTAAATCTAAATTACAGATTTTATTCTAAGAATGCAGCAAAGACACATGAAAGTGAACAAAGGAGGTACTGGGCACTTGAGATGGGCCCAACCCCAAGAGCTACAGCCTCCTAAGAGAGATTTAGAGCTGGTGCAAAGCTGGATTCATCTTTATTTATCAAAAGAAATGTTACATTCCAAAAATTGTCCACAAGGAGAACTTGAAAATGTGTTGAAAGCAAAGCTAATCTACTGCCTAAAAATAGAACTACAAAATGAATACAAAATGACTATAAAGTGACTAACTCCTGGCTACAGAATAACTATAAAGTGACTACAAAATGAATAACTGAAATGAGGCCCTATGCCCTCTTATTTATACAAATTGAGGACCCCAATAGTCCTCCTAAACTTTAGGGACTCGGCTGCCCAAAATTTGCAGTTAACAACAGTCCTACTTGACTTGCTTGGCTGCCCTTGTGTTAATTAATTTGGTGGCCCTTGAACTCTGAGCTGATGGTGGAGAATTTGAGGTAAGGGCCCATAAATGAAGGGGACACATTCCTACAAATCCTCTCCCTTGTTCTCCCACGAATTTGGATGCCAAGTGCTCATTTAAACCTTTGATTTTGTCTCCAAATTGACCAAAAAGGCTACACAAAGCACACATTAGACTTGTTGGCATAATGACTAACCCAATTCACTCTATTAGCATAAATATAATAAAAAACATGCAATAAACTAATGAGAATGGTGGATTAAGTCGAATTAGGAGGTTGAATGAGCCCAAATAATTATCCATTTTTGGGGCTCATCATCACCCCCCTACTGAAAGTGTTGCTCATCCTCTGAGCAACCAATCTATCTCCTCATCTTTGATGGCCCTGGTGGCCTCCCTGTCATGCTAAGCTTCTGAAGTGATGTCCTCTTCTCAGTCATGAAACCATGCTTTTCTCTTTGCTTCTTCCCACTGCCTGTGCTCCTTTTCCTAGAGAAGTTTCAGCTTTGGTATGATTGTGCAAGTATATTCAATCAGATAGTGGCAATGGTGGTGAAAGGCGATGAAACCAGTGGAGGATGGAAGAAAAGAGTGGTTTCATGCCTCCTCAATAGACTTCAAGCTTCAAATCCCTCTCCATAATCGATTCTGGCCTGCCCAAAGGCTCTACAGGATGTTTCTGGTAGAAATACAAAACTTCCTGTAGAAAGTCCTGTAGCTTCCTCTAGAAGGTTGAACCATGACTAGATTGTGTCTGAACCCTGAAAAAATGAGTGTTCATGGAGGGGATGGATGTGAGGATTCCTGGGAACTTGGTAGGGACCCTTCTGCTTGTGTTGGGAGGCCCCCTTTCCGCATTGTGTCTCTGCAACCTGCGACAATTTCCAGGGATTAAACTTGTTTTTTCTCCCTCTCTATTTCTTCCTTCTTTTCTTTCTTGCTTTTCCTCTTGCTTCTCCTGTGGCTTTTCCTGTGATGGCTTGCCCTAGGTTTTCTTTCCCTTAGCTTCCTTACCCTTAGTTTTCTTCTCTGCCTCGCTATCTTGCTTCCTCACACTCTGTTTTGGCTTGTGCACTGATCAGAATGGGAATTTTGTATATGGTTTCCTCCCCAGAACGTGGAGGACAGTATCCCTCAAGTGTTTTTCTTTGCAAACCATTCAACCAGTCCTGTCATGTTTTTCACTCTATCGAGTCTTGCCATAGAAAAGATAATGGGCTTTTTACGGTCATTCAAAATACACATGTGTTCAGCTGTCTATTCATAATTGAACAAGAGTTCCTCAATTGAACCATGTAACGCAGTAAGACGATGCTGCTTCTCTGTATAAGGGAAATAACTCTGCATGTCTGCTCGAGGAGAAACAATGTTGAACTTGGCATCAAAAAAATCAATTCCATGAACCACACGATAAAGACCAAGAAGGGTGAAAGCAGTGTGGCTCTCATACTGGCCAACAGTATCCTTGCTTCCAGCAATCTCTTGATATGTGCTAGTGATAATAAAATTTGCATGACTCATTGCAATTAGATCTGCAGTAAAATGGCAAGAGAAATGGTATTTTTCTTCATATTTTTTCAGTATATGTCTGAATCTGAGTATTTGGTCTTCTCCAAAGCATGGGCTATGTTGCACTGAAGACAATTCCAGGCAGCAACAAGAAAACGACTTTTGAATTCATAGACAGACTTGCATTCACATTTTCCCTACCCCCTCAACACGTCGAATTCACCACCTTTTGAATTATTTGCATGGGAAAGTTATGTTCAAGACTACCTCACTGAGAATTTCCACCGTCGACGTGAACAGTCCAAGCTTCTTCATATGTTGGGTCTCCTGTAGTGCAGCTTCCTGTAGAAACGCCTGTAGAGTGCCCCTACGCCTCTTAGCGAGCCTAATACGCAGCAGAATCTCGAAGACAGGTAGAAAAACTCAGTGGAGGACGATAGGTTAACCGATTGTGCACACTTCAGTTGAGGATGTGGAAAGTGCAGATGAAGAACAGTTCGTGAGTTTCAGCTAAGCCGTCTTTAATTGCTGCGTGATTTGTGGTGAGGTGGCAAAAACATGTGCGCTGGCTTTTTTTGAACTGCAGTGATGTTATGAACTGCATGTCTTCTTCTATCTGTTAATCATTTGATGTCCGGTGCGCTGGAGTTCAACACGTCTACCACTACCTGTGTTTTTCAACTTCCACGTGAATGACTACACATGCATGCTGCGTGATTTTTGCCTGGATGAGTGCAATCAAATATGGCTAGCTTCCTGGCTGAATCCCCCCATCTCATTCGTTCATGAAGTTCTTAGATTAGATTCATGCAATAGAGGAACAAGTTTTAGTCACATACCTGAAGTCAAATGGTTGCTGTGAGATGCTTTTTGCTGTTGCATGCATCTGTTTCAGTGGTTGCATGATGGCTCCTTTGTGCTATAAGCTCTTTGCTGTCTGATGTGTGGTTATTTTTCTTGTGCAGGTATCCTATAGCCAGATCTAAGCTGCAGGAGTTCATTTCCACGTTCAGATCTGCACCCTCAAGTTGCTACTGCTGAATTTTCACAGGACCAAAACTTGTTTTCGCCATTGCTCCCAAACGATAGATCGGATCGATCTGAAACTTGCTGAGAATGTTCCTATCATCATGATGCATCTCCCATAGAAAAATTGTGATCAATGGATGCACAGATTTTGAGAAAAATGGAAAATGGCTGAAGATTTCAGAGATCAATTTCTCGGAAACCATGCATCAGAATTGGCCGAAACTGCTTGGGTAGGTTACTATCACCCATATGCATCTCCCCATGAAACAGGTTTTGAAACGGATACACGAATATGGAGAAAATGCAAAAATGGTTGAAGGTGATGGATGCTGATTTCTTGGAAACCGTGCACTGGAATTGGCTGAAACTGCTCAGGCATGTTTCCATCACCCTTGTACAATTCCCCATAAAACGGTTTTACAAATGGATGCACAGTTTTCATGTTATGGAAAAACAAATTCTGTTGTATGTATTTTTTCTTCAAAGCATTCTGCAAGTTTTTGCATGGTGAAAAAGAATGAGCTTGGGATGTGATGCAGGCACGGAGATGATGGAGGAGGAGTTTGAAAATTGTAGGAGGACTTCTGAACCCTTGAGGAAGCTACCATTTTTGCCAAACTACTTTTTTGCAATCCATTTTTAACTTCTTGTAGTTTCTATAGGAACTTCCTGTAGAAAACATAGTTTTGAGGAAAGAAGCACAATGACATGGAAAAATTGATGGAGAAGGGTGAGGGATGGAAACATGGATGCTTGCAGGCCTCATGGACATATTCCCAGCCTTCGGGTCCTCTTCGGAGATCAATTTGGCTTTTTTGTAAGCTTCCTATAGAACACATAGAACTTCTTGTAGAAAAAACAGTTTTCATAAAAGAAGAACAATGAGGTGGAAAAAATGATGGAAAAGGGTGAGAAATGGAAACATGGATGCTTGCACGCATAACCAATAGATTCCAAGCTTTAGATCCCCTTCCAAAATCAAATCTGGCTCGCCTGAAGGTTCTACAGGATGTTTCCTGTAGAAATACAGAACTTCCTGTAGAAGGCACAAAAATTCCTTTGACCTTGTTTTGAGTGATCCTCCTGACCTGAAACGTCCTTGCTGCAACCTGCAATTATTCAATGCAAATTAGGTTTATTTTTCTTTTTTCTTTTTCTCCTTGTTTTGAAAAACAACTAGGGCGCCTCATGGAGGTTTTCACCCTAATTGCCTGCCCTGGGCGCCTCCAAGGGAGGTTTTCACCCAGAGATCTTATTCTCTTTTCTCTTTTTTCCCAACCCATTGACCGCCTCATGGAGGTTTTCAATCAATGAGCCAATCTAAGGCGCCTCCGAGGAGGTTTTCACCTTAGATTTTTATTTTTCTCTTATTTTCATTTTTTCTTTTTTTTTTCCTACCCTACCCTACTTGAAAAACAAAATCATTTTCAAGTATAAGAATACTTCCAATGGAGCCATGTGCACATCGAGATTAGAGACAAGATGATGTGAAGGCTCGAAATGCATGCTTTGACAGGTATCCGGATTTTAGAGACCAAATGATCTAACTTTGAAGGGATCAAACATAGCTGAGGAAGAGAGTACCACTGCAACTTAGTGACCGTCTGAAACCATATCTCAATATAGCTCTGATATCCTTGGTCCTTTTGCTGATCTGGATCATTCTTCATGTCACCTTCTATCATGACCTTCTCATCTTCCTCTCTTCGTTGATCTTCCTCTTGAGTACATGGAGGATTTGATGATAACCATGAGGGAACTCTCTCGATCTCTGATTCTGATCTCTTCTCTTCATCAAGTGCAGCCCATGGTTCTTTGATCTCCTCTCTTGAATCTTCTTTTGCTAGATGTGATCCTTCAATGCTTTCAAGATGATCTCTTTTTTGCAATGTTCTTCCTGAGCTATGGTGAAGATCATTGAGCTCAAGAGGAGTTGTTTGGACATGTTGTGCCTCAGCTTTGCAATTGGGTTGAGCTGCTCCATTGTGTGGTTTTGGAAATGGTGGTACGGGTAGTTGAGTGGGGGTGTACATCTGAGATGGAGGTGGATGGGTTTGTGGTTGGGTAGGCATGTGGGGCTCCCTTGGTGGAGGAGGAGGCGATGGTTGCGGTTGAGCAGGTGGTGGAGGCAAAGGAGTGGGAGGAGAGTTGTACTGGGACCTCCACCCTTGATGAGGTGCATTCCACTGAGGCTGTGGCTGAGCATAAGAGTGAAATGAATGAGTAGCTGGTTGGGCATAATATGGATCTATGAAGGAACAAGGAGGATGTGTGAACCAGGAAGGATGAGCAGGGGGACCCCAAGAAGGCATGAAAGTGGCTTGATAGGGGTCATAATAATTCTCTGATGTCCCTTGCAATTCCTGTTGGTAAGATCTAGGTCCATGTGGCCTCCTTTGGTTCATATAATAGAGTGGTTCAGTGGCTCCTTTGGCTCTCTGATATGCAACTTTAAGTCCAGGCAAGGAAGGGCACTGATTTGTAGGATGGTATTCTTCATAGACGAAACACACTTCTAGGGAGTGCATTGGACATTCGTTCCTAGGATGCTTTCTAGTGCACCTCGGACAAAAGATGACCAAAGCCCTCTTGGCTTCCTCTTGCTTCCTTCAGATCCGTAAGGTATCTAGTTGCATGGCAAGAAACTGCCTTATATCACTCTTGAAATCTTCCATCTGATTTGCAAATTCGTCTTTGGACAAGGTACTACTCCCAACATTTCTGCTTGTAGTCATTTGCTCCAGAGGAATGGTTTCTTCTTCTTCTTCTTCCCTTGAGGTTCTTCAAATATGTCTTGTTGTCCACCTAAGGTTTCTTTAATCATAGCCATCGAAGAAGAGAGAATGTTGGCTGTGTGAAGCAGTGGGTGTGTTGTGCAATCATTTTTCTAACTTATCTCTACTCCTACAAGGCATGAAATGAAATCTTTTTTGGTTGATTTTTGTTTCTTTTTTCTGCTTGTACCTCCAAAACTAAAATAGATTGAACTGCAACTAACTATCTTGCTGAAATGAAAATGCAGAATTGAAATGAAAGCAGGAAAGGACTAATCTATTTTGCTCAAATGAAATTGCAGGAATGAAATGCTAGGCTACGCTTGCGGAATTGAAATGCTAATCTACGCTTGCAGAAATGAAATTTCGGAATTGAAATGCTAATCTATGAAAGCGAGAAATGCTAATCTACTTTTGCATAAACGAAATTGCATAATGGAAATGAAATAAACTACTTAGCAGAAGATTGTAGTGGAAAATAGAAGAAAATCAGCAATCACCAATACTCTGACGCTTCCCCGGCAATGGCACTAAAAAGATGGTGGGCTCCAGTATTGCAGCAATAATGCTACAACTCTTGAAACTCCCTTCTTTAATTTTATCAACCCGGTAGTTCATAACAAACTTGGAAGCGACGGTGCTGTATGCACAAGTACTAGCTCTTGCCGCAGCTGTCACTTGGTCAGCTGGCACAAGTCCGCTAGGGGATCAAGCCAACTTCTATGAGCTCTTAGAAGAAGATTTTTAGTTGATGGATGAAAGCTAACTCAAAGGAAGCTAATCTACTTGCGGAAAGAAACTGAAAGCCAAACAAAAATGAAAACCCTAGCAAACCCTAATTCTACCAGCTAGACCTACTGATGCGAAGGAGAGCATGCAAACTACTGGAAGGGATGCCATTATTTCTATGAAGGTAAAATACATGTGTCTATACTACCTCTACCCAAAGAAAACATCTTTTGTATTTTTGAATAAGTTATTAGAATTATCATGCATGTGCTTTGAACTGGCTTTTCGCTGTGCAGGGGTGGATCAAGGAGGAGAAATGCTTGGAAAAGGTTGGGAAGGTTCAGAGAGGGTATAAGGAGTCCCTAACATCCTTCCAGAGAGTTTCACAAAGTTTGGCGATCAGGAAACCTCATTTGTGAGCTTCTACAGGAAGTCTGCAGGGGTTCTATAGGATGTTTCAGGAATTTCTACAGGATGTTCAGAAATTTCTACAAGATGTTTTAAAATTGGATTTTAGAGGATGGGTGAGTGACAGAAGATGCATGAATGGATATGGAGGTAGGATAGGGGTCTGAAGTGGCCCAGGGACTAGTGGAAGGAGTGGTGAGAAGGTCTAGATAGCTAAGTTGGCTCAAAGAAGGCTTAAACAATGATGTACAAAAACTAGGGTTATGTGAGCAAATGTGGCAAACGTGAGGTAAGGATTCTAAGTAGAGGGTAGAGTGGATGGTGCTGATGGAGAATACGCAGATGAAGGAGTGGTACAGGTGCTCTGCAAGTCGTTTTTCCAATCTGAACCAACAAAGACTTGTAAATTCAAAGACCTAATTTCGTTGACCTAATTTGCTAGCTATCAGTAAAGAGAATGAACAGAAGTGTGACCTGCAATGAAACCATGTATTTTAACTCATGCAACTAAGCAAACGAAAGTTTGAACTTGTAACCAACTTCTACACATCAATATCAAACACTAGTGATTGCATGGCAAAGCAAAATCAGTGTTTTTGTGGGCAACAAAGTCATCCTAGTCATAGCTCCTGATCCCACTGAGGGAGAGGTGAAACCACAGATGTTTGTTGGCCCTTTTCTTGAATCTTTTTCTGATAACAACCTATCAACTAAATCTGAGCATGAAAAGCTATTTTACTCATCAAAAACAACCTAAATAATAAAACAAGGTTTAAATCTAAATAACAGATTTTATTCTAAGAATGCAGCAAAGACACATGAAAGTAAACAAAGGAGGTACTGGGCACTTGAGATGGGCCCAACCCCAAGAGCTATAGCCTCCTATGAGAGATTTAGAGCTGGTGCAAAGCTGGATTCATCTTTATTGAGCAAAAGAAATGTTACATTCCAAAAACTGTCCACAAGGAGAACTTGAAAATGTGCTGAAAGCAAAGCTAATCTATTGCCTAAAAATCGAACTACAAAATGACTACAAAATGAATACAAAATTACTATAAAGTGACTAAATCCTGGCTACAATATGACTTTAAAGTGACTACAAAATGACTAACTGAAATGAGGCCCTAAGCCCTCTTATTTATACAAATTAAGGACCCCAACAGTCCTCCTAAACTTTAGGGACTCAGCTGCCCAAAACTTGCAGTTAATAGCAGTCCTACTTGACTTGCTTGGCTGCCCTTGTGTTAATTAATTTGGTGGCCCTTGAACTTCGAGCTGATGGTGGAGAATTCGAGGTAAGGACCCATAAATGAAGGGGACACCTTCCTACAAATCCTCTCCCTTGTTCTCCCACGAATTTGGCTGCCAAGCGCTCATTTAAACCTTTGATTTTGTCTCCAAATTGACCAAAAAGGCTACACAAAGCACACATTAGACTTGTTGGCATAATGACTAATCCAATTCAGTCTATTAGCATAAATATAATAAAAAACATGCAATAAACTAATGAGAATGGTGGATTAAGTCGAATTAGGAGGTTGAATGAGCCCAAATAATTATCCATTTTTGGGGCTCATCACATATATTTTCTTGTGTGAGAGGTTAAGAGTGATTGTCTTTATTTGCTTTCTACCTAGAAGTTAAGAGCATTTGTTTTTATTTGCTTTCATATATTTTCCTATGTAAGGGGTTAAGAATGATTGTTTTTGCTTTCATTTCTGAAAGAGTGGTGTGATTTTCAGTTCCTGCAAGATTGAAAGATTAAGATTTCAATTCTGCGCGTTGTACTATAATTTCTTTTGAATTGAGTCCTGAGTTAGAATAAGTGAATTTGGTTTTCCATTATTTGGTTTCGTAGTTAGATTGATCTAAATTGAAAGTTAATTTCTAGCATATATAGTGCATGCATACTTCACAAGTTTTACGAAACCTCCAGGTTGACAATTAAATGATAAGTAATTAATTTGCCTCAACATTTTGGTGCCATTGCCGGGGAAGGGTGCATAGGAACTAGCTTTTAGTCTAGAGTTCATATTCTTTTTCAATTCTTTCCTAGGAGCATTATTAAAGCATGTAGATGCATAAATCATTTAGCTGCATATCATTTTTATAAAAAAATATAAAAGAAATTGATACTAACCATTTATGGAGAAAGGATCTAGAATGTAGATCAAATATTCTTTGGATCACAAAGACTACATTGAGGAATGGTATCGAAATGCGATTGTGCCAAGATATTCATCCATTCTTCAAGAGATCTTTGCGACAAATCTAAAGGTTAAAACAATCTCATGTCCTCATACACAATGAGGTACATTTCAAAAATTTGGATATGAAAGTTTTAGAAAGTCTAATCCGTAAATGGCTCCATTGGAAACATTCATAAACTTAAAAATTAAAAAAAAAAAAAAAAAATTCTTTCAAGTAGATAAATTAGGAAATAAAATCAAGCTTGATTGCATTTTTTTAAAGTTCTTAATTACATTTTTTTAAAGGTTTTAGACTTTAAAATCTTTTAGATTTTTATTTTTTTTATAGCATTTTTTTCTTTAAAATCACAAATATTTTCAATAAAAAAAATAACATAAAAAAAATAAATAAATAAATTCATGTTTTTGAATAATTAATAAACATTATCAATTCTTTTTTAAGATAATTGAGAAATTGACTATTTAGGCTTTCATGCGACGTGCAAAAAAAAATAAAAATAAAAATCATTAACTTGGAATCCAAATCCAAAAATCCATCATAATAAGAAAATGAAAAAAAAAAAAAAACTTGCTTTGAATCTAATCTAATTTGCTACATATCTGGCATATCAATAATTCAAATGATTCTCATTCTAATTCGTTCTTGTGAAGCTATAGACAAGCCTCGTTTCTACAACCGAGCCTGATTTGATTCATATCACAAGCAATCCATCTTGAGTTAATAACGATGTAGACAATGGAAATTCGATGTTTATTCTTAGATCCAACAGAGGCTCGAGATCTCACAGCTCCGCTCAATCAGGGGGAGAATCTATTAAGGACTATTCTAGCTTATAAACTGGTTTTGAATTCCATGATGAACAGTATACTAAATAAAAAACTAAAGAGAGCTTGTATCCTATAGTAATTGATACCAATTTGGACCGTGACTCTGTTTTCCTAGAGCCCATAAGCAAAACTCGTTGAACAGTACCACCCAAGTGTATATATATATATATCCCACTGTGCATATGGGTGATCTAGTATAAAATCCAACTGTTTTCTCATCAGAAACCCATGGAAAAATCGAGCAGCCCAACAGGCATGAAGGGTACAGACTGTATCTTGAAACCCCAAATGAAGTAAACATTGAAGAGTGTAATGTTGAATCTCCTTCGCCAAGTGCCCCCAATGAGGCCATAGAGGAAATTCTGATCAGAATCCCACCATCTAGCTTTCGATTTCCACCAGCGTTAGAAGCAGTTACCGTAGAGGAAATGTGTATAGCTTAAAAACGTTAGTTTTAAAACATAATTTCTGGCCCAATTAAAATTAATTTCTAAAAAATAAAGTGTGGTGTTTTCTCAGAATGGGGTCAGTTATAAAACCCAGGAACACTTTTAGAAACTTCGTAACCGATTGGGAGATATTCGGGGTTCTCTGGAGCCTTATTTGGCAAATTGCGTGAGAAAAAAACAGTTTTTAATGAATGCATAGAGAAAGTTGCGGCCATTTGGTTTTCTCTTGCAAACAATCCACCAAGAATCTGGTCTGCCTGATCTATATGAGGTAGATCCGCCACTGGGAGAGTTGAAGCTCCACGTCTTTATGCACCATTCAAAATCTGTATACATCTGCATCTAAAAGAGACATTTGTTTGACGCGACCATCCCAGAAGATTTTTTGAAGACAAAGAAGTTCAGAAGGATATGAAACTGATACCATACAAGATTGTGAACAAAGATGGGAAACCTTATATTCAAGTTCAGGTACGAGATGGAGACACAAAGGTATTTATCCCTGAGGAAATCAGTGCTATGATTTTGACTAAGATGAAGGAGACTGCAGAAGCATTCCTTGGCAAGACTATAAAGGATGTTGTGGTGACTGTCCCTGCTTATTTTAATGATGCACAACACCAAGCAATGAAGTATGATGGTGTTATTGTTGGCTTGAATGTAACTCGTATTATCAATGAACCCACAACTGCAGCAATAGCGTATGGCTTGGACAAGAAGGGTGGAGAGAAAAATATTGTTGTTTTTTATCTTGGTGGTGGCATGTTTGATGTGAGCATTCTGACTATTGACAATGGAGTTTTTGAGGTTTTGGCTACAAATGATGATACCCATCTTGGAGGTGAGGACTTTGACCAAAGGATAATGGATTTTGCCATTTTTTGTAGGCAGTCTGTTTGACAAAGCTTTTTGTTTGTTTGAGGTTTAAGTTCAGTTAGATATGGTCATTAGGTAGAGACACAATTTTTTTCTTTCTTTTATAGGATTATGTACTTAATATAATTAAAATTAATAATGTATGATAAATAAAAAATAAAGTAATAATATATATATATATATATATATATATATATATATATATATATATATATATATATATATATATATATATCTATATATATATATATATATATATATATATATATATTGTTTTATTGCTAATTTTTCTGGAATAGGTATTGATCAATTTGAAGATTAGACTTGCTATTTGTTTGTAGCAAAAAAAATGCATAGTTGTGTGTACATAACTGTCTGTTCAGGATTTTAGCTACAGAAACTGCACAATTCTGCAGTTGAACCACAATTCTGTAGTTGGAAAACAATTATGCAGCTATGCATTTAACTCAATGGTCTACTTGTCAACAATGCATTCTAATCAGAAAATCATGCTCAAAAAATTTATTATTGGTTTTATCTAATGATTGTCTTCAAGTATGATGTAGGAAAGAAGAATAACTATGAAGATGCTTTATTTGCAAGATCGATTGATGAATTTTTTTATCAAAGATTGTTTTGCAGGAATCATTAAGCATTTGCAAACCATATTTCTTTATCTTTATGAAATGCTATGATTCAAACATAAATGGAGGAAATTGTTTACCTATGCATATCATCATTTCTTTTAAAAATTGGACTAACCATTTGAAATGAAAACATGTCATGAACCTTACAATTATGAAAAATTTTCATATGTCCCTAGAGAAATTGATCACTTCTCTTTGAACACACTTATGTTTGTTTCCATATTAGTGCCATGTTTGTTTTCAGGTTCCATGGAAATTGGAGAATTGAAGGAAGCCAATTATGCATGATTGGTTTTCTACGACCAATTTCAAGGAACATGAACCAATTAAATCCATTTATATCATTCATAAATGCCATCGTTTTTCCTCTCCAAACTCACAAGCTATCCAAGCATTTTGCTAAGCATCGTCATCACCATTTTGCTTGCAAAGAGTCGCATGTTTCCTCCATATTTTCCATTTACATTTTTCGTAATTTCCATTCATAGAGACATTCAACTCACTTACATGTTGAATTGTACTTTTTATTTATGTTCACTTATTTACCCTCTTGTCATTTTCCTTTCCATTAAATAAACCTTGATCCACTGCAAAATTTTCCATCCATAGTCCTTCCAAAATCATTATTCCATACTCACATTAGATGATGGGGGATTCATAATGCCTCCCTTCTAACAAGTCTTGGCCTATCGACATCAACACATTATCTAGGTTCAGGGCTAGAGTCTTTATTAGTACCTTGAGGTTTGTATGCATCAATGACAAGTTCTCTCACTGACAATCATGGGAATACCTCAATGTCCCTTGAGCATTAGATCTTGCAAGTGGCTCGACATCAGCTCATCTATTCACACTTTGCAATATGTACTTAGGTACCTTGGCACTCGTTGACATTAATGACAAGTTTGCCTCGCATTGGTTAACAACATTCATCAATGGCTGGTAATCCAATGACTTCTCTTCATGCTCGACAACAACACATTTATTCGCATGACTAGAATTTTTTCATTGGGTTTTGTAGCAGGTGAATACTATATCATTTCAGCATTTTGTAGTAGATACAATAGATTTTGCAGCAGAAATAAAGAATCCACTTTCACCACCTCATCCACCACTTATGCAATTAAGAAGAAGATGAAATTCTACATTCTATTCCATGATCCAGTAGAAGTTACAACTTCTCTACATATGCACAGTTTGTCCACTTCCTAAGCAAGTAAAAGTATGTTATTTTCTAGCTTTTAATCATATAATTCCTTGAATAATGAAGTTATAAATTTTGCAAAATACTTCACCATATTTCCTTTCTCATTTGAAAAATTCGTAAACACCTTTAGTTGGGGGGAAGGCACGTCCATTTATTATCACATCCATATCACTTCATTCCATTTCACTTCATTTCACCTAACATACTTGTCCTAATCATTATAATTGCATTATGGTTCATAAGTTTTGTGATTTGAAAATAAATGCTTAAATGATGAGCATATTATATGGCTGATTTAAAGATGCATTCTTAAATATGTTCAATGAATCTTGCAGCAACAAAAAGAAACAAGGTATTGAAACACAAGAACCAATACCAATTAAAATTTGGATGTGACACAAGAACCAACCAAACATGTTGCAGTTAAATGTATGACAAGGAATACTTTGCAAAAAGAAATGAAATTTCCAAATGCAAAGTTTAAGGACAATTGATATAAGCCAAGCTCATTCAAAAGCAAATCATGATTAAGCAATGCAGTAGATTGCATGAGGACATGCAATAACGTCAGTTGGGGGTATGTAGAGTCTCCAAACTGTCTTCAAAATATCATCCACTTTCACCTTTATCACCACCATTTAACTCACATGTCACAACTTCGTGACCATATAACCTTTCATTAGCCTCCATTTTCATAATTATATGGATTACCTTTGTGTTTTCCAAAATTTAATGATTTCTAGTATTATAAGTGAATTAAATGGTTAAAAATTAGAAAAATGACATATACTTGCTAATACTTAAAAGTGGCTTGAGTTTCATGACATGTGTAAGTCATTTGGAAGCTTCCAAGGCACCCTTATGTGGCCTTCAATGCTCAAATTCGAATTATCTTCAATATATGGAAGAAGATTTGGATAAATGTCAAAGAGGATATGCGTTTCATCATTACCTATTTGAGTTGTAACTCTAAGATTTTCTAGGGATCTAGGGAGAGAATAATGCACCTCCATTAATGAGGTAGCTTCTTATGTTTTTGTATAAATAGGAGAGCCTTCCCCTTTGAATGGCATGTGTAAAGTTGGGGAAATGCTCATGTTTTGAATATAGAATTTGGATTTGACACCATGCTCATGAGTGATGTTCACTTTGATTTGGTTATGCTTGTATTTGGAGCCTCTCAACTTTCCATCCCTCATGCTTTTGGATTGGCCACCTATAATGTGTGAGATTTATTGTTTTTCAAAGGTTAATATTTATTTCTTTCATATATTTTCCTGTGTGAGAGGTTAAGAATGATTGTCTTTATTTGCTTTCTACCTAGAAGTTAAGAGCATTTGTTTTTATTTTCTTTCATATCTTTTCCTGTGTGAGATATTAAGAGTGATGGTTTTTATGTTCTTTTTACCTAGAAGTTAAGAGAATTTGTTTTTATTTGCTTTCATATCTTTTCCTGTGTGAGAGGTTAAGAATGATTTTTTTGCTTTCATTTCTGAAAGAGTGGTGTGATTTTCAGATCCTACAAGATTGAAAGATTAAAATTTCAATTCCGCACGCTGTACTATAATTGTACTATAATTTATTTTGAATTGAGTGCTGAATTAGAATAGGTGAATTTGGTTTTAATTATTTTGTTTTATAGTTAGATTGATCTAAATTGAAAGTTAATTTATAGCATATATAGTTCATGCATGCTTTGCAAGTTTTACGAAACCCTGGGGTTGACAATTAAATGATAGGTAGTTAATTTTCCTCAACAATGCACACAATGGACGAGCTAGGCTCAGAAGGATAGGTGGTGGGCCATAATAATCCCAAAATAGTTTGGAATCTTTCTAAAATCCAAGAGACACATCGGTTAAGGAAGTGATAGTCTTGTTGCCATTCATCGATGAGATAGTGGTCCGAGGAGATGTCTAATACTGAGGGTCATAGTAAGCCAGTTGATCGATAGTGACGATCTTTCCATTGTGAGGAAAGCACATCCTGTAAAATACATCGGATGCGACATCGGACATGGAATAGGTGTAACTATGACACAAAAATATGTTATAATGAAATGGGGCATGATACTTTGATATCAATTAAGATATTCTTGTCAGAAACAGTAACGGGGAAATTGCGATACAAATTGAGGAGCTGTGAGGGATGACTGTCCCAAGTACGAAGAGTGATAGTCGATGGGGACAGGTCAAGGGATCTGAGTTGCTTTCAAAAACTAGTGGCCATCACATAGGTGGAGGTGCCTTCGTCTATGATACACCACTGGACCATGGCGTTCTTTATGGAAATTGGTATTTGAAAGTCAACTGATGAAAGAAGGGGGCATGTTCCACTTTTTCAACATCAAAGACAATCATACAATCATCAGAGGGATCCACAATGACTAAAGAAGATAGTAGGTCTTTCCAATAGGATGGGCAACCTATGGAGGACTTCCAAAGTTGACATGGCAACATGAGACTGTGCCAAGTCATCTACCATGCTATAGGGATGGGCGACTTTAGAAGAAGCAACATTTCGAAGCAATGGACCTTTTGGGATCTTGGGGGTAGCCTTGAATTTAGGTAGAGGGATATTTAATGTGTCACTTGGTGATGAAAAAAGCTCAATGGATACTTTGGGTTGGGAATCAGATGCTAACTTTGTAGGAGGCTTGTTGTATTGGCACGACCAAGTCTGAAGGTTGAGTTGTTGGGTATTAAATTCGAGGAATTCATCATGAGAATCTGGTTAGGATCTGCATTACCTTTTGTGGGTTGGGCAGCTATATATCCTTGATGAGGAAAATGATTGGTAAGCACAATTGGTTGTGATGAAGTGTGGGGACGGGTGGGGAAGGTGGAGCAGTGCGCTAAGATTCTCTAGAAGCAACTGCTTGAACTTCCTGTGCTTGACACATCTGAGGTAACAGGGGACACTCATGAGTATAATGTCCATATACTCCTCAATAGGCACAAGGTTTATTCGTATGAATAACCTTGTTTTTCTTGGGTTGTCTACCCTATCTCTAGGTTGCGGGAGTAGGATGGTCACCCTAAGGGGCATTAGGTGGTGGACCCTAGTTTCCTTGAGTACCTTGATACGGTTGGTTCCAGTTACCCTTTCCATTATTCTTTCGCTTGTGGTTTGGGGGATTGGTTTCACTCTAATGAGCATACACTTGACCTTGAGGAGCTGGTTGTTGTTGTGGAAGAGGTGAAGGAGGAATGATGGGATGTTGCACTAGTGCCATAGGGGTTGAAGCACTAGGAAGTGCATAAGGATAGAAAGAATTGGTGGCAATATTGGGAACTAGGTGAAGTGACAACTGGCCCTAGCATTAATTGATCCGGATGGGGATATATATATGGTGTGCTTGGATCTTGGTAACATTTTCCATGGGAAGGAGCAGGAGGGGGATAGGTGTAAGTGGAACTGGTCCCCACCTGGGGTTGACCCTAACTCATGTCAGGTTGAGGATATGGTGGAGTTGGAGGGCATGAGATAGATCCAATGATACCTTTAGCGTCATGAGATTCCCCCAATGCATTAGGAGCACTAGGCTGAGGTAGATCAATAATGATAATATAAACATATCCTGATTGTGCATAGATTAGGTCATATTTCAAAGCTACTTGGAGTGCTTCTTCCTCAGACTGGGGGAAGTGGGAGGTGACATATTTACCAATGGTGACAAAAATAGATCTAAGGAAACAATATATACAGACACGGTCTTCAAATTCAGGAGCTTTGCATATGCTCCTCCTTCTACACCATTCTTGAACATTGTCAGATAAGCAGGTGGTAGAAGTTTGATGGAAAGAGTTCAAGAGTTCAGTATCAATGTCATACCGGAGGGGTAACTGGAAGTATGACAAAAAATATTTGGATAGAGTCACGAAGGTGGAATGGGAGGCATGCGGTTCATCCACATACCACTTGGCAGCAACTCCATTAAGGGTGTGGTGGAACATACGAGGATGAATGGAGTCTTCAGTGATGAAATTAGATGAATACCACATATGAAATGAGAAAACATGATTTGTAGGATCTTCTCCAGGAGTACCTTAAAACTTGGGGATGTCAGAAGGAAGCTTGGTGGGCGTAGCAGGCCAACTAGGATAATGGAGAAGAGGATCGTTGATGAGCTGGCTGAAATCAGGGAGGTTCAAACCAACAATAAAGGGAAGCAATGGAGGAATAGCAACCATACCGATAGAGGTTCCACTTGTGGGGTTACCTTGGTTTCCAGCGCCCACGTTGGCACCTAACATGGTGGTGGTATAGGGTTGGGGAGACACAGAATAAAAGGAAGAACTAAAGTCAAAATGAGGACTCAATGGAGGACTAGTAGGATGAACTCTAACTCGATGGGGAGGACTAATATTTCCTAAAGGAAAATGGGGGTGAAGGCCAAATAGTCTCCATGAAAAATGCTTAGGGGGCACAATGATGTCAAGAAAAAGATGACTCAATATAATAAAAGGGGATGATAGGAGAAAGAGAACAACAAACAACAAGAAAACACCCAGTGCATTGGTGTCAAGTGTAAACTAACTATATTAATATGCTACTCTAATTCAAGCGAACATGTCATATCAAAGAAAAATGACCTCTAGCCTATAGGTGATCTAAATCCTCAAATAATTCCTAAATATACTATTTCATATGGCATTCCAAAAGACTTCTTACTTGAGAAATATGATCCCCACAAGTAGATTTGTCCATAAAAAGGTGGGGTAGAGAGTTAACTACTACCCACAGCCAGTCCTAGAGGATGTTTTCCTATGATTTGTCACTATTGTTACCTTCATCCCATGGGGGTGTTTGAGTCTTGAGCTTCTTGGTTATCAATCACCGCACATGATAACATACCACAGGTTGGGTAGCCCTGAGGAGAATCACTCACACAATGACCTAGCCTAACCCCCTCTGAATTAGGTTTTTTACACACTCTAGATTTGGACCGTGGGATGGTGAAGGATTTTAAGCTCCTTAATATGTCAACTTCTATGTCTTAATGTAAGTGATTTATGTGTGTTATTGGAAACCTATCCCACCAATCCTACACCTAACTACACAGAATGTTTGGCCTTAGTGCCCCAGTGGGCTTAATCTATGTGTGCTGAATTATTAGGGTGTACTATTTCAAGTCTTGGATTGGTGGTGTTAACCAAGCTCGTGTTCACTTAAGGTCTGTGTGTGTGTGTGAAAATTAGGTGTCAAGTGGAGGATTTAATTGAGCATGTTTTATGATGCCATATGTTGTTGAAAATAAAGTGTTGGAAAACTATAAAGAATGTTGAAAATGAACCGTAAAATGAACAACAAATCCAAGCACACAAACCCCCACCCAAGAAGGCTATAAAGCAGCTAAAAACTAGGATCCAAACAAGCTACTCAAAGACACATAAATGGCCAAAGGATCTAATGTCTAAGGTACTGTGATATAAAGGCACTAACTTATTGTTTGTGGTGCACAGAAAAAACAAAAATCAGTCGTGAAAAATGTTGCAAAGGATAAACAAGAAGCTCCAAAACTTAGGACACACAAGGGGATCCTAAGGGGGAAAGGAAACACCAAACTCTAAAGGGATTAAAATGATGAAGAAACCTATCCAAAAGGGTTCTAAAACAGTGGAAAAAATCTTAGTAATTAGAGGTTGAAAGTGTTGTATCGTAGACTCAACGCAAAAAATCTCTTCCTAAATGATGGAGGTGTATTATAAACCTTATGGGGTGTTTTTCTTCCTTAATGAGAAATAACTAATAGATAGGCCTAGGGGTGAATCTAGAAAGAGAAAAAACCCTTCCCAAACACACATAGCATAGTTGGAAAATCTAAAAAATACTGAAAAAAATTCTAAAAAAATGGAAAAATGCGGATTCTGACCTGAAAAGTGCATTGGAATGGGAAAAAACTTGCCAAAAAATGTGCTGCAAAAAGTTGAAAAGTTTCCAAAAAGTGTGTTTTGCTCCTGTAACTCTCAGTTGGCAGACCTCACCTAGATTATGTTGTCTCTTGCTCAGATGGTACCTATGACCCGTGGAAAGATGTGGAAAACCAACAGAATCCATTTTTTTCTAGAAAAAGAAAGGAGATTTAAAAATAGAAATTGAGAGGCTAAATATAACTAGAGAAAATAATAAAAAACACTGAAACGATAGTCACCATGTATATGAATTACTACACCAGTGGATTCACCATTTTTTAGTATGAAAATTTTTATCAAGTGTACCAAAAATACTTGACTTAAGTCACTAGCGTCCAATGACCCTGACAAGAAGATATGGTTGTTTACGCTTCAGATATGCAATGAAAAAAGAAGAAAACCCTGCAACAAAAAGATCATATGCAATCTAAAACATAGAACAACAAGAAATAATTGATGCAATAACCCAATAGAAGAAGACTTTAAATGAACAATATTTTTATTAATAACACCTAGTGAAGAATATTTACAACATGGGTCTGTAAATCCCCCTCTATGGGATGGGTCCTTTGATTTCCTTGTGCTTCAGCGATCTGTTTCTCTCTCTCAATATGCAAAAAACCCAAAACAAGATAGAACTCAAGTGGGAGCTCAAATGGTATGAGATAATAATGGTGATGATGATAGTGATCATGGTGAAGAATGAATGGAAAACCCTCTTTTTTATAACAAATTATTGGGCTAGATTAGAAATTAGAAAATAATAAAATATTATTGACCAAATTAAGATCTAACTGTTAGGAATACTTTATTATATTTTTTGGAGAGGAAAAAGATATTCAAAATGGCCAAATATATTTACTTAAAAAATGGTTAAAGTAATTAACAAACAAAATTATTTATTAAACAATTTGCAAGGATTAAGAAAAGTGTGAATTTGAAATAATTATTAAATAATGGTTTAAAAATTATTCCAAAAACAAGAATAAGGAATAATAAATAAATAGTGATTTATTTAATTATTCTAAGGTGATTTACTCAAATGTATTAAGAAATAATTATCAAATAATTATTTCTAAAGAAAGTTAAATAAATAATGTTCATTCAATTATTCTCATGGGGCTTTTTTATTTAAAAAAAAAAAAAAAAAAAAAAACAAAAAACAAAAAAACAAAAAATCAAAAAAACAAAACAAAACAAAAAAAAAAACAAAAAACAAAAAACAAAACAAAAAAAACAAAAAAACAAACAAACAAACAAACAAAAAAAAAAAAAAAAAAAAAAAAACAAAAAACAAAACAAAACAAAAACAAAAAAAAAATGAACAAAAATGGTTTACTAAATTATTTCCTATAGTGAAAGTGATTTTACTATGGTCAAATTAATCATACATGGTGTATTTTGATCTACCTAGTCAGAAATGACTAGGTGATCATTTTTAGGTGATAACACCAACCACTAAGGCCCACGACCTTTTTTACCACGCCACAAAGCCCAACTAGAACATTTGAAAAAGCCTCTAAATGAAATAGACATAAAACCAGAAACATTAGCATCCACATGTTTGTTTTCTAGATATTTAACATAAATCTAGATCCACCTTTGTCACTTCATTCCCCATCATCAATCTTCACATAACTTTCTCTAATTATTAGGTTCTAGATCCAAATATGCACCAGTGTAGCAAAAAATCAGACCTCCTTCAATTTAAATAACTTAGACGTATCTTTATTCATTAGGAAAAATAATCCCCTGGAAACATAGGCATCCCTTTGAATCCAAAATACATCCACCTTTGGCTATGATACCAACGTTTTAAATTTACTAGAGATACAATAAAAAAATATTAAGATTTACTGAGAGAAAAACTTAAAACCACCAAAAATACAAACATAAACATTAACAAACAAGTTTTACCCTAGGAAAACCCCAACTGTGGGGAAAAAGCTAGCCAAACGGAATTTCATTAGCCCTTGGCCAAAATGCTATCCACGCTGGCCATGTGATCTTTCATCGCTCACCTCCCTGACCCAATTATAATGAAGTCCTCCAAGTCTTTTAAAGAGGGAAAATTACCATGGGAAACCAAAAAACCATGGGTCCAAAACTTGCACTAATGTCCCAACCAAATTTGACTCTATCCTTGAGTTAATTTTACTTAACAAATACCCCATCTAGTACAAACTGTTGCATTCTTCAAAATTCTAACTTCATTGGCATATGGAACTGTTGTAGTACTCAAAAACCCCCCCATTTAGTTTTATTTTAGCTATAGAATAAATCATGGGAACCCATTTTAATTTTAATAAAACTCTTTAGTTCTAATAAAGATAAGGTAATTTTTAATTTTTGTAAATAAAATACCCTCTCACAGAATGATTTCTATTATCAAAACCCACATTGAAGATCCAACCTTACAAGTATTACGATTCATGAAAAAATTGATAGGCCTTTTGTTTAAATAATGCATTATCAGAGGAGTTATATCGGATCCCTGCGTAACATTATTATAGGAAAGTTATGATAAAATCATTCCTCGATAAAGGTTTTCCAATATATAACATAAAATAAATGGGCCCTTCCCTTTTATTGAATACTTTAAAGAACCGTTGGCCCCACAATTTGCCACTTGAAATATCAGGACTCCTGAATATTGTAACTTTTAATAAGCACCATCTCAAAGCCTTCGATATTCGATATCTCTGATACTTAACACTCCCGCTATCTCAAAATCTCTTGATATCACAATGTTTTGATGCCTCACACTCTTAATATCTAATATCTCTAATGCTCCTCCCCTCCGATATCTCAATCCTCTGATATTCCCATCTCTACTCATATCAAGACTTTTCATATCAGATGTCACTCTTGAAAATCCCCGATACTTCATTCGTCGATATATAAAAATTCTGATATATCCTCTCGCCTACACTTATAGCAGTTATATCTTTGAACAATATATATCGGAAGCCTCAGATATCGTAATTTTTAGTGTGCAACCATGGGATTTCTCCAATAAAATTCCTCTGATATGTTGATGTGTGCATAGCCCACGTGAATTCACGTTTTTCATTTAATATCCGAAGAGTGGAAAATTTATGGTTTTTGAAGTTCTAAACAGCTTTATTCATTGTGATTTGATATTATCATGATTTTCCCTTTAAGACAGAAATCGTTATGAAAAATTGTCATTTGCACTAAAAACATTCTAGCAAACAAATTATCATTCAACCTTGTGTTTTCCATTGTAGGTCAGTCCCGATAAGCAAAATTTAGAAGAGATGTCTAGGGAAACTAAAGCAAAGAAGAAACCAGCCATTCAGCAGCAGTTGGTTGCTCCTCCAGCTGAAAATCTCGATACACCGGGATTGTTTTTGGATATGGTCTATTCTTTAGATGTTGGGGTTGCTTCCTAGGAATCTATCTATTGTCTATTCGAAGATGAAGGACCAAGGGTCACTCAAATAACAGTTATAGCAGAGGGTTCTGAACCAGTTTCTAATACTACCCATAGTTTTTTTGTAAATTCATTTTTACATAGAATTACAGCTCGGCCCAAGCTCCTTCCCTATACAGATATGATTCGATGGGTCATAGAACACTTGAACATTGCAGATAGGAAATTCATGACAAAGAATGACACAGTCATTGGCTCTTTCACCAACAGTGATTTCAATGCAATGTACCATTTTCCACCAGTGCAGTGTAAATATGACAAACGATTCGTGGAGAAATTCATGAGAAGCATTGATCATGCATCAGAACCTATCAAGGAATGGAGGGACCCTAATAAGCATAAGCATGAAGAAAAGGGCATATATGAAATAGACTCTCTCACAAGTCCTTATTGTCAAGTTGTTGCCATGGTATGTAGACTATTTTCTTATCCTAATACTCAGAAATTCCTAGATCAATGGACTCCATTGATTGATGTTGCTTCATAAGGATATATATTAGACTGGGGAAATATTTTGTCTAATAATTTAACCACTCACATTTTAAATTTTAGGAAAAATCATACAGTTTCAGAAAATATAATTCCTCCTTTTTATATGAGTGCCTATGTTATGGATTCTCTGTGCTACAATATGGATTTTTCCTCCATGGGATGGAAATGGACCTCAGAAGACCCAAATCTGGTTCATATATACCATAATATCCTCTGGGATTCCGAAAACCATCCCCATTTCTACAAAAAGTTTCATGGTGTCATGTTGCCTATTCATCAATTTGTGTTTAATAAGTGTTGGCTTGATGGGCCCTAACCTAGATTCAATGTTAAGCATCCAAGAAAATTGCTACACTACTAGCCCTTTTGGCATCAATCTACGGGCGTGGACTGAAGTCTCACCCGAAGCAATATGGGGGATGCAGGAACCAAATTTCTGAACCCTGAGATGGTTATGATGACAGTTATTTTCCCTAACCTTCCTTTGTGCAGATCGATAAGCCCTTTAGGTCTTATCAAAGTACTTCTCTTATTCATCCTCGAAGCCTCCACGAAGGTCTCTGGTCATCTTTCGTGGGCCCTAAATAGATAGTCATATCTGACAGTAGGGGGTTGTCCTGGACTAAAGATTGACATTAAAACTAAGGTGATGTCATCAACATATTCACTGGAATTGAATCCCATGATCAGGGATATTATTTCAACAATGAGTCTGCTAGTGTCAGTGAAAAAGGTCTGCAAATAAGGGGGTGGACCTTTAGGCTGGTGCTTTGGCAGCGTGAAGGTCTGAGCAATACGGTTTATCTCTGATGTGGGCAATTGAGATGCTTTTTCGAGTAGATAACCAATGGAAAGAGGAGCAAGGGGCTCAGTGGAGTGGAACTGTATCATTTCATTAATGGACTTAGCAGTTATGGGAAAAAGAACAGTCTGGGATGGGGACATAACTGCTCTGTGGACAGGGTCATAGTTGGCACAGCAATGATGAATTATTTCTGGGAAAACATGGACTGAGGGGAGGAAATACATGGGAAGATTAGATTCCCATAGTCCAAAGATGTCAGACTTGTTTAGATAGCTTTCTCTGACTTGGCAGAAGGCCTGAAGATGGTTCCTGTCACTAGATAAATCTTTTATTTGGAAATCTTTATCTGCAAGAGGCAGATAATCTAAGTCTTTGTGAGGAGCATTAATGGGTGCGACATTCAGGGCTATAGGAGTTTCCATGTTTGGTTCTTGTGTATTCAAACTGGAATTGGGGCTTTCTGGGGAAAAATTGACCAAACAATAGGCTTAGGGTCTTTTTATGGCGATTACAAACTGTTTTTACCTTGAATTTTGGCTTTCGCTGGTAGAATTCTCAGTGGAAAATAGAAATTGCAGGGTTACAGGGCAAAATGAATAAATACCTAGATTAAATAGGTAAACTATGTACTTGCAGGCTGAATGACGGACTGCGGAGTACGATACTAGAGTTTTCTTGGCTGGGTGGCGGGCTGAATGCTCGGACAGTCGACTGAACGTTATTTTGCATGGAGAACAGTTCGCAGAGGATAATGGGAAAATGACGTTTTTATCGTTTATTTAACGAAATTTGGTTTGGCGGGACTTATTGGCATTTATTAGGCGGATGACGTCAGCGTGATGGGACGTGTTGTTGTTATGCGGAAGGGTGGTAAGTGATAAGTGTCGCACCGCTTTTGGGGCTAGGTGGTTTTGAATGGAGGGCAAGCGAACACATGGAGCGGGCGACGCGTGGCGGGGGTACGGCGGAAAACCGCCGGGTGATCGCGGGTTAACGTGAGGTGGGATGGGCCGTCTTGATATCGCCGTCAACCGTTCGATGGGGACACAATGATCGGACGGCTGACGGGAATTGAAGTAGGCAAGGAGTTAATGTATGCAGGCCCAATATAATTATCCAGTAATAAATCATATCGGCTGGACTATGATTGGATAGATAGGTTATTAATTAACCTAGAGGGTTGATTAATCCTGTATTATGCGGGGCGGGATAGGTTATTAATAAACTCCAAATAAGTTTATTAATCCCTTTTTAAACATATAATGGTTATATACCATCGGGGTGGGATTATATTAAAATGTGGGGGTTTTTAATATAATTACATAATACAGGAAATGGGTAAATTTATCGGGATTTATATAATAATCGTTAATAAGTTAATATAAAACAAAGTGATAATAAGCGTTAAGCAAATGTTTACGATTTACATTGAAACTTAGGCTAAAGTGGGAAAAGGGGTTTTCAAGCGATATTATTTATTTCCTAGTAAAATAGGTTTTTTACTTTAGAAAAAATTTATGAAATGAAATGAATGACGGATGGATAATTTCTGAGTACTTAGGCTTTTAGATCATTGGGCCGAGGGTCCAGTCCCTCCAGAAGTCAGAGAAATGCTCTGAGCCCCTTTGATTTTCAAAGTCCCTAATACTTTTAGGGGGAATTAGTGAAATCTTTAGGGGAAAATGTAAAGGGGAATTAGTTATTTAACCTTGTTCTGCTTGAACTGCATCAAGTATAATGTATGCCTTGCACTGGTGAGATAAGTAAGGATCAACACATTTAAAAGCATTTTTCATCACAAGTATCATTCTGCAACATCATCTACCTACCCCACCTACTTTAGCCTGACATTGTTTCTTCTTTATTAGGGTGCACTTAGATTGGCAAACCCTTATCACACTTTTTCTTTTACATATAGAAACCTATATAAGTCTAACTTTATTACATCCAAGGGATCAGATTGAACTGTTGAGCTCCTTTTATTCACTCTACCTATCTACTTATCTGCCAAGATTAAATTGTTTGGCCAGATTTTATTCTCTATCTTTACAACATGAAATTGAAAGATGAATGAGCCTAGTTTGAACAATTTTACTCTTCATAAATTGTGGCATAAATGACAAGCTGCACACAATTACTTATTACAGAAAATGAAATAGTAGTGGCATTTAGACTTGCACACTTTCCTGGTCTATTTTCGTTTGGGGTTCATTTCTTTTCATTTTTTCGACTATTTTACTCTTTGATTTTTCTTTTAGGGTATACCATCTTTACATCTTTTAAATTTTTTGATTTTTTGACAATATGAAAAACCTTTGCAACAAGAAAAAGTATGAACATATTACAAAGCTCATCAAGTCAATCATGAAATATGACACCTATTGGTATAGAAGCATAACAATTACAAAATTGTTTTATTAAACATTAATGTCTTTACACAAAGCTATTATAACAACACAAAGCTATTATAATAACACAAACCATGTTAATGCCTATAATAATATCAATTATATAGATTTTCCTTCGTATTAGAATTAGAATTATAATTTTAATTCATTTGTGTGATGAGTGGAGCACTAAGAAAACGTTTGAACATCAAAATGTCTACAAATATAGAGGTTGTTTTTTTTCAATCAAGAATATGATATTTTGTTATAATTATTACATCGAGTTTTTTCTTTTAGCTTAAGAACCATAATAATTATATTTTAACCAAAAAAACGTTATTTAAAAAATACATCATCTTATAAAAAACATTATAAGGAATAATCATACTTTGTAATGAATAATAGTAATCACCTTTATTTAATTAACAAAACCCTTAACAACACATAACTTACATTTATTATTAATAAAATAATTTATTTAATAAATAATCGTTATAATATTTTATACACTATTACATAATACATAATATTTTTTATTTTATATTTCACTTTTAGGATATTAAGTTTAGATGGGCGTGAATTTTGAATTTCTTTTCATGTGATAGCCATTGTGGAGTGAACATTAAATTTGTTAATTATGAAAATAAATAAAACGCTTAAGTTTAGATGGACGTGAATTTTGAATTTCTTTTCATGTGATAGCCATTGTGGAGTGAACATTAAATTTGTTAATTATGAAAATAAATAAAACGCTTAACTTAAACTGCATCATATAGACATAATACTTTTAATATTTTTTTATTTTATATTTCACCTGTAAGACATTAAGTCCAGATGGACGTGAATTTTGAATTTCTTTTCATGTGATAGCCATTGTGGAGTGAACATTAAATTTGGTCAATTATGAAAATAAATAAAATGCTTAACTTAAACTGCACCTCCTAATATGAACACTTGTAGTTACCTCCTAATAAAGAAATTAAAGTGAAACTTTTTTATTATATTATTTGGTGAAGTATGATTATGGATGATAATTACGTGTAGTTTTGTCCTTTGTCAACCTTTTCAACAACTCCATTGAGTATTCGTTATTTATTTTTTATTTGGTCCATTAAGTGATATATATTTTTTTAATTATAAATTTCAGTTACCGTGTCAATTATTTTCCTTCAAATTAACTCCATGATTTACATCATTAAAACCATGATTTGCATATCATTAGTTGCATTAAATCATATCATTAGTTGCAATGCTTTTATCATAATATTCAATGATGTGGTGTCTTGTGCAATTGTAATGAATGGTGGTGTTTCAATAGCATCATGCCTTTCACTGCACTAATCCACAACCAAAATATTCTCACAGACCCACCCTTTATTCTAAAATTAGTTTATATATTTAATATTTTAAAAAAAAATATTATATATATATATATATATATATATATATATATATTCTGAATATAGAAATGTTTGTTGTCATTACACCCCCTCACCTAACCTACCCCTTACCTAACCTATTTATATGTTAAATCTAAAAGGCACGAGTTAATGATTTTCTTCCTCTACTTTAACTCACACTTTTTTGTAGCGTGAAAATGTGAAACTACTACGATGACCCCTCTCACGTCATATGAAGTGTGCTGAATTTTTGAAGATGCAAAACATGTTTGAAAAGGATTTTAAATAAAGTAATTATTTATAAATGAATTTGACGTGTTTTTAATTAATTAAAGCTAGTAAATTAAATGATTTATAAAAGTTGGTACACATTAAGTTATAATAAGCATTAAGATGTTTATTTTACAATACATCTTTCCTGGTATAGGGTGATAAACATAGTTTTTGTGGAGGGATTGCTATTCTTATTACCAACTTGCTCAATAGAGGAGGGAGGCGTAGGCACCGCTCCCAATGTATTGTAATACAAATGTTTGATTCTCATCATTTTTAAACAAGTACACACTAATGACCCAGGGTGGCACATACATGAAACTTATACATGAAACTTTTAGATGGAGTGTTGATTTTTATGGAGTTGGATGGTGAGTTTAGTGATTATTGTGTGGAAATTAACATTTTGGTCTTCACTCTGCTTAGTCTCTTGTTGCTCGTCATGTTAGGACTCTCTACTATTTCCTTTTATGCATTGTGGGAAGGTTTAGGTCTTTTTGGCCTAGCCTCCCCTCAGTGGTGTTAATTCAGTTCAACAGTATGATGAATCAGAGTGTGAATGTGACCAATTGGTGTGTTGTCCCTTGCATGTGTGCTTGGATATATGTACTTGTTAGACGGTTATTATTCAGTATTTTCTCAAGGTTTGCTTGTCCATGTTATTTTCTCAAGGTTTTTGGTTCTCATTATCGTTGTAAGTTTATGTATTATCAAGAATTCACAAAGGCTTGGGGATGTTTTATTGGCCACTTTTTTTTATATATGGTCTTTTGCTAGTTCCCTATTTGGGAGGAGCTCTTTCTATGGACTCATGGTTCTTCTCTTTCTCAATTTTGTTGACTCCTCTGCTATTCAAAACTCCACCTCTTTGGTTCGCTATTTACTCCCATTTCCTCAATCCTATGCCTCTTTTCTCATTGCCTCTCCTCAGTCCAACTTCCCATGTTGGCGTCCATGACACGACAGGGTGCTTGTTGTCATAGGGGCTCTAACAACTGTGATAGTTTGAGTAATTCTCGAGGTAGTATGTGGGCTCAAGCTTCAACCCAAATTTATCGCTCTCAAACTTTGTAAAAAAATTAAGAGGAAATTAAGAATGCAAAAATAGATGTGATAATGGATCATGCTCAACATAAACACGAAAGGTTTAGCATCCCCAGCAGACTGGGTTCTAGATATAGGGCACACACGGGGGCACCAAAACCAATACTTATGCACCATTGACCTATACTAGCACAAAAAATCACTGCCTGGTAGGGTTTTCCATGAGAGAAATGAAGCCAAATAGGCTATTTTGTTATAGTTGGATGCGATACAGATATAATATAGAGATAATACACCTTACATTGTCAAGATTAAAAATTACCATAAAAATATTTATTTTAAATTACTATTATTATTGTTAATTATAAGAAGAATTAAGATATAAGCTAAACATATATACTCTTAAAAAAATATTTAAAAAAAAAATAGTAAGGCAATAATAGGTAATAAGATTTCAATGCCATAAATAAAAACCAAATAAAATTCAAATTTGACATATGTGGATATGACATTCTTTTAATCAAATTGAAAAGAAAAAGGGCATAACTACTTTTGAGATAAATCCAAATCATTGGCTCCTATTAAAAATAGGGAAACCATATAAATTAAATGGGTGATACATATTGCTAGGCATCAAAGACACTTACATCACGATACATCTCACATTGCAAAAAAATGAAAAAAAAATCATAAAAATTAACTAAACTAATTAAATTAACACCTAATTTAAATTAATTGAATTGACATATGTGGGCATGACATCTTTTTTAATTAAATTGGAAATGAAAAAGGTATACTTACCTTTGAGATAAATTTTAACCCTCTATCTTGATTACTATTAAAATATTTTATGTATATTTCCTAGAGGATAAATCTCTATCCTCCACCTAATCACCTAATAATTATTGATAATTAAATTAAAATTCTGAAAGTCTATTCTAAAACATGCCAATATAAATATTTCATGGATATTCTATAGAGGTTGAATCCCCACCATTCACTAATAATTATTAATAATCAAATTAAAATTTTGAAAATTCTATTCCAAAATAAACATACACTTGAGCATAAATATTTAAATTTGGTGATCTTATTATCATTGATAAATAAGTAAAAAGTATTTTATGAAGCTAAAAATATGAGAAAATGTATTTGATCTTTTAGAATAGGTTTATTTTTTAATCAAAAAGCATAACACGTTCAACTAGTCAAATTAATTCAAATATATAATAACATGTTTAACCAGTCAAAGTAATTCCAATATATACTAATAAAATATTTTATCATTTTATTGTACATGAAATTTTATATTAATGATTTTAATATTTAAAAAGTTATGAGTTTTTCATAGTCAAACTGAGTGATCTGGATTGGATCAATATATTATTTGTCATTCATCTCGATGCATTCAAAATGGAAAAAGTGGAGGAATCAGCTCGCAGAGCATTTTTACCGGGACTTAATTTGGCAAAACAAGGTTTGAGTAAAAACGGTCCCCAATTTGGAAAAACGGGGTCTAAAACCTTCCGGGAGCATTGTGAGGCATCAAATGATGTTTTTGGGGGTAAAACTTTGCCACTTTAGCGTCCTATCTTTTCATGTTGTTCTACACATATAGATTTTTCCAACGGTTCAGAGTCTGTATGCAAAATTTATGCCACTCAGAAGTTAACCTTCCTTGTGTGTTGTTTTCTTCCAGAGTTCTCGCATCCATGATTTGATTGAATCGATGTTTCGAACCCTCCACCGTGGCTCATCATCAAGATAGATTAGTAATTGTGTAGGAGAGATCTCCTAGGATTTGAATAAATAGGAATGAGGAATGCTGACTTTGCCAGACTTATTTTGTAATTAATTAATTAATTAATTATTATTATTATTATTATTATTTAACTATGTAATTGAATTTTTTTTTTTTTTTTAATTAATGTAGTTTTATATATATATATATATATATATATATATATATAAAACTTATTATTTATTTTTGTTTTTAATTTTTATTTTTATTTATTAATTTATTTATGAATAATTATGTTATGTTTGTTATTGTTTTATTTATACTTAAATTCATTATAGTTTTTGTTCTTGATGTTTAGAGTTATATATAAGTTGATAGGAATATTTAATTTATTCAATATTAATATTAAAATGAATTTTTAATCTATTTAATTTTATTTATGATTAATTATATTATGATTGTTACTACCTAGTTTCTCAGGATTTGATTAATTATATTATGAGAAACTAGGTAGTAACAATCATAATATAATTAATCATAAATAAAAATAAATAAATTAAAAATTCATTTTAATATTAATATTGAATAAATTAAATATTCCTATCAACTTATATATAACTCTAAACATCAAGAACAAAAACTATAATTAATTTAAGTATAAAATAAAACAATAACAAACATAACATAATTATTCATAAATAAATTAATAAATAAAAATAAAAATAAGTAATAAGTAATAAATATATATATTAAACTACATTAATTAAAAATAAAAATAAATAAATAAATAAATTCAATTACATAGTTAAATATTTAAGTAATAATAATAATAATAATAATAAATAAATAAATAAATAAATAATTACAAAATAAGTCTAGCAAAGTCGGCTTGTCCCTATGCATCCCTCATCCCTATTTATTCAAATCCTAGGAGATCTATCCTACACAATTACTGATCTATCCTGATGATGAGCCACGATGGAGGGCTCGAAATGTCGATTCAATCAAATCATGGATGCAAGAACTCCAGAAGAAAACAACACACAAAACACTAATCGCAGAAGCCTCAAAACATCAGTTAACCTTCCTGTTTTCACCACCATGGTTTGAAAGGATATTGCGTCAACCTCCATTATTCATGGAAAATGGGCTAGCCATGTATTTGTGATGTAAAAGACTCTAGAAGAGTCTATATTGTAACTCTAGTTAAGAGTTGATGTAGTCAAACTTAACCACTAGTAGGTTATCAAGTTGTGTTATAACTAGGCCACTAGGAGGAAGAGGCATTCTATTATTTCAAGATAATTTTGTTCCATAACTGAGAAAATATAGCCAGGAGAGATAGGAGGTAGATCACACAGATACAATATGTGCATTGTAGTAGCCCACCGGCCACAGGCATTACTTCTTTGTAACTGCAACCATCTTTTCCAGACAGAGAAAGATAGCGAAGCGACCTCACCTTCTAGTTGGGTTTTCTCCCGAAAGGGTTTCCCAGAGCATATCTTGTGTCTTATGTGTGTGTGAGATTGTTTTTTCATTCTCTACTTTTCTACATAATTTTCCGTTTGCATGCATGCACTAATTACATTGAAATTTATAGATCTAAAGTTTTAATAAAACTGTAATAGTGTAGAAATTCAAAATTTTAATATCTTATTATCAAATCTGTTGTGATGAACTATCCAGTAGAATATCCACAAAATTTTATTGATCAATATGATGTAATAATATTTATTTTTCTTAATTTAATGTAATATGCTTGTGGTATTTTAAATAAGAAGAAAAAACTACAATAAAGGGTATCTATTTTGACAAATCATCTTAAACATGCACTTTGTCCCAACTATAAGCAAAAGTGTAAAAACTATCAAAATAACAAGTGGACCACAACGGGAAATCGTGTAACTCGGAGACTTGAACTGTAGTAAGGGATTAACCACATTCTTTTTTTACTAACCAAATAAGTCGTTATAGGTTTTCAACATATTTTTAAAAAATTATAATAAATAAAAATAAAAATAAAAATAAAATTGCATATGATCTCAAATAATTGAGTGATTTTCAAAAGATGCATAACCCTATTAAGTTATATATGGGGTTAAATGTACATGTAATTGGGCTAAATGCATATGTAGAATGGGTTAGTCTAATAGCAGAGTTCAAGTGTGCAATGAGTAAAAATGTGTATAAATAAAGGTCAATTTAATCATTATTGAGATATATATAATTATTTTGCTATATGAATGTTACAGGGAAAAGTGTCTATTTAGAATTGCTCTATCCCACTAAGGTGTGACAACTGCCTTAGAAACAAACAGAGAAAAACTACTTTTCTATTTCCTTTATGAACTATAGATAGAGAGGAATAGAAAGAACCAACCTGTGTCTTGCGCTGATCCTTTGATCCAATCCCTCTCTTCTTTGATAGTCTCCAGCTACCTGCTCCCTTACTTGCCCAGCTTCACAAAGTACCTGTAAGATCACAGAAGAAGAACACTATACAAAGACATGGATCTATATTCATAAACAACTTAGGATCAGATTTAAGTTAACCATACAAATGTAACAAGCATCAATGATACAAAAGCATGGAGGAAAAACTCAAATAATTTTTATTGATAAACAAGAAAAGATCCAGGAGGAGTTACAACCGGTGGTTCCTGACCCAGCATCAACCTCCCAGCAAAGAAGCCCCTCTTCACCTCAAACAAAGCATAGATCACCCAATACTCTGATGTTTGTCTCAAAAACCAACAACAATTCCTTACAATATGCAAAATTCCAGCCTCTGGATCTCTGGGATGAGGGATCCATATATAGATATGTGTAAGGAGGATGAGTCAGCTTGTGATTTGATTAGTGTCTTCTCTTTGTCAGTTCTTGCTTCCACTTGGAGACTGAGGGCCTCTTACTCATCTTTGGTCGAATTCAGTGAGGCAAGTGTCACAGGAGAAGATTCTGGAAGCTTCCATTGCCTCTCCACCTCGCGGAATGACACTGCCATTTGTCATTTCTCACCCATCGCACCCTACAGAAGGGAGTTTTGAAATGCAACGCACCCTCACAGTGTATTTAGGTGCAATGCAATGCACTTAGCTAGTGGAGCAGTTGAAATGATCCTGTTTTGACCAATTCTGAGCAGTTTCTGGTGGAGAACTTCTGGGAGAAGCTGTAATCTGTTGACCTTGTTCCTTTAGGGGTTAGAACAACACTTGTAGGGACTTAGGAGCCCTTGGTTTATGGACATTTCATGCTTGGAGTTGTAAGGCACAAAAATGTCTATAACAGTTGCCCCCTAAAGTATGAGGCCGTTAACCTTTTGGTGTCGGGTGAAATGCTTTATTATGAGGATCCGAAGTTCTTTCAATGCTGGGAGGAGACCTGTAATAAGATACAATACAACACATTATCTTCATACTGTTTTCATGATCTAGCTGAGGCAGGTATTCCCATGCTCAACTTTATAAATTCATTTTCATGTACATAAGACAGACAATCGTCTAAGGGTAGACTGATGATTCTGATAGAGCCATCATCCTTTTGGTAGGATGATTATCTGTGCTGCAATGTTGTACATTTGATGTCTTTATTTCCCTAAATATGTATCGCAGCCCGGATGGATGAAACTAGATCCGGGGTCTTCAATCTCGTTTGATCTTCACTCGAAGTACAAGTCGATCCATGTGAGAAATGTTTTGGAGTCGAACATGGAAAGACATAGCTTGATTATCGGTCAATGATGTAATCCGTTAACAAGCACGAGAGGAATCAACGATAATGATAATGACCCTCAAGGTACTGCAGTACAATTCACGTGGTGTGAATAGAGGACTTGGCGTCGAACACCACGCAAAATCTTTCGGTCGAAGGCCATTGATGTAAACCTGTCGTCGGAAGTGAGAAACTTGCCATTGAGGCATGCAAGCTTCAAAGTACTGAATGGGTTGTTCCTATATCAAGTTCTTGGATAATGAGCTGATGTCGACAAGAAGTGATTTGTCACGGGAGGGCCTTAATGAATCCCACATCAATGACACGGAACGGAGCAAATGATTTTGATGGAGGTGAAAACGATCTGATGATATAATGTTCAGGGTGGCGGTCATGAAAGAATGGAGTATAATGTATGGTAGTGGGTGAGACACAGGTGACTTGTCTGGATGACTTCTCTTGAACATATCGGCGACACTGATGTGATGGATTGGTAGCACTAACCCCAAATGTGGATGGTATGGCATGACCATGGCGATGTGACCGGTGAATGAAACAACCCAACCCGACTTGGACACGGAGTGGAAGTGTCATGTTCAAGAGCGGCTTGCTACCAATAAAGTTTCTTTGAGTTTTCTTCCCAATTTTTCCCCAGTCATTGCTGACCAGTACCTCTTTATTTTTTTCAAGCTTTAGGAGGATAACATATGCTTGTTCTATAATTTTCCCTTCGGGCAAACCCATCGCTATGTTTTAACGAGCCTAGCGATAGTGAAACTCGTTCTCGTCTATAGACAAGTTTGTCACTATTAATCTTTTTAACGAGTTTAACGACAAAGATAACTCGGTCCTTTTCAATTTTAGAGATTCTGAAAAGGAACGTAAAGTTAACTCCAAAATTCCTTTTTCGTCATCTAATCCCTTAAGTCCGAAAAAGTATAAAACAATACAGAAGGGATGAATTTTCGATAGTTTTAACGAGCCGAACAAAACAAGCGCTCGATCTTTTTGTGTAATAATCCCTCAGGTCCAAAAAGATTAAAATCTAGATGAGGGATAACACTTCATGTCCCTTTAACGAGCTGGAAGGCCAAGGACTCGGCAATCTTTTCATATTTTACGAGTCAGTTGAAAAGAGCTTAAAGGAGACTCGTCTTTTGAGGAACGAGTGATAAAACTGGTAGCAGCTGATTCCAGGTAAGGTTTGGAATTTTCCAATCACGGCAGTGTCACAAGGATGGCTAGTGAGATCACTCTTCGTAGCTGTTCCTCAAAATGGGTAAACAATCAAATGGAGGTGACTGATCAGCCAATGAAAAAGTGGAGGTGACGGTGCAAACACGACCAAGGCTTTAATGGCTGAAGTACTACATTCACGGTGGTTATTTACCGAGGAATAGTTCATTTTTTAACGAGATTAAACGCGGGTGGAAAAATTTTCTCATGTCTTATGTTTATTTTTTAACGAGCTTGAACTATGTGCTAAAACTGCTCGATGCGGGTTTATTTTTTAACGAGCTTGAACCTTGCGGTAACACTGCTCGATGCGGGTTTATTTTTTAACGAGCTTGAACCTTGTGGTAACACTGCTCGATTAATACAGTCGTGTGATAAGAATGTCCCATACAAAAACCGACAACTTTTAGAGTTTTGCCCCACATCCTTTCTTTATGCAAGTTAGGAGACGACCAATCCTACGAGTTTAAAGGGTTAGAGGTCCTAAAAATTTAAAAAATAAATAGTCGCTCTTCGCTTGCACTCCAAAAGGTTTGCATGCCCCCAGGTATAAAACAGAATTTCAAGGTTACCCCTTCTTTAGTCCGTTAAAACATTTGTTTTACCGAGAGAGGTCTACCTCTTACAGGTTACCCAAAGATCGTTCTATTCAAAGCGCAAAAAAAACACTTCTTCGGCGATGTCTACCGAAATAAATAAAGGTGAGTGGCGGTGCTCGCCAACTCACATAACTTTGACAAGGGAATCTTGTTCTAGAATAACCCCCTCTTCCAATCATGGACGGGGGTACAAACTAGTCATATTTTCTCGCGGAAAACTACCCTATACCCGAATTTTTCCTGCCGAAGCAGACCAGGGTGCATGCCCCCTGGGTTTCAGTCATATCCCTCCGAATTACTCGCGCTCATCGGGAGGACGGACTGGAGATTGAGACATTTCTTGCGTGAAAAGACCATTCAGGGATGGTATATGACTATTTGCTCTGTATGATCCGGGGAATGAAAGCTGGTCCACGAGCTTGACCACTCTTCCTTCGTGCGGAAAACACATTACTCTAAAGAGTGAGGAGACAATTGCTCCCATGCAATAAATATAGTCTCGTCCAAGGAGTAGATTGTAATCTAGGGGTCCTTGAACTACCATTACATTCATGTGAATGGCTTTCCCTCTCAATGTTATGGGCACATCGGGAAGGATCCCTAACGGTCGATTGGTTCCTTTATCAAAGCTTGTCAGATTTCTCATCTCAGGCAAAAGCGGTGGAGAACCAAGCGCTTTCCAAGCAGTTGAGGAAAGGATACTCACAGAAGCCCCCTCATCTATGATGGTACTAGCCATAACCATTCTATATATCTGAACAATAATTCGGAATGGTACACTAGCTGGTAAACAGGGTCTGCCTAGTTGATTCCAGTCGAAGGAGACAACTAGGTTGCTTGGAGGTGGGACCGAATAGACGGCCGGGTACGAATCTGACGAACTTCCTTCCTGCGGTAACGGAACGGGTAAATTGCCCCCATGTTCGTTGGAGTCTGTGCTTATGAAAAGAATTTGGACGGTGTCATCCTTGTTCTCTTCAGTGATTGTATCATCTGAAGATGGAACCTTTGAAGGCAAGACCGGGTCAACTGCCGCCTCGACCTTTTGACTTTCGTCTGGTATGGATTCAGACGGTTCATATTCAATGACAGATGCTTCGGCCGACCACCTGAGCGGGTCAGCCGGATTTTCAACTAGTGACGGACTCGATAAGAGTTTTTTATATCCAGGAGGAAGTCGTAACGGTGAAACCGGACGATCATCCAAATAGCTTCGTCTAAGAAGGGACAACGGTGGACGGCATAATCGCCTTCGCACAGTTTACAAGGAAATCTATATTTTCCTTTTTGTCCTGGGGCTTCACTTTCACTAGTTGATGGTGTGTTTTCAACATGATCATCAGAGGTTGATGACACCGGGTTGTGCAAACGAGGAGACCAGTCCCTTAAGATCTGAGGGATGCAGGGACAATCTCTGTGAAAATGGTCTCCTTTGCAAATGACACATGGCGATTTAGGCCTGGTCGGTGCAATGTGTGGATTTTCGTTAGACGACACTCATTTTCCCCCATTCGCTTTTGGCTCCTTCTTCTTCTTCTCTTTCTTCTTCTTTTTTTTCTTCTCCTTAGGAACTTGACTTTTGGCTTTACCAGCCCCATCAAGCGAAGAGGAAGGAGGAGAGGAAGAATTAGAGGAAGTGGAAGGTTGGTGGGTAACTTTGGACTCGTCTAATTGCTGATTCGATTGTTCAGGAATAGTGGTGTTCTGAATGACAGAGGTTGAGAAGAGCCATACAGGCAAACCAATTGTCAGTCCTGGAAGCGACAATGTGGCCATATGGGGTGCACCAACATCTCCCCAAGAGGAGAAGGGACTAGGATTTCCCCCAAGGGGAATTCCTTGGTTGGTGGACTCCATTTTCTCAACCCAAGATCAACGTAGGAAAGGGGTAATGAATATTCCATTTAAAATAAATTTTTAGACGCTTTGAAACAACTTGTTTTTTCAGTTTTTAAGAGTCGAGAAAAAACAAAAGATGACTCTAATCGCCTTCGATTTTTAATGAGTCTGAAGTGACAAGTGCTCAGATGGACCTTTTCCATTAAGGAGTCTGAAAAGGAACGAAAGGGACTACTCTGGAAGTCTAGGTAAAGGGAGTACCAAACCAATCACAAAACTACAAAATACTTTTTACGGTACGGCAGTCAATCTTCCCGAATGCTGTGTTCAGTGCATTGCGATCGATAGGGCGGCAGACACGGCTTCCTATGGATAAATGATTTAAGCCTATAGGGGTCTCCCAAAATATACTCGACGGTACGTGGGAGCATAAGTCCGTACTGGCACTTATCGTCTCAAAGTGGAGGAATCACCCAACCATCAGTGAGAACAACAGTTACCAGGTTTTACGACGCCGGAATACGTCTCTAGCCTAGACCTCTAAATGTTGTGCGTTAAGTTCCAAAGCGTTGTTAGATTCATTGAATTTATTTTAAGTTGATCTTGTTTATGAAGTTTGCCTTTCGGGTTCACCACGAGATGTAGATGTAATTCCTAACATGCAATCTAAAGATGATAAACAAACTTTTATCTCTTTTGTGCAATGAAAATCCTAGCTACTAGGGGAAAAGAAAGACACAATCTTTTCATAAAGAGCAAAGAGCACACCGTAAATGCACTTTCCTAAATCAAGCCAAACAGACTGTCTATATGCAAATGCACATGCATGTATTTGTTTTCGACTTTCTTAGTATATGGATACTAAAAAGAAAGTTGATGCACAAATCTGAATTTATTTTCAAGCGACAAACACAAACAAGCTTCTTTTCGAAATCAAAAGATAGAGACGATTACTACACCTTATGATTTTGAAATGAATACTCATTTTTGACACTAGAAAATCACAAATTCAGACCAAAAGCAATAGTAACAGTATAATCAACCATCAACATCAATCAAACTCTTTCCTACGATTGAAATCGACACTTACGACAGATTCAAATCAAAGGACGATAGTACGCTTACGTTACTTTCGCTAAGGAGAACTGTAAATGACTCAACAAACACACAAAAACATCTGCAGTTCTTTTGTACAAAGGAGGTGGAATAACAGCAAGGAAAAGGGGTTTCAAACAGACATATACTGATCACAGGCAGAAAAATGCAGAGATAGAATTGGGAAGAATGAAACACAAGAACCACAGCTGCACAGGGCTAGTCTGATCAGCGCACCTGTAACACAGAGAATCTGAAATGCAGCGCAGGTTGCCCTTTCGGGAAGTGTGCTGAAATTCAGGATCTCTTAACAGTACCTGCGCTGGGCCAGAAACGAGAATCTGTCCGGGTTCCGGGTCACAGTTTGCAGTTCAGTCTTTGGTTTTTGGCCGAGTAAAAGCAATCAGTAATTCAACAATCAGGGGTAGATATAAGGAGGATCTAAGAGCTATCACAAGGGCAATCAGATAGTTTGTGAATCAGTTGTTCAAATCATAAACAGATCCAGTGAATGGATTGAAGCAGCAGATGTCTACTTTGCATTTGTTATGGCAAATGCAGTTCGAATGCCACTTATAAGTTTATGAAACAAACAAACAAAGAATGATAAACAAACAAACTAATTAGCTCCCCAGTGGAGTCGCCATTTTGTTACAGGGAAAAGTGTCTATTTAGAACTGCTCTATCCCACTAAGGTGTGACAGCTGCCTTAGAAACAAACAGAGAAAAACTACTTTTGTATTTCCTTTATGAACTATAGATAGAGAGGAATAGAAAGAACCAACCTGTGTCTTGCGCTGATCCTTTGATCCAATCCCTCTCTTCTTTGATAGTCTCCAGCTACCTGCTCCCTTACTTGCCCAGCTTCACAAAGTACCTATAAGATCACAGAAGAAGAACACTATACAAAGACATGGATCTATATTCATAAACAACTTAGGATCAGATTTAAGTTAACCATACAAATGTAACAAGCATCAATGATACAAAAGCATGGAGGAAAAACTCAAATAATTTTTATTGATAAACAAGAAAAGATCCAGGAGGAGTTACAACCGGTGGTTCCTGACCCAGCATCAACCTCCCAGCAAAGAAGCCCCTCTTCACCTCAAACAAAGCATAGATCACCCAATACTCTGATGTTTGTCTCAAAAACCAACAACAATTCCTTACAATATGCAAAATTCCAGCCTCTGGATCTCTGGGATGAGGAATCCATATATAGATATGTGTAAGGAGGATGAGTCAACTTGTGATTTGATTAGTGTCTTCTCTCTGTTAGTTCTTGCTTCCACTTGGAGACTGAGGGCCTCTTACTCATCTTTGGTCGAATTCAGTGAGGCAAGTGTCACAGGAGAAGATTCTGGAAGCTTCCATTGCCTCTCCACCTCGCGGAATGACACTGCCATTTGTCATTTCTCGCCCATCACACCCTACAGAAGGGAGTTTTGAAATGCAACGCACCCTCATAGTGTATTTAGGTGGAATGCAACGCACTTAGCTAGTGGAGCAGTTGAAATGATCCTGTTTTGACCAATTCTGAGCAGATTCTGGTGGAGAACTTCTGGGAGAAGTTGTAATTTGTTGACCTTGTTGCTTTAGGGGTTAGAACAACACTTTTAGGGACTTAGGAGCCCTTGGTTTATGGACATTTCATGCTTGGAGTTGTAAGGCACAAAAATGTCTATAACAATGAATGTATTGGGATTATTTAGAGGATGTTCTCAAAATCTCTAATGAGTTATTGTGGAACTCATCTCTAATATATTTAGTTCCTTCAAACAAGTCATTTTACCATTTATTTTTAATTTTTTCTAGTTCAGTGAATTTCCTGGAAATTTCAAGATTAATAGAGGAAAAAGAAACGTATATAAGGTAGAAATGTTAAAATGTAATTCACTTTATTTTCAAAGTTGTAGGTTGCACAAATTAGGGCTTGTATAATATTCAAACTAGGCTTAAATGAGTGGTTTCAATTCAAAAAGTCATATATAAAAATGTCAAGGCCCAAATCAAGTTTCACTTGTGGAATTGAACATAAGATAGAACAAAATGTTTTAGATCCGAATTTCAAACATATAGGGGAATTAGTGGCAAAATGGCAGTATGTACCAGTTTACTCTCTTGAAATAGGATAAAAAAAAATATGTTATAATAATTTCACCATAACTTTATGTTAGAAGGTCCAATTCATAAGCGAATAGAAAGATTCTAAAGTTGGCATATTTAATTACATCTTGTGAAATTTTAAAATCTAAGTCCCTAAATTTTCAAATTATAGGCTATTTATTTGATCTAGTCCTGAAACTAGGCTTAAACATGTAGCTTTATTAAAACATTCATAGTGGAAGCCTGTGAAATCTAAACTAAGAGTCATTCATGGAATTAAAAATATGACAAAGTAGGGCCTTTAACTCCATATTTTATGGCGAGTTACAAAATAAGGAATGTCGCTCACCTAGGAGACCCAAAATAAAAATAAAAAATTGAGAAATTGATTGTAACTTTTTTCTTGGAATAATGCAATCAAGTGAGACTTATGGAATTATAATAAATACATATCAAATAGTTGCATGTCAAAATTTTAGATTCAAAGTGATATGGATCTTGGTGGCTAAGATCCAAGAGACTTGAATGTGGAGAGAGGAAAGAAAGCATACAAAATTTCCATGAAACTGATCACAAGAACATTGATAAAACTACAAGAACTAAATACATCACAAAAATATGAAAAGAGGGAGAGAAAGAATTCGAGAAGAAGGATTCCATTAAGAAGAACCATTACATTCAATGAGGCTAGTTTTGGGACCTCTCCTTCTCAACCTTCACTCCATTTCTATTGTCATCTAATAAGTTCCGTTTTTGACCGAGTCGGCTTTAACTAGGGTTTACTTCACTAGTTACATATCTATCAACATCCCTTTTTACATAAACATATGAATTTATGACTTATATATTCAAACTTATAATATAGCCGCCAAGATGTGGATCACAAAGTCACTGTAATCTAGGATATATATCATTTATAGTTTTAACATATAGAACAAACCCCAAATAAAGGCTTCATAATATATGTTAAGTTAAAATAACATGGCTTTTGATTGGAATATGTGGTGATTCAAAATCCATTGGAAGATGGAAAAAAAGGATAATATACTAGGAAAGAATAAAAAAGATCTAGGATCAATATTACGAAGATAGTGAAGTTGGCATCTGAGGGTTTTGGTTAGATTATAAGGTAGGTCCTAATGGGAATGTGTCAAATTAGAGGAGAAAAAGAAGAAATTAATCATAAGGAATGATTGGGGATTGCAAAGAAAATTGATAAAATTCCTTTTATAACATGTTTTTTATTTTACATTAAACATCAATGGTGGTGGACGGGTCTTAGTGAAGACACTAGCCTAAAATCCATATAGGAAAGAATTGAAAGATTCTTCTCAAATAAATGTATTAAGGGAGAAAAATTGGAGTTGATCCATAAAACACAAAATGATTTTTTTTTAAATGATAAAATAACTTAAGAAGAGATCAACTATACAAAACACAAGCCCTTAATGAAGCATTCATCGAGGATAATAAAAATTTAAAGGAAATATTATTAGACACAATAAGGATGAAGAAATCTACAGATTACAAAACCATAATTATATATTACCTGATGAGGTTAAAATATTGAAAGAAGAACATTATTGTCAAAATCAAGAGAAAGAAATGATATTATATGAGGAGATTATCAAAATACTTGAAGAGGAAATTTGCAATAAGGTTAAATAATTTTTATACGGAAGACATGAAATCAAAAATACATTCTACAATTGAAGAAGGATGAAATAAATTGATGAATAATTTCAACCTTAATCCACAAAAGTAGAAGAAGAAAAGATACAGGATGTCACCCAAAAAGACATGGAGTTAAACTCAAACTTAAGAATGTCAAGGTTAAACATGAAATTTGTTTCAAAATAATGAATTATTAAAGATCAAACACAATAGTTAATGAATATCATTATATCAAAAGAGAATATTAATGATAAAGTCATGGAAGATAAGGCCAACTTTTAAAGGCGGAACATTATTGGCATCTTCATCATAAAAGGAAAAAGACAAAAAACGTGAGGAATATATAGACATCCTCATTGAAATCAATGAGTGAAGTAGATAGAATCAATGATATTTATAATGCAAAGCATTAAATAATCGTTATTCAAACATGATGAATTTATTTCAAAAGAAAGAAGTATGGAAGATCAAGCACAATAGTTAAAGAATGTTAAAGAATGTCATTGTATCTAAAGAGAATATTAAAGATAAAGGTGTTGAAGATGAAGGCCAACTTTCAAAGGTGGAACCTTTGTCACACGGAATAAGTCGATCTTGCGGACAAGATAGACCTTCCTAGAATCTAAAGAAGACCTAATGACAAGCAAACCAACTAGACACTATCTTTCTCTAAATATGTTTTTATAAACAATGGCAAACAAGTGTTTTTAGGGCCTACCTTAGGTCCAACGCAAGCTTGTGGATGCCCTCGCTCCTTCGATTCAAATGAGCTCCTTTTCGTGAATCTCCAAACACAAACAAGGCAAACAAATTAAATAGCACCTGCAAAGCCAATTGCATAAAACATATTTAACATTAAAGTCAAGGAGTCCATGAAACAAATAACATGAGATACTTGTTGAGAAAAATTAGTTTGATTGTATTAATTCAAAAGAAGAAGAACTTTACAACCTTTGCCTTGACGCTGTACAAGCTCCTCCCAGGGTCCAGCAAGAAGTTTCCTCTACTTTGACAAGTTTCACTCACTCCCCAATGAAGCCAAAAAGGTATGTGATCTCTCCTCTTAAGCTCAACTAGGAAGTCTTGATTTCACCAGCATTTACCCTCAAAAAATGTTCAGCTTCTAACCTCCTCAGCAACCAGCCCAATGCCTGTATTTATAGTGCAATGGAGGGAGGTTACTAGGTCCTCCTTCAATGGGATAAAGCCCTCCTTCAAAGGGATAACTCCTCTCATTAAGGGATTAGCTCCTTTTCTTTTGGGATGCATGAACCACCTCAGAGCGAACAATCCATGTCAAAATTCCTTCTAGAAACCTCTAGAATTAACCCAAAGTGAGTTTTTTAAGATAAAACTTGCGCCTTTTGACTTTCACAGGGGTCCGCACCTACACCATTAGGGACAGAGCGGGAAGGTCCGTAGTTTTTGTACACAGAAGGTGCAAGACCGCAGGTGACAGTGAGAGGAAATGCAGAACTAGAGTTACATTGATTTTTAATGTCTTTCTCCCATTTCCAAAGCTTGATTTGAAGATCTGAGGTCTGAGACTTGCTTAGGAGGACAGTACAAGTGATGATAGACCCATACTGACTGCAAATAATCATGGTGACAATATTTTTGTGTAACAGATTGCCCCCTAAAGTGCGAAGTCTATAGTAGATGAGGATTTCTTATCATTTAGGAAGATTGAAGTACTTTATCATTTCGAGGATCATCTTGTGGAGAGCCCGGTTGGAACCTGTAAAAAAATTCAATGCAAGATATATATATGAGATCATATCATCGTTGAGGTAGGAATTCCCATACTCAGATCAAAACTGACTAGAAAAACTAACTACTGCTCTGATATAGGAATGATCTTGTAAAAAATCACAAGTAAAGACTCATGTGGACACAGTATGGACGTAGCCATCTGTTTATGAATAGTCCATTATATAATGAATACAAAATTCCTCGCAGCCTGGATCGTGGAAACTAGATCCAGGGTCTTCATTTCTACTTCCCGAAACAGTACGATTCTATCCATGCGAATGAATGTGTTGATGTCGAACATGGTAGAAACCACTTGATTACCAGTCAATAATGTAAACTGTTAACAAGTGTGAGAGAAACCACCAGTGATGTCAATGGCTCTCAAAGTACCCAGTACAATCCATGAGATGCGAATAAATGTGTTGATGTCGAACATGTCACGGAATCCTTTGATCGAAAGTCAATGATGTAAACTGTCCTCAAAGGTGAGAAACCTGCCATTGAGGCATGCAGATACCAAGGTACTGACGATTCCTAGATCATCTTTCTAGATAATGAGCTGATGTCGATAGAAAGCGATCCGTCGTAGGCAAGCCCACAACGCGAAATCATAGATCAAGTTGAAGAAATTTAGATGCAAGGACTGACTTAGGGATGGTCAAGATGGATGACAGATATTTTGCAGATGAATGGCTTATTGGCAGTGATCTCTTGAACACATAACGACACTACAGATGGCTTGGTGACAATTGACCCAAAGTTAATACCTAGAAACCCGCTGAAGACTTTCAATGTGGTTTGATCAACTGTTAGACAAAGGATTTCCCAACCCAGGTGAATAAAAGTGTCGTGTTCAAGAGTGATTACAAAGTATGACAAACAGGATCATTTTCTCTCTTTTCCCCCACCATTTCTGGCAAGTACCTCTTTATTTTTGACAAGCTTGAGGATGATAACAATTGCTTGATTATAAGCTCATCCTTCGGATGAGTCCAACTTAGTTTAAATTCGAACCCTAAGAAGGAGTGGTTCATTCCTGTTTGTAATTGAACAGGTCCTTTACTGTGAAATTTTAACGAGTCCAGTATAGGAGAAACTTGGCGTTTTTCAATTTTAGAGAGTCTGAAAAACTTAAGAAGACTCCAGGGTTGACCTTTTCCATAAATTTGTGTCTCCCAAGCCCGAAAAAGTATAAAATAATACTTGAGAGAACCGCTTGATCTTTTAAGACCAAGGAGTACTTTTTTTCATTAGTGCCTTTGACCTGAAAAAGTAAAAAAGCGATCAACGACATGTCGTTTTATGACCGATATCGAATTTGAAACGACAAAAATCCGGCAATCTTTTCATGTTTTTTACGGTTGGAAAAGAGCTGTAAGTGGACCATCTTTTAATTTCGTTTTAACGAGTCTAAAGAAACACTCAGCAATCTTTTCATGTTTTAGGAGTTAGAAAAGAGCTTAAAGATGACTCTACATGTTTTTTCGTCGAAAATGATAGATTTCGCCTAAATAATCCTTTATTCTACACAAAAACACAAACATTACTCATACTTGTTTGAAATAGATAAAAATGTCGCAAAAATACCTTTTCAAAGTGAAACATAAACAAATTTGCAATTTATTTACTCAAAAAACTTATAAAAAGGGTCTTTGTCAATTCATTTTTACCATTTGAATTTGGGTGAGAAAATAGTGCTTTTGCTTAGAAAACTTCCAATGAAGATTGCGGAAAATCCAACCGTCGGAATCGAACGCCATCTTCTCCAGGTAATCCACATCATCCTACTCTTCATTTTTAACCATTTAATTTCTTGTTTTATTCATTTATTTCATTTTTGGGAGGGTTTTTAGGCACAAAACCCGCGCGTGGGGGCCCGCAGGTTTACCATTGCGGGCCTGCGGACCCCGACTTTTTCTCCATTGGGAAAAAGCTCGGGGTCCGCACCTTCCATGTAGACAAAGTGCAGTCCCACGCACTGTGTCTAACTCGGAGGGTGCGGTCCCCGTCGCAAGGGTTTTTAACCCAAAAATTCTCAAAAATGGACCACACAAAATAATTTCTACCATTTTAATTTGTCTTTATACTTGATGCAGAGAGTACATCATGCTAGATTGGCGTGAACGAGAGCATGAGGACGTGGATGCTGCCGCATGGAATCATCAGCCTTCACTTGATGCTTTGAGGACATGCGGATTGTACAAATACTGGGCCATTCCTGGCATGAGGGCTCAGGTGGATTTCTTACAGTGGTTGGTTGACAGATGGAGCATACAGGACCAATGTTTCTTCATTGGTGGCCACCAGCTCGAAATCGAGCCAGCGGACATATATTTCTTGACTGGTTTGCCTAAGAGAGGCGAAGACTTGACTCTATTTGGGGCTAGGCCAGGTGGCCAATCTGTCGATAGCCTCAGGCTAGACAACAACCAGGCTAGAGAAAAAGGGATAGACATAAAGACCATATCCGGTCCTGAGCTCATGGTGATTGCGTTCACTGTCACCAGACTTTGCGGAGCTACCGCATTACATATTGCCACCGGATCCCAGATGTGTATGGCAGTTGATTGCTTTCGAGGCACCATCTTCAACTGGTGCGATGCGGTGTTGGCCAAGCTGAAAGGCCAACTAACCAGGGCCAAAAATGGACAACTAAATACCTTTGGTTATCGGGCTTTGGTTGTGAGTTTTGGCCTGGAGAGGGTTCCTATGCTGATCCCACAGCACCTTACTATTGGAGTTGGGCTTCCTCGAGAGCCCAAACTGATGCGATGGGTCACAGTTATGGCCCGTCACCCGGAAGAGAGGACAGAGGTTGCTCGATTCAAGCCTGAGTATTTCCAATGGCTAGAAAACCAGGGCTTTTCCATTCAGGACTTCCCTTACACTGGGATAGATTTTCGTGGTGACCCAGACATGGTTCTTCCACCAGGAGAGCAGTGGGACGAGTCAGGTAAAATATTTTTCGACATTTTTTCTATTTTAATTTTTTGTTATTTTTTCATCGTCTCAAAACTGATAGTAAAAATTTCAAATGCAGATGTGGGTCCACAGCGACCAGCCGCTCTCCGGCCTTACGAGAGGAAGCAACCAGTTGCACCCGCGCCAGCCCCACAGGACGAATGAGCAGAGGTTTTGGCCGAGTTGGAGGGTCATCTCGAGCGCTTGATAGGAGATATTCCTGAGACCACTATAGACGACATTCCTTGTCGACTTCAGCGCTATGTGATTGGGGTCCCAGGACCTTTTAGGAGGTTCCTTTGCAAGGTGGCCCGTGCAGTGGTTTCTTATAGAGATCATCACCAGTGATAGGATGATCGCCTATTGTGGGCACATGTGACATTTTTGTCTTTTGTACTTATCATTTTTGCCGATCATAAGGTGTTTTTCAACCTATGATCGAGGATGATGTATTTTTTGACACACTCCTATATATATATATATATATATATATATATATATCACTATTACCGGATTATCTTGTAAATCAAGTTATGGAATGGTTTTAAATTTACATGTATGATTATTGCAAATGTCTATTTAACATTCGAGAAGCAATTGCATCTGCTAATGTATTTAAAGATCTTGGAATATGCTGATATTCAATATAATCAAATTCACGTTCCAAGAGACGCACTCTCAAAAATAATCTCAATAACACTGGATTTCTAGTGGCATACACTCTATTAAGCTGTAATACAACGAGTTCAGAATCTAACCTCACTATCAAACTCTGAATCCCAAAAGAAATAGATTTAGATAATAACTCAATCACTGCACTATACTCGACAATGTTATTCGTTGTTTGACCGAGGCTTACCCCATGCATAGATACTAACTCGTCAGAGGGTGAATAGATAACCCAAGCTGCGGAAGAGATGTTCCTTGTATTACGACAAGCACCATCAGCGAAACCAATGTATGTTTGGAGAGGCATCGACATCTGCAATATCAAGAGTGAAACCAAGATAAGTAGGAATAATGACAAAAAACACTCTCTAAGCTAAGCACACTATTTAAACTAAAAAACACCAGCTAGAAAGAAAAAACTATCCTAACTAAAAATCTCCATACCCATTCTTTTAAGCATAATACCTCTTTAAGTAAAGGCCATTTCTGGGTTTACCCAAAGAGTCCCCGTCAAAGTCTACCAATTCATAGGCTCCTTTGGCTAGCTTTCGCTTGACAACATAGGGACCATGCCACATAGGAACGAATTTTCCAGCACCTAATTTATCATTAGCTTGATCATAAACTAAGACTAGATCTCCTTCTGAAAAATTTCGAGGGGTCACATTTCGATCATACTGAGCTTTCATTCGTTTTGCGTGAGTCTCGATTGCTAATGCAGCATCACGTTGATTCTCATCTAATTGAGCCAAGTATAACAAACGCTTTTCCTCTTCGGAAGTGGCTGGAAGTAACTCGATGGCCATTTTCAGTGACGGGATTTCGCATTCAATGGGTAACACAGCTTCCAAACCGTAGACTAGTTGGAAAGGAGTGAACCCTGTTGATGTTTTTACTGAAGTTCGGTATGCCCAAAGCGCTGAAAATAGCATGTTGTGCCAATTCGACCGATGAATCCCAATGATTCGTCGGATCATGATGACTAAAACTTTGTTGATGGATTCAACCAGACCATTCGCTTGTGGATAATAAGGGGTTGAACTATCGTGACGTAAACCAAGCTGGCCTGTAAGTTCGGTCATCATAATGTTTCGAAAATGATGCCCATGATCAGTGATTATCACTTGTGGGAACCAAACCTAGCAATTATATGATTGAACACGAAAATTGCAGCAGTCTTGCCGTCTGCCTCAAATGTAGGCATCGCCTCGCCCACTTAGTAAAATAATCTACCGCAAGGACGATATACGCATGCCCCCCGGCCGAGTGAGGGTTACATGTAATAAAATCGATACCTAATTTGGCAAAAGGACCAATGGAAATTATAGGGTGGAGAGGAGCAGGTGGAGCACGCATCTTACGATAAAAAATATGGCAGTTGTGGCATTTTCGGACTGTGGTAATACAATCTTTAAATAAAGACGGTCAGAAGTAGCCAGCGCGAAATATCTTTTGGGTTGTGGCAAACCCAGACATATGACCGCCACACGCTCCAGAGTGATAGTCATTTAGAACCCTTTCAGCTTCCTCGTGAGTTAAGCAGCGTCAAAAAGCAGAATCCGCCCCACGGCGATAAAGAGTATCTCCAATAATCCTGAATTGTTGGGACTAGAAACGAATCTTTCGACGTTCTGACCGTGAAATTTCTGGCCAAAAGGATTGGGTCTGGAGATAAACGATGATATATCCATACCACGGATTTAAAGTGCTGATTAGAAACAAGGATTCGTCCGCAATGGGCTCCTCTGCCACAGTTTCCGTGTCAGCACGCGGGAAGTCACACATTAACTCCGCAAAAACTAAAGATTTCTTAGACTTAGATTTCTCAAATTCCAAGTCGAACTCCTGCAGGATAATGATCCATTTAGAGTACTTGCCCCCTAGAAATTGCTTGGTCAAAATGTAGATCATAGGGTTGCAATCCGAAATTACCATAGTTTTACGTAGTAGAATGTAGTGACGAAAACGTTGGACAGCTTGAACAACTTCCAATGCCAATTTCTCCACATGTGAGTATTTTAGCTCAGTTGGATTTAAAGTTCGACTAAGGTAATATATCACATGTTCAGTTCTGAATTCATCTCCCTGAACTAAAACCATTCCAATGGTGGAATGAGAGGCAGCGAGATACAAGAAGTAATCCTGGTTGTAGTTGGGAGGATGCAACAAAGTTGCATGGGTCAACGCGTGTTTGAGTGCATCAAAATATTTCTGAGCTATCTCATCCCAATAGAATGGAGTATTTTGCTTCAACAACCGGGTAAAACCCTTTGTGACCTCGGCGTAGTTAGGAATGAATCGTCGTAAAAAGTTTTCTTTCCCCTGCAAACTTTGGAGTTGGCGAAGACTCGAAGGAGGAGGCAATTTGATGATAGCTTCGACCTTTGAGGGATCAACGCAAATGCCGGCTTTCGAAACTACAAACCCCAGCAATCGACCCGTTTCTATACAGAAGACACATTTGTGTGGGTTCAACCGAATACGATAATGCCTACACCTCATAAAGATTGCTCGTAAATGGACGAGGTGATCAGCTCGATGTAATGAATGAGCAGGCAAGTCATCGAGACAGGGTTGCACAATGTGCTTGATGTCATGAAACGCATAAGACATCGCCCTTTGAAAAGTTGCTCCGGAATTCTTAAGCCCAAAAGGTAACTTGCAATAAGAAAATGTCCCCCATGGACAAATGAAAGCCGTTTTTGGTTGATCGGCAGGTAGAATATTGATTTGATTGTATCTGGAAAAACCGTCCATGAAGGAGAATATTTCGCTGCCGGCACAATCATCAATGATTTGATCGATATAGGCAGTTGGGTAATTGTCCTTTGGACAGGCGCGATTAATATCCATATAGTCGATGCATATTCTTATTGTTCCCTGCTTTTTGTTAACCGGAGCAATATTCGATACCCAATCCCTTAATGGGATCGGATAAATGAAACCTGCTTTCAATAATTTTTCAACTTCTGCTTTAATTGCAGCAGCTTTTCGTGGGTGAATCTGACGCAAACATTCCGGACGAGTTTAGCATCCGAGTAAGTTTTGATCTCATGAACAACAATCGCGGGATCAATTCCTGGCATTTCCTCATAGGACCAGGCAAACACGTTGCAGAATTCTTGAAATAGGGCCTTATATAATTGAATTTCTTCATCTGTACACGAGGCACCTATATGAATGTTCTCAACAATTCCGGGCTTAACCGAAATGTCAATAGGAATAGTTCGAGAGATGTTTCCTAAATTTAACTCTGAATCAGGATGTTTCATTGGATTCTGAGATTCCTTGACATATTCAGTTGTAAAAATTGATGAGAAATCATTTTCAAAACGATCATCCTCAGGTAAAAACGAAGATCTGTGATGGAGATCTTCCCATGGTAAATCATCTACACATAGGATTTCATGAATTTGCTCATTAGAGTGAACAAGTTCAGAAAACATAGTTAAATCCGAGGTTGATGTGAAAAGTGATTCCCCATGGACCACATTCATTAAGTCATTTTCGGTTGAACATGGGTCGGAAAACGACTGCATGGCTTCATAGGCAATTTCATATGGACTCAAAGGCATCGCATTACCAAATGAGTCCATCTCAGATTCAGAAGGGACAATCCAAGGATCATCATAAATAATGGTGTCTGATGTAATCATATGAATGGTTGCAAATGAAGATGATGCGTTGATTGGAGGAAAAGGAAAAGTTCCCAGTAAACCGGCATCTTTAACTAATCCTACTCCAACATCCTTATATGGGATAGTCGTTTTACCGACATGCTGAATACTCTCCGAAGAGGCTGGGTAGGATGAAAAGTAAGCCAGCTGGTATATTGTTACAATCTTTCCATTATGTGGAAACTTGATTACTCGAAAGACCGATGAAACGACCGCTGTCATAGCGTAAGACCAACTTCGACACAAGAGAAGGTTGTAATCTAGAGGGGCATCAACCACCTCCACATCTAGACTAATGGTTTTTCCTTCAACCCCTATAGGCAAATCTTGTAGAATGCCAAAAAGATGAAACCCACGGCCATCAAAGGCCTTTAGAATCGTTGGGGATTGATTTAGCGAAGGAGAACCAAGCAATCGCCAACACTGTATTGACATAATACACGTTGAGGCTCCCTCATCAATTACGGTCCGATGAATAGGCCTGTTTTTGACTATCACTGGTATCTGGAAAGCCATTTGATGAGGCAAATGCGATGTACTATTTTCTAGATCGAAAATTATCAGGTTCGGGTCTTGAACGTCAACAGCTCCTATAGCCGACAAAAGTAATTTACGTTGTGCTGGACATGATTGCAGCACTTCCAAAGCCGACATTGCTGAGGGTGAAACAGCTAAATCCTCAACAATGTTATAATTCTGAGCCGCTCTCGCATGTGGATTAAAAGCTGACTTTCGAAGTATACCCTTGGAGGGTGGTTTGATTACCAAGTCTGGATTAGGTTTCTCGATCTGTAGTGGATCGGAACCGGGAGCTGAGGTTGATGGATTAGAATGAGAAGATTCTGCTTCTTTACCATCAACATGACTTTTACTACCATAATCTTGCGATCGTGTCATAATATTAACATGGGACATCATCAGTATGGGTTCTTCATTGGCATTCGAGGATGAACCTATCATCTTACTGTGTTGAGTCGGAAAAGGATCCTTCAAAACAACAGGAGTTTGGGAACCCTTGACAATCTTCGCAACCTCTCCACGATGAGGGCAGTCTCTTGTAAAATGTTCATCGTCACAAATGAGACAAGGATAACGAGGTTTGCTTTTTTCATCATTGGATTCCGCCTTTTCAGGTTTCTCCTTTGAACTTTTGTCTGTTTTATTCTTCTTCTTTCCTTTCTTCTTCCCACCGGATTTTGATTTGGCTGTAGATGACTCTACAATGTGAATATCGGTGGAGATCTCTGCAGAAGAATCTCCTGTTGGGGAATCAGGCAAGGTTATGATAGGGGAAGAATTCTTGGAAGACTTCTTCTTACTTTTAGTGTTAACCGTGCCAATCATACCATCAGCGGCATGAGATCCCGAAGGAGCTGCAGTGATTTGATTTTGCTTGGGAAGATCGGGGATTTTTTCGTGTAATGTACCCGACTGAGTATAGACCAAGTCAAGGTACTGTGCTTGAGCAATTACTTGCTCCTCAGTAAAAACTCCGGCTTTAGCAACATCTTCAGTGATCTTTGGCAACAAAGATTTTACAAACCACTGAGCCAAGATTTGATCCGGAATAAATACCTTCACTAAACATCGTCGACATCTCCACTCATGAATATGATCTAAAATGTAAGTGGATGTCGATTGTTTTAGCGAAGTTAACAATTTTATGCCATTGTCATATCGGACTGGCAACTGAAAATGAGTTAAAAACGAGGTAGCTAACTAACTAAAACTATAAAAAGTGCCTCACGGTAACTCAATGTACCACTTGGCTGCGAGACCAATTAGAGTGCGCTGGAAAAGTCTAAGATGGATTGAATCATCTGTAATGGAGTTAGATGCACACCAGAGGTGGTAAGTCATCACATGGTTCGACGGGTCCTCTCCTGATTTACCTTCGAACTTGGGAATGTCACTGGGCAACTTATTCGGCATTGGCGGCCAAAACGGAAGATAATTAATGGGATCGTTCGTTAGGCGCGACAAGTCAGGTAAGTCCAAAGTTGCGATAGACGGTAACTGCCGATTAGGATCCCTAAAACTCTGGGTCATGAGACCAGCCCCAGGAGGAGGATATCAGGATAACTAGGAATAGGAATCGCATTCGGGATATTGTATCCTCCCGAAAAACCAGGATTAACCAGACCGTACTGGGGTTGTTGATAAGTGTACCCAGGATACAGTTGATACTGATAGACTGGCTGCTGCACAGCAAGACCGAATTGGTACTGTCCCTGGTACGGTTGATAAGTGAATTGTGGTTGACTTATGACAACCGTACTTAAACCAGTTTGTCCTACAGGCATCTGAACCGAAGTTTGAATCGTAGATCCAGACGGTGGTAAAGATGTTTGAGGAGTAGATACAGGAACAGTAGAAACCGAAACCGTCGATAATCCAGAAGTAGGTGGGGTAGATTGAACAGATGTTGCAGCAGTTGTAGCAGTCGTTTGAGGCAGAGTATGAGGTGTACTAGGCCCAGGCTAAGAAACTACCGAAGGTACAGAAGTTTGAATGTTAGACTGGACTGGTTGCTGGGGTGAACCAGAAACTAAGGGTTGTCCAGTTTGAGATGACAACTGTACACTTGGCTACAATACCTGTTGAGCTTGTGATGGATCCCACACTATATTCATTCTGGGGTACTGACCCATAATAGGTTGAGAATACTGAGGACCATAACCGGATTTAGGGTAGGATTGATAATTGAAAGGTACATTTCCCGTTCCTTGAACATACGTTTGACCGGAGGGTGGTTGGAAACCTTGGTTCGAGTATTGACCTTGGGGTTGATACCCTTGAGGCACATACTGATACTGGGGTTGACCTTGAGGTATAAATTGATATTGGGGTTGACCTTGGGGTACATATTGAGTCTGGGGTTGGCCTTGAGGAACATACTATCCCATAGGTATGTACTGTCCTTGAGGTTGCCCCCCAGATGCAAATTGTGTACCTTGAGGTTTCCCCCCAGGCGTTAATTGAGGCTGCCCCCCAGGCTGTAACTGACCACCTTGAGGTTGAGGATTGGGAATAGAACCTGACATCATGCGAATTTCTTCTACACTCAACGGCTTAGTACCATTGTTTCCAGTTAATAACCCTTGCTCAATGGGTTGAGGAGATGCTCCCGAAAAAGTACCAGAAAGTGACTGATACCCGGAGGAAACAGAAGGACCGCCGTACAAAAAAGATTCGGGTGATTGAGTAAACATGGATGACTATCCTGCTATATTGACGGGAGTATAAAAACCTCTAGGTGTTGGGTGATAAGGAGCATGAGGTGGTGAAAAACTTAACCCTGAGTTTTCTAGAAAATTAGTCAAAGAAAGATACCAAGAACTACTCCTAGGTGGACTGTAAAAAATTGATTCACGCTCCCTTAGTTCAATAACAGGTTGATTTTCAGGGATAGGGATGCCTACTTCTTCTTCCGGAGTAAGTTCTTCAATAGCAATAAGTCCAGAAGGAAGATCTTGGGTGATTACTCTTTCTACCCTAGGTGAACCAGGACCACTAAAAGTTGGAGAAACAAACCCCGATGTCGGAGTAGCAGCAAATTCACTTTCAGGCTCGGATATTTCGGGTTCTTCACCTATATCACTAGTAGATGAAAAGCTACCAGCAATTTCGGAAACAGACACTGACTGTGGATTATAATCTGCTACTAACGGTTGAAAATCAGGATGTACTATGAAAGAAGATTCTCCTTCCTCAGGTGACCCAACTCTACTGTCTCTAGGAGTTACGAGGAATTTCAAGCCTTCAAGCTGGCTCGGTACTTCCTCAGGAGGTTGGCCCCGAAGTCTATGGGACTTCCTCAGTAACTCAGCCACGTTTACAAACTCAGGAGACTGACCCCGAAGTCTACGGGACTGTCTTGGTAATTCAGCCACAATTGAAAACTTTTAACTACTTCACACGCAAACAAAGTAAAATCTCAATGAAAAGCACCTAAAGTCTCTAAAGAACCAAACAAATTTGAATCACACGCCTAAAGAATCTAGGAGATCAAACACACACAAATAGTATCTTCCCGGACTGAAAACACTAGTTGGTGATGAAATCCAACGTCGCAGAGTTCAATACAGAAATGGCGGTTGGAACAGTTACCCCGGCAACCTGCTTAATGAATAGACTAGCACAAGTTCCTCCACTTAACCGTCTCGAGTGAAGTGAACCCCCCAGAAAATCCAAGTGAGTCTAGCCGACGTCTGCTCCAGGTATAGTGGGATCTTCCCACCACTGTCACCTCAGGAAGAGTCCTAAATAATATGGCCACTAAGGTTACCAACTGAGACAAATATACCTGGGGGAATAGTCTACGATCCGATACGCACGCAAGGGCAGAGTAGCAAGCTCAATCCCCTTGAAGGCTCCTTGACATAATCCAAGGTTTACCAACAAGTGACCCCAGGCTCATCGACAATGGTTAATCCGAGGTTTACCATTTTTAATACGTGAATATCTAGTGTCGTTCCCAATGAGGAAGGATTGATTCCCACACTGGTTCGGACACGATCTCGTGCTTCTCCTTTAAGAGAAGCTTTCCCAGAGCATAAATGCAACAATTGGATTTCTTCCCTACCACAAGATATAGCTACTTGTTTGTTTTTACTGTCTTGGAGAATTAATTACTCTCCTACTCCAAGACACTAGCCTAAGCTAAGTTGGTGTATTAGAGCCCTAGAAATAAAAACGTTACTAGGTGAATTTTACTTTGAGCGTTAATTTTAGTGGTTTTTGTTTAAGTACAAAGGTGTGGAGATGAAACTCGTGGTATGAAGACTTGACTCAAAATCACTAAAAATGCACCTAAGATGATCTAAACAATCTTTTTCTCTTCGATGAAATTCTAACTAAGAAAGAGTTTGAGAATGCAAATACTTTGTAAACACAAATCTTTCTCAATTTAACAAATTAAAAGAAGATTTTTTTCCTTTCCAAAGCACTCAAAACGAGACAACTAGTTATTTCACAAAAATTTCCCTTTTTCATTTCAAAGCACTCAATCACTACAAAACAAACTTTTTCCCAAAAGAGACTTTTATATTTTTTAAATAAAACACTCAAAACTATGAAAATGACTAACTTTAAGATCTACAAATTATAAAAACCTATTTGAAGTCAAAGCCTACTAAAAATCTTTTTTAAGGATGTTTTACTTACCAAGATGTAAGCTAAGGACCAATTTATGCAAAATCACAAATAAGTCAAGAACAACCAATTTTGTTATCTTTTTGAAAATGAAAATCCAAACTCTCAAACACAAGCTTTTCGAAGTTTTGTAAAGAGGAAACTCAAAGCAGATTCCTCAAACAAGGGGAGATTTCATAAATGGTCAGACTCATAAGAAGGCTGGTAGACACTAAGGTGATCTGAAGTCCCTACAGCTTCTAAGCTTAGAGCCACTACACAACCAAAATGAAAAAACAAACCCAACAAGCAAAACTCCTAGGAATTTCACTTAAAACCCTAACACCAACGAAATCAATCTAAGGAAAGCTTCTGACAAGTTATATGCAGGTCTGGACAGTGGATAACAATTTCTAAACAAACACTAAGCTAACTAACAGAGGAAATCTTAGGGTTTTTCAAAATTTTGACAGGGTCCGCAGGCCCACAGTTGACGCAGGTGCGGTCCCGCTCTGTGTTAAAAGCCAAGCTGCGGGTAGGTACGCACTGTGTCAAACGGCTAGGGTGCGGTCCTCTCTCAAAGCTATGAAAAACAAAAAATAACCCTGGATCTACAAACTCTACCCAATTTTACACACAACAAGCCAAAAACAGAAACAAAAACACAGTTTCTCAGGGCAAAGTAAAAACAAGGAAAACAATCAATTCCCTAGTATGGTCGCCATTTTGTCACACGGAATAAGTCGATCTTGCGGACAAGTTAGACCTTCCTAGAATCTAAAGAAGACCTAATGACAAGCAAACCAACCAGACACTATCTTTCTCTAAATATGTTTTTATAAACAATGGCAAACAAGTGTTTTTAGGGCCTACCTTAGGTCCAACGCAAGCTTGTGGATGCCCTCGCTCCTTCGATCCAAATGAGCTCCTTTTCGCGAATATCCAAACACAAACAAGGCAAACAAATTAAATAGCACCTGAAAAGCCAATTGCATAAAACATATTTAACATGAAAGTCAAGGAGTCCATGAAACAAATAACATGAGATACTTGTTGAGAAAAATGAGTTTGATTGTATTAATTCAAAAGAAGAAGAACTTTACAACCTTTGCCTTGACGCTGTACAAGCTCCTCCCAGGGTCCAACAAGAAGTCTCCTCTACTTTGACAAGTTTCACTCACTCCCCAATGAAGCCAAAAAGGTATGTGATCTCTCCTCTTAAGCTCAACTAGGAAGTCTTGATTTCACCAGCATTTACCCTCAAAAAATGTTCAGCTTCTAACCTCCTCAACAACCAGCACAATGCTTGTATTTATAGTGCAATGGAGGGAGGTTACTAGGTCCTCCTTCAAAGGGTTAGCTCCTCTCATCAAGGGATTAGCTCCTTTTCTTTTGGGATGCATGAACCACCTCAGAGCGAACAATCCATGTCAAAATTCCTTCTAGAAACCTCTAGAATTAACCCAAAGTGAGTTTTTTAAGATAAAACTTGCGCCTTTTGACTTTCACAGGGGTCCGCACCTACACCGTTAGGGACAGAGCAGGCAGGACCACATTTTTTGTACATAGAAGGTGCGGGACCACAGGTGACAGTGAGAGAAAGTGCAGAACCAGAGTTACATTGATTTTTAATGTCTTTCTCCCATTTCCAAAGCTTGATTTGAAGAGCTGAGGTCTGAGACTTGCTTAGGAGGACAGTACAAGTGATGATAGACCCATACTGACTGCAAATAATCATGGTGACGATATTTTTGTGTAACAACCTTAGTGACATCTTGATCATCAAAAATAAGACACAAAATGTAAGGCATATATAGACATCCTCATTGAAAAGAAGGAAGATGGTAGAATCAATGGTATTTAGAGAAACATGTATCGAACACTGTAACTGGACTTAAGGCAACTTGAAATAGATTCCATAAATGCAAGGGTGACTCATCGCAAATGCTCTGAACAAGGGTGACTCGATGATGCTGCCACATGGGGGAGGCCTGAAGGGGACCATAAAAACATGAGTAAATGATGGTTACTCATGACGAAAATCGACACGTGAAATCAATGTGTGGGTAAAGTGGTACCAGAATATAGATTTTTCAAAAGAAAAAATTATATTTTAATAGGTGGTAAAGTGGGACCTCATGGCTTCCTGGTGAAGTGTCACATTACTAAAAACAAAGGGCAATGGGCGATGAAAAAACTATGGTTTTTCCTATAAAAGGGATTCTTGCCCCTAAATCTGATTCATTTGCATAGTGAGCTATTGGAGAATTTGGAGAGGAGGAGAAGGCCCTAAATCTTCATAATATCGTAGCAGACAAACTGACCGATGGAATCTGGATTTATGAATTTCAGGTAGGTGGCCTTACTTGCTTAAAAATGGCCTTAATGCTTCTTGGAAGGATGGTTCCTGGTGAAGAATCAAGGTAAGAAAGGAATACATGAATGAAATACTAGAGAAGTTCTAGGATCATCTCCACCCACCAAGTCAAACATGGGGACTAGATGGTAAATGTGGAATCACATAGAATAGAATGTTTGAAAATATGGTATCAAGCATCGACGATATGTGATGCATATATGTCTCATTGGATAGGCCTGTAGGACAAAATATACAAGGAATGAAAGGATAATCGACCATACCTAGATTGTTGGGGTCTAGGTCAATACTTGTGTTAATAGAGTGAGAAAGATGGCCAAGATACATCATGTCGCCAAGCATGAGATCATTCCCCCTAGCATATGATTATGGAGGGGACTTATCAAGTATGCAGAGGTGGGAATGATGCCCCTAGTTGGATGAGTTTGTGGAGTGTCATTGTGATTCGAGTGCTCAAATAAGGGATTCAAGCATTCAATCCTACTGGGACAAGATCCCCCAAAGGATCATGAGGAGATACATGGGCATAGTTTCCCCCCATCATTTTATGGACATTCCATATGTATTTAGATTAGTGGACTCCAAAAACCATATCGATGTAAATAATATGGTTATGCATGATTTTAATAATGTGGTTTACCATTTGTTTATGTTATGGATGTCTTCTTGTGGGAAGAATGGATAAATACAGTTAGAGAAAGGAAATGGTGGATTACAAATCTCTTTTGGCACTGTATATATGAATCAAATGGACTAAATTTCTGGGTTCACATACATGGTGTCACTATACCAAGCTTGGCTTCTGATATAATGAAATGATGCTCACCTAGACAACACGGTGGTTGAACAACAACAATGTCTAAGGGACTGGGTTGTTGATGTAAGATGTAGGAATGATTAAGTGGATCATCCCCATTGTGACTTGGAGTGATATGGGACTCTAGAGGTTCTTTGGCATGGGGAAGAAGGATGGGACTAGAGTCAATACTACCAGATGCACTAGGAGGGTTGGGGATAATTGCTTCTCTTGAACGCTAAAAAATGGATTCCCCCTTACCCAAACATTGGGTGGAAATGTAATCGACACAAGGTGGATGTCGATCGAATTCATGGGTTTGAAGTAAGGGGTTATTGAACCAATCGATCTCACCATGTATGAAGTCTTTATACTCCATAGCATATCAGTTGTGGGTTTGTTGTGGAAGGAAGTACGCATGATGGTCCATATCTTTCCAAGGATAATCTAGGGTGGCCATGGTTTCCATGAGGTCTTCATCAGAATGGAAAATGGGGGGACTAGAGGAAGACATACCACATGATAAATAGGAGCTACCTGAGGTAACTTCATGAGAGACAAGGTGCACATATGCACTGTCAAGGGTGGGAGATAGGTGACTAGTAGATGTGAGATTTATCGATGTTGAGACAAAAGTGTTCCTCAAAGAGAGTTCAAGAGAATCACAATAGGAGACGTCTAGAGAGTCCCAATATATCAATCCCATGGATGATAACAGGTAGAGAATAGGAGCGGTATTATCCTTCATCTCAATATCAGGGGGAGGGATCATTGTGGGGGTTTGAGAGACCTCTTGCTCTGGTATAGGAGTGGGACTAGAACCCGCAGGTAGAGGAGAGGTGTGTTAGAAATTTCTATATTATAGAGAAGTGGAACACATAAAATATTGCATAAATATAGACATAGAACATGCATAAAACAAGAGACACAGATATACATGCGCAATTTGTGCTATGCCCATGGAGAAACAACCACTCCTTCCTTTTATATTATCCAGAAAACTAAAGAGATACAACCTACAACAGATCCGTCGTAATTCCCTCTTCACTCTCACACAATCTCCTCTCTGTTTCTCGCTTAGAATACAGATCTACATAGACGCAATACAATTCCCTCATATATAATGAGGGGTTTCCTTTTAGGGTAAAAAACCCTAAATTAAACATAACTTCTACCATCAGATCTCTGCATAATGAACGATTGAGATTGATTATTAAGTTACAAAATTTTACAAGGCAATTTCACATCTATTTTTAGCTTCGAGGGCACTACTCTGGATTGCCACCCCCCCTGGACCACCCTTGCAGCATACATTTTACGGGCGACGTTTCTGCCACATTACGAACTGGGGTCCAATGTGGAAATACTCTAATTAAAGAAGATGATCAGGCTCCACACCTAGCAATCTCCCACTTGGAGATTCATTATAGAAACTCCACCGCTGCTTCATTTATTGGACAATGACTCCACTTTGGACCTAGTTGTTTCTCATATTCTTCATCATACTTGAAGACCAATTGAAACTAAACAGACTCTTAGTTTCTCCCTGGTTACCACTTTTGTTAACATATTTGTACGATCCTAGCTAGTGTGTATATTTTCCAGCTTCAACTGTCCATCTTCCAATGCTAACAGTATGAAATGGTACTTGAGTTGTATATGTTTAGTCTTGGAATGAAATGCAGAGTTCTTTGGAAGATGTATGGCACTCTGGCTGTCACTATATAACCTGCCCAACTCATGCTTCTTACCCAATTCATCTAGAAACCTTTGTAACCAAATCATTTCTTTACTAGCAGCAACATACTATGCTTTTGTCATTGAGAGTGCAACAAAACTTTACAGTTTTGAAACCCAATGGACTGATGTTCCACCTACAATAAACACATACCCTATTGTGCTCCTCTTGTTATCTCTATCACTGCCATATCTACATCAACATATCCCTATAGAGCAATGTTTGAACCACCAAATCATAATGCTTGATTTATGGTACCTCTCAAATACCTGAGAATCCACTGCACCACCATCTAATGTTCTTTTCCTGGATTACTCATGTACTTTCTTAGAAATCCCACTGCATGTGCAATATCAGGCCTTGTACAGACCATTGCATACATTAAGCTTCCAACTACTGATGCATTGGAACTTTAGACATATAATCCATTTCTTCCTGAGTCTTGGGACACATTTCCTTAGTTTGAAATGGCTAGCCAAAGGTATACTAACTGGTTTTTCATTCTGCATACTAAACCTTTTCAACACCTTTTCTATGTACTCACTCTGAGACAATACTAATTTGTGATTCTTCCTATCTCTAGTTATTATCATACCAAGGATTTGTTTTGCAGCACCCAAATTCTTCATTTCAAATGAGTTTGCCAATTTTCTTTTGAGCACATTTATTTCCTACATGTTAGAACCTGCAACAAGCATGCCATTTACACACAATAACAATATAATATAGTTGTCATCATTTTTCCGTTTGAGATAAACATAATGATCAGAGTGACATCTAGTATAACCTTGTTCAAACATAAACCTATCAAATTTTAGATACCACTGCCTTGGAGCCTTTTTTAAGCCATACATTCTCTTTTTCAACCTACACACTAGTTTCTCCTTCCCTTTTATCTCATATCCTTGTGGCTGCTGCATATATATCTCTTCCTCCAAATCCCCATGGAGAAAGGTTGTCTTTACATATACATGCTCAAGATGAAAATCTTCAGCTGCTATTAGAATTAAAATAGTTCTGATTGAAGTCATTTTAACAACAGGAGAAAAGATCTCATCAAATTCTATACCCTTTTTCTGTGAAAACCCTTTCACCACAAGTCTAGATTTATACCTTTTTCTACCTCCATATTCTTCCTTCAACTTGTAAACCCATTTATTCTGCAATGTTGTTTTACCTGCAAGAAACCTGACTAAGTCCCAAGTCTGGTTATGTGCTAAGCAGTCCATCTCTTCTTTCATTGCTTGCTCCCACTTCTTCCTAGTTTCTACCTGCACTGCTTCTTCATAACATTCTAGTTGACCAGAATCAGTCAACAATACATAATATAATGAAGGAGAGTATTGTTCAAGGGGTCTACTTATCCTAATAGATCTTATAACACCACTTTCAGGTGTTTGAGGTGCTTGTTGCCATTGTGGTTGCTGTTTTTGTTCTGGTTGTTGATCATTATGATTTTCAAGCACCTTCACTTTTTCTGTGATGTCATCAAGCACTGTGTATTCTTTGTTCTCTTTTTCTTGTTTCTTTTCCTACATCTGATCCGTATACAAAACATTTTCATTGAATATGACATCTATGCTCCTAATTATTTTGTGTTTTTCATAATCATAAAATTCATAACCATTAACACCATATCCGATAAAGGTACATTTCTTTGATTTTGCCTCAAGCTTTGTTCTATTTTCGTTATTAATGTGGACAAAGGTTTCACAACCAAAAGTATTTAAAAATGAGTAGTTTACCTTTTTACTTGTCCATGCCTCCTTTGGAATACCACCATCCAAGGAACTTGAAGGCCCTCTATTTATTAGATAAATAGCAGTATCTACAACATCTTCCCAAAATTGTAAAGGTGATCCTGCATGCAATCTCATGCACCTTGCACACTCCATGATTGTCCTGTTCATCTTTTCTAACACATCATTTTCTTGTGGTGTTCCTGGAATTGTCTTCTCTCTATGAATTCCATTCTCTGAATAATACCTATCAAACTCTTTGTTGCAATATTCATCTCCATTTTCTGACGTGAGACACTTCAACCTTTTTCGTGTCTCATTTTCAACCAAAGCTTTCCATTTCTTGAAAGTATTAAATACATCATATTTATTTTGAATATAATAAATCCAGGTTTTTATGGTTGCATCATCAATACCAATAACATAATAATGAGAGCCCCTAAGAGATGATACCTAAGAAGGTCCCCATACATCTGTATGCACAAGCTCTAATTTTTCACTGTTCTTTTCTTTCCCAACTTCGAGGAATATGACACTCTTCTATTTTCCATAAACACAATTCTCATAGAATTTTAAATCAACATGCTTCAAACCTGGCAACAAATTTCTTAAGTGAAGAATCTGCATCCCCTTCTCACTCATGTTCCCAACCACAATTTTGTATACTCTCCTGTAGAGGTTAAAGTATTAACAGAATTAGAAATACGATTGTGTAAATACAATGTACCAACATTTTCTCCTTTTTCTATTACTAGGGCTCCTTTAGTGACCTTCCAGGTTTTATCTGTAAAGGTTGTTACACAACCTTCGCCTCCCAACTACCCTGTTGAAATCAAATTTTTCTTTAGATCTGCAACATGTCTTACCTCCTTCAATAACCTTTGATTTCCATTCTATTGTTTTATGAAAATTGTACCCATTCCAATGATTTTATAGGGTTTATCATCACCCAATCAAACTTGTCCAAAATATCCTTGAATATAATCATGAAAATGTTTCCTATCAAGTGTGGCATGGAATGAGGCCCCTGAATCTACCACCCAAGCATCAATAATATTTTCTAATGAAAGAATCAAAGCATCTTGCAACACATCACCTGTCACATTCACTTCATGATTGTTTTCTTGTTGTGCGTCTCCTTCTTTTCCCTTCCAAGACTTGCAGTCTTTCTTCGGGTGTCCTTTCTTCTCACATTTCCAACACACTATCCCCGATCTAGATTTGGATCTACCTTTCCTTAACTTAATGCGATATCCTGGGCTCTTTCCTCTTTCCATTTTTCTTCCCCTGGTCTCTACAGTCAAAGCATTACATGATGTCTCACCGAAGCTTTTCCATCACATTTCCTCACTAAGGATTGCACCGACAACATCATCAAACTTTAAAGTACTAGATCCAGGGACAGAGTTACTAATGGCCATAACTAAGCCATTCCAAATTTCTAGCAATGGGCATAGAAATAACAGAGCCCTAACTTCATCATCAAGAGCTACCCCTATAGAACTTAATAGACTAGTAACTATATTAAATTCATTTAAATGATCAGCAACAGATCCACCTTCTAACATCTTCATATTAAATAAACGTTTCATAAGAAATACCTTATTTGAGGCCAAGGATTTTTCATATAGTTTGGCCAACGCCGAAATTAAACCCTCTATCGTCATTTCCTTTGAAATATTAAATGCTACTAACTCCGCTAGGCACAACCGTATTGTTCCAAGTGCCTTTTTGTCCAGAATATCCCATTTTGTGTATTTCATACTCGTCGGATTCTTTGTCTTTCTACTCAATGGTAGGTACAAATCTTTCTAATACAAATAATCTTCCATTTTCATCTTCCACAGCTGGTAGTTTTGGACGTTGAATTTTTCAACCCTAAACCTACCATCATCTGCCATTGCTCCCACTTGAAATGGAACCCTTCTCTCCTTTGAGTTTATCAGCCAAATAGACCTTCGGCTCTAATATGTTAGAAAATTCTATATTACAGAGCAGTGGAACACATAAAATATTGCAGAAATATAAACATAGAACATGCATAAAACAAGAGAGACACAGATATACGTGGTTCACCCAATTTGGGATACGTCCACGGAGAAACAAATAGTCCTTCCTTTTATATTATCCATCAAACTCAAGAGATACAACCTACAACAGATCCATTGTAATTCCCTCTTCGCTCTCACACAATCTCCTCTCTCTATCTCGCTCAGAACACAGATCTACATAAACGCAATACAATTCCCTCATACATATTGAGGGGTTGCCTTCTAGGGAAAAAATCCCTAAATTAAACATAACTTCTACCATCAGATCTATGTCTAATGAATGGCCCAGATTGACTACGAAATTACAACATTTTACAAGGAAACTTTACATTTATTATTAGCTTCGGGGGCGCTGCGACCGATCCCCCACCAAGGGAGGGATCCTAAAGATTTTTGCTGTCCCCCTTGGACCCCCCTTGCAGAGCAAATATTACGGGTGGCGTTGTCGCCACATTATGAACTGGGGTCCAATGCGGTGATACCTCTGAATAAAAAAGATAATCAGGCTCCACACCCAACAAGGTCGAATCACTATGAGCGATCTATAATTTCAAATGAGTTTGCCAATTTTCTTTTGAGCACATTTATTTCCTACATGTTAGAACCTGCAACAAGCATGTCATCTACACACAATAACAATATAATATAGCTGTCATCATTTTGCCTTTTGAGATAAACATAATGACTAGAGTGACATCTAGTATAACCTTGTTCAAACATAAACCTATCAAATTTTAGATACCACTACCTTGGAGCCTGTTTTAAGCCATACAAGCTCTTCTTCAACCTGCAAACTAGTTTCTCCCTCCCTTTTATCTCATATCATTTTGGTTGTTGCATATATATCTCTTCCTCCAAATCCCCATGGAGAAAGGTTGTCTATACATATACATGCTCAAGATGAAAATCTTCAGCTGCTACTAGAATTAAAATAGTTTTTATTGAAGTCATTTTAACAATAGGAGAAAAAAACTCATCAAAGTCTATACCCTTTTTCTGTGAAAACCCCTTCACCACAAGTCTAGCTTTACACCTTTTTCTACCTCCATCTTCTTCCTTCAACCTGTAAACCCATTTATTCTGCAATGTTGTTTTACCTGCAGGAAACCTGAGTAAGTCCCAAGTCTAGTTATGTGCTAAGGAGTCCATCTCTTCTTTCATTGCTTGCTCCCACTTCTTCCTAGTTTCTACCTACACTGCTTCTTCATAACATTCTGGTTCACCAGAATCTGTCAACAATACATAATATAATGAAGGAGAGTATCGTTCAGGGGATCTACTTATCCTGATAGATCTTATAACACCACTTTCAGGTGTTTGAGGTGCTTGTTGCTGTTGTGGTTGCTATTTTTGTTCTGGTTGTTGAGCATTATGATTTTCAAGCACCTTCACTTTTTTTGTGATGTCATCAATCACTGTGTATTCTCTGTTTTCTTTTTCTTGTTTCTTTTCCTGCATCTGATCCTTATACAAAACCTTTTCATTGAATATGACGTCTCTGCTCCTAATTATTTTTTGTTTTTCATAATCATAGAATCGATAACCAAAATCATTAACACCATATCCACTAAAGGTACATTTCTTTGATTTTTCCTCAAGCTTTGTTCTATTTTCATTATTAATGTGGACAAAGGTTTAACAACCAAAAGTATTTAAAAATGAGTGGTTTACCTTTTTACTTGTCCATGGCTCCTTTGGAATACCACCATCCAAGGAACTTGAAGGCCCTCTATTTATTAGATAAACAATAGTATCTACAACATCTTCCCAAAACTGTAAATGTGATCCTGCATGCAATCTCATGCAGCTTGCACGCTCCATGATTGTCCTGTTCATCCTTTCTAACACACCATTTTGTTGTGGTGTTCCTGGAACTGTCTTCTCTACGAAGTCCATTCTCTGAATAGTGCCTATCAAACTCTTTGTTGCAATATTCATCTCCATTTTCTGGTTTGAGACACTTCAAATTTTTTCCTGTCTCATTTTCAACCAAAGCTTTCCATTTCTTGAAAGTATCAAATACATCATATTTATTTTGAACACAATAAATCCAGGTTTTTCTGATTGCATCATCAATAAAAGTAACATAATAATGAAAGTCCCTGAGAGATGATACCTAAGAAGGTCCCCATACATCTGTATGCACAAGCTCTAATTTTTCATTGTTCTTTTCTTTCCCAACTCCGAGGAATCTGGCTCTCTTCTGTTTTCCATAAAAACAATTCTCACAGAATTTTAAATCAACATGCTTCAAACCTGGCAACAAGTTTCTTGAGTGAAGAATCTGCATCCCCTTCTCACTCATGTGCCCAACCACAATTTTGTATATTCTCCTGTAGAGGTTAAAGTATTAACAGAATTAGAAATACGATTGCATAAATACATTGTACAAACATTTTCTTCTTTTGCTATTATCAGGGCTCCTTTAGTGACCTTCTAGGTTTTATCTGTAAAGGTTGTTACACAACCTTCACCTCCCAACTGCCCTGTTGAAATCAAATTTTTCTTTAGATCTGGAACATACCTTACCTCTTTCAACAACCATTGATTTCCATTCTACTATTTTATGAAAACTGTACCCATTCCAATGATTTTATAGGGTTTATCATCAGCCAATCAAACCTGTCCAAAATGTCCTTGAATATAATCATGAAAATGTTTCCTATTAGGTGTGGCATGGAATGAGGCCCCTGAATCTACCACCCAAGCATCAATAATATTTTCTAATGAAAGAATCACAACATCTTGCAACACATCACCTGTCACATTCACTTCATGATTGTTTTCTTGTTGTGCGTCTCCTTCTTTTCCCTTCCAAGACTTGCAGTCTTTCTTCAAGTGTCCTTTCTTCCCACATTTCTAGCACACTATCCCCGATCTAGACTTGGATATGCCTTTCCTTGACATAATGCGCTATCCTGGGCTCTTTCCTCTTTCCATTTTTCTTCCCTTGGTCTCTGCAGTCAAAGCATTACATGATGTCTCACCGAAGCTTTTCCGTCGCATTTCCTCACTAAGGATTGCACCGACAACATCATCAAACTTTAAAGTACTAGATCCAGAGACAGAATTACTAATGGCCATAACTAAACCATTCCAACTTCCTAGCAATGAGCATAGAAATAATAGAGCCCTAACTTCATCATCAAGAGTTACCCCTACAGAACTTAACGCACTGGTAACTGTATTAAATTCATTTAAATGATCAACAACAGATCCACCTTCTGACATCTTCATATTAAATAAACTCTTGATAAGAAATAACTTATTTGAGGCCAAGGGTTTTTCATATAGTTTGGCCAATGCCAACATTAAACCCTCTATCATCATTTCCTTTGAAATATTAAATGCTATTGACACTGCTAAGCACAACCGTACTGTTCCAAGTGCCTTTTTGTCCAGAATATCCCATTTTGTGTCTATCATACTGTTGGATTCTTTGTATTTCTACTCAATGGTAGGTACAAATCTTTCTAATACAGATAATCTTCTATTTGCATCTTCCACAGCTGGTAGTTTTGGATTTTAAATTTTTGAACCCTAAACCTACCATCTTCTACCATTGCTTCCACTTGAAACGGAAACCTTCTCTCCTATGAGTTTATCAGCCAAATAGACCTTCGACTCTGATACCAGTTGTTAGAAAATTCTATATTATAGAGCAGTGGAACATAAAATATTGCAGAAATATAAACATAGAACATGCATAAAACAAGAGAGACACAGATATACATGGTTCACCCAATTTGGGCTACATCCACGAAGAAACAGCCAGTCCTTCCTTTTATATTATCCATCAAACTGAAGAGATACAACCTACAACAGATCCGTTGTAATTCCCTCTTCACTCTCACACAATCTCCTCTCTCTTTCTCGCTCAGAAAACAGATCTACATAAATGCAATACAATTCCCTCATATATAGCGAGGGGTTTCCTTCTAGGGAAAGAAAACCATAAATTAAACATAACTTATACCATAAGATCTATGTCTAATGAATGGCCTAGATTGACTACGAAATTAAAACATTTTGCAAGGATAATTTACATTTATTTTTAGCTTCGGGGGCCCCACCAAGGGAGGGCTCCTAAAGATTGTTGTTGCCCCTCCTGGACCCCCCTTGTAGTGCAAATATTATGGGTGGTGTTGCTGCCACATTACGAACTGGGGTCCAATGTGGTGATACCTCTGAATAAAGAAGATAATCAGGCTCCACACCCAACAAGGTCGAATCACTATGAGCGATCTATAATTTCAAATTAGTTTGCCAATTTTCTTTTGAGCACATTTATTTCCTGCATGTTAGAACCTGCAACAAGCATGTCGTCTACACACAATAACAATATAATATAGTTGTCATCATTTTTCCTTTTGAGATAAACATAATGATCAGAGTGGCATCTAGTATAACCATGTTCAAACATAAACCTATGAAATTTTAGATACCACTGCCTTGGAGCCTGTTTTAAGCCATACAAGCTCTTCTTCAACCTGCACACTACTTTCTCCTTCCCTTTTATCTCATATCCTTGTGGTTGCTACATATATATCTCTTCCTCCAAATCCCCATGGAGAAAGGTTGTCTTTACATATACATGCTCAAGATGAAACTCTTCAGCTGCTACTAGAATTAAAATAGTTCTAATTGAAGTCATTTTAACAACAGGAGAAAAGATATCATCAAAGTCTATACCCTTTTCTATGAAAATCCCTTCACCACAAGTCTAGCTTTATACCTTTTTCTACCTCCATTTGCTTCCTTCATCCTGTAAACCCATTTATTCTGCAATGTTGTTTTACCTACAGGAAACCTGACTAAGTCCCAAGTTTGGTTATGTGCTAAGGAGTCCATATCTTCTTTCATTGCTTGTTCCCACTTCTTCCTAGTTTCTACCTGCACTGCTTCTTCATAACATTCTGGTTCACCAGAATCAGTCAACAATACATAATATAATGAAGGAGAGTATCGTTCATGGGGTCTACTTATCCTGATAGATCTTATAACACCACTTTCAAGTGTTTGAGGTGCTTTTTGCTGTTTTGGTTGATGTTTTTGTTCTGGTTGTTGATCATTATGATTTTCAAGCACCTTCACTTTTTCTGTGATGTCATCAAGTACTATGTGTTCTCTGTTTTCTTTTTCTTGTTTCTTTTCCTGCATCTGATCCTTATACAAAAAAATTTCATTGAATATGACATCTTTGCTCCTAATTATTTTGTTTTTTTCATAATCATAAAATTGATAACCAAAATAATTAACACCATATCCAATAAATGTACATTTCTTTGATTTTGCCTCAAGCTTTGTTCTATTTTCATTATTAATGTGGACAAAGGTTTCACAACCAAAATTCTTTAAAAATAAGTAGTTTATCTTTTTACCTGTCCATGCCTCCTTTGGAATACCACCATCCAAGGAACTCGAAGGCCCTCTATTTATTAGATAAATAGCAGTATCTATAGCATCTTCCCAGAATTGTAATGGTGATCGTGCATGCAATCTCATGCACCTTGCATGCTCTATGATTGTCCTATTCATCCTTTCTAACACACCATTTTCTTGTGGTGTTCCTGGAACTATCTTCTCTCTACGAATTCCATTCTTTGAATAGTAACTATGAAACTTTTTGTTGCAATATTCACCTCCATTTTCTAATCTGAGACACTTCAACCTTTTCTTGTCTCATTTTCAACGAAAGCTTTCCATTTCTTGAAAGTATCAAATACATCATATTTATTTTGAATACAATAAATCCAGATTTTTTTGGGTGCATCATCAATAAAAATAACATAATAATGAGAGCCCCCAAGAGATGATACCTAAGAAGGTCCCCATACATCTGTATGCACAAGCTCTAATTTTTCACTGTTCTTTCCTTTCCCAACTTCGAGAAATCTGACTCTCTTCTATTTTCCATAAACACAATTTTCACAGAATTTTAAATCAACATGCTTCAAACCTGGCAACAAATTTCTTGAGTGAAGAATCTGCATCCCCTTCTCACTCATGTGCCCAACCACAATTCTGTATATTCTCCTATAGAGGTTAAAGTACTAACAGAATTAGAAAAACGATTGCATAAATACAATGTACCAACATTTTCTCCTTTTGCTATTACCAGGGCTCATTAAGTGACCTTTCAGGTTTTATCCGCAAAGGTTGTTACACAACCTTCACCTCCCAACTGCCCTGTTGAAATCAATTTTTTCTTTAGATCTGGAACATGCCTTACCTCCTTCAACAACCATTGATTTCCATTCTATTGTTTTATGAAAACTGTACCCATTCCAATGAATTTATGGGGTTTATCATCATCCAATCAAACCTGTCCAAAATATCCTTGAATATAATCATGAAAATGTTTCCTATCAGGTGTGGCATGGAATGAGGCCTTTGAATATACCACCCAAGCATCAATAATATTTTTTAATGAAATAATCAAAGCATCTTGCAACACATCACTTGTCACGTTCACTTCATGATTGTTTTTTTGTTGTGCATCTCCTTCTTTTCCCTTCCAAGAATTGCAGTATTTCTTTATGTGTCCTTTCTTCCCGCATTTCTAGCACACTATCCCTAATCTAGACTTGGATCTGCCTTTCCTTGACTTAATGCGATATCCTGGGCTCTTTCCTCTTTCCATTTTTCTTCCCCTAGTCTCTGCAGTCAAAGAATTACATGATGTCTCACCGAAGCTTTCCCATCGCATTTCCTCACTAAGGATTGCACCGACAACATCATCAAACTTTAAAGTACTAGATCCAAAGACAGAGTTACTAATGGCCATAACTAAACCATTCCAACTTTATAGAAATGAGCATAGAAATAACAAAGCCCTAGCTTCATCATCAAGAGTTACCCCTATGGAACTTAAAGGATTGGTAACTGTATTAAATTCATTTAAATGATCAGCAACAGATCCACCTTCTGACATCTTCATATTAAATAAATGCTTCATAAGAAATACCTTATTTGAGGCCAAGGGTTTTTCATATAGTTTGGCCAATGCCGACATTAAACCCTCTATCATCGTTTCCTTTGAAATATTAAATGCTACCAACGCTGCTAGGCATAGCCGTACTGTTCCAAGTGTCTTTTTGTCTAGAATATCCCATTTTGTGTCTATCATACTTGTCAGATTCTTTGTCTTTCTACTCAATGGTAGGTACAAATCTTTTTGATACAAATAATCTTCCATTTGCATCTTCCATAGCTAGTAGTTTTGGATGTTAAAATTTTTAATCCTAAACCTACCATCTTCTGCCATTGCTCCCACTTGAAACGAAACCCTTCTCTCTTGCGAGTTTATCAGCCAAATAGACCTTCGGCTCTGATACCAGTTGTTAGAAAATTCTATATTACAGAGCAGTGGAACACATAAAATATTGCAGAAATATAAACATAGAACATGCCTAAAACAAGAGAGACAAAGATATACATGGTTCACCCAATTGGTTACGTCCATGGAGAAACAACTAGTCCTTCCTTTTATATTATCCATCAAACTGAAGAGATACGACCTACAACAAATCCATTGTAATTTCCTCTTCACTCTCACACAATCTCCTCTCTCTTTCTCGTTCAGAATACAAATATACATAAACGCAATACAATTTCCTCATATATAGTGAGGGGTTGCCTTCTAGGGCAAAAAACCCTAAATTAAACATAACTTCTACCATCAGATCTATGTTTAATGAATGGTCCAGATTGACTACGAAATTACAACATTTTACAAGGAAAATTTACATTTATTTTTAGCTTCGGGGGCGCTGCCCCTAATCCCCACCAAGGGAGGGCTCCTAAACACTCTTGTTGCCCCCCTGGACCCCCCTTGTAATGCAAATATTATGGGTGGCATTGCCACCACATTACGAACTGGGGTCCAATGCGGTGATAAGTCTGAGTAAAGAAGATAATTAGGCTCCACACCCAACAAGGTCGAATCACTATGAGCGACCTATAATTTGCAAAGAGCTTGAAGTGTATCATGAAAATCATCGAGACGAGGACAACGATGAGAATAATGGCCATAATTATCACAAAAAACACAAGGGTGATTGGTGCGTAATGATTGGTTCTTCTTAGTTGACTCAAGTAAGGTGACATAGACCTTAGGAATGTCAGAATTAGGGAAGGTATCAAAGACCACATTCTTTATATGAGGGAGTTCAGGACAATTATTGGTGGCATGACCAACAACATCACACAAAGCATAGGGAGGAGTAGGCTTTGGCGGCTTAGGAGGAGTTGGAATTGTTTGGGGTGCCTTGTCTTTGGTTCCCTTTTTTTGAGATTTTCCCCCCTCACCATTTGATTTCACGATAGGAGTAGGTTCCTACTAGGGTTGCTATGGAACTGAAGCAAAGGAAGGGGTAGGAACAATAGGTTGAATCGGGGTCAAAGCAGTGTAAGGTTTGAGTTGGTCTGTGGGAGTGTTTGCGGGAGGATCAATGTAGCAGACTGAGATCCCCAAGGTAATGTTAGGTAAACCCAATGTAGCCATAACAAGTGTAAAATAAATGGAAATAATAACGGTATTTGACCAGAAGGATAATGACCAGGGGAAACTGCTCTAATATGGTTAAGACCTAGGGAAATGGTTCCATACTAAAAAGTACTAGGAGAGATACTAGCAGAAGGAAGAGTACTTTGAGGAGTAGTATCAGAAGGCTAGGTTCAGTTGAGAACAATAGGTTGTGGAGGTGTTGGCTTTTGTGAAGGCATACCAGACCGCTTGTGGGCAGCCTGTGATGCTTGAAGCATGCAAACACTAAATGAGCTAGGCTCAGAAGGAGTAGGTGGTGGACCATAATAAGCACCAAGCAAGGTCGAATCTTTATAAACTCCAAGAGTGACATTGGTAAGGGACAATACAGTCTTATTTCCAGTCATCGATGAGCTAGTGGACTCAGGTGAAGTCTGATATTTAGAATTGTGGTACATCAGTTGATCAATAATGATGATATCTCCATTACGAGGGAAGCACATCTTATGGAAAATTGTAGATGTGACAGCTAACATAGCATAGGTGTAACTACAACCCAAGAGAATGTTATAATATAATGGGGCATCAATGACTTCAATGTCAATAGAGACAGTCTGGTCGACAACAGGATAGGACAGTTGCAATATAAGCCAAAGGACTAAGAGGGATAACCATCCCAAGAACAAAGAGTGACAGTGGAAGGAAACAAGTGAAGTGAACCAAGTTGCTTCCAAACACTATTTGTAGCCATCATGTAGGTGGATTCGCCTTCATTTATGGTATGATATATGTAGCTTAAAGACCCAGTGGAGTCAACATTTGTTAGTATGAAATTTCTTGGAAGGTGTACCAAAAAAATTCCACTTAATTCACTGGTCACACGTGACCCTAACAAAAACTTTTGATTGCTTACGCTTCAGATCTGCAATAAGAAAACTAGAAAAACCTACAACAAAACAACATATGTGATCAAAAATAGAAAACAACAATATATATCCAATGTAATAACCCAAATGGAAATACTTTTAAAATTAATAATAAATCTTTATTGATAACACCTGGTGAACAAGATCTACAAAAGGGTCTTCAAATCCCAAGAGATTGAGATCATAGTACAGACTACATATCCTCAAACCTTTTGGAGAAGAAAGAGGAGGAACATCTATCATGAAGACACAAAGATAGTAGGAAGAAGAGAATCTTGTCATTACCACATCATCAAGAAGTTTCATATCATCATTTCCAAGCCATGACTTGTACAAATGTTATCACAATGTCATATGTGTCCATGTGTCTTTCCACATCACCATGTGGAATGTAATGATGTATTTTCAAAGAAAATGACAAAATATAATGCGTGGAAGTCCAAGAGTCACACGTGGAATATGAAAAGTCACATGTAGACTAAAGAGTCACTAGGATAAGTCCAAGAGTCATTTGGAATTCCAATAGTCATGACCCTTTTGTCATGTGACTATCCCCCCAGGTTGTGTTATTGTCGGTGGTGACCATAGTGGCCTATCTTTTAGGGATCATACACAACTTCAAGGTTGAGTTCGTCTTCTCTGTACCTGGGAAATATCCTATTCATACTCTCCCAGTCCTCTCGAAGGGTGCCCCACGAATAATAATGGCACTTGCACCAAGTTTGCAACTAAAACGTTTGGGAAGTAGGTTTCTAGTATAATTGTTCCACCACCAGTTTCTTTGTATTTTGGTTTGTGTATGACTATCTTTAGGGTTTTTTTAGTGTGTTATGTTTGATATGAGTCAATATTTTTGGCCTTAGGGTGTTTTCACTAACATATTTGTGTTAATTTATAATTTTTCACCCTAGCTAAACATAGTCATCATCAATCATGTCGTCTTCACGGTTTACGAGGTGAACCTTGAAGATGATGTGACTAACAGAGAATATGTTTATCCAGGGTGAAAAACTATAAACTAACACAACTATGTTAGTGCAAACACCCTAAGGCCAAAAATATTGACTCAAACCAAACATAACACACTAGAGACATCCTAAAATATAGTCACACACAAACCAAAAGACAAAGAAGTTGGCAGTGGATTAATTGTACTAGCAACCTACTTCGCAACTATTTTAATTGCAAACTCGGTGCAAGTTCCCTTATTAGCCGTGGGTCACCCTCTAAGAGGACTAAGAGAGTTTGAAAGCTAATATTTGTCCCAGGTATAGAGAAGACACTCCCAACCCTGTAGCTATGTATGAGCCCTAATATATAAGCCACTATGGTGACCACCGACAAAAACATGACCCGGGGGGATACTCGTAGGAAAAAAGGGTCTTGACTATTGAAATTCCATGTGACTCTTGAACTCCTTCAAGAATCTTGGACTTCTCCTAGTGACTCTTTAGTCTGCATATGACTTTTCATATTCTACATGTGACTCCTAGAGTTCCAAACATTATATTTTGTCATTTTCTTTGAAAACAAATCATTACATTCCACATGATGATGTGGCAAGACACATGGAAACATATGACATTGTGATGACATTTGTACAAGCCATGGCTTGGAAACGATGATATGAAACTTCATGATGATGTGGCAATCTCAAGATTCTCTTCTTGTTGCTATCTTTATGTCTTCATGATAGATGTTGCATGTTTTTCCTCTTTCTCCTCCAAAATGTTTGAAGATATGTAGTCTGCAAATTTCAAGAGTCATGTGAAAAAATGATTACAAGCTTGATAAATTCTGACATGGGCACTGCTGGCCCTCTAAGGGAATATTTTCAGCATCTTTTGATCCCCTTGCTCAGGGATTTTCACCCTCTTCCTACTTAGGGTTTTGCCTAGACCTACATTCTCCGCTTACTTTGGTTCGTCGACTTAAAAGTTTTAGTTTAAATAAAATTGTTGGGTGGAGCCACCAAGAAGTGAGACTGTGGCTCATTTGTGGTGGAGTTGACGAGGTCGGTGAAATTTCCTGGTTTCAAACCCCCTGCCTCCCATAATAGTTGATTGTTTTTATTAAACTTGATAACAATTGGTTGGAACGGTTGGCACAGACCTGGCAGTTATGATATGTTGTATTTTGATGATCATAAATGGTTCAGCGTGGCAGTTTTGTTTGATATGTATGGTGAATGGTTATAACATAAAATAGTTAATGTCTATGTGATGCGGTTTTTACAACCAATGATCAACTAACATGGTGGCATACACGGTCACATTGATACGGTTTGAGTTCGTTTGACGGTTATAATGTTTTGGTATTCATATAATTTTGGGGCTACCTGGTGGGGGCTAGCCCACATGGGACGGGAGGGTTCAAGCCCCGCCGACCCTGGAAACGGTGATAAGTGGTAAGCACAGGGTCCCTGACCCTTGTTTTAATATATATATATATATATATATATATATATATATATATATATATATATATATATATATATATATATATATATGATATATTATGTGTGTGGGGCGTGGTAGGGTTGGCAGCTCACCACCCCGTTTGACCTTTTTCTTATATATTTTAATACAATGAATAGTGGGTGGGAAATTCCAGCAGGCTCGGCCTGCCCCCCCTTTTTGAATTTTTTTTTTCATTTTTTATAACCAAATGGTCATTTTCTTAACTTTTTGAAATAAGGGTCACTAGATAAATTAATGGTTCAAAAAAATCTCCTATACCAGTTGTCGGATTTTGTGCGTTGGGTTTCTACCAATTTGTTGCCTCCATAACCCTGCCACTTGGCCAAGTTTGACCCGAAATTTGATCGCAAATATCTTGATCATACGAACTCAAATTTGAGTGTCATTCACACCGTTTGAATCAGGATGGCGAGCACTACAAATTGGCCTTGGCTTCACTTCAATCCGACAAATTTGATTTTGAGCTATTATGAAGCCACTACTAAATATGAGCGTGTCTGGTGTCACCTGGACCATTCCTCCCAACTGAGGAGCTTTTGGTCCTCCAAAATCATGAACATAATCTACAACTACTGTGTTACGTTATCTGCACCACAAGTTTCCTTACAAGACACACTTCCTTCTCCCTCACCCTTGTTCTTCGGAGCCATAAGTGATGAGCTGACACCTACATCCTCTACAAACCTGTAGTACATATTTGAAAATTACATGCTCAATTACATGACCAACCATGACCCAAGCATCCCCATACTTGTCAATAGTTTATAACACACACTCTTTGGTCAAGTTTACATCAGAATAGAAACCAATACCCTAGCTATCAATAAAAGGCCAAAACGTCATCGTTTATTTAATAAGCAATGGAAGACACATCATCACTTTTACATTTATATCACAGCGCATGATTTACAAAATGTTTCCATGACAAGCTACCTAATATACTAAAACCATATCTTACTCAACAAAGTGAGCCACGAGGAATGTGGCGGATTTGCTTGTTGAACACCTTCACCAATAGGTTTCCGCATGAGTGCTTTGTCCTTGAGATGCTTCTCTGGATGGAGCCTCCAACATGTGGCTCTTTGATGACCACCTCTGTTGCAATGGCTGCAAAAATTCTTCTTCCTCCAGACCTTATTTGCCTTCTTCCCCTGATGTGGAGAAGTCATTTCATGCCTCTTTCTTGATGCCATTCTCTTCCAGCACTCAACAATCACATGGTTATGTAAACCACAAAAACTACATGATTTTCTATGCCATGATTTTTGTTCATCATTAGCAACATGCTTGTAATCAAAATGAACTCTAGAATACTGAGACTTTTTATACCTCGCTTGAATCTCTCTCCTGAAATTCTAGCAATGAGAGCTCGATTTTAGTTCTCCCTTTGCGATGTGAACTATCATGGGAGGATGGTGATGTGTTCCCATCTTTCTCTTTCCTTAACAGTTTCAACAACATCTTGGAAGCTTTTGACACCTTTGAGCACTCTCCTTTAGTGTAGCCCAAACCTGCAAATCAAGGTCTTTGAACAACCTCAAATGGGTGAGTCATCCCTTCACCATTAAAATCAATTCCTCCTCCTTTATATCCCATCTGAGTAAGGAGTCTCATGCCAGTTCCTGAAATGGGTACCTCCATGCTTCCAACAAAAATAGTGTCATGTGAAAATGAAACTGAAGAACGATCAACACTGTTTACCTCAACTGTCGATTATGAAATAGGTGATGATGGCCTTCATTGTGCTTCAATTCTTCCAATGCCTCTTTTATGGCTCGTAACTAAAGCTGTAATCTCTGCTTCTCCACTTTCTCTTCTCGTAGATTTCTCCTCAATTCAACATTCTCTGCTTGAAGGCTCTGACTGATCTCCTCAAGAATGACGAGAAGATGATGAAGAAGATGAATGGACACTCGAGGGGGTAGATGGAGGATCTTCCTTTGCTCTTTCTTGCTCCCGTTCCTCTCTTTCCGTCTTCTTCTCATAACTTGCATACATTATGTCTACCATTTTTGACACCATGTATAAGGCCTCATACATATCTCTATCATCCTCCATTTTATTTCTTGTTGCACGTTCAATCATTCACACTCATAATTCACATCAGCAAGAAGACTGCGTTGATACCAAACTTCATCTAGATATCTTCAGCTACCAGAATTAACCAAGATCTTTTACTTCTATGATGTTAGCAAAATTGCATGTAAAAGAGCATGAAAATACACATGTGCATACTGTAAAGAAGATGAATCATAAATACAACCATCAAATCACAAGACACAAACACATTGATAATATATTTCACCAAGTGTGGGTTACGTCTCCGAGCCTTGGTGTCAAGAGTGGGGAGGACACTTCATTAAATGCTGCAAATGATGATGATGTACATGGTATATTCTTTGTCATTACAAGGATGAATACCCTCAACCAGAGTGGCATGTCTCTCCACAATACGTTCTCAATAACTTTCACTCATGTGGCAAACTCCTTCAACAGGAGTGGCATGTCTCTCCACAAGACATCGTATAGGAACTCTCACTCAAATGGGCATTCCTTCAGCATGACAAGATAATAAAATCTCACATGATGTGGCATACAAGTATCCCTCAACATAATGGTAATCAGGGATCTCAACAACAAAAACATCATCTTAGAAAATCAGAAGAAAAGCATGACATAATTGCATCATATACCTCCACTTTCGGGGATGGCCAAAAAATGCAAAGCTCAGTTGCTGAAATGGAAATCGCAGTTGAATTTATAGCGTCCAATCATGTCAAATGACTATAAAATTTTCCCCTTTCTGACACCGTCAAATTATGGACCCTTGGGCATCTTGAAGATTCCCCCAAGATTCCTTCTCGAAGATGGCTAAAAGATTCACTACTCGGATGAAGATTCTTAGCATCCCGTTTGAAATTTTTGTTTATATATTTTAATAAAATGACTAGTGGGGTGGGTGGGTTCGGCGGGCCCCCTTTTTTTAATTATTTTTTTCATTTTTTATAAACAAATGGTCATTTTTTTAACTTGTCGAAAATAAGGGTCACTGAAAAAATTAACGATTTAAAAAATTTTCCTGTTATGGTGATCGGATTTTGTGCGCCGTGTTTCTACGAATTTTTTGCCTCCTTAAACCTGCCACTTCGCCAAGTTTGACCTGAAACTTGATCGTGAATATCTTTAGCATACGAACTTAGATTTGAGTGTTGTTCACACTGTTAGAATTAGGTTGGCGAGCACTATGATCTAGTCCTAGTTTCACTTCAATTTGAAAACTTTGATTTTTGTGCTATTCTGAAGCCACTTCTAAATCTGAGCATGTCTAGAGCCACTAGGATCATGTAACAAGCCTTCATTTCCTCCTCACTTGTAATTTCCAATTCTAGCTCCAAGTGCTATAACTAGAACCTGCTCATATGAATAAAACAAGCAAAGGATCCACAATATGCACGTAGCATAGTCTAACATCTCTATTCAATGAATCAACAAGGCATTGAAATACATGACTATAAACATAATACAACAATTATAGGAAAACAAGATACTCTTTGTATTAATAGATATAAGAGAGATTTTACAACCATAGAAAGAATATGACTTTGTAGATGTCTCCTCAAGTTGACTTGTCCTTCCTTGTCACAAAGCACACCTCAACACCAACCCTAATGCATAAAAGTGATGACTCCTTAGGTTCAAACTAGTAGCATGAGGGTATAATAAATCTCCAAAATCCAACCCAAACCTTATGGGAGGTAGTAAATTTATAGGAGTATGGTAGTTTAGGAATTCTTATCCAATTACCAATCTAGGCTTGAGATCCACTTAAGAGGGGAAGATGAGCTCAAGGGATAAGAGATAAGGTCTCTAAGATAGGATTCTAGTTTTATATCCATCGTAAATGGTTAAAACTACCATGGAAGCTTCTGGAAGAGTAAGCTTCATAAATATTTTTTATTTTTCCTGAATTTATAGAATCAACATGCCTGCAAAAAGGAGCAACTTATGCTGGTCAGTGTTGGTTAACATGCATGCAACACGCGTTGAACGTGGGTGGCTAAGGAGGCAAGGTATCTTGGGGCTAAAAACGTTGTTTTTGAGTTAATTTTCCCAGAAACTCAAATGTTTTGGAGAAGTGATGCTTAGGGAATTGTGAAGTGGTTATGACAAAATGTTCAAGGATGTTAATTGAATTGGTTTACAGGCCTATTAGCCATATGTGACAAAGTGGCTTGTAACAGAATGCCTCCTAAAGTACAAAGTCAGAAGTAACGGTTGATGATTGAATTGCTTTACCTTGTGAGATGTCCAAATCAATATTATCATCTATTACAATACATTTTTCATCAAGATATCATTGTTGAGGGAGGCATACCCATGCTCAAAATGTAAGCCAATATTACATGTATAATGATCAAGAAGTCTCGTCCACTGATGACAAATTGTGGACCCATAGCCATCATACTTTGTGATCTCTTATTAATATTGAAATCATAGACCGAATGGATGGAACTAGACTTGGGGTCTTTTATCTCATTCACTCGATCTCTTGATGTACAAGTTTAACCATGCGAATAGATGAGCTAAAGTAGAAGATGGTAGAAACCATTTGTTTACCAGCCAATGATGTGAGCCATTAATAGAAATGAGAGAAACCATCGAATATGTTAATGCCTCTCAAGGTACCATAGTACAATCTATATGGTGTGATTAAAGGAGATGAATTCAAACACCACAGAGAATATTTCGGTCAAAGGCCAATGATGAAGACCTATTGCTAAGAGTGATGACACTTACCATTGATGTATGTAAGCTCCAAGGTACCGAAGGGATTTTCTAGGTCAACTTCCTCGATAATGAGTCGATGTCAACAGGAAGTGACCCATTGAAGGAGGGCCTTGATGTATCCCCCATCAACAATATGAAACAAGTATTAATATTTGAGATAGAAGAATGTTTAAGTAGAGCTATTTTTAGAATGATAAACATGAATGAAGGCTTAAGAGTATAGTAGCATATATCAATTGAAGGACTTCTCTTAAACATAATGACGACACTTAATGGAGTTGGCAACATTGACCCCAAGCCGAATACAGAGGCTTTTAATATGGTTTGATGAACCAAAGAGACAAGAAGATTTCCCAAAAAAACAATTATAGATATGAAGTGAAAGAGTTTCATGTTAAAGAGTGACTAACTACAATTAATAGGTTAAGAACCCTATTTTCCCAATTTTCCCAACCATTTCCAGTCAGTAACTCTTTATTTTTTACAAACTTGAGAAGGATAACATATGCTTGATATGTAGTTTCATCCTTCGGATGAATGCCTCTGAGTATATTTAACAAAACATGAGGAGGAGTGGTTAGTTCCTATCATATTAAACAAGTCCATCAATTCTTTATGGGTTCCAAATTAGTATCTTGGTTCAGCAAAAAACAGAGTTCGATTGCTTTATCTACAGCTGAAGCGGAATATGTGGCTACTGCATCTTGTTGCACTCAACTTCTTTGGATGATGCAAACCTTGCAGGATTTTCAAATCACTTGTACTCCACATGTCTCTATCTTATGTGATAATACAAGTGCAATAAGCATTTTAAAGAATCCTATCATGCATTCAAAGACCAAGCACATACATATAAAATATCACTTTCTTTGGGAACAAGTGCTTGAGCAAAAAGTCAAGTTGGAGTATGTTCCTTCCAAGGAACAAATTGCTGATATCCTTACCAAACCACTGCCCAGGGAAACTTTTGAATATCTCAGACAAAAGCTGGGAGTAGTTGATGCTTCATCCTGCTGTTGAAGCTTGTCTGTTTCAAAGAAAAGTTGGTGTACGCGAGTTGGATGAGGGGAATCCACATACATACGCAGATTTATGCAGGTGCAGTCGCATATATGGAATTCTAAAGAAAATCAGCAAGAACAGACTCTGGTTGAAGAGAGTCTGATATGGGTCTGTCAGAGACCATCAGGCACAAGTTCAGGGGGAGCAGATAATATTCTAACAATGCATTGTTGGCATTACCTTAGAAGCTCTTGATTCTAGTACTCAAGCTATTTTTGTTTCAGGTGGATCAGCTGCAGAAAGGAGAACAGGAGAACAACATGGTTGTTGATATATACAGTGATTGCCAGATGTTGCTGATAGTAGTTATTGGTGATTTGCGTAATCTTGATATTTCGTTTCTATGTCATGTATATTTTTTTTTATCCAGGTCATGTAACGGCCTATTTTGGTTTCCCCACTATCCCTGGGATGACTGATGCAATGTGATTGGTTGTCATATGTAAATTTCTGATGTATCCCCACTTGTTTGGGCGATGGATGTATGTATTGAGTCTTTTGGTGATAGGAAGGTCTTTCATAATGTATATTTCTTGGTTCTTCTTAAAGAACATCCTTTGCAGATCTTGCCTACAGTCAGGGGGAGCATGTTTAGCACAACAGAGCAGAGATATCTACATGTACTCAGGGGGAGCACAACCCTTTGCCCTTGATGACAAAGGGGGAGAATGACTTTGAGGATCTTAGGGTTGCCATCAAGTCCAAAGGGGGAGATTGTTGGCATTTTGGCACAGGAGTGGTGCTATGGTACATGTATTGTCCTTGATGGCAACTCTCTTTGGTGACAAATCTCAGTTTAGGCGCTCAGAATGAAGGAAATCTTGTATACGTAGGTTCACCTTGCCAAACACGCGTATACATGTGGGTTATACATTTAGAAGTTGTGTATGCATATACATGCACTTCTATGCACATAAAAGCGCGTACATGGTGGGAAACTTATTTTTGGTCCATGGTTGTTAGTCCTTGGAATTTGAACCTATGGTTTTGGACCATGGCATCTCGTCAGAAGTGTTGACCCCAGGTTTTGGGCCCTTGGTATTGGTTTATTATGGTTTTGGACCGTGGTATTATGGAAGGCCTAAAACTATAAAAGAGGAAGGAGATCATGTGTCAAGGGATCAACTGAATTATTATTGAATATCTGATAATGTATGAGATCTGGAATACTGGTGATTGGGTTATGGTACAGATCTAGATCTGAATGAAGGAGGAACCTGAGCGCAAGAAGGATAAGGACTATTGATGGATCAAAATCTCAAGGCTTGAACATTGGTATCTCTGTATGATTTTGATCTGTTATATGTGGCGCACTCTTGATCTATAAATCTGGGTTAACTGATGTCTGAATGCTTAAAAGAATAAATTATCCTTTATAGATCTGTACGTAGGTTCAGTGAATTGCAGGTGCATATACACGCTTTTTCTGTGAGTGAAAGAAGCGTATACGCAGGTTGGTTGTGGTACAGAGGCGTATACTCACAGGTTGCTGAACAGTGAAGTAGCGTATATATCTTGATTTATGTTCTAGCTGCTTTTGTTTTATTACTGCAGTGTTCTGGGTTCAGAATTGGTGTTTGATTACAGTTACTGTGTTCTGAGTACAACAATTAGAGAAGTGTTTATTTGGTTCAGCTTTTGATTGGTGAAAAGGAGTTTGGGTTATGCAGAAATTCCTGATGTTTGATTGATGTTACTTGTGGATCCAGTCTGAAAATTAATGAAATGAGGTCCCTGAAAGCAAAGAGAAGGTTGCAGCCTTCTACAGGTAGGAGCCTGCGTACTAGTATCTCAATCTAGTACAAGAACTTAGGGGGTTGGAGCTCCCTTCAAGGAAAGCTGGAGAACGAGAGAGAGTTGTAGCTCTCTGCAGGTTGCAGCCTACGTACTGGTAAAGACTGCACCAGTACAAAACATTGTAAAGAGAAGTTTCTAATTAAAAAGAAGATAGAGACGAATTGCAGCAGGGGGTTTTCACCCACATTGGGTTTCCTCCTTATATCTTGTGTTCTTGTGTGTGACTGTCTTCTGCTCTGTTTCTGGTACTGTTTATTTGCTTCTGATACACAGATTAATAACTAACATCTGAAAGATAAATCAAATTATAAGTCTGATTTGTATACGCGGGTTTCTTTATCTGTAGTTGCGTATATACGCGGTTTTTATTAACAGAAGTAGCATATATCATCTGGAATTGAAAAAGGAAATATTTGACTTGATAATACTAATTCACCCCCCCCCTCTCAGTATTATTTCCAACACAACATGGGTCGACCAATGCGCTGGTGGCTGCATTGGAAGTATCACTTCATGTGATCAGGCCCATGCACCGTTGGCTTAAGAGTAGGAGTAGTGTTTGCTTTTGATTGGTTTGCTTGCATGCTGGTTTTCTTACTTGCTTTACAAGTTTGTTTCTTTGCTTTCTTTTTTTCTTACTCACTTTGCTTTCACATTTACTTCTTCTTTCACTTTGTTTTGTGTTCGTTTTCTTTTTTATGTTCGTAGGTTAGTTTCGCATGAGAACGTGTGCGACTCTTGAAACAAGCTAGGTAGAGTACAAGAGGACTAGTGCAGTTATCAATACTGGGTTATCTTCCATCCTGCCTCTATATGGAGAGCTTTTTACCTTTATTCCATGATACGTCAATGAAAATATGTACTTTTCGAAGTGAACCTTGGTGAAAACACAACACTTGCATGCTAACTAGTGTCACCTACTCTAGTTAGTTGTTTTTGGGTTAACCCTTGGCAGCTCAGTCAAGTAGAGTAAGGTGAGGGGGAAAAACTTAAAAATCATGTCAGAGGTATATATAAACTACTTCTCTAAAGGAACAACCTCTTCTACTCTCAATAAGTCAGGATCCCTCTTCCGCCTCTGAAATAGATAAGTGTTATGCATAGTAATGAAAATGAAAAAGTGAAAATTCAAAAAAATGAAAAATGAATAAGGAAAAAGAAGAGAAATGCTTCATGCACAGAGAGGTGATGCAAGTAACTTCGTTGGGGTACTAACCAGGCTCGCTGGCAGCAGAGCAATGCTTGTGTTCCTACGTGACTCCATCGGCATAATGTCTAGGCATGCTAGAAGCGGAGCAACATAAGAGATGAAACTAAAACTCTGATGGCTGTACTAGTTGTGCACCAATATACACCTCATCCCCAATCAAAACAACTGCGTTGACTTGGCTTGGAATGTGTGTCGATCGACCAAGAGTTTGGTAGATGCTACATCTTACAATGAAGAAAGTGTGGAAACCAAGATGAACAAAGAACTAAACAATACTTCCTGAGGTGTTAGACTTTATTTTCACGAACAAGGTCCATTCAGAGAGCTGGAGTTCTACCAGTGTGTCACCAAGTGTTGTAATGACTACAACCACCCTCCAAAATTTTTCCTTAGCTTCATTTTAGAGCCTCCCTACCAACCATCCTCAGCAGCATGTTTTGCATAGTCAAGTACATAATATTCATTGGTTTTTTAGCATCTTGTCAGCTTGTGTGTGATAGCTTTCTTTGCTCCCCTCACAGGCTACTTCCCTGGCCTTAGTCCAGCTGCTAGCTGAGTAGCTCCCTCAAGAAATTATGCAATTATGGATGGGACCCAACCTTCCCTCCAGAAATTGCATAAATCTGGTTGGCAGTGTGCTGGGATCATAAATTGTGCAGTCCTGTCAGTCAACCTTCCCAGTGAAAACTACACAATCTGGCTTAGTAGGACTTCTCAGCCTAGAAATTGCACAATTTTGGGCAGCATTTAGTTTCTCCTCCTAGAAATCGCGTAATCCCTGTCGGAAGGCAGCCCAGCTGCCTCCCAGAATGCGCAAATTTCTCCCTTAGTGATATGGAATTGATCCAAGACAATTAAGTAAGGTATTATAGACTCATGTGCATGGATGTGCCTATGTTATTTTATGCAACAGATTGATAAGATTGCGAAATACACAGGAAATGAAGCAGTTAGAGAAGACACAGCAGGAAAAACATACAAACACAACAAGTTTAATAAGGAGTTCACCCAATACTCTTGGGTTATGTCTCCTGGTCCAGCCTTCAGTGGTGGCCTCTCTATTATGTTTTCAAAGCAGAGTTTTTACAATAGTGAGCTCAATTTGAGTCTCACTCAACAGATAGATATCAGTAAGACTGTACTTGGATTCACCAAGTCTCTGGAGTACATAGGCTCTCTTTACTGATTCTTGACCTCCTATGGGTCATAATGGTATGAGTCCAATCTCAGATTCAATATGTGACAGGTATTTATAGAGGAGTTCGCTTGAAATTCTCGAGCCTTCTCTAGAGTACACAGACTTTCTACTCTCTCTATCTCTATCTCGATACTGCCCTTTGCTTCTGCAGGTCAACTTGATTTCTTCTCTCTGTTCTCTGCTCTCAGCTTTCCGCTTCTAGCTTACTTGCTAACTACCCTCTTCTTTCCTTGTCAGCTTGTGGCTTTAAATCCAATCTGCTTTTGACTGTTTGTTTCCGCTTCCTAGATTTCTGGTTCCCCTGCCTTTGTCCATTTGAATTCCTCTGTTCTGCATCATCATCACTCTATAACACCTCATAGGGAGGTGGCCACCTGTTTCATAATGAACTGAGTGTCAGTTCTCTTGGACGTCTTTGAAATGACCGTTTTTACCGTTAACTCAAAGAATGCTCGCGAACATGATCTTCTGCCAATGCATCGTCCACGTCGGACTTCAAATCTTATACAACTCTGCCTTTTTACTCCATCGAATCTGGTCATCCATCAGATTACGTTTCCGTCATCAATTTGGAGCCTCCAGATCCTATGGTGATCATTCATATCAGGTGGGTAAGTACCATGACATTTACTTGTCTGATGTGAGTGGTTTTCTCTCTCTTCCGCCAGATGCATGGCACCCAGTGTGTGGCATCAGGCGGGACACGGTTGAAACCGCTTACCACTCGAAGCCCTTTAGATATTCCGCCAGTTTGTGTGGGACCTCGCCTCTGATGGAATCGGCATAATATCCATTATGTTTTATAACTTTTCGGGTTTAGGTCGCTCGGGGATTTTCCTTCTCTGAGGAGTTTGCCCGACAATATCAGAAACTACCCCCGTTTCTCAAAAATACCTCCCGTTTTTCCAATTCATGACAACATGCGTTACCATGGGCCAACTGTCTACGCGCTTGACCGAGGGTCTTCATTGCTCCCCGTTGTTCACAAATTACAATTGTTTCGAGGATATTTCTGATAAGCTTGTTATTTGTAAGACTTTGAAACTTTGGCATGAAATTTTCAGAGTTCATGAAAACTTAGAGAGTGTTTTAGGATCCAATTCGGATCACGGCCTTCCCACTGAAAAATCTTTTGGACCACCAAAAGTTGGTTTTTAAGCATCAATCAAGTGAGGGTACAAATTCCTCCTTTGCCCAATTTCTATCCATTTCGCACTGCTTGGTTTTGAACCTTTCAGTCCAATCCTGAGGTACTCAACATCCCCTCTATGCGTGGTTCTCACCTTCCTGTCCAGAACTGTATCTTCCTGCAATTCATTAAGATACTCAGGAAATAGATCATCAATAGAAGGTAATTGAATCTGCTCTTTGGGATCTTCAATCAATGAAGGTTCAAATAGTCTCAAGCTATCTGCATTGACAACTGAGTAGATGTCCATGTAAGCTGGTAAATCAAGGCAAAAAGCATTCTCACCAATTTTCTCAAGTATCTTGAGTCCATACCTTATTGGCTTTAGCTTCTTACCTTCACCTTCCATTCTGTCTTTGTTGATATATAACCAAACTTGTTCACCAAATTGGAAACTGTGCTCAATCTGATGCTTATCATGCCTTACCTTGTACTTGGCTTGGCTCTTTTCCAGCTGTTCCTGTACTGCCTGGTTGTTAGGATCCTACATTGTACCTTTTTTCTCACATATTTTTCTATCATTCCACCCTTTTTCAATCCATATTTAAAACCTATGTTATTCCTTTAATCCATTTTCCAAAGTCTAAAGATTGCAAGTTTATCATTGCGGTCTACGTTGCTGAAACAATTAGAACAATGCACAAATATCGTTGCTGAAGCAGCCCGTGATTTTCATTTCAAATTTGATAGCAACAAGAAGAGATCATTGAAGGAGCTGTTGCACTGGCCACAACAAATACATTCCAAAGTCAACATTGTCACAACCATTGTAACAACATTTTTTTAATGGAAGAACCGATTATCCTATTTTAGCATATTGGGTTAAGAATAGGATTTATAATGTTATTAAATGTATAATAGATGTCTCCTCTTTAAATAGAGGAGACATCAGCATTAGAGGGGGATAGACATACTATGGGAAGGTCTAGCTGGGAGTAAAGGAACTTGAATCTTTTTGTAATATGATACTTTGATAGATGAATAAAATCTTGTTCTGAGCATTCCTTCTTAGTTCCTTTTTTTGGGGAATCTTGTGAGAAGGAAAGGGCCCACCTTCAACACAAGATTGACCCATTAATTCCTGTAGTGTGGTAAGTATTATTTTTCATTCATACCTTGTTAACTCTGTTTGCTAAAATTACTTATGCATTATTGGAACTCTGTATTTATTGTTGAACTTTGTTTCTATTTGATTATTGCATTGTTTGCATAAATTCATTCTTAGGTAATCAATGATTATTATAATTGGTTTTCCAAAGTGATTTTGTGAAGCACGTAATCAGAAACAGGTGCTAAAGATTCTTACTTGGGGAATAGGGTCTTGTTCTCTGTTAGAACACAACTAGTCTTTTCTTTTGCAGATTGATTTCCTTTCCTAGATTGTTCTTTTTAATGTAATCTAGGATTCTTTTGATAATTGTCTGCAATAGAGAGATTGTTCTTGCTGTAACTCAAAGTAGAACTTCAGTTTGTTTAAAGAAAGGTGTGATTAGTGTAATTTTTACTACAACTTTTCATTTGCTTTTGGGATTGAGCATATACAGTGTGTGAGTTGACAATTTATGTAACACATGGTTGTTTAAATTAATAAGCAATTAAAGTGACCAACATTTTGGCGTCGTTTCTGAGGAAGAAAATTGTAGATTTCAAAAGCATTGGTGTTTTTCTTTTAGATATGCAAAATGCATGAGAGGACGCAAGAAAACTAACCATACAGGTGGCAAGGGCACAGGGAAAGGAGGAAGAAAGACCTTTATTGACGATATTATATAAAAGGCTAAAACTTCTCAAAGGCTAAGCTCTCGAAAGCCAAAGCCTCAACTCTCCCTTCAAACAAAATACGAAACAGAGGAAGTTGTGAGCCCTGAAATAATTAAGGAATTGGTAGAAGACATTGAGGAACCAGTCAAAGACATTGAGGAACCAATCGAAGATGTTGAGGAGCCAACAGAAAACATTGAAGACAAAGCAAGTGCAATAGGAGAACAACCAATGGAAGAGAACAATGAAGGATTCTTTGGTGGAGGATAGGTAGAACCTGAAGGAAGAGATGAAAAGTCTCTCTCTACCTTGGGATTTCCTATTGTTGATCTTCCTAGAGGAGCAACTCCCATGAAGAATATCCCACTTGCGGCCTTACCTAATTTCCATGGTTTATCTTTTGAAGACCCTGATGAGTTTCTTTTTGAGTTTGATATATTGTGCAGAAGCTATGATTATGTTACTAACGCTCAAAAACTAAAGCTATTTCTAGCAACACTAAAAGGAAATGCACTAAGATGGTTCATGAGTCTGGGAGGCCATGTAATCACAACATGGGAACAGATGAAATAGAAGTTTCTACTCAAATATCAAGACTACTGCCGGACGAGAGAAAAAAGAGAGGAACTATTTAAGATGGTACAAAAGGAGGATGAAAATCTGGAGGACTTTGTGGAAAGGCTACAATATAATCTGCAGAGATCCAATCATCCCGATGTAAGTAAAGATATTCTTAAAACAATATTATTGAAAGGGGTGAGGGATGATTGTCTAGACATGCTAAATATGCTTGGTAAAGGGGACATATCTAAAGAATCATATGATGAAATTGTTAACCTTTGTAAAAGATGTTCTAGAGGAGCTGCAAGGAATAGATCAAACAGTAGGGATAATACATATTCAAGAGTTCAAAAATCAGCCAACGGAGGAGCAACAAGAACCGAAATAGGTAATTTACTTGAGGAATTTAAAACTAAAATGTTAAGTTCTTTTGCTTCACAGATTGACACCTTGCAAGTTAAGAAGAAACAAGCAGAAGCAGAAGCTGCTTTGGCTGTCTTTTGTCCCAAATGCAAAGATAAACGCCCACTAAGGGAATTCCCATTGGACAAAGTGCCAATTTGCACCCTTTGTGAGAAGGATCATGAAACAAAACAATGCCATTCTTTACTAGGAATAAAAGTAGCATTGCAACCAATCGAAGAAGAAGCTGAAGCAGTATATCTATTGACACAAAGAAGGCAATGCCAACCATGAGGACAAGGTATGAACTCTAATATGCCATTTACATCTTCTAGTCATTGGAACAATTATCCTTCTTTTAATCAAGCAAATTACCCTCCCTTTAACCAGATGCAATACCTGCCCTTCAATCAAATGAATTACCCACCCATGCAACAAACAAACCCTCCCTTTGTAGACCCAGCAATGTGGACTCCTTGGCCTCCACAACAACAATATTACTTTAACCAATGGAATCCAAACTGGAGGGGTCAACAACTCCCGTTTCCAAATCAATTTCCTCAGTTTCAGCAACCACTCCCTCTACCATCAGGTGCTCCACCAAATAATCAAATGATGAGACCCCAGCTACCTGTACAACCAAACCCTAACCCCAATAATAAAGCTGTGCAAGTTATTGATATTCAGAACCAGCCTATACTTCCTGTTTTCCTTGCACAGTGTAATGATGTTCGTTTATGATCTGGGAAAATATTTTAACCCATTATTGGTGATGTTATCTCTTCTGATTTTGATAAAGAAGTGATAGAGAAAAATGATTCACGTAAGGAGGTATAGCCACACTCTAATAAGGGTGTTGAAATAGCAGAGCCACCATTCCCTGAGCCTTTAGTCTTGAATAAAATGCCTGAACCACCTGCTTTCAATCTTTTAGGGGAATTACAGAATCTTTATGTTAAAATTCCACTTTTACAAGCACTAAGAGATGTATCGATTTATGCTAGGACTATGAGAGATATTTGTGTTAAGAAACCCGGTAGGAAAGCTAAAGATCCCCTTAAAGTTCATGTTATGGGTGATCTATCTACCTTAATGTCTGGTAAAGCCTCTCTTGTTAAATATGGTGTTCCCAGCCATCCTACTATTACAGTACAAATTGGAGAAACTATCATTCCACGAGTTCTGGTAGATTTAGGTGCTGCTATAAATATTATGACTCTTGAAACTTCACAACTGTTATAGCTAAAGAATGTAATCAGAGATACACCAACCATTCTAGAGTTAGCTGACCATTCTACAATCCAACTAGAAGGATTCATTGAAGACCTAATCATCTAAGTTGAATCTTGGAATTACCAAGCTGAATTTGTGGTATTACAAACTAAAACAAAGTTGGGGGGACATCCTCTAATTCTAGGAAGGCCCTGGTTGGCCACAGTCGATGCCTTTATTAGCTGTAGATCTGGTTCAATGAAAAATTCTAATGGATGTGAAACCAAGCAGCTTACTCTCTACCCTCATGCCACACCCATGATTAATAATGATAATTCTGTATGGTTGGACTATGATGATGATGCTACTCAACCTATCTTGACTATCAGACAAGCTTTAAGCCTTAAAGATACCACTGAGGATGAAGTAATTAATAATTTTATTTGTGAACCCTCCTCGGTCACTTCTGAAACACATGATCAGTTGGCTGCAATTTTGAAATCTGATACCCAGGAAAAGCTTAAATCTGATGATCTACCTCAAACATCAACTACCATCTCCTCTAAAAGCATAATAGTAGAAATCGAACCTGGGAAGACATTGAACATAAACCCCAACTTGACAGATGTTGAAACACAGAAATTAATGAATTTACTTCTTGGAAATAAGGAAGCGTTCGCATGGGACTATACAGATATGAAGTGAATCTCTCCTTAATTATGTACTCATCGCATCTATATCAACGAGGGTTTCTGACCAATCTGTAAACCCCGACGACGATTGAATCCTAATTTAAGGGAAATTGTCAAAGAGGAACTTCAAAAATTGATTAATTCAGGGTTTATATATCCCATATCTGACAGTGAATGGATTTCTCCATTGGTAATAGTCCCTAAGAAAAACGGGAAATGGAGAGTGTGTGTAGATTATAGAGCCTTAAATAAAGCCACTCAAAAGGATCACTTTCCCTTGCCATTCATTGATCAGGTGTTAGATAGTTTGTCAGGGAAGAAGTTCTTCTCCTTTTTAGATGGTTTTAGTGGGTATAATCAAATCAAAATTGCACCCCAAGACCAAGACAAGACCACTTTTACTAGTCCCTGGGGATCTTTTGCCTATAGAGTTCTCCCATTCAGACTATGTAATGTACCGACAACTTTTAAAAGAGCAGTTATAGGAATCTTCTCTAATATACTTAATGACTCTATGGAGATATTTATGGATGAATTTACCCCTTATGGTGTGTCTTTTGAGGATGCATTACAAAACCTTGATAAAGTACTTAAACGTTGTGTACAAGCTCACCTTTCCTTAAGTACTGACAAATGTCATATGATGATGAATGAAGGAATTGTACTTGGACACTTTATTTCATTTCAAGAAATTCAGGTAGATCCATCCAAAATACAGGTAATTAAGAACCTTCCTATTCCTAAAACACAAACTAATGTGAGAAGTTTTTTAGGACATGCAGGATACTACAAAAGACTTATCAAAAAAATTTCCAAAATAGCTTCTCCTTTGTTTGTGTTACTTATGAAAAATTTTGAATTTAGTGGACTAATCTTTTCCAGAAAGCATTTGTTGAACTCAAGCATCAGTTATCTATAGCTCCTATTTTAAGGGGACCTGATTGGGCACTTCCCTTCCATATATCCTCTGATGCTTCGAATACTGCAATTAGAGCTGTCTTGGGACAAGAGGAAAACCATCTTCCTTATGCCATCTACTTCATTAGTAAGAATATGACTCCTACTGAGCTTAATTACACAGTTACTAAAAAGGAATTTTAGCAGTCATTTATGCCATTAATAAGTTTTGACATTACATTACTGGTTACTCTACTTTTGTCCATATTGACCACTCGGCTATTAAGTATTTAATGAAAAAATTTGTCACAAATGCTCGAGTTACCAGGTGGTTATTGTTATTACAAGAGTTTGATATTACAATTGTAGATCAACCAGGTAAAGAAAATGTAGTTGCTGATTTCCTTTCTTGGTTAAAAGCTGATGATAATACTCCAGTAGATGATTCCTTTCCTGATGAATATTTATTTGCAGTATCTGCTCACTCACCTTGGTATGCAGACATTGCCAATTATCTGGTTGCGGGAAAGTTGCCATCTCACCTATCACATCGAGAGAAAAGAAAGATTATTCAACAAAGTGCTCGATATAGCTAGATAAGTGGGTGTCTTTTCTACACAGGACTTGATCATGAAATCCGGAGATGCATTAGAGAAGATGAGGTTTATGATATACTAAAAGCTTGTCATGATGGCCCTTGTGGAGGGCATTTTGTTGATAAGAGAATGACACATAAAATTCTCAGGATGGGTTATTATTGGCGCCATAATTCAGAGATGAGCTCACAACTAGTGTTACAGTATGTGACAATATTGGAAGACCGCCAAATTTTTCAACATGTTTGGCATAGTACCTTATCCAAATTAGTACCATAGGTTGTATGCATGACCACATTGTATGATTTTCACTGAGGAAATTTTCAAGAACCACATTCCCGTTGCCTACACCTTCTTTAACCATTATTAAATGTGTAGGTTAACAATAGTGCCCACATGAATTGTTCTATCATGAGTTGTTCAAATCGGTTGGTGCCAAATTTTTAATGCTTTCATTCTCCCAACTGCACCATTTTCTATTGATGGAGACCACACTTGAGTTTACTAAGATCATTAGAGCACTTCCAATCAAAACTTCATTCTCTTAATTAGACCTTGGTTTTGAAACTACACATGTTTTATGTCTTCTTGCTAATTGATGGACCGACCTACACATTGTTTGGCTATTCCATTTCCCAAACACATTAATGTCCAATAAGGAAAATTTATGTGGGCTTGATGAAGCACATAGGTTCACATAGATGCATTGCACATTATCCTACAAATTCCTTGTGTTTTAAAAATGTGATCACCATCACATTACCATCATCACATTGCATCGTTTTTTTAGAGAAACTATGCTTTGAGCTTTCCATACTCCAAATACACCTTAAAATTATTCTTCTTACACAATCTCTTTAGTTTGGTGACCATTACTCATGTATGAAATCTATTTTTTCCATTTTGTTATAATAGGTAAAACATAGAACTTATTATAGTTAGGTAATGATTTAACGGTTCTACAACAGTTTCAAATGATGGTCACAATTTTCACATCTATCATGTCAGGAAATATAAAGGCCGATGCATAATATATTTACTTTTCTCTTGACTTGCTTCGCCTTTTCTCCGTGAACTTTTGGAATGGGTTTTCATAGTTGAAACTTCAAAATATTTTGCTCTGTAGCTACATCAAACTGAATATAGTCTAGATTTAATTTCCGCATTCGAGTTCATTAGTTAGTAGAAAAACAATAACCACACAAGTTCAAATTGTCTCCATTTAGAGTAGGTCATATGCTCTGCCTGCTCATTTGAGGTCTCATGATTCATCCTACGACTTGGGAGGGATTGTGACCTATGGGGATCACAAGGTCGCACTGCCTAGATGCATATCTGAGGAAAATGAATGCAATCATGCGATCAGTGAGGGAGGCTATGACTTGGGGTGCCGCAGAGAGGAACTACAACTAATGAAGGTTGCTTGGTCACATTTCATAGAGGTCATAACTCTGGAGGTTTGCTTGAGGTGCGACCAAGCGACCTAGTGGAAATGTGACTTCTTGGAGGTCGGATAGTCACAACTCAGATAGGTCGCATTCTTTGAGGCTTGCTTGAGGTGTGACCTAGCAACCTGGGTGGAACTGCAACTTCCTGGAGGTTGGATAGTCGCTGATTGGAGAGGTCACATTCCCTTGAGGCTGAAATGAGGTTCATGATCATGACCTTTGCGACTTGGGCGGTGATGCTACTTTCTAGGAGAGGGAAAATGGGAGGCTGGTCATATTTCTATAATGTAGGGATGGATGCCTCCTGGATATGTGATGAAGATTTACACTGAAACTTCATTGCAATGTGCTCCAGCTCCAGCAAATATCAACCTGCGTATTACAGTTTGTACAATGTAAACTCCAGAGTCTTATGGCTTAACTATTTCTAGCAGGAAAAATAAGGGAAGGTTTCGGTGCTTAGGTATAACAAAAAATATCCATGGCCAATGAAGCTTGTATTGCACTATCGAACACCCAAATTATACCACCGTGACCACCTGTGATGATCCAAAAATGGATTTTGGATAAACCTCTGAGTCTAAAAGACTTGATGTAAGAGGTAAAAGGTGCCAAATGGCACAAATCCTTTGTAAATCAAAGGAAAATGAAAATCACATGTTGCTCTTAGAAATAGTCTCATTACAAGGAACCCTCCATTCTGAATATAACGCAACTTAAATGGGTGAAAATGGACTTTAGATGGGAAAGCTATCATAAAATGAAGCTGCCCTTTTTCAAAGGAAAAAGAGGCAAAATCCCTTGAATAATGGGTATGAAAACCCTCTAAGTCTTCCAAATCTCCCAAAAGGGCAAAACCACCGAAAAAGGAGAAGTCTTGGACTTATCGGATTACACTATCGGGCCTTAAAAACTTGAAGAAAACCATGAAAACAAGGCTATCTAAGGCTTGAATAGTGGTTGCACAAGGGCCGTCAGATCTGGCTGATTAACGGTCCAAATTCGATCGGAAATCGCAATTGACGGTGGCAGTCGGAGGCATAAAGTGTGATGGGCCATTGCGATACCACGATCGCTGATATCGGCGGATCGCAATCAACAAATATAATGGAGTAGGGCTTACACATATATACACATGATGTGATGGTGCAATCCCCGAAATCGGTGGATTGCAATCGAAGAATTACACAGGATTGACCGATATGTTACAAGTTATATACGTGATGCGATGGCTGGACCCAATGGGGCGATAAGCCAGATTTAATATAATTTCAAATCCGATAAGCGGGATTTTTCCATGTTTTTAACATCTTTCCTGAATACGAAGGGAAACCTTGGAATAGGCCAATTTTGATATGCGATAGTGATTCCCAGGCAAACCTGATGGTGCTATAAAGCGGGGTTATGATAATTTCAAGTCTGGATGAATAGTGCTTTGCGGATTTTTCTGTGTATTGTAGTGTTCTCTGTGTAAACATAGAGCGGCCGTTTTTGAAGGATTCAAAGCACCGATAGACCCCTTTCATTACCAAATAGGTGGCATTCATCTCGGATGGCATTTAGCAATGATTTCTAATGCCCAGAGACGAGATTTGAACGGACTCTGGTGGGAACACAGAGAGCCCGAGAGGGAAATGAATCAACAATGTCATTTTGGCTTAAAAGCCATGAATGTCAAAGGTAGAGGGCTGTTGGGTTTTTTAGGGGTGATGTTGTTAATCCTTGAGGGGTTTTCTGCTGAAGCAGAAGCCAAAGAGGAAGCCAAGGTGAAAGAGGCAGCGCGGAAGCCAAAGGGACAACACAGAAGCCAAGGGAGTCACTTGGAGTTCAAGTGAAAAGCCTAAAGGGAGAGCTGTAAACAACCAGAGGGCCAAAAAGCCAGAGTAGAAGAGCCAAAGAGCTAGAGCCAGAGCCAAAGGGCTAGAGTCAGAGCCAAGAGCCAAAACTAGAGCCAAAGAGCCAGAACCAAGAGCTAAAGAGCCAGAGCCAAGAGCCAGAGCTTCAAGAGCCAAGGGATTAAATGGTGTCTGAACCCATTGTTTCAGTGTTAAAACAACAGGAGTTGGGCCAAGAGCTTGTAAAAAGACTTATACCATAATCCCAAAGAGCCTAGTTGAGTTGACTAGAGCTCATGGAGACATAGCCCAAGAGTTGTGGGTGAACTCCTAATTAATTTGCTATCTTATGTGTTTGTTTTTACTGTTGCATTATTCACTATTATATGAATTTATATATCATTTTAAACACATTCACATATCACACAAATAGTAGACTCTAAAACATATAATCAATTTAAAACAATTATCAGCACACACTATATTATCAAGTATTTCTTAATTTCCGCACTGGTTAATCATTAAAGAATTGGGAATATTCAAGCTTTGGAAGAGGGAGAGGTTCTTGTAAGCTAGACAAGAAGCCTAAGTGTCCCATTTTCAGATCAAGTGGTATTAAATCTTTAGATTGATTATCCACACGTTTAAGAAGGTTATATCAGAATGCTTGATTGACAGAGAAAAGACTACTTGTCTGAAAGGTGTTTGAACAACAAGAGGCTAATTGTATGCTTGTTTGCAAACTGACTATTTGTTGAGTTTGCAGAGGTGAAGGGAAAGCTATTGATAGCTCAGTCTAAGAAGGACAAGAAGGAGAAGGGCTGAAGGCACTCTTCTTATCCCAAAGGACCTCAAGTCAACCCAAAGCACAATAGGATTGTTGCAAGAGGTTTCTTACATAAGCTCTTTATTTATCTTGTTGAAGTTTTTTTTGTTCATTGGCATAATGAAAACTTCTACAAGTGTGTCCTCAAATTCTGCTCTCTTCACAAGATTCTTTGATGAAGACATGAAGCAATAATTGTCCACCATGATGGATATGGTGAGGGAAATGTATGAGGATGGAAGGAAGAACAGCATGCTTAGAAAGCAGCTGAATTCCATGAAGGAAGAGAAGCAGTTGCTTGTTGACAAATTGCAGAAAATGGAGAGGCAACTTCATATTGAAAATATGAACTTGAAGAGGATGCATGAGTTGGAAATGCAGCTCTTTGTTTCTCAAGAAGCCTTAGTCAAGTACTAGCTTGAAGAAGAGGTAAGCCATTCTAGTTTGTCTTCAAATTCTTCTGAGAGTGCTTGGATTGGTTCTTTTGAGAAACATACTAAAGGCATAGTTTCCAAGCTAACGTCCAAGATGGGTTATGAAGGAAAGAGCTTGGGAAAGCATGCACAAGGTATTGTCAAACCAAAAATGGTTTAGGAAAGGCCTAAATATTTGGGTTTTGGCTATGGACAGTCTTATGGAGAGAATTCCAAAGCTGCCATGAAGGCCATTGAAATAGTCCCAAGAAGGAGGTTCATTTCATGTCCTCTACCTCAGAAGTGTGAAGGTTGTATCCAAGAGGAATACAATAGCTTGAAACATCAATTGTAGGATGCAGGTGTTCAGAAGCACACACTTGAACCAGAGAGTTGGGGAGACTCTAACAGCCTTGAAGAGTTTGATGGTGTTCCAAAGGGAGCCACTTCTTCATTTGCTTCACCTCCTCATGAAGGCAATAAAGGTGAAAGAGGCAAGTATAAATATGGTTCTGATTATATTCCTTTTGATTTTTCAAAGATGATAAATTTCCACATAAGTATGAGGAAAGAGTTGCATGTTCCTTTTGTGGTTTGGATAACCATGATGTTTCTAGATGTTGGAAGAGAATGGCTACATACAGGAATCAAAAGAAGGAAAAGAAGTAAGCAGCGAAAGGTCCATTGGACAAGGCAAATCATGATATCAAGAGGATGCACATGCAGTGCACTTACTGCCATAAGCAAGGACATATTGCTGCAAAATGTTGGACTTTGAATCTAACAATTCTTCCACAAAAGCTGAAGAAAGTGGAAAGAGAAGATGGTAGAAATGGAAGTGAAGATTCCATGAATGATGTCTCAAAAAAATTCACATGATGATGCTAATGTGCAGACAAAGGTAATACCTTGGAAAGAGATGGTAAGGAATAGTTAGAGTTCTTATCCGGTTAAGATTGCATGTTTATTAATGCATCTACATTATATTTCATTACAACTTCAAAAGTACAATGTGCTTAAGTGAAAGTTGAAGGATGAAATGCATGCATGAGCACAGGGATGTTGATGATTTCCTTGTTTTTGAACATGTATGTGTAATTAACTTGCAGGGTTGATTGCTTTGACATGCATGTGATGCCATGTTGACTTGGAAGAAGTTAACTTGGTCTCCAAATGGAGATAATGATGAAGTGTTTCATCTTTTGAAAAAGAGTCCTAATGGTCTTTTTCTACATGCTTGACTTAAGGGTCATCTGTTTAAAGGCATGTTTTGTGGGCTTGTTATCTAGTCCATCATTTGTATGCAGATGTAAGACATGGAGGTGTTCACAAGATGTGAAAATCTGTTTCTTTTGTTGAAGCAAGAGTTTAGGCCATCCAGTTGTTGTTTGTATGCCTGTTGTTGTTAACAGTTGTTGATTGGCAGCTTGTCAAATAGGTACAAACGAAAGTTTTGTGGAGCATGTGTACTTCACATTTGTTGAGCCACCTTGGATCAATGATCAAGGCAAATAAGCTCAAACTACCTTCTATGACCAGTTCAGCAGAAGTTCTGCAGGAAGGCAAGGAGGAAGACAGTTCTTCTTAAGAAGACCAGCCCATCTAGAGAAGGGAAGTGGTTAGAAACCTTGGTTTAGAGGCACTATGCAAAGGCAAGTGTAGGGAGGCTGAAAGAAGAGGGTGAGTCACTCTGATTTACTATTTAGATTAGTATATTAGTCTTTTGGAGAGAAAAATTTATTTTAGTGGGAAGGCGTGATCCAAAAATGGATCTTGGATAAACCTCTAAGTCTAAAAGACTTCATGTAAGAGGTAAAAGATTCCAAATGGCACAAATCCTTTGTAAATTAGAGGAAAATGAAAATCGGAGGATGCTCTCAGAAATAGTCTCATTGCAGGGATCCCTCCATTCTGAATCCAACGCAACTTAAATGGGTGAAAATGGACTTTAGATGGGAAAGCTATCATAAAATGAAGTTGCCCTTTTTCAAAGGAGAAAGAGGAAAAATCTCTTGAATAATGGGTTTAAAAACCCTCTAAGTCTTCCAAATCTCCCAAAAGGGCGAAACCACTGAAAAAGGAGAAGTCTTGGACTTATCAGATTACACTATCGAGCCTTAAAAACTTGAATAAAACCATGAAAACAAGGCTATCAGAGGCTTGAATAGTGGTTGCACAGGGACTGTCGGACCTGGCCGATCAACAGTCCAGATCTGATCAGTAATCACAATCGGCGGTGGTAGTCAGAGGCATAAAGTGCGATGGGCCAATGTGATACCACGATCGCTGATATCGGCAGATCGTAATCGACAAACATAATGGAGCAGTGCTTACACATATATACGCGCGATGCGATGGTGCGATCGTCGAAATCGATGGATCACAACTAGAGCATTACAAAGGATCGGATGATATGTTATAAGTTATATACACGATGCGGTGGTTGGACCCAATGGGGCAATAAGCTAGATTTAATATAATTTCAAATCTGTTAAGTGATATTTTGCCATGTTATTAACGTATTTCCTTAATACGAAGAGAAACTTCAAATATATTGCTCTGTAGCTACATCAAACTGAATATAGTCTAGATTTAATTTCCGCATTCGAGTTCATTAGTTAGTAGAAAAACAATAACCACACAAGTTCAAATTGTCTCCATTTAGAGTAGGTCATATGCTCTGCCTGCTCATTTGAGGTCTCATGATTCATCCTACGACTTGGGAGGGATTGTGACCTATGGGGATCACAAGGTCGCACTGCCTAGATGCATATCTGAGGAAAATGAATGCAATCATGCGATCAATGAGGGAGGCTATGACTTGGGGTGCCGCAGAGAGGAACTACAACTAATGAAGGTTGCTTGGTCACATTTCATAGAGGTCATAACTCTGGAGGTTTGCTTGAGGTGCGACCAAGCGACCTAGTGGAAATGTGACTTCTTGGAGGTCGGATAGTCACAACTCAGATAGGTCGCATTCTTTGAGGCTTGCTTGAGGTGTGACCTAGCAACCTGGGTGGAACTGCAACTTCCTGGAGGTTGGATAGTCGCTGATTGGAGAGGTCACATTCCCTTGAGGCTGAAATGAGGTTCATGATCATGACCTTTGTGACTTGGGCGGTGATGCTACTTTCTAGGAGAGGGAAAATGGGAGGCCGGTCATATTTCTATAATGTAGGGATGGATGCCGCCTGGATATGTGATGAAGATTTACACTGAAACTTCATTGCAATGTGCTCCAGCTCCAGCAAATATCAACCTGCGTATTACAGTTTGTACAATGTAAACTCCAGAGTCTTATGGCTTAACTATTTCTAGCAGGAAAAATAAGGGAAGGTTTCGGTGCTCAGGTATAACAAAAAATATCCATGGCCAATGAAGCTTGTATTGCACTATCGAACACCCAAATTATACCACCGTGACCACCTGTGATGATCCAAAAATGGATTTTGGATAAACCTCTGAGTCTAAAAGACTTGATGTAAGAGGTAAAAGGTGCCAAATGGCACAAATCCTTTGTAAATCAAAGGAAAATGAAAATCACATGTTGCTCTTAGAAATAGTCTCATTACAAGGAACCCTTCATTCTGAATATAACGCAACTTAAATGGGTGAAAATGGACTTTAGATGGGAAAGCTATCATAAAATGAAGCTGCCCTTTTTCAAAGGAAAAAGAGGCAAAATCCCTTGAATAATGGGTATGAAAACCCTCTAAGTCTTCCAAATCTCCCAAAAGGGCAAAACCACCGAAAAAGGAGAAGTCTTGGACTTATCGGATTACACTATCGGGCCTTAAAAACTTGAAGAAAACCATGAAAACAAGGCTATCTAAGGCTTGAACAGTGGTTGCACAAGGGCCGTCAGATCTGGCTGATCAACGGTCCAAATTCGATCGGAAATCGCAATTGACGGTGGCAGTCGGAGGCATAAAGTGTGATGGGCCATTGCGATACCACGATCGCTGATATCGGCGGATCGCAATCAACAAATATAATGGAGTAGGGCTTACACATATATACACATGATGTGATGGTGCAATCCCCGAAATCGGTGGATTGCAATCGAAGAATTACACAGGATTGACCGATATGTTACAAGTTATATACGTGATGCGATGGCTGGACCCAATGGGGCGATAAGCCAGATTTAATATAATTTCAAATCCGATAAGCGGGATTTTTCCATGTTTTTAACATCTTTCCTGAATACGAAGGGAAACCTTGGAATAGGCCAATTTTGATATGCGATAGTGATTCCCAGGCAAACCTGATGGTGCTATAAAGCGGGGTTATGATAATTTCAAGTCTGGATGAATAGTGCTTTGCGGATTTTTCTGTGTATTGTAGTGTTCTCTGTGTAAACATAGAGCGGCCGTTTTTGAAGGATTCAAAGCACCGATAGACCCCTTTCATTACCAAATAGGTGGCATTCATCTCGGATGGCATTTAGCAATGATTTCTAATGCCCAGAGACGAGATTTGAACGGACTCTGGTGGGAACACAGAGAGCCCGAGAGGGAAATGAATCAACAATGTCATTTTGGCTTAAAAGCCATGAATGTCAAAGGTAGAGCGCTGTTGGGTTTTTTAGGGGTGATGTTGTTAATCCTTGAGGGGTTTTCTGCTGAAGCAAAAGCCAAAGAGGAAGCCAAGGTGAAAGAGGCAGCGCGGAAGCCAAAGGGACAACACAGAAGCCAAGGGAGTCACTTGGAGTTCAAGTGAAAAGCCTAAAGGGAGAGCTGTAAACAACCAGAGGGCCAAAAATCCAGAGTAGAAGAGCCAAAGAGCTAGAGCCAGAGCCAAAGGGCTAGAGTCAGAGCCAAGAGCCAAAACTAGAGCCAAAGAGCCAGAACCAAGAGCTAAAGAGCCAGAGCCAAGAGCCAGAGCTTCAAGAGCCAAGGGATTAAATGGTGTCTGAACCCATTGTTTCAGTGTTAAAACAACAGGAGTTGGGCCAAGAGCTTGTAAAAAGACTTATACCATAATCCCAAAGAGCCTAGTTGAGTTGACTAGAGCTCATGGAGACATAGCCCAAGAGTTGTGGGTGAACTCCTAATTAATTTGCTATCTTATGTGTTTGTTTTTACTGTTGCATTATTCACTATTATATGAATTTATATATCATTTTAAACACATTCACATATCACACAAATAGTAGACTCTAAAACATATAATCAATTTAAAACAATTATCAGCACACACTATATTATCAAGTATTTCTTAATTTCCGCACTGGTTAATCATTAAAGAATTGGGAATATTCAAGCTTTGGAAGAGGGAGAGGTTCTTGTAAGCTAGACAAGAAGCCTAAGTGTCCCATTTTCAGATCAAGTGGTATTAAATCTTTAGATTGATTATCCACACGTTTAAGAAGGTTATATCAGAATGCTTGATTGACAGAGAAAAGACTACTTGTCTGAAAGGTGTTTGAACAACAAGAGGCTAATTGTATGCTTGTTTGCAAACTGACTATTTGTTGAGTTTGCAGAGGTGAAGGGAAAGCTATTGATAGCTCAGTCTAAGAAGGACAAGAAGGAGAAGGGCTGAAGGCACTCTTCTTATCCCAAAGGACCTCAAGTCAACCCAAAGCACAATAGGATTGTTGCAAGAGGTTTCTTACATAAGCTCTTTATTTATCTTGTTGAAGTTTTTTTTGTTCATTGGCATAATGAAAACTTCTACAAGTGTGTCCTCAAATTCTGCTCTCTTCACAAGATTCTTTGATGAAGACATGAAGCAATAATTGTCCACCATGATGGATATGGTGAGGGAAATGTATGAGGATGGAAGGAAGAACAGCATGCTTAGAAAGCAGCTGAATTCCATGAAGGAAGAGAAGCAGTTGCTTGTTGACAAATTGCAGAAAATGGAGAGGCAACTTCATATTGAAAATATGAACTTGAAGAGGATGCATGAGTTGGAAATGCAGCTCTTTGTTTCTCAAGAAGCCTTAGTCAAGTACTAGCTTGAAGAAGAGGTAAGCCATTCTAGTTTGTCTTCAAATTCTTCTGAGAGTGCTTGGATTGGTTCTTTTGAGAAACATACTAAAGGCATAGTTTCCAAGCTAACGTCCAAGATGGGTTATGAAGGAAAGAGCTTGGGAAAGCATGCACAAGGTATTGTCAAACCAAAAATGGTTTAGGAAAGGCCTAAATATTTGGGTTTTGGCTATGGACAGTCTTATGGAGAGAATTCCAAAGCTGCCATGAAGGCCATTGAAATAGTCCCAAGAAGGAGGTTCATTTCATGTCCTCTACCTCAGAAGTGTGAAGGTTGTATCCAAGAGGAATACAATAGCTTGAAACATCAATTGTAGGATGCAGGTGTTCAGAAGCACACACTTGAACCAGAGAGTTGGGGAGACTCTAACAGCCTTGAAGAGTTTGATGGTGTTCCAAAGGGAGCCACTTCTTCATTTGCTTCACCTCCTCATGAAGGCAATAAAGGTGAAAGAGGCAAGTATAAATATGGTTCTGATTATATTCCTTTTGATTTTTCAAAGATGATAAATTTCCACATAAGTATGAGGAAAGAGTTGCATGTTCCTTTTGTGGTTTGGATAACCATGATGTTTCTAGATGTTGGAAGAGAATGGCTACATACAGGAATCAAAAGAAGGAAAAGAAGTAAGCAGCGAAAGGTCCATTGGACAAGGCAAATCATGATATCAAGAGGATGCACATGTAGTGCACTTACTGCCATAAGCAAGGACATATTGCTGCAAAATGTTGGACTTTGAATCTAACAATTCTTCCACAAAAGCTGAAGAAAGTGGAAAGAGAAGATGGTAGAAATGGAAGTGAAGATTCCATGAATGATGTCTCAAAAAAATTCACATGATGATGCTAATGTGCAGACAAAGGTAATACCTTGGAAAGAGATGGTAAGGAATAGTTAGAGTTCTTATCCGGTTAAGATTGCATGTTTATTAATGCATCTACATTATATTTCATTACAACTTCAAAGTTACAATGTCCTTAAGTGAAAGTTGAAGGATGAAATGCATGCATGAGCACAGGGATGTTGATGATTTCCTTGTTTTTGAACATGTATGTGTAATTAACTTGTAGTGTTGATTGATTTGACATGCATGTGATGCCATGTTGACTTGGAAGAAGTTAACTTGGTCTCCAAATGGAGATAATGACGAAGTGTTTCATCTTTTGAAAAAGAGTCCTAATGGTCTTTTTCTACATGCTTGACTTAAGGGTCATCTGTTTAAAGGCATGTTTTGTGGGCTTGTTATCTAGTCCATCATTTGTATGCAGATGTAAGACATGGAGGTGTTCACAAGATGTGAAAATCTGCTTCTTTTGTTGAAGCAAGAGTTTAGGCCATCCAGTTGTTGTTTGTATGTCTGTTGTTGTTAACAGTTGTTGATTGGCAGCTTGTCAAATAGGTACAAACGAAAGTTTTGTGGAGCATGTGTACTTCACATTTGTTGAGCCACCTTGGATCAATGATCAAGGCAAATAAGCTCAAACTACCTTCTATGATCAGTTCAGCAGAAGTTCTGCAGGAAGGCAAGGAGGAAGATAGTTCTTATTAAGAAGACTAGCCCATCTAGAGAAGGGAAGTGGTTAGAAACCTTGGTTCAGAGGCACTATTGAAAGGCAAGTGTAGGGAGGCTGAAAGAAGAGGGTGAGTCACTCTGATTTACTATTTAGATTAGTATATTAGTCTTTTGGAGAGAAAAATTTATTTTAGTGGGAAGGCGTGATCCAAAAATGGATCTTGGATAAACCTCTAAGTCTAAAAGACTTCATGTAAGAGGTAAAAGATTCCAAATGGCACAAATCCTTTGTAAATTAGAGGAAAATGAAAATCGGAGGATGCTCTCAGAAATAGTCTCATTGCAGGGATCCCTCCATTCTGAATCCAACGCAACTTAAATGGGTGAAAATGGACTTTAGATGGGAAAGCTATCATAAAATGAAGTTGCCCTTTTTCAAAGGAGAAAGAGGAAAAATCTCTTGAATAATGGGTTTAAAAACCCTCTAAGTCTTCCAAATCTCCCAAAAGGGCGAAACCACTGAAAAAGGAGAAGTCTTGGACTTATCAGATTACACTATCGAGCCTTAAAAACTTGAATAAAACCATGAAAACAAGGCTATCAGAGGCTTGAATAGTGGTTGCACAGGGACTGTCGGACCTGGCCGATCAACAGTCCAGATCTGATCAGTAATCACAATCGGCGGTGGTAGTCAGAGGCATAAAGTGCGATGGGCCAATGTGATACCACGATCGCTGATATCGGCAGATCGTAATCGACAAACATAATGGAGCAGTGCTTACACATATATACGCGCGATGCGATGGTGCGATCGTCGAAATCGATGGATCACAACTAGAGCATTACAAAGGATCGGATGATATGTTATAAGTTATATACACGATGCGGTGGTTGGACCCAATGGGGCAATAAGCTAGATTTAATATAATTTCAAATCTGTTAAGTGATATTTTGCCATGTTATTAACGTATTTCCTTAATACGAAGAGAAACTTCAAATATATTGCTCTGTAGCTACATCAAACTGAATATAGTCTAGATTTAATTTCCGCATTCGAGTTCATTAGTTAGTAGAAAAACAATAACCACACAAGTTCAAATTGTCTCCATTTAGAGTAGGTCATATGCTCTGCCTGCTCATTTGAGGTCTCATGATTCATCCTACGACTTGGGAGGGATTGTGACCTATGGGGATCACAAGGTCGCACTGCCTAGATGCATATCTGAGGAAAATGAATGCAATCATGCGATCAATGAGGGAGGCTATGACTTGGGGTGCCGCAGAGAGGAACTACAACTAATGAAGGTTGCTTGGTCACATTTCATAGAGGTCATAACTCTGGAGGTTTGCTTGAGGTGCGACCAAGCGACCTAGTGGAAATGTGACTTCTTGGAGGTCGGATAGTCACAACTCAGATAGGTCGCATTCTTTGAGGCTTGCTTGAGGTGTGACCTAGCAACCTGGGTGGAACTGCAACTTCCTGGAGGTTGGATAGTCGCTGATTGGAGAGGTCACATTCCCTTGAGGCTGAAATGAGGTTCATGATCATGACCTTTGTGACTTGGGCGGTGATGCTACTTTCTAGGAGAGGGAAAATGGGAGGCCGGTCATATTTCTATAATGTAGGGATGGATGCCGCCTGGATATGTGATGAAGATTTACACTGAAACTTCATTGCAATGTGCTCCAGCTCCAGCAAATATCAACCTGCGTATTACAGTTTGTACAATGTAAACTCCAGAGTCTTATGGCTTAACTATTTCTAGCAGGAAAAATAAGGGAAGGTTTCGGTGCTCAGGTATAACAAAAAATATCCATGGCCAATGAAGCTTGTATTGCACTATCGAACACCCAAATTATACCACCGTGACCACCTGTGATGATCCAAAAATGGATTTTGGATAAACCTCTGAGTCTAAAAGACTTGATGTAAGAGGTAAAAGGTGCCAAATGGCACAAATCCTTTGTAAATCAAAGGAAAATGAAAATCACATGTTGCTCTTAGAAATAGTCTCATTACAAGGAACCCTTCATTCTGAATATAACGCAACTTAAATGGGTGAAAATGGACTTTAGATGGGAAAGCTATCATAAAATGAAGCTGCCCTTTTTCAAAGGAAAAAGAGGCAAAATCCCTTGAATAATGGGTATGAAAACCCTCTAAGTCTTCCAAATCTCCCAAAAGGGCAAAACCACCGAAAAAGGAGAAGTCTTGGACTTATCGGATTACACTATCGGGCCTTAAAAACTTGAAGAAAACCATGAAAACAAGGCTATCTAAGGCTTGAACAGTGGTTGCACAAGGGCCGTCAGATCTGGCTGATCAACGGTCCAAATTCGATCGGAAATCGCAATTGACGGTGGCAGTCGGAGGCATAAAGTGTGATGGGCCATTGCGATACCACGATCGCTGATATCGGCGGATCGCAACCAACAAATATAATGGAGTAGGGCTTACACATATATACACATGATGTGATGGTGCAATCCCCGAAATCGGTGGATTGCAATCGAAGAATTACACAGGATTGACCGATATGTTACAAGTTATATACGTGATGCGATGGCTGGACCCAATGGGGCGATAAGCCAGATTTAATATAATTTCAAATCCGATAAGCGGGATTTTTCCATGTTTTTAACATCTTTCCTGAATACGAAGGGAAACCTTGGAATAGGCCAATTTTGATATGCGATAGTGATTCCCAGGCAAACCTGATGGTGCTATAAAGCGGGGTTATGATAATTTCAAGTCTGGATGAATAGTGCTTTGCGGATTTTTCTGTGTATTGTAGTGTTCTCTGTGTAAACATAGAGCGGCCGTTTTTGAAGGATTCAAAGCACCGATAGACCCCTTTCATTACCAAATAGGTGGCATTCATCTCGGATGGCATTTAGCAATGATTTCTAATGCCCAGAGACGAGATTTGAACGGACTCTGGTGGGAACACAGAGAGCCCGAGAGGGAAATGAATCAACAATGTCATTTTGGCTTAAAAGCCATGAATGTCAAAGGTAGAGGGCTGTTGGGTTTTTTAGGGGTGATGTTGTTAATCCTTGAGGGGTTTTCTGCTGAAGCAGAAGCCAAAGAGGAAGCCAAGGTGAAAGAGGCAGCGCGGAAGCCAAAGGGACAACACAGAAGCCAAGGGAGTCACTTGGAGTTCAAGTGAAAAGCCTAAAGGGAGAGCTGTAAACAACCAGAGGGCCAAAAAGCCAGAGTAGAAGAGCCAAAGAGCTAGAGCCAGAGCCAAAGGGCTAGAGTCAGAGCCAAGAGCCAAAACTAGAGCCAAAGAGCCAGAACCAAGAGCTAAAGAGCCAGAGCCAAGAGCCAGAGCTTCAAGAGCCAAGGGATTAAATGGTGTCTGAACCCATTGTTTCAGTGTTAAAACAACAGGAGTTGGGCCAAGAGCTTGTAAAAAGACTTATACCATAATCCCAAAGAGCCTAGTTGAGTTGACTAGAGCTCATGGAGACATAGCCCAAGAGTTGTGGGTGAACTCCTAATTAATTTGCTATCTTATGTGTTTGTTTTTACTGTTGCATTATTCACTATTATATGAATTTATATATCATTTTAAACACATTCACATATCACACAAATAGTAGACTCTAAAACATATAATCAATTTAAAACAATTATCAGCACACACTATATTATCAAGTATTTCTTAATTTCCGCACTGGTTAATCATTAAAGAATTGGGAATATTCAAGCTTTGGAAGAGGGAGAGGTTCTTGTAAGCTAGACAAGAAGCCTAAGTGTCCCATTTTCAGATCAAGTGGTATTAAATCTTTAGATTGATTATCCACACGTTTAAGAAGGTTATATCAGAATGCTTGATTGACAGAGAAAAGACTACTTGTCTGAAAGGTGTTTGAACAACAAGAGGCTAATTGTATGCTTGTTTGCAAACTGACTATTTGTTGAGTTTGCAGAGGTGAAGGGAAAGCTATTGATAGCTCAGTCTAAGAAGGACAAGAAGGAGAAGGGCTGAAGGCACTCTTCTTATCCCAAAGGACCTCAAGTCAACCCAAAGCACAATAGGATTGTTGCAAGAGGTTTCTTACATAAGCTCTTTATTTATCTTGTTGAAGTTTTTTTTGTTCATTGGCATAATGAAAACTTCTACAAGTGTGTCCTCAAATTCTGCTCTCTTCACAAGATTCTTTGATGAAGACATGAAGCAATAATTGTCCACCATGATGGATATGGTGAGGGAAATGTATGAGGATGGAAGGAAGAACAGCATGCTTAGAAAGCAGCTGAATTCCATGAAGGAAGAGAAGCAGTTGCTTGTTGACAAATTGCAGAAAATGGAGAGGCAACTTCATATTGAAAATATGGACTTGAAGAGGATGCATGAGTTGGAAATGCAGCTCTTTGTTTCTCAAGAAGCCTTAGTCAAGTACTAGCTTGAAGAAGAGGTAAGCCATTCTAGTTTGTCTTCAAATTCTTCTGAGAGTGCTTGGATTGGTTCTTTTGAGAAACATACTAAAGGCATAGTTTCCAAGCTAACGTCCAAGATGGGTTATGAAGGAAAGAGCTTGGGAAAGCATGCACAAGGTATTGTCAAACCAAAAATGGTTTAGGAAAGGCCTAAATATTTGGGTTTTGGCTATGGATAGTCTTATGGAGAGAATTCCAAAGCTGCCATGAAGGCCATTGAAATAGTCCCAAGAAGGAGGTTCATTTCATGTCCTCTACCTCAGAAGTGTGAAGGTTGTATCCAAGAGGAATACAATAGCTTGAAACATCAATTGTAGGATGCAGGTGTTCAGAAGCACACACTTGAACCAGAGAGTTGGGGAGACTCTAACAGCCTTGAAGAGTTTGATGGTGTTCCAAAGGGAGCCACTTCTTCATTTGCTTCACCTCCTCATGAAGGCAATAAAGGTGAAAGAGGCAAGTATAAATATGGTTCTGATTATATTCCTTTTGATTTTTCAAAGATGATAAATTTCCACATAAGTATGAGGAAAGAGTTGCATGTTCCTTTTGTGGTTTGGATAACCATGATGTTTCTAGATGTTGGAAGAGAATGGCTACATACAAGAATCAAAAGAAGGAAAAGAAGTAAGCAGCGAAAGGTCCATTGGACAAGGCAAATCATGATATCAAGAGGATGCACATGCAGTGCACTTACTGCCATAAGCAAGGACATATTGCTGCAAAATGTTGGACTTTGAATCTAACAATTCTTCCACAAAAGCTGAAGAAAGTGGAAAGAGAAGATGGTAGAAATGGAAGTGAAGATTCCATGAATGATGTCTCAAAAAAATTCACATGATGATGCTAATGTGCAGACAAAGGTAATACCTTGGAAAGAGATGGTAAGGAATAGTTAGAGTTCTTATCCGGTTAAGATTGCATGTTTATTAATGCATCTACATTATATTTCATTACAACTTCAAAGTTACAATGTCCTTAAGTGAAAGTTGAAGGATGAAATGCATGCATGAGCACAGGGATGTTGATGATTTCCTTGTTTTTGAACATGTATGTGTAATTAACTTGCAGTGTTGATTGATTTGACATGCATGTGATGCCATGTTGACTTGGAAGAAGTTAACTTGGTCTCCAAATGGAGATAATGACGAAGTGTTTCATCTTTTGAAAAAGAGTCCTAATGGTCTTTTTCTACATGCTTGACTTAAGGGTCATCTGTTTAAAGGCATGTTTTGTGGGCTTGTTATCTAGTCAATCATTTGTATGCAGATGTAAGACATGGAGGTGTTCACAAGATGTGAAAATCTGCTTCTTTTGTTGAAGCAAGAGTTTAGGCCATCCAGTTGTTGTTTGTATGTCTGTTGTTGTTAACAGTTGTTGATTGGCAGCTTGTCAAATAGGTACAAACGAAAGTTTTGTGGAGCATGTGTACTTCACATTTGTTGAGCCACCTTGGATCAATGATCAAGGCAAATAAGCTCAAACTACCTTCTATGATCAGTTCAGCAGAAGTTCTGCAGGAAGGCAAGGAGGAAGATAGTTCTTATTAAGAAGACTAGCCCATCTAGAGAAGGGAAGTGGTTAGAAACCTTGGTTCAGAGGCACTATTGAAAGGCAAGTGTAGGGAGGCTGAAAGAAGAGGGTGAGTCACTCTGATTTACTATTTAGATTAGTATATTAGTCTTTTGGAGAGCAAAATTTATTTTAGTGGGAAGGCGTGATCCAAAAATGGATCTTGGATAAACCTCTAAGTCTAAAAGACTTCATGTAAGAGGTAAAAGATTCCAAATGGCACAAATCCTTTGTAAATTAGAGGAAAATGAAAATCGGAGGATGCTCTCAGAAATAGTCTCATTGCAGGGATCCCTCCATTCTGAATCCAACGCAACTTAAATGGGTGAAAATGGACTTTAGATGGGAAAGCTATCATAAAATGAAGTTGCCCTTTTTCAAAGGAGAAAGAGGAAAAATCTCTTGAATAATGGGTTTAAAAACCCTCTAAGTCTTCCAAATCTCCCAAAAGGGCGAAACCACTGAAAAAGGAGAAGTCTTGGACTTATCAGATTACACTATCGAGCCTTAAAAACTTGAATAAAACCATGAAAACAAGGCTATCAGAGGCTTGAATAGTGGTTGCACAGGGACTGTCGGACCTGGCCGATCAACAGTCCAGATTTGATCAGTAATCACAATCGGCGGTGGTAGTCAGAGGCATAAAGTGCGATGGGCCAATGTGATACCACGATCGCTGATATCGGCAGATCGTAATCGACAAACATAATGGAGCAGTGCTTACACATATATACGCGCGATGCGATGGTGCGATCGTCGAAATCGATGGATCACAACTAGAGCATTACAAAGGATCGGATGATATGTTATAAGTTATATACACGATGCGGTGGTTGGACCCAATGGGGCAATAAGCTAGATTTAATATAATTTCAAATCTGTTAAGTGATATTTTGCCATGCTTTTAACGTGTTTCCTTAATACGAAGAGAAACTTCAAATATATTGCTCTGTAGCTACATCAAACTGAATATAGTCTAGATTTAATTTCCGCATTCGAGTTCATTAGTTAGTAGAAAAACAATAACCACACAAGTTCAAATTGTCTCCATTTAGAGTAGGTCATATGCTCTGCCTGCTCATTTGAGGTCTCATGATTCATCCTACGACTTGGGAGGGATTGTGACCTATGGGGATCACAAGGTCGCACTGCCTAGATGCATATCTGAGGAAAATGAATGCAATCATGCGATCAATGAGGGAGGCTATGACTTGGGGTGCCGCAAAGAGGAACTACAACTAATGAAGGTTGCTTGGTCACATTTCATAGAGGTCATAACTCTGGAGGTTTGCTTGAGGTGCGACCAAGCGACCTAGTGGAAATGTGACTTCTTGGAGGTCGGATAGTCACAACTCAGATAGGTCGCATTCTTTGAGGCTTGCTTGAGGTGTGACCTAGCAACCTGGGTGGAACTGCAACTTCCTGGAGGTTGGATAGTCGCTGATTGGAGAGGTCACATTCCCTTGAGGCTGAAATGAGGTTCATGATCATGACCTTTGTGACTTGGGCGGTGATGCTACTTTCTAGGAGAGGGAAAATGGGAGGCCGGTCATATTTCTATAATGTAGGGATGGATGCCGCCTGGATATGTGATGAAGATTTACACTGAAACTTCATTGCAATGTGCTCCAGCTCCAGCAAATATCAACCTGCGTATTACAGTTTGTACAATGTAAACTCCAGAGTCTTATGGCTTAACTATTTCTAGCAGGAAAAATAAGGGAAGGTTTCGGTGCTCAGGTATAACAAAAAATATCCATGGCCAATGAAGCTTGTATTGCACTATCGAACACCCAAATTATACCACCGTGACCACCTGTGATGATCCAAAAATGGATTTTGGATAAACCTCTGAGTCTAAAAGACTTGATGTAAGAGGTAAAAGGTGCCAAATGGCACAAATCCTTTGTAAATCAAAGGAAAATGAAAATCACATGTTGCTCTTAGAAATAGTCTCATTACAAGGAACCCTTCATTCTGAATATAACGCAACTTAAATGGGTGAAAATGGACTTTAGATGGGAAAGCTATCATAAAATGAAGCTGCCCTTTTTCAAAGGAAAAAGAGGCAAAATCCCTTGAATAATGGGTATGAAAACCCTCTAAGTCTTCCAAATCTCCCAAAAGGGCAAAACCACCGAAAAAGGAGAAGTCTTGGACTTATCGGATTACACTATCGGGCCTTAAAAACTTGAAGAAAACCATGAAAACAAGGCTATCTAAGGCTTGAACAGTGGTTGCACAAGGGCCGTCAGATCTGGCTGATCAACGGTCCAAATTCGATCGGAAATCGCAATTGACGGTGGCAGTCGGAGGCATAAAGTGTGATGGGCCATTGCGATACCACGATCGCTGATATCGGCGGATCGCAATCAACAAATATAATGGAGTAGGGCTTACACATATATACACATGATGTGATGGTGCAATCCCCGAAATCGGTGGATTGCAATCGAAGAATTACACAGGATTGACCGATATGTTACAAGTTATATACGTGATGCGATGGCTGGACCCAATGGGGCGATAAGCCAGATTTAATATAATTTCAAATCCGATAAGCGGGATTTTTCCATGTTTTTAACATCTTTCCTGAATACGAAGGGAAACCTTGGAATAGGCCAATTTTGATATGCGATAGTGATTCCCAGGCAAACCTGATGGTGCTATAAAGCGGGGTTATGATAATTTCAAGTCTGGATGAATAGTGCTTTGCGGATTTTTCTGTGTATTGTAGTGTTCTCTGTGTAAACATAGAGCGACCGTTTTTGAAGGATTCAAAGCACCGATAGACCCCTTTCATTACCAAATAGGTGGCATTCATCTCGGATGGCATTTAGCAATGATTTCTAATGCCCAGAGACGAGATTTGAACGGACTCTGGTGGGAACACAGAGAGCCCGAGAGGGAAATGAATCAACAATGTCATTTTGGCTTAAAAGCCATGAATGTCAAAGGTAGAGCGCTGTTGGGTTTTTTAGGGGTGATGTTGTTAATCCTTGAGGGGTTTTCTGCTGAAGCAAAAGCCAAAGAGGAAGCCAAGGTGAAAGAGGCAGCGCGGAAGCCAAAGGGACAACACAGAAGCCAAGGGAGTCACTTGGAGTTCAAGTGAAAAGCCTAAAGGGAGAGCTGTAAACAACCAGAGGGCCAAAAATCCAGAGTAGAAGAGCCAAAGAGCTAGAGCCAGAGCCAAAGGGCTAGAGTCAGAGCCAAGAGCCAAAACTAGAGCCAAAGAGCCAGAACCAAGAGCTAAAGAGCCAGAGCCAAGAGCCAGAGCTTCAAGAGCCAAGGGATTAAATGGTGTCTGAACCCATTGTTTCAGTGTTAAAACAACAGGAGTTGGGCCAAGAGCTTGTAAAAAGACTTATACCATAATCCCAAAGAGCCTAGTTGAGTTGACTAGAGCTCATGGAGACATAGCCCAAGAGTTGTGGGTGAACTCCTAATTAATTTGCTATCTTATGTGTTTGTTTTTACTGTTGCATTATTCACTATTATATGAATTTATATATCATTTTAAACACATTCACATATCACACAAATAGTAGACTCTAAAACATATAATCAATTTAAAACAATTATCAGCACACACTATATTATCAAGTATTTCTTAATTTCCGCACTGGTTAATCATTAAAGAATTGGGAATATTCAAGCTTTGGAAGAGGGAGAGGTTCTTGTAAGCTAGACAAGAAGCCTAAGTGTCCCATTTTCAGATCAAGTGGTATTAAATCTTTAGATTGATTATCCACACGTTTAAGAAGGTTATATCAGAATGCTTGATTGACAGAGAAAAGACTACTTGTCTGAAAGGTGTTTGAACAACAAGAGGCTAATTGTATGCTTGTTTGCAAACTGACTATTTGTTGAGTTTGCAGAGGTGAAGGGAAAGCTATTGATAGCTCAGTCTAAGAAGGACAAGAAGGAGAAGGGCTGAAGGCACTCTTCTTATCCCAAAGGACCTCAAGTCAACCCAAAGCACAATAGGATTGTTGCAAGAGGTTTCTTACATAAGCTCTTTATTTATCTTGTTGAAGTTTTTTTTGTTCATTGGCATAATGAAAACTTCTACAAGTGTGTCCTCAAATTCTGCTCTCTTCACAAGATTCTTTGATGAAGACATGAAGCAATAATTGTCCACCATGATGGATATGGTGAGGGAAATGTATGAGGATGGAAGGAAGAACAGCATGCTTAGAAAGCAGCTGAATTCCATGAAGGAAGAGAAGCAGTTGCTTGTTGACAAATTGCAGAAAATGGAGAGGCAACTTCATATTGAAAATATGAACTTGAAGAGGATGCATGAGTTGGAAATGCAGCTCTTTGTTTCTCAAGAAGCCTTAGTCAAGTACTAGCTTGAAGAAGAGGTAAGCCATTCTAGTTTGTCTTCAAATTCTTCTGAGAGTGCTTGGATTGGTTCTTTTGAGAAACATACTAAAGGCATAGTTTCCAAGCTAACGTCCAAGATGGGTTATGAAGGAAAGAGCTTGGGAAAGCATGCACAAGGTATTGTCAAACCAAAAATGGTTTAGGAAAGGCCTAAATATTTGGGTTTTGGCTATGGACAGTCTTATGGAGAGAATTCCAAAGCTGCCATGAAGGCCATTGAAATAGTCCCAAGAAGGAGGTTCATTTCATGTCCTCTACCTCAGAAGTGTGAAGGTTGTATCCAAGAGGAATACAATAGCTTGAAACATCAATTGTAGGATGCAGGTGTTCAGAAGCACACACTTGAACCAGAGAGTTGGGGAGACTCTAACAGCCTTGAAGAGTTTGATGGTGTTCCAAAGGGAGCCACTTCTTCATTTGCTTCACCTCCTCATGAAGACAATAAAGGTGAAAGAGGCAAGTATAAATATGGTTCTGATTATATTCCTTTTGATTTTTCAAAGATGATAAATTTCCACATAAGTATGAGGAAAGAGTTGCATGTTCCTTTTGTGGTTTGGATAACCATGATGTTTCTAGATGTTGGAAGAGAATGGCTACATACAGGAATCAAAAGAAGGAAAAGAAGTAAGCAGCAAAAGGTCCATTGGACAAGGCAAATCATGATATCAAGAGGATGCACATGCAGTGCACTTACTGCCATAAGCAAGGACATATTGCTGCAAAATGTTGGACTTTGAATCTAACAATTCTTCCACAAAAGCTGAAGAAAGTGGAAAGAGAAGATGGTAGAAATGGAAGTGAAGATTCCATGAATGATGTCTCAAAAAAATTCACATGATGATGCTAATGTGCAGACAAAGGTAATACCTTGGAAAGAGATGGTAAGGAATAGTTAGAGTTCTTATCCGGTTAAGATTGCATGTTTATTAATGCATCTACATTATATTTCATTACAACTTCAAAGTTACAATGTCCTTAAGTGAAAGTTGAAGGATGAAATGCATGCATGAGCACAGGGATGTTGATAATTTCCTTGTTTTTGAACATGTATGTGTAATTAACTTGCAGTGTTGATTGATTTGACATGCATGTGATGCCATGTTGACTTGGAAGAAGTTAACTTGGTCTCCAAATGGAGATAATGACGAAGTGTTTCATCTTTTGAAAAAGAGTCCTAATGGTCTTTTTCTACATGCTTGACTTAAGGGTCATCTGTTTAAAGGCATGTTTTGTGGGCTTGTTATCTAGTCCATCATTTGTATGCAGATGTAAGACATGGAGGTGTTCACAAGATGTGAAAATCTGCTTCTTTTGTTGAAGCAAGAGTTTAGGCCATCCAGTTGTTGTTTGTATGTCTGTTGTTGTTAACAGTTGTTGATTGGCAGCTTGTCAAATAGGTACAAACGAAAGTTTTGTGGAGCATGTGTACTTCACATTTGTTGAGCCACCTTGGATCAATGATCAAGGCAAATAAGCTCAAACTACCTTCTATGATCAGTTCAGCAGAAGTTCTGCAGGAAGGAAAGGAGGAAGATAGTTCTTATTAAGAAGACTAGCCCATCTAGAGAAGGGAAGTGGTTAGAAACCTTGGTTCAGAGGCACTATTGAAAGGCAAGTGTAGGGAGGCTGAAAGAAGAGGGTGAGTCACTCTGATTTACTATTTAGATTAGTATATTAGTCTTTTGGAGAGCAAAATTTATTTTAGTGGGAAGGCGTGATCCAAAAATGGATCTTGGATAAACCTCTAAGTCTAAAAGACTTCATGTAAGAGGTAAAAGATTCCAAATGGCACAAATCCTTTGTAAATTAGAGGAAAATGAAAATCGTAGGATGCTCTCAGAAATAGTCTCATTGCAGGGATCCCTCCATTCTGAATCCAACGCAACTTAAATGGGTGAAAATGGACTTCAGATGGGAAAGCTATCATAAAATGAAGTTGCCCTTTTTCAAAGGAGAAAGAGGAAAAATCTCTTGAATAATGGGTTTAAAAACCCTCTAAGTCTTCCAAATCTCCCAAAAGGGCAAAACCACTGAAAAAGGAGAAGTCTTGGACTTATCAGATTACACTATCGAGCCTTAAAAACTTGAATAAAACCATGAAAACAAGGCTATCAGAGGCTTGAATAGTGGTTGCACAGGGACTGTCGGACCTGGCCGATCAACAGTCCAGATCTGATCAGTAATCGCAATCGGCGGTGAATTTTTCTGTGTATTGCAGTGTTCTCTGTGTAAACATAGAGTGACCATTTTTGAAGGATTCAAAACACTAATAGACCCCTTCAATTACCAAATAGGTGGCATTCATCCCGAAGGGAATTTAGCAATGATTGCTAACACCCAAAGACGGGATTTGAAAAGACTGTGGCGGGAAGACAGAGAGCCCAAGAGGGAAATGAATTAACAACACTGTTTTGGCTTAAAAGCCATGAATGTCAAAGACAGAGGGCTGCTGGGTTGTTGAGGGGTGATGTTGTTAATCCTTGATGGGTTTAATGTGGAAGCAGAAGCCAACTTGGAAGCCAGGGTGAAAGAGGCAGCATGGAAGCCAAAGGGACAGCGCAGAAGCCAAGAGAGTCACTTGGAGTTCAAGTGAAAAGCCCAAAGGGAGAGCTGTAAATAGCCAGAGTGCCAAGAAGCCAGAGCAGAAGAGCCAAAGAGCTAGAGCCAGAGCCAAAGAGCCAATGTGGTAGAGGGAATTACTCCCCTAGGGCTTTTTGGGTGAAACCCTAGCAGACTGAAAGTTGTCTATCCAAAGAAACATGCATTCATACAGCCATTATGCTATTATAAGCAAATTCTATGATAAGGGTACGTACCTTCGGTCCTACGTTGAAGGCCTTTAGGGTCCACACCCTTCTTGGAGTTCCCTTCTTCTCTTTTGTCCTGCAAAACAAACAATTCAAAGAACACAGCAGTACATGGACAAAAACTTATAAAGAAACCATCTTCATGCTATAAAGAAAGGTAGTTAGTTATGAAATCCAAACAACCATTTACACATGAATTCAAAACATGAATATCATTAACATAAAGAAGATTCATTTCGGGAACCAAGACATGTGTTTCTTTTATTATAGACAAATAAAGTACATAAAAAGGAATATGTTCACCTGAGTCACCTTCAGTAGGCTCCAAGCAAAGCTTCCTTCTGGATCCGTTCCAGCCTCAAGCCTCTAACAAAACTCCTTCCATGACTCTCTCCATGATGTCATAAATGGTGGATGAACATCAACACACAAGGAAACAAAGGTTTCCTGTACAAAATGGGGGAAGTGCAGAAGGCACAAGGGACTTCAGACCTGGTCAAGGGGAAAATCTCAGCATAATAACCTTTCTCTCTATTCTCTCCTCCCTTAGGCCTTCCCTTTGAGGTCTTTATATAACATCTCCAAAGTAGTTTTTTAGTTAGGAGTTGGTTGGGAACAGTTGGGCCACGGGCACTAGCAGGTGATCAGCAAGTAAAACCCGCGATCTCTGCCCAAAAAGAAGGAATTTTATATTTTTTTAAGTGTTTTAATACATACACACGGGTTGGATATACACAGAACCACGTATACACGCGTTTAACTCAGGGCAATGTCGCGTATAAGGGATAAAACACTGTTTTTTAAATTTTAGGACCAGGTCCGGAAGGAGGGGTTGCCCTAGGCCATGAGTACAGCATCACAAACCATAAGAGTGAGATTTGGAGCTATAACAGATGCCCCCTAATATATGAGGTCAGAAGGGGTACATGATGGCCGAAATATATTATGCGAGTACATGGAAAGGAAGTCTGTCAAAAACTGAGGAGGACTTCACCAGAATTCAGCCTGCCAAGCCACCAAAGGAGATCAGAAAGAAACACTGTCTGAGGCGGGCATACCCATGCTCAGAAAAAGTAAAGCATGTCCACATATCAAGTACAAGCAGATCCACTAAGTATACTAGTATAAATGACTGAAAGATACATAACGGATCATCTGATCATAATGAACAAGTACATGTCTGAATATCACATATAAGACTGTCAATGATGCTGAAAGATGCAACGGATCACTAATATCAAAGACTGATCCCCAAAAGGTACCAACTGAACATGATGGGATAGGGTGGTACTACACTGCAAACTCAGGTGCCAGCATATAGAATGTCGCCATGACTGGCTGCAACATATAAAGTGGAGTGGTATCAACTAGCAGCAACAGGAGCAACTGTCAAGTGAACCAATGAATCCTGATACAACCTGAGGTCTTCACCGACCTCCGTGGTACATTTCCACACCATGGGAATAAATGATCTGAAGTCGACCATGTGAGAAATCGTTTGATTACTGGTCATTGATGTATACCGTTAACAAACAGGAGACTACTCACCGATAATGATAATGAGCGTCAAGGTACCTAGTACAATCTAACAAGTGTGAATAGATGAGCTGGAGTAGAACACCTGTAAGAATCTATCGATCAGGAGACAATGATGGTTTCCCACTATCGATAGCGAAGGATCTGCCACTAATGACTGCAAACCCCAAGGTACTGCCAAATGGACTCTAGATCTTTGCCCCAGAGTAATGAGTCGGAGTCGATAGGGAAAGATCCGCTAGAAGGAAGGAATTAAGGCATCCTCCATCAATCTAGCGTGAGTGTAACCCGTAGGCCAATAATGTGGAAGGAATCGGACGAAAAAAGATGTAGTAACCCAACCGAAGTACGTTTCCGGCGTACACAAGATGTGGCTAGCGCACGGCAGAAACCCTCTGAACCAACCAATAATGAAAGCTGACACAGAGGCGAGGTATCCACCAATAGGGTCAAATGGAAACCAAGGTACTGCACGAATCCCAATGTGTGATAATGTAAGGTGATGTCGAACACAAGGGAAACCACTTAGTCAAAGACCCATGATACTGATCGATGCTGAGCACAAGGTGACCTATCAATAATGAAAATAGGGGCAGGGTGCGGCTCTAGGCCTGTCCTCAGAGCAAGGTGTCGTCGTCGATAAGGACAAGACCCGCCAGCAAGAAGTCAATGGGGACCTTCTCAAATCGGCACGAGTAAAGGACCAATATAACTGATGTGATGATAGACATGACACTGACAACCAGGGATGGCCGACTGAAAAATGAGTCAAGAGACACCGCAGAGAGGCCAACTCAGGCTAACTTCCCTTGAACAAAAGCACGACTCAATGTGACTGTGTGGCAGCATATGATGACTCTGTATAAGTTCGCCATGCAGGAGGCACGAACGAACCCTCCATATGATTGGAAGAGATAACCAATCGGGGGAGAACTGACTCAATAACAAGGTTATGGCATACCTAAGTCAAACTAAATCCCACCCATGCGGAGGAGACTTTTGTTTTGAGTTCTTTGTTCAAGGGCGACACGACTGACTCTAGCTGCCAACAATAAATGGAAATAATGTCCCATTCCCGCTCTTTTTGGAATATTTAATTTTTTTTTCTTTTTCTGTTAAGCCGGAAAAAGAATAAAAGAATGCTATGGTACAGTGGAAAGAACGAGTGTCGGTGAAACAGATGATCTAGTTCCTGGGAAAGGAACGTTCCTATGCTCAATGCAGGGAGGTGAAAACTGGTCAGTGACACTCAAAGGTATGTTCCTTCCACGGGTCAAGGTGTGTCAAGCTGCAGAAGTCAAGGGTATGCAAGGTTGATTTTGCAGATGTCATGGTCAAAAGTTGGCTTAAACACGAGTCCAAGTGAAGCCGGCTCTAGGCCAAAAGGTGCAAGTGGTCAACATGCAATGCAGTAGTACAACTCAACACAAAGGAGCCTCTAGGGTATAAGGCCAGAACAAAGCGAAAAATCTAAGAAGAATGAGTCTTCAACGCATAAGTCATGGCGGGACTACAGAGGACTCCCGAGCCTAGGGATGAAAAATCAACATGAGTGCCAAGCAACAAAAAAGGTACTAACTAGGGCACCCATGATAAGGTAGGCTCTACCACACAAGTCATGATACTTCTAAGCAATGAGAAGGTTTTGCACCATAACTTGGTGGGGTTGATCCTAAGGAAAAATGGAAAAGGAAACTGATAAGTGCACAATGCAGGCGGAAAATCCTAACCTATATGCCAGTTTCGAGAACCAATACCTGTCAGAATGGACCAACCATAAACTTCCAAAGGAGACATCTTCCAAGTTCTGTGAACATAAATAGGAACACTAGATGAGAAGTTAATGCATCCCACATATAAAATTCATATAAGATCTTGTGTTATAGAATAACAAACTTGAAAATGCGTACCTCATATGTACAATATGGTACAGGGGACCACGCAGCCTTGCGGCTTACGCATAATAGTTCTTCTGGACAAACCCTTTGCAGGGATCGGACCAAGGACTCCTTTTGTAGTCATAACTCATGGCTTCAAAGAGTTCCTCCTGTGAAGGCAAAGCAAGATCTGAGAAATCATGAGAACTACAAGGATCGAAAGAGGGAATTAAAGGGTCCCATGTTCCTATAGGAAGAATCTCTCGGTCAACTGCCGGGACCAAGTCCCAAGAAGGAGAATAATAGGTCAAAGGATCCTTCTTAGAAGCGATTCAACATTGAGGATTCAATGCCACATAATTGACCCGTGGCGGGGTAGAGTCTACTTGAACACTTGGAACAAACCAAGGGGCATTCTGCAGTAAAGTCGAATTAGGGTGGTGATTAACATATGCAAGCTGATCAATAGTGACAATATTCCCGTTATGAGGAAATCACATTACTCGAAAGAATGAAGACACCACAGCATTAATAGCATAGACATAATCACGCCCAAGTAGCATATTAAAGTCTAAAGGGCTATTAACCACCATCATATCGATTAAGACAGTCTTCCCACCTAAAGTGATAGGAAATTTAGGAAGAACACCCATAGATTCACCAGGGCTTCTATCATAGGCTAACAACTGACTCTGAGCTGTCAACAACTTTGGAGAACCCAAAGCTTTCCAAGTCAAAGAGGATATAATACTTGCAGAGGACCCTTCATCCACCATACATCGATAGACATTTGTGGAATTAACTCTGACCTTTATTTGGAAAGGTACAGCGGAAGGAAGACGAGGCTCAACAAGACTATCCCAATCAAAGGAAACACTCTTAGCACTTGAAGGGGGAACATTCGAAGTAACCGGAATGCCCCCTATACTAGAAGACTCTGTACTAGAGATCAAACAGACTCTTTTGTTAGGCACTTCACCCCCCAAAAGAGGAGTGTAATCAGCCAGCAATTGCACTGGCTCTACCACATTTTCAACCGATGGTTGATGGGATTGATGAGAAACCATATCAGGTTTAGGAGTAGAAGTACTTTCAGACTCGGACCATACCCTTTGAACCTCTGGAATACCACGGAATAAATGAGTAAGATGGTCTCCCTTGCATATCTTACAAGGGAACTTAGGTTTAAAACTTCTATGTCCAGGTTTCTTACCAACCGCCATTCCGCCAACATGACTAGCAGTGGTTTGCAGAGAGTCCTGAACATGACTTGCAGAGGTCGGTGACTCTTTGCTAGTATGACTTGCAGTGACTAGACTTGTGCCCCCAACATGACTTGCAGCGGCTGAAGACTCATCTTCAACATGACTCGCAGAGGTTGATGATGAAGTGTTAGTATGACTTGCAGTGACTAGACTTGTGCCCCCAACATGACTAGCAGTGGCTGAAGGCTCATCTCCAACATGACTGGCAGAGGTTGAAGATGAAATTGCGAGTGTGACTAGACTTGTGCCCCCAGCTTGACTAGCAGTGGCTGAAGGCTCATCTCCAACATGACTTGCAGAGGTTGAATATGAAAGGATAAAATTCTTCTTCTTTGACTTCCTCTTTCTCCTCTTTTTAGATTTCTTGTGATAATAAGGAGGCGAAGAAGGAATCCCAGATTTCTCTTTGAAAGAAGATGAACAATTAGCACCCATGTGATGCCCTTGAAATAACGCATTCAACTAAGAGGCTTCAAGAGCATTTGGAATATTCGGAGTGGACCACAGCCAAACGGGTAGTCCAACATTCAACCCAGGAATATTCAAAATGGCCATGAAGGGAGTACCAACGTTTCCAAAGAAAGGAAAAGCACAAGGATCCCCTTTTGGGAGGGCACCTTGGTTGGTTTCCATAGGAATATTGGCCATATCTAACTGTTCCAAAGACCCTTCCTCTACGGGAATATAGAAATAACTTTTCAAGGAATATGGATAAGCAATCAAAACCTTTGCCCTTGAGGAGGCAACTCCACAACTTCTGAAAGAACAACCAAAAGCCTTTCAAGATCGGTAGAGTGGTAAGGCGGTCACTCAGAACACAAAGTCCAAATGTGACTAGAAAAAAAATACCTAAAGCCAACTATATACAAAGAGCAAAGAGCACTCACTAAAAACTCCATAAAGATATTAGCCAGTCAAACAACTTCCAAGTATTTCCGCTCCGGGTGATGAGGATCGGACACCAAAATACAAGAAAGTGGAGTCAGGGGCCTTCCGAAGATAGTCTGGGATAATGACGGCCCAGTCCTATCAGCGAAGGTAACAAAGGAAGTTACGCTGACCTCCTAACAACAGCCTGCGCCGGTGCAAGCCCCCAAGCTTCACAAGGGTGCCCTCCAGTAGTACCGTTGAGAGTGATGCAACGTCAACCTCAGGTGCCACGGGATTCCCCTCAGCAGCCACCTCTGTAGTTCCCTAGGAGAAGCAACTATGGATACCAACTCGTCGCAGAAGCCAGGCGGAACAGTCATGAGGTAAGTTCGGACAAGTAGGAGAGGGGGTATCTCTCTTCCCTGTCTTCACAGACCCTCGTGCTTAACTCCCAGATCCAGAGCTTTCCTGGTCTTCCTAACGCTATTGGATTTTCTCTCGTTATTCAGACTCCTACGTTTGACGTTTATATGGCCTTGGAGAGTTAACTCTCCACTCGCCTAATCCAAGGCCCTAAAATCCTAATCTTGCTGGTGTAACTGACTAAAACAAAAATTTCTAGTGAATTTTAGTTAGCGCTTGATTTTATTAGGCTATTCTTTAAGTCACAAGGTAACAGAAGTGAAACTAGTGGTGTTTTTTTCTGACGCAAAAGAAATTAATAAAACTTAACTACATGCGCATGCACTTTTTCGTTTTTCGATGAAGAGCAATTTCTATAGGGTTCAGAGGTACTTGTAATAAAACAAATTTTTCTTTTCTTTTCGTTAATGCACACTTCACACTCACAAAAGCTAACAAAGCTATGTATGCCTAAAAGGGGATGCAAATCTATCCTAATGCAACAACTATATGTGGATGCAAGATTCAAAACTACTCTAAAAACAAAAATGAAAGTTGCTTGCTTATCAAACTTTATCTTGTCACTTAAGATGCCTAGATAGAATATGAGATGTTTCCATTCATTTCGTCTAAACACTAAAAACAAGTTCTAAGACAAACATAAAACACTTTCACTTCTCTAAAAGGAAACCAAATGAAAAGCAAGTTCAAGAAAGCAAAACTAAGATTTTCAAAAGATTTTCTTCAAAGCAACAAACAAAAAAAAAAGTCTTTTCAAAAAATGCTCTCAACAACACTTAAACTTGTGATTGAAGAATAGGAAATTAAACTCTTTTGCGAATCAACACCACTTAATGGATGAAGACCCAACAAAAATAAATGTGTTTGAAATCGCTCTTAACAATCAACAGCAGCAATGAAAGCCTTGGCAATGAAAACCAAAAAGATCAAAAAGACAAATTCCAAGAAAGTGTCAAACAACAACTTTCATGAAACTAAGAAGCAGATGGTCACAAAAAGTGATTTTGTCAAGCAAACAAAAAGTCACCAAAAGCAAGATTAACACAAAGATTAAATACAATCTTCCTACCCTGATGAAACAGAGCAGCCAAGATTCCTAGCAAGAAATCTTGCGTGCTTTAGCCAAAAACGATGACGCTTACAATCAACAAAAAACAAGACCAACACTCCTTATAATCAAAGAGAATTCAGAATGAGATGCTCACTGTAAAACAAATAACTAATACTGGAAAATGACTATTTCAGACTGACTCAAACCACCAGACAAACCTTCAGAGGCCAAAAAGATTTACAAATCTTGAAAATTGGAATATATACGCGACTGTACTGTAGTACAGATTGCGTGTATACGCGACTGTGTTTGAGGAAACCTGCGTATACGCGGGTTCACTCAAAGAAACAAGCGTATATACGCCTCTGTATCTAATAAAAACAACGTATATGAAAAGCTTCAAGAAAAATAAAAAAGACAAACTGAAGAAACTGGCAAAGCTTAAAGTTCAAGAATAGACCAGACAGTAACAGCAAGCAGACAAGGTAGCTGAGCCCTGATTGGCTTGAAAAACACCCAAACTAGGAACAACAAGAGTGTTGTCCCCAGTGGAGTCGCCAATTCTGGTAGAGGGAATTACTCCCGTAGGGCTTTTTGGGTGAAACCCTAGCAGACTGAAAGTTGTCTATTCAAAGAAACATGCATTCATACAACCATTATGCTATTATAAGAAAATTCTATGATAAGGGTACGTACCTTCAGTCCTACGTTTGAGAAGGCCTTTAGGGTCTAAACCCTTCTTGGAGTTCCCTTCTTCTCTTTTGTCCTGCAAAACAAACAATTCAAAGAACACATCAGTACATGGACAAAAACTTATAAAGAAACCATCTTCATGCTATAAAGAAAGGTAGTTAGTTATGAAATCCAAACAACCATTTACACATGAATTCAAAACATGAATGTCATTAACATAAAGAAGATTCATTTCGGGAACCAAGACTGTTTCTTTTATTATAGACAAATAAAGTACATAAAAAGGAATATGTTCACCTGAGTCACCTTCAGTAGGCTCCAAGCAAAGCTTCCTTCCGGATCCGTTCCAGCCTCAAGCCTCTAACAAAACTCCTTCCATGACTCTCTCCATGATGTCATAAATGGTGGATGAACATCAACACACAAGGAAACAAAGGTTTCCTGTACAAAATGGGGGAAGTGCAGAAGGCACAAGGGACTTCAGACCTGGTCAAGGGGAAAATCTCAGCATAATAACCTTTCTCTCTATTCTCTCCTCCCTTAGGCCTTCCCTTTGAGGTCTTTTTATACCATCTCCAAAGTAGTTTTTTAGTTAGGAGTTGGTTGGGAACAGTTGGGCCCAGGGAAAATTTTAAGAACACCCCCTAAATTTATAAATATAATAAATGGGCGAATCTCCATGGTATATAGGAAAAATGGAAGGCGATTTTATCAATAATATAATATGTATATATAATTTTTTGGCGAATCTCTCACCAGGCATGGCAAATATTTTACTCAATTATAAAATCTTGTAAGATCTTGGCGAGTCTTTCACTAAATAATAAAACTTTGTAAAGTCCTAGTGAATCTTAGCATAGGCTACATGCTGGTTTAATTCCCCCATTTAAGTAGGCTACATTCCAGGTGAATACCATGGGTCAATACCATGTGCCATTTTGGTGAATACCATGGGTCAATACCATGCGCCATTTTTATTTTTATTAATTCTAATATTAGGGTTAATAATGGTTTTTTGCATGGTATCAATAACAATCTAGTCCATGGTATTTGTCCCATAGTATTTTGGCCATAGGTTTCACCTAAATATAACCCATTTTTTGAGTGTTCTTAAATATAAGATGACTTATGGAGTAAATATAAAAAAATGTTTTATTTGTTTACCATACCTCTCGTTTATTTATATTTTTATTAATTTACCATACCTCTTTTACAAATATGGTATTTGGCCCATAGGATTCACTTAAATAAAACCTCTTTCTTGAGCCTTCATAAATAGAACAAGGGTTATGGACTAAATATAAAAAGAGGTTTTATTTATTTACGATACGTCTAGTTTATTTATATTTTTATTTATTTACCATACCTTTTGAGTAAGTATAAAAAGACGTTTTATTTATTTACCATACCTCCACTTTACTTATATTTTTATTTGTTTACACCATTACATGTATATAAGGTGACTTATGGAGTAAATATAAAAAAATGTTTTATTTATTTACCATACCTCTCATTTATTTATATTTTTATTAATTTACCATACCTCTTTTATAAATATGGTATTTGGCCCATAGGATTCACTTAAATAAAACCTATTCTTGAAAATGGGCGAATGGATTCACTTAAATAAAACCTATTCTTGAAAATGGGCGAATGGAAGGTTGTAAGTCCTAATTTCAAGGGCTAAATCTACCTTTTTTACCCTCTCCCTTAAAATAAGGTGGGCTATTTGAGGTGATTTGTAAAAATGTACTATGATACAAAATATTCACCCACTAAAAATTTAAAACCCCTTAATTTCGCCAAAGGGCGAACATTCGCCCCTAAAATTATCCTTGGTTGGGCCACGGGCACTAACAGGTGATCAGCAGGTAAAACCCGCGATCTCCGCCCGAAAAGAAGGAATCTTATATTTTTTTAAGTGTTTTAATACATACACGCGGGTTGGATATACACAGACCCGCGTATACACGCGTTTAACTCAGGGCAATGTCGCGTATAAGGGATAAAACACTGTTTTTTAAATTTTAGGACCAGGTCCGGAAGGAGGGGTTGCCCTAGGCCATGAGTACAGCATCACAAACCATAAGAGTGAGATTTGGAGCTATAACACAAGGTTAGAGCCAAGTGCCAGAACTAGAGCCAAAGAGCCAGAGTCAGAGCTAAGAGCCAGAACCAAGAGACAAAGAGCCAGAGCTTCAAGAGCCAAGGGATTAAATGGTGTTTGAACCAACTGTTTCAATGTAAAAACAGTGGGATTTGGGCTAAGAGCTTGTAAAAAGACTTATACCATAATCCCAGAGAGCTTAATTGAGTTGACTAGAGCTCACGAAGACGTAGCTCAAGAGTTGTGGGTGAACTCCTAATTAATTTGTTGTCTTATGTGTTTGTTTTTACTGCTACATTATTCACTGTTATATGCATTTATATATAATTTTAAACACATTCACATATCATCACAAACAACAGACTCTAAAACATATAATCAGTTTAAAACAATTATCAGCATACACTATATTATCAATCATTTCTTAATTTCCACACTAGTTAATCATTAAAGACTTGGGAAGATTCAAGATTTGGAAGTGGGAAAGGTTCTTGTAATCTAGAAAAGATGCCTAAGTGCCCCATTTTCAGATCATGTGATAAAGGTGAATTATTTATATCACATGCCAAAATTCACGTGTAACATGATTTATCGTTGTTAAGGTGAAAATATGTCTGCGGAATAGGAATAACACTCCCTTTACCTATGTGGTAAGTGATCACCTTGGTTACAAATATTTAGATACACACCCTCCCGAGGTAATTCCTTTGCCAAAATGATCATCAGCATGATTTCTGCGTAGCTATTGTGTTGGGTTTTCACAACGTCACCTGTGTCTTTTTGACCTGCGAGTTGTGTGCCGCCTTACGATGTCCATGTATGCACTTCAAAAGAGACTCGAAATATGAACATTCTATGGGTCGATCTTACAAGTTCCTGATTTCAGGGATAACATGATTAGTGTGAGAAGTAGATCTCTATAATGCGACTACCATAAAAAGGACAAGATAGTGTTCTTTGGTATTCTTTTAGGTTGCAAATATATATACCACCATTATCGAATGTTCTGTCATGAGTTGATAAAAAATATTGGTGCCAAATTTTTAATGCTTGAATTCTCCCAACTGCACCATTTTCTACTGATGGAGATCACACTCGAGTTTACTAAGATCGTTAGAGCACTTCCAATAAAAATTGGATTCTCTTAATTGAACCTTGGTTTTGAAATTGCACATGTTTTATGTCTTCTTGTTAATTAATGGATTGGCCTACACATTGTTTGGCTCTTCCCTTTCCCAAACACATTAATGTCCAATAAGGAAAATGCATGTGGGCTTCCTGAAGCACAAAGGTTTACATAGATGCATTGCACATTATGCTACAAATTCCTTGTGTTTTAAGGATGTCATCACCATCACATTACCATCATCACATTGGATCATTGTTTTAGAGAAACTATCCTTTGAGCTCTCCATACTCCATATACACCTTACGCTTCTTCTTCTTACATAATCTTTTTAGTTTGGTGACCATTACTCATGTATGAAATCTGTTTTTTCCATTTCATGTTAAAAGGTAAAACATATAACTTATTATAGTTAGTGTTGAAGATGTTGGACCCGCCAACATGTCAGGGGATCTCCCCGGTAAGAAGTACCCACTAGACCTCATACCGTTTTGTGTAGGAGTCCTAGCAGTGGGTCATAGGGTATCGCCTTGACCCCAGTTTCACATAGAAGCAAGTAAGATGTTCCTGTTGGTATCAAGGGTGTGACATATGTAGCAAGTCAAGGAAGGTGCATGAGTGGTTCTAACATATGGAGGGTGAGGTGAGTGTGCCTCTTGGAAACCTGTGGAAGCATGGGGTTAAGAAGGGAACGCACGAGAAAATATGCATCACAAACTAGAAGGCAAGTGAGCAAGCAATCCAAAGTGATGGTTAAACCAACAACACATTTCAGTAAAATTCATACATACATATATAGAAAATAGCTACACATGCATGTGTAAGCAAACAGATACATATATCATTTAGAGTAAAAAAGATAGCTGAAATAAAATATGACATATGCATGAAACGTGTTAGATCTGTTATATTAAGAAGTGAAAGTTCCAGTCATACAATACAACCATGACCAACCACTAGTTTTGATAGCAGAATGTTACAGTCACTGCCACCTACACCTCCAAAGGGATATAATAGCTCTGCACAGTGGAGAAGCCAAGGCCCGTTACAATACTCTCCAATATTTCTCTAAGATACTCTTATCAAAAGCTTGGCTGACCAAAAGCCTCTACAATGAGTTATGAGGGACTATATATAGAAAATGGGGGGGGGTGGCCCTTGACATTCCCCTTTGTGATTTCTCACCTATCCTCATGACTCTTCATCTACTCTATGACTATTACATCGAACTATCGACACTTGAAATTTCACTTGACAAGACATTACATACAATTTTCACATGTACCCATGTGAGAAAAAATAGGCTTGAGAAAGCCATGGAAGACATCACTATGACTTAGACAAATGTGGGAAGACCAACTCTTCAACATCCTCATGATGGTCGAGAATGGTGAACTGATGCCAAGCTTCGTAGTCCGCTATGGTGTCCGTGTACTCTGTGGTGACATCTTTCTGGAAACAAACTCTTGCCTCCATTGCATCCGGGTACACTGCTCAGGCTCCTCTGTCCAACTTGTTTGATAGCATGCACATCATTGTCTTGAGTGCGTCTAGAATAGAAACATACTGATGCATGGTGTCTGCACTGATCACTAAGTCTGTGCTGGTGGCTATGCACATCAACTCATCAACGTATGAGTCAAGCTCCAATCAGACTTGTGCCTTTGCCTTTGCCTGGGTGAGTGTCCCAATAGATGGGACCATGAGTGCGTGCACAACAACATCCATACTCCTAAATACCCGTGCATCGAAATCCTATAGATTAGTGATGAGATGTTGGAGGTCTTCATAGTTCCGGATCTGACTGCGGATGCATGCCTTCAGCTCGCCCACTCTAGGCTTCATCATCTTGGGCAAGTGTAATAGGGCTCCCTTGTATCTCATTGTCCATGTTTGCATGTAGCCAACAACAGTATGTACATTTGACAAGATACGTGCTCTCCTAACACATCGCTGCTGCCAACCTTTGAGATGGACAACTGCTTTATACATGGTTCCAAACTTGGAATACAATGCCCGCATGACTGACTCAAGGGACAATACTTCATCCAGTATTTCCTTCTTCAACTATGTTCCGGCAGATGTTGTAACCAGTTCTCCTCCCTTCTTGGTCATCTGTATTTCCTTAGCCACTTTCTCGTTCTCCGCTATCAGGAAGCGAACACTCAAGCTAGTGGCTTGATAATATGCTTTGGTAGCATCGGCCAAGGTCGTTGGATGTTTGCACATGTTAGACATGATCACTCGTTCCTCAAGATGCGTAGGAGATGTGTTGTCATTCGAAGTAGACACTCTGCGAGATTGCACAACTCTATGTTGCGACTCGTCAAATGATCGTAATTATTTAATTATTTCTAGTATTATTCTTTGACTGCCAATATGTATGTGGAAAATATAATTTGTTTTCTTGCAAATCATAGGAGAAAGTCGGAATGTGACCTAGAAGAAGGGAGCTAGGGTTTGCACAGAAGCCAAACAACTAGGGTTTCAATTAAGAACACAACAACAAGAGGTGATTGGATGTAAGCAACAATGACATGCAGTCCAATAATTCATGCCTTCATGGTTTCACAACAATGTCGGCAACGAGATCCAACACTAGGGTTTCTCAAAACTTCCCTTTTCTCCTTACATCCTCTCTTCTATAAATATGTAAAGGTTCTCATCATGTTGCAGCAATCATGTCAAGATCAATTGAATGTGTACTAGACAGTTGACATGAGGGAGTAATGAGGAAGTTCAAGAGTCATGAAGGGAGGTCAAGGGTCATAGTAGGTGAACAGTCACCTCATATCTATAAAAGTACCTCATGCCTCACCATAGGGGGGACTTTAGCACTTGATTTAAGGCTATGAAGAGATAGTTGATTAATGCTTGAGAGCTAGAGCCACTCAACCCTTGGCAACTAGTAGAGTGGAGTTGCAATGAGGCTAGGGTTTTGCATTGGGCAATTGTATGAGCAGACCATGTTCCACTATTGGGTTTTGACCAATTGCAAGGTATGCACTTGAAATTGCAACAACATTAATAAGATGTTCTTCATCTTTGGAATTGATCCCCATGCTTACTCATGGTGATTGTATTGGTTGTATATTATTTTAACTGTATTTGTATGTGTGCTTTCATATGTGCAATATGTTATGGACTGATTCATAGTTTTTGCATGTATGTTTTGATTTCGAATCCGTGTTTACTTAGTTCTTGCCATGTCAATGATCTATTGTGAACTATTTTGAAATTAAATTTTGGCGTGTTCCTATTTATTGTATGTCTGATTGGGTTTTAGCTCACTATTCCCTCTCATGGAATACCTCTTTGTAGAATTTCCTGTAGATTCAACAACTCATGTAATTTTCTAAAACAAAAGACAAGAATCTACTCTACTTTCAACAACAAAAACCAATTGATCGATGAAAACAATAATTAGTAAGAGGAAGTTAATCAATGACACATAACACAATATTTCCCTAGAGAAATCAACTACTCAAAACCCCTACTATATATATTGCATGAATCCGAAATCCAAGATGAAAATACAATGCTTTTTCTCACTAGAACAATCCCTGCACAAGTATAATCAACTTTCTGCATCACAAGCTTGCTCTAGCAAACACTTAGCCAATTTTATTGTCTGCCAAGCCCATATTTCCTTACCAAATTCATAAGAGGATCATCCCATATTTAATTGTGAAATCCTTCTTCCCAAACTATGCAATCCAAACTTAGCTCCATAATTGATTGAATGCATGATATGTACAACTCCGAAAATCATACAACTAATAGTACATTGTCCCTGCACTCTAGTCTCAAATGGATCTTTCTCTCAATTGACATGCATGAGTTTCTCTTGAGTGAATATCCAGTTAGCTAGAGTAGCATTGAGGATGCACCAGTGCACCAACTCACTACCAGACCTCTACTAGTTCCTCCAATAGTTAGAGCTAGTTTAATTGGCCATAACTTAGTCAAACTGAGTTATCTAATTACAACTCAAATAAACTCATCTTAGACCCCTAAAATTTAGGGATCACACATACATGACTACAGAAAGACTTCCAACTCGAAATTCCTAAGTCAATTAATTCAATTAAACTTAATTAACTATTTACAAGTTTCTATGAGAATAGAATTCGATTTTAATTCAAAATTTAATTCAAGGAAAAATTAAACTAGAATTTCTTCTTTCCATTTCTCAACATTCCCTCTCAACAAGAAATGGATTATCAGCTACCCCGATCTTGCATTTGTGAAACTCAAATTTACATATGAAAAATGCCTTTGTCAAAATGTCAACATCTTGCTTCTCTGTGGGAATATACTCCAACAACATAATCCACCTCAATACACAATCTCAAAGATGAAGATATCGGATATCAATATGCTTGGGACGATCATGAAAGACCATATTTTTAGAGAGTTTGATACAACTCTGATTATCATAATAAATCACAGTTGGATCCATCTATTGACCAAACAAACCAACCAAAATCTTCCTCATCTAGATGGCCTCACATGTTGCTTGACTTGCAGCCATGTACTTTGCCTCTACTGAATTGAGTGCAACCGATATTTGTTTCATGATGTACCAAGAAACAATTGTTGACTGAATATTGAAAATTCCTCCTGATGTGCTCTTCCTATCGGATGGACTCCCTTCCAAATCTTCATCAGTGAAGCCTTGAAGATTCATTGCATCTGTCCATCTGTACCACAATCCATACTGAGTAATGCCTCTGTGGTATCTCAACACATGCTTGGCTTCCATCCAATATAGCTTGGTAGGCCTAACCATATCTTGACTAAGCTGGTTAACTGCATATCACATGGCTGGTCTTGTGTTCACAAAATACATGATTGAACCCACAAGCTTCCTATAAATGGTAGCTTCCACTACTTCACCCGAAGTAGCATCCTACTTCCTCTAGTTACCTGCTAGAGGAGTCTCCATGGGTTTACTACTTTCCATGTGGAACCTTTTCAGTATCTCATTGGCATACTTTGCCAAAGAGAAAAAAAGTTCCCCATCACCCTGCCATACTTCCATTTCCAGAAAGTAATGCATCATCCCCAAGTCCTTCATCTCAAACTCTCTTGCAAGATCCTCCTTGAAAGACTTGATCAAATTATCATCACATATCATAATCAAATGGTCGATATATAAAACAATGATCAAAAATTGACCTTCCACCATAATGTGGTACAAGTTCGCATCTGCTTCACTTTTGGTGAAGCCCAACCCAGTCAACTAGCTATCAATCCTATTGTACCAAGCACTGGGTGCTTAATTCATCCCATACAACACTTGCTTGAGTCAACACACATGTGACTCATAGTCAAAGGTATCAAAAACTTCAGGCTTCTCAATATACACCTCTTCCTTAATCTTTCCATTAAGGAAGGTTGTCTTTACATCCATATGATGTATCTTCCAACTCATGTGCACTGATAGTTCCAATATGGACCTTATCGATGAGTACCTTGCAACAAGAGAAAAGGTCTCATCATAGTCGATCCCCTCTGCCTGTGAAAAGCCATGGAACACAAACCTAGCCTTATGCTTCTCCACACTACCATTTTCTAATTGCTTTACCTTGTAACGCCATCGGGAGCTCACCACTAACTTGTCTACTGGTCTTGGGACCACATCCAAAACATTGTTACGAACAATGGGTTCATACTCCTCCACCATGGCATCAACCCAAACTGGTTGCTTCACTTCCTCCTCAAAGAAAGATGGATCTGTCTCAACACATCTACTCATAAGAGCCATGTATCCAATGTACCTCTCAGGTGACCTCCTCTGTCTGCACTTTGATGTGGGTGCTCACACATTCTCTCTCACATCTTGCAGTAACCTATCAGCCTCTTTGGTACACTTTCTCCCATATCTAGAAGACTCTTCCTGATTTGATGTCTCCACTCTTGGATCCTCTGCATGTGGCTATTACACATCAATCTAAGGCTCCTCAACCTTAGGAGATAAAATCTCATCAACTGCATGTAGCTGAAGCTCCCTCAAATGGGAACATCGCATGGCCTTCTCCTCATCGAATATGATATCCCTGCGAACCATTATCATCCTTCTAGTTGGCAGTTACACCCGATAGTTGTAAGGTGTATCAGTGTACCCCAAAAATATCCCCAACTCTGTTGGCGGCTCAAGCTTCTTTCGTACATCTTTCGTCACATAGAAATATACCAATGACCCAAAAATCCTTAAGCGACCAACATATGGTCTCTTCCTTGAGAAATCCTCCTCTAGTTTACTAATCCCAAGAATATGATGCAGGATTCTATTCTACAAATAAACAATTGTATTGCATCCCTCAGCCCACAAGTGTAGTGGTAGGCCCTGATCATGCAACATCACCCATGCTGCCCCTACAATGCTTTTGTTCTTCCTTTTGGCCACCCCATTTTGATGTGGGTTATTAGGTGTCGTCAACTCTCGTTTAATCCATTCCACCACACAGAATTTCTTAAACTCATATGAGACATACTCAACACCGTTATCACTCCTCAGATATTTAAATTTCTTTGCATACTCTTTCCCGACCAGTTCTTTAAATTCACAAAACTTTGTGAAAGTTTGATCTTTCTTCTTCATGAAAAGATCCATCATATACGAGAAAAATCATCAACAAATATAACATAATACTTGTGTTTGGCCGTGGATGTTGTCAAGAATTGTCTACACACATCTAAATGGACTCACTCTAGAATCACCCGTGCTCAACTATCTCTATCGTGAAAGGAAGCTTTGGTGAATTTTCCCAAAGTACACCCCTTTCATGTATCAACTTTCTCTAGCGTACCTTTGGGACGACCAATAGAAATATGCTGCATGATTTTCAAAGCCCCATGATGCAAGTGACCCAACTGTCTATTCCACAACTCACCAATGTCTAAGCTCTGCACCTTTTCTACTTTCATGCTTAAGGAAGCACAATCTTGTACCTCCAACTTGTAGATATTCCTCACCTGAATCCCTATCCTCTTTACCTATCTCATGGCTATGTAACGAAGGAACGCCTTTCCTTCACTAAAGATCACGTCATATCCTCTATCCTCCATCATGGAAATGGATACCAATTTCTTCTTCAACCCGGGAGCATACATAACATCTCTCAAGGTGTGAGGAGCACCCAAATCATTCTGAAAGGTGACCGTACCCAATCTAGTAGCACTATACCTGCCATCATCACCCATCTCGATATGCATCTCGAGATCATTCTCCTCTGGGTCACTAAAGAGCTCCTTGTTTCCAGTCATGTGGAATGAAGCTCCACTATCTAGGTACCATACACTACCCATCATTGATGACACCATGCATTCAATGAGAGTAAATTCCACTTCAAATTGAGAGGCAAGAGCCTCACCTGTCGCTCCTCCTGAGGACTTCCTCTTGGATTTGTTGAGCAGACAATTTTTAGCAAAATGTCCTAGATCGGGACAATGAAAGCACTTGAATTTTGACATGTCCTTATTCTTGCCTCCATGATAGGAATCTGATTTGGAATGGGATGCCTTCCCCTTCCCTTTCTTTGCCTTACCTACTAAGGCACAATTTTCCTTACCATTAATATTTGATGAGGAATTGTCTCTGGTGTTCCTTCTAATCTCTTTTTGCATCAAATTTGACCATAGTCATTCCCAATCTGGTAGATTCTCCCTCTCATTGACAAAGTCTTGATAACTATGCCAACTCTTTGGGAGTCCTAGAAGAGCTAGGCTCATCATATCTTCCTTAGCAATGGTAATCCCAACACCTCCAAGCTCATCTTGACAATGAGTGAACTTTGTCAAGTATTTATGAATTAAGTCGCCCTTCTCCATCTTGATCTTTCTGAGTTTTTCCTTCAGTGCCAACTTCCTATGGTCACTACTATTCTGAAACAGGTCCATCAATGTCTTCCACATTGAGTATGGAGTTTCCTTGCCATGGAGACTTGAGACAATGTGGTATCAACCTCCCTCAAGAATAATCTGCCTCGCCTTTGCCACATACTTCTTCCATTTGTCCAGATCATTAGCATCCGATGCTGGTGGATTAGGAATGTCTTGATCAATGAATTCATTGAGGGCATTATCCCCCAACACTTCTTCCATCCTATCCTTCCATGCTATGTAATTCGAGCTCCCTTGCAAGGCATACTCGAGTCTCAAACCATAGAAAGCCATTTTCCAATCATGAAGTCTGAATTGCAAATTCGAATTTCACTTGTAACCCCAAAATCGAAATATCCTCTAGTATATTGTCTTAATCTTCAATACCATGTATAATCTCCTGTAGATTCAATAGCTCATGTAATTTTCTAAAACACAAGACAAGAATCTACTCTACTTTCAACAATGAAAAGTAGTAGATCGATTAAAACAATAATCAACAAGAGGAAGATAATCAATGACACATAACACAGTATTTATCTAGGGAAAGCAATTGCTCAAAACCCCGACTATCTATATTTAATTAATCAGAAATCCAACATGAAAATACAATGCTTATTCTCACTAGAAAAATCCTTGCACAAGTATAATCAACTCTCTACCTCACAAGCCTGCTCTAGCCAACACTTAGCCAATTCTGTTGCCTTCCAAGCCCCTATTTCCTTGCACAATTCCAAGAGGATCAACCCATATTTAATTGGGAAATCCTTCTTCCATAACTATGCAATCCAAACTTAGGTCCATAACTGATTGCATGCATTATATGTACAACTCAGAAAATCATACAACTGATAGTATACTGTGCTTGCACTCTAGTTTCAATGGGGTCTTTCTCTAAACTGACATGCATGAGTTTCTCTTAAGTGAATCTCCAGTTAGCTGGAGTAGCACTGAGGATACACTAGTGCACCAAATCACTACTAGACCTCTATTATTTCCTCCAACAGTTAGAATTAGTTTAATTGACCATAACTTAGTCAAAATGAGTTATCTAATTACAACTCAAATAAACTCATCGTAGACCCCTAAAATTTAGGGATCACATGTACATGACTGAATAAAGACTTCCAACTTGAAATTCCTAAGTTAATTGAGTCAATTAAACTTAATTAACTATATACAAGTTGTTATGAAAATATAATTCTATTTTAATTCACAATTTAATTCAAGGACAAATTAAACAGGAATTTCTTGTTGCCATTTCTCAACACTCTTCTTATTGCTGCTAAGACTTGTTTGTACCTTTTACTACAATATGTCAATCTTGGGATAATTTTGCTTCACTGTATAGGCATTTCGTCCTTGTCCATCTCATTTTATAACCAAGAGCGGAAACATTCATGGTGGAAGTCAGGCCCATATACCAGATCAGGCTCCTATCCCAAATGGTGTGAGGTCTAATTGGGACTTCACACTGGGGAGACCCCCTAGTTGTTGGGAATACATTTCAGCCCGTCAACAGAAAGCTAGAGATAGGATTTTGTTGAGGATAATATGGATCTGAACCTAAATTAGCTCAAAACCCTATTTTGTATAACCAATTTCATGTAAATAGTGGCCAAATAGAGAAGTGTGTGATAGAGAGACTTGAGAGGAAATGAAGGCCAATTAGGGCCACAAGGCTGATAAGGGCTCCACTATAGTAATCAGGTCAGAGAGGGCCTATTATAAATATGTTTTGTTCATTTAATTAATAGAAGAAAGGAAACACGATGTTTGAGTGTCTTGAGTGGATTTGTATGCATTTCTTATTGTTAAGGAAAAATAGCTCTATTATTTGTTTATTTCTTTCTCAATGGCTGCAGTTCTGTTAAAACCAAGCTTAGGAGGGGCTAAGATATATATATATATATAAATATATATATATATATATAATCATTGTAGTATCATAATAGGACAGCTAAAGAGAAGCACTATGAAGGCGATAACATTCAATAGAGGGAAAAGGCCACATTTAAATACACAAATGAAAGCGATATTGAAATAAATCTAAGATTGGATAGTCGCAAAAGTTGCAGATACTAGTTATAGAGGCATATCTAAAAGGTGCAGTGGTAGCATTAAAGTTAGAGCTGCAATAGAAGAAGGCAACATACACAAGGGAGTCTTGTTGGGAGGAAGTATGAGATCAACATAGAGGTAAAATTTATCAGAGGAACGACACAATGGAAGCATGAAGAGGATCCAAATAATGCCCATAATTGTATAAATTCTTGTAAATAGAGGAAGAGCGACTGAGTTTTCATTGTGAGAGGTTTGCAAGAATGATAGAAGAGTGTTGAGCACATATACAGAGGCGAAGCCAAAGCACGGAGGTGGAGTCAAGCACAAAGGAGCACATTTAATGTCTCAATAGAAGTTTGTCACTTGACAGTGTTGGGAGATGGAACTTGATTTCTATTAGAGAAAAAGTAGTTACTTGACATTGTCAAGTTGAAGGCTTTAATCCAAAAGGAAAAGAAGAGAGATTAATGGGAATACGTGGGCTGACAGGGACCAGGTTGACATGCAAACCTAGCCAATCAAAAGGACATCAGAATTGCATGGAATTGTGGGTCCTACCTGAAGGATTTATACCCTAATGATTTTTGTGAAGTTTATTTATGCATTGAGCCAGCTACTATGAGCAAGATCACATGGCCTCGACATGACATAAAACCAAGTTGTCCCACCTAGAGTTTTTCTACCCCAAAAACCTTTACTAATCCCTTATTCCAGCGCGTCGAGTATTTGAGAGTAGACCGAAAGCGGTAATGTGGATTTAGTGAACTAACCTGAAGGGTTGGAGCCTAGGAAAAATTTGAAATGACAATCAAAGAGAAGGTCGGGCTTTGGGAGACTCGTTCCTTTTGTGTGCATGGTCATGAGGCAAGGTTCTGTGTGATGTGCCTCATCATTGAGCAATTATATGGGCCTTAATTGACCTTAATTCACCTCCTAGCTTAGTCAAACTAACTATTCTCACAACTTATTGCATATTTTTGATTATATTTTGTTTATGAAATGAGTTAGAGTTGGATATGTTGCTTTATGGTCTAATGTGCATGACATGTAGGAATAAAGGATGAAAGCAAGGAAAATGCAAGTAGAAAGGACAAAAGCAAAGAACTATGGCAGAAGACCTTGGTAAAGACTCGAATGGACAAGTGAGAGTAATTATAGGAGGTACATCCTCCTCATTTACTACCCCTCCATTCGAATATTCCACCATCAGTTCGGAGTGCACAAAGCCATCCCGTTGAGGACTAAAAGACAGTCGAGCAAGTGAAAGTGACACAAACCAGTTTTTCTTAAGTTAGAGGCCAAGCCTCCCTAATGGGAAGGAAGTCATTAGAGACTTCAAATGTATAAATAGAGAGGCTTAGGACCTCAGTAGGATTCAGATTTCATTTGTAAAAACTCTATTTTATTTCTAAGTTGAAAAGACTTGTGACAATTTTCTTTGTAATCCATGGTTTCTACAATAAGAATGAGTTCTGTTTAAGCCAGCTCTGAGTTAACTTCAAGGGCTGAAGCTCTTGGGTTATGGCCCGACCCAAGCAGCCACAACTCCTCTTTACTATACATTTATGCTATCATAGAGTTTTGTTCTGTTCATTTTTTTAAGTAGCTTCCTGGTTCTGTTTACCTGCTTAAATAGCTTTCTAGTTTACTTGCTCATTTTCTTAAATAGATTCATGGTTTTTCGTTGGTTATTTGCTAAAGTAGCTTTTTGGTTCTGTTCATCTATGTTGTGCTTTATCTTAATTTCATTTTTTGCTTCTTTCAATTCACAGTTTAATTAAAGGAAAAATATCACTATCAAGTTGTGCGCAGGTGTCTCGGCCTCATATCCTCCCTCTGGGACCATGACTTGAGGAAGGGACCCTCTTTTTCTCTATCGTTTTCATTTGAAACCGCCTCCAGCACGTTCCTACTACATCGCTTCCTCGTTGTTCGATCACCAACAAACCTTCCCAATCATTGCCCGATTCACTTTTAACACTGAATTTTTTCACTTTAAATCCCCACCATCGATCTGCCTCGTCAGATCCGATGGATATCGCGTACTAGCTCGCCAACTAGCTCGGTCAAATCTCCACCGTTGATGGCTATCACGCAATATTGAGTGGATTTATGTCTGATCGTTATCCACCCTAGGGAACGCATTGAGAGTGGTTTCTCCATGCTACATGTCGCCCAGTTAGGCTAATCACGCAAAATTTTAGAAAACCACTTACAACTTTGAGGGTGCGCGATAAACAGCTTACTGCCCTCTAAACCCGCTCCGTCATTTCCGCATGTTTCTTTTGCCCGCGATCTAATCTCTGTTGTCCATCTGTTGATTAATCCTGTCCATCCATCTCTTGACTTAGCCTCCGTGATATAATCTTAGTCGTCCATCTCTGGTTAACCCTGTTCGTTCATCTATTCACTCAACCGCCACAATATAATCTCCACCGTTCATCCTGTTAGTTAACCCTGTTCACCCATCTATCTACGTACCCTCCTGTGATCCAATCTTAGCTGTTCATTTTCCTTTCACCCGACTAATCCAACGGTTCTCATGCGCTATTCACATCCTTCTTTCGCCAATTTCTTCCTTCGACTGCGCTTTCGCTTAAACATAAACTTATCTTAGTTTCCTTTTCTTACCCCTTAGTCTAGTTGTGATTCTTTTACTTTTGTAACTTAGATAATTAGCATTAGATTATTTTCTTTCTAGTAATTCTGTTGGGTCCCTATAATACTAGTGATTACCCCATTACTATTGTAGTTATACCCCTTATTTATATTGTTGTACCCCTATTACCCCCATATTGTTATTTATGTGCCCCATAGAATCCCTCTATTGTTATTTTTGTGGCTTTATATTATCATTGTTAGGTCGGCTAGATTATATTGAGACTCCTTAGACTCCTATATATAGAAAGGAGGTTTTGTCATTTGAATCATCCAATAATTGTTCATTTATGTAATGTAAAGGAGGTTGCCCCCTCGAAGAGGTTGAATTCTAAGGCGTTGATCTATCTTTTCTATCTTTTCTTGAGCTGGTTTCATAACAAATTCTGCTTAGCATAGTTGTCTGATTGGTTAGCTAGGGTCTAGTGTGAGTTAGCATTACAATTTTTTTTCTTCATTACTGCAGTAGAGTAGCTCTCTCTTAGAATAGGTTTTCTCTCCTTCCATCAAAGAATTAAGCTTCTTCTGGCCCTATAGAAGTTTGGCTTGGAATCTCTAGGGTCTCTTGCCAGATAAACAGTGACAACAGGCAGGACCTTCACTTCTACTTGTGCATACAACACTGTCACCTCCAAGTTTGTACGAACCTCGGGTTGGTAAGTAAAGTTGGTAGCCCTAGGAGTTGCAGCATTATTGTTGCAATACCTAGGATCATCATTGTGATCAAGGTTAAAGGAGCTAAGACATAAGACAAGGCGCAACAAATTGAAAAAGAGTGTGGCTATATATATATGTATATGTAACAACATGTTAGAAAGAGGATATTCATTGTTGGAGTATTGATATAAAAGGGCCAACATGTATGTAAAGGGGCTTGTGTTGATATTTTATATAAGGGTATAACCCTTTCGGCTTCTCCCATTATTTATTTAAATCCTCCCACAATGATTTGTTTATAAAAGGGATTTATATCTCGTAAGGTGATTATAAACAGGTTTGATAGAAGCGCCTGTTTGAGATTAGTTTGGACATTGAGAGTGACTATGGGTATTATTTTTGGTAGTTATTGAATTGGACCTACATCACAACACCCCCCCACTTTAAATGTTGTCGAAAGTGACTGGGTGGTGGGCTGCCCTCCTGACCTCTAACATCCCATAAAGTAACACCCCGATCAGGGGTAGGAAATATAATTTTAATCACTACTACACAAATAAAATGAAAGGTATTTACATGTGCATAACAAATATTATATGATCAAGTATAATACATTCAACAAAACCTATCCCAATTTACTTTGATGTTTCATTACACCAAGGTCAAGGAATGTTAATTTATTTTGATCTATTTTATTTTAATATTTCAAAGTTAAAATGTAAATATAACTTTGTATTTTGTTTAAATGGGGAAAGTTGTGATTCATCCATGGTTGTGGCTGCAATAAGTAGACACAAATGAACTCATGAATCAAACCTTTCTAATAGTGATAAGGAAATAACAAACAAGGATGATTCCATGGCATTGGAATTATATAAAGGCAATGCGACTCAATTAGTGTTAGTGGAAAATAAAATTTATCTTCTCCAAATAAAATTTAAGAAATTGCAAGCGTTCATCGAGGCAGAATAAAAAATTTTAAATGTTAGGGTGGAAAGACAAAAAGATCCTCTGAATTAGGGTTTAAAGAACAAGCAAGAGGAGATGGACACTAGCATAATTTAGCCTAGGAAAAGGATCCAAGTAGTTGATACTCGAGCCCAAGAATTTCCAAAACAGGAAACAAATCTGAGTAAATATGATCTGCAAGTGGGGCCATCTGGTTCTAGTTTCTCTCAATATCTTCCTGATATACTACAAGTATATTTTTTTGTTAGGAATATTTTGTAGAATATATGGTATATATCAATGTTGTAATGTACGCAAAAAAACTTCTAGAAGTAGTAACAACTCTTTTTGGAAAGGATTGGACAATGAAATCTCTAAATTTTTTGAAAATGTAAGGTACTAGCCTAAAATCCATTTTGCTTCTTTTTAATATAAATCCCTACCCATTTCATTTAAAAAATATTATATCCAATGAATTAAATATGATTTATTTTAAATGATTTTTTATATCTAAAATGTTATTTATGTATATAAAGGAAATTTAAAATTATCCTTTTACCTTTTTTTGGGATAAAATACATTATATAATTAAAGAAATATTTCTCATCTAGAGGTTTATACTCAAGAAAAAAATATATAATCATGTATATTATGAAATAATTTATTATTATTATTATTATTTTGAAGAAAAAGTACATATTTTATTTATAGCCAAAATAAAATACATTTAGCATATATACCATAATATTCAATTGGCACAAAGGCCCCAAAAAAAAAATCAAATATGATGATTCCATTATCACAATTATATATTTATAGTTTAAATAACATCTAGTGATGTTTTGTAGGTATCAAAATAGAGTCCATGATAAAAAAATTAAACGTCATGCATTTTATGTTCAAGTATCTTGTTGTCTGTATGTTGGGCACCAAATCAGGCTATCTTTCTGTTGCATTTCCATCACCCTTTTTGACCTTTTTGCACTTATTTACCCATGTTTACTATGCTAAATCTACAAGGTAAATACCCATGTCTTGTCTATTGGAATATTTTATTAATGAAGTAAAGTCGTGGGGTTTTGCCTATTCGCAGCACTAAAATGTATGTTTGACCACAACTTCTGGAGAACAGGAACCAATGCTTCAGCATCCTGCAGCAGATTCGTGATTCACAACAACGACCAGCCATAAGGAGGCCGCACAGCTGGAGTCGCAGATCCCTGAACCATTCTTGGACCTCTTGCTGATCTGGTCTATCTGGTGTTGGTGCCATTCCAACTAATGTACATTTCTGGATATACGGTTACCATGTTTTGGGGAAAGATGTTGTTCTCCCGTGTTGTGTATAAAAGACAGGTTGTTCCTGTAAATGGGGATTCCCCCATCGATATTGTAATTTCCCTTTTCAGATTAATAAAGTATCATCTATTTTGTTGTTCTAATCTTTGTTGTGACTAACACAGCCCTGATCAAAGAGTTGGGCTCGCTCTTCTGATCAGGTGTTGCGTCCTTCTGTGTGTGTTATTTATTATTTTATGTTTGCTATTACAGTTCTTTAATTCTTGTAATCTATTTTTTGGAGTTCTGTATTTAGTTTAATCTTACAGCAATGTTTTGAATCTTAATCGCAAACCCTTAGTCGGAACAGATTGTGCCTTTGCCCCTGCATATACCTTGTGCGTTGCCTTGAAAGAATACACACCCGAATCGATAAATTAATGTAGGAATAGGGTGAATAAATCGTTCATACCTGGACCCCAACATTTTGGCATCGTTTCCGTGGAGGCTAACATGGTGCAAGACAATGATTCGGACTAACCAGAGGGTCAATCTCTTGTCCTAGGGAGAGAACGAGTTTTCTCACTCTACTTCAGGTCCTGGGTGTAGGTGTCCTTTCCACATGTTTTTATTTTGTTTTTTTTGTTTGATTTGGACCACTCTCATGTCCTAGGGAGGGAGGAGTCTTTTGACACCCTGCTCCAGGCCCCGAGTTAGATTTATTTCTTTTAAACCGTTGTGTGTTTTTTTTCCGGGAAACCCTAGCTTTTACCCTAGGGAGGGAGGAGTCTTTTGACGCCCTGCTTTAGATCTGTGTAGAATTTTTGAATAATATGACACTTATTCACAGAGATTATCTTGATTATACACTATTTGTGGAATGCATGCATAATACATAACCTCCTCTACTATTGATCATCAATTTGCAGTATTCAGAAACAATCGCATGCGCACATTGAAGCATCAATCACACATATCAACACAGTATATCACGGGGAAATCATACAGCTGAAAACCCCCAACTATCTGTATATTATATTGATTTAGAACATGTAATAATACATAGTATAATACTCCTCACAAGTGCTCAATATTATCTCCACCTGTTACACACAAACTAGCTCAGATCTGAATCAATCACAGGTTCAAATCTCCTCCGCTGCTTGCTTGCCTCCACTGCGTAATCCTGCATGACAATAATGATGAATGGCTGAAGAAAACTCATATTTCCTTGGCTGAACCACATAATCCTCATTGGCATTACTCAATCCCATTGATTGTGCAAGATCTCATGCACAACTATAGTCACAACTCATAGCAATCTCAACCTCTAACACCTATCTCCACTGAACTGTCCATGCACTGAGTTAACTGATGTATTCTTTAGTTGCTTTATGAGTTAATAATTAGTGAATTCATTAACAATTAATTCACATCACTCATTACTAGTGTATTCTGCAGTTAGACTAAATACAACTAGTTTAACCAAGTCAAACTGAACACAACTCCATCAACTCCACAATCAGCTCCACCAAAACTCAATCACTTGAGTTCTAATTGAAGTCCACCATGCAATAACTCAATTGAGCCACAAGAAAAGTTTATTTCCTTCTGAAATCTGCATGTGCCACATCTGTAGCTCAAACTGAAGTGCTCCAAGAAGATAAGATAATTTTTATAGTCTAAATATTATTATGAGCTAATAATATTCGATTGTTCTATTTTTAGCCTGGCAGTCTAAAAATAGAAACAGCCGATATGTCTAAAAATAGAAGTCCATATATTTTTACCAACATGACCAGTCATCCACAAATAGCATCCTACAACTCATAGACCATGATCCATATGTCTAAAAATAGACATAGTCTAAAAATAGACTTTGCACCAAAAATAGCCTGCGGGCCCACTTAGTGAAGGTGACTTCTTTCCACTAAGCTCCATCATCTTGTTGCATTCTCAAAACTCCCTCTCAAAAAGATATGGATTATTGGCAACCCCTATCTTGCAACTCTGGAATGTTCTGCATGCAACACATTTGCCCGGTCCACTTGCTTCAACAACACTTGGAACAAAAACACTCCCAACTGACCACTCTGTTGGGCTAGGAACATACTCTAATGTTGAAGCTCTACTTGCTGCTGACAAGTGCTCCCTCTTTGACATCTGTGCTACTACAACATCTCCATGCATCTTGCACCATTGCACACTTCTCTATGCCACCTAGCACTGTGCAAAACGCTTGTGCCTCTCGCATTGCTGTAGCCTGCTAGCTATGCGTTGTCCTGGGATTCCCTACATTATTGCTCTCTCTACTGCTCCATCCACATCTATCTCTACCCAATCAGTCAGTTCCTGCTACTCCACATCGGGCCTCCCGTAGCAAGGTCTCATCCAAGAGGTTGGGTACCTCAAGGATCCTACCCCTCCTCCTTGGGACGATCACTCTATATCACCCCACCTCCTACCTGGAGGTATGGCTGCATGTGATCCCTCAGCCCACCTGGCTCGAAGTTTCCCCCTATTGGAGGTCTCTACATGAGTAGATGTCTCTACTCGATCTCCTCTCAGCTTCCCTTGTTGTGGCTGCTCCACAACCTCCTGAAGCTGCTGCACCAATCGTGGCTCCTCCACAATCGTCTGAGACTTCTTCTGGCTCTGCATGTTGAGAGGTAATATACGCTCCCTCTCAACCACCAAGTCTCCATCAGTTTTCTCGCTGATCAAGTCATTTCATGCATCTTGAACCTTAAGAGCATACAGGTTCTTGACCCATGAACCAATCTGCTTCACCTGTCTAATGATGATGTGTCTAAGGAAAACCTTTCCCTTACTGAAGACTACATCATAGCCTCTGTCTTCCAGCATCGCGATCGACACCAAGTTTCTCTTCAGTCCTGGTACATACTTGACATCGGTCAAGGTAAGGCGATCTCCATTCTCCCTCTGAAAAATAACCGTGCCTACACCTGAGACACTATAGTTCTCATCATTACCCATCGCTATGAGTATCTGGAGATCTTTCTCCTCCAAAGTACTGAGCAAACTCTTGTCACCGATCATGTGGAAAGAAGCTCCACTGTCAAGAAACCAACCACTTTCCATCATGGATGAAACCATGCATGCGAAGAGTGTGAAATCCAACTCAAACTGTGAAGCAAGTGCCTCACCTTCAGATCCTTCCCCGGATCCATTCTTGGATTTCTTCCTTGGGCAATTAGTAGCATAATGGCCCACCTCATGAAAATGAAAGCATCTCACCTTTGACTTGTCAACCTTCTTCCCATCATTGGAAGAAATGGATTCAGAAAGAGAACCCTTCTCCTTCCCCTTCTCTGCTTTGGTAGCCAAAGCAAAATTTTCTTCATCAGATGCCTTTGATGAAGATCCGTCCCTGGTATTCCGCCTGATCTCCTCTTGCACAAGATCCGACCAAAGTCTCTCCCATCCTGGCAATTTCTCCCAACCATTGACAGAGTCCTGATAGGAATGCAAACTCTTTGGAAGACCAAGGAGAGCCAAGCTCACAAAGTCCTTATCATCGACAGTCACCCCCACACTTCCCAGCTCATCCCGACACTAGGTGAACTTCATGAGATACCTGGGCATACTGTCTCCATTCTCACACCTAATGTTTTTGAGTTTGTCCATGAGTGCCAACTTCCTCTGGTCGCTCTTTCTTTGGAATAGATCTGTCAACACTTTCCACATCAAGTATGGAGAAGACTTTCCATGCAGGCTGGATACAATGTGATCCTTCACACTCTCCAACAGAATCCTTCGACACTTTGCTGTCTTCTTTTGCCAAGCCTCAACTTGCGCAGTATCAGTAGGCTTTGGGACCTCAGCCTCTATGAAATCCTTTAGCCCATTATCATATAACACCACCTCCATCGTGTCTTTCCATGCAATATAATTCGAGCTACCCTCAAGAGCATACTCCAATCGCAATCCGTTGAAAGACATTTCAACTTTGACACCAAGGAAACACTGCTGCAAATTCGAATTCCACCAGCTCAAAACTCAACCGCCTCTGATCTAAAATTCATGAGAACAAAGTATTTCTCATACAGAGATTTACTGTATGGTCTTTTACCAGATATCTCACCTTCCAAAAGAAGGATGAATCCAAAGGCTACCTGGCCCGATTACAGACTCTGCCTGAAGAAATAAAATGTAAACACTTTCTTAATAATAGATCTGAGGATCAACTTGGCTCCGATACCATGTAGAATTTTTGAATAATATGACACTTATTCACAGATATTATCCTAATTATACACTATTTGTGGAATGCATGCATAATACATAACCTCCTCTACTATTGATCATCAATTTGCAGTATTCAGAAACAATCACATGTGCACATTGAAGCATCAATCACACATATCAACACAGTATATCACGGGGAAAGCATACAGCTGAAAACCCCCAACTATCTGTATATTATAGTGATTGAGAACATGTAACAAGACATAGTACAATACTCCTCACAAGTACTCAGTACTATCTCCACTTGTTACACACAAACTAGCTCAGATCTGAATCAATCACAGGTTCAAATCTCCTCCGCTGCTTGCTTGCCTCCACTGCACAATCCTGCATGACAATAATGATGAATGGCTGAAGCAAAATTGTATTTCCTTGGCTGAACCACGCAATCTTCATTGGCATTACTCAATCCCATTGATTGTGCAAGATCTCATGCACAACTATAGTCACAACTGATAGCAATCTCAACCTCTAACACCTGTCTCCACTGAACTGTCCATGCACTGAGTTAACTGATGTATCCTTTAGTTGCTTTATGAGTTAATAATGAGTGGATTGATTAACAATTAATTCAAATCACTCATCACTAGTGTATTCTGCAGTTAGACTAAATACAACTAGTTTAACCAAGTCAAACTGAACACAACTCCATCAACTCCACAATCAGCTCCACCAAAACTCAACCACTTGAGTTCTAACTAAAGTCCACCATGCAATAGCTCAACTGACCCACAAGAAAAGTGTATTTCCTTCTGACAGCTGCATGTGTCACATCTATAGCTCAAACTGAAGTGCTCCAAGAGGATAAGATAATGTTTATAGTCCAAATATTATTATGAGCTAATAATATTCGACTGTTCTATTTTTAGCCTGGCAGTATAAAAATAGAAACCGGCCATATGTCTAAAAATAGAAGTCCATCTATTTTTAGCAACATGACCAATCATCCACAAATAGCATCTTGCAACTCATAGACCATGATCCATATGTCTAAAAATAGACATAGTCTAAAAATAGACTTTGCACCAAAAATAGCCTGCGGGCCCACTTAGTGAAGGCAACTTCTTTCCACTAAGCTCCATCATCTTGTTGCATTCTCAACAATCTAGAAGTATTAGGTCTTCTCAAGGTGCGTGTTGTTCCTATTTCTTGTCCTGGGGAGGGAGGAGTCCTTTGATGCCCTGCTCCGGGTCCCTGAACCCTAGATTCTTGTTTTTTTAGCTGTCTTTCTTTTTGTAAGTTCTTTCATATTGGGGAAGGAATGGTTGTTTGACACCTCACTTCAAGACTAAAGCATTGTAGTTTGATACCAAGACCTTCCATCATACCAACATTTGTATGAATAAATAACCAAATAAGAGGGTCACAGGGAGAGCCCCAAAGAGGGGAGGACCTGATCTGGGAAGAAAGACCTATATCCAGCAAATTATAGAAAACGCTGAATCAGAAGCATCCTCTCACACATCCGTGAGACCAGGGGCACGGAGAGTGAAGTCCGAGGGACAATCAGTAGATCAAACAGTGTTTTTTACATCATTCTTTGGTGATTCGACATAGCAAGTCCCTCCAGTAGTTGAAGAATCATCCAACAGTATACCTAATGAAGGAAACCTTACGCTGGTAATAGAAGGAGAAGAGGTCACAAGCAAAACATCAACAGGGTCAGACCACTCCAGTAAGGGAAAGGAGGTTGTAGCTGAGGGATCAAGCCATCAGGACACATGAGAAGGAAACGAAGGGGTACTTGCATCACCAAGGGACCAGGGAAGTGCTGCTAAAGAAACTCGAGTCTGAGTGGTAAGGAATCCTCAGCCATCTTCCACAGAGCCTGTTGAAATTCCCAGCGGTTATTAGAAGATATTTATGGCTCCCACAACCTCCACCATCGAGTTTCCGATTGGGGGTCTGGGAGCAAGTGCGTCCACAAAGCCTATTCCATTAGCAGCCTTACCAAGCTTTCATGGGCTCGTTTCAGAAGACCCCGACACATTTTTATTCGAGTTTGACATAGTGTGCTGGGGGTATGACTACACGACGGATGCCCAGAAGTTAAAAATTTTCCCTTCTACATTAAAAGGAACGACTCTGTGATGGTTCATGGGCCTTGGAGGAAGCTCTATTTCCACATGGGATGATATGCGGACAACTTTTTTGGAAAAATACCAGGATTACTGCAAATCTCGGAACATCAAGGAGGAACTTTTCAAGTTCACACAAAAAGAAGACGAGAGCTTGGAAGATTGTGTGGAACAATTCAAGTACACCTTATAGAGGTCAGGTCACTCTGACCTGGATAAGGAAATTTTAAAAATTATCCTCCTCCGATCTTTCCGTGAGGACTCGATGGAACTATTGAACATTGTAGGAAAGGGAGACATCTCTAAGGAAAGCTTCGAAGTTATTTGCGAACTATGCATTCAGTGCTCGAGGGGGCTTGCAAGAAACAAACAAGGGATTCGCTCAGCAAAAGGGTCTGGTGGGGGTGTTATGAAGGCAGAAATCGGAAACCTGCTAGACAACTTGAGGATGGATATCCTCAACACTCTGTCGGCACAGATGGATACTCTACAAGTAAAACAGAAGCAGCTGGAATTGGACAGGACCATGGCAATATTTTTCCCGAAGTGTAGAAAGAAGCACCCAGAGAGGGAATGTCCACTAAACTCCATAGAGGAATGTGCAATCAATGAGCTAAATCATGCAACAAGCTCATGCCCCTCCTTGCCAGGCCTGAAAGCAGTATTTCAAGGGACGAGGGAAGACATGGAGAAACTATACCTCATGGGGTCTAGAAAGCCATCGCAGCCTCGACCACCGATGGGAGATCAAGGTATGTACTCAGATCCATCTCAGTATTTCAATAATTTTAATATGAATCCTTAGTCCATGCCCTATCCTCCCATGTGGCCACAATACCAGTTTCCACATTAGCAGCAGTGGAACCCTCAAGCTAGTTCGAGCTCCCCATGGGCTCCAACTTGGCGAGGATCCCCTCCTGGGCAGTTTCCTTAGCTAATACCATAGCAACAACTCCAACTAGCCTCTCATGTGCCTCTTGGTAATCAACTTGCCCGTCCTTAGCTTCCAATACAACCTAACCCGAATCCTAATAATAAGGGAGATCGTCAAGCTGACGTTCTTAACCTACCTTCATATAGCATCTCCACTGCAGAATTGTATGAAATGAATTTGCGATCAGGGTGGATAGTCAATGTTCAACCTCCTCCAGTTATCATTGAACAACTTGATAGTGAAGGTAAGGAATCAGAACCAATTAATAAAGAGCCAAAACAAACTGATAGAAACCAGGCGCCTCCTGTAAAACAACATCAATCTGAACCACCTTACCTAGAGAGACTAATTTTGAGTAACTCAAGCCCTCAAGCTAAATTTGATTTATTAGGAGAATCGCAGAACTTATTTGTTAAAACTCCCTTGTTACAAGCTATGAAGGATGTGTCAATATATGCAAAGAATCTTAGGGAATATTGTTCAAAGAAACCTGCGAAGAAATCCAAAGACCCCCTTACCATTCATGTTATGGGAAAATTATCAGATTTCATGATGGGAAAGTCAATGCCTGAAAAGTATGGAGATCTAGGGAAACCAATTCTGATAGTACAAATTAATGGGGTAGAGATTCTGAATGTGCTGGTAGACCTGGGTGCTGCCATTAATGTTATCACCACTGAAACCATGCATGATTTAGGTCTTCGTAACTTGAAACATACACCTACAGTATTGGAATTGGCAGATCGATCTATATTCAAACCTGTAGGGAAGTTGGAAGGTGTAACAATTTAGTGGATTCATGGCACTATCCCATAGATTTCCTGTTTTTACATACGCAATCTTCGGTGGGCGGCCATCCTTTGATTTTGGGTAGACCATGGCTAGCTACTGTAGATGCTTACATTGGGTGTCGTTCAGGGCACATGGTTATTTCAAATGGGCACAACACTAAGAACTTAGTGTTATACCCACCTGCAGAACCAAACCCATCCATAAAACCAGCAGGTGGCAAGAAAATTTTATCTAGGGAAGAGCCCGAAATGGAAAATGAGGAATTGAGGCCAGTCCTCACTATTGGATAGGCCCTTCAATTGAAAATGGAATCCGAAGATGATGTAACCACCTCCTTTATGGATGATCCTTGCTCTATTTCAAAGCCAAATCAGCAAATCCTAGAATCTATCCTAAGCTGTGAGACTCAAGAAACTATTGAAACAGCAGAAGGATTAGAGGAGTTACCTATTGATGCACCCCATGAAAGTGTCCGGTGGAATTAGAACCAGGAAAAACCCTAAATATTAATCCAAACCTGTCAGAATCCTAGAAGAAGAAACTTGTAGATGTCTCGTGGAAACATAAAGAAGTCTTCACCTGGGACTATTCAGACATGAAGGGGATTCCTGCTGATTTATGTACCCATCACATATACATTAAGGAAGATTGTCATCCTGTGAGACAACCTCAGAGAAGAATGAACCCTACATTGAAAAATGTTGTGAAAGAAGAGCTTCAGAAATTACTGGACGTAGGTTTTATTTACCCCATCTCAGATAGCCAATGGGTCTCCCCATTAGTAATGGTCCCCAAGAAAAATGGTAAATGGTGGATATGTGTGGATTATCGAGAATTAAATAAGGCGACGCAAAAAGATCATTTTCCTTTGCCATTTATTGATCAAGTTTTGGACACATTGGCTGGCAACAAGTTTTTCTCTTTTCTAGATGGGTTTAGTGGATATAACTAGATCCAGATAGCTCCTGAATATCAGGACAAAACCACTTTTACATGCCCTGGGGAACATTCACATACCAGGTCCTTCCTTTTGTCCTGTGTAATGCTCCTACAACATTCCAGAGGGCAATTTTGGGGATCTTCTCTGATTTGGTATATGACAGCGTTGAAATCTACATGGATGACTTTACTCCATATGGGGATTCATTTCTTGAAGGGATGAAAAACTTAGAAAAGTTCTTGAAAGGTGTATACAAGCACGTCTCTCTCTGAGTACAGTAAAATGCCATATGATGATGGAGTAGGGAATTGTTCTGGGACATTTGCTCTCAACTGAAGGAATCAGGATGGACCCGACAAAGATAAAGGTAATTTTGCATTTCCCGACACCCAAAACAACCATGCAGGGATGCAGTTTTATTGGTTGTGCTGGTTATTACAGGTGTTTTATAGAAAAATTTGCTAAAGTAGCACATCCACTTTTTCAATTGCTAACAAAAGATTCAGATTTTGTGTGGACAGGTGACTGTGATGCAGCCTTTACGAAAATTAAGGAATTGGTCTGTAACGCTCCGATCCTTAGAGGGTCGGATTGGGCATTACCTTTCCATATTCATATGGATGCTTCCCAAACAACGATTGGTGCAGTGTTAGGACAGCAAGAGGACAAAATACCATACACAGTTTACTATGTTAGTAAGAATTTGGCTCCTGTTGAATTAAACTACACAATGACTGAAAAAGAGTTTCTTGCTATCATTTATGCCATCAACAAATTCTGGCACTACATTACTGGGTATCCTACCTTTGTACATACTGATCATGTAGCTATCAGGTATTTAATGAATAAACCTGTTACCCCTGGCCGCATTACGAGATGGATTTTACTACTACAGGAATTTGATATTACTATAGTAGATAAACCAGGGAAGGACAATGTGGTTGTAGATTTCTTGTCTAGGATAGAACATGATGGTAAGAATACACCAATTGAACATAATTTTCTAGATGAACATATTTTTTCAGTTTCTACTAACACCCCATAGCATGCAGATATTGCTAATTATCTTTCTACAAGAAAGGTGCCTCGTCATTTGTCATATAAGGAGCAAAGGAATATTATTCATCAGAGTACCCGATATTCATGGATGGCAGGATATCTCTTTCATACAGGGGTTGACCAACAGATTCGGCGTTGTGTTGTAGAAGATGATATCTATGAGATATTAAAGGCTGCACATGATGGGCCCTGTGGAGGACACTTTGCAGATAAAAGAACAGGTCACAAAGTGCTACAAATGCGATATTACTAGCCCTCCATCTTTCGTGATGATCGGGATTATGTCCGAAGGTGTGATAGTTGCCAATGGATGGGACAATCTAGGAAAGCAGATGAAATGCCTCTATAGCCCCAGATAGTCCTTGAACCGTTCGAGAAATGGGCCATTTATTTTGTTGGACCCTTCACCCCACCTTCTCATCAGAAAGCTTACATCCTGGTTTGCACCAATTATGTGACTAAATGGGTGGAAGCCAGAGTGGTCACAAGAGTAACAGAGCAAGTAGTGGCAGACTTTATTTTTGAAGAAATCTTTGCTCGATACGGTACTCCAAGGGAAATTGTGTCAGATGGAGGATCACAGTTCATATCTCACATGATAGGGAAGTTGATGCAGAAATATGGGGTCAAACATAGAGTGACAACCCCCTATCACCCCTAGGTGAATGGAAAAGTAGAAAGCACAAACAAGATATTAGAAAATATCTTGACAAAGATAGTAGCAATTCATAGCCAGGACTGGGCACAGAAACTTCCAGAAGCTTTATGGGCATACAGAACAACATGGCGAAACACAACTAGGTTTTCTCCATTTGAATTAGTCTATGGGAAATCCCCCTTGTTTCCAGTGGAATTTGAGATCAATACACTCAAAACAGCTCTAGAAGTAGGCCTAGATCTATCAAAAGCACAGAAACACCAACTAGAATAGCTAAATGAGTTGGATGAGATTCGGTTAGTAGCTATCTAGAAGACTATTGCTGTTCAACAGCATAGAATGAAATGGCCTGATAAATTTATCAAAAGTAAGGTGTTTCATGTGGGGTATTGGGCATTACTTTATGACTCCCGATTTAAGGATTTCAAAGGCAAGCTTCGCACTTGCTAGATGAGACCATATCAAGTGGATGCATTGTTAGATAATGGAATGGTTAAATTAATTACAATAGATGAGAATCATACCTTGTTCTTAGTAAATGGACACTGTCTAAAACTATACCACCATCCAGCCTCTAGAGATGCCTTCTTCAAACACCTTTCTGATTTATCTGATTTAATGGTTGTTGGAATAAAGGACACTCTTACTCTGCTCTAAAAAAAAAAAAAAATACTAATAATAATAATAAAAATATTAAATAAATAAATAAATAAATAACTATATATATATATATATATATATATATATATATATATATAATATTGTTATTACTTACTTGTTTGTATTTTGCAGGAATAACAAAGGAATATGGCCAGGAGAAATGTAACACTCGGCACTGTTACTCCACCAGTGTTGCTATTAAGATGTTGTTGTTACTCCACTAAGTGTTGTTACTCCGCAACTGTTGTTATTCCGTCGATGCTATTACTCCGTAACTATCGTTACTCTGCCATTGTCATTACTCTGTCGGTGCTGTTACTCCGTAATTGCCGTTACTTTGTTGTTTTCGTTACTTCGTCGGTTCTGTTACTCCGTTGTTGATGTTACTCCCTGTTGCTGTTACTCCCTACTGTTGTTACTCCCTGTTGTTGTTACTCCGTCATACATTTTTTTGTTCCTCCACCATAAGGTAGGTCCCCAGGTATGTCTCAATTGAATTTTACTGATTTAATTAAAATATTCCAAAAAGACATCAAAACGTGTCGCAGATGGCTGTAATTAAGTTTGGGGGATCTGTCATAATAAACGATGACGTACCACAAAAAAGAATTTATGTCACAAAATCCTCACCAAACAAATTTTAATGATTATGATACTTTGTAATCATAACTTTGATGCATTGGAATGCATACTCGCACACGCAGAATCATAACTAGTCACCTCCCCAACACACTGCATTAAATCACTAAAATATCTAACAATACCGCCATAACTTGTCATCATTTTCAAACGTACCAGTACTGTTTCATTTGTTGTCCCTAAAGTGACCATGATATTATTTCAGTTGTCAATGGTTTGGATCCATGTCATTCTCCCCTACCAGCTAATGCATTCGTCGTGCTGATCCCACCTCTACAGCGATGGGTGGATGGTCTGTGCAGCATGAGCCTGAAGATACAATGAGAGTTCGGAACAATCAGGAGGTATGGCAGGTCTTTGAGAATGCAGGCTGGAATGTTTACTTTAAAAGGTTGAGGGGGTCGAACGAAGAAATTGCACTAGAACTTGCACTCAACTTGGGAGAAGGAAGCTCTCGGGTCCACGGAATTGAAATCCCTGTGACAGAGGAAGCCATTGCAGAAGTCAGTGGGCTCCCTAAAAATGGACAGTGATGGTTTTCAAGAAGGACTTCCCTTCCAGAGTTTCCTGAAGAATTTTTATAGGCGGGAGAAAACATCGTGCAGAAGGGTCGGGGATACAACTGAAACTCGCTACCACATCGATGGGGAGGAGTAGAAAAGTTCGTCATAAAATATTCAAATACTCCACCATATTCAAATACCATCTCCGAATACTAGCTCACCTTAGATTTCCCCAAGCAGAGGCTTTTTCACTAAATGTGTCATATGTCTTGCTAAGAAGCCTTCACCTGATGGCACATTTAGCTCAAGGGTCGCAACAGGTATTGGCGGTCATCACCCACCATGGGCTAGTTCAGCTGTTAGTAATGAATGCCATTAGATGAATCTCGATCCTGTGGGAACTATTTCGGGATTGCATAGTGAAGAAGTAACAAGCGCTGTGGCTGCCAGGGAAGATGAACCAGAAGCCATGGAGGAAGAAAATGCAGGAGAAAATGATTATGTTGACTAGGAGGAACCAAAAGAGATGGAGATGGAAGCTGAAGAATTTGAAGAAGAGGCTGCTCCCCAAGGGCAAGCCGAAACCATGGAGCCAATGGAAGATGTGGGAGTTGACACAGAAGGGCCCACTAGTACCATGGTCAAGGCTGTCCCACAAGAACCAGCCTCACCTGTGGAACTAGCAGAGCAATTTGATAGCATGACAACCATAGAGGCAGGACCACAACAAGCAAGAGTGGGTGAATTGGTCGATATTGCGACCGAGGGTACCCCACAAGGACCTCCTACCACCATGGAGCCGATGGAAGAGGATCAACCAAATGAAGAAGAGGTCATGACCACCCCGACCATCGAACCAATGGAAGAGGAGGAACAAGGACAAGAGGGGCTCAGAGCTAGGGAAGCCATGGAACCCATGGAGGAAGCTCTAGGAGAACTAGGGCATGAGGTTGGCACTAACTCACAAGAACCAGTGTCAACCTCGGGACTAAACACTGAAAATTCCTGCCAGTTCTCCTTCTTCTCCTCTATCCCAAGAGGAGAAAGGGTAACTCGTTCCCCTCGGTGCAAAGAAGAAGATCTCGCCATTCCTCTAGATTTGAATTTATCACAAAGGCCACAACCGTGTGGGGTGGATGCTACTCAGGTGACAGGCACTTCAAAGCCTGAGAGGAGAAAAGAGACAGAGACCCCTGAGGCTGGGGAACCAAGAAGGATTCCAACAGACACATTAGCAGGAGAGCATCTCGCAAGGGCATCACCGGTCGCGGTGAGCACGCAACAAGAGGAAGTAGCCATTGGTGAAGAGGAGGGACCAAGCGAAGTGGTCCCAACGAATGAGCCAATGGAAAAGCCAGGCGAGAAGGTCGTGAAGCAAGAGATAATTGAAGAAGAATGGGTAGTGGAGGAAAACCTGACAGTCGGCACAACAGAAGCTATCCTGGGGGATTTACCTCCAGCTACCGAAACTGAGGAAGTTCTGGTTAAATAGGAATGGGTAGAGCTGTGTGAACAGTGAAGACTCCCTATCAAGCAAAAGTACCAGCTGCAATTTAAAGAGACAATGCAGCTTAAGATGGAGGTCAGGAAACTAAGGAAGCAGGTGCACAAAATGAAAAAGTGGATGAAGAAATACAAGCGGCAAGCTAAAAAGTCCAAGGCCATAGGAGTAGAAGTAGAGACTCAGGTGGACTAGATAGCCACAACCTCTGCTGCCACTCAAATAGACCCAGTCGAACGATTGTTTGAAGACTGTGAGTATGCCTTAATGGCCGAAGTGCAGACTTAGAAATCTACTATGGCTTGGTATCAAAATGAGGTCAGAAGAAATCAGGAACAAGCCTCCATAACCATTTTTTAATATGTTAAGCACATAGATATCATGAGATTAAGGCCTGCAAAGTAGCAGCTCAAGATGGAGCAGCTAGAAAAGCAAGTGATGGAGCTAAAAACCGATAACGAGCAGATGTTTAATTTGGCACAAGAGGTGATGGCATGTCACCCCCTGCTTCTTGTTATTCTTTATTTTTGCATGAGTGTTTTCTTTTATTCTACATAGAGAGCATCGAAAATGAGATTAGTTATGAAAATAGAATATGGTGTACAATTCCTCTGAATAATGAGGAGTCATGACGTGCCAACTTGGCATTTGATGTGTGAGTTTTACCTACACGGGTATCTACGGCGCCTAGACAGAGAATTCAACCTGGTCCCATATGTGGGGGACATTCATTTAAGGGCCCTCACCTCTTACACTTTCAATCAGACCAGCTGGCAGAAGGCTTTTAACACATTCGAATCCAATCAGATTACAAAGCCATTTATAGTAAGAGGAGAACATGAGAGGTCAATCACCATGTTCACTAAAAATAACACCTTTTTGGGAATTGAGGGGAATAGAGATAGAATTTTGAGGACACAAAACTGGTGCCTTGATCTTTGTGTCAGGAAATTAGTTACATTTCAAGATGAGGCCCTTGATTGCTATTAAAAAAGGTGGATGATGTCACCTACAGCTGTCCGAAACAGGGAACCTTTTGGGGCACCAAATTTTGCACAAGCGCTGCCCAGAGTGCCTAGATATGTGGCATGTGTCCGAACATGCGGAGTCCAGTGGATGGGAATCCAATTTCAATTTCCTACTATTTGGTTGCCTGTAGAAAATTACACTCCATTGTATAATGTTCCGGGAGATTGGTGGAAGGAAGTCCTCCTTTCAAATGGATTTAAAGTTCCAGGGACAGAAATGGCCAGAGAACATGATCTCACTCAGCTTCAGGAAGCCTACAGTCTGCAAAATCCAAACCTATGGAGGTGAAAAACTGCATGAGGACATGTAGAAGGCTAGTTGGGGGGAGATGTTGGGCACCAAATCAGGCTATCTTTTTGTTGCATTTCCATCAACCTTTTTGACCTTTTTGCACTTATTTACCCATGTTTACTATGCTAAATCTACAAGGTAAATACCCATGTCTTATCTATTGGAATATTTTATTAATGAAGTAAAGTCACGGGGTTTTTCCTATTCACAGCACTAAAATGTATGTTTGACTACAGCTTCTGGAGAATAGGAACCAATGCTTCAGCATCCCGCAATAGATCCGTGATTCACAGCAAGACCAACCATAAGGAGGCCACGCAGCTAGATTCGCAGATCCCTGAACCATTCTTGGACCTCTTGCTAATCTGGTCTATCTGGTGTTGGTGCCGTTCCAACTAATGTACATTTCTAGATATATGGTTACCATGTTTTGGGAAAAGATGTTGTTCTCCCGAGTTGTGTATAAAAGACAAGTTGTTCCTGTAAATGGGGATTCCCCCATTGATATTGTAATTGCCCTTTTCAGATTAATAAAGTATCATCTATTTTTTTGTTCTAATCTTTGTTGTGACTAATGCTGCCTTAATCAAAGAGCTGGGCCCGCTCTTCTAATCAGGTGTTGTGTCCTTTTGTGTGTGTTATTTATTAGTTTATGCTTTTTGTTATAGTTCTTTAATTCTTGTAATTGCTTTTCTGGAGTTCTATATTTAGTTTAATCTTACAACAATGTTTTGAATCTTAATTGCGAACCCTTGGTCGGAACGGATTGTGCTTTTGCCCCTACATATACCTTGTGCATTGCCTTGAAATGATACGCACCTGGATTGATAAATTAATGTAGGAATAGGGTGAATAAATCATTCATACCTGGACCCCAACACTGTGTACAAAATATTCTATAAACATCAACTAAAGATAAGGGAAAGGATAAATTTTGTACAAATGTCATCAATAGTTTTCCTTCTGTGTGAAAACAAGTGCTTGTGAGCTCCCAAAAAACCATGTTAGATAGTGTTCAAAAACAGAATCTACTACCAAGAAAGATAAAAGATAAACCAAAATATATATACTTTACATGGAAATCACTATTTGATTAATTATGCCCAGGGGAAAAACTAGTGGTGGCTCACAATTTCTTCACTGCTTTCTTCAATTTTTCTCGCCAAGTATAATTTTCTCTCATGAATTTATGAATCTCTCAGCTTTAGACACTTACTATAGAAGTACATTATATATATGAAGAGATGGGGGATACTTTATGAATCCTCTAAATAGATTGAGCATATACTAGGCCCACAAAAGGATTTTTTCTGAAGTATATCCCAGGTTGGGACCTTAATTTTAAGGAGAAACACTTAAAGACTTTTGTTTTGGGTGAGCATACTTGTTTTCATAGCTTTTTGACCCACTACGAAAGAGAGTGAGCACTTGGTTATCGAGCAATGGCTAAGTACCCATATTTTGGACTGTACAAGCCTCGAGGAGCATATGAGAAAACCAAAATTTATTTAGAAGGAAAGAGAGAGTTGAGATTGTGATGAAGAGATTCAGTATACCAATTCCATTCAAGAGCCAAATACCCCTCAATATAAAAATCCCCAGCCCTCTGCCAAGGTTGTTGGCCTAGGCAACCCATCCTAGCAAAGGTTTGATGCAAGTAGAGGATTCCATGAGAATTTAAAGCTTGGATTAGTTGTTTTAGGAGACTATGAAATTCCCTGCTTCCAATCCAAGGATCCTTATTGATAAGAAGTTTTGAACCATCCTAAAATTTCCATATGAGACCTTGAATGATGATAATCACATAGTTTAATATTGATTTCCACACTAATAATTTTTTTTTAGAGGGTCTTCTAGGAGCTTTAAGCCAATCCAAAGTAGTAGCTGGGAGAATGTATTTTTTACCTTAGTGTGAACCCTAAGCCCAATGCCTTGAACCAATCTCCATATATGTGTTTCAGATGATGATTTTGATAACCAATTGAGGTTTTTTAATCCCCGTTATCATAAGGTCTATGGAGGACCAAGCTATGAGGGGAAAAGGTCTATAGTCATGTTTCCCATCCTAGACGTATCGTAAGGATATTTTCTTTATTTTATTGAATATTCTCATGGGAACCAATTCTAATGATGCCTAGTATATAGGAATAGACTCAATCACTACCTTACATAGAATCAACCCGTCTTCTCTATAAATCCATCGATTGCACCAATTTTGAATTTTGAGCTCAATTTTGGTAATGAGCCAAACCCAATATGTAACAGCTCTGGTGAAAATTCCATGTAAAAATATATAAATACCATAGATGATGGGACACATATTCCAAGATGAATGTTGTGCAGCACATCCTAGTGGGTGTTCATTTGGTTGTTTATGGTTAAGGAAATTGGCAAAGGCAATGGCTAAGGCATTAAAGAGGCAAAAGGGTATTTTGGCACATTTATTTATGAAAATAATGGAAATTAGGAGAAAAGGAAGGTGAAAGGTCACATGTTGCATGTGAGGAGGAAATTGAAAGAAAATAATGGAAAATGAAGAAAATGGAGGCCTCATTCATAAAAATTCTTCTAAGGATCAGTGGGGAAGACTTGGTAAATTATGTTTTGGAGCTCTCTCATTATTCTCTCTTTCTCCCATACTCTTGGATACTTAGAGTTTTCTTGGAGCACTCTTGGAGGGTGTGGCATACTTGGATTCTTGGAGAAAGAAGGCAAAGGAAGAGTAGGAAAGCAGAAGAGGGCATCGACATTGACAATTACATCAAATTGCTTGCAAGTACCGAATTGCATGTATGATTTCTTCACTAGCTTTGGCATGCATGGCACATTTGCTATGCTCTTAACCTGCAAAACGATACCCAAATACAGAATATGCGAAGAAAGGATACCCAGAACACAGAATAGCAATGATTTTATTATTCAGAGAGTAATGTTCACTTGCCTCTTCGAGGGGGCAACCTCCAATAGAGCAGAGCTCGATTACAAAAATAAGACACAATGCTCCTCGCAGGGAGTCTCTATCCTTTATATATGACTCATACATGCAATACCATGGGCCAATACCGTGGTTTTATTAATACCATCTATCTAATACTACAGCCCATTTGCAACTAACTGTGGTCCCTTCATTAATTGCGGGTTAACCACTTACAAATATTAATATGGGCTTTATTGACTCTTGATTATGACGTGATCCCATGACATAAATAAGGGGGTTAGGGTGGGACCCTAACATGCCCTCCCCCTTAAGACTAGCCTTGTCCTCAAGGCTGAAGCTGCAGAAACTGCTGAAGAATAGTGGCTGGTTCCCAAGTTGCATCTTCTGGAGAGGTGTCTTTCCATTTGACGAGGACTTCCTTAATCATGCGGCCACGTAGGTGCTTGTCTCGTGTGTCTAGAACCTGTTCGGTTAGAAGCCAGATTGACCTTTCTTCGTCCAATTCAGGTAGACTGGTTTGAACTCGGAAATTGTTCCCAGTCACTTTCTTGAGGCACGATACATGGAAAACTGGATGGATTTTTGCCGTAGGTGGCAAAGCCAACTTGTAAGCCACTTCTCCAATGCGCTGAAGTACTTGGTATGGTCCGTAGAATTTTGGAGAGAGCTTTTGACAACCCTTGTCTTTGAGTGATTTTTGCTTATATGGTTGCAGCCTCAAAAAGACCTGATCCCCTTCTTGAAATTGGCGCTCTGAGCGATGCTGGTCGACCTGTTGCTTCATGCGGTTCTGAGCTTGATGAAGATTCTCTCTAAGATGGGCGAGGATGGCTGCGCGGTGTTGTAGGAGTTGATCCACTGCTTGTACTTTGGAGCACCCCTTGAGATAAGAAGTAGGGGAAGGCGGAAGTTGACCATATACTGCTTCATAGGGAGTCATTTTGGTGGTGGCATGATAGTTGGTGTTATACCACCATTTAGCCAGAGGTAACCACTGTACCCAAAGGTGTTGCTTTTCTGAAGTGAAACACCTAAGGTAGGTTTCTAGACATTTGTTGACGGCTTTGGTTTGACCATCTGTTTGCGGATGATATGAAGTGCTGAGTTTGAGTTGAGTGCCTTGTATTCTGAAGAGTTCCTGCCAAAAATTACTGGTGAAGATCGGGTCGCGGTTGGACACAATAGAAGTGGGCATGCCATGCAATTTGAAGATCTGATCCATGAAAGATTGAGCAACCAAAGTTGGTGTAAACGGGTGGGGTAGGGCACAGAAATGAGCATACTTCGACAGTCGGTCCACAACCACCATGATGACTGACTTGTTCCTTGACTTTGGAAGACATGTAATGAAATCCATAGAAACCTTCGTCCAAATTGATGCCGGAATGGGCAATGGTTGTAATGTGCCTGGTGTGTTGACGGTTTCCCCTTTGTGGCATTGACAGACATCACATTCTGCTACGAAGGTAAGGATGTCCTTTTTCATTCATGTCCAAAAAAATGATCTTCTGGTGCGAGAATGCGTCTTCTGAAAGCCCGAATGTCCTGCAATGGGAGATGAGTGCAATTCTGCCAAAATGCAACTATTGAGGGTGGATGTTGGTGAGATTACGACTCTGTCCTTGTAGCGAAGAAGATCATTCTGCCACGAGTAGCCCTTGGTGGAATTAGGATCTACTTGCAATTGAGAAATGAGTTGGGAGAGCTCGGGGTGTGAAAACCATTCCCTGCGAGCCTCTTCAATCTAGTCTGGAATGGGGAGGGAAATTGCGAGCAGAGTACTTTCCTGCTCAAATTGGTGAGATAATGCATCTGCTACACTATTGTCTTTCCCTTTCTTGTAAATGATCTCATAATCATATCCCAACATTTTGGCTAACCATTTATTTTGTTGTGGGGAGGATACGCGTTGCTCCAAAAAATATTTAAGACTGTGATGATCTGTGTGGATTTGGAAACGTTGCCCCAATAAGTACGGTCGCCAGGTCTCGACTGCATGTAAGATGGCCATCATTTCCTTCTCCTAGGTAGATTGGCCCAGATTCCTCTCACTGAGTTGTTGGCTTTTGAAGGCCAACGGTCACCCTTCCTGCATTAAGACCGCCCCAAGACCTGTACCCGAAGCATCACATTCAATGACAAAGGATTTGGTGAAGTCAGGTAGTGCTAAGACTGGAGTGGAACACATGGCGTTTTTGAGAGCGGTAAATGCCTGTTGTGCTTCCTCGTTCCAGAAGAAGGAATTTTTCTTTAGGAGTTGAGTGAGGGGCTTCGCTATGCGGCCATAGTTGCGGACAAATTTACGATAATAGCCTGTGAGACCCAAAAATCCTCTCAAGCTCTTCAAGGTCTTAGGTTGAGGCCATTCTTGCATTGCCTGGATCTTTTTGGGGTCCACCTTGACACCTTCACACCCCACAATGTGGCCCAACTACTCAACTTTTTCCATGCCAAACGAACACTTGGACATCTTGACAAATAATTTATGCTTGCGGAGCAATTGCAAGAGTAGATCTACATGCTGAAGATGTGCAACCCAAGTGCCACTATAGATGAGGATGTCATCGAAGAGACAAGGACAAATTTTCTAAGATATGGTTTGAGAATGTGATTCATAAGGCTCTGAAAAGTAGAGGGGGCATTACAAAGACCAAATGGCATGACCAAGAACTCATAATGGCCTTCATGAGTTCTGAAAGTCGTTTTGGGAATGTCGACTTCCTTCATGTGAATTTGGTGGTAGCCTGAGCGAAGATCCAACTTAGTGAAGAATTGAGCCCCATTGAGTTCGTCCAGCAAATCGTCAACCACTGGGATGGGAAATTTATCTTTGACTGTCAACTTATTGAGGGCCCTGAAGTCGGGACACATCCACCACTCCCCATCTTTCTTGAGCACCATGACCACTGGGGATGAATAAGGACTAATGCTGGGACGAATGACACCTGCTTCAAACAGTTCCTTGATGATTTTTTCTATTTCATTATTTTGGGTGAACGGATATCTGTATGGTTGCACATTTGGGGGTTGGGCCCCTGGAACCAAGGTGATGCTATGATCATGTTCCCCTCGCGAGGGTGGAAGCTCATGAGGCTTGTCAAAGACCGACCGATGGTTATTTAAAATCTGTTGCATCTCATGATGAATTGGCAGAGACATGGTTTTGACTACCTGGATGGCATTAAATTGAGCTACTACTCCATGATGGCCCTTTTTAAATAATTTTTCCATCCTACGCGAGCTGATGATAGAGGGGGCTCCCGCCTGGAGTCCACGGAGGGTATGTGTGGATTTGTTCTGCTTGAAACTCATATATAACTCCTGGAAATCCATTGTGATTGGCCCAAGAGTGCGGAGCCATTCAGCGCCGAGGACAATGTCGCAACCCCCCATGTGTATGGCAAACATGTGGGTTTTCAACTGATAATCCCCCATTTGAAGGTTGACATTTTCACAGTGGCCTTCACATTTCATTGTGCCCCCATCCGCAATTTGGACTTGGAAGTTAGAAACTGCTCGTACAAAACAATGTGCTGCTTCTGCGATTTTTTGATGGATGAAATTATGGGTACTTCCACTATCAATCAAGACTACTACTGGGTGATGTTTAAGAAAACCCTGGATTTTGAGAGTTTGAGGGGAAGAAATCCCTACCAACGCATGCAGCGAAATAACTGGTTCGTCAGAGACATTCTCCTTTGGGTTGTCTTCTTCTAGCGCCTCATGTTCCTCAAGTGGTGGATCTTCCTCTGTTGAGCTGTAGTCAGTGGCATCTATTTGAAAAAATTTGGGCTCCTTGCATTTATGACCTGGGGAGTATTTTTCATCACAATAGTAACATAGTCCTTGCTTCCTTCTGTCGGCCATTTCCGCAGGTGACACCTTTTGGACCTTAAGTGTTTGAGTCATGTTGTGAGCCTGTGGGGGACGACCTTTAGCGGGGAAATTTGGGCGACTGTATTGGGCTGCTAATGCACGTTCCACCTTACGAGCTACCTGGCAAGCCTCTATCCATGTGGGAGGGTGGTGAAGTAGAACTTGAGCTTTGATGGCTTCTTTAAGACCATTGATAAAACATTCTGTGTAGAACTCATCTGTGAGACCCCTAGTGTGGAAGGCTAAGGCTTCAAAAGCGGTAATATATTCATCCACTGTACCAGTCTGTCGGAGCTTAGTGAGACGACCCAAAAAAGAGTCTTCCTGTTCAAAGCGATCTCGAAGAGCTTTTGTAAATTGGGTCCAAGTCCTAAAAGGTCCATTGCAACGCTGATGCCATTCCCACCATTGCCACCGTTCATTGTCCAAGTACATGCTTCCCAACATAAGCTTAGTCGCATTATCTGGGATATGATGCAAGTTGAAATACTGCTCCATTTGTGCTAGCCATGTCGACGTGTGAGAACCGTCAAATTTATGCACATCCAACTTGGGAGGTCGGTGACTGGGTGGTGGATGGGTGTGCCAGACGTGAGGAGAGTGGCTATACTCACCCTCATTGTATTCATGGCCATTATACGCCTCCTCGTGGGCTTGCTCCTTGCCCGTCGGGAGGAATTGTTGTATCTGGAGACTTAGTCCGCGAATCTCAGTTTTGATGGAGTTCACAGTTTCTTCCAGTTTGTCCATCCTTTCATTGGCCATCGCTTGAGCTCTAGTTTCTACCATACACCAACCTGATGAAAAATTGGGACCGCCTAAAAATTTTTACTAATAAATTGAATGGTACCACCTTGCTCAGCTCGTCGTCCTGATTCTGATGGGCTAGATCACCAATAAGCGCCCCGGAAGATCTCAGACTCTTTCTCTTTTTTTTTTTTTTTTTTGAAAACTCCTAACGGAGTTTTACTCCTTCTTGATCAATACTGCAGTCGCCAAATCCTCAAAATGTCAATGCTGCCAAAAGTCCTGCGAAAAGTATACCCCGGTATAGGAACCCTTCACAACAACTCCGATCTGGTGGGTCTGAGAGATCTAAATGGCGGAACAATTGCTGCAGCAGATCTGATGGATCTGCGGGACTGATGTCTGCTGCACCTCTTTGCACACGCGGATCGGGAATAGATGATGTGTGATCCCCCGATAGAAAAGGAAACTATGGTCGTGAGGAGTGTCAGGTGCTACAGATCGCAATATACATAAGGGTCTGGCAGTAGTACTCGACCCAATGTTTCAGGGCTCTAACTAGGGAGGATCGACCGTACCCTTAGCCATACAACCCGACTTCCCTATCGTACGGGCGAGTAATCTCTCCGAGTGTTGTTCTCGGTGTACTGTAGCCACAAGACGGCCGACGGTTTATCTATGGCGAGGTTTCAAGGGAGCCTAGGGGGCTTCCGATATACCCAGAGGGTACGTGGAAGACAGTCCATGCGCGGTTCTGTCTAATGCACTACTACTCGAAGGGTTACCCACAGGGGTTACAAGGGAGTCCAACAGACGTGACCACCTCTTGTATTTCCTGCATGCATGCCTCCCCAAATCCGTAGGTTTATGCGCTCAACGACAAATCCCGTGGTTTAAAGACGCCGGAACACGTCTCTAGTCGAAAATTTTTCTTTGCTAAGAATTGGAGATCCCACTAGCCCTGGAAAGTGCTCTGATGCCACTTGTTATGCTCTTAACCTGCAAAATGATACCCAAATACAGAATATGTGAAGAAAGGATACCCAGAACACAGAATAGCAATGATTTTATTATTCAGAGAGTAATGTTCACTTGCCTCTTCGAGGGGGCAACCTCCAATAGAGCAGAGCTCGATTTCAAAAATAAGACACAATGCTCCTCGCAGGGAGTCTCTATCCGTTATATATGACTCATACATGCAATACCACGGGCCAATACCGTGGGTTTTATTAATACCATCTATCTAATACTACGGCCCATTTGCAACTAACTGTGGTCCCTTCATTAATTGCGGGTTAACCACTTACAAATATTAATATGGGCTTTATTGACTCTTGACTATGACGTGATCCCATGACATAAATAAGGGGGTTAGGGTGGGACCCTAACAACATGCATGTGGTTTCCTGGTTATGATTTTTTATTGGCATGGAGGATTGCCTAGATCAATAGTGGATTGCCTAGCCTTGCCATTTCCTAGATAGCCATGGTGATTGTGGGTTTACTTTCATTGCTTTGTTTTGATTGGTTCTCATTTTTCAATAGCTTGGGTTGAGTTACTAGTCCTGGAAGCGCTGGTTGAACAAACGCTTTGGAAGCCCTGTAATAGCTTAGGTTGAGTTACTAGTCCTGGAAGCCCTGGTTGGAAAAATGCTTTGGAAGCCCTTTGCGGGTTGAGTTACTAGTCCTGGAAGCCTTGGTTGGACAAATGCTCTGAAAGGCCTGTATAAGTTGTCGATTGAGTTACTAGTTCTAGAAGCCTTAGTTGGAAAAACATTGTGGAAGCCCTGGAAGGCTTGGATGGAGACCAATCTGATGATGGGTTTTGGTGATGTCTGACCATGAGGTGGAATCACTATTTGATGGGTTGAAGTGAGTGGCCTCTGGAAGCCCTGGATGAGTTTTGAATGATGTGTTCTATGAGATCCCACATTCATGCTTGGAATATCGCATGGGGGTGATTGGCTGAAGACAGAATTGGCTTAGCCAATCTATGGTCGTGTGGAACGTGGTAGTCCCATCTCCGGTTGGTTCATTACATTTATTAATGAAAAAAACTCCATTCCCTTGATTTTCAAGTGTAAATGTACTGACGTATATATGAATTTTGATGGTTGATATGTTTATTGTATTTCTGTTCCTATTATGTTTTTTTTTATATGCACATTTTCCCCCGAAGGTTGTTACAGAGTGGTATTAGAGCATGGTTCAAACACTTGGACTGGATGGGCTCTATCATAGGTAAAATGAAGAACAAAGGTTAATTTTCAGACCTTTCTGTCATATCTGTTATAACTTTTCTTATGTGGAATATTAGAAGTCAAAAATTTGTCCATATAAAGGTAAATCCCATTGATAATGTGGTAAAAGTTTTAGATTTTGGTTCACAATACTTTAGGAATTATGATCTAAGGAAGATTACCTTCCTGAATGCACCTTTAAACAGGTCACGTTGGCATTTCTGAAATAACTTTTCTTCTGTAGGCTTTCAGAATCTGAAAAATCGTCCACATTGAGGGGAACTACCAATGATTATGTCGTAGAAATTTCAGATATTGGGTTGCAATATTTTAGGAGATATGAGCAGAGGGAATCGAGCCTTATGAATGCTCCTACAATCAGGTCTCAAATAGGTCACACTACAATTTTTGTTATAAATTTTATTCTGAGCACTCTAAAGAGCTGAAATGTTTTCCACGATGAGGGGAAATCCCACTGATATTGTGATAAAAATTTCAGACATTTATTCGATACATTTTAGGAGATATGACCAGCGGAAGTCGAGCTTTCAGGATACTCCTAGAATGGTGCACCAAATATGACTGTGTTGGTATTTTTGTTATAAATTTTCTTCTATGAAATCCCAGAATTTGAAACTTGAACCATAGTGAGGGAAAATACCACTGATCATATGGTTTATTTTCCATAACTTTTACTACTACAATTTATGATATATGCATTGAATCATTTGCTATATTAGTTTGCATGCAAAGTGTTTGATGAAATGCTTAAATTGTTCAATGATTAATTGTGTACAAATTGTTTGATAAAATTCCCCAATTAGTATGTTGCTTGTGGTTGGGGATCATATTGATGTGTAATAGTATTTCTGTAGTTGATATATTATTACTTGTATGAAAATAGTTTTCTATATTAGTTTTCATGTAAAGTGTTTGAATAAATGCTTACATGCAAATGTAAAAGTATGGTAATTGTTCAAAGAAAATACTTTTTTTTTTGTTATGGGATAGTATTGTTGTATGATAATATGGATTTAGCTGAAATATGCATATTTTCATGCAAAGAATTTGAATAATTGCATATAGGGAATTTGAAAAGCTGTGTGCAAGAATTTGAAAAGTTGCATGTAAGGAAATGGAAAAGTGGCATGTTTTTAGTTATTATGTTACAAGTGGAATAAGTGCAGTGTTTTTGACTTAGTCTCATACGAATGTATGAGAAATAAAAATCAATTTTTTTTCAAGTATGGTGAAATTTAATAGAGATTTGGAGATCCCATTTCCATAATTGGACATTGGAAATCAGACCATTATAGTAGCTTCCTCCTTCTACCTTAGTGTGAACCATGGATAGTAAGGGGGTATGCCTATAGGTTGCTAGTATTGGTGAATATTGATTTCAAATTAATAGACACAGTGTCTTGATTTTTGGAACATGTGACTGACTGTGTATGAGTTATATGTCTCTTACATGTTGATTTCATGATACCTACTTACATCCTTATATGTTATGTTACATTTTTGAATAAATATGATTACATGTATCAGTCTTGTAGGTTGATTACAAGAATTGATCGCTTATGTTCGACTACATGCGTTTATGCGTAGGTGTAGTTGATTTGGAATTTCTTATGCATATTGCTTGTTGCATGTGGAAATGCGTACAATGGAGTAATGGTTGTTGTCATGCATGAGGTCATGGTTTTTGTACTTGATATGGTCATGCATTGATGACTGGACTCTAGCTAGAATGATGTGTATATGGTTTTGTACTCATTTGTTATGAGTGTATATGTAGTTGTTATGCATGTATGGTCTTGGTTATGATTATGCATGTATAGTAGGTCAAACATGCCTTGTGAAGTCATTATATGCAATTTAGGTCATCATGGTGCTATTGGACGTTATGATGCTAATGTGTTGGCTGAGATAGAGTAAGGATGCAGATCATCATAATGAGGTTGCAGCATTAGACTTTGGGATAAGAGAAGATCGTCATACAGGTAGTGTATGTTTGGCATGTAGGTATGTAAGTTAAGGATTATTATATGCATTAGGGTTATATACATTAGGTTTATGAACATGTATTTGATGTTATGGTTACATTCATGATAGATATTAAATGATTAGTGTGGTTATATACACATGTGTTGGATAGTCAAGAATGATAGTAACCTATAGTTGTATGCATTGCTATTGTTGTTTTATATTAGATAACCTAATGATTATGTTGTATGTTGTTGATGAGTACGATATATAGCATATTGTTGTTATATGCTATTAACTTGATGATTAGGGTCATTTCATTGAGATATTGATGTCGTAATTTGGATTGGTCATATGTGTGATTGTTATGCATGAACGACAAATGCTTATGAGCTTATAATGTGATCATGTTAGTTAGTTACTATTATGTATATCATGATTTATGTTGACATGTTGTAAAGTTATATCTCACTAAATAGATTGATTATGCAAACAAGATAGCCTCCCCTGAGGTACTCTAAGGTATGACTTTGCTTATGTATTATACTTGGTGTTTCATAGTTGATTATGTTGCCTATTTGGTATTTTAGTGTTTGGTGCCTATTATGTCATCTAATTTATTTATTTAACATGGTATGTTTGCAAGTGGTTTAATGATTGATGAATTGCATAATATGAGTATGTGTTCAAATGATCTTGTTTTAAGATGATTGTACTAACATGTATGTGTTGAGATAGTTGATATGTACTTGAATGTAGTTGATAGTTGTAGCATTATGTCTAATGACTATGGATTATGACATGATTGTTTGTAAAAGTTGATTTCAAATTGATAAATATGATTGTCTTGATATTTGGAACATGTGGTTGACATGTGTGAGCATGATGCAAGGAGTTGCATGGCAAGAGAGGTTGCCATGAAATATTGAAGAAGGCTCGGGTTGAGCTTTCCCTGGGAACCATGGGGATTGAGTCATGGTGTTTGTTTTTAGTCTTGTGCTTTTGGTATTTTATGAATTGTTGAGCTTGATTTGTGGCTTTGTTTATGTCTAGTGTATGGCCATACCACTTTGTTTGTGGAGTCATGTTGTTATTGGTTTTTATGGTATTCTTCTTGTTTGTTTCTTGTCTTGCCTTTTTTATGTTTTGAGTCTTGGGAATTGGTTGGGAAAGAGGAAAGTTGATGGAAATTGGGAGATATTTGTGGTACCCAACTGATGATATAAGACCCAGATGAAGCTCTTTGCATGAGTAAGCATAGCAGAAGGTAAGACTATGACAATTGGTTGGACTGGTTGGGTCCATTGTGCTAAATGGACAGTAGTAGCGCAGACACAAGAAATGTGACGAGAAAAGGTAAAGTAAATGGATCAATGGTGTCATATTCTTTGGATATGTTGGGAACTATTTCTCTCAATGATTGTGCATAAATAAGGAAGTTCTCTTAACCTAGACCTTATGTTATTTGGTAATTATTTTATGATCATGATTATGTTGAAGTTTATATATATGTATACATGTATGTATGTATGTCGTTGTCTGAAAGGATCATGATTGTTTTATGCTAACATTTATATATGTATATATGTATCCATGTATATATGTTACTATCTAACAGGGTTACCAGGGATCATTCTTGTGAAGGAATAATTGCTTACGCAACTGAATGGCATGAAGAGGTTCTTGGTTCATGAGGAAATCAATTTGGAAGAATAGTCACGACAAATATAAGAGTTCAGTATCATGTGGATATGATTTGATATTGTATAATTGTATTATGCCTATGTCTATGTTATAACAGGTAATGTTGAAGGATACATCAACAAAGTGAAAGCAGTGTTGTTTGCGGCATGCTAGGATAAGCATGGATGAGATACCCGAAGCAAGGTTTCTTGGTAAGGATAGTGTGGTTTTGGATGTGTGGTACTATTGTTGAGCATACGTTGTATATGTTGTACATGTTTCATCTATGATGTGTGCACTTGCGGTGTTGTGTATACATAGCATGTGTACATTTTATTTCTGCAATGTTATGTACATGATGGTACAAATAGGGTTGTGCGAATATTGCATATGGGGAGTTGTATACATATTGTATTGTCTTCATGATACATATGTGGTGTGTGTGCATATGGTACTCTGTGCATGCTGGATATGAAGTGTTGTGTACAAATGATGATATGTACATGTTGGATATGCAGTGCTATGTACAAGTGGTGTTGCATGCATGTGGTACATTGGTACTATGTATATATGGTGTGGTGTGCATGATTGTACAAGTGGTGCCATGTGCATGTGGTGATGTGTACTTATTGTACAAATGGCGTTGTGTGCATGTGGCGCTATGTACATGCCGTGCATATGGCGATGTGTACATGTGGTGTCACGTACATGTCGTGCACGTGGTACTATGTACATGTGGTATTGTGTACACAATGTATAGTGGTGTAGTGTACATGTGGCGTTGTGTACACGTTATGCAGGTGGTTTCATGTACATATGATGTTGTGCACACGTTGTGCAGGTGGTGTGATGTACCAGTGGCACTATGTACATGTTGTACGTATGGTGCTGGTGTACATGTGGTATTGTGTGCATGTCATCGATGTTGTGTTATGGGCATGCAGTATTATGTATATACATCATGTAGTCATGGTATTGCAACGTGTGTACTCATTGTGTAGTACTCTATGTAGGTACATGTATTGGGTGGTTTTTCACATTGGATATATATGGATGCACTGTGTTGTACACTGGGTGTAGGTGTATGTGGTGTATGTCAGGTATAGATGCATGTATTGCATGGTGTGGTATGTCGTGTGGTTGTATGTGTGTGATGAACACTATGTGTCTATGCACATGGTTGAGCAGAAGGCACTAGGTGTTTGCTGGGTGTGGAAACCGATCCAATGTGTGTACAGAAAGAACAAAGGCAGAAGTAAGGATCGATGAAGGATAAGTATCGGTATTGTGTTTTAGTTTTAGTATGCATGTGATTTATGATTCTGGTCCATGATGATTACATGTGATCTATGGTGTTGATATATGATGGTTAATGATTTGAGCTAACGTGATATGATATTTTATACATGTTGATTTGGTCAAATATGCTAGTTTGACTTGTTGTGATAAGAAGCGAACAAGATTGCAAATGTACCTTATTGATGAGCTACCAATGAGGTATGATGTGAATTTATTTTAATTTATTTTAAAAATTATGGAAACTATGTGCGTGGTACAGGAATCATGAACATGCCCAGTTGGGTAGTTTAAATTAGCTACAATAATTAGCAGCTTGACATGGTGGTTTGGTGGTTGCTTATGGTGGTTTAGTATTTTCTTTATGTTGGTTTAGTATATGCTTTATGGTGATTGATATATTCTTTATAATGGTTGATATATGCTTTATCTTGGTTCATACATGCTATATGATGTTAGTATATGTTTGATGTATGTTTTGTATATGATTTGGCATATTTTTTTATATATATTTTGATGATGTTTTTATGTGTACACCCGTGTATGGATGTAAATACCGTAACGAGTTGTGTTATAAAGCTCCACTATGCGGTATGGGTGTTATGTTATTATGCTATCATGTGGTTATATTATCATGATGTTATGATGTCATATGAGTTTTATTGAGAAGGATGATCATTGTAAATATCGTAATGAGATTTTTTATAAAGCTCCACTATGCGGAATGTTGTCATGTTTCCATGATGTTTTGATCTTGAGTAGATCTTTCATTGTAAATATTGCAATGATCTATCTTATAAATATTTATGGGCAATATGTTTTGTTTTCATAAGTCTTGTTGGTTATAGGTGTCATTGAACACCGAGGACGGTGTTCCCCTAAGGGGGAGGGTTCTGTCACAACCCTAGTGAAAATTCCATGTAAAAATATATAAATACCACAGATGATGGGATATGTATTCCAAGCTGAATGTTGGGCAGGACATCCTAGTGGGTGTTCATTTAGTTGTTTATGGTTAAGGAAATTGGCAAAGGAAATGGCTAAGGCATTAAAGAGGCAAAAAGGTATTTTGGCACATTTATTTATGAAAATAATGGAAATTAGGAGAAAAGGAAGGTGAAAGGTCACATGTTGCATGTGAGGGGGAAATTCAAAGAAAATAATGGAAAATGAAGAAAATAGAGGCCTCATTCATGAAAAGGCTTCTGAGGATTAGTGGGGAGGCCTTGGTCAATTCTGTTTTGGAGCTCTCTCATTATTCTCTCTCTCTCATACTTAGAGTTTTCTTGGAGCACTCTTAGAGGGTGTGGCATACATGGATTCTTGGAGAAAGAAGACAAAGGAAGAGTAGGAAATCAGAAGAGGGCATCGACATCGACAGCTACATCAGATTGCTTACAGGTAGCGAGTTGCACATATGATTTCTTCACTAGTTTTGGCATGCATGGCACATGCATGTGATTTCTTGGTTATTATTTGTCATTTCCATGGAGGATTGCATGGATCGATAGTGGATTTCCTAGCCTTTCCATTTCCTGGATAGCCATGGTGATTGTGGGTTTACTTTCATTGCTTTGTTTTGGTTGGTTCTTACTTTTTCATAGCTTGGGTTGAGTTACTAGTCCATGAAGCCCTGGTTGAACAAATGCTCTGGAAGCCCTGTAACAGCTTGGGTTGAGCTACTAGTCCTGGAAACCCTGGTTGGAAAAATGCTATGGAAGCCCTTCACGGGTTGAGTTACTAGTCCTGGAAGCCTTGGTTGGAAAAACTCTCTGGAAGCCCTGTATAAGTTGTGGGTTGAGTTACTAGTTCTGGAAGCCTTGGTTGGACAAATGCTCTAGAAGCCCTGGAAGGCTTGGATGGAGACCAATTTGATGATGGTTTTGGTGATGTCCGACCATGAGGTGGAATCATTGTTTGATGGGTTAAGGTGGGTGGCCTCTGGAAGCCCTGGATGAGTTTTGATTGATGTGTCCTATGAGATCCCACATTCATGCTTAGAATATGGCACAAGGGTGATTGGCTGAAGAGAGACTTGGCTCAGCCAATCTATGGTCAGATGGAATGTGGTAGTCCCATCTTCGGTTGGTTCATTTCATTTATTAATGAAAAAAATTTCATTCCCTTGATTTTCAGGTGTAAATATACTGATGTATATATGGATTTTGATGGTTGATATGGTTATTGTATTTTTGTTCCTATTATGCTTTTTTTATATGCACATTTACCCAAAGGTTGTTACAGAATACTCCTTTTTATAGTTATTTGGATTTAAGAGAAATCCCAAATTTAAGGATTATGTAAACAAGGTCAGATTCATCTTGATCTAGAGAATTCCCAACGAGCATAGAATTCTCATGGTTTATTAGCATAGCCATTGCCATGGAGAATAAATCCAATATGTGTTTTTTCGTTTGTAGGCTGTCAACGTCCATCATAAGGAAGAGGATAATATCATCTATAAATAAAAGATGAGTGAGATAAAATGCACGGTAGATCTCAATACCTTTGATAAGGTTTGGTCCTTCTACATCTTGGATGACCTTACTAAGAGCTTAAGCCAAAAGCAGAAAAAGGAGAGGGGAAAGGGGACACCCATGCCTAAGAGCTCTCTGAGGATTAAAGAAGGATGGATTTGATCCATTAATCAAAAGAGCCTTAGAAGAAGTGCTTATAAAATTGTAAATCCAATTTACAAAGTAAGGATTGAAGCCAAGAAGAAGAAGAATCAATTTGATGTAGAGTTAATCCACTCTATCAAAGGCCTTTGACAAATCCACTTTATAGATGACTGATTTTTTCTTATGAATATGGATAGAATGTAGACCCTCTTATATGAGTCTAATAACCTCATGGATTTGTCAATCCTTTAAGAACCTGTTGAAGCCTCGAAAATCATTGCTTCAACATGGGGGAAACCACTGGATCCGGACCTTTGTTGGTAGCTCCTTTTCCGTTTGGAGTAGTGGCTCCAACTGGGGATAATGGGACCAGTTTCCCAATCTATTTAATGCTTGTGCTAATGGGGTGATATGTGATGTTTTAAAGTAATGTATAAGCTAAAAGTAATCTAATCTAAACTAGCAATCACATGTATTTTATCCTAATTTAAGCACTATCTAATTATAAATATACCCGGGATTAAATTGATGTATGTGATCTACAATAATATCTAAAAGCAATTGGTAATAAAGATCATTCAACTACGATGAGAAGTGAATCTTTTTTAACAATAACTATTTCGTATAAAAAGTTAGCCGAAACAATTGTGAAAGATATATCGCATAAGGAACTATTCATATATTAAGCATAAAATATAGATCATCATCATATAGGAGTGCAATAATGGCAATCAAGATTCAGACTTTCATACATAAAAAATTCGAAAAGAAATCATTGCTTAATACATAAGTAAAAAATATTATGAGATAATACGTCCTACTCATGTGTTTCAACAATATTGATCTATCTTCAGTCCATTCAACACCATCTAAGAGTACAAAAGTGCAATTACAGTAGAAGATGCTAAATCAAATTAAAATAAATCATGTTCCATTAATTTCACTAGAACTTCCTCAAAGGGACATAAGTGCATGTTTTGAACATTGTTTCTGATAAAATTCTGGAACCATTTCTAAATGCATGAGAGGGATTTAAATACTTAAACTATAAAACTAAAAATAGATTATTACAAAATAGTTGAGGAGTTTAAACGACCTACCTCAAATTGTGCAAAAAGAAAATAAAAATGGAAATAAACAAGGTGACTAACTATCCTGCATTTGATCCTTCAGATCGCAAATATCCATCATGGGCTTGAGTTGTGTTGGTTGGCTGAATGCATCTTTCAACTGTCCTGCGAATACGGTATTGGTGAGTGTTGGCTCCATTTTCTCCATAGAAGTGGTTAGGCATCGCAGGGTCATCCATTGGCTGTGATGTTTTACCAAATGTTGCCAATATGCCTCCCAGTTCAACCTGGTCATTTTCCTTATCACTTCTTCTTTTTCTTCCATTTCCTGTTTCCATTGTCGTTCAAGCTGTTTCGCATTAGGAAGGAAACCTGGAATGGATTCTGCCACAAGGTTAGCACTATGTAAATTTTCATTGATGTTTTCTATGACATTGTTTGCTACTACTCCCACATCTGTTGTTCCCTTTTCTGCTTCTTTAAGCCGAGAATCCCAACTTGCAAATAGGATTTCTTTATGCGATTCTTCTAGCTTAGGTAGATCGGCTTTTCTCCCATCTTCTGTATTCTGCCTGGTGATGAAAATGAAGACCTTTTCAATGATCTCATCATATTCAAGTCTCATTTCCACGACTTGACTTGTCATTTATCGCTTGTTTCGCAATAAGATTTCCATTGTGAAATCTTCTGGCACAATAATTCTTTCTGTTGCATCAGCTGGGAGTTAAGACAAAGTGCTTCGGTAACAAATTGATCAATTTTTGGATCTTCTTTGTGTAGATAAGTTATTTCTTGTATCTATGCTTCCTTCTCGGCTAAGCTGGTTCAATGTTCTATTTGCATCTACTCGAATTCCCGTTGTAGGTTGGTTAACTATATCTCTGCCTTCTGGCCAAATTTTGCTTGTTGTAATTGTTGCTCAAGCGATGTTATTCTATATTCCTTTTCTCTAAGAAAAATTTGTACTTTTGTTTCTTCGTCCATGGTCGCTATAGCGCAAGCACCTACAAACTATGAGAGTCTAGTAAGGTTGGCGGATGGGTCAACGAGTGAGTCTTTCCATAGAAGATCCATTGGTTCATTTTTAGGTGTAGTAGCAACTGTAGAGTCCAATTTCCTTTTCTTTATTTGTCTTTTCACCACAACCTTATGTTGTGGGCTATAAAACTCATCTAGAGGGGGGATTTCTTCAACTCTCAAAACTATTTTGGAAGTGGGGGTAACAGGGATGTGCTCTACCCCTTGTGTATTTGCAGTCTCTTCAACTGTAATTTATTGATTTGTTTTCTGTTGTGGAGTTTGCAACTCTGGTGCCTGTTCATTTGTGTTGATACTTTTATTAAAATTGTCCCACTCTTCCTCTAAATCAATTACCAAGGGTTTTATTGGCTGTGCGGAGGTAGTAGGGATTTCAGCCTATTTGCTGACTGAAGTTTCTTCAGCTATCTTCTGTGTAGATTGGGTTGTATCCTTTACTAACTCCATGCTTCTACTTTTCCCATTTTGCGATGACTGTTGTGATTCTCTGGTAGATTTCTCTTGAGATTCTGCTCCAGAATCAGTCTTAGAATTTTCTTGAGAGTCACCTTATATAGTGACACTGGGAGTAGGCTTCCTTATTGGTTCAATCAATCATTGGTCCAATGGGACCTTTGCTAACCTCCTTTCTCTGCAACTGTAAAAATTTTCCAAATCTTCACGGTCAAAAAGTAGTTGTGCCATAAGCTTCACCTCTTTGAATGTGTTTTAATGCAAAAATATGTCATGAAAGGCATCTTCCTCATTACTGAATACTTTTATTTTCACCAAAGTGGTGAAATTTTCGACAGTGCCGAACGGGTCATATTGCCTTCCAGGGAATTTAGGTAATTGCAGAGATAACATGTTCTCTACTTCTCTGAATGCATGCCCTAGGTCGTGTAATGCAAATTCTCCACATTGTACAGGGAATTTAGGCTAGAAGGCCTTTTTTTATTCCTTTAATGTCTTGCTCATTCCTCCCTCACTAGTTGTTTGATAGGCTATCTCTCTAGCCATCAATTTGTCTGGAACATAGTATGGGAGGACATGGGGGGAGGTGGTGCTGCCAAAAACCCTGATATATGTAAATGTTTCCTCCCCAAACCATCTGGCCATCGAGAGGACGTCTACTTTAGCTTCTTGTGAAAACCTGGGGGCACCTCGATTATAAAGCCGCTTATGAATAGGGAGCATAACTCCATGACAAATATTGAAAAAATGTGGTTGAAAATTGGATTCCCACATGTCCTTGTGGTATATGCGAATGGGAAGTGGATTTCGAATAGTCCATTTCCATCCCATGATAGGGAATTTAAAACTAAAACAAATTGCATCCATTACATAAGCGCTCATAAAAAATGGAGGGTAAACCATCGAAGCAACACTTTTTTTCCTTCTATACTCAATAATTGTTTTTGCTAAATTGTCAGACAAAATTTGTGCCCAATTCATTACAGTTGCGTTAACAACTTCATCTATTAACAACAACCACTCTGGGGAGAACTTTGCACTGTCGGTTTTGCCAAATAGTCTACATAACATGGCCACTGCAAAACTATGAGGGGGACAAATAGACGAAGTAGTGTACATACCGTTTTTGTCTTTCTTGATTTTTTCCTCATTATTCGACCAGGCCCAGGTGTAGTCTGTTGGGTCTTCATTCTCTTTGGAAAACTTCTCCATGAACTGCCTGTTGTAGATGACTTGTGGCTCTAGTAGGTGGTACATAAGTCGTAGGTTGTCTGGGGTAAAATATCCCATAAACCCTTGGCTTCTTGTCTTCAATTCTCTGTCTAAGATGCCAGCTTCATCAATAACCCATTTAACCATGTCCATATAAGAGATTATCTCTAGGTGCGTTGCTATGCAATGCAAAAATGAGCATGTTGTCTCTAACATGGAAGCATCTGAGGAATCACGTCTGTCAACTATAATTTTTTTTCCATAATCCTTGGTTGCTCCTCCTCCAGTATATTATACATAATCTCCCATGTATAGGTTCCTCCCTCTCTGTTGCATGTAGTATCCGTAAACGGAGGAGCCATTTCTAACTTCTCAGAGGTGACTTCCTTGCCTTTCTTCACCATTGTTCTCAATGCTTTGCTCTGCAGATTTTTCTTGAAAATGAAGAACAACAGCTATTAGATACACAAAGATGAATGTAAAATGAAATAATGTAGATAGCTTGTAAAGGTGATAAAAGGATTTTTATTTGAACGTATGAAAGAAGATATCATATCACACTAAATGGCTTTTCACACATAAATGCATTTATCTCTTACTAAATGCCCACTAATGATTCGTTATCCCTCAGCTTTAATGCTCATAAATGTATGCATCATAAAATGAGAAGAAAGCTTCTAGGGTGATGAGCCTTTGAACTGCGATGATAATGATTATGCGATTTGCGAAGAAATATCACAGATCACAATATCGCAATATGCATTTTTTGCCTTTCTTACCTCCTACTGCATTTCTACTAGATGTGAGATGCGAGCCGCTCATTGGTTGTTTCAAAACGTAGCTACTTGCAAGGTTTATCCTATTTAAAAGACCCTATTTTACTAAGTGGCAGACCTAAAACATTTTCTTATGATATATTAAGGAGTGGGTCTAGGTCTTGTTTGCATTTCATAATATCGGCTAGTGGTAAGTATATCGTGTTCATTTGAGTACCTGAAATGTGATGCGATAAAGGTTACAATGCCATCGCAATTTCGCATCTCGCATGTTTTGCAATAACCCTTTTAAAGCAGGTCCTTTATGAATGGTGATATGTGATGTGAGACTTAAGCCTAAAAAGTTTAAGGACTTAGTTTATGGTGGATTTTATGATAGTTTCGAGCATAAAGTCCTTACTTAATCATTTTACTTGATTTTGGAGGGTTAGAAAGGTCTTTTGGTGGGTTTAATCATGCTATATGTGAGAAGGTAAGATTTTTAGTAGTTTTCTAAAAAAAAGGGGGTTTTGATTGTTATCTTTGCTTTATTCCAAAAAATAAAAGAAATGCCTAAATGCTAAGTTTTGTTTTCTGGATAGATTTTTTGAAGGGTCCCCATTTATTAATGTAATATTAACTACTTTTATTAATAAATGGGGGGTTGTTGAATACCACAACAGAACTCGAACTATTGTAATGAAATATGCTTAGAGAGAGTTGGATTTAATTAGATGGCGATGATCTTGGAGATGATTTTGTATACAAAATTGCAAAGAGAAATAGGTCGAAACTGATCAAAAGAAACAAACTTATTCATTTTTAGGATGATGGTGATGTAAGTAGAGCTGAATGGGGCTATGAATCTTGCATTTTTTCTGGAGTATTCCACCACTCTCAATAATTCATCACCAATAAAATTGAAACAACCTTGATAGAATTCAACAGAGAGGCCATTCACACCTAGGCATTTATGTTTTTGAAAACTATATAATACAAATTCCAGTTACGGTTTGGTGATTTCTTTCATTAGTTCTTCATTGTCATCATCATTTATAAAGTGGAGGAAAAAGAAACCATATGGAGGATCTTGTCTATGTTTGCTCTTTCAATATTTTTGAAAACATCCTTAAAGTATGATATATCTTCCTCTGCAGTATCCTTGAAGGAAGAGGCTTTTGAGCCATCAGGCTTATTGATTTCCCAGATAGTGCTTATGGAATTTTTATGGTTTTCTATTATATGAAAATATTTTGTATTCTTATCCCTTGCCCAAAGCCATAGAGATATGTTAATTAAATGCCATTCCTTCTCCTTCTCAAGAAGAAGGACCCTTTTTTTCCTTTTAGGATTTTTTGAGCAGCTAATTGCTCATGAAGCAGAGAAGAATGGTCAGTGTTTTCTAAGAGATCTAGTAATATTTCCTCAATTTCAGGTAGAAGCCTCTTGTCCTAGAGTTTTTTCTCCTTTTCCCATTATGATATAGCTTTTTTTACCTTTTTTAAGTCCTCCTAGAATTACATCGAAGGAGATGATACTAGGGAAGGATTAAAAATAGATGAATCCTTACTGATTCTTTCAATAAGGGATGGATGGTCAAGCCAACTAGGATTCAATTTGAAGGGGCCTTGATCTGTATCTTTTCACTTCAAAGATGCATACATAATCACATTTAAAAGAGCATGTAACCATAAGATGCATATACATAAACAAAGTGGAAAAAAAAAAACCATGAGAAGTAAAGACACAATAGGTTGATAATGGAGTTCACCCAGTGTGGACTATGTCTTTGGGGTCTACTCAATGTGGGCAGGCCTCCTTTATTATCTTCAGCAAAAATCAAATTACATGCATGTACAAAAGACACCTTATACCTCCACTTTCAGGGATGGCCTGAAAATGCACACCTCTACTAAAGAAATGGATTACACCAATGAATTGCTGGAGAAAAATTGTGAAAAATGATTGTAAACTATACTCCTTTATGCTTCAGTCAAAATATAGACCCTCGGGAATCTCAAAGATTCCTTTTCGTTGGTTAAATGGAATTTTGCTACTCATATGACAAATTTGACTTCACCATTGCAATCTGTTAGTGTCAGTCCTTGAAAGCCTTCCACCAGGGATCAAACATGATCCTACACAGTGGTTTTAGGATGTCAAAGTCAAATTTTGTCATTTCAGTGAGTCTTCAAGTAAAATTTCGTCATTAGGTATTAGGTCTAGGGTTTATTTTCACTCCTTTCAAATTTATCCAAATGTTGGTCCATGTCACCATTCAGCTGAGTGTACCATCATTCAAAGAGTTTGTATCATCATTTTAGGTTCCCACGGGTCATTTTACACCTTGTTCGTGCTTCATTTGTACTTGGGTAAGGCTCATTTCCCTCTCCTTGGGTTTTCAAGGTAATTTCTCTTGGATGGTCGAATCATCAGCAAAGCTTGTATCCTGATGTTCATATACCTTCCCCTATCATTAATGTACCTTCTTAAGTACTTCCCATTACTGATATCCCTCAAATTCATCATTTTCCCACAAACCCTAGCTTCTTGCCACAATTTGACAATTTTCTAGGCTAAGCTTGTGTTTTTCCCTTTTGGACCCCTTCTCGTCACTCAATATTTGAAATCCTACTTTCCCCTATTTCTTAACATGCCTCCCTACTTCCCAAAATTTTCTCAAGAAGTTAGAAGCCCTTATCCCCTTCATTTCACTTCATTTCGACAAATCCCCTGTTCCACACATCGGGATGGTTTTTCTTCAAATTGTGTTTTTAAGCAAGAAAAGATGAATTTGGAAAAAGTGAGAGAGTTTTTTGTCCATCAGTGACCCAATAAGAAAATCCTCTTTCATTTTTTACACAGTTGTCATGGTTTTAGAGAAATGTCAAAAATGATGTTGCCTCAGTAGGGTTGTTGCACCTCTGGAGTGGCCTTGGTAAAATCAAGATTTCTCCCAACCTGGTTGGCCAAATGAATTTCTTGATGAGTCAAATGATACTTAGAAAAAAATATCTTTCCAATGAGCTATCATGAAATCAATTTGGAGTTGAGAAAGACCTTCAAAAGTTGACTGTAACAACACTTTGTATGTAGGCAGCCTCATTTTGCACATTGTGACCAGTCTTGGGAGATTAGACTTTTGACAGGGCAAATGACCTCCAAATTGGAAAATTCAAGATGTTATGGAAAGTAAACTCGATAATATTTCCAACGAGCTATCACACACCCAATTGGACACTGGGAAGGCCCTAAAAACTGGTTTTCAAAAAGGTGCTACGCATAGAATTGGCACTACCCACCTATGGCAGGTCTCCAATGTAAAATTACACTGGCGCTATGCACCTGTTGAAAACACCTCCAAAGCTATTTAATTATGGTGCCAAGTAATTTTACCATCCCTCCTTGCTAAGAAAGAAGTGTGCTTGATTTCTTGAGTGTGTTTGGCATCATTTCATAGCAAACCCTATTCGCATTGAGATTTCTCTCATAAACCCTAAATAAGCTAACCTACCTCTCATAAGCCACTAAGGGTCATTGGCTGCCTTTCTCCTCCATTTATACTTGGTTTATAAACTCTTCCTTACTATCCATCACTCATCAAACTTCATTCCATTAAACCCTAATTTCTACATAAAACCCTAGCCCTATACCCTACTCCCAAACCCTAACTCCCACATCCTACTCCTTCACTACTCCTACTTCCCTATCAAACCCTTATCCTACATTCTAAAACCCTATTCACTCCCCTCATTCCCCTCATTCCCTAAAACCTCAAAACCTCCACTCCCTCAAGCACTCATCATCCCCATACACCTCACTCATCTTATCTTTTAAAATCTCTTCATACTCATCTTGTCCCCACCTCATCCCTTCATTCCTCATCAGCTACTACATCATTAAAACCTATGGAGAGGGACCTCAGATATTTTCATCAGTGCCTCAGGAGGAAGGAGGACCTTCAGGACAACAGGAGGTCAAAGAGACTAAGACCTTGAGCAAGAAAACAAGCAGCTTACCGACAAACAAGACCTCATGGAGCTGCAAATCATAAAAAAAAACCAGCAAAGGGCCAAGAAGGCAAAGGTCGAGTTGACCTCCATTGAACAAGAGATAGAGAATGACAAGTAGTCTTGGTTGGAGAATATGAACATGCACTTGGAGAGGTTGCTTGAGAAGGCAAACAAAGAGAAGAAAATGATTCGTCACTTAGCCTACCACTACCTAACCTGGAATAAGATTTGTAATGCAAGGATAAAGAGGCTTAAGGCTAAGTTGGAAAAGACCTTAAGAAGAAAAAAAGAGCAGGATAAGCTCAAGATCTTGGCTGAAACCTCATTCACTCATCAAAGCACCTGATAAGGATCACTCATGCCAAATTTCAAGAAATTTGGAGCATTTTTTGTCATTTTTGAAATTTTTAAGGCAAAAAACAAGTTTTTTTAGTAGGTGCGTAGCACCATCGGCGCTACGCTTTTGTTGGGGGCATCCATTTGCAAGAATTTTTGCATTTTTGGAATCAAAATTGAAAAATATGCATGCTCAAAAATGGCTGAGATTTTTGGACAAGTTTTGGGTCACCAAAAGGGAAAAAAACACTCAAAAAGTGCCCTCTCTGCGACTTTTTTGCCACACGTGAAGAAGTCTTGGGAGATTCCATGTTTGGAGGGGAAAATGGACTCCAAATCCAAAAATTCAAGTTGTTCCAAAAAGCATACTCACCAAGCTTTCCAACAAGCTATCCTACATCTGATTTTGACTTTGGAAAGCCATCCAAAAGTAGCCTTTAAAAAGCGATATGCATAGGATCAGTGGCGCTATGCATAGAAGAAATTTTGCCAATTTTGCCTGTTTGTTCAGAATTTTGCCCAACTTGACTTTCAGTTGACTTTTTCTTCTCTATTTGGTAAATTAATGATGTAATATGATGTAAATTTGATGAAAAATGACTTGTGGGGGTAGATACATCAGTTAGAATTGGTTTGATGACGAATGAATCAGTTTCCATAATTTTAGAGGCAAGCTGTTCCACTGCCTATTTTGTAGTTCCTAGTTTAGATGTTGTTGAAACAGCTCCTTGACTCATGGATTCGACCCCTAATGGCTAGCATAGGTGGTTTTATGCCTATATCATGTATTTTCTTAGTCATTTGTCAAGGTTGGACTCTTGTAGATGCTTTGAGCACTATTGTACATCACTTCTGCAGTTTGGCAAGGAAATAGACCAAGGTTTTGTAGCATTTTGTGGGATTCTTGTGGCAAGGTGATTTAGTATTGGTTTCTCCTCTGTTATTTGGTTTATCATATGTTTATGTGTGCCATTATCTTTCTGTTTTTCTGCATAACTAAATGGGTCAAGTGTAAAGGTGGAATTCATTGAAGTTTCAGTGCTCTGCCTTGGGGTTTATTTAGTTTTACATGTTTTCTACTGTTTGAAGAGGACTCATGATACCTACATGCCCTCTCCAACTCCTCACCAGTCTTTAGACTCACCATTACCTCTAATTTAAAGTACTAAAACACTTGCCTACCTCGCCCCACAGAAACCTATGCAAATCTGAGTTTATTCCCCAGACCCAAAACCGCCTTCCTCATCTGATCCAGCGAACAATCATTAAAATCAATTAAACTCCTCTGAGAATATACCTAGCCTAAAATTAGTATTTACATCATTCATCTCTTGCATTATTTGCCATATTTCTTGAGATTGACAAGGAGAGAGCCCTCTCTCGACCTGGTAGGGCTAGCTACCAGGTTAAGCATGGTTTGATGTTACCCTAGACCTGCCTTTCTTAGCCTGAGGTAGATTTAGGCTATAACATGATCTTTGAAAAAAACTAAGTAAAATGAGTATAAAGTCAGTCTGGTTTTGAAACTATCAAAAGTTGGCCCTTAGGGAATCTTTTATATTCCTTGCATATTCCCCTCGTCAAGGTTCTACTCCTCATTTTTGTACCTGCTGATGGTTCCACATCTACATTGGGTTTTGTGCCTCTATTCCCTTGTGGTTGAATGGAAAATATGAGTTTAAATTAAAAAAAACTTGGTGTTAATTTTTAAGCTTCCCTTCCTGGAAGAATGCTTGGCAGTGCTAATTTCTTGGGTTGTTGGCCAATTTTAAATTTTTTTTTTTAATGGATAAAATTCATTGGCCAAAATTTTGGGGTCACCGAGAAAATTAAGTAGGCAACAATTTCACCAATTCTAGCCACCGGAAACTATCATTGCAAAGTTCCAAATTGTTGCCTCGTTATTTTCCACCAAATTTATTTAGGCTCCCAAATTTAGTTGGCACTCTACTAAGTTTAGCTAAGGGGCCTAGTTGACCGAAACTTTGATTGTCCATAACTTTCACATATGATGTCGGATTGAGTTGTTGTTTGCGTCATTAGAAATCTTGTGACAAACTCTTCGATATGACCCTAGTTTAATGGTAATCCAATAAATTTTTATTTTGAGTCTTTCCTGGGCCCTCTTTGATCACTAAGTGTTTCGGGAACCACCTAGATCATTCCTCCCCACTAAGGAGCTTTTGATCCTCCAAAAGCATGAAGACAATATGCAATCTATTGTGTTCCCTTCTCTGCACAACAAGTTCCCTGACAGACCACACTTCCTTCTCCTTCACCTTTGTTCTTCAAAGACATAAGTGATGAGATGACACCTGCATCCTCTACAAACCCTTCGTATAATATTTGAAAACTACATGTTCAATTACATGACCAATCATGACCCAAGAATCACCATGATTTCCAAGCGTTTATACCACACACGCTTTGGTCAAGTGTACATCATAATAGAAACCAATACCCCAACTATCAATAAAAGGAGGCCAAAACATCATTATGTTTCTTTCATAAGTGATGGAAAATACATCATCACTTTTACAATCATTTCGCAACATATGATTTACAATAATACAGCCACGACAAGATACTATATTTAATAAAAACATCTCTCACTCAGAAAAGTGAATGGGTCTTCTCCCTGTGGTTGATTTGCTTGTTGAACATCTTCACCAGCTTGTTGCTTCATAGGTGTTTTTTGAGCATGGAGTATTTGACATGTGGCTTTCTAGTGTCCATCCTCATTGTAGTAACTGCAACAATTTTTTCTCCTCCAAACTTTATGGATCGTCTTGGAACACTTATTCCTGGTGCACCTCTGATAAGTGTTCGTGGAATCCTCACTATCACTAGACTGTGATGAAGTTCTCTCATCATCTATTGTTGGTTGGTCACTGGATGTCGTGGAGCATTCCCCAACCTATTTTCTGACATACCCAAGCCCTGTATAATGAGGCAATTCCTCCACTTTGATGGGATTCACAATGTCTTGGTCGTTAATGTCGAGGCCCTTTCCTTGATACCTTATTTTCTTCAACAAATTTGATCCAATTCCTGTAGTATGTTTATGAAAAGCAGTGAAATCATCATCATACAAAGAACATGAAATTGAAGTATAAATTTTTACCTCACGCTTGTTATTCTGCAACTTTTCCAAGGCCTCCTCCTTGGCTTGTAACTTTTGTTGCAACCTTTGTTTCTCATTCTCTTCTTTTTGTAGGAGTCTCTTTAGTTCAACACTTTCCACTTGAATACTTTGGTTGATCTCTTTGAGTTCTTGGAGCCATGTAGTCTTTGGTTCCCTTCTCACCTTTGGCACAATGTCCACTGAAATATTTGTCTCATCGTCTGAATCGAAACCTATGTCAATATGTCCACCTTTTGCAATCCTAAGAGCTGCAAATCTTCATTTCATCACTTGAGTCTTATCCCAAGTCAATTGGTCCAACACTTGCAAATCCTACAGCTGTGATATTTCCATCATCCCCTGATTCTAATTCTTAGTCTTGTTTCACAGTTGCAACTGCCTTCTACTTCTATTTTTTGTCATTCCTCTTAGGCCTCAATTTCAGATGTAGTTTCCAGCAATGTTACTCATCATGTCCTTCTTTCTCACAATGAGTACAATATGGCTTTGCTTCCTTTCTCTTAGTTGTTTCTTTCTTCTTTGGGCGGTCTTCTTGCTCATGCTTCCCCCTACTTTCAAGATGTATAACCTTCACACTAACTTTATCAAGAGTTTTAGGTTCAAATAATACAAATAATTATGCAAAGAGCCAATATATTTCATCAACACCTTAGGAGTGTCTAGTAGAACATTCAATGCTAGTGCTTGTTTCTTAAACTCCTCTGTAAAATTCTGAACAATTTGACCTTTAATTTGTTTCCAATTTTCCCATTCCATCACGGCCTTATGTTTATAACCCAATGGGTAAAACTATCCTCTTAAAGCAAAAATGAACTCAGACCAAGATGAAAGAAGTTTACGACTATTCTTACCACTTTTCTGCAGCTTTCCTTTCCACCAGATGAGAGCAGTGCCACTCAATCAAAGGGATGGTAGCTGGATCTTAGCTTCATCCTCTTTGATTCGTTGGGTGTGACAATATACTTCAAGCTATCCGATCTATTTATTTAGATTTTTTGCATTAGATTATCCACTAAGCACAGGCAGATCAAACTTGACATCCAACTTGGAAAGGGGATTTTTATGATTTTTTCTACCTCTAGAATGACGAAAAGACAAAGAAGAAGAATTTTCATTGGAAAATGGAGAGGGAGGTTCAAGAGGATCTTCTCCTCCTCCTTCATGATTCAAGAGGATCTTCTCCTCCTTCATGAGGAGGCCTATTGCCGGGTTTAAACCTACCATTATTTTGGCTATCATAATGTAACCAGTCTTCTTGTAACTAGTCTTCTTGTAGGAGGAATAGATTTCATGGAAAAATCCTAATATATTACCAATTTCTCTGAACACTTCCTTTAACCAGAATTGCGAAGGAAGGTTTGAGAGCCTGACCAATACCAGAACTGCTAAAATTCATTTGAATTTGGCATCAAAGTCTACAGTGAAATTTTTAGATGTAATGCTTGTGAACCCCACTGCCATTCGTGTTGAATAAGCTTGTTTACGTCCACTCGAGAGGATGTAAGCCAACCCATCCATCCCTTTGCTAGAGTGATACAACAATGCAAGTATCCCAGAACGAGAGCAAAGTGCTTTGTCGTCCACCTCCTCATTACCATCATGCTCATTCTTTCACTTGTGAAATGGTCAACCAATGTCGTATCTTCCATCATAGTTATATCATCCATTTTGATATCTACACCCAAAACTAGGTTTTAATCTTTAGCCTTCTATTTCATGCATTTTTTACTTGTTTTTTAGGCAGTGTTTGGCGCCAGCTAGAGGAAATACAAACGTCTATTCAAGGAGGTACCCCCATTGAACATTTCCAAGGTAAGGGGGTCACAAAGGAAACTAAGAGAGGCGACAGGTAGGTAGGGGATGGTTACTGGAACTAGGGTGGTCAGATACTCAAAATCAATAGGTAAAGATAAAGGTGAAAACTCTAAACTAGAAGTCATATTCAAGGAGGGTTCAAGAGGAGCTAGATCTGGAGTGGTGGGGGTTTGGTGGGCGTCCACTAAGGGGAAAGTGACGGAGGAGAATTGAGTTAGTTGAGTGAGAAAAAGAGCACAATTGGGAAGGGAGCCTTAGACACAAAGAGATGAGCAATCATATCAAGAAGACTTCACAAGACAAAGGTTGCTCCCAAAGTGTTATTGAAATAAAATTAATTTTATATATATATAGAGAGAGAGATATATATATAATAATTCATTTTAGGTTAAAATGAAATCTATATTTTATATATGAATCATAATTTACTAAATTAAATATTTATTATCATTTTATTTTAATCAAATACTTTTATTTATATTTAAAAAAAAATCATTATCAATATTTTAACAAATCACTTTAATTTATAATATAAAAAATATAATTATTATTATTATAATAAAAACACATATAATTTTATAAGAATAAAAATAATACATATAAATTACATTTAATCTCAATATAAAAATACTCAATTCATTCACTAGCTTATGACAGTGATCCCACCAATAAAATATACTTAATTGATTATTAAGATAGCAATACCCACTAGCAACAACTTCACCTTCCTAACTAATATACTATGAAAATGTAAAATATTCACATGTTCAATCAATCAAAACTATATTTGGAAGACTTAGAGGGTTTTTAGACCCATTATTCAAGGGACTTTGCCTCTTTTTCCTTTGAAAAAGGGGAACTTCATTTTATGATAGCTTTCCCATCTGAAGTCTGTTTTCACCCATTTAAGTTGCGTTGGATTTAGAATGGATGGATCCCTGTAATGAGACTATTTCCGAGAGCAGCTAGTGATTTTCATTTTCCTCTGATTTACAAAGGATTTGTGCCATTTGACACCTTTTACATCTTACATGAACTCTTTTAGACTTAGAGGTTTATCCAAGATCCACTTTTGGATCATGCATTCCCACTAAAAGAACTTTTGGTCTCCAAAAGTCTGATATACTGATCTGAACAGTAAATGAGAGTGACTCACCCTCTTCTTTCGGCCTCCCTACACTTGCCTTTGCATAGTGCCTCTGAACAAAGGTTTCTAACCACTTCCCTTCTCTGGATGGGCTGGTCTTCTTGAGAAGAACTGTCTTCCTCCCTACCTTCCCTACAGAACTTCTGTTGAACTGGTCATAGAATGTAGTTTGAGCTCGTTTGTACCTATTTGACAAGCTACCAATCAACAACTATTAACAACAATAGGAATACAGACAACAACTAGATGGCCTAAACTCCTACTTCAACAAAAGAAACAGATTTTCACATCTTGTGAATGCCACCATGTCTTACATTTGCATACAAATGATGGACTAGATAACAAGCCCACAAAACATGCCTTTAAACAGATGACCCTTAAGTCAAGCATGTAGAAAAAGACCATTAGGACTCTTTTTCAAAAGATGAAACACTTCATCAATATCTCCATTTGGAGACCAAGTTAACTTCTTCCAAGTCAACATGGCATCACTTGCATGTCAAATCAATCAACACTGCAAGTTAATTACACATACATGTTCAAAAACAAGGAAATCATCAACATCCCTGTGCTCATGCATGCATTTCATCCTTCAACTTTCACTTAAGCACACTGTATTTTCGAAGTTGTAATGAAATATAATGTAGATGCATCAATAGACATGCAATCTTAATCGGATAAGAACTCTAACCATTCCTTACCAATCCCTTTCAAAGGTACTACCTTTGTCTGCACATCAGCATCATCATGTGAATCATTTTGAGACACATCATTCATGGAATATTCACTTACATTTCTGCTATCTTCTCTTTCCACTTTCTTCAGATTTTTTGGAAGCATTGTTGGATTCAAAGTCCAACATTTTGCAACAATATGTCCTTGCTTATGGCAGTAAGTGCACTACATGTGCATCCTATTGATAACATGATTTGCCTTGTCCAACGGAGCTTTGGCTGCTTGCTTCTTTTCCTTCTACTTCCTGTATGCGTCCATTCTCTTCCAACATCTAGAAACATCATGGTTATCCAAACCACAAAAGGAACATGCAACTCTTTCCTCATACTTATGTGGAAATTTATCATGCTTTGCAAAATCAAAAGGAATATAATTAGAACCAGATTTATACCTGCCACTTTCACCTTTATTGCCTTCATGAGGAGGTGAAGCAAATGAAGAATTGGCTCCCTTTGGAACATCATCAATCTCTTCAAGGTTGTTAGCGTCTCCCCAACTCTCTAGTTCAAGTGTGTGCTTCTAAACACCTGCATCCTACAATTGATGTTTCAAGCTATTGTATTCCTCTTGGATACAACCTTCACACTTCTGAGGTAGAGGACATGAAATGAAACTCCTTCTTGGGACTGTTTCAATGGCCTTCATGGCAGCTTTGGAATTCTATCCATAAGACTGTCCATAGCCAAGACCGAAATATTTAGGCCTTTCCTCAACCATTATTGGTTCGACAATACCTTGTGCATGCTTTCCCAAGCCCTTTCCTTCATAGTCCATCTTGGACATTAGCTTGGAAACTATGCCTTTAGTATATTTCTCAAAAGAACCAATACAAGAATTCTCAGAAGAATTTGAAAACAAACAGGAATGGATTACCTCTTCTTCAAGCTAGTACTTGACTAAGGCTTCTTGGGCAACAAAGAGCTGTGTTTCCAACTCATGCATCCTCTTCAGGTTCATATTTGCAATATGAATTTGCCTCTCCATTTCCTGCAATTTGTCAAAAGCAACTGCTTCTCTTCCTTCATGGAATTCAGCTGCTTTCTAAGCATGTTTCTCTTCCTTCCATCCTTATACATTTATCTCACCATATCCATCATGGTGGACAATTCTTGCTTCATGTCTTCATCAAAGAATCTTGTGAAGAGAGCAAAATTTGAGGACCCACTTGTAGAAGTTGTCATTATGCCAATGAACAAAAAAAACTTCAACAAGATAAATAAAGAGCTTATTTAAGAAACCTCTTACAACAAACCTCTTATACTTTGGGTTGCATTGAGGTCCTTTGGGATAAGAAGAGTGCCTTCATCGCTTCTCCTTATTGTCCTTCTTGGACTGAGCTCTCAATAGCTTTCCCTTCACCTCTGCAAACTCAACAAATAGTCAGTCTGCAAACAAGCATACAATCAACCTCTTGCTATTCAAACACCTTCCAGACAAGCAGTCTTTGCTCTATCAATCAAGCATTCTGATCTAACCTTCTTAAAGGTGTGGTTAATCAATCTTAATCTCTAATACCACCTTATCTGAAAATGGGACACTTAGGCTTCTTGTCTAGCTTACAAGAACCTCTCCCACTTCCAAAGCTTGAATATTCCCAAGTCTTTAATGATTATCTAGTGCGGAAATTAAGAAATGCTTGATAATATAGTGTATGTTGATAATTGTCTTAAACTAATTATATGTTTTAGAGTCTGTTGTTTGTGTTGATATGTGAATGTGTTTAAACTTATATATAAATGCATTTAACATTGAATAATGCAGCAGTAAAAACAGACACATAAGACAGCAAATTAATTAGGAGTTCACCCACAACTCTTGGGCTATGTCTCTGTGAGCTCTATTCAACTCAACTAGGCTCTCTGGGATTATGGTATAAGTATTTTTACAAGCTCTTGGCCCAACTCCTATTGTTTTTACACTGAAACAGTGGGTTCAGACACCATTTAATCCCCTGGCTCTTGAAGCTCTAGCTCTTGGCTCTGGCTCTTTGGCTCTTGGTTCTGGCTCTTGGCTCTTACTCTGGCTCTTTAGCTTTGGTTCTGGCTCTTAGCTATGACTCTGGCTCTTTGGATTTGTCTCTAGCTCTTTAGCTCTTCTGCTTTTGCTTCTTCGCCCTCTGGTTATTTACAGCTCTCCCTTTGGGATTTTCACTTAAACTCCAAGTGACTCCCTTGGCTTTAGGGTTGTCCCTTTGGCTTCCACGCTACCTCTTTCACCTTGGCTTCCTCTTTGGCTTCTTCTTCCACAACAAACCCCTCAAGGATTAACAACAACACCCATCAACAACCTAGTAGGCCTCTATCTTTGACATTCATGGCTTTTAAGCCAAAACGTTGTTGATTCATTTGCCTCTCGGGATCTCTATATTCCCGCCACAGTCCATTCAAATCTCATGTCTGGGCATTAGCAATCATTGCTAAATGCCCTCAGGGATGAATGCCACCAATTTTCTAATGGAAGGGGTCTATTAGCGCTTTGAGTCCTTCAAAAACGGACACTCTGTGTTTACACAGAGAACGCTGCAATACATGAAAAAATCTGCAGAACACTGTTCATCCAGACTTGAAATTCTCATAACCCCACTTTATAGCGCCATCAGGTCCACCTAGGAATCACTATCACATATCGTAATTGGCCTATTCCAAGGTTTCCCTTCGTATTAAGTAAATATGTTAAAAGCATGGCAAAATCCCACTTATCGGATTTGAAATTATATTAAAACTGGCTTATCGCCCCATTGGGTCCGGCCATCACATTGCGTGTATAACTTATAACATATCATCCAATCCTCTGTAATGCTCCGATTGCAATCCACCGATTTCGGCGATCGCACCATCGCATGCGCGTATATATGTGTAAGCCCTGCTCCATTATGTTTGCCGATTGCGATTCGCCGATATCAGTGATCAATGTATCGCATTGGCCCATCGCACTTTATGCCTCCGACTGCCACCACCAATTGCGATTTCCGATCGGATCTGGACCGTTTATTAGCCAGATCCGATGGCCCCTGTGCAACCACTATTCAAGCCTCCGATAACCTTGTTTTCATGGTTTTCTTCAAGTTTTTAAGGCCCGATAGTGTAATCCGATAAGTCCAAGACTTCTCCTTTTTCGGTGGTTTCACCCTTATGGGAGATTTGGAAGACTTAGAGGGTTTTTAGACCTATTATTCAAGGGATTTTGCCTCTTTTTCCTTTGAAAAAGGGCAACTTCATTTTATGATATATTTTCCATCTGAAGTCCATTTTCGCACATTTAAGTTGTGTTGGATTCAGAATGGAGGGATCCCTGCAATGAGACTATTTCTGAGAGCAGCCTGCAATTTTCATTTTCCTCTAATTTACAAAGGATCTGTGCCATTTGGCACCTTTTACCTCTTACATGAAGTCTTTTAGACTTAGATATTTATCCAGGATCCATTTTTGGATCATCACAGGTGGTCATGGTAGTACAATTTGGGTGTTTTATAGTACAATAGAAGCTTCATTAGCCATGGATATTTTTTGCTGGACCTAAGCACCAAAATCTTCCCTTATTTTTCCTGCTAGAAATAGTCAATCTGCACGACTCTGGAGTTTACAAACTGTAATATGCAAGTTGATATTTGTTGGAACTGGAGGACATCGCAATGAAGTCCCAGTGTAAATCTTCATCACATATCCAAGAGGCATCCATCCCTACAGTATAGAAATATGATCGGCCTCCCATTTTCCCTCTCCTAGAAAGTAGCATCACCACCCAAGTCGCAAAGGTCATGATCATGAACCTCATTTCAGCCTCAAGGGAATGTGACCTCTCTGATCTGTGACTATGTAACCTCCAGGAAGTCGCACTTCCACCCAGGTTGCTAGGTCACACCTCAAGCAAGCCTCAAAGAATGTGACCTATCTGAGTTGTGACTATCTGACCTCTAGGAAGTCGCATTTCCACTAGGTCGCTTGGTCGCACCTCAAGCAAGCCTCCAGAGTTATGACCTCTATGAAATGTGACCATGTAACCTTGATTAGTCGTAGTTCCTCTCTGTGGCACCCCAAGTCGTAGCCTCCCTCACTGATCACATGATTGCATTCATTTTCCTCAGATATGCATCTAGGGAGTGAGACCTATTCAAAGACACGACCTTGTGATCCCCATAGGTCGCAATCCCTCCCAAGTCGCAGGATCGCATCATGAGGCCTCAAATGAGCAGGTAGAGTGCATGACCTACTCTAAATGGTGACAATGTCAACCTATGTGGTTATTGTTTTTCTACCAATTAACGAACTCGAATGCGGAAATTGAATCTAGACTATATTCAGTTTGATGTAGCTGCAGAGCAAAATAATTTGAAATTTCAACTATGAAAACCCATTCCAAAAGTTCACAGAGAAAAGGCGAAGCATAGTCAAGAGAAAAGTGAATATATTATGCAACAACCTTTATATTTCCTGACATGATAGATGTGAAAGTTGTGACCATCATTCGAAATTGTTGTAGAACCGTTAAATCATTACCTAACTATAATAAGTTCTATGTTTTACCTATTATAACAAAATGGAAAAAACAGATTTCATACATGAGTAATGGTCACCAAACTAAAGAGATTGTGTAAGAAGAATAAGTGTAAGGTATATTTGGAGTATGGAGAGCTCAAAGCATAGTTTCTCTAAAACAACGATGTGATGTGATGATTGTAATGTGACGATGATCACATTCTTAAAACACAAGGAATTTGTAGGATAATGTGCAACGCATCTATGTGAACCTATATGATTCATCAAGCCCACATACATTTTCCTTATTGGACATTAATTTGTTTGGGAAATGGAATATCCAAACAATGTGTAGGTCAGTCCATCAATTAGCAAGAAGACATAAAACATGTGTAGTTTCAACACCAAGGTCTAATTAAGAGAATGCAGTTTTGATTGGAAGTGCTCTAATGATCTTAGTAAACTTGAGTGTGGTCTCCATCAATAGAAAATGGTGCAGTTGGGAGAATGCAAGCATTAAAAATTTGGCACCAATCGATTTGAACAACTCATGATAGAACAATTCATGTGGGCACTATTGTTAACCTACACATTTAATAATGGTTAAAGAAGGTGTAGGCAAGAGGAATGTGGTTCTTGAAAATTTCCTCAATGAAAATCATACAATGTGGTCATGCATACAACCTGTGGTACTAGTCTGGATAAGGCACTATGCCAAACATGTTGAAAAATGTGGCAGTCTTCCAGTATTGTCACATACTGTAACACTAGTTGTGAACTCATCTCTAAATTATGGCTCAACATCATCTGATATGGACTACATGTCGAAACAACATTGTGTCACAAAAGGGACTATGTAGGGGTCCAAATTGGTGTTTCATTCTTAGTAATTATTTTATTCTTTCTAGTATTATTCTTTGACTGCCAATATGTAAGTAGAAAATATAATTTGTTTTCTTGCAAATCACAGGAGAAAGTAGGAACGTGACCTAGAAGAAGGGCGATAGGGTTTCCACAAAAGCCAAACAACTAGGGTTTCAATGAAGAACACAACAACAAGAGGTGATTGGATGTAAGCAAGGCACAATGACATGCAGTCCAACAATTCATGCCTTCATGGTTTCACAACAATGTCGGCAACAAGATCCAACACTAGGGTTTCTCAAAACTTTCCTTTTCTCCTTACATCCTCTCTTCTATAAATATGTAAAGGTTCTCATCATGTTGCAGCAGTCATGTCAAGGTCAATTGAATGTGTACTAGACAATTGATATGAGAGAGTAATGAGGAAGTTCAAGAGTCATGAATGGAGGTCAAGGTTCATAGTAGGTGAACAGTCACCTCATATCTATAAAAGTACCCTCATGCCTCACCATATGGGGTACATTAGCACTTGAATTGAGGCTAGGAAGAGATAGTTGATTAATTCTTGAGAGCTAGAGCCACTCAGCCCTTGGCAATTAGTAGAGTGGAGTTGCAATGTGGCTAGGGTTTTGCATTGGGCAATTGTATGAGCAGACCATGTTCCACTATTGGGTTTTGACCAATTTCAAGATATGCGCTTGAAGTTGCAACAACATTAATAAGATGTTCTTCATCTTTGGCATTGATTCCCATGCTTACTCATGGTGATTGTATTGGTTGTATAGTATTTTAACTGTATTTGTATGTGTGCTTTCATATGTGCAATATGTTATGGATTGATTCATAGTTTTTTCATGTATGTTTTGATTTCAAATCTGTGTTTACTTAGTTCTTGCCATGTTAGTGATCTATTGTGAACTATTTTGCAATTAAATTTTGGCATGTTCCTATTTATTGTATGTCTGATTGGGTTTTAGCTTGCTCGTCCCTCTCATGGCATACCTCTTTGTAGAATTTCCTGTAGATTCAACAACTCATGTAATTTTCTAAAACACAAGACAAGAATCTACTCAACTTTCAACAATGGAAGCCAATTGATCGATGAAAACAATAATTAGCAAGAGGAAGATAATCAATGACACATAACACAATATTTCTCTAGGGAAAGCAACTGCTCAAAACCCCTACTATCTATATTGCATTAATCCAAAATCCAAGATGAAAATACAATGCTTGTTCTCACTATAACAATCCCTGCACAAGTATAATCAACTCTCTACTTCACAAGCCTGCTCTAGCCAACACTTAGCCAATTTTTCTGTATGACAAGCCCATATTTCCTTGCACAATTCATAAGAGGATCATCCCATATTTAATTGGGAAATCCTTCTTCCCAAACTGTGCAATCCAAACTTAACTCCATAATTGATTGCATGCATGATATGTACAGCTCGGAAAATCATACAACTAATATTACATTGTCCCTTGTTGGAAATAATACTGAGAGGGGGGGGGTGAATCAGTATTATCACATTAATAAAACTTTTTCATTTGCATAATCAGATTCATATATGCTACTTCCACAACTTCTTATGATTAAGTTAATTGATCTTCAATGAGTGCATTAGAACATTATCAGTCATATTATCAGTTAACAGATGCAGTAACATGGAATAGATCATCACACATAAGGCACACACATGAACACCATGATATAAGGTGGAAACCCAATGCGGGAGAAAACCACCTGCTGCAAGTCATCTCAATCTTCTTTCAAACTAGAAAATCCTTTTACAATGTTTGTACTGGTGCAGTCTTATACCAGTACGGGAGCTACAACCCCCTTTTCTCTTGTACTAGTCGATCCATTTACTAGTATGCAGGCTACTACCTGCTACAATGCTCCAAAGATTTCCTTTAGCTCTTGTACTAGCTCAGATACTAGTACGTAGGTGCTGACATACAATCTTCTCTCCTCCAGATACCACGTTTCATCAATTTTCAGACTGGATACACTGAAGCACAACACATAATCTGAAAGGCCACATTTCATCCAATTTTCATACTGGACCCAACAACATTGAAGCTCATAATCAAACAACCTTCTGAATTACCCAAGCACTAGATCAATAGATATACAAGTGAGTCATCAATCAGATCTAGTCCATCAGATCACATAAATGAGTCAATAAGAACCTGATCCATTCATCCATCAATGTATAAACATTTAATCAATCACTACTGTTATCAGAACTTAAAACCAAAAACTAGACATCACTTCAAAACCCAGAACACAGCAATGATAAACATGGACAGCTAAGTAGATTTCATGAGAAGTACGCAGCTTCACCCATATAACACCTGCGTATAAGTACGCACTGTTTCCAACTGCATTCCTGCATACCCACGCACTGTGCCTCACAGACTTCCTGCGTACCTGCACTCTGTGTCCAATGAACTACCTGCGCCCCTCCGCATCTGCAGTGCTTCTGGGCCTGCGTATCTGCGCACCTGCAGCGCTTCTGCGCCTGCATATCTCCGCACTTTTCTTTCAGTGTACTTGCGTATCTGCAGGTATAGATAATTTCAAGACTTCAAGATTAACCCAAACTGTCAGATCTACAGATCTGAACATGCGCCGAGGAGATATCAACCCATTAGTAGATCCGACTTGTAGTTCTCATGTTTCTCCTGATTTAGATCTAGCTATCTCTCACAAACCCATCACTAGAATTTCAGATCTAGCTTCTCTTAAGATCTTCTTATTTCACAAGTGTCTAGCCAAATGATCTCCTTTTCTTTATATAGGCAAGCTCTTCCTCAAATCATGGATCAATAGGGGCTCAATAATAATAATATAAAACAATACCACGGGCCAAAACCATAGACTCAAGAACGGCGGGCTAAATACCACGGGCCAGACATAAGAAACCCCACGTGAGCGCGCTTCTCTGCCTTGAAGTGAGTGAACTGGGGGTACGCACCTCATGAACAGGTGACCTGCGTGTATGTACGCACATTATGTATGACATGTCTGCGTGTACGCGCCTTCTGTACAGTGTACCTGTGTACCCCTTATTTTCTTCAATATTCGAGAGCGGATCATCAATCTCTACTACTGACCTGAAGTACTGTGATCTATCACCTGTATGGGTTGCCATCAAGGACAATACTTTAGCCATAATGCCAACAATCTCCCCCTTTGGACTTGATGGCAAAGCTTACTAAGGACTTGCCATTTGATTCCTTTGAGCTGTCCTGCATCTATGTATTATATCACATCTGATATCTCTTCTGTAGATTCATATGAATGTATATAAGTGAGATGATCTTCTATGAGAGGGTTGCCATCAAGTACAACACATGCATCATAATGCCAACATCCCTGCACTCTAGTCTCAAATGGGTCTTTCTCTCAATTGACATGCATGAGTTTCTCTTGAGTGAATATCCAATTAGCTAGAGTAGCATTGAGGATGCACCAGTGCACCAACTCACTACCAAACCTCTACTATTTCCTCCAATAGTTAGAGCTAGTTTAACTGACCATAACTCAATCAAACTGAGCTATCTAATTACAACTCAAATAAACTCATCTTGGACCCCTAAAATTTAGGGATGACACATACATGACTACAGAAATACTTCCAAATCGAAATTCCTAATTTAATTAATTCAATTAAACTTAATTAAATATTTACAAGTTTCTATGAGAATAGAATTCGATTTTAAACCAAAAGTTAATTCAAGGAAAAGTTAAACTAGAATTTCTTGTTTCCATTTCTCAACACTCCCTCTCAACAAGAAATGGATTATCAGCTACCCCAATCTTGTATTTGTGAAACTCAAATTTACATATGGAAAATTCCTTTATCAAAATGTCAACATCTTGCTCCTCTGTGGGAATATACTCCAACAACATAATCCACCTCAATACACAATCTCAAAGATGATGATATCGAATATCAATATCCCTGGGACGATCATGAAAAACCATATTTTAAAGAGTTTGTTACAGCTCTGATTATCACAGTTTAGTCGTCGTTGGATCCATCTATTAAGCAAACAAACCAACCAAAATCTTCCTCATAGAGATGGCCTCACATGTTGCTTGACTTGCAGCCATGTACTTTGCCTCTAATGAACTGAGTGCAACCGATCTTTGATTCATGATGTACCAAGAAACAATTGTTGACCCAATATTGAAGATCCCTACTGATGTGCTCTTCCTATCCGATGGACTCCCTTCCAATCTGCATCGGTGAAGCCTTGAAGATTCATTGCATTTGTCCATCTGTACCACAATCCATACTGAGTAATGCCTCTGAGGTATCTCAACACATGCTTGGTTGCCTTCCAATATAGCTTGGTAGGCCTAACCATATCTTGACTAAGCTGGTTAACTGCATATCACATGTCTGGTCTTGTGTTCAAAAAATACATGATTGAACCCACAAGCTTCCTGTAAATGGTAGCTTCCACTACTTCACCCAAAGTAGCATCCTACTTCCTCCAGTTACCTACTAGAGGAGTCTCTATGGGTTTACTACTTTCCATGTGGAACCTTTTCAGTATCTCGTTGGCATACTTTCCCAAAGAGAAAAAAATTTCCCCATCACCCTGCCATACTTCCATTCCCAGAAAGTAATGCATAACCCCCAAGTCCTTCATCTCAAACTCTCTTGCAAGATACTCCTTGAAAGACTTGATTAAATTATCATCACCTATCATAATCAAATGGTCAACATATAAAACAATGATCAACATTTTACCTTCCACCATAATGTGGTACAAGTTTGCATCTACTTGACTTTTGGTGAAGCCCAACCTGGTGAAGTAGCTATCAATCCTGTTGTACCAAGAATGGGGTGCTTAATTCAACCCATACAATGCTTGGTTGAGTCAGCACACATGTGACTCATAGTCAAAGGTATCAAAACCTTCAGGCTTCTCAATATACACCTCTTCCTCAATCTTTCCATTAAGGAAGATTGTCTTTACATCCATATGATGTATCTTCCAACTCATTTGTGCTGATAGTTCCAATATGGATCTTATCGATGAGTACCTTGCAACAGGAGAAAAGGTCTCATCATAGTCAATCCCCTCTACCTGTGAAAATCCACGAGCCACAAACCTGGCCTTATGCTTCTCCACATTACCATTTGCTACTTGATTTACCTTGTAACGCCTTCAGGAGCTCACCACTGACTTGTCTAATGATCTTGGGACCACATTCCAAACATTGTTACAAATAATGGATTTATACTCCTCCACCATGGCATCAACCCAAACTGGTTTCTTCACTTCCTCCTCAAAGGAATATGGCTCTGTCTCAACACATCTGCTCATAAGAGCCATGTATCCAATGTACCTCTCAGGTGACCTCCTCTATCTGCGCTTTGGTGTGGGTGCTCACACATTCTCTCTCACATCCTGTAGTAACCTGTCAGCCTCTCTAGTGTGCTTTCTCCCATCTCTGGAAGACTCTGCCTAAGTTTATGTCTCCACTCTCGAATCCTCTGCATGTGGCTACTCCACATCAATCTAAGGCTCCTCAACCTTAGGAGCTCCCTCTCAAGGGAACATCGCATGGCCTTCTCCTCATCGAATCTAATATCCCTGTGAACCATTGTCATCCTTCTAGTTGGTAGTTACAACCGATAGTTATAAGGTGTACCAGTGTACCCCAAAAATATCCTCAACTCTATTGTCGGCTCAAGCTTCTTTCGTGCATCTTTCGTCACATCGAAATATACCGATGACCCAAAAATCCTGAAGTGACCAACATCTAGTCTCTTCCTTGAGAAATACTCCTCTTGTGTACTAATCCCAAGAATCCGATGCAGGCTTCTATTCTACAAATAAACAATTGTATTTCATGCCTCAGCCCACAAGTGTAGTGGTAGGCCCTGATCATGCAACATCACCCATGCTGCCCCTATAATGCTTTTGTTCTTCCTTTTGGCCGCCCCATTTTGATGTGGGTTTTTGGGTGTCGTCAATTCCCATTTAATCCCTTCTACCACACAGAAGTTCTTAAACTCATATGAGACATACTCAGCACCATTATCACTCCTCAAATCTTTAACTTTCTTTACATACTCTTTCCTGACCAGTGCTTTAAATTCACAAAACTTTGCGAAGGTTTGATCTTTCTTCTTCATGAAAACGATCCATCATATACGAGAAAAATCATCAACAAATATAACATAATACTTGTGTTTAGTCATGGATTTTGTCGAGAATAGTCTACACACATCTGAATGGAATCACTCTAGAATCACCCGTGCTCAACTATCTCTATCGTGAAAGGAAGCTTTGGTGAATTTTCCTAAAGTACACCCCTTGCATGTATCAACTTTCTCTAGTGTACCTTTGGGATGACCGGTATAAATATGTTGCATGATTTTCAAAGCCCCATGATGGAAGTGACCCAATCGCTTGTTCCATAACTCACCAATGTCTAAGCTCTACACATTTTCTACTTTCATGCTTAAGACAACACAATCTTCTACCTCCAACTTGTAGATATTCTTCACCCGAATCCCTATCCACTTTACCTGTCTCATGGCTATGTAACAAAGGAATGCCTTTCCTTCACTAAAGATCACATCATATCCTCTATCCTCCATCATGGCAATGGATACCAATTTCTTCTTCAACCCGGGAGCATAGATAACATCTATCAAGGTGTGAGGAGCATCCGAATCCTTCTAAAAGGTAATGGTACCCAATCCAGTAGCACTATACCTCCCATCGTCACCCATCTTGATATGCATCTCAAGATCCTTCTCCTCTGGGTCACTGAAGAGCTCCTTGTTTCTAGTCATGTGGAATGAAGCTCCACTATCTAGGTACCTTACATTACCCATCATTGATGACACCATGCATGCAACGAGGGTAAAGTCCACTTCGAATTGAGAGGCAAGAGCCTTACCCGTCGCTCCTCCTGAAGACTTATTCTTGGAGTTCTTGAGAAGACAATTTGTAGCAAATTGTCCCAGATCGTGACAATGAAAGCACTTGAATTTTGACATGTCCTTCTTCTTACCTCCATGACAGGAATCTGATTTAGAATGGGACGCCTTCTCCTTCCCTTTCTTTTCCTTACCTACTAAGGCACATTTTTCCTTATCATCAGTCTTTGATGAGGAACTGTCTCTGGTGTTCCTTCTAATCTCTTTTTGCATCAAATCTGACCATAGTCATTCCCAATCTAGTAGATTCTCCCACTCATTGACAAATTATTGATTACTATGCCAACTCTTCGGGGGTCCTAGAAGAGCTAGGCTCACCATATCATCCTCAGCAATGGTAATCCCAACACCTCCAAGCTCATCTCGACAATGAGTGAACTTGGTCAAGTATTTATGAATTAAGTCGCCCTTATCCATCTTGATCTTTCTGAGTTTTTTCTTCAGTGCCAACTTCCTATGGTCACTACTATTTTGAAACAGGTCCATCAATTTCTTCCACATTGAGTATGGAGTTTCCTTGCCATGGAGACTTGAGACAATGTGGTCTTGACCTCCCTCAAGAATAATTTGCCTCGTCTTTGCCACACACTTCTTCCATTCTTCCAGATCATTGGCATTCGATGCTGGTGGATTAGGAATGTCTTGATCAATGAATTAATTGAGGCCATTGTCCCCCAACACTTCTTCCATCCTATCCTTCCATGCTATGTAATTCGAGCTCCCTTGCAAGGCATACTCTAGTCTCAAACCGTAGAAATCCATTTTCTAATCCTGAAGTATGAATTGCAAATTCGAATTTCACTTGTAACCCCAAACTCGAAATATCCTCTAGTATATTGTCTTAAACTCTGATACCATGTATAATTTCTTGTAGATTCAATAGCTCATGTAATTTTCTAAAACACAAGACAAGAATCTACTCTACTTTCAACAACGAAAACCAATTGTTCGATTAAAACAATAATCAACAAGAGGAAGATAATCAATGACACATAACACAATATTTCTCTAGGGAAAGCAATTGCTCAAAACCCCAGTTATCTATATTGAATTAATCAAAAATCCAGCATGAAAATACAATGCTTGTTTTCACTAGAAAAATCCTTGCACAAGTATAATCAACTCTTTGCCTCACAAGCCTGCTCTAGCCAACACTTAGCCAATTCTGCTGCCTTCCAAGCCCCTACTTCCTTGCACAATTCCAAGAGGATCAACCCATATTTAATTAGGAAATCCTTCTTCCAAAACTGTGCAATCCAAACTTAGGTCCATAACTGATTGCATGCATTATATGTACAACTCAGAAAATCATACAACTAATAGTACACTGTGCTTGGACTCTAGTTTCAACTAGGTCTTTCTCTGAACTAACGTGCATGAGTTTCTCTTAAGTGAATCTCTAGTTAGCTGGAGTAGCATTGGGATGCTCCAGTGCACCAACTCACTACTAGACCTCTACTAGTTCCTCCAACAGTGAGAATTAGTTTAATTGACCATAACTTAGTCAAAATGAGTTATCTAATTACAACTCAAATAAACTCATCCTAGACCACTAAAATTTAGGGATCACATGTACATGTCTTCATAAAGATTTCCAAATCGAAATTCCTAAGTTAATTGAGTCAATTAAACTTAATTAACTATTCACAAGTTATTATGAAAATATAATTCGATTTTAATTCACAATTTAATTCAAGGACAAATTAAACTAGAATTTCTTGTTGCCATTTCTCAACACTCTTCTTATTGCTACTAAGACTTGTTTGTACCTTATACTGCAATATGTCAATCTTGGGATGATTTTGTTTCACTTTCTGGGAATTTCGTCCTTGTCCCCACTCTAACACCTTCTCATTTTATAACCAAGAGTGGAAACATTCATGGTGGAATTCGAGCCCATATACCAGATCGAGCTCCTATACACTGTTTGTTGCTGCTCCTGCATCTGATGTTGTCTTTTCTACTTCTTTAAGCCGAGAATCCCAGCTTGCAAATAGGATTTCTTTATGCGATTCTTCTAGCTTAGATAGATCAACTTTTCTCCCATCTTTTGTATTCTGCCAGGCAATGAAATCAGAGTCCTTTTTAAAGATCTCATCGTATTCAAGTCTCATTTCCACGACTTGACTTGTCATTTATCGCTTGTTTCGCAATAAGATTTCCATTGTGAAATCTTATGGCACAATAATTCTTTCTGGTGCATTAGCTGGGAGTTAAGACTGAGTGCTTCGATAACAAACTGATCATTGGATCGTCTTTGTGTAGATCAGTTATTTCCTGTATCTGTGCTTCCATATAGGCTAAGCCGGTTCGATGTTCTATTTGCATCTGCTCAAATTCAGCTGTAGAGTCCAATTTCCTTTTCTTTCTTTGTCTTTTCACCGCGACCTTATGTTGTGGGCTATAAAACACATCTAGAGGGGGAATTTCTTCAACTCTCAAAACTATTTCGGAAGCAGGGGTAACAGGGATGTGCAATACCACTTATGTATTTGCAGTCTCTTCAACTTTAATTTCCTGAGTTGTTTTCTGTTGTGGAGTTTACAACTCTGGCGCCTGTTCATCTGTGTTGATACTTTTATTAAAATTTTCCCACTCTTCCTCTAAATCAATTACCAAGGTTTTTATTGGTTGTGCAGAGGTAGTAGGGATTTCAACTTATTTGCTTACTGAAGTTTCTTCAGCTATCTTCTGTGTATATTGGGTTGTATCCTTTACTGACTCCATGCTTTTGATTTTCCCATTTTGCGATGACTGTTGTGATTCCTTGGTAGATTTCTCTTGAGATTCCGCTCCAGAATCGATCTTAGAATTTTCTTTAAGTTCACCTTCTATAGTCACACTGGGAGTAGGCTCCCTTATTGGTTCAATCAATAATTGGTCCAATGGGACCTTTGCTAACCTCCTTTCTCTGTAACTGTAAAAATTTTCCAGATCTTCACGGTCAAAAGGTAGTTGTGCCATATGCTTCACCTCTGTGAAGGTGTTTTTATGCAAAAATATGTCATCAAAGGCATCTTCCTCATTACTGAATACTTTTATTTTCACCAGAGTGGTGAAATTTTCGACAGTGCCGAATGGGTCATATTGCCTTCTAGGGAATTTAGGTAATCGCAGAGATAACATGTTCTCTGCTTATTTGAATGCATGCCCTAGGTCGTGTAATGAAAATTCTCCACACTGTATAGGGAATGTAGGCCAGATGGCCTTTTTTATTCCTTTAATGTCTTGCTCATTCCTCCCTCACTAGTTGTTTGATAGGCTATCTCTCTAGCCATCAATTTGTCTGGAACATAGTATGGGAGGACATGGGGGGAGGTGATGTTGCCAAAAACCCTGATATATGTAAATGTTTCCTCCCTAAACCATCTAGCCACCGAGAGGATGTCTTCTTCAGCTTCTTGTGAAAATCTGGGGGCATCTCGATTATAAATCCGCTTATGAATAGGGAGCATAACTCCATGACAAATCTTGAAAAAATGTGGTTGAAAATTGGATTCCCACATGTCCTTGTGGTATATGTGAATGGGAAGTGGATTTACAACAATCCATTTCCATCCCATGATAGGGAATTCTGAACTAAAACAAATTGCTTCCATTACATAGGCGCTCATAAAAAATGGAGTTTAAACCCTCGAAGAAACACCTTTTTTCCTTCTATACTCGATAATTGTTTTTGCTAAAATGTCAGACAAAATTTCTGCCCAATTCATTACAGTTGCGTTAATAGTTGCATCTATTAATGACAACAACTCTGGTGAGAACTTAGTACTATCAGGTTTTCCAAATAGTCTACATAACATGGTCACGGCAAATCTATGAGGGGGACAAATAGACGAAGTAGTGTACATACCGTTTTTGTCTTTCTTGATTGTTTCCTCATTATTCGACCAAGCCCAGTTGTAGTTTGCTAGGTCTTCATTCTCTTTGGCAAACTTCTCCATGAACTGCCTGTTGTAGATGACTTGTGGCTCTAGTAGGTGGTACATAAGCCATAGGTTGTCTGTGGTAAAATATCCCATAACCTCTTGGCTTCTTATCTTGAATTCTCTATCTGAGATGTCGACTTCATCAATAACCCATTTAACCATGTCCGTATAAGGGATTGTTATAGACATTTTTGTGCCTAACAGCATGAAGCATGAAATGTCGATAATCTGAGGGATCCAAAGTCCCTAAACATGTTGTTCCTACCCCTAGAGGAACAAGGTCAGCAAACCACAGCACTGAAAATCAGTTCTCCACCTGAAAACACTAAAAAACAAGATGTTTTTGGATCATGTCAGCTGCTCCACTGAGCATCTGCGCTGAATGTCAACTGCTCCACTCTGTACCTGCGCTGAATGTCAAATCTAATGAAGGCTACCTGCGCTGGGCGAGATTGGCCAAGTGGCACAGTCATTCTGCAAGGTGTCAATTGCCCAGGAAGCTTCAAAACTGACACTTGGGTCAAGGAATTCGCCTTGTGATGAGTAAGAGGGTCTTGATCTCCAAGTGGAAGCAAGAATCTCCAAGTGGACTCAAGAACTGAAGAATAACTGAAGTGGGAGAGGACACTAGTCAGCTTCATGCCAGCCTCAAGCTGACTCATCCTTTCTCCAAATCTCCTATATATAGAGCTCTCTCATGAGGTCTAGGGAGGCTGGAATTTTGTGCAAGTAAGGAAGTGCTGTTGGTTTGAGTATAGAACTATTGGGTGATTTCTTTGAAGGAGGTGAAGAGGAGATTTCTTTCTACTGGGAGGTGTTGCTGGATTGGACCTATTATGGTTGTAACACTCTCAGAACTTTACTTCTTCTATTAATAAAGTATTTGAGGTTCTTCTATATGCATGTGTCTCTATGGTGAATTGATGCTTGTATATTTGATTTATTCTAATCCTTGAATCAGTTATGGATGTATGCTTCTTGTAGTTTCCTTTCTTTGTGCTTTTACAGGATCTTTGTGTAGCTGGGCCGGTGAAAGAGCAAGGAGCTAGGAGCAAGCAGCAAGAGGGAAGATTGGATCAACCATTAGCGGAAGATAACGGTTAGTGGGTTCCTTTTCTCTTCTCTCTCTCATCTCATAAAGAAGTAATCTTGAATAGCTTTGCATTCAGTTGTTGCTGAGGTACTATCACCCTTAGAGTGGGATAGGGTCATTCCGTATTGGATACATTTCCCAACAACAAATTGGCGACTCCGCTGGGGATCGTATCTTGTTGGTTGTTTGTGTTTTTGCTATTCATTTCATAAACAAAGGGAGTACCGAATCGAACTGTATTTGGATCCTTCAAATACAAAGTAGAGGGCAGCTACTCTAGCTCAGTTTCTGGGCAAGTTTATGATTTGAAGAGCTGATCCACAAGGACTCTAATAAGCTCTTAGTGATAGCTTTTCATCCTCCTTGTCATCCCTTAGTGTGTCCATGACTGATAGCTTCTGATTTGAGCAAAAACCGTGAATTTTTGAGCAATCTGTGACCCGGAAACCACCAGAAACGAAAGTTTCGTTCTTCAGTGCAGGCTGTACAAAGGCTATTTGCATTTCAGCGTAGTTCTCGAGGGGCTACCTGTGCTGAAGGTCAAACAGGCAGTGTTCCACCTGCGCTGGACCAGTCCTGCCTTGTGCTGCTGGGGTTTCCTGCTGTTTCTTGCCTTGTTTTCACTCTTGTTTTTGTTGTTTGTTACCAGTCAGTGGGCCTATCTGAAACCAATTTTCCTTGTCACTATTCCGCCTCAGTTGTATAAAGAAACTGTGTTTGTTCTTTGTGTATTTCTTATACATTTACAGTTTCCCATAACGAAAGTGAACTAGTCTTGCTGTGACCTCTTAGATCTAGACCTGTGATAAAGTGTCGTTTTGATCTTGAGAGTTAGTTTGTTTGCTGTTCATAGTTGATTGAGCTTTTGCTTTCGTCATTTGGTTTGAGTTTATATATTTCTAGTGTCGAAACAAGTAAATCTTAAGGTGTCTTTTGATTTTGGACAAGCTTGTTTGCTTTCACTTGAAATTGAATTCAAAATTATACAACAACTTTCTTTTTGCATTTCACCAACATTAAGAAAGAGAAAAGAAATACTTGCATTGTGCATGTGCATTATGACAGCTTGCATGTTGATTTAGGAAAAAATGCATTAGTGTGTGCTCTATGATCTGTGTGAAAAGGTGTTATCTTTCTTTTCCCTCAGTAGTTAAGGTTTTCAAAGTTGAAAGATTGAAAAGCTTGCTTATCATCTTAGACTGCATTTAGGAGTGTTATCATACATCTCGTGGTGATCCATAAAGGCAAACTGCTAAACAAGATCAACCTTAAAATAAATTGAATTTACATAACAACGCATTGAAACATAACGCAAACATCTAGAGGTCTAAGCTAGAGACGTGTTCCGGCATCGTTAAACGTGATATCTTAGCGTTGAGTGGTTGGGTGATTCCTCCACGGTGAAGCGATAAGTATGTTGGCATTATGAGATAAGTGTTGTCCTTGATGGCAAACCTCACTGATGACAAATCATAGTACAGAAGGTCAGCAGCAAGGAATTGATGATCAGACTATAAGAAGAAGAGAAAGTTCATACACGCAGGTTCGTTAAGCCCAAGTCGCGTGTACACGCAGGTTGGCTTCAGCAAAAGCGCGTGTATGTGGAAAAGTACCTTTGGTCCATGGTGGTTAGTCCTTGGAAGTTGTGCCTATGGTTTCGGACCATTGTGTCTCGACGGGCGTCTCGATCCCTAGTTTTGAAGTTGATGGTATTGTGTTACTATGGTTTTGGCTCTTGATATTGAGCAAGGCCTAAGGCTATATAAGGAGAAGGAAATCATTAGGCAAGTGTATCTGAAATGTCTTGAATATCTGAAGAAGTATGAGATCCAGTATGCAGGTTATGGGTTGATGATGCATTGCTTGATCTGAGATAAGGAGAGATCGGGATCAGATCTCATCGGTTGATGGAGAACTAGATCTAAGGAGAGATCGGGATCAAATGGTTTGAAATGAACTATCTTTATGATGCTTATTCTAGATCTACATACTGACGCATGTATTGTTCTATAAGTATTATGAGTATGATTGATGTCTGGTACAGCTGCAAGTTGATAGAAATTATTTTTAGATCTGTACGCGGGTTTGCTTTGATAAAAGCGCGTATACACGCGGGTTTGATTCATCGAAGTAGCGTATACATTGTAAATCTTAATATTTGAAGTTGCAGATGGATCTGATGGTTATTACAGAGTTCTGTGTCTGCTCTGTGTTCTGGTGACTGTTGTTAACAGGGTTTCAGTGATTCAGAGTTTGATGATTGTTTTGAGCTTCAATGATAGTTATGGGTCCAGTATGAAAATTGGATGAAAAGTGGCCTTACAGATTATGTGTTGTGCTTCAGTGTATCCAATCTGAAAATTGATGAAACGTGGTACCTGGAGGTGAGAAGATTGTAGGCAAGCACCTACGTACTAGTATCTAAGCTAGTACAAAAGCTAAAGGAGATCTTTGGAGCATTGTAGCAGGTAGCAGCCTGCGTACTAGTAAATGGATCGGCTAGTACAAGAGCAAAGGGGGTTGTAGCTCCCGTATTGGTATAAGACTGCACCAATACAAATATTGTAAAAGGATTTTCTTATTAAGAAGAAGATTGAGATGACTTACAGCAGGTGGTTTTCACCCACATTGGGTTTCCACCTTATATCTTTGTGTTCATGTGTGTGGCTCTTGTGTGATGTTCTGTTCTGTTATTCTGCACCTGTTTACTGTTAATATGCTTAATAATGATCTGATGCATTTACTGAAGATTAAGCTAACTGAATTATAAGATCTCTGGATATACGCGAGTTTCATTAGACACAGTAGCGTGTACACGCGGGTTCACTTAATTGAAGTAGCGTATATGTTTCTGAGTATGAAATTGAAAAGTTTGATTGATCTGATAATACTGATTCACCCCCCCCCTCTCAGTATTATTTCCAACAATTGGTATCAGAGCAGGTCCTTTGGTAGAAGCTTGATCGCTTGAAGGAGATCCGTGGAACAATGGGAAAGAAGCTTAAGAAGAAAGCTCATAAGAAGAAGAAGACATCTCAGAAGATCTATGACAGTGGGAGAGTTGATTGGGGATTAGGTATAAGAAGCTCTTCAGATTCAGAATCATTATCAGGTATGAATGTGTTATCCTCTGATGTTCCAGCCATATTTCCTTGTGAGATAGATGGAAGTGATAGTGAAACTACTGAACTTGCTCTTATGGGTGAACAAGAAGGAAATGAGATAGAAGCAGAATTTAGAAGACTAAGAAGCAAAATTAGAACTCAAGAAGATCTTCTGAACATAAAGGATGATACTGCTAAGGCTCAACGAGAGTTATTCAAGGAGAAATATCAAAAGTTGCAGGTTGAAGCAACTTCTCTAAGAAATGAAGTCAATGACAAAAACACAACCATCAAGAAACTCAAAGATAGATCCAGCTACTATGAAAATCTTGAAGCTACAATCCTCTCACTAAAAGGAGATCTTGAAGAATCAAAGAAGCAGAATACAGATCTACTCCAAGCTACTGCAAAACAAGAAAACGAAGTCACCAGCTTAAAATCTCAACTAGAATGTGCCTTCCGAGTTCGTCAAATGCAGCAGGATCTGAATGAAGAACAAGAAAAGGAGATTCTCAAACTAAGGCATCAGTTGGAAGAAGGAAGGAAAGATGGAGAAGACATGAAGAAACAATGTCTAGAAAAGGAGGAACAACTTCAAGTTGAGGTAAATATCTTGAAAGGTAAATTAGAAGAAAAGGATAAACTTTTGAGATTTCAAGATAGTACTAAAGCCTTGGATGATATTCTTAATAGTCAAAGGTCTCCTGCTATCAAGACTGGTCTTGGTTTTCATGAATCTGTTGAAGGTGAATCTAGCTCACAAGGTGAGGCAAGGAACTCTAAAGAGAAAACTAAAATGATCAACAAGGAGATGAAAGGTCAACCCCATCAACAATCAAAGAAAAAGGCTCCTCAAAGAAAATCTTTTACTCCTCCTATGAATAATATTGAATGTTATGTATGTCATAATCTTGGACATGTTGCAGCTAGATGTAGAAGAAGAAGAGTTCAAGACTATTATGCGGACAGGTCATCTCAATCAAGGTACTTTAATGGATATTGCTTTGCTTGCAATATGTATGGTCACAAAGCTGCTGATTGCTACAGGAGAAATATGAAACATGTAAGATGTTATGCATGTAACAAGCTTGGACATATAGCAAAGGAATGCAGGAACAAAGGATGGACATCACATCAAAAGGAGAAAACCTCATCACACTTGAAGATATGGAGGAAGAAGGAAGTACAGTCAGCACAATGTACTGAGACACAGCACAGCATAGACATATCAAACTCAGGGGGAGCTGAAAGTGTAAACCTTCAGTGTCCTGAATCTCATACGTAAGTTCCTTAAAGGGAAGTCGCGTATATACGCGAGTTCGACACTGCAAAGTCGCGTATATGTCAGTCTGAGGAAAAGCAGTGGGGACAGGCTCAGAAAAGGGATCTGATATGATTCAGTCCATTATTTGCTCTATTGGTTAATAGCTTCAGTCTGCTGAGGATGTGTGGAAATGTTTTGGTACTTGTATGATGTCTAGAAGTGTTTTAATCCTAACTTGAGGATGATGATGTTTTGATGCTTATGCATGATCAGATCTAACAGATGGCACTGGTTGAGGGGGAGCATATGCCTTTAGTAATTCATTGTTGGCATTATGGTTAATAATCCTTGGTGATGATTCTTATATGGCTAAATGATATATCTTGCTATTGTGAGTTGTCTATGATAAACTCTCATTTGATTCTTGGAGTTACATAGAAGATGTTCAGATCAGATTTATGGTTGATTCTTTGATGATGCATATATGGTGCTTACATGGTGATCTTCATAAGAACAAGGAGAAGTACAAAGCTTGAATACACATCTTCCTCACTTGATGATGAGTCACTTATATACTGCTGTTGTCATATGCATAAATATCATACAGTTATGATGCAGGCACTCATGCGGATAAGGATTGTTGCTGATGATGATATCAAGAATCTTTGTCAAAAGAATTTGAGCTCAAGATACATAGTGCTGATACATGGATGACTACTCAAAGTTGCTTTATTGAAGACATGGTGATGAGTTCTTATCTATATGATGATAGGTTGATCCTTACATATGTTGATTGATGCAGATGTTCCCAAGTAATGATACTTGGATCATGTAGAGCTTGATGAAATGGCTATGGTGGTTTCACACATGATACAATGTGAATGACTCTGAATTCTGTTCAAAGGGATGAATTGATGCAGACATACCTTGTTATAGGTTGATGACCTATTCTCTACAGGACATTTACAGGTTGCTGATATGGAAATTTGTGTACGCGTGTTGTTTAAAGGATATCCGCGTGCATACGCCGGTTTACAAGGGGATAGTCGCGTATATTGTGTACGCGTGTTGCGTAAGGGATATATGCGTATATACGCCTGTTTATGTGTATACAGACGCGTATATGGAGATTTGAAGGAAATCAGCAGGGACAGATGTTGGTTGCAGAAAGTCTGATATAGGTCTGACAGAGATCATCTGGCACAGGTTCAGGGGGAGCAGATAATCTTCCAATGATGCATTGTTGGCATTATCTTAAAGCTTTTGGTTCTAGTTCACATTTGGTGTTGATTTCAGGAGGAACAAAGGCGAAAGGAGAACAGAAGGATCTCTTGGTTGCTGATCTGAATGGTGATTATCAGATGCTGCTGGTGACTTTCATAAGTCTTGGTCTAGATCTATTGTCTCTATGTCATATATCTCTCTTGTGATATCTCTTTTATGGTGTCAAGGTCATGTAACGGCCTATTTTGGTTTCCCCACTATGCCTGGGATGATTGATGCAATATGATTGGTTGTCATATGTAAACTTTTGATGTATCCCCACTTGGTTGGGTGGATGAGTCAATTTTTGTATATCCTCACTTAGTTGAGAGATGGATGTATGTATGAGTCTTTGGTGATAGGAAGGTCTTTTATGATGTATAGAGTCATGTTCTTCTTGAAGAACATCTTTTGCAGATCTTGCCTACAGTCAGGAAGAGCATGAACAGCACACTTCAGCAGTACAGAGACTTGGCATGTACTCAGGGGGAGCATTGACAGATTGGTACACCTTGGCATATACAAAGGGGGAGATTATTCAGAGATTTCAGCAGGTACTCAGGGGGAGTATGGACAGTGGAATGATTCAGCAAAGGAAGAGAATATCTTGGTCCACCCTTTGCCCTTGATGTCAAAGGGGGAGAGTGATTTGGTGTTGTTGCCATCAAGTCCAAAGGGGGAGATTGTTGGCATTATGATGCATGTGTTGTACTTCATGGAAACCCTCTCATATCTCACTTATGTATAACTGGATGAATCTTCAGACGAGATATCAGATGTAACTGATGGAGGATAGCTCAAAGGAATCAGATGATGAATCTTCAGAAGAGATATCAGATGTGACTGATGGAAGAATATCTCACTTATGTATAACTGGATGAATCTTCAGACGAGATATCAGATGTGACTGATGGAGGATAGCTCAAAGGAATCAGATGATGAATCTTCAGAAGAGATATCAGATGTGACTGATGGAGGACAGCTCAAAGGAATCAGATACTAATTCTAAGTGTGACAAGTTAGCTTTGCCATCAAGTCCAAAGGGGGAGATTGTTGGCATTAAGAGATAAGTGTTGTCCTTGATGGCAAACCTCACTGATGACAAATCATAGTACAGAAGGTCAGCAGCAAGGAATTGATGATCAGACTATAAGAAGAAGAGAAAGTTCATACACGCAGGTTCGTTAAGCCCAAGTCGCGTGTACACGCAGGTTGGCTTCAGCAAAAGCGCGTGTATGTGGAAAAGTACCTTTGGTCCATGGCGGTTAGTCCTTGGAAGTTGTGCCTATGGTTTCGGACCATTGTGTCTCGACGGGCGTGTCGATCCCTAGTTTTGAAGTTGATGGTATTGTGTTACTATGGTTTTGGCTCTTGATATTGAGCAAGGCCTAAGGCTATATAAGGAGAAGGAAATCATTAGGCAAGTGTATCTGAAATGTCTTGAATATCTGAAGAAGTATGAGATCCAGTATGCAGGTTATGGGTTGATGATGCATTGCTTGATCTGAGCTAAGGAGAGATCGGGATCAGATCTCATCGGTTGATGGAGAACTAGATCTAAGGAGAGATCGGGATCAAATGGTTTGAAATGAACTATCTTTATGATGCTTATTCTAGATCTACATACTGACGCATGTATTATTCTATAAGTATTATGAGTATGATTGATGTCTGGTACAGCTGCAAGTTGATAGAAATTATTTTTAGATCTGTACGCGGGTTTGCTTTGATAAAAGCGCGTATACACGCGGGTTTGATTCATCGAAGTAGCGTATACATTGTAAATCTTAATATTTGAAGTTGCAGATGGATCTGATGGTTATTACAGAGTTCTGTGTCTGCTCTGTGTTCTGGTGACTGTTGTTAACAGGGTTTCAGTGATTCAGAGTTTGATGATTGTTTTGAGCTTCAATGATAGTTATGGGTCCAGTATGAAAATTGGATGAAAAGTGGCCTTACAGATTATGTGTTGTGCTTCAGTGTATCCAGTCTGAAAATTGATGAAACGTGGTACCTGGAGGTGAGAAGATTGTAGGCAAGCACCTACGTACTAGTATCTAAGCTAGTACAAAAGCTAAAGGAGATCTTTGGAGCATTGTAGCAGGTAGCAGCCTGCGTACTAGTAAATGGATCGGCTAGTACAAGAGCAAAGGGGGTTGTAGCTCCTGTATTGGTATAAGACTGCACCAATACAAATATTGTAAAAGGATTTTCTTATTAAGAAGAAGATTGAGATGACTTGCAGCAGGTGGTTTTCACCCACATTGGGTTTCCACCTTATATCTTTGTGTTCATGTGTGTGGCTCTTGTGTGATGTTCTATTCTGTTATTCTGCACCTGTTTACTGTTAATATGCTTAATAATGATCTGATGCATTTACTGAAGATTAAGCTAACTGAATTATAAGATCTCTGGATATACGCGAGTTTCATTAGACATAGTAGCGTGTACACGCGGGTTCACTTAATTGAAGTAGCGTATATGTTTCTGAGTATGAAATTGAAAATTTTGATTGATCTGATAATACTGATTCACCCCCCCCCCTCTCAGTATTATTTCCAACAAAGTATCAATACGGACTTGTGCTCCCACGTACCATCGCGTATATATTGGGAGACCCCTATAGGAATAAAGCCTTTATCCAATAGGAAACCGTGTCGGCCGCCCTACTGATCGCAATGCAGTGAACACAGCATTCACGAAGATCGACCACTCGTACCGTAAAACGTATTCTGTGGTTTTGCGAAAAGTTTGGCACACCCTCTGCCTAGAACTCCAGAGCAGTTTCTTTTGGCCTTTTTCAAACTCTATAACTGAAAAAGTCCATCCGAGCATTTGTCACTTCGGGCTCGTTAAAACATCGAAGGAGACTAGAGTCATCTTTAGCTTTTTCTCGACTCTTAAAAAGTGAAAAAGCAAGTTGTGTCTAAGCGTCGTTATAAAATTTATTTTAAACGGAACATAATCACCTCCTATTCCCGCGTTGATCTTAAAGTTGAGAACATGGATCGCCCCAACCAAGGAACTCCACATGATGGAAATCCTAGTCCATTCTCCTCTTGGGGAGAAGTTGGTGCGCCCCACATGGCCACATTGTCGCTTCCAGGACTGACAATTGGCCTGCCTATTTGGCTTTTCTCAACTAATGTAGTTCAGACCACCATGGTTCCTGAACAGTCGAGTCAACAGTTAGATCAGTCTAGAGCTGCCCACCAGCCTGCAACTTCCTATAACTCTTCCTCCAATCCTTCATCTTCGAATGGTAGAGCCGGAAAAAGCCAAGCTCCCATGGAGAAGAAGGAGAAGAAGAAGAAAGAGAAGAAGAAGAAGGAGCCTAAAGCGACTGGGGGAAAGCAAAAGACATCTGACAAAAACCCACACACAGCATAGACCGGGCCTAAATCGCCATGTGTCATATGTAGGGGAGACCACTTCCATAGAGATTGTCCCTGTATTCCCCGGATACTAAGGGACTGGTCACCTCGTTTGCACAATTCGGGAGCATCAACCTCTGATAGCCATGTGGATTGCTTACCGTCAACCAGCGAAAGTGAAGGTTCAAGACAAAGAGGGGGAGTAAGATCCCCCTGCAGACTGTGTGAAGGCGATCACGCCATCCACCGTTGTCCCTTCTTAGACGAGGCGAAGAGATTTTTGGAAGATCGCCCGGTTTCACCGGTAATACTTCCTCCTGGATACAAAAAACTCGTGCCAAGTCCTTCGTTGGTTGAAAATGCAGCTGGCCCGCTCAAGTGGTCAGCTGAAGCGTCAGTCATTGAAAATGAACCTACTGAATCCAGACCAGACGAAAGTCTAAAGGTCGATACGGCAGTTGACCCGGTTCTTCCTTCAGAGGTTTCATCTTCAAATGACACCCTCACTGAAGAGAATAAGGATGACACCATCCAGATTCTTTTCATCAACACAGATTCTGATGAGCATCAGGGAAATGCACCCATTCCTTTATCGCAGGAAGGAACATCGTCAGGATCGTATCCGGCCGTGTATTCGGTCCCACCACCAAGCAACCTGGTTGTGTCCTTTGATTGGAACCAACTAGGCAGACCCCGGTTACCAGCCAGTATACCATTCAGAATCATAGTCCAAATTTATAGAATGGTGATGGCTGGAACTATCATTGATGAAGGGGCATCTGTGAGTATCCTTTCCTCTATTGCTTGGAAAGCACTGGGTTCCCCAGAGCTTTTGCCTAAGATAAGAAATCTCTCGGGTTTTGATAAAGGAACCAGTCGACCGTTAGGGATCCTCCCCAATGTACCTGTTACATTGAAAGGGAAGACCGTTCAAATGAACGTGATGGTCGTTCAAGGACCCTTGGATTATAACCTACTCCTTGGACGAGACTATATATATTGCATGGGAGCTATAGTCTCCTCACTCTTTAGAGTAATGTTTTTTCCACATGAAGGAAGAATGGTCAAGCTCGTAGACCAACTTTCATTTCCGGGATCACGCATCGCAAATAGTCAAATACCAACCCTGAATGGTCTATTCACTCAAGAAATGTCTCCACCCCCAGTCCTCCTTCCCGATGAGTGCGAGTGATTCGGAAAAATGGGACTGGAACCCAGGGGGCATGCATCCTGGTCTGCTTCGGGCAGAAGAAACCCTGGGTATAAGGTAGAATTTCCGCGAAAGAATATGACTAGTCCGTACCCCGTCCGAAAGAAGGAAGAGGGGTTGTTCTGGAACAGGATTCTTTTTTCAAGGTTACTTGTTTGACAAAGGTCATTCATCTTTGTCTAAATAAGTAGGCAATACCAAAGAAAGAGATTCCTTTGCGGCAGCAAATTGTAACCATCTCTGGGTAAAAGGCAAGCCTCACCCGTTAAAACAAATGTTTTAAAGGATAAGTAGGGGCAGCCTCCAAAGAAAGAGATTCCTTTGCTGCAACAAATTGTAACCATCTTGGAGTAACCTAATGATAGACATCGTCGAAGATTATTTGGGTAACCAGAAAGAGGCAAGCCTCCCTCAATAACATTAATGTTTTTGTCTTTGAGTAGTGTTCTTCTCTTGTCGCAAGTAGCTGCTCTCTTGTCGCAAGTAGCTATTCTCTTGCGATCTTGCAAAAGATCTGTTAAAAGTTGGGCCGACGGGAAGACAAGTACCGCGTAAGACCCGTTAAAAATAACGAGAAGACAAGTATCATTAACATTAGACTAGCAAGGCGACAAGTAGCTGTGAACGCCCAAAGAAAAAACAAAGGTGGGGGAGAGGAGGGGTAGCCTTGAAATTGTATTTTATACCTGGGGGCATGCAAACCTTTTGGAGTGCAAGCAAAGAGCGGTTATTTATCTGTTTTTTAGATTAGTCGTTTCCGAACTTACATAAAGAAAGGATGTGGGGCAAAGGTCAAAATTTGCCAAATGAGGAGCATAGCTTCGTGAGATAAAGCTCCATAAAAAATAGCTATCTCACAGGAGACATTTCTTATCTTATGACTGGTATATCGAGCAGTTTTAGCGTCATAGTTCATGCTCGTTAAAAAATAAACATAAGCTTTCGAGCAGTTTTACCGCGGAATTTATGCTCGTTAAAAAATAGAAAAGCGAGATCCGAGCAGTTTTAGCGTCATAGTTCATGCTCGTTAAAAAATAAACATAAGCTTTTGAGCAGTGTTTTGGCGCATTCGAGCTCATTAAAAAATGAACCCATCTCGGTAAATAACCATTGTGATCGTAAATTTATTAGCCATAAAAGCCTTGGTCGTGTTTGCACCCGCCACCTCCATTTCATTTGGCCAATCGTTCACCTCCATATGATTGTTTACCCATTTTGAGGAACAGCTACGAAGAGTGATTTCACTTAGCCATCCTTGTGACACTGCCGTGATTGGAAAATTCCAACCTGTACCTGGAATCCGCTGCTATCCCTGTTTATCACTCGTTCCTCAAAAGACGAGTCTTCTTTGAGCTCTTTTCTCCTGACTCGTAAAATATGAAAAGTTTGCCGAGTTTTGTCTTTCCAGCTCGTTAAAGTGACCGGAAGAGCTATCCCTCCTCTAGATTTTAATCTTTTTGGACCTGAGGGATTATTACACAAAAAGGTCGAGCACTTGTTTTATTCGGCTCGTTAAAGTAATCGAAAACTCATCCCTTCTATATTGTTTTATACTTTTTCGGACTTAAGGGATTAGATGACGAAAAAGGAATTTTGGAGTTAACTTTCTGTACCTTTTCAGACTCTCTAAAATTGAAAAGGACCGAGTTTTCCTTGTTGTTAGACTCGTTAAAATGATTAAATAGCGACAAACTTGTCTTTAGACGAGAACGAGTTTCCCTATCGCTAGGCTCGTTAAAACATAGCGATGGGCTTGCCCGAAGGGCAGGTTATAGAACAAGCATATGTTATCCTCCTCAAGCTTGACAAAAATAAAGAGGTACTGGTCAGAAATGACTGGGGAAAAATTGGGAGAACCTCAAAGCTTTAATGGTAGCAAGTCGCTCTTGAACATGACACTTTGTCCTCCGTATCACATCGGGTTGGGTTGTTTCATTCACCGGTCTCATCACCATGGTCCTCGCCAAACCATCCACATTTGGGGTAATGCTACCGATCCATCACATCAGTGTCGTTATATGTTCAAGAGATGTGTTCAGAAAGAGTCAACCGTGTCCCATCCACTGCCATACATTATCCTTCATCCACCCATGATCGCCACCCTGAATCATATTTCACAGATTGTTTTCGCCTCCACTAAAATCATTAGCTCCGTTCCGTGTCATTGATGTGGGATTCATTAAGGCCCTCCTTTGACGGATCGCTTCTTGTCGACTTCAGCTCATTATCCAAGAAGTTGATCTAGGAACAAACCCCCCAGTACTTTGAAGCTTGCATGCCTCAATGGCAAGTTTCTCACTTCCGGCGACAAGTATACATCAATGACCTTCGACCAGAAGATTTTGCGTGGTGTTCGACGCCAAGTCCTTTATTCACACCACGTGAATTGTACTGCAGTACCTTGAGGGTCATTGTCATTATTGGTGATTCCTCTCGCGCTTGTTAACGGTTTACATTATTGACCGGTAATCAAGCGATGTCTTTCCATGTTCGACTTCAGCGCAATTCTCACATGGATCGACTTGTACCTAGAGTGAAGATCGAACGAGTTTGAAGACCCCGGATCTAGTTTCATCCATCCGGGCTACGATATATATTCAGGATATAAAGACATTTGTTATGTACATCATTGCAACAGATGATCATCCTACTCAAAGGATGATAATTTCAGCAGAGAATTATCTGTCTACCATCAGACGATCGTCTGTTCTATGTACCAAAATGAATTTATAAAGTTGAGCATGGGAATGCCCGCCTCAGCTAGATCATGAAAGCAGAATGAAAAAATAATGTATTGTATTGTATTTTATTACATGGCACCTCTCAGCGATTGAATGAACTTCGGATCCTCCTGATAAAGCATTTCACCCGATAAACGACCTCATACTTTAGGGGGCAACTGTTATATACATTTTTGTGCCTAACAGCATGAAGCATGAAATGTCGATAATCTGAGGGATCCAAAGTCCCTAAACATGTTGTTCCTACCCCTAGAGGAACAAGGTCAGCAAACCACAGCACTGAAAATCAGTTCTCCACCTGAAAACACTCAAAAACAAGCTATTTCTGGATCATGTCAGCTGCTCCACTGAGCATCTGCGCTGAATGTCAACTGCTCCACTCTGTACCTGCGCTGAATGTCAAATCTTATGAAGGCTACCTGCGTTGGGCGAGATTGGCCAAGTGGCACAGTCATTCTGCAAGGTGTCAATTGCCCAGGAAGCTTCCAAACTGACACTTGGGTCAAGGAATTCGCCTTGTGATGAGTAAGAGGGTCTTGATCTCCAAGTGGAAGCAATAATCTCCAAGTGGACTCAAGAACTGAAGAATAACTGAAGTGGGAGAGGACACTAGTCAGCTTCATGCCAGCCTCAAGCTGACTCATCCTTTCTCCAAATCTCCTATATATAGAGCTCTCTCATGAGGTCTAGGGAGGTTGGAATTTTGTGCAAGTAAGGAAGTGTTTTTGGTTTGAGTATAGAACTATTGGGTGATTGCTTTGAAGGAGGTGAAGAGGAGATTTCTTTCTGCTGGGAGGTGTTGCTGGATTGGGCCTATTATGGTTGTAACACTCTCAGAACTTTACTTCTTCTATTAATAAAGTATTTGAGGTTCTTCTATATGCATGTGTCTCTATGGTGAATTGATGCTTGTATATTTGATTTATTCTAATCCTTGAATCAGTTATGGATGTATGCTTCTTGTAGTTTCCTTTCTTTGTGCTTTTACAGGATCTTTGTGTAGCTGGGTCGGTGAAAGAGCAAGGAGCTAGGAGCAAGCAGCAAGAGGGAAGATTGGATCAACCATTAGCGGAAGATAACGGTTAGTGGGTTCCTTTTCTCTTCTCTCTCTCATCTCATAAAGAAGTAATCTTGAATAGCTTTGCATTCAGTTGTTGCTGAGGTACTATCACCCTTAGAGTGGGATAGGGTCATTCCGTATTGGATACTTTTCCCAACAACAGGGATTATCTCTGAGTGCGCGGCTATGCAATGCAAAAATGAGCATTTCGTCTCTAACATGGAAGCGTCTAAGGAATCACGTCCGTCAACTGTAATTTTTGTTTCCATAATCCTTGGTTGCTCCTCCTCTAGTATATTATACATAGCCTCCCATGTAGAGGTTCCTCCCTCTCTGTTGCATGTAGTATCCGTAAATAGAGGAGCCATTACTGACTTCTCAAAGGCGACTTCCTTGCCTTTCTTCACCATTGTTCTCAACACTTGGCTCTGCGGATTTTTCCTGAAAGTGAAGAACAACAGCTATCGAATACACAAAGATGAATGTAAAACCAAATAATGTAGATAGCTTGTAAAGATGATAAAATGAGTTTTATTTGAATGCACATAAGAAGATATCATATCACACTAAATGGCTTTTCACACATAAATGCAGTTATCTCTTACTAAATTCCCACTAATGATTCGTTATCCCTTAGCTTTAATGCTCATAAATTTCTGCATTGTAAAACAAGAAGAAAGCTTCTAGGGTGACAAGCCTTTGAACTACGATGATAGTGATTATGCTATTTGCGAAGCAATATCATAGATCACTATATCGCAATATGCCTTTTTTGCCTTTCTGACCTCCTACTGCGTTTCTGCGAGATGTGAGATGCAAGCTGCTCATTAGTTGTTTCAAAAAATAGCTATTTGCAAGGTTTATCCTATGTAAAAGACCCTTTTTGACTGAGTGGCAGACCTAAAACATTTTCTTATGATATATTAAGGAGTGGGTCTAGGTCTCGTTCGCATTTCGCAATATCGGCTAGCGGTAAGTATACGGTTCTCATTTGAATGCCCGAAATGTGATGTGATAAAGGTTACAATGCCATCACAGTTTCGCATCTCGCATGTTTTGCAATAACCCTTTTAAAGCAGGTCCTTTATGAATGGTGATATGTGATGCGAGACTTAAGCCTAAAAAGTTTAAGGACTTAGTTTATGTCGGATTTTATGATAGTTTTTAGCATAGAGTCCTTACTTAATCATTTTACTTGATTTTGGAGGGTTAGAAAGGTCTTTTGGTGGGTTTAATCATACTATATGTGAGAAGGTAAGTTTTTTAGTAGTTTTCTAAGAAAAGGGGATTTTGATTATTATCTTTGCTTTATTCCAAAAAATAAAAGAAATGCCTAAATGCTAAGTTTTGTTTCCTGGCTAGATTTTTTGAAGGGTCCCCATTTATTAACGTAATATTAACTACTTTTATTAATAAATGGGGGGTTGTTGAATGCCACAACAAAACTCGAACTGTTGTAATGAAATATGCTCAGAGAGAGTTGGATTTAATTATATGGTGATGATCTTGGAGATGATTTTGTATACAAAATTGCAAAGAGAAATAGGTCGAAACTGATCAAAAGAAACAAACTTATTCATTTTTAGGATGATGGTGATGTAAGTAGAGTTGAATGGGGCTATGAATCTTGCATTTTTCTGGAGTATTCCACCACTCTTAATAATTCATCACCGATAAAATCGGAACAACCTTGATAGAATTCAACAGAGAAGCCATTCACACCTAGGCATTTGTATTTTTGGAAACTATGTAATACAGATTCCAGTTATGGTTTGGCGATTTCTTTCATTAGTTCTTCATTGTCATCATCATTTATAAAGTGGAGGAAAAAGAAACCATATAGAGGATGTTGTCTATGTTTGCTCTTTCAATATTTTTGAAAACATCCTTGAAGTATGATATACCTTCCTTTCCAGTATCCTTGAAGGAAGAGGCTTTTGAGCCATCAGGCTTATTGATTTCCCAGATAGTGTTTATGGATTTTTGATGGTTTTCTATTATATGAAAATATTTTGTATTCTCATCCCTTGCCCAAAGCCATAGAGCTATGTTATTTAAATTCCATTCCTTCTCCTTCTCAAGAAGAAGGACCCTTTTTTTCCTTTTAGGATTTTTTGAGCAACTAATTGCTCATGAAGCATAGAAGAATGGTTAGTGTTTTCTACGAGATCCAGTAATGTTTCCTCAATTTCAGATAGAAGCCTCTTGTCCTAGAGTTTTTTCTCCTTTTCCCATTATGAGATAGCTTTTTTAGCTTTTTAAAGTTCTCCTAGAATTGTATCGAAGGAAATGATACTAGGGAAGGATTAAAAATAGACAAATCCTTACTGATTCTTTCAATAAGGGATGGATGGTCAAGCCAACTAGGATTCAATTTGAAGGGGCATTGATCTATATCTTTTCACTTCAAAGATGCATACATAATCACATTTAAAAGAGCATGTAACCATAAGATGCATATACATAAACAAAGCGGAAATAAAAATAAAAACCATGAGAAGTAAAGACACAATAGGTTGATAATGGAGTTCACCCAGTGTGGACTATGTCTTTGGGGTCTACTCAATGTGGGCGGGCCTCCTTTATTAATCTTCAGCAAAAATCAAATTACATGCATGTATAAAAGACACCTTATACCTCCACTTCTGGGGATGGCCTGGAAATGCACACCTCTGCTAAAGAAATGGACTACGCCAATGAATTTCTAGGGAAAAATTGTGAAAAATGACTGTAAACTCGACTCCTTTATGCTTCAGTCAAAATATAGACCCTCAGGAATCTCAAAGATTCCTTCCCACTGGTTGAATGGAATTTTTCTACTCATATGACAAATTTGACTTCACCACTATGATCCTTGCGAAAAACTAAGTAAAATGAGTATAAAGTCAGTCTAGTTTTAGATTCCTTGCGTTTTCCCTTCGTTAGGGTTCTACTCCTCAGTTTTGTACCTGCTCATGGTTCCACCTCTACATTGGGCTTTGTGCCTCTATTCCCTTTTGCTTGAATGGAAAATATGAGTTTAAATTAAAAAAACTTGGTGTTAATTTTTAAGCTTGCCTTCCTGGAAGAATGCTTGGCAGTGTTAATTTGTTGGGCTATTGGCCAATTTTAATTCTTTTTTTTTTATGGATAAAACTCGTTGGCCAAAATTTTGGGGTCACTGGGAAAATTAAATAGGCAAAAGTATCTATTCAGAACGCCCCTATCCCACTCTAAGGTGTGGCAGTGCCTTAGCAACAAACAAGGAAAACTACTTTCGTATTCTTCTTTATGAAATGTAAACGAAGAGGAAGGAGAAACTAACCTGTGTCTTGCGCTAGTTTGTTGATCCAATCGCTCTCCCCTTCGACAGCTTCCAGCGACCTGCTCCCTTACCGGCACAGCTTCACCAAGTTCCTGCAAGATCACAGAAGAGAGAAACTACACAAAGACATAGGTTTACATTCATAAATAACTTAGGATCAAATTTAAGCTAAACATGCAAATATAACAAAACATCATTGATACACAAGCATGTAGGAGAAACTCAAATAGTTTTATTGATATAATAAGAAGATCCAAGAGGAGATACAACCAAGTGAGTCCTGATCCAGCATCTACCTCCCAGCAAAGGAATCCCTTCCTCACCTCCAACAAAGCATAAATCACCCAATGCACTAATCTCAATCTCAAAACCAACAGCAATTCTCTGCAAAGTACAAAATTCCAGCCTCTGGATCTCTGGGATGAGGGATCCATATATAGATGTAAGCAGAGAGGATGAGTCAGCTTATGTTTTGACTTGTGGCTTCTCTCTGTCAGTTCTTGCTTCCACTTGGAGGCTGAGAGCCTCTTACTCATCACTGGTCGAATTCAGTGAGGCAAGTGTCATTGGAGAAGATTCTGGAAGCTTCCATTGTCTCTCCACCTCGTTGAATGACTCTGCCACTTGTCGTTTCCCGCTCAACGCACCTGGGTAGTGCATTCAAGTGTGTTGCAACGCACCTAGCCAATGTATTTGGGTGCTTTGCAACGCAGCCAGCTAGTGGAGCATCTAAATTGATCCTGATTTGACTAGTTTTGAGCAGTTTCTGGTGGAGAACTTCTGGGAGAAGCTGTCATTGGTTGAACTTGTTCCTTTAGGGGCAGGAACAACACTTTTAGGGACTTTGGATCCCTTGGTTTATGGACATTTCATGCTTAGAGCTGTAAGGCACAAAAATGTCTATAACAGTTGCCCCCTAAAGTATGAGGCCGTTTATCGGGTGAAATGCTTTATTAGGAGGATTCGAAGTTCTTTCAATGCTGGGAGGAGACCTGTAATAAGATACAATACAATACATTATTTTCATACTATTTTCATGATCTAGCTAAGGCAGGCATTCCCATGCTCAGCTTTATAAATTCATTTTTATGTACATAGGACAGACAATCATCTGATGGTAGACTGATGATTCTGATGAAGTCATCATCCTTTTGGTAGGATGATTATCTGTGCTGCAATGTTGTACATGTCAATGTCTTTATTTTCCTGAATATATATCGCAACCCGAATGGATGAAACTAGATCCGGGGTCTTCAATCTCGTCCAATCTTCACTCGAAGTACAAGTCGATCCATGTGATAAATGTTTTGAAGTCGAACATGGAAAGACATTTCTTGATTACCAGTCAATGATGTAAAATGTTAACAAGCGCGAGAGGAATCACCGATAAGGATGATGACCCTCAAGGTACTGCAGTACAATTCACGTGGTGTGAATAAAGGACTTGGCGTCGAACACCATGAAAAATCTTTCGGTCGAAGGTCATTGATGTATACCTGTCGCCGGAAGTGAGAAACTTTCCATTGAGGCATGCAAGCTTCAAAGTACTGAATGGGGTGTTCCTAGATCAACTTCTTGGATAATGAGCTGATGTCGACAAGAAGCGATCCGTCAAAGGAGGGCCTTGATGAATCCCACATCAATGACACGGAACGGAGCAAATGATTTTGATGGAGGTGAAAACGATCTGATGATACATGGTTCAGGGTGGCGGTCATGAAAGAATGAAGTATAATGTATGGTAGTGGATGGGACACGGGTGATTTCTCTGGATGACTTCTCTTGAACATGTCGGCGACACTTATGTGATGGATCGGTAGCATTTACCCCAAATGTGGATGGTATGGCGAGACCATGGTGATGTGACCGGTGAATGAAACAACCCAACCCGACTCAAGCACGGAGTGGAAGTGTCATGTTCAAGAGCGACTTGCTACCAATAAAGATTCTTTGAGTTTCTTCCCAATTTTTCCCCAGTCATTGCTGACCAGTACCTCTTTATTTTTTTCAAGCTTGAGGAGGATAACATATGCTTGTTCTATAATTTTCCCTTCGGGCAAACCCATCGCTATGTTTTAATGAGCCTAGCGATAGTGAAACTCGTTCTCGTCTAAAGACAAGTTTGTCGCTATTAATGTTTTTTAACGAGTTTAACGACAAGGATAACTCGGTCCTTTTCATTTTTAGAGATTCTGAAAAGTTACGTAAAGGTAACTCCGAAATTCCTTTTTCGTCATCTAATCCCTCAAGTCCGAAAAAGTATAAAACAATACAGAAGGGATGAATTTTCGATAGTTTTAACGAGCCGAACAATACAAGCGCTCGATCTTTTTGTGTAATAATCCCTCAGGTCCAAAAGGATTAAAATCTAGAGGAGGGATAGCTCTTCCGGTCGCTTTAACGAGCTGGAATGCCAAAACTCGGCAATCTTTTCATATTTTACGAGTCAGATGAAAAAAGCTTAAAGAAGACTCGTATTTTGAGGAACGAGTGATAAAATGGGTAGCAGCTGATTCCAGGTAAGGGTTGGAATTTTCCAAGCATGGCAGTGTCACACGGATGGCTAGTGAAATCACTCTTCGCAGTTGTTCCTCAAAACGGGTAAACAATCAAATGGAGGTGAATGATCAGCCAATGGAAAAGTGGAGGTGACGGTGCAAACACGACCAAGGCTTTAATGGCTGATAATGTTACATTCACGGTGGTTATTTACCGGAGGATAGTTCATTTTTTAATGAGCTTAAACGCGGATTGAAACACTTGCTCGGTCTTATGTTTATTTTTTAATGAGCATGAACTATGCGCTAAAACTACTCGATAATCCAGTCATATGATAAGAATGTCTCATATAAAACGGCAACATTTAGATTTTTTCCCCACATCCTTTCTTTGTGCAAGTTAGGGAACGACTAATCCTACGAGTTTAAAGGGTTAGCCTACGGGTTTAAAGGGAGGACCTAAAAATTTAAAAAATAAATAGCCGCCCCTTGCTTGCACTCCAAAAGGTTTGCATGCCCCCAGGTATAAAATACGATTTCAAGGTTACCTCTCAATTTGCAGACAAAACATTTGTTCTGTTGGGAAAGGCCTACCTCTTTCAGGTTACCAAAGATTGTCTCATTCGCGTTACAAATGAAACACTTCCTTGGCGATGTCTACCGAGATAAACAAAGGTGAGTGACAATGAGCGCCACACACATAACTTTGACAAGAGAATCTTGTTCTAGAATAACCCCTCTTCCACTGACGGACGGGGTACAGACTAGTCATATTCTCCCACGGAAACCTACCCTATACCCGAAGTTTTCCTACCGAAGCAGACCAAGACGCATGCCCCCTGGGTTCCAGTCATATCCCTCCGAATTACTCGCGCTCATCGGGAGGACAGACAGTGGGTTGAGACATTTCTTGCGTGAAGAAACCATTTAGGGATGGTATATGACTATTTGCGATGTGTGATCCAGGAAATGAAAGCTGGTCCACGAGCTTGACCACTCTTCCTTCGTGCGGAAAACACATTACTCTAAAGAGTGAGGAGACGATGGCTCCCATGCAATAAATATAGTCTCGTCCAAGGAGTAGGTTATAATCCAAGGGTCCTTGAATGACCATTACGTTCATTTGAACTGTCTTCCCTTTCAATGTTATGGGCACATTGGGGAGGATCCCTAAAGGTCGACTGGTTCCTTTATCAAAGCCTGTCAGATTTCTCATCTCAGGCAAAAGCGGTGGCGAACCAAGCGCTTTCCAAGCAATAGAGGAAAGGATACTCACAGAAGCCCCCTCATCTATGATGGTACCAGCCATGACCATTCTATATATTTGGACGATAATTCTGAATGGTATGCTTGCTGGTAAACGGGGTCTGCCTAGTTGATTCCAGGCGAAGGAGACAACTAGGTTGCTTAGAGGTGGGACCGAGTAGACGGCCGGGTACGGCTCTGACGAACTTCCTTCCTGCGATAAAGGAATGGGTGGGTTGCCCCCGTGTTCGTGGGAGTCTGTGTTGATGAAGAGAATTTGGACGATGTCATCCTTGTTCTCTCCAGTGACTGTGTCATTCGGAGATAAAACCTCTGAAGGCAAGACCGGGTCAACTGTCGCCTCGACCTTTTGACTTTCGTCGGGTATGGATTCAGCTGGTTCATCTTCAATGACAGGCGCTTCAGCTGACCACTTGAGCGGGCCGGCTGGATTCTCAACTAATGAAGGACTCGGCAAGAGTTTTTTATATCCAGGAGGAAGTCGTAATGGTGAAACCAAACGATCATCCAAAACTCTTTTAGCTTCGTCTAAGAAGGGACAACGGTGGATGGCGTGATCGCCTTCGCACAGTTTATAGGGAGATCTAGCTCTCCCTTTTTGTCCTGGGACTTCACTTTCGCTAGTTGACAGTGTGCTTTCAACATGGCTATCAGAGGTTGAAGCCACCGGATTGTGCAAACGAGGAGACCAGTCCCTTAGTATCCGAGGGATGCAAGGACAATCTCTGTGAAAGTGGTCTCCCTTGCAAATGACACATGGCGATTTAGGCCTGGTCAGTGCAGTGTGTGGATTTTCGTTAGACAACACTCATTTGCCCCCAGTCGCTTCTGGCTCCTTCTTCTTCTTCTCTTTCTTCTTCTTTTCCTTCTTCTCCTTAGGAACTTGACTTTTGGCTTTTCCAACCCCATCAAGCGAAGAGGAAGGAGGAGAGGAAGAATTAGAGGAAGTAGAAGGTTGGTGGGTAACTCTGGACTGGTCTAACTACTGATTCTATTGTTCAGGAATAGTGGTGTTCTGAACGACATTGGTTGAGAAGAGCCAGACTGGCAAGCCAATTGTCAATCCTGGAAGCGACAATGTGGCCATATGGGGTGCACCAACATCTCCCCAAGAGGAGAAGGGACTAGGATTTCCACCAAGGGGAATTCCTTGGTTGGTAGACTCCATTTTCTCAACCTAAAGATCAACGTAGGAAAAGGGTATGAATATTCCATTTAAAATAAATTTTAAGACGCTTGGACACAACTTGTTTTTTCAATTTTAAAGAGTCGAGAAAAAACAAAAGATGACTCTAGTCTCCTTCCATTTTTAATGAGCCTAAAGTGACAAGTGCTCAGATGGACCTTTTCCGTTAAGGAGTCTGAAAAGGAACGAAAGGGACTGCTCTGGAGATCTAGGTAGAGGGTGTGCCAAACCAATCACAAAACTGCAGAATACGTTTTACGGTATGGCAGTCAATCTTCCCGAATGTTGTGTTCGGTGCATTGCGATCAGTAGGGCGGTCGACACGACTTCCTATGGATAAAAGGTTTTAAGCCTATAGGGGTCTCCCAATATATACTCAACGGTACATGGGATCACAATCCGTACTGGCACTTATTGTCTCACAGTGGAGGAATCACCCAACCATCAGTGAGGACAACAGTTACCAGGTTTTACGACGCCGGAACACGTCTCTAGCCTAGACCTCTATGTTGTGCGTTAAGTACCAAAGCGTTGTTAGATTCATTCAATTTATTTTAAGTTGATCTTTCTTAGAAGCTTGCCTTTTTGGATCACCACGAGATGTAGATGTAATTCCTAAATGCAATCTAAAGATGATAAGCAAGCATTTATCTCTTTTCAACAATGAAAATCCTAGCTACAAGGGGAAAAGAAAGACACAATCTTTTCTCAAAGAGAAAAGAGCACACTCTAAATGCACTTTTCCTAAATCAAACCATACAAACTATCAATATGCAAATGCACAAATGCATGTATTTGTTTTCACTTTCTTAATATTGATGCCTAAAAAGAAAGTTGATGTACAAATTTGAATTTGCTTTCAAGTGAAAAACACAAGCAAGCTTCTTTTTCGAAATCAAAAAGGTAGAGAAGATTACGACACTTTATGATTTTGAAATAAACACTCGTTTCGACACTAGAAAGAGACAAATTCAAACCAAAGGTAAAAGTAAAAATTATAATCAACTGTCAACAACAAAGAAGCTTTCTCCTAAGATCAAAATCGACACTTACGACAGATCTAAATCTAAGGACGACAATATGACTATTTTACTTTTCAATGGAAAACTGTAAATGATGTAACAAATACACAAAGAACACCTACAGTCTTTTTGTACAAAGGAGGCGGAATTAAGGCAAAGAAAATGGGTTTTCAGATAGGTACAGACACTGATAACAGGCTGCAAAAATCAGAGATAAAACTGAACAAAATGAAGCAAAGAACCTCAGCTGCACAGGGCAAAGGGTTGATCAGTGCACCTGTTGCACAGAGAAACTGAATTGCAGTGCAGGTAGCCCTCTCGGGACCTGCGTTGAAATGCAGAACCTCTTCACAGAGCCTGCGCTGGGGCAGAAACGAGACTTCTATCCGGGTTCTGGGTCACGGTTTGCAGTTTAATCTATGGATTTTGGCCGAGTAAATGCAATCAGTAAGGTACAATTAGAGGGATGATTTAAAGGAGGACTAAGAGCTATCACAAAGGGCAATTAGAGCATTTGTGGATCAGCTGTTCAAATCATAAACAAATCCAATGGGTAGATTGAAGTAGCAGCTACTTTGCATTTGATAATGGCAAATGCAGTTCGATTGCTACTTCTGTGTTTATGAAGCAAACAACAAGAGAAACACAAACAAACTAACTAGACACGATCCCCAGTGGAGTCGCCATTTTTTTGTTGGGAAAAGTATCTATTCAGAATGCCCCTATCCCACTCTAAGGTGTGACAGTGCCTTAGCAACAAACAAGGAAAACTACTTTTGTATTCTTCTTTATGAAATGTAAACGAAGAGGAAGGAGAAACTAACCTATGTCTTGCGCTAGTTTTTTGATCCAATCGCTCTCCCCTTCGACAGCTTCCAGCTACCTGCTCCCTTACTGGCCCAGCTTCACCAAGTTCCTGCAAGATCACAGAAGAGATAAACTACACAAAGACAGAGGTTTACATTCATAAATAGCTTAGGATCAAATTTAAGCTAAACATGCAAATATAACAAAACATCATTGATACACAAGCATGTAGGAGAAACTCAAATAGTTTTATTGATATAATAAGAAGATCCAAGAGGAGATACAACCAAGTGAGTCCTGATCCAGCATCTACCTCCCAGCAAAGGAATCCCTTCCTCACCTCCAACAAAGCATAAATCACCCAATGCACTAATCTCAATCTCAAAACCAACAACAATTCTATGCAAAGTACAAAATTCCAGCCTCTGGATCTCTGGGATGAGGGATCCATATATAGATGTAAGCAGAGAGGATGAGTTAGCTTATGTTTTGACTTGCGGCTTCTCTCTTTCAGTTCTTGCTTCCACTTGGAGGCTGAGAGCCTCTTACTCATCACTGGTCGAATTCAGTGAGGCAAGTGTCATTGGAGAAGATTCTGGAAGCTTCCATTGTCTCTCCACCTCGTTGAATGACTCTGCCACTTGTCGTTTCCCGCTCAACGCACCTGGGTAGTGCATTCAAGTGCGTTGCAACGCACCTAGCCAGTGTATTTGGGTGCTTTGCAACGCAGCCAGCTAGTGGAGCATCTGAATTGATCCTGATTTGACTAGTTTTGAGCAGTTTCTGGTGGAGAACTTCTGGGAGAAGCTGTCATTGGTTGACCTTGTTCCTTTAGGGGCAGGAACAACACTTTTAGGGACTTTGGATCCCTTGGTTTATGGACATTTCATGCTTAGATCTGTAAGGCACAAAAATGTCTATAACAAACCCGTATCATGTAAGGGACCACAAGTAGTTAGCAATAATGTAATAAGCCCATGGTATTAGGTAGATGGTATTGAGGGAACCATGGTAATGACCCGTGGTACTGTATGTATGAGGCCTATATAGAGGCTAGAGACTCCCCATTGAAGGATGTCAAGGAATATTGTATGGACAAGCATATGGCTTGTGGAGTGTTCTCCTTCCTTAAGGAGTGAATGTATGGTGTTGCCCTACCTTAAGGGTTTGATATCAATAAAGAATCATTTTTATCTATGTTCAAATCTTGTTATTTTTGGTGTTTATTTACAGTTATTGGGTATATTGGTATTATTATCATATATTTTCATATCAAACCTATAGCAAGTGGTATCAGAGAACTTCCCTGGGCAAAACGGAGTATTTTTTTTTGTAGGAATTTTTTGGACGGCGAGTTTGCAGATCAGATCTGTATGTTTTGGTGCAAAATATGTAGAATCTAATTGTAGATCCGAGTTTTTGGTGAAAAAATACCCAATTAAAAATAAAAATTCGGCCGAATCAAAGTTTGAATGAGGGAGATATTTCTGATTTAACAATCAGCTGTGTTGCAGACATTTTTTAGGGCAGCGAGTTTGTGGATCAAATATGTACATTCTGGTGAAAAATATATAGAATATAATTGCATATATGGGTTTTTTGTGAAAAAATACCCAATTTGACAAAAAACATCGACTGAATCGGAGTCCGAATAAGGGAGATATCGTTGATTTAAAAATCAATTGTGTTGCGGAGATTTTTTGGAGCGGCGAGTTTGCAGATTAGATCTATATGTTCCATGGAAATATTTGTAGAATCTAATTATAGATCTGATTTCTTTGTGAAAAAATACCCAATTTCAAAAAAAGAATCGATCAAATTGGAGTACGAATGAGGGAGATATTGTTGATTTAAAATCGGCTCTTTTTCAGAAATTTTTGTGAAGGCGGGACAACGGCAGTGCGAATCTGAAATTCCAGTGCCTAGATCAGAATTCGATGAATATTTACAAATTTGATGGCTTGAATCTGGAAATATGGTTAGCACAAATGGAACAGTGTTTCACTCTAGAGCACATTGTAGATGATGAAACTAAACTAAGTGTCGCCGCCATTTACTTGGACCAAGAAAGATGGCAATGGTGGCAATGTCATCAAAAATGATATCTAAGGACAATTAATTGGCAGATATTTCCAAAATCCATTTGTGACCGCTTTGACCCTAAATCTAATTTTTTGGGTCCTCTTACTAAGCTCAGGCAAACCGACACACAACCTAGCAAAGATTTTATTTTTACAGGAAAGAAGAAAACCAAGAAACCTAAAGGGTTATTTTCTGCTGGTATATCCTTATTGCAGGTTCATGGATGTATTTAGAAGGAGAAAATCATTGTGTCTATGAATCCTATTTGAAAGAAAAATCTTATAAATGTCAATTTGGCAAAAAAATTGCAAGTTCCAGCAAAACAAATGGAGCACACACAGGTTAATAATTAGGAGGTGCAAGTTTATAAAGATTTGAAGCTTTCTATGGATAAGTATGTGTTGCATTGTGATTTTTATACTTCAGATATGGATAACATGGATGTTGTTTTGGGATATCCATGGATGGAATCTTTGGGTACTGTCAATATTAATGTGCAGAAGAAATTCATGAAACTCTGGTATAAAAAGAAGAAAATAACATTGCAAGATATTTCTATTAAGACCCAAGTGGAGACTATGGAGGCAAAAGCACAAATCTCTAATGACACTGACACATCAGATGATGAGCCTTTAATGGTCGAAAACCAAACACAAACATCAAACCAGGTACCAGAAAAACAGGGAGCATCCAAGGAGGCTGAAGCAGAAAATATTACAGGTACTGATACATTAGATGAGGACTTAGTGGTTGAAGTAATATTGGAAGATAAGAAACAACAGCAGGCACCACAACATGTACCAGCTACCAATCAGGCTCCATTAGGTGGTGAATTAAAGAAAAAGACACTGTTGGTTAAAACTTCAGCATATCACCACCCACATCACCCCGCAAGAAAACAACCAACAAGATGGCAACGAATTAGCCACAAGGACAACAACCCCTGCATGATAGATAGAGAGGAGCAACGATCCACCTACTACACATCAACACAGAAGAGCCACCAGGGCCAACTTCAATCTCAAGCGAGCAAGGCACCAGCTAGATCGAGGGTTCACCTTTCTCTTGGATGGCTAGATGCACATGCATGGTACCAGTGGACTACTCTTTTGAGTAGATCTTATTATTTATGTTCTTAGTATGTTTCGGGGATGAAACATGTTAAGGGGGGTGGAATGTAGTATACCTAGGGGGGATAATATGGGATATAGAGGGAGGTACCCAAGGGAATAATGTAATAATGGGATGGGCCATAGTAATAAATAAGGTGGTTAACCTGTACCATGTAAGGGACCACAAGTAGTTAGCAATAATGTAATAAGCCCATGGTATTAGCTAGATGGTATTGAGGGAACCATGGTAATGATCCATGATATTGTATGTATGAGGCCTATATAGAGGCTAGAGACTCCCCATTGGAGGATGTCAAGGAATATTGTATGAACATGCATATGGCTTGTGGAGTGTTCTCCTTCCTTAAGGAGTGAATATATGGTGTTGCCCTACCTTAAGGGTTTGATATCAATAAAGAAGCATTTCTATCTATATTCAGATCTTGTTATTTCTGGTGTTTATTTACAGTTATTGGGTATATTAGTATTATTATCATATATTTGCAGATTATAACTCCTCTAGAGGCAATCCATTTTCAAATTTAAATATTTTGATCCAAAATATTTTCTCAAATGAGGAAGTGATCAAGTCGCTTAGTTATGTATGCAAGTTGTGTCCTATTATTCATCCAAGTGGGAAGGATTTTTGCAAAGAGGACACCCACTAAACTAACGTTCTCAATATTTTCTAGAAAATAATATGCCAGGGTGTCAATATTAGCCGAGGGTCCCTAGACTTTAGATTTTCCTAGTGTGAATTTAAATGTCCTCCGAGACAGACAATTTCTAATCCAAAATAAGGAAAACTAAATATAATTTTCCAGAATAGCTTCCTGTCCAGGTATGGACTATATATTTAAGTTGGTAAAGGAGAAACCATTAAACCTATAGATAAAATTTGTAGTTAGACAAGACCTAAAGGCCCATGCTAGCAAACAATGGAGAAGGACATTATTCCATCCAATAATCACACCTCCAAAACTCCCAGTGATGTCAATTAATGAAAGGACTAGGAAGGAAGGATAGGTGACAGAATGGACTCCTCCTTAGGTCCATCAATCACCATTTCTTGAAGAAAATTAATATGAGCAAAGAGGGTGATCCGGATTTAAATAGGAACGCAACACATTACAAATATAACCATAAATACAGAGATGCAGAAGAAATAATGTTTCATTTCATTAATGTAAAATACTAAAATATGCTTACAAATAGAAATGGAAATAAACCAGCTAGGGCGATGGTAGCTTATCTCTGAGAAGAGATGTGGTGGCTACATGCCTCTGAACTGTGTTACAATGAGGCTCAAAGGCCTATTTATTTTTGAGAAATAATGGAAAATCCTAAACATCCAAAAACCTAACCCTAGGAGATGAAGCGCCACAATATGGGCCCCATTTTGGATAAATTGGTACATCAACTTCCCGTGGTCATAACTTTGGCATACGATCTCTGTTTGACACGCACAATAGCTCGTTAGAAATATCTATCTGAGGACTACAACTTGGGAAAGAGAAACATTAACTCATGGACCCATGGACCCTTGTTTCTCTTATATTTCCAAAAAAACGTCATTTAGGGCCTCAAAACGGCTCCGGAAGTTCAAGGCCCGAAAAACTGCTAAAAATAGTAAATTGTGCTACAATCAAGGAAACTGAAAAACTGATAGAGATAGTTGTGGGGGTCTAAGTAGGATAGGTGGGTGGCCACCAACATCCACCTGGATCATTCCTCCCTGCTTAGGAAGTAATGGTGCCCATTGCGTTGAGTTCCTCCATGAGATGAGGAAACTTCATCTGAACTTGGTCCTGGGTGAGTTGTTCTGCAATCTCTGTTGTGTCCAGTAATGGTGGGAAGCATGATCGATGATGGTCCACATTGAACACTTGGTGCAAGCGAAGAAATGGGGGAATGTTGTGCTCCAAAGCATTGTTTCCCATAGCCTTGGTATTGGTGTAAGGACCATGTCGGAGTGGTCAGAGCTTCTGATGGGCTCTTGTAAGGTGTTCTTTCTGCAGAAGAAACCAGACTTTATTGCCCACCTGAAACTTGTGTGGTACCCCTGTGGGTGAGGAGAAGTTGTTCCTATGTTCTTTCATGACCATATCCCGATGTTGTTGCTGCTGTGTGGAGGAACCCTTTGTGGGGTTCATAGATGTGGCGACGATCTTCCCCTTACATTGGGAGCGAACTAGACATAAAATGAATTTCCTAGTCTGGGAGATGAGCTTACTACCTTTTTAAGCAGTGATCAAAGAGGTGGCGGTAGGTGGGGCTACCTCCTATATCTTGTATAATGAATTACCCAAAGAAATAATAACAGCGCGAGGCCTTGACTCATACACAGCATGTCTCCTCCACAAGTATGGTTGGCCCAATAATACATCACAAACATCAAGAGGTGCAAAATCACACAATACCTCATCTGTGAAGGGCTTGATGTTGTAGGGAAGGTGGCACTGCTGGCAGACTCAGAGATCTCGTCCTTGGTGAAGCCACCCGATACTATACAGTTGTGAGTGTGGTGTAGTCGTTAGGCCCAACCACTTCATGACCTTTGCTGAAATGAGGTTCTTTTGGCTACCATTGTCGACAATGAATTGCAGTGGCGAACCCTTCACCCACATTTATGAGTGGAAAATATGGTCCCCCTCCTTTGGATCTTCAGGCTCATCCTTCTGGATCTTGGCAGTGGCAACAGTGGTGTTGGGCTCCGCATCAATGATCTGCTTCCCTTTTTCATTCCCCTTGTCGAGTTCTGACTCAAGGTTGGAAGATGCATCTGATTCTGAAGACTTCAACTCAGCCACCAGCAACTCCCTCATCCGGCACTCACTTGTGTTATGAGTGGGGCTCTTATGGAACTCACACCACTTTCTTGTGTCCTTCTTTGACTTCGTGGTGTTGTTCTTTTCTTGCGGCTTTGAAGGGTTGACTTGGGTCACCCTGCATTGGCTTTGTCCTTTGTTCTTCAAATTCGCAGATCCAAAGTCTCGCTTCTTTTGTTTAAAATTCTGCTCGATTTTGATAGTGTATCGATACATTGTGCCGAGCGAGGAGATGTTCAGGAACTCCATCTCATCCTAGATGTACCTGTGTAGGCAGCTACGATATTTGAGTACCAAATGCAGCTCAGAATCCTTGATACCCAACTATGTGCGAAGGGTATGAAAAATGTTTGTGAACTCTAGCACATCTTGGTCCCTTCCCTGCCGCAACGTGGTCCACTTTATGTATTTGTCCTCATAGCTTTTGACAGGGTAGTACTGCTCCTTGATGGCATCCCGAAATGAATTCTAAGTGGGTGCGGCTGAAAATAGTGAGGCCATACTTTCATCCTTCTACTCACAGTAGGTTTCCCACCAGTCCTTGATGTGGGGGGCTGCTTTGAGAAGAGCGAAAATAATATTTTCCCGACTGGAAAATCAATGAACAGAAAAATTCCCTTCTAGTAGATTTAACCATTTATCTACAACGTCTATGTCTATCTGACCCGCGAATATGGGGATTTCAAAATTAACTTGTACCTTAAAGGGTGTGGCATTTCCAGAGTAGCTGTTGGAAGCCGATGGGTCGCCTCTGGGTAGCCGCTGAAAGATTTGGGCAAAGTTTTCCATCATTGCGTTCTTTTGTCGCTCGAGGGCTTCTTCAAGCAAGATTCTGATAAGATCCCCTACCCCCTCGTCTTTCTTTTCATCCGCCATGGGAGGCCATCGGGATTTCCGAGGCTAGTCTTGCAAAGGTTCAACTAGTTCAAGCCCTAACTCCTTATATCCCGACCTCGTTGGGGAAATGCAAAGAAAAACAAAGAAAGAGCAAACCACTTTGATACCACTGATCCAGATTTAAATAGGGACGTAACACATTATAGATATAACCATAAATATAGAGATGCAACAGAAATAATGCTTCATTTCATTAATGTAAAATACTGAAATATGTTTACAAACAGAAATGGAAATAAACCAGCTAGGGCGATGGTAGCTTATCTCTGAGAAGAGATGTGGCGACTTCATGCCTCCAAACTATGTTACAATGAGGCTTGACCCTAAACATTCAAAAACCTAACCCTAGGAGATGAAGCGCCAAAATATGGTCCCCATTTTGGGTAAATTGGTACATCAATTTCCCGTGGTCGTAACTTTGTCATACGATCTCCGTTTGACATGCATAATATCTCATTAGAGAGATCTATCCAAGGACTACAACTTTGGGAAGAGCAACATTGATCCATGGACCCATGTTGCTCCCAGATTTCCCAAAAAACGTCGTTTAGGGCCTCAAAATGACTATGGAAGTTCAGGATCCAAAAAGCTGCTAAAAATAGTAAATTGTGCTACAATTAAGGAAACTGAAAAACTGATAGAGACAGTTGTGGGGGTCCAAGTGGGATAGGTGGGCGGCCACCAACATTCACCTAGATCAGAGGGAGGAGATCAAATGCTTTATGGCAAATTTTTTTTGTAGGGTTGGATAGACCCCTTACATTCAACAAAAGAACCCTCATTCCACATATTTTCCCATTCCTATTTCTCTAAGTGCCCCAATGAAGGATTTTTGTTTCCCTTGCTTAACACCAAATGAATATTGGATCACGGTGAAGAATATAAAATACTTCCTTTTTTGACCAGGTCCCTGGGTCATCTAATCATCTATAATGCCTAGTTCACCACTAGATTCTAGTTTGAAAACCCCTTTGGGGAGGCTACTCTCATACAAACAAGAGGAAAGTGACTTGAGATTATAGGGATGTTTTTCAGGACCAACAAGTGGAGGGAGGAAATGGTCCTCAAAGAGGAGAGAAAGGTTCGAAATGGGGGACAATGGATTTGAGGAAGAAGGAGAGTTATAAAAGGTAATGGAGGGAGAAGGAAGGGGAAAGAAAAGATTGCAGAGATCCAAAAGTAGGCAGGAGCACTAAGACAAATTTTGAGAAATGGGATTTATAGATTAAAGGAAAAAGAAGAAGGGGGAATGAGTGTAGACATACCCATTGAAGAAGCCATGGAAACTCGTGAGGGAGGAACCACATCTCTTCGAGTCTTAGCTGAGGTTGCAACAAGTGTGCCTTGGAGTGTCTCCATAAGAGCTGACCCTCGACCATCCAAAACAAAAGTAGGGGCAAAGGCATTTCCCTTTGTATTGGTACCATTTGTGTCCATGTTATGAGCCTCAGCCATCCAAAACAAAAGTAGGGGCAAAGGAATTTCCATTTGTATTGGTACCATTTGTGTCCATGTTATGAGAGGGGACACTATCTGATTCAAACCCATTATTAATTTTTGGATCCATTTCCTTTTCATTTTTTCATTGGGGAAATCTCCTCCCACATGATGGTAGGAATGGCAACTAGCACATTTGTGTAGAAATTTTGAATAATATGACACTTATTCACAGAGATTATCCTGATTATACACTATTGCGGATTACATACATAATACATAACCTCCTCTACGTTGGTCATCAATTTAGCAGCATTAAAAACCATGAAACATCAATCGCATGCACACATTAACACAGTATGTAACCCGGGGAAAGCATACAGCTGAAAACCCCACACTATCTATATATTATAATGATAAATAACATGTAATAATACATAGTACAATACTCCTCACAAGTACTCAGTACTATCTCCACCTGTTACACACAAACTAGCTCAGATCTGATGCCTCAAATCTCCTCCATTGTTTGCCTGCCTCCACTACGCAATCCTGCAAGAGAATCAATCACTCTGTGAAATCGAATTCCTTTGGTTATACTAAGCAAGCCTCATGGGCAATCTCCATCCATGCATGTGCAAATCTCATGCACAACTATAGTCACAACTAATAGTAATCTCAACCTCTAACACCTGTCTCCACTAAACTATACATGCACTGAGTTAACTGATGTATTTCTTTAGTTGCTTTATGAGTTAATAATTAGTGAATTAATTAATATTTAATTCACACAACTCATCACTAGTGTATTCTTTAGTTAGACTAAAATACAACTAATTCAACCAAGTCAAACTAAACACAACTCCATCAACTCCACAATCAACTCCACTAAAACTCAACCACATGAGTTCTAACTGAAGTCCTGCATGCAATAGCTCAACTGACCCACAAGAAAAGCGTATTTCCTTCTGACAGCTGCATGTGCCACATATGTAGCTCAAACTGAAGTGCTCCAAGAGGATAAAATAATGTTTATATTCCAAATATTATTATGAGACAATAATATTTGACTGTTCTATTTTTAGACTGGCCGTCTAAAAATAGAAACCGCACATATGTCTAAAAATAGACTTTGCGCCAAAAATAGCCTGCGGGCCCACTTAGTGAAGGCGACTTCTTTCCACTAAGCTCCATCATCTTGTTGCATTCTCAACACTCCCTCTCAACAAGATATGGATTATCAGCAACCCCTATCCTGCCTCAGTGGTATTCGAATTTGCTCCCGGTGAGTGCCTTCGTCAAGATATCAGCATCCCGACCCTCCGTTGGAATGTATGAAAGTAACATGATTCTCCGCTGCACACAATCTCTGATATGATGGTACCTGATGTCAATGTGCTTAGATCTATCATGAAATACTGGATTAGCCGAGATTTTAATGCAACTCTGTTTATCACAGTAAATCACAGTAGGCTCCAAGTAAGAACCTGTTGTGGTCACCAACAACCCCCCTCTTTGTTTGATATTAGTAATAACATCAAGCAAAGGGGGACCCTTAACCAAAAAATCCAAAAAATATTTTTGTTTGAAAAACCTTTTGTATTAACTCCCTAAGAGCTATATCGCGTCGCAAAGAAAAAAGGAGCGCTTTCCCAAAGCGCATAAACACACTGAGGAGGAGTGATGCGAGAACTCATTGCATCGCGTGCATTAAAGGCGCTCAAAAGGGGAAAACCTAAAGAGCCGCCGACGGCCGATATGCAACGTCGCACGTCGCAATATCGCATAAACAACACAAAGTGACAAAGCGAAAAACCTTGCGACCTTGCGATATTGCGATATGCGATCTGCGACCATGCAAAGCTGCGACCTGCGATCTATGGTGTGCGACAAATGAGACCATCAATTGTTGCGATACCACTTATTTACATCGCAATCTTCAATGCTGCGATGCAAATCGCAGAAGCCATTCGTCGCAGGCATTCCTCGACATGATCTGTGAGCCTAAAATTAGGCGCTCACCTTACGGGAAATTAATGATTGTACGCCTGTGTATCCAAAGATGATTATGTTGCGTTTTTCGAAGAGTCAAGTCATAATGGGTGACATGATTATGCATTCATTAGAACTTAATTTCTTTCATGTCAATCTTTTCTTCTGTCTCTTTTCATTTACGTGAACTATAAGTCAGCAACTGATATAAGTCTATATGCAGGAAACATCTAAGGAAAAGCACCAGAACTAGAAGAACAGAGAGGAGATGACTTCGCAGATGGATACCGCATACAGCAGGACCGCGGATCCTAGAGTATCACTCAACAAATGCTGATGGAAATAGGCTATCTAGGACTCAGAGTCAAAGGTGCACAAAAGCAAAAGCGTTTATGAAAGATCCTGAGTCCCAAATTGGGTAAAGCAAAAAGAAAAATGCTTAAGGGGAAAGACGTCTCAGAAAAGCCTGGAACAAAGAATGGAAACAAGTTGCAATTGAGAAAATCGCTCAGGCAACAAAATCCCCAGCTCATTGAGTCATTCGCACGGCCGGAAACCGAAATAGCAACAGCACAATCAGTTTGAAAGAAATCTGAGTTGTACTAAGTATACACGCCGTGAAGACACTCCTCCAGAAGAACACTTTCAAAAATATCTTCTAGTTTGTCTGAAAGAGGTGCCAGCTCTTGTTATTTCTAATTTTCAAGCTTGAACAAAAGGAAAGGACAAGCAGCCGACTCTTTCACGGCGAACAGCGCATCGCTTACAGCACTAAGGAGCAGATACAGAAATGGTTAGAAATTAGATTCAGTTTTTAGAAATAAATTTGTTTTAGTAAAAGGGCGGTCATTTGAAGCCGTTCCCTAAATTTGTGTAATTAAAATTAGCCGGTTAGTAGTATTTAACCCTTCTCGTTGCATTGGAGACGGGTCCGGAAATTTGTCAAAAAACTTGTCCTCAGAACATGCACTTTTGCACCCACGGAGGGGGTTTTTGATGAATGGACGGATCAAGATTTATTTATGTTTGAATTTTAATACCTGCTACTGATGTTGCACTTCTGTACTCTTAGTAGGCATTAGAAGTAAGTAGAAATAGATCATTATTGCTTCAGGTCTATGAGTATAAAGTCAGTCATAAATGGTACTTTTATCTCTTGACGAGTTTCTACTTGCATTCTTAGAGTAATATACAGCTGATGTTGTTTATATGTTAACGTATGAATGAGTGGACTACCATTTAGCACTTTTGTATGGTGGAGTCATTGATTTATGCTTAATACATGAATAACTAATTATGCGATATGTTGTTCACAACCATTTTGTTTAACTTCTTATGCAGGATGGTTCATCTTAATTGATTTATATTCTCATAATAGCTGAATAATCTTCATTACCAGTTATTGTGTGAAATCTTTCTAGATCGTATAATGGAAAAAGTTCTATCCCAGGTTAGCGTAGATTAGATGTGTTGTTCTTAATAGATTAAAGTAGTATAAAATTCAGTCTCAGAGTTTAGAACTAGATTAGCTTAGAAATAATTCCATATATTCATTATCAAATTCTACACACACACATCACCAAACTCTACACACACACACCCCCTTAGAACGGGAAGTTGGTCCCGTTATCCCCAGTCGGACCCGCTACACCAAACGGGTACGGAGCCGCCAACCAGGTTCCCGACCGGGTGGGTATCCCCCTTGTTGTTGACCCGATTTCAGGGCCCTCAACATATTTGGCGCTAGAAGGAGGGCACGAACTATGAATGGCACCTAAAGAAATATCAAAATACCATTCTGAGAGTAATACACCCTCATCAACTCCCTCGACTTCTCCAACACGGTTAAACCCGGAATTTGAATTCGCTCGAGTACCTACCACTGCTACATATTCGAATATATCAGACCAATCTATCATTGATCCCCCTGAAATTCGAACTTTGATTCATAAACTCCAGGGATTTTCTATTTTTAACCAAAAATCTGATAAATCTAAAAGCAGCGTGACTTCGCAGTACAACCCTGCTCATCCCCTTACCAGATCAAAGAGTGAAAAATTTGGCATACAACCAAGTGAACTCTCTCTCCCTACCAGGAAAAGAGCAAGGAAAACACCACCAGAGTCTGACAGTCAGACTCCTTCATCCACTTCGTCCATATCAACTCCCTCACCACGAAGTCAACCACCCACTCTTTCATTCCAACTCACTCACCCATCTTCTACAAACCTTCCTCTTCAAACATCAAAGATCTTAATATCTTCATCTTCTCAGCATCAGGGATCGTCTTCTGCACTTCCATTAACTAGCAGCTCAACGATGGCCTAGTCTCCATGGAACAATCCTGGGGCGGTTTTAATGCCTCCACCCCTGAGCCCTATACCGGCCTATCCTGAGAAATGGCTGCCTAAATTCAACCCGGAAGCAGGCATGCTAGCCGAGGAACATATCAATAATTTCATGTTTTCTGTTAATCTCAACGGAGTCACTAACGAAGACGCTGTTGTCCAGCTTTTCCCTTATACAATGCAAGGAACAGCCGGGTCATGGTACTTTTCGTTACCTTCCGGATCCATCACAAGCTGGGACATTTTTCAAAGTCAGTTCCTCACCAAGTTTGGTGATGACAGATCCACGGCGACATTGATCAATGACCTATCTAATCTTAAGGCTGAGGCTAGAGAACCCATTAAAGATTTTAACTTACGGTTCAATAAGATCCTCAACAAAATCCCCGCTGCCTCACAACCCAGCGAGGAAGTAAGATGTGAATGGTACATCACGGCTTTACCTCCAAACCTGACTATCTTCGTAGATAGGGCAAACAAGAGCACCTTAGTTGACAACTTGACAGAAGCATTAGTAGTGGAAAAACGCGTGGTAGCCCTAGAAAAGAGATCCGCTATAGAAGAACGCAAATCTAAGAAGATCTCTTTCAAAGAAGACACCAAGAAAAAGCAAATGAAAGATCCTTTCGATTTGGAAGGATTACAAAAAGTGTTGAAAGCCATGTCAAATGAGATGATTGATATTAAGAAACAAGTAGCAGAGACTTCTTCGAAAAAGCCCTTTAGGACTTTTAAAAGAAATCCTCCCATGGAGGTAAGACCACCTAATGTTGTCTCAAACATTGAATCTGAAGAAGACGAAGAAGAAGAGAATACCACTGAAGGGCAGACCGACGAGGAAGAGGTCGTAGAACTACAAGGAATGTGGGACTTCATCCTCCCACAAGAAGAGGATCAAGAAGCATTGCCTATTAGCACGAGAAGCAAAAATCAACTTGATCCTCCCCTAACTACCCCAAAACAAAAGGGTGCAAGCCCTGCAACAAAAGAAAAGGTCACAACAAAAAAGACAACTACTAAAGCGACCCAGTTTAGCCCAGTCCAATCTGATAAAACGCCTCCATCAAGAACACTAATAGTGTCGGATGAAATGGAGTATAACATCATTGATGACATGAAGAAGACTAGGGCTAATATCACTCTGTATGAATTGAGTAAATTGAAACACCAGCAGAAAATAATGATGAAATAATTACATGCTGTGCCTACTACATCTTTACCTACAGTTGTAGCTTCCCACAATCTGGGAAGGCCTCCAACCAACACGATCAATAAAATTGATTCAAATGACATCGCCTTGATTGGAGGAAGATCAAGATCTCATACTCCTCCTTTTCTTCTCACATATGAAATCTTCAACAAAAACGTGCACAATTGCTTGGTCGATTCTGGTGCTTCAACGAATATTTTACCCAGGTCAATATGTGCCAAATTGAATGTGCAACCTCAAAAATCCGCAGTACGTATAGTTCAACTTGATCGATCCCAAGTCGAAGTGATCGGTGAACTCAATCAGGTGACCATAAGATTGTCGTCTAACCCAAAAGTGTGTCAGGTTATCGACATTCTAGTAGCTGATATCCCTGAGTTCTATGGTTTGATTCTTAGCAGGGATTGGTCGGAAAAACTCCACGGATATTTTTCAACTGATTGGTCGCACATGTGGTTACCATACAATGGTAAACCAAATCAGATAAAGGTTGAACGAGAATTGCACCAAAAATACATAGTGACAGAACTGAAAGGAGAAAATGAAGCCATAACGTACAATAGCAGCATTGTAGGCAATTACGCAATAGATTCTTTCCTAGGTAATTTCAATGCTCATATTTCACCATACTTAGAGAATTCAGTTTTATCCCAAGTTGAAAATTTCTCCCAAACTGATGACTCAAAATGTTTTAGTTTTTTAGATAATTCTGTAAATACATCTTTATTTTGGAAATTATATTTTGACGGATCTAAATCCAATGAGGGAGCAGGAGCAGGATGCGTTCTGATTAACCCAGACGGGAACAAGATTATGCTCACATGCAGACTTGAGTTCCATTGCACGAACAACACAGCGGAGTACGAAGCCTTGGTTCAAGGCCTATACAAAGCAATCGGATTAAACGTTAAGTATCTTCAAGTCTTTGGAGATTCGGAGATCGTCGTAAAACAGGTACGTAACACCATACATTGCCTGTCAAGTCATTTAAAGCATTATCAATCATTAGTTCAGGATCTCACTGCACATTTCGTAGCATTCAACATCTCGTCAATTCCAAGAATTCAAAATGCGAGCGCAGACCTGTTAGCTAACGTAGCCTCTAGACTTATCCCTTCTGAAGATTTTAGTCCTGATAGGTTTTCAATAGAATTAATCTTTAGACCATCCATCCCTGACAATATCACCAATTGGAGAGTGTTCAACGACGATCCTGACATCGTAAATTTCCTTACTTCTGAAGGATCCTACTCAAATCAGATAATCGACAAAGACCATCATGATCATCAAATACAACAACATGGCTCTGACAATGCTATACCGAAATCGGTGGTCAAGCTAGAAGATTTATATGATTTGAAAAGTCGGTTTAAAAGGTCCGCCAATGCTAAACTTTGCAGTTCTACCCTGAACTATGAATTAATAAACCCAGGGACCGATCAGAAGCCACAAAACGTTAACTTAGGTCACGGCCTAGCCCCTGAAGAGAAATCAGCATATATCTGTCTTCTGAGACAACACAAAAACGTTTTTGCCTGGAATTACGATGAGCTAAAAACATACAACACTTCTATCATTCAACATGTTATCCCTATGATTGACAATGAAAAACCTGTCCAGCAGAAGCTCAGAAAAATACACCCTAACCTAGAAAATCAGATAAAAACTGAGCTTAATAAGTTGTTGAGAGCCAGAATAATTTTCCCCGTAAGGCATTCTAAATGGGTATCCAATATGGTGCCCGTTAGGAAGAAAAACGGAGACATTAGAATCTGTATCGATTTCCGAAATCTCAACAAAGCCTGTCAGAAAGATAACTTTCCCCTCCCACCTATGGAGCAAATATTACAGGCGGTAGCAGGCTCAGAATTAATGTCATTCCTGGATGGATTTTTAGGATACAATCAAGTACTGGTGCATCCCGATGATCAGTTAAAGACTACGTTCCGAACCAAATGGGGCACTTATGCATATCGGAAGATGCCATTTGGTCTGATCAATGCCGGAGCTACCTTTCAGAGAGCCATGGACATCGCGTTTAAAGGGTTAGTCAATAAATCAGTAGTGATTTACCTGGATGATATAACAGTGTACTCCAAAAAACGAAACAACCATCTCAAAGATTTGAAGCAAATTTTTCAAAGATGCTTGAGGTATGGGATTTCGCTCAACCCAAAGAAATATTTCTTTGCATTAAGCGAAGGGAAATTGCTCGGATTCATAGTGTTGAAATTTGGTATTCACATAGAACCTGACAGAATCAAGGAAATTTCTGAAATATCCATACCTCATAACAAGAAAGCCATGCAATCCTTCCTTGGACAGATCAATTTTGTCAAAAGATTTGTCCTAGATTTTTCACGTATTATTTCTCCCTTACAAAATATGATAAAAAAGAATTCAAATTTCAAATGCGGTCTAGATGAGCACGAAGCGTTCAACTTAATCAAACAAGCTATCATCAATGCTCCATCTTTGGCCACCCCAAATTTTTCGGAATCTTTTACCTTATACACTTTTGCCTCAGAGAAATCCTATGCCGCGATTTTGACCCAAGCAAATCAAGAGAAAGCGGAGGCTCCAATCGCATTCTTTAGCTCGAACTTACAAGGTGCTGAAATTAATTACTCAGACGTAGAGAAACAAGCATACGCTGTTTTCAAAGCGATCAAATATTTCAGACCTTTCTTGCTTAAAGCCCACACTAAAGTCGTAGTACCGTTTCCGGCGGTAAGAAACCTTTTAGTGCAGAAATACGTGGGCAAAAAGAGAGCTAATTGGATTACCGCTTTACAAGAATATGATCTCGAGATCAAACCAGCAAACATCGTAAGAGGTCAAGGCTTCTGCAAGATGTTAGCTAGAGCATCGCAAATCCCGGAGAACTCATCTGAAGAGGTACAAGCGTATGAGGTAAGCCTAAACGATGCAGAATCATCATATGTTGACACCATTTATTTTCTTAAGAACGGGTATGCTCCATCACGTCTGGATCATACCAAGAAAATAGCTCTGAGATTAAAAGCTAAGCAATACCAGCTCATAAATGATGTCTTGTTTAAAAGGAATTACGATTCTGTGCTTCTTAGGTGTCTTGAGAAAACTGAAGCCGAAAAGGTTTTGCAGGAACTCCACGATGGACCAGGGGGCGGACACTATGCCGGAGATGCGACTGCACATAAAATCTTGCGTGCGGGATATTATTGGCCCACGCTGTTCAAAGACTCATACAATCACATAAGGAAATGCCAAGTCTACCAGACTGCTGCAGGAAAACAAACGAAACCGTCCATGCCACTACAACCAGTCATCACCGACCAACCATTCAGTCAATGGGGCTTGGACATAATAGGTGAGATCGTTCCTCACTCTTCTAAGCAGCATAGGTATATCCTTACGACAACTGATTATTTTACCAAATGGGTAGAAGCAGTTCCTCTCAAGACAGTTCATTCTGAAAATATTATTGAATTCATAGATCAATTTATCATCACTAGGTTTGGATTGCCAACAACATTAATGTTTGATAACGCTTCATACTTTTCTGGAAATACTATGACTGAGTTTGCGCTTAAAAGAGGGTTCAAACTGAAATATTCTGCCAACTACTATCTGCAAGGTAATGGATTGGCTGAATCAACAAATAAGAACCTAATCAGAATTATCAAAAGAACAGTCGACCAAAACCAAAGGAATTGGGACAAAGCGCTGGTAAATGCTTTATGGGCTTATAGAATCACAAAGAAAGCTTCAATCGGCACTTCTCCCTTTAATTTAGTTTATGGGAGAGAAGTGGTTCTTCCGACTCACCTAGTCATTCCCTCTTTATCTTTAGTGCAACATATCGATGAAGTACCTACTTCCTCTTTACAATTAAGACAAATGGAAATAATCAAACTAGAAGAACAAAGAGAACAAGCTAGGAAAACCCATGCTCATCACCAAGCGCTAATAAAATCTTCTTTTGACTCAAGCATCATAACCAGAAAAAACTTTCAGATGGGTGATTTAGTTTTGAAATGGGATAAGGCTCATGAAGAAAAGGGGAAACATACGAAATTTCAGAAGCTGTGGCTTAGCCCTTTTCAGATTGTAGAAGTCGTAGGCCCGTCTACATTCGTGTTGCAGGATCTGGCAGGTAGGAGAGATTCTTTACCTGTCAACGGACTGATTCTTAAATTATATTTTCCATAGAAGAGAATTCTTCTAATTTTTGTAGGATAGGTTTAGTTTTTAGTTTTTATTTTGTTTTGTTTTTCTCTTTTTATGAATAAAACCCGTTGTAAATGATCATTTAAAAAGGATTCATGAAAGAGCACGCCAATTCTCTATCAAATTTTGATTTCGCTTGTACAAATAGCAAAATTTTTGAAAATTTTGAATTTTATTATTGACAAATAGAGTTAACTTCACTTTGATTACGATACTCGTTTCGACCTCTAAAAAACTTTGACAAAAGCAACCTCTGGTAAAAGAATTGTTTTGTATCAGCACCATGAAAGGTATCATCAATAATAAAATAAGCATTCTCTGCAAAACTGTTGTTTTCAAAAACTCTATTATTGTCGTCCAGAGATTTCTTAAGGAAAAAAAATGACTTCCTCCCTGCTAAAAGGAAATTACGGAATTCAGAGAAACAATCCAAACAAAACACTATATCTCAAAGAATAAGAGGTCTCATCACGAGCCGGCTTATCATGATCACAGATATTATAACTTGCTGACTTTGCCAATACTATCTATCAAAACAGGGCAACGACTTAATATTGTTGCAATCAAAAGACAAGAGGTCTCATCACGAGCCGGCTTGTTCAGCAAAAGTGTAAATCAGGTGAATGACTGTGTCATAATTTGGCCACCAAACCAAGACATTGTTCTTTAGAGAATTAAAAAAGGAAAAGTGTGTCAAAAAGGATTTTTCTCTGGAATGTTGCGAGTAACCTCAAGCAGGAAAAAGGATCATTGCTGGATAACATGGTAACCCTGTCGAGGCTATGGACGCTTGCGGGCAGCAGAGGCTCTACCTACGACAAATGAGCATACTTTTAAGCCAGTACGCAGAGAAGACCTTATTTTATCTTTTATCAAGACCAAGTAATGTCTGGTGCGAATGCAAGAAAAAACCTGAGGAAGCAAGAAATTGGGATATAAAAAGGGTTGAGACAAAATATCGTCGACAAGGTGAGGGGCAATCTACTCTATCTGTCCATAACAAAATTTAGACATATAAAAAATTTTGCTGTTTCGGAAGTGAACGGTCAATAGAAATGCAGAGATAACTGGTTCTTCACAGTGAATCGCCATTGTTGTGGTCACCAACAACCCCCCTCTTTGTTTGATATTAGTAATAACATCAAGCAAAGGGGGACCCTTAACCAAAAAATCCAAAAAATATTTTTGTTTGAAAAACCTTTTGTATTAACTCCCTAAGAGCTATATCGCGTCGCAAAGAAAAAAGGAGCGCTTTCCCAAAGCGCATAAACACACTGAGGAGGAGCGACGCGAGAACTCATCGCATCGCGTGCATTAAAGGCGCTCAAAAGGGTAAAACCTAAAGAATCGCCGACGGCCGATATGCGACGTCGCACGTCGCAATATCGCATAAACAGCACAAAGTGACAAAGTGAAAAACCTTGCGACCTTGCGATATTGCGATATGCGATCTGCGACCATGCAAAGCTGCGACCTGCGATCTATGGTGTGCGACAAATGAGACCATCAATTGTTGCGATACCACTTATTTACATCGCAATCTTCGATGCTGCGATGCAAATCGCAGAAGCCATTCATCGCAGGCATTCCTCGGCATGATCTGTGAGCCTAAAATTAGGCGCTCACCTTACGGGAAATTAATGATTGTACGCCTGTGTATCCAAAGATGATTATGTTGTGTTTTTTGAAGAGTCAAGTCATAATGGGTGACATGATTATGCATTCATTAGAACTTAATTGCTTTCATGTCAATCTTTTCTTCTGTCTCTTTTCATTTACGTGAACTATAAGTCAGCAACTGATATAAGTCTATATGCAGGAAACATCTAAGGAAAAGCGCCAGAACTAGAAGAACAGAGAGGAGATGACTTCGCAGATGGATACCGCATACAGCAGGACCGCGGATCCTAGAGTATCACTCAACAAATGCTGATGGAAATAGGCTATCTAGGACTCAGAGTCAAAGGCGCACAAAAGCAAAGCGTTTATGAAAGATCCTGAGTCCCAAATTGGGTAAAGCAAAAAGAAAAACGCTTAAGGGGAAAGACGTCTCAGAAAAGCCTGGAACAAAGAATGGAAACAAGTTGCAATTGAGAAAATTGTTCAGGCAACAAAATCCCCAGCTCATTGAGTCATTCGCACGTCCGGAAACCGAAATAGCAACAACACAATCAGTTTGAAAGAAATCTGAGTTGTACTAAGTATACACGCCGTGAAGACACTCCTCCAGAAGAACACTTTCAAAAATATCTTCTAGTTTGTCTGAAAGAGGTGCCAGCTCTTGTTATTTCTAATTTTCAAGCTTGAACAAAAGGAAAGGACAAGCAGCCGACTCTTTCACGGCGAACAGCGCATCTCTTACAGCACTAAGGAGCAGATACAGAAATGGTTAGAAATTAGATTCAGTTTTTAGAAATAAATTTGTTTTAGTAAAAGGGCGGTCATTGGAAGCCGTTCCCTAAATTTGTGTAATTAAAATTAGCCGGTTAGTAGTATTTAACCCTTCTCGTTGCATTGGAGAAGGGTCCGGAAATTTGTCAAAAAACTTGTCCTCAGAACATGCACTTTTGCACCCTCGGAGGGGGTTTTTGATGAATGGACGGATCAAGATTTATTTATGTTTGCATTTTAATACCTGCTATTGATGTTGCACTTCTGTACTCTTAGTAGGCATTAGAAGTAAGTAGAAATAGATCATTATTGCTTCAGGTCTGTGAGTATAAAGTCAGTCATAAATGGTACTTTTATCTCTTGACGAGTTTCTGCTTGCATTCTTAGAGTAATATACAGCTGATGTTGTTTATATGTTAACGTATGAATGAGTGGACTACCATTTGGCACTTTTGTACGGTGGAGTCATTGATTTATTCTTAATACATGAATAACTGATTATGTGATATGTTGTTCACAACCGTTTTGTTTAAATTATTATGCAGGATGGTTCATCTTAATTGATTTATATTCTCATAATAGCTGAATAATCTTCATTACCAGTTATTGTGTGAAATCTTTCTAGATCGCATAATGGAAAAAGTTCTATCCCGGGTTAGCGTAGATTAGATGTGTTGTTCTTAATAGATTATTGTAGTATAAAATTCAGTCTCAGAGTTTAGAACTAGATTAGCTTAGAAATAATTCCATATATTCATTATCAAATTCTACACACACACATCACCAAACTCTACACACACACACACCCCCTTAGAATGGGAAGCTGGTCCCGTTATCCCCAGTCGGACCCGCTACACCAAACGGGCACGGAGCCGCCAACCAGGTTCCCGACCGGGTGGGTATCCCCCTTGTTGTTGACCCGATTTCAGGGCCCTCAACAGAACCGAAAAACCCGACCAGGATCTTCCTCATCCATATAGCCTCGCATGCAACCAAACTTGCTGCCATATACTCGGCCTCTATTGAACTAAGTGCCATGGATCTCTGCTTCCTGCTGTACCAAGAAACTGCTGACAACCCGATACTAAAGACCCCTCCTGATGTGCTCTTTCTGTCCATTGGGCTCCCTACCCAATCTGCATCCGTGAAGCCACATAGCTTCACCTCATCCTCCTATTTGTACCGCAATCCATTTCCCGATGTGCCTCTGAGATAACACAATGCATGCTTGCCTGCCTTCCAAAAGAGCTTGGCTGGCTTAACCATAGCTTGTGAAAGTTGGTTAACAGCATAGCATATATCGGGTCATGTATTGACCAAATACATAAGCGACCCCACCAACTGTCGATAAACAGTGACATCCACTTCTTCTGCTGAAGTGGCATCCTCCCTCCTCCAACCTCCAGGAAGAGGAGTATCAACAGGCTTGCAGCCATGCATGTTGAACTTCTCTAGTATCTCCCGAGCATACTTACCCTGAGAAAGAAATAGTCCATCACTGCGCTACCAGATTTCCAATCCCAGGAAATAATGAAGGAGGCCCAAGTCCTTCATCTCAAACTCCTTAGCAAGATCATCCTTGCATGAAAGTATCAACAACTCATCACCCGTTAGAATCAAATCATCTACATAAAGTACAATGATAAGCAACTTACCCTCCACCACAATCTGGTATAGGTTAGGATCCGCCTCACTCTTGGAGAATCCAAGTCCGGTGAAATAATTGTCTATCCGTGTGTACCAAGCACGTGGTGCTTGTTTCAACCCATACAACTCTCTCTTGAGCCTGCATACATGCAACTCGCTGTTGAAGATATCGAAACCTTCGGGGTGTTCTATGTACACCTCCTCCTCAATGACTCCATTGAGGAACACAGTCTTCACATCCATCTGATGAATGTGCCACCCCATCTGTGCTGAGAGAGCAAGAATCGTCCATATGGAAGAATACCTTGCGATAGGTGCAAAGGTCTCCTCATAATCGATCCCCTCTATCTGTGAAAAGCCTCGGGCAACAAATCTTACTTGTAATTCTCCACACTCCCATCAGCTGCCTACTTAACTTTGTAGATCCATCTCGAACCCACCACTGATTTCCCTTCTGGTCTTGGGACAATCTCCCATGTACTATTTCTGACAATCGAATCATACTCTTCCACCATGGCATCTACCCATGCGGGATCCTCCACAGCCTCCTTGAAAGAGGATGGCTCTGTCACAACACATTTTCTCACAAGAGCGATGTATCCAGTGTACCGATCGGGTGACTGTCTCTGTCTACGTTGAGCTGTAGGTGGTCCTATAACCTTCTCTACATCTTGAGCCAATCGCTCAGCTTATGTCAAGTGCTTTCGCCCTCTGATGGTTGCCATTGCATGAGTGGTCTCTTCCACTCCATGAACTTTGTCCTGTGGCTGATCCACGTCCTGAAGCTCATCTTTAGGAACTAATAGCTCCTCATATGCATGCAAGTGTGGCTCCCTTTCAAGCGAACACTTCATGGCTTTCTCCTCCTGAAAGTTTATATCCCGTCGCACAACAGTCTTACCACTGTCTGGAAAATACACATGATAGTTGTGGGGCGTATCAGTGTACCCCACAAATATCCCAACCTCTACGGTTGGCTCTAGCTTCTTCTTGGCATCCTTCGTCACATGCATGTAAACGTTAGAACCAAAAATCCTCAAATGAGAAATATCAGGTCTCTTACCAGAATAAGCCTCCTCGGGTGTACTCATGCCAAGCATCCTGTGAGGACAACGGTTCTGCACATATACTGCAGTATTGCATGCTTCCGCCCACAAGTGAAGGGGTAGGTCCTGATCATGCAACATCGCCCATGGAGCACCCATGATCGTTCTGTTCTTCCGCTCAGCAACCTCGTTCTGTTGTGGGTTATGGGGAGCTATGAGCTCTCTTCGAATCCCTTCTACGCTGCAGAAATCCTTGAACTAGCCAGAGATGTATTCACCACCATTGTCGCTCCTAAGAGCCTTCACCTTCTTCCCCGACTCCTTCTCGACCAGTGCTTTGAACTCACAAAACTTTGAGTATGTCTCGCTCTTCTTCTGCATGAAGAAGATCCAGCACTTTCGAGAGAAATCATCAACAAAGATTACATAATACCTATGCTTTGCTGTCGAAGCTACTGAGAAAGGTCCACACACGTCTGTGTGAATTCTCTCAAGGATCTTCGTGGCGTGACTATCCTTCTCGTGAAAGGTGTCTTTCACAAACTTTCCCAAAGTACACCCCTTGCACTGATCTGACTGTGCAAGAGTGCCTTTAGGAAGCCCTGTAGTGATCTGCTGCAGTATCTTCAAGGCTCCATGGTGAAGGTGACCCAATCTCCTGTGCCACAACTCGCCATCATCCCGGCTCACCAATCCTTCTGCCTTGCATGCCATTGCTGCGCAGCCATCTACATGCAACTGATAAAGGTTCCTCACTCGAATCCCTATCTTCCCGGTTTCTCCAGTTATCTTACTATGCAGGAAAGCCTTTCCCTCGCTGAAAACAACATCATATCCCTTGTCTTCTAACATCGCCACAGAGATAAGATTCTTCTTCAATCCTGGAACATGCATCATTTCCTTCAATACGAAGGGTTTACCAGACTCCCTCTCAAAGGAAATGGTATCGATACCGGTCGCACTGTATCTACCATCATCGCCCATCTCGATGTGCACTCCAAGATCTTTCTCCTCCAGATCAGAAAACAAATCTCGATCTCCTATCATGTGAAAAGACGCACCACTGTCCAAGAACCACACTGATCCCATCACACTTGAAACCAAGCATGCGATCAATGAAAAATCAAGCTCAAACTACGAGGCTAGAGCCTCTCCTGCTGCAGATCCAGCAGCTTGCTTATTCTTCTTCTTCTGCGGAAAATTAGTGGCATAGTGTCCGTGCTGGTTACAGTGAAAGCACTTCACCTTGGACATGTCATGCTTCTTGCCTTTCGCACCGGAATGAGAAGCTTTCTTGTTCTTCCCCTTCTTTTCTTTGGCAGCCAAAGCGTAATTTTATTCATTAGGTGCCTTTGATGAAGATCTGTCCGTGGTATTCCGCCTGATCTCCTCCTGCACAAGATCTGACCAAAGTCTCTCCCATCTTGGCAATTTCTCTCGACCATTGACAAAGTCCTGATAGGAATGCCAACTCTTCGAAAGACCAAGGAGAGCCAAGCTCACCAATTCCTCATCATCGATAGTCACCCCCACACTTCCCAGCTCATCCCTGCACTGAGTGAACTTCGTGAGATACTTGGGAATACTGTCTCCCTTCTCGCATTTAATGCTTCTGAGTTTATCCTTGAGTGCCAGCTTCCTCTGATCGCTCTTGCTTTGGAATAGATCTGTCAACGCTTTCCACATCAAGTATGGAGAAGCCTTTCCATGCAGGCTGGACACAATGTGATCCTTCACGCCCTCCAATAGAATCCTTTGACACTTTCTTGTCTTCTTTTGCCAAACCTCAGCTTCGGCAGCATCAATAGGCTTTGGGACCTCAGCCTCTATGAACTCCTTCAGCCCATTATCATCTAACACCACCTCCATCCTGTCCTTCCATGCAATATAGTTCAAGCTACCCTCAAGAGCATACTCCAATCGCAATCCGTTGAAAGACATTGCCACGTTCACCCCCCCTCTCAGTATTATTTCCAACAATTGGTATCAGAGCAGGTCCTTTAGAAGAAGCTTGATCGCTTGAAGGAAGATCTTTCATCATGAGTAACTACGAGAGGGAAGCATCAATCAGGCCACCGATTTTTGATGGGACAAACTTCGTATATTGGAAGGTAAGAGTTACTGCCTATCTTCAATCTCTTGGTACAGAAGTCTGGGATATCATAGAAACATGGCATACTTTTCCATCAGCAACTCCTACAGATCCGGCTGAGAAGAAGAAATATGAAACAAATGCAAAGGTAGTCAACACTCTATTAGGATTCCTATCTCACTCAGAATTTGTCAAGGTTATGCAGTTTAAATCCACAAAAGAAATATGGGACAAGATTGTACTGAGCTATGAAGGAGATGATCAGGTAAAACGAGCAAAACTTCAAACCCTCAGAATTCAGTATGAAAATCTCAGAATGTACAATGATGAAAGTGTGGCTAACTATTTTCTTCGTGTAGATGAGATTGTTAATTATATGAAAAACTTGGGTAAAGAAATAAAAGAGGCTGTTGTGGTTGAAAAAGTTCTAAGATCTTTGTCCCCTAGGTTTGAATCTAAAGTTTCTGTAATAGAAGAAAAAGAGAATCTACAAAACCTTAAAATGTCACAGCTGCATGGAATTCTAACTGCTTATGAAATGAGAAAAGGAGGTCCATCAAACAGGAGAGAAGCTACCTTCAAGGCTTCAGGCAAAGGAGAGTACTATGAGTCAGGACACGTGTCAGAAGAAGAAGAAGAATCAAATTTTGTCAGAAATCTTCAACGGGGTGCTGGACGATTCCGAGGTAAGTTACCTTTCAAATGCTTTGCTTGTGGGAGAGTTGGTCACTATGCTGCCAAATGTCCTCATAAGGATAAAACTGACAAAGGGAAGGAACCTATTAGATGGAACAAGAAACAGAATGTAACTAAGAAAAGTTACTACACTCATGAAGATAGTGATGGTCTTTCAAATAGTGATGAAGATGAACGAGGTATTAACTATAAACTTTTAATGGCCTTTGAAGATGATGATTACATGGATGCTATAGATGTGGATGGCTTTTATGAAGAGATTTCTAGACTCAAAACATGTTTAGAAGAAAAGAATGTGATTATTGATACTCTGCAATTCCAACTTGATGAAAAAGAAAAATTTCTTGAGAAGTTAGAATGTGAAATTATTGGCCTTAGAAAAGAAATTGAGAAAACAAAGGCTCTTAATCTTAAATTTGTTAAAGGATCTGAAACTCTAGATGAGATTATCAATGTACAACATTCTCCACTAATCAAGACTGGTCTGGGGTATAATGGAGAAGCATCTCAAGCATCCACCTCAAAGAGTTATCTCGATGTAGCAAGGAGGAATGAGCAAAAGCCCAATGGAGATCACCAAGTAAATCAGGGACGAATTACATTAAGAATAAACAAAGACTACCAGGTAAATCAGGGGTAATCCACCTTAAGGATGAACAGAAGCTACAACTAGCCACATGTAAAATCTTCTCAATTTACCTCAAGAATGGATGACAATAGAAACTACAATCATTTGGCAGGTAGATTTGATAATCGGAGGAGTTTCTTCAATGGCCAATGTTTCTCTTGCCATAACTTTGGCCACAAAGCAACTCAATGTGTTGCCTATAAGACAATCATGACTAGAGAAGCTCAAAAACAAAGAAGTATGACTGGAATCACGAAAAGAACCTATAACAACTTTTCGGCCCTTGAAAATGAAATTGAATGTTCTATTTGTAATAACTTCGGTCATGAAGATTCTGAATGCAGGAGCAGGTTTTGGAAGACAACTCAGAAGGAACAAACCTCAAGTGCCAGAACATGGAAAATGAAGGAACCGCAACGAGAAAGATGTGGGATAGCTTTATATGCAGAAGGACAAGAAAATAAATGGTACATCGACAACAGATGTTCGAAGCATATGAAAGGTGATAAAGAAAAACTTGAATCATATAGTGTTTTAGAAAAGGGAAAGAAAGTTTCTTTTGGAAATGATACCCCTACAGTCATCAAAGGAAAAGGCACTGCCCAGTTGAAAGAAAAGGTCAAAGAAGGAAATGTTTTGTATGTTGATGGCTTGAAGCATAATCTTCTGAGTGTTAGTCAGATGTGCGATCAAGGAACCGAGGTAATATTTCGATCAAATGGATGTAGTGTTCGTGATCTTGATACAGGAAAAACAGTGATCAAAGGCAGAAGAACTCCAAATAACTTATACATATTTGAAGAAGGACAACAACAATTCTATTTGAGCAAGGATGATGAACACTGGTTATGGCACCAGAGGTTGGGGCATCTAAGCTTTTCACAAATAAGGAAAGTATGCAAATACCAGGCAATTCGTGGTCTTCCAGATATCAAAATTCTAGACAACACCATATGCAAATCATGTCAGTTTGGTAAGCAAAACAGAACCAACTTCCCCGAGAAGGAAGGATCAGCCAGCAGGCCTCTTGAGCTAGTACAGATGTATCTGGTCCATTTAGGACAAGGTCACCTCGAGGAGAAGGATACTTTGTGTTATTCATTGATGATTTCTCCAGGATGGTTTGGTTAGGACTTATGAAGCACAAAGACGAGGCATTCGAAAAAGTCAAATTCTTCAAAGCCTTGGTTGAAAACGAATCAGATCACAAAATTAAGTGCCTCAGATCTGACCGAGGTGGGGAGTTTACCTCAAAGGAATTTTTCGATTTCTGTGAAGAACATGGAATAAGAAGGGAATTCTCTACAGCTAGGACTCCTCAACAAAATGGAGTGGTGGAAAGGATGAATAGAACGGTCCAACAAATGGCTCGTGCTATGCTTGATGAGTCTGGAACGCCTGCAACCTTTTGGGGAGAAGCTGCATTTTCTGCAGTTGTTATTCTCAACAAAACAAAGGTCCGAGTGAACAACACTCAAACTTCTCATGAGCTCTAGTATGGTGAGACTCCTTCGGTAAAGCATTTCAAAAATTTTGGAAGCAAATGCTATATTAAGAATAATGATGAACAACTTGGCAAACTTGAACCTAGAGCAGATGAAGGCATTCTCCTTGGTTATTCTCCCCATAGTAAAGCATATAAGTGTTACAATAAAAGACTTGGAAGAATTGTTGACAGCATTGATGTAGTGGTTGATGAAAAAGGATACATTCCTAGGCAAGTAAATTATGAAAATATCGAAGAGGATGAAGACTACTCTCCAAATCAAACTGATGATGAAGAAGAACCTCAAGAGGCACCAGAGGAACAGATAAGGATAGAAGAGAAGACTCCATCGAGGTACGTTCAGAAGAATCATCCAAAATCTCATATTTTGGGGCAGAAAGAGGCAGGTGTAAAAACAAGAAGAACAATTGTAGAAGCCTCAAGCTATTTGGCATTGCTCTCCTCCACTGAACCACAAAATTTAAGAGAGGCATACAAAGACGAATGATGGGTGATGAGCCCCAATTTTGGTAACATTTTGGGCTCATTTTGCCTCACTACCCTTTCTCAACCCTTCATTTTTCATGACTTATGCATCATTTTTTAGTATATTTATGTTATTTTTACGAATGAAGGGCAGTCACTATTCTTAGGTGGCTAATACATGTTTATTTCAGGTTTTTTGACATTAAATGGAGAAAAACCACGCAGATGAAGGCTAGGAGACAGCCAAGATGGGATTGAGGTTTTGTAGGAAGGTTGTCCACGCCATTGAATGGCCTTCCTCGTGATCTCCACCCACAACTCCGAGCTCCAACAGCTATCACCACCGAGCTAGAAGGCAGCCAACAGATTCTAAGGGAACAACAATTTACTTTTAGTTGGTCAGCCAAGCCCCACTAATTTAGGAGGCCAGCTTGGCCCTCATAATGTATAAATATTGAGGTTGTAGCCTTCGATGGGAACTTTTGAACCTTTGTTGCAGATTCTGAATTACGAGCTATAGCTCTGTTTTGCTTTTTGTAAGCCATTTTTGGCATGTTATGAGACTGATGACTATTATCTTTTAATAAAAGGCAGGCAGATTTGAGTTCAATTCTGAGTTCTTAGAGGAGCTATAGCTCTCAGGGTTGGGCCCAACCTGAGAGCAATAGACCTCCTTTCCTTGTATTGTTACTTTTCTTTCAGCATTGTATTTCTTTCCCTTTACATGCATTTGGAAACACAGTTTGCTGAGTTGAATTTCTTGATGTGATTAAGTAGGTTAGTTTTATGGATAAAGTTGCTTTCAGTAGTTTAGATTAGAGTAAGGAGATTAGATTTAATCAGAGCTCCAAAAAAAGGGTTGATTGCACACTCACTTCGACCTCTGTTTAGAGATTGGGAGTGCAGACCGTGCCAACTACCAAAAACACAGTTTTACATGTTCATGCAAGCTTTAACGTAATATTTCCGCTTTGTAGAAGTGTCCATGCATTTATATCTTGAGAAATAACTCTTTGTTTCAGCACCATGCATGATTTTCCCTTAAAAACGACATTGTTGTTCCTTGGTTTCTAATAAAACAGTTAGAGTAGGTTGATGACATTTCGGTTATACGCAAGACAGGGGTGATTTGTTTCATTTACACTGCGCAACACCACTCCATCGTTTCCTTATCCTTCTAAGCCGTACCTAGGCCATCTACTTATCTCCTAGTTAGATCATTTTCCTCCCAACTCTTTTATTATCCACGTTGTTTTATCTTTTCGGCCTTCCATTGCCTCTACCCTCCTCTAGACCAACCAGCTTTACACACCCCCTCTCCATCTCACCTCTCTGTCCATAAGCCATTACAAGCTCCCCTCCTACCTCCCTATCCACCCATACAGCTCATTCACTCATCCATCACCCAAAACTCTGATTGCAGAACATCCTGTAGAAATTACGGGACTTCCTGTAGAAATCCTGAACTTCCTGTAGAATCCCCTGCAAACATCCTGTAGAAGCTTGCAAACACGGTTGCCAGGCATCTGAACTTTGTGAACTTCTGTGGAATGATGTTAAGGATCCCTTGGACCCTCTCAGAAGTCCTCCTGACCTTTTCCAAGCCTTCCTCCCCTTGATCTACCCCTGCACAGTCAAGACCCAGTAAGAAGCACAGTCATAATAACTCCAACAACTTGAGAAAAAATACAAAAACATGTTCTCTTCAGATGAAAGTAGTTTAGACACATGCATCTCATCTCAATAGAAGTAATGGCATCACTTTTAGAAGTTGCATTCCCACCATTGCATCATAAGGATTAAGCTGGTAGAATTAGGGTTTACTAGGGTTTCCATGTTTTGTTGGCTTTCAGTTCATTCTTGCAAAGTAGGTTAATTTCCTTTGAGATAGCTTTCGTTCATCACTTAAAAAGCTTCTTCTGAGAACATATAGAAGTTGGCTTGAGCCCTAGCGGACTTGTGCCAGCTGACCAAGTGACAGCTGCGACAAGAGCTAGTACTTGTGCATACAGCATCGTCGCTTCCAAGTTTGTTACGAACTACCGGGTTGATAAAATTAGAGAAGGAAGCTCCAGGAGTTGTAGCATTATTGCTACAATACTGGAGCCCACCATCTTTTTGGCGCCATTGCCGGGGAAGCGTCAGAGTATTAGTAATTGTGGCTTTTCTTCTATTTTCCTACTCTCGCCTTCTGCCAAGTAGTTTATTTCATTTCCATTCTGCAAAAGTAGCATAGACATTTCCTGCTTTCATAGATTAACATTTCAATTCCGCAATTTCATTTTTGCAAGCATAGATTAGCATTTCAATTCTGCAAACGTAGACTAGCATTTCCATTCCTGCAATTTCATTTGAGCAAAGTAGATTAGTTCTTTCCTGCTTTCATTTCAATTCTGCATTTTCATTTCAGCAAGATAGTTAGTTGTAGATCAATCTGTCTCAGTTTTTGCAGGTACCAGAGAAAAAAAAAAACAAAAGCAATCAAAAGTCTTTTCATTTCATGCCTCGTAGGAATCGAGATAAAACAGGCAAATTCTTACCCAACACCACCACCACATCACTGAGTCACCCTTCTCTCTTCTTCGGTGACAGTGATCCAGAAGAACCTATAGGTGAACCTCCTAAGATATACAAAGATCCTATAGCAGAAGAAGAATTAGAGACCATTCCATCTGAAGATATGGCTGACAATAGAGGAGAAGATGAGAGAATAGAAGGTGCCTTCCCCATCCGAGAGACCAATGGAGACATGAAAATGAAGAACATTAGCCCCTCCGCTTTATCTCACTTCCATGGACTTACTACTGAAGATCCTGATACCTTCCTGTTTGAGTTTGTTGTCCTTTGTCGAACCTATGACTATACTGAAGATGAGCAGAAGCTGAAACTCTTGCCCTCAACTCTTAAGGATGCAACATTACACTGGTTCATGGGCTTACCTGGGAACAGTATCACCACTTGGGCTCAAATGCAGCAAGCTTTTAATACCAAGTACCTGGACTACTGTAGGTCAGAGGAAACCAAGGGAGAAATCTTTCGAATGACCATGGGAAATGATGAGTCCTTAGAGGATTATGAGGAAAGGTTCCAACTTAGCTATAAACGGGCCAGGTGCACACTTGACCCTGAATCCCTCAAGTTGGTCCTGCTCCGAGGAGTCCCTGAAGACCTCTTAGATACCCTTCACATGTTAGCTGGAGGAGATATTTACCAACTGCCTTATGAGGACATAAAGACTGTGTTTAGAAACCACTCTAGGGCAGCCCAGAAGCGAGGTAGAGGAAACCTCCTCTCAGCTGGTATTCCTTTCTCCAAACATGAGTTTGCAAATCAATTAGAGGATCTCAAAAGTGAGGTGATACAGACCATTGCCATGCAACTTGATACATTCAGGATCCAGCAGAAGAAGGAAGAAGCTGAGAGGGCCTTGGCTATCTTCTACCCTAGATGTACAAGGAGACACCCTAAGAATGAATGCCCATTACATTCGGTTGAGGTATGTTTCGTTTGTGAGGAGGACCATCCCACAAATCAATGTCCAACCTTACCTGGGCTTAAAGCCATGTATCAAGGGACAGAAACCCCCACCGAACCTCTCTATTTCTTCAACCAAAGGAGGCCACAAGGACCTAGACCTTACCAGCAGGGGATGCAAGGGGCACCCCAAGCTTATTACAGCCCCAACCAATCTACTCCTATGCCTTCCTAGGGTCCCCCTGCTCATCCTTCCTGGTCTGTGCCTCCTCCATGGTCTTATCCACCTCAGTACCATACTCAACCCACTACTCATTCGTATTACTCACAGGCCCAGCCACAGCCTCAGTGGAATGCACCTCCATCAGGGTGGAGGCCCCAGTACAACACTCCTCCCGCCATTTTGCCTCCACCACCAGTTCAACCTCAACCATTACCTCCTACTCCTCCAAGGCAACCTCAAATTCCTGCTCAACTGAACCCGAACCCCACCAATAGACAGGCCCAGCAGGTATACACTGGGGAAACATCATGCCCTACCTATGCTGTGGAGATCCAGGAGATCAATCTTCGATCTGGAAAGACTCTTTCGGATCACCAACCTCCTCCCCCAGAGGATGAGGAAGATAAGCAGGAAATTGAACCAAAGGCTATTCCACCCTTTCCTGAGAGACTAATAGCCACCACACAACCCAACCCAGAGGAGGATGAGCTTCTAGGAGAGCTCAAGCAGTTGTGTGTGAAAATACCACTTCTCCAAGCCATCAAAGATGTACCGATATACAACAAACTGGTTAAGGAAAAGTGTTTCAGGAATCCAGGCAGGCGAAAGAGAGATGCTTCAACCATCAATGTCTTAGGACAACTGTCTGACCTTATGTTGGGACAAGTCATCTGCCCAAAGTATCTAGATCCTGGGAGTCCTGTAGTAGATGTCCACATCAATGGCACCATCATACCTCACACCTTGATTGATCTGGGGGCTGCCATTAATGTGATGACCAGGGATACCATGCTCAAACTCAACCTTCAGGGTTCCTTGAGGAAGACCTCGACAGTCCTGCAACTAGCAGATCACTCCACCGTGACTCCCGAAGGGATTGTGCAGGGTGTCTTGGTCTCTGTTGACTCTTGGGAATACCCTGCAGATTTCTTGGTTCTGCAACCAAAGGCAAAGCTTACTGGATACCCTCTCATTTTTGGAAGGCCTTGGTTAGCCACTGCAGATGCTTACATAAGTTGTCGTGCAGGAAACATGACCATCAAAAATGGTCCAATGTCCAAGCAGCTAGTCCTATACCCTCCTGCCCAACCCTCCTTAGAGCATGACTTACCACTTTGGTTGGAGGAAGGAGAAGAGGATGAGGTGTACTCAGCACCTTTGTGCACCCTAGACACCACTAGAAGAGACCCCCCAACCGAGGATGATTTGATTGAGACCTTGATCCAGAATCCACCTCCCAGTGCACTGACCTTAGAGAAATTGGTGGAGGATGCCCAAGCCAGCGCCTTAGTGGATCTTTGTGCAACCAACCTTGTCACTCCCAGAGTAAAAAATGTGGAGTTCGGCCCTGAGAGAACGTTAAAGATCAGCTCCTCCCTATCTCCTTCCCAGGAAAAGGAGAGTGTAGCATGTTGGCCAGTCATCTAGATGCTTTTGCTTGGATCTATAAGGAGATGAAAGGAGTCCATCCTTCAGTCTGTACCCATCACATCTACATCAAAGAGGACTGTAAACCGGTTAGGCAACCCCAGAGGAGAATGAATCCAGCCCTTAAGGACATTGTCAAGGAAGAATTGCAAAAATTGTTGGATGCCGGATTCATCTACCCCATCTCGGATAGCGAATGGGTGTCCCCTCTGGTGTTGGTTCCCAAGAAAAATGGGAAGTGGAGAATCTGTGTGGACTACCGTGAACTAAACAAAGCTACCAAGAAAGACCATTTTCCTCTATGGATGGACTGGCAGGAAAGAAGTTCTTCTCTTTCCTAGATGGGTTTAGCGGGTACAACCAAATCCAAATCAGCCCGGAAGACCAAGATAAGACCACCTTCACTTGTCCTTGGGGTACCTTTGCCTACCGGGTTCTTCCCTTTGGTCTGTGCAATGCTCCTGCTACCTTCCAGAGAGCTGTCTTGAGCATCTTCTCGGAGCTGGTCCATGATGCAGTGGAAATCTATATGGATGACTTCACTCCTTATGGGTCCAACTTCCAGGAAGCATTGTCCAACCTGGGAAGAGTCCTAACCAAATGCATTGAGATGAACCTGTCCCTTAGTCCTGAAAAATGTGAATTCCTGATGACTGAAGGGACCGTGCTAGGCCATACCATTTCTTGCCAAGGGTTACAGGTGGATCCTAACAAAATTGCTCTCATCAAGAAGGTTCCACCTCCTCAAAAGGTAAGGGATGTTCGGAGTTTCTTAGGATTAGCAGGGTATTACAGGAGATTCATTAAAGACTTCAGCAAGCTAGCCTCGCCATTGTTTGGCCTGTTGGCAAAAGATATGGAGTTTAAATGGACTGACGATTGTCAGAGGGCTCTGAATGAATTAAAGGACAAGTTGGTGTCTGCCCCAATCTTGAGAGGTCCAAACTGGACCCTGCCTTTCCACATCCACACTAATGCCTCGAACAAAGCCATAGGAGCAGCCTTAGGACAAGTTGAAAAAAAACTTCCATATGCCATTTACTTTGTTAACAAAAACTTATCCAAAGCAAAACTGAATTACACCGTAACCGAGAAAGAATTTTTGGCTGTGGTCCATGCACTGAACAAGTTCCGACATTATATCACTGGCTATCAAACATTTGTACATACTGATCATGCTGCAATTAGATATTTAATGAATAAACCAGATGTGAATGCTCGTATTATTAGATGGTTACTTTTGTTGCAGCAATTTGATTTGACTATTGTTGACAAACCAGGTAAAGAAAACGTTGTTGCTGACTTTTTATCTAGATTAGATTTATCTGCAGATGAGGATGGAACATTGGATGACCAGATGCCCGATGAACATCTGTTTTCTATTTCAGTACTCTCTCCATGGTTTGCTGATATAGCAAACTACCTTGTTTCAGCACAGTTCCCTCCGCACCTATCCTCAAGAGAGAAGAGCAGAATCGTCAGAAAAAGTGCCTCATTTACTTGGATCGGGGGCAACCTGTTCAAGCTTGGCCCTGATTAGATCTTAAGGCGTTGTGTAAGGGAGGAGGAAGTCTTTGATATCCTCCTCACCTGTCATGATGGGCCTTGTGGAGGACATTTTGCAGCAAAGAGGACTGCCTTCAAAATCCTGCAGGCAGGCTACTATTGGCCCACACTTCATCAAGATGTCAGAAGATATATCAGCCAATGTGACTGATGCCAAAGAATGGGGAAACCGACTCAAAGGGATGAGATGCCTCTCCAACCTCAAGTGACTCTTGAGCCATTTGAGAAGTGGGGTATGGAATTTGTGGGTCCAATCAACCCTCCTTCGAGGCAAAGGTCTTACATCATTGTGTGCACTGACTACCTGACAAAGTGGGCAGAAACAAAGGCAATCAAAGCAGCAACAGAAGACAAGGTGGCTGAGTTCTTAAGAGAAAACATCTTCTACAAATTTGGCTACCCAAGAGAGCTAGTCACCGATCAAGGAAGCCAGTTCACAGCCAACTTAATTGAAGACCTACTAGCTCACCACAAAATCAAGCATAGGACTTCCACCCCCTATCACCCTCAAGCAAATGGGCAGGTGGAAGTCACCAATAGAGCATTGGAAGGGATTTTGACTAAGGTGGTGAGCAGCAGTAGGAAAGATTGGGCAGATCGCCTGGTTGAGGCCACATGGGCTTACAACACCACTTGGAAGACCACAACCGGCTTCACACCTTATGAGCTGGTCTATGGGAAGAGAGCTTTGCTGTCAATTGAATTTGAATACAACACTTTGAAGTTGGCAGCTCAGCTGGACCTAGATCTCAGCCATGCCCAACAAGAAAGGTTATTGCAGCTGAATGGATTGGATGAGCACCGAATGCAGGCCCTTCTTCACACAAAAGTGGTTCAACTTCAGAGGAAGGTGTGGCATGACCAACACCTCAATGACAAGCAATTCCAGCCAGGAGATTGGGCACTGTTGTATGATTCCAGGCATAAAGATTTCAAGGGGAAGCTGAGAACCAGATGGCTGGGACCATATGCAGTGGAGAAATGTCATGACAATGGATCTGTTCTCATTCGGACCATTGATGAGGAGGCCATCCCCATGCTTGTCAATGGGCATCGACTGAAAATCTACAGGAAACCTCTCTCAAGACAAGAATTCATTAAAACTGTGGAGAAATCAGTGTTGGTCATAGAGAAGGGTTCTGCCTCTGTTTTGGGCATACCCTGAAGATCTTAAAAAAAATAAAAATAAATATCCTTGGGTGCAAACCTCTCTGAGGCTCCCAAGGCAGATGGTAGGGGTGAAAACCTCATTGAGGCGCCCCTGCTGTCTTTCAAAAAAAAGAAAAAAATTGAAAAAAGACCCTTGAGTGAAAACCTTTCTGAGGTGCTTGAGGTAGATGGCAAGGGTGAAAACCTCATTGAGGCGCCCCTGATGTCTTTCAAAAAAAAAAGAAAAAAGAAAAGAGAAAAACAAACACACAAAAAAGCAGGGACAACAAGTTCACAATGTGGTAATGCATGCAGGTTGCAGGTTTATGAAGGAAGAAGAGGTCCCTCAACTTGAAGACAAGGATCCATATCATGCTGCCAGGAGACCCTACCAGCACCTCCTCCGAGAACACTCATCTTCTCCAAGGTATGGGCACGATTTCATCACAGCTTAGTCTTCTACAGGAAGTTACAGACTTTCTACAGGAAGTTCTGTATTTCTACAGGAAACTTCCTGTAGAAGTTTTGGATGGCCCAGAACTAATTGTATGAGGAGATCTAATGACCAAGGTCTGGTATGGACGCATGCAAGCTACTATTTTCTCCCTCACACACTGCTGTCACCTCCTTCTACCACCCCTGTCAACATGCAATGAAGATACCTGCACAATCAAAGCAGATCAGTGAATTATCAAGAGGAAGCAATTCTGAAATGAAAGAAGACCGTGAGATGCCATGCAATACTCAACCCAGCTATCCAAGGGCCCTGCGAGCGTGATCATGATGCCACTGACCCGAGGAGGAAAAACTGCTACAGGACATCCTGCAGGAGTCCCGTAGCAGTTAAGCCAACTAGAGTGTACACCATTCAATCGCCTGCAACATGCAATGATAACGCGGGCACATGCAGCCGAATCATAAGCTTCATCGTCAGCAGCCTGCACAGAGGAACCTCCGGACCTGTGCAATCCAGCAGCACCAAGCAAATTTAGTCATCGTCGTCCAAGAGCTTGAAAGATCATGTCGCGGCCGCACAGGTAAGTGCCTCGCCCTTTCTTTCGTCAAATTACATGGATATTACTTTGAAATGTTTGCAAAGTGTGAAGTGAATGGGTTGAGCGGTCATATGGCCATTCGACTGGCCACGTCGACCAGTCAGATGGTCCAGTCGGATGTGTAAACGGTGGTCGTGGCAAAAGGAACGGGTAGTGCACACGTGAGAGCCATCCAGTCGGGGAGAAGCGCATTTTAACAGAAATGACGGCGGCGGATCTGCGGGGAATGATGCGGCAGTAAGGGAACTGGCAGTAGAATGATTAAGTGACGTCGCCCAACGGTCCGGCAGGGACAGCTCACCCCCGCGCCACGGATTCCGCCGGATTCAAATCTATCGGCTAGATCGCCACCCCACGCATTTATCATCAGCCGTTTGGAAGTCGAGTGAGCATCCGCATTCCTCTGAAGCTCGACACTCCAAGCCTTCGGCCGTTCGAACGTCTGATAGCAGCACAGAAGGCGCAGACCCACTGCAGTATCCTCCAGAATTCGTGCGCTGCTTCTACAGGAAATTGGGTTCCTCACGTCAAAAGGTGGCGGATTAAAAAGGTAAACCTGAACCTTCCATGCAATTGGTTTCGAGGGTGGCAGAGTCGACGTTCTACAGTCTGGTCATAAAAAAATTGCAAGTATTGTCTGTCATTTGCATGATTTGTCATCCTACAGGATGTGAGTTATAATTAAGCCGTGTTAAGGCTCATCGGGAGATAAGTTTTCGTGAAGTGTATGCATGGCAGAGGCGTAATTCTACGCTCTGTCCCAGTAGGCCAATTTTCTTCCGCACTCGCCACCTCCAGCTAACGCTGCAGTTTTTCACCATGCCGGGTGGGTTCATTAGAAGGGAACCAACCGACTCAACAAAGCTAAGAGAGAATCCTGAGGTGGTGGAGCTATTCACGCAAGCGCAATGGATGTCGTTCTGCGACAAATTGCAGGGGTATGACGATGAGGTGGCAGAGGAGTTCTTGCAAGCTCTGAAGCCGAAATCCAAAACATTGTCCACCGTCAACTTCAGGGGTTTGAGCCTCAGACTCACCCCACAATTCATTAGCCGAGTTACTGAGCTCCCAATGGGATTACCATGGGATAAAGAAGAGAGGAAATTGGGCCAGAAGGCTAAGAAGGAATTCTTCCCCCCAGAGGAGGAATTCTCAGAAGATAAAATCGGGGTTCGTAGAACCAGCTTACTGCCACTTTGGAGTGAAGTTAGCCTTTAGATTATGAAGTACATCACCTCCGAAGGTCGGTTTAGCATTGTATATGGGTACCATTTTCGGTTACTCACAGAATTAAGGCATCAGATGGACCTACCTGTAGAGAACAAACTAAGTATCCCCTACTTTCTACTACAGTCTATGATTTAATGTGCCACCAAGTTGAAAGAAGGCACACCAGACCAGGTAGCCCACCATGGACTCATTAAACTCCTCGTGGAGGATGCGCTCCACACCTACAAGGTTCCTCTCTCATGGGAAGCCTTCAGAAATTTGACCAAGGATGGTGATATAAAGATGTTGACCGAAGAGCTCGGTTCATCTAGCAGTGAGGAGAAGGAGTCAGTGCCCGCAGGGAAGAAAGAAAAAGGCCAGAAGACCACGACCACGGAGCAGAAGAAAGAGCAAAAGAAGAAACAAGAGAGAAAGGGTGCCAAAGAGAAGGATGACACACCCATGTTGACGGCCAGAGAGAAAAGATTACAAAGCAGAGTGGACAAGGCTGAGCAGGTCCACGTCAGCAAAGGCACCTCGACAGCAGCCGCAACCAAGTCAAAAAGTAAAACACCCTCAGCAAAGCAACCTAAAGTGGTGTCACCTGTTCCTACAGGAAAACCGAAACCGGCTTCTACAAGAAGCCTCAAATAAACTGAAAAAGGGTCTTCTACAGGAAGCCCTGAGAAAAGAGAACCAAGGGAAAAGAAAGCCGATGTTCTTGCAAGGGAGGCAGCAGCTGTGCTGGCCGCCCTCAGTACACCTACTAAGCCAAAGGAGAAGAGAAAGAGGGAGACCCCTCTATATTTTAAAGCTAGAACGGGCAAGCCACAACCTCCTTCCAGTAGCCCAATCACTATAGATGATGCCCCTACTTCGCCCAAGGAGAGGTCCCCCTCAAAGATATCAGTCACCTATGAGAGGGGGAGCCGAAAAACAACCTCTTGGAAAGAAAGGTTAGACCAATTGGCTTCAAAAGCCCGGCTATAGGATGTTGAAGCTGCTCTACAGGAAACTTAGCCCGGCTTAAGGAAACAGAGAGAATGGAAGGAGAAGCACCCTCATCACCACCGAGGGAAGGTGAAGTAGAGCCAGCAAAAGAAGTAGAGAAAGAGCATATTCCAGAGCCTAGCCCTCAGCCAAGTCTGAGTTCATATTACAACTTCTTAGAGGCTGGCAAAATTATACCTTAGAAATTCACTGTGCCACTGTTCTTTGCATTGGAGGAAGAGAGAGTACGATCACATACGTGGATGAAAATAGCCAAATCAAAAGGTGTGGCGGACATAGGCCCCTTGGAAGAGCAACTTAAGGAGGTCAGAAGTGAATTGGCCATGGCTAAACACGTGGCAAATTGCCAACGGGTGTTCCTACAGGAAGAAAACGAAAAACTTAGACTGCAGCTACAAGAGCTGAGGAGAGGAACAGGCACACCCTCAGGGGACATCACAGCAGGACAGCAAGGCAAAAAGGAACTGCAAACCGGTCTTGTGGAGCCAACCTTGCATCTACAGGAAGCAGAACAACAAGCACAAATTGAGGTGCAAGCTCTCAGACAACAGCTGCAGCAGAAAGAGGCACAATTGGCCTGCATGGCTAGTTGGGCCATGGATGCTATACAATGCAGACAGTCGGCCAAATCCTATGGCCTATACCTGAAAGACCAATGGCTGCAATTTCAAATCAATACCTTGGCGCAAAGAGGTATCTCTCAGCTCCAAGACCCACAGCAATTCACTGAATTATGCAGCACCAGTTCATCAGAGGATAAGGCCAAATTAGCGGAGTTCTACCTCCATAATTTGGCCCTGCCTAATGTAATTTCATGGGATCCCAATACGGCCTTAGGAGATATGCAATTAATGGCATTTTCCTCATGGTTGAACCATGAGGACAAAAGAGCAGCAGAAGCCAAAGCAATCATGAACCGAGAGCTGAATGAGCCATTGCTAATTAGAGCAGAACCAGGGGATCCAGTTGCACTAATCTCGGCACACCAACACTTGTCCACCGACCCTCAAGCTTCATTGAGATATATGGATCAGCAGGCCCAGGCCATAGCACATTTTGAGGACATGGAGAGACTGTTAGGAGACAACTCTGTCCAAGCTTTCACCCGCCGATGGAATACATTGGCCCACAGTCTGAAAATTAGAGAGTATCATACCCCAACTCGGATGAGGGAAGCTCTAGTCCGGGTGGCCCTCTATAAGAAATCCATGCAAAACCACCAGGCCAGCTGGATTGGCCTCAAGCTAAGCCCACCACTGCTGCTAGGATTGATGGAAGGCAGCACAGAGAAAGATGATAATGAATAGTGGGAAGAGGTGAACAGAAAGGCTGGGTTCCATATCAGCAAGGAGGACACTACTACAGAGGCTTGGGATGTAAGGGTGGCAGTAAAGGCAATGAAGGATGAGGAGCTGGATTAGTTGCTCAAGGATGAGCAAATATTTTAGCTGGGGGGTGATGACGAGCCCCAATTTTGGTAACATTTTGGGCTCATTTGGCCTCACTACCCTTGCTCAACCCTTCATTTTTCATGACTTATGCATCATTTTTTAGTATATTTATGTTATTTGTACAAATGAAGGGCAGTCACTATTCCTAGGTGGCTAATACATGTTTATTTCAGGTTTTTTGACATTAAATGGAGCAAAACCACGCAAATGAAGGCTAGGAGACAGCCAAGATGGGATTGAGGTTTTGTAGGAAGGTTGTCCACGCCATTGAATGGCCTTCCTCGTGATCTCCACCCACAACTCCGAGCTCCAACAGCTATCACCACCGAGCTAGAAGGCAGCCAACGGATTCTAAGGGAACAGCAGTTTACTTTTAGTTGGTCAGCCAAGCCCCACTAATTTAGGAGGCCAGCTTGGCCCTCATAATGTATAAATATTGAGGCTGTAGCCTTCGATGGGAACTTTTGAACCTTTGTTGCAGATTCTGAATTACGAGCTATAGCTCTGTTTTGCTTTTTGTAAGCCATTTTTGGCATGTTATGAGACTGATGACTATTATCTTTTAATAAAAGGCAGGCAGATTTGAGTTCAATTCTGAGTTCTTAGAGGAGCTATAGCTCTCAAGGTTGGGCCCAACCTGAGAGCAATAGACCTCCTTTCCTTGTATTGTTACTTTTCTTTCAGCATTGTATTTCTTTCCCTTTACATGCATTTGGAAACACAGTTTGCTGAGTTGAATTTCTTGATGTGATTAAGTAGGTTAGTTTTATGGATAAAGTTGCTTTCAGTAGTTTAGATTAGAGTAAGGAGATTAGAGTTAATCAGAGCTCCAAAAAAAGGGTTGATTGCACACTCACTTCCACCTCTGTTTAGAGATTGGGAGTGCAGACCGTGCCAACTACCAAAAACACAGTTTTACATGTTCATGCAAGCTTTAACGTAATATTTCCGCTTTGTAGAAGTGTCCATGCATTTAGATCTTGAGCAATAACTCTTTGTTTCAGCACCATGCACGATTTTCCCTTAAAAACGACATTGTTGTTCTTTGGTTTCTAATAAAACAGTTAGAGTAGGTTGATGACATTTCGGTTATACGCAAGACAGGGGTGATTTGTTTCATTTACACTGCGCAGCACCACTCCATCGTTTCCTTATCCTTCTAAGCCATACCTAGGCCATCTACTTATCTCCCAGTTAGATCATTTGCCTCCCAACTCTTCTATTATCCACGTTGTTTTATCTTTTCGGCCTTCCATTGCCTCTACCCTCCTCTAGACCAACCAGCTTTACACACCCCCTCTCCATCTCACCTCTCTATCCATAAGCCATTACAAGCTCCCCTCCTACCTCCCTATCCACCCATACAGCTCATTCACTCATCCATCACCCAAAACTCCGATTGCAGAACATCCTGTAGAAATTACGGGACTTCCTGTAGAAATCCTGAACTTCCTGTAGAATCCCCTGCAGACATCCTGTAGAAGCTTGCAAACACAGTTTCCAGGCATCTGAACTTTGTGAACTTTTGTGGAATGATGTTAGGGATCCCTTGGACCCTCTCAGAAGTCCTCCTGACCTTTTCCAAGCCTTCCTCCCCTTGATCTACCCCTGCACAGTCAAGACCCAGTAAGAAGCAAAGTCGTAATAACTCCAACAACTTGAGAAAAAATACAAAAACATGTTCTCTTCAGATGAAAGTAGTTTAGACACATGCATCTCATCTCAATAGAAGTAATGGCATCACTTTTAGAAGTTGCATTCCCACCATTGCATCATAAGGATTAAGCTGGTAGAATTAGGGTTTACTAGGGTTTCCATGTTTTGTTGGCTTTCAGTTCATTCTTGCCAAGTAGGTTAATTTCCTTTGAGATAGCTTTCGTTCATCACTTAAAAAGTTTCTTCTAAGAACATATAGAAGTTGGCTTGAGCCCTAGCGGACTTGTGCCAGCTGACCAAGTGACAGCTGCGACAAGAGCTAGTACTTGTGCATACAACACCGTCTCTTCCAAGTTTGTTACGAACTACCGGGTTGATAAAATTAGATAAGGAAGCTCCAGGAGTTGTAGCATTATTGATACAATACTGGAGCCCACCAATGGGTCAAGGCAATGGATGAAGAACTTGAGAAGATTGAAAAGAACAACACTTAGGAGTTGGTTCCTAGACCAAAAGATAAGAATGTCATAGGGACAAAATGGATCTTCAAAAATAAGTTGAATGAAAATGGGGAAGTAATTAGAAACAAGGCCAGACTTATTTGTAAAGGGTATGATCAACAAGAAGGAATAGACTTTGAAGAAACTTTTTCTCCTGTTGCTATACTTGAGGCCTTCCGAATGTTCCTTGCTCTCTCAAGCTTTCAGAAGTTCAAAGTATTTCAAATGGACGTGAAATCAGCCTTTCTGAATGGAGACTTAGAAGAAGAAGTGTACATTGAGCAACCAGATGGTTTCATCCTTGGGAATGATCCAAATCTTGTATGCAGACTAAAAAAGGCTCTCTATGGTCTTAAATAGGCTCCAAGGGCTTGGTACTACCGTTTGGACAAATATCTTCATCAACAAGGTTTTTCAAAGGGATCAGCAAATAGTAATCTTTATATAAAAATTGAAAATGACAAATTGCTAATACTTGTTGTGTATGTAGATGATATTATCTTTGGCAGCAATGAAGAAGCTATGAGTCAAAGCTTTGCCTTGGTGATGCAGAAAGAATTCGAAATGTCTTTGCTTGGAGAACTGACATATTTCCTTGGATTGCAAATCCAACAAAATGAAGGCGGGATCTTCTTGTCTCAAACCAAGTATCTCAAGCAGATTTTGAAGAAATATGGCATGGAAAATGCAAAACCAGTATGTACCCCCATGGTCACAGGATGCAACCTCAGTGCAAATGATGAATCAACAACAGTGCATCAACCAACCTACAGATCTATGATTGGAAGTCTACTTTATTTGACAGGTACCCGACCAGACATCATGCATGCAGTGGGAATAGTTGGGAGATTTCAGGCAAATCCAAAGGAAACTCATCTTCAGGCAGTGAAGAGAATCTTCAAGTACCTTCAAGGAACTCAAAACTATGGCTTATGGTATCCTAGAGATACAGATCTCACACTTCATGCTTATACAGATGCAGATTGGGCCGGAAGTGTGGATGACAGGAAGAGCACAAGTGGTGGTGCATTCTTTATGGGTTCCAGATTAGTATCTTGGTTCAGCAAGAAGAAGAGTTTGATTGCTTTATCTATAGCTGAAGTGGAATATGTGGCTACTGCATCTTGTTGCACTCAACTTCTTTGGATGATGCAAACCTTGCAGGACTTTCAAATCACTTGTACACCACCTATCTCCATCTTATGTGATAATACAAGTGTAATCAGCATTTCAAAGAACCCAGTCATGCATTCAAAGACCAAGCACATACCGATCAAGTACCACTTTCTCCGGGAACAAGTGTTGGAACAAAAGGTCAAATTGGAGTATGTTCCTTCTAAGGAATAAGTTGCTGATATTCTCACCAAACCACTACCTAGGGAGACATTTGAATACCTCAGACAGAAGCTGGGAGTAGTTAATGCATCATCTTGCTGTTAAAACTTGTCTGTTTCAGAGGAAAACGGGTGTACGTGAGTTTCATGAGGAGTATCCGCGTACATACGCCGGTTTGTGCAGAGACAGTCGCGTATATGGAGGTTTGATGGATATTAGTAGGGACAGGCTCTGGTTGAAGTTATTCTAATATGGGTCTGACTGAGACCATCCGGCATAGGTTCAAGGGGAGCATATAATCTTCTAATAATGCATTGTTCGCATTATCTTAGAATATTTTGGTTCTAGATCACAGCTGTTGTTGATTTCAGGTGGAACAGAGGCAGAGGGAGAACAAAAGGAAATCTTGGTTGTTGATCTGAATGATGATGGACAAATGCTGCTGCTATCAGTTATTGGTGACTTTCATAAGTCTTGTTCTAGATATTTTGTCTCTATGTCATGTATCTCTTTTGTGGTATCTCTTTTATGGTGTCAAGGTCATGTAACGGCCTATTTTGCTTTCCCAAATATGCCTGGGATGAACATGTAATGATCTTGGTTGTCATATGTAAATTTCTGATGTATCCCCACTTGGTTGGGTGATGGATGTATGTATTGAGTCTTTTGGTGATAGGAAGGTCTTTTATGATGCTTAAGTCATGGTTCTTCTTGAAGAACATCTTTTACAGATCTTGCCTATAGTCAGGGGGAGCATGGTCATCACAGTAGGGCAGAAATTTCAGCATGTACTCAGGGGGAGCACAACCCTTTGCCCTTGATGACAAAGGGGGAGAATGACTTTGAGGATTTTGGGTTGCCATCAAGTCCAAAGGGGGAGATTGTTGGCATTATGGCACAGGTTTGGAGCTATGGCACAGGTGTTGTCCTTGATGGCAACTCTCTTTGGTAACAGATCTCAGTGCAGGCTTTCAGAATGAAGGAAAAGACATATACGTAGGTTCATCTAGACTAAGACGCGTATACACGCAGGTTAGACGTTTCAAAGGCGCATATGTGTATACACGTACTTTCATGAAAGGAAAAGGGTGTATATGTTGGAGAACTTACTTTTGGTCTGTGGTAGTTAGTCCTTGGTATTTGAACCTATGGTTTTGGACCATGGTACCTCATCAGAAGTGTTGATCCTAAGTATTGGGTCCGAGGTATTGGTTTATTATGGTTTTGGACCGTGGTATTGTGGAAGGCCTAAACCTATAAAAGAGGAAGGAGATCATGTGGCAAAAGGACATCTGAATTATTATTGAATATCTGATAAAGTGCTAGATCTGGAATACTGGTAATTGGGTTATGATGCAAATCTGGATCTGAATGAAGGAGGAACCTGAGCGCAAAAGAGAAGGATAAGTTCTATTGATGGATCATAATCTTTAAGCTTGAATGATAGTATCTTTGTATAATTTTGATCTGTTATATGTGGCGCTTGCTTGATCTATAGATCTGATAATCTAGGTTAATTAGTGTTTGAATATCTGAAAGAGCGAATTATCCTTTATAGAGTTGTACGCAGGTTCAGTAAAGCGAAGGCGCGTATACACGCCAGTTCAGTGAATGAAAACGACGTATACGCAGGTTGTTCCATACGCAGAAGCGTATGCACACAGGTTTCAAGTTAATGAAGTAGCGTATATTTTTTGAGTTGTGATCTAGCTGCTACTGTTTATTGCTGCAGTGTTCTGGGTTCAGATTTGGTGTGTGGTTACTGTTACTTTGATCTGGGTACAGTCGTCAGAGAAGTGTTTATTTTGATTCAGTTTTGATTGGTGAAAAGGTGATTCGCTGACGCAGAAATTCTTGATGTTTGATTGATGTTATTTGTGGATCCACTCTGAAAATTTATGAAACGTGGTCCCTGAAAGAAAGAGAAGGTTGTAGCCTTCTGTAGGCCAGCACCTACGTACTAGTATCTTGGCTAGTGCAAGAGCTAAGGGGGTTGTAACTCCCTTCCAGGAGAAGCTGGAGAACGAGAGAGGGTTGTAGCTCTCTGCAGGTTGCAGCCTGTGTATTGGTAAAGGACTGCACTAGTACATTGTAAAAGAAGTTTCTAATTTAAAGGAAGATAGAGACGAATTGTAGCAGGTGGTTTTCACCCACATTGGGTTTCCACCTTATATCTTGTGTTCTTGTGTGCGATTGTCTTTCTGCTCTGTTTTACTGTTTCTGGTTACTGGTTAATTGATTCTGAAAGCACAGATTAACAATCAACATCAGAAAGATAAAGTAAATTAAAAGTTTTCCTTGTATACGCTGGTTTCCTTCTACAAAGTTGCGTATATACGCAGGTTTAATTAACTGAAGTAGCATATATCATTTGATTTTGAAAAAGGAATATTTGACTTGATAATACTGATTCACCCCCCCTCTCAGTGTTATTTCCAACAAGATTCAGGAGCCTGACCAAGACCAAAACCGCTACAAGCCGTTTGAATTGGGCATCAAAGTTTATAGTGCAATTTTTAGATATAATGCTTGTAAAACCCACTGCCATTCGTGCTGAAGAAGCTTGTCTACGTCCACTCTAGAGGACGTAAGCCAACCCATCCATCCCTTTGCTAGAATGATACAATGACACAAGTATCCCATAACGAGACCAAAGTGCTTGTCGTCCACCTCCTCATTATCATCATGCTCATTCTTTCACTAGTGAAATGGTTGACCAATGCAGTATCTTCCATCATAGTGATATCATCCATTTTGATATCTACACCCAAAACTAGGTTTGACTCTTTAGCCTTCTATTTCACGCATTTTTTACTTGTTTTTTAGGCAGTCTTCGACGCCAGCTAGAGGATATGAACGAGTATTCGAGGAGGTATCCCCGTTGAACATTTCCAAGGTAAGGAGGTCACAAAGGAAACTAAGAGAGGTGACAGGTAGGTAGGGGATGGTTACTGGAACTAGGGTGGTCAGATACTCAAAATCGATAGGTAAAGATAAAGGTGAAAACTCTAAACTAGAAGTCATATTCAAGGAGGGTTCAAGAGGAGCTAGATCTGGAGTGGTGGGGGTTTGGTGGGCATCCACTAAGGGGAAAGTGATGGAGGAGAAGTGAGTTAATTGAGTGAGCATAAGAGCACAATTGAGAAAGGAGCCTTAGACATAAAGAGATGAGCAATCATATCAAGAAGACTTCACAAGACAAAGGTTGCTCCCAAAGTGTTAGTAAAATAAAATTAATTAATTAATTATATATAATAATTCATTTTAGGTTAAAATGAAATATATGAATCACAATTTATTAAATATAATATTTATTATCATTTTATTTTAATCAAATACTTTTATTTATATTTTAAAAATAATCATTATCAATATTTTAACAAATCACTTTAATTTATAATATAAAAAATATAATAATTATTATTATAATAAAAACACATACTTTTATAAGAATAAAAATAATACCTATAAATTATATTTAATCTCAATATAAAAATATTCAATTCATTCACTGGCTTACGACACCGATCCCACCAACAAAATATACTTAATTGATTATTAGGATAGCCATCCCCACTAGCAACAACTTCACCTTCCTAACTAATATACTATGAAAATGTAAAATATTCACACATTCAATCAATCAAAACTGTATTGCAAATAAATCACGGCCTTTGAAATATAAAAAATAAAATAATAATAATATAATTTAGACTTAAATCAATTTTTTTTTTAGAGTAGAAAAATCTATCTAAATCACTTGTCAAACCAATAGTGAGGAAAGCCATTTCTGGCTGCTATCCGCTAATGTTAGTTGAGGCATTACTGTTATCAAGGAAAACCACGCCACCTTGAATAACCTGCTAGTGGTCTGTAAGGGCACAGGTTTTCACTCGTGCGAGATGCCTCTGGGTCTCTGTAAGGGAGCAGGTTTTCACTCGTGCGAGATTCCTCTGGATCTTGGGCCGTTAACCTGTTTCCTTACGTCCGAGAAAGACGAACTCTTAACCAAGCATAGGCAGCTTTAAGACATACTCCAAGCCCGTGACATAAATCATTTATTATTATAACTAAACATTTTTTAAATTTAAATAATAATAATAATAATAATAATAATAAATTATACTTAATTCATAGACTAAACTAGACCGGATTAGGACAGCAATCCCCACTAATAAATTATACTTAATTCATTCATTGGATTAGGATAGCAATCCCCACTACCAACAGCTTCAGATTAATATACTATGAAAATATAAAAGATTTAGGCGTTCAATCAATCAAAACTGTATAACAGATAAATCACCACCTTTACATTATCACAAGATCAATATTTTATTTTAGGAAATAAACACAAATTGGAATAGATCCGCTCACAGTTTTGAATAAGAAATTCCAACAACTGATACATCACTTCCTTACTGAAATTCCAACAACTGATACATCACTTCCTTACGCGTAGCCAAAATAGAAAAACGACCCAACAAAAACAAAAATAATGAACTTTTCCCTCACAGGGAACTGGTGATCTGAGTAACCCCTTTACAACAGTTGGGTATACTTTCATCTTCATATCGGTAACAGTATTCTGGGTATGTTTTGCCTTGGGAATTTACCACAGGTAAGCTAGTTGGTTCGATTCCCAGGGCATTTCTGTGAGGGCTGTAGCCGTGAATCACTGAACCGACACGTCTCGGCTTTAAAATTGGTTTTTTGTTTTAGAAAAGACATAATAGAAGAACTGAGAATCATTGAAATACATAAAGAGCAGTTTTGTGGAAGACTGATGTCTGCTCGTATAGTTACTCTAATAACACAGATCATGGTAATGGCGGTGGTGATATCAGTTATTTTGCTTTTCCTTGGAATTGGAATTCTGGTTTCAATTCATCTGTGTATTGTGGGTAGAGCACTCAGGAGAAATCTGAATGGCAGGAGGCCTGCAGAGAGAGGGGTTGCTTCTTCTTCCTCTGTTAGTGGGAATGGCGGGGGGATGTCTCAGGAGGAAGTGCAGAAGCTGCCTTGCTTTGAATATAAACATGGTGGTATGTATATTGTGTTAGATGGAATACTTTGCAAAGATGATGATAGTGCTAGGAATATGAATTGCCTGGACAGGATTGAGAATGGATTGTGGGTGGATGAATTTGATTGTTCAGAGTGTGCTGTTTGCTTGGATGGATTTCAGAAGGGTGAGAAATGCAGGATCTTGCCTGTTTGTAGGCATACTTTTCATGCAAAGTGTGTGGATTCATGGTTGTATAAGAATCCCCTGTGTCCCATTTGTAGGGCTAGGGCTGAGCAGCATGGCAAGGGAGGAGGGAAATTGGGGATTGAGAATGTGTTAGACTTGACCAGAGTTGGGGATTGTGAGATGGTTAGTGGACCTAGTGATATTGCTATTGGAGTTTCACTGCAAGGAGGGGTAGGGAGAGGATGGGAGTCCGCTTTTCATCGTATGTCTGAGATGTCTAATTCGGTATCCAATCCACCACCATCACCAAGGTCTCCTCCAATTGATGAATTTGAGCTCAATTTGCTGTCAACTCCATCATTTCCATCGTGGCTGCAGCCCAGACCTAATGACGATGGCAACAACTGTTGTGGTGGTTTGAGGGGTATTGATGCTTTGAGCACTAGTCAGAGCCAGAGCCAAGATCAGAATCAGTATTCGGGTAATTTGATATCAAGTCCAGTACCATCTTGCACACCTAATGGTGATGATGATGTTGATGATACGAGGGGTATTGGTGTTTTAAGCCCTAGCCAGAACCAGAGCCAGAATCAGAATCAGAATTCATGCGATTCTGTTTCAATTCCACCGCCATCGTGCAGACCTCCTCATGATGATGGTGTGAGGGTTGCTGGCCTTTCAATCACTAGCCAAAGCCAGTATCAGAATCGGATTGTCTGCAATTTGACATTGACTCCAATGACACATTGCAGATCTCCTGATGATGAGGATGTGAGGATCACAGGTGTTACATGCCCTAATAAGAGTCGGAGCCAGATCGAGACTCCGGATCAGGATGCTCCAGCATGATCATAAATTGAGTTCTGCTGCAAATGTGACGTCGTTATGGTGGATGCATAACAGAGGCAAGTTATTGCTGCTCCTTTTCATTTGGGTTGAATTTAAATATCTATATTTTGTGTATGGATACATCTGTATCTGACTAGTGCAAGACCTGGGAGTTTAGAATTCAGACTCGAGCATCAATGACTTCAGATTTTTTATTTGAAGCCCCTGAGTTTCTAGTGCAAGGCTACTACTTTTGTAAAATTGTCTCTTATTTCAAAAAAATGCTAGTTATGGTTGACTCTCTTTCTATTTGCAATTTCAACGCAGCGTTTTTCCACCAAAAAGCAGAAAGCACTTCCTTTCTGAAAAGGGTTCTAATCTTTATGGTAGTAATATTCTGAGGTTGAGGTTGTAATATATGTGTTTACTTCTTGCACTTTGATTTTTGCAATTTCACTTTTAACTCTACTTGAAGCTTAAAGGTTAGTATTAAATTTCCAAGTGATTGTTTATCAAGGTACTATACTCCTCACTGAATGCCAAACCATTTGAAAATGAAATGATGTGGGAATTCCAACAAATATGCAAACCTGCAAAAGCAATTTTAAGCCATTAATAATATAATTCTATATCATAAAATTAAATAATTTAATTAAGAAGCATATTAATAAGTTTCGCCTACATTAATATTTCAATTTCTCATTGTCAGCCAATTCTTCTGATCACTCTCTATTTATTACTCCATTGTCTTGACTTGAAACGTTGTCATTCAAAAATGTCTACTGTTGAAATTACTCCATTGTCTTGACTTGAAACATTGTCATTCAAAAATGTCTACTGCGGATTTTCGGGCATCTCAGTTTCAAGATCAACCCTACAGAAATCTACAAACCCTAAGCAATTTCATTATATATGGAAGAATGGGAATACTTAAGAATCGGATGAACTGGAGGTATTAGCTACCATACTGCAAGGCGTCTTGGTTCAAAGATGATACTTAGAAGAAAGGGAACTTGACAAGTTGTCTATGTTAATTCACTTTATAGTGATGATTCTTGGGGAATATCCCCATACTGGCTTCTTCTGGAGGAGACAACTTACAGAAGAAACAGAACTGGATGGTTCTCTCTTTGATTTTCTATATTGGTGAAGTGTACAAAAACACTTCACCAATATAGCATGCCTTTAAGAGTTCAACAGTGCATATTTGGTTCTCATCCATGTATATCTGTCTTCTGTTCCCTTTCCCTATCAATGTGATTGGTTCAATCTAAAATTTTTAAGTTAACTATATATATGTATATATATTTGTTAAAGTACTGTGCACTCAAGGAGGACTACTTCCATTATTCTATTTTTGTTTTCTTCCATCTCCTAAAATAGGAAGCTTCGAAGCTATAGCCTTTTTCCCCTCTGAACTGGTTTCCAAACACAACCTTTTCAACCTCTTTGTTTTCAGCTACTTTTCCTATTTGATGCCCATGGAGAACTACTTGACAGAGCTGGGTTGTTGGCTCCCTAGCTGTTCCCCTCCGCCTGTTGGTACATTTGACATTTGAGTCTTTCCATTGATGAAAGACAATTTATTAGCCAATCTATGTCTAGGATAAGATCTATTGGCTTACAAATTATCCATATCACATGCCATCTTGCTGATCATTGTATTTTTCATTATATTTTTGGATTAAAACATGATGAGTTGAGAGATCACTGGAAACATGCACAATTTTAATCCAAAAATACCATGATCAACAAGATGCTGAACAATATGCAAAATTTTGAAAATCTTCATGCTCACTTGCCATCTTAACAATGAAGGTTTCTTTATTGATCCAATCATCTATATCTTTGGAAGTTGCCAATTTTACAGAACTGAACTGAGGTATGGCTTATGCAACTTCTGGCTCTCGCATCTGGAATCCTCTTGTATACGACCTAGAAGCAATTCTTAAATTTTTTATCACTTAAATCCATTCTGATACAACTTCTGGCAACAAGTCTCGCATCTAGAATCCTCTTGAATACGACCTAGAAGCAATTCATAATTTTTTTATCACTTAAATCCATTCTGATAGCAGAGCAGTTGTTTTCCAGTATGTATCATTGTGCCTTGATGTACTTTTCATCGTTTTTACCTACTGTGGGCATCTGAACAAAACTAATATTATTATATTTTTCCTATCGTTTTACCGCTTCCTTGGGATGTAATCCTCGAAATATTGGTTGGCTTCCTGGTAGCTCATTCTAAGGGATCCATTAATCTGTATTACCATTCTGTCTTTTTACTTTCTCCCCTCCACCACCTGCCATTTCAACCTCATACTTATAAGGATTTTTGGAAGGCATAATGTACCATTTTTATTTTCTCCCCTCCACCACCTGCCATTTCAACCTCATGCTTATAAGGATTTTTGGAAGGCATAATTTACCATTCTTCTTGAAATTTTAAGAAATGCAGTTTCTTAATTCTCTTTCCTTTATTCAAGAAACTTCAGACAGTAGCAAGACTTGGGATTAATGGGCAAGCTAGTTTCAAGGTATCTCTGTAATCTAAGTTTCAACTCTGCGATGAAGATGGCCATATTATTTCCTTTGTCAGATCCAAAACCATATATGGTATACAAACATTTACCAGGATGAAATTAGAGGAGAAGCCTTCTATGGTAGTGTTTAGTAGGGGAGATATTGTAATAGGAATGAATCATTAAATAATAATAATAATAATAATAATATTGGTTTAATTAAAAAAATAATAAAAATAAAAAACAATAATAAAAATAATAAGTGAATATGATAATTGATATTAGTAATTAGCACAACCATATAAATTAAATGGTTAATAAATTTCAATAGGCATCAATCCGTAATAAGCATCAAAACACTTAGTTCATCAAATATCTGAAGCTATAAAATTTAAAAAATCTTTAAAATTTAATTAAATTATAAATTTATTATTATTATTGTTAATGATAAAAATAATATATATATATATATATATATATATATATATATATATATATATATATATATATATCATGTAACAAGATTCTTAACCAAGGAGATTCAACCCCACTTTATCATGGATATTCTTAATTTGTAAATAGGGTCTTATCAATACTACATGCCCAAAAATCATACCTCATTTCATATGACACTTGTTGCGCAAAGGGGTGCATTTACAAGTGATGCATGATTTTTTTATGATCAATGTGGAGTTGACATGTGTCCCTCTTAAAATAAAAATAATATATTTTCTAAATAGAAAAGCAATGTAGGCTCTGATAAAAAACAAAAATGAATATGCATGTTTAGCTACTTAGCATTATAAAACATCAATAATCACAAATTCATTATGGTAAAAATATGTCACTCACTCTCGTTATCAATAACCATTTGTTGTTCATATTAAAACCCAATATGGTAAAAATATTTCACTCTCTTAGTCATCAATATAATATTTAGATGTTCACATGACGTAATATAATTTCATATCAACTCTAAGAAAAGATAAACTAATTTGAAGTAAAAAAATGTTTTGAATAAGATGTTTAAACATTATACTTTTCAAAAGTATTTTAGCACGTGATTTAAATAAACTATTAGACACGGTCAGTGAGTGGCCGCTACATCCACGAGAAAATATCGGGGGTGGCCAATCTTAAGAGGCCTAACCCCGAGGGCGTCGAGAAGATTTGACCCCATGACCTCCCAAACTGGGAAAGTGCCCGCTACATCCACGGGAAATTTGACCCCGTGACCTCCCAAATTGGGAAAGTGCCCGCTACATCCATGGGAAAATATCGGGGGTGGCCAATCTTAAGAGGCCTAACCTCGAGGGCGTCGAGGAGATTTGACCCCGTGACCTCCCAAACTGGGAAAGTGCTTTAGCAACGGGAACTCGACCATTTGAGCTATCCCTTGGGGCTTAATTTAACTTCATATATATTTATCATGAATAAAATATTTTAATATGCAAGATTAAATAATATTGACGTATACTTTAAAAATATATTCATAGGAAAAACTATTTTAATATAGAAAATGTAGTCCATAGCTAAAATGTTAGAAAATGTTACGTAAATATTTTAATGTCAACTATGTATATATTATGTTAAATTATATTCATAACAAGAAAAAGCATTTTAATATGGACAATGTACTCCATAGATAAAATGTCTCAATGCACATGTAATGTATAATATTTTAATGTGAGCTATGTATATATTATATTGTTTAACAAAAAATATGTATATATTATATAAAGTGATTGAAAAAAATAAGTTAATGGGTTAAAACATTTGAAGCACTCTCGTTATGTTACATTATGGTCATTTTTTAGATAATAACATTCAAAAATGCAATTATAGATAGATAGATAGAATGAATTTGAGATTTTAAGAAGTTCCTAACTCAAGAGATTTGATCCCTCTGGGGGGATGCTAGATATGTGCTTAAGATGGATGTATAGTGGTTCCTGTGACATTTTCTTAATTAATGAATTTAATTAAAAAGGGAAAAAATTGCACCACTACTTTTGAAATAAATTTAATCCTTTGATTTGTGTATACTACTAAGAATATTCTAAAATATTCTTTGGAAATTAAATCCTTACCATCCACCTAATAATTATTGATTATTAAATTAAAATTTTGGAAGCCCTATTCCAAAATAAACATGCGTATCGACATAACTATAATACTTTGAAACTTCATATTTATTTTTATTTAAAACTATATAGTCACTTGAAATTTAGAATAAACCATTATTCTAAGTCTTTTATATGCCTATATTTTTATATAATATATGTTATATATAATTAATGCTATACATATTATATTAAAAAATTAAAAATTTAATAAATAAATAAAATTGCCTAAAAACTATAACACATGTTTTATAGATATAGTTAGTAAATATGTAAAAATTTAACATTTACAATACAGATTTTTTTCCTTAAACTTATTTTACATTTATATATGATGTAGTAATGCATATTACATTATAAAATTAAATTTAAAAAGGTATAAAATATGTCAAAGGAATACATCATGCACATATGTATGCCCTTATATGTATTATAAGGGTTTTGATAGAACTAAAAAATAAATTAAATGGTTGGTAAACAATAATAAACATCAATCTATAATAAACATTGAAATACTCAGGGGTGGCAGGAGGGGGAGGGGTGTTTTTTGGCCTTGAAGGAACTAAAATCTTGAAATATTCATGTAGCCTTGGAAAAAAGACTAACAATCAGGTAGAAGCATACACTCTCCTACAAGACCTCCTTCTCACTAGAGAATTAAATTTTTCCTCCCTTATTGTGATTGGGGACTCTCTCTTTAATCATTAGTCATATCGTAAGAGGTATTGCCCCTAAATACAAGCTCTTAGAGAACTTATTAAACCATATTAGAAGCATTTCAAAAAGTATGCCTTCAATAGTATTTATACATGTCTTAAGGGATAAAAAAAAACAATCCCCAACTCAAGTTTTTTTTTGTCCCCTAAGTACTCATCCTTTCCAATATACGAGAAAATAATAAAAAAATAAGGGGGGTGAGGGGCTTTGGATGTTCAGTTGCATGCACTATCAACATAAGTATCTTGGAGAACCCATATCAAATTACTGTCATGGAGGTTTCCATATCTACATTCCACAGTACAAGATGACATAAACACATTTCATTTGGAATCATTCTTAAGTGTGTGGGATTTATTAATATGTGTGGTAGATTGAATGTTAAAGAGTGTGGGATGGCTCCACTCATCCTCAATTCCCTTGGTTTCCCATCTCCCTTGCGTCAAAATGATGAGTTCAATAGTGCAGTGGAGAATACCAGGTATAGAGTGAAACTCTTATTTTGGATGTATAGTTTCCCCCCTCCCACAAGTTATATCCTTATTCTTGATAGGTGGTAGCTTCAATTGGTGTGCACAAGTTTGGTTTCCTCCTCGAGAGAGCACTCCCTTGTTCGTGGTTTGGATTCCCAATCTCTTGGACCGTGTCTATAGTTGGAGTGTGGGTGGTTGTACAGTTTCTTGGTCCTCATACTCATATAAAATTGCACCAATTATAGAAAGTTATTGTTGTTAAGTGGAATAATGGTCTCACCCAAATCAATGATTGCATGGATGACATGTAGTTGGACCTCATTAGACTACAATTTAAGCAAAAGGAACAGTGTAATTTTGTCTCCAATGATAGCGAGAAATCGTGGGAGCTTCGTAGTAAGGTGTAAAAGTAGGAAGAAGCGATCCACCAACTCTAATAATAGGTAGATCATTTGAATTCTATTGTTAACATTCTGATTCTCAATATGAAGGATACAACTAGCTCTAGTGGGTCTAATGTAAATGTTTTTCTAGATATGAATGAACCAGCCAATCTGAGTAAATACATTATCATCAAAGATTATATTCTCAAGTAGCTAGCATGTATTGTAAAAAAAAAATTGATGGGTTCTTTCTGGAAATTTTTTACCTTCAAAGTCCTAGGTTTCATTAGAACCGATTACATTCCTCTTAAGAGGATAATTTTGATACATTTGATCTTAGCTACTTATGAATCTTGATGCATCTATGAATTGTAACTCATGATATACAGTTGTGATACTAGCACAATGTTTTCCTTAATATAAATATTATCTTTATTGTTAAAAAAATCAAACCACTTATAAAAATTAATTAAATTATAACTTTATTATTATTAGTAGTATTATTATATAAGATTTTTTTTTTGGTTGTGGTTCATAGACACCTTGGTCAATGGGTGGTCGCTATGTCCACGGAAAAATCTGGGCTGATTGACCCCGAAGGGAATCTAGCCCCGTGGCCCACTAGCAAGGCCTAACCCCAAGGGCTTTGGGCAGAATGGACCCTGTGACCTCTCGAATGGCAAGGCACTGATTTTGACCAACTGAGCTAACCCTTGGGGCTTAGTATTATTATATAAGTTAAACATATATACAATTAAAAAACATGTAGCAAGATTCTTGACCATGGAGATCCACCCACAATTTATCGTGGAGATTATTACTCTATAATTATTACAATACCATGGGCCAATACTAGCTTACATTTTTTTTAATTGATCAATTTAATTAAAATGGAAAATATGGCATAACTTCTTTGGAGATAAATCTTCGCCTTTGATTTGTGAATACTATTAAGAATATTCTAGAATATTGCATGGAGGTTAAATCCCTACCATCCACCTAATAATTATTGATAGTTAAATTAAAAATATATGGAAGCCTTATTCCAAAATAGGCACGTCTATATGACACCTGTTCATATGACATTTTTTAAATTAATCAATTTAACTAAAAGGGGAAAAATGGCATGATTGCTTTGGAGATAAATCTCAACCTTTAATTTATGAGCACTATTAATAATATTCTAGAATATTCCACAGGGGTTAAATCCCTACCACCCACCTAATAATAATTGTTAATTGAATTAAAATTTTGGCATCCTCATCCAAAAATAGACATGCCTAATAGCATAATAAGAATATTTCCATATATAGAGATGTGAAATTTATATAAATAGAATTATAAACAACAAACATAGTCTCATCTCAACTTTTGAATCTATCAAGCATAATCCATAGGGATCAAATATTTTGAGGTGCAACCGTTCCTCAACTTTTGCACTTGTCAGGCCAGGCAGTAACTCTCCAAAGGCAGTAAAACTGATTCATATTATTCCATAGGTAGGTCATTGTTATATACAATAGGGAGTGACTGTTCAGTTCATCTCCCGATGACTGTTCACATTCCTAATTTAATTATTTACATAAAATTCACCCAATCATGAAGATTAGGTGTCAACATTCCCCCCTTAATCTGAAGGGATTTTGGTGAGTCCAAGCATCATTCTAAATCGTTCAAGCTTTTCCTTTTCAAGTGCTTTGGTGAAGATGTCTGCAATTTGCTCATATGTGGAACAATGATGGAGATGAATTGTTTTGGCCTCAACATGATGTCGAATCAGATGATATTTAGTATTGATGTGCTTCGTTCGATCATGGAACTTTGGGTTCTTGGCCAACTTTATTGCAGAGGTATTGTCAATCATGAGTGGGGTTGATTGTACTTGTTTTACCTGCAAATCTTCAAGAATTTTCCTGAGCCACACAATTTATTTCGTTGCTTCAACTGCTGCCACGTATTCTGCTTCTGTTGTGGAATCTGCTGGAACTGATTGTTTGCATGATCTCCAGGAGACAACTCCTGATCCAAGACTCATAGCATATCCTGAAGTAGATACCCCAGTTTCTTTGTCTCCATCGAAGTCTGAATCAGAGTATCCAATCAAGCTAAAGTCGTCCACCTGTGTATACTTGATCCCAAGGTCTTGAGTTCCCTTAAAGTACCTTAGAACTCTTTTTGCAGCAGACCAATGTCCCTCACAAGGATTTTGCATAAACCTGGAGAGGATTCCAACAACAAATGAAATGTTTGGTCTGGTAGTAGTGAGGTAGATGAGACTTCCTACAAGCTGTCTATACTTTGTTGCATCCTCAAATTCCTTTCCTTCAATAGATGTGAGCTTTAAGTTTTGTTCCATTGGAGTAGTAAGAGGATTGCACTCTGTCATGCCAAATCTATTTAACAAATCTCCAATGTATTTCTTTTGAGAAAGAAATATGGACTTTGGATGCTGGGTTACTTCAATGCCAAGATAGTAATGAACATAGCCCAAATCAGTCATTTCAAAACTTTTCCCCAATTCCTTCTTTATGGATGCAATGTAGCTTTCATTGTTCCCTGTCATTAAAAGATCATCTACATATACCACAAGATATACAATTGTTTTGCCAACTTTCTTGACAAATAAAGTTGCATCATCAAGATCAAAATGATTGAAGTTGAGTTTCAGAAGATGCTCAGTTAGTTTTTCATACTAGGCTCGCGGTGCTTGTTTGAGGCCATACAAGGACTTCACAAGTTTGCATACTTTATGTTAATGTCCTTTCACAGCAAATCCTTCAGGCTGGGACATAAAAACATTCTCTTTTAGATCTCCATTCAAGAAGGCAGTTTTTACATCCATTTGATGGACTTTCCAACCGTTCTGAGCTGCTAGTGCAAAGAGTGTCCAGATGGTGGCCCATTTTGCTGTGGGGGAAAATGTTTCCTCATAATCGACCCCTTCCTTCTGTGCAAAACCTTTTGCCACAAGCCTAGCTTTGTGCTTGTCAAGTGAGCCATCAGCTTTGTACTTGTTCTTGTAGACCCACTTGCAGCCAATTGGTTTGGTTCCAAATGGAGGATCAACCAGCTTCCAAGTGTCGTTCTTTATGAGGGCATCATACTCATTTTGCATCACTTCTTTCCATTCATCATGAGATGTAGCTTCTTTGAAGGAAGTTGGTTCAAAATCTATAGACAACTTCAATTCACAATCATAAGAAACATCCATATCAACAGGTGAATTAAAGTCATCTACATCACCTCCATTTTGCCGGTTTGAATTTCTGGTTCCTATTTTTCCAATTTCATCAGGATGAACACTTTCAAGTGTCTTTGTCAGCCACTTTGGGGGACCTTTCTGAGATGGTCCAGGCTGTTCTGTTGATTGAGTTGGGACTGAATCAAGATTGAGTCTCCCAATTCTATCAATTACATCACTTAAAGCATCATCCGTTGTTGGAGTTTCATTCGGGGGAGAGTGTTCTTCAGAAGAAGATTCCACATGTTGATCTAGAATAGGAATCCCCCCTTCAAGATGTGGAATCTGATTATCAAATTTTGAAATGATTTCGTTTTTGCGAATCTATCCAAGCTATCAAGTTGCCGCTCAACAACATTGTCAGATTTGGATGATTCAAGAAAAATTACATCTCTAGATACAACAAACTTTTTATTTACTTTATCATAGAGGCGATATGCTTTGGAGGTATTTGAATACCCCAGGAAGATACGCTTACGACTTCTAGCACCAAGTTTGTTTCTATGTACCTTTGGTATCAAAGTATAACAGGTGGAACCAAAGACCCTGAGATGTTTTACCAAAGGAACATGTCCATACCACAATTCATAAGGAGTCCTGTTTCTTATAGCATTAGATGGACATCTATTCTTTATATGTGCAGCACATAGAACAGCATCAACCCAAAACATTATCTTTACATTTTTGAAGAAAAGCATGGATCGTACCATATTCAAGATTGTTCTATTCATTCTTTCAGCTACACCATTCTGTTGGGGATTATAAGGCACAATTGTTTGATGTTTGATCCCATGTTGGCGAAGATAGTTTTCAAATTCATTTGATGTATATTCTTTTCCATTATCAGTGCGAATAGACCCAATATGAGATTGTGCATAATTTTCAATCCATTTATGAAAATTCTTGAATGTTTGAAAAGCATCAGATTTGTTCTTCAATAAATAAACCCAACACATTCTGGTGTAATCATCAATAAATGTCATGATATATTATTTCCATTTGCAGAAGGAACAAGCATTGGACCAAATAAATCTGAATGAATGAGTTCAAGCTTCCTATGTGCTCTTGAATGTGAATCATGAAAAGACTGTTTGCTATGCTTTCCTAGAATGCAAGCATCACATTGCTTATGTTTCCTAGGAATTGTAGGCAAACCAGCAACACCATTTTTCTTCAATAAGCGGAGACTGTCATAGTTTAAATGTCCAAATCTAGCATGGCATAATAAACTTGATGGAAGTGTACCTTCTTCATGATGAGAAATATATGAGAAATTTTGTGCATGAGTAGAGGTTCCTTGCAGTTTGAGAAGCCTTTCTTCTTCTATTCCCCTCATGACAAGTGAGTGGTCAGATGCTTTTCTTACCTCAAACATGCCATCAAACATATGAATGGAGTGACCTTTCTGGCGGATGTGGACCAAGGACAGCAAGTTTCTCTTGAGCTGTGGGAGATATAGAACATGATCCAGAAGAAAGTCTGGAAGACCAGGCAATTTAAGCCTGATTGTGCCAAGCCCTGATGGCTTGATTTTTTACTGATCTGCAAAGTATATTGCTCCATCAACATTGTCAGTGAAATATTCAAAAAAATCTTTTCTATGAGTCATGTGATAGGTTGCTCCTGAATCAAGCAACCAATCATTTTTCGAAGAAGCAAGTGAAGCATTAAACAAATCTTCATTTACTCCAATGTTACATTGTGCCTCAATATAGTGAGCAGATTCAGGTGATTTACCTTTGTCTGTATCATTAGTTTTACCTTTCTGTTGGTTTCTTTTCTGCTCAATTTTGTCCCATGGTAGCTTACATGTAGAGGCATCATGTGATCCATTTCTTTTGCAGCGAATGCAGTGCAGATATACCTTTTCTCCTTGAGAATGTATGCCCCCCTTGCCTCTGAAATATCTTCCTCTTCCTCTTCGTCCACCTCTTCCTCTTGTAGATTCTTGAGCAGGATGCTTTTCTTTATGAGCAAGGCACACAGTCTCTTTAGAAGATTTAGGGGTTGTCTTCTTTCCAAAGGCTTTCTCTCTTTCAGGAAACTTTTTCACAAGAGAGTCAAAGGTTATATCTTTGAGATTTCCATTTTCTTGCAAAGACTCAAAATAATTGGAGTAAGTAAGATAGAGTTCCTTGAGAAAAGAAATAAGAGGGATATCCAGCTCAACCTTAGTGGATTTGATATCATGCATTATAGACTTTACTTCAGACGCAAGAGCAAGAGGATCATTATTTTTCAATTCAAGAGTGAAGAGTTTAATCATGAGCTGAACAACTTCGAGTGCAGAATGTGAGTCATAGAGTTCTTTCAGCTTTTGTAAGGCTTCAAAGGCAGTTGAATATGACGAAATATGGCGACTCACCTCTTCATTTACAGATGCTGCGATTAATGCATAAGCTTTGCTGTTCTTGTTTTCCCAAATGATGAGCTCTTTGTCTGAGGTAGGCTGTACTGGGTCATTGTCTCCTTCTCCGACACACACTCCTTTCCATAACTCATTGAAGATGAGGGTGTGTTTTATCATCCGGTACGATTCAGGATAGTTCTCCTTGCCAGTGAGAACTATTCCTACCATGGATATGATTGAATGCATTCTGTAAAAAAAATACTTCTGCTGATAGGAAAAATACTTTTGCCAGTATACTGTGAAATTGTACTCAAAAGGGCATTCTCAAAAGATTTCAAATCTCTTCCTTACGCTACAACTTTATGCAATATATTTTCTCCAAACTTATTTTCTTCAAATCCCTCCAATGTTTGATAAAAGCATCCAGCATTTCGTTCAAATATTATGTATTACATATCACTTCAATGTTTTGTAATATATTTATATATTACATATCACTTCAATGCTTTAACTATACAACGCAGCAGGGTAACATGTTGTAACTATACCATTCAATTGATTTAAATGGCTTTAAAAAAATGTGGATTGATACTATTCACCCACATTCTCACACATTGGAATGTTACGCTTCCACTGCGCTTATTTAAAACAGCATTCAAACTTATTTAAAACAGCAGCTCTGCGTTTTTATTTTTGTGAAACAGATTCCACTCTGTTTTGTTGCCCACGAAATCACTCATCATACCTGTACGCGCTGTCCCAACCATTCCAAACTTGTATCCGTCGTTCTGTTCCTGTAAACATTGGTTGCATAATTTTCATAAAATATGACAGCGTTGTATAAAATTTTACAAGTCTCTTGGAATAGACCGTAGAAGGCCCGTGCTGCGGATTCCAGTTCAGTAATACGCTGCACAAGCTCCTGGTCTCTCACAGTTTAAGCGGTGTCATATTCTTCTATAGCGTTGATACACATTCATTCATTTGATACCACAGTCATTCATTGATACACATTGATACGACAGTCATTCATTTGAAACGCATTGATACCACATTCATTCATTTGAAACACATTGATACCACAGTCATTAATTTGAAACAACGGCAGTCATTTGTACAAATACTCAAAGTAGCAAACGTATTTCAGGCAGCGTGAAAAACAGTTATGTTACCAATGGTATGTCGATTCAACAGAGGCATTCTTCTGCCTTCTGCTCTGGACCGAGTAATCATTCACCAAATTAATCCTTCAGAGGATAGTGGTGTTGAGGACAGTGCTCAAACTAGCGTACAACCCACAGTAGCCAAAAATTGAAGGGAGTTACAACTTATTTTGAGAACTGGCTCTGATACCATGTGTTATAGACATTTTTGTGCCTTACAGCATTAAGCATGAAATGTCCATAATCTAAGGGATCCAAAGTCCCTAAACATGTTGTTCCTACCCCTAGAGGAACAAGGCTAACAAACCACAGCAATTCACAGAAGTTCTCCACCAGAAACTGCTCAAAAACAAGTCAATTCAGGATCAATTCAGTGGCTCCACTAGCTGTTTGCGCTGAATGTCAAAGCCAACACTGGATACCTACGCTGAATGTCAAAGGCAACACTGGCTACCTGCGCTGAGCAAGAGTTGACATGTGGCAAGTTCATTCCACGAGGTGTCAAAGCCCAGGAAGCTTCCAAAATCTTCCTCAATGACACTTGCCTCAGGGAATTCGACTGGTGATGAGTAAGAGGTTCCAAATCTCCAAGTGGAAGCAAGAACCTCCAAGTGGAATCAAGAACTGACAGAGGGAGAGGACACTAGTCAGATCTCAAGCTGACTCATCCTCTCTCCAAACATCTATATATGGATCTCTCCTCCATGAGATCTAGAGGCTGGAATTTTGTTATTGCAAAGAATTGCTGTTAGTTTGAGATTGGAATCATTGGGTGCTTAATGCTTTGAAGGGGGTGAAGATAGGAATTCCATTTGCTGGGAAGGAGATGCTGGATTGGAGCCCTCTGGGTTGTATCTCTTCCTGAACCTTGTTATTCATCAATAAAGCTATCTTGGTTTCTCCTATATACTGATGTATCTTTGATGTATGATTGCATTAGTATATTTAGTTTATTTCTAATCCTGAACTAGTTATGAATATGAATCCATGTCTTGTGTAGTGTTCTCTTCTTGTGATCTTGCAGAAACCTCTTGAAGCTGGGCGAGCGAGAAGGCAAGTAGCTGGGAACTCTCCAAGAGAAGAGAAACCGGATCGAGGGACAAACGGAAGGCACCGGTTAGTCGATCCATCTCTCTTCATTCTTAATTCATAAAGGAAGAATACTAGAATAGCTGTCTCTGTTTGTTGCTAAGGCACTGTCACACCTTAGGTGGATAGGATCGTCCTGCATAGGCATTTTTCCCCACAACAAATTGGCGACTCCGCTGGGGAGATCTGTTTAGTCATTTTATTTGTGTTTCTATCATTGTTTGTTTCATAGACTCGACAGCAACAATCGAACTGCATCTGCTATTCCCAGATGCAAAGTAGACAGTTGCTGCTTTGATCCAATCACTGGACTTGTCTATGATCTGAACAATGGACTCACAAATGATTTGATGATCCTTTGTGATAGATCTTAGTACTCCCTCAAAGCATCCCTTTGATTGCACCTTGCTTGTTGCTTTTATTTGGCCTAAAACAGTAGATTAAGTAGCAATCTGTGACCCAGAACCCAGTGAGAAACGAGAGTTTCTCCTTCAGCGCAGACCCTGTGAAGGGATTCTGCATTTCAACGCAGGTCCCGTGAAGGCTACCTGCGCTGAATGTCAAAACCCCTGTGTTGAGGTTGTGCTGAACCAGTTTTGCCTTGTTTTGATCTCTGATTTTTGCAGCCTGTAACCAACATAGGTACCAGTCTAATAACTCCCTTTCTCTGCTTAGATTCCGCCTCCTTTTGTACAAAAAGACTGTGAGTGTTTTTATGTGTTGGTGGCATCATTTGCAGTTTTCCTTTGCGAGAGTGAAATAGTCATCCTGTAGCCCTTGATTCAGATCTGTTGATTGTGATCTTAGGAGAGAGTTCATTGGCTGTTTACAGTTGATTATACATTTACTTTTGCTTTTGGTTTGATTTTGTCTCTTTTAAATGTCGAAACAAGTATTCATTTCGGAAATCATTAAGTGTTGTAATCTCTTCTACCCTCTCTGATTTCGGAAAAAGTAAACTTGTTTGTATTTGTCATTTAAAAGCAAATTCAAAGTTGTACAAAAAGCTTTCTTTGTAGGCATCAATACTAAGAAAGCGGAAAACAAACACCTGCATTATGCATTTGCATCTTGATAGTTTGCATGCTTGATTTAGGAAAAGTGCATTAGAGTGTGCTGATTGCTCTTTGAGAAAAAATGGTGTCTTTCTTTTCCCTTTGTAGCTAGGATTTTCATAAGTTCAAAAGATATAAAGCTTGCTTATCATCTTTAGAATGCATTTAGGAATTGTATCATACATCTCGTGGTGATCCAGAAAGGCAAACTTCTAAAAAGATCAACTTAAAATAAATTGAATGAACTTAACAACGCTTTGCAACATAACGCACAACATAGAGGTCTAGGCTAGAGACGTGTTCCGGCGTCGTAAAGCCTAGTGACTGTCGATCTCGTTGATGGTGGGGGATTCCTCCTGAGGGACGATAGCGCCAGTAGGGATTGTGCTCCCATGTACCGTCGTGTATATATTAGGAGACCCCTATAGGCATAAAACCTTTATCCTTAGGAAGCCGTGTCGGCTGCCCTACTGATCGCAATGCACTGAACACAGCATTCAGGAAGATCGACCGCCCGTACCTTAAAAAGTATTCTGCAGTTTTGCGAAAAGTTTGGCACACCCTCTACCTAGAACTCCAGAGCAGTTCCTTTTGGCCTTTTTCAGACTCTATAACAGAAAAAGTCCATCCGAGCATTTGTCACTTCGGGCTCGTTAAAACATCGAAGGAGACTAGAGTCATATTTAGCTTTTTCTCGACTCTTTAAAATTGAAAAAGCAAGTTGTGTCTAAGCGTCGTTAAAATTTATTTTAAACGGAATAATCATCACCATTCCCTCGTTGATCTTCGAAGTTAGTCTCTTTTCACCGTAAGTTCTTGTAGAATCGCTAGAAAATCTTTTGGATAGACTAGATATGTCTGAACAACCGTCGACATCCAGGACTGTGTCATCTGACACAGCAGCGGCAGAGCCTCCTGCTGCTACCCCAACGATGTTCGATGGTATACCATCTGTCCCGGCAAGTTATCAACAACAAGCTGGAGTCCCATCAGGGACTGCTTCGACGACATGGTTAGTTCCTATTTCTTCATCCGGATTATCATCTGGTATTTCTTATGTTGAAACTCGACAAATTGATCCAATGTGTCTTCAAAGGCTAATCTGCCCTTTAAGTACTGGATTGCCACCATATGGAGGGAAGTATGCCTTTTCATTGTTCCCTCCCGGAGAACAACCATATGGGAGTTTACAACAAAGTTCAGGTCAAACTGGAATTACACCCAGCGGTTGGGTACCAATACTGCCTCAGCAACCAAGGGTTGTATATTCAATGCAACCAGTCCACCCTGTGTCGAATATTCCCACTATACCTGCTATGGTTACTGCGTCGCAAGTACAAGCGCTACATGTTGTATGTCAACCCCAACAGCCTCAGGTTGCAATACAACAGCCTCTTGTCTCAATGACTCAATCAAAACCTCAGGTTAGTGCCTCCTTATCCGGAGCGAATCAGGATCAAACAAGTATTGTGACTCCTCATCTTGGTCAATCATCTAGTATTGGTCAACAGCAAATGGTTCAACAACCAGAGCTGGTTCAAACTCAACAACCCCCATTCCAGCAATCATATCAAGGACCTGAGCAACAAGTCTTTGTAAGTAATGGGAAATCGCATTTCCAAAGCGGTAATCAACAACCATATTACAATGGTTATGCCCATCAACCTTGTCAAAGTTGCCAGCATCAAATACATTATGCTGGTATGCAAAGACCCACTGCTCAGGCGATTCCATCTTATCCTGGGTATGCTTCACCTAACCTGAATCAACAGTTTCCCTTTGTAGCAACTCTAGAATTACCAGATCTAAACCGGCTGACGAATGATCCAATTGCTTATGCCCCTTGGTAGCCAGCGATTCCGCATAAACTTCCGTCAGATATTCCTAAATTTAATGGAAATCCGGGTGAAGATCCGTCGAATCATGTGATGACATTTCATCTGTGGTGTTCATCAAACACCCTAAACGATGATTTGATTAGGCTTCGCCTTTTTCAGAGGACGTTAACTGGTCCAGCGGCAAAATGGTATATTGAATTGCCTAGAGCTTCGTTCGACAATTTTAGTACCTTAGCCACAACTTTCTTAACCCATTTTCAATTACCGATAAGGTATGAAACGGGAACGGAACTCCTAACCAATTTCAAACAGACAACGGCCACTCACATATCTGATCATATACATGAGTGGCAACGTCGTCGTAGGATGGTAAAAACGTACGTTCCCGATCAGCTATTAGCTGAATGGTTTATCAAGTCGTTACTTCCTGCCATAACGGAAGATGTGGCAAAGGGGGGAGTCGTAACGGAAGAGCAAGTTATCGCTCGTGCGCAATATCTAGACTTGGTCTATACTCAGTCTGGCACGCTCTACGACAAAATACCTGACGCCCCTAGACCGGAATTCTCAATTCCTCCTCCTCCTAAATCAAACAATGACTCTCACGCCGGTGATGGCGTGATTGACACGACAAACACGAAATCGACAAAGGCTACATCTAAAAGGGCCCGTAAGATTTCCAGTCAAAATGCAAATGAGGAACTTCTTGCCTCAGAAGTAAATGCCGCGTCGACCGACAAGGGCAAACAACTGAAGCAACCAGGGGGCAAGAAGAAAAAGAAAGGGAGAAAAAGGAAACCCCCTGCGGGGTGTCATATATGCGATGAGGATCATTGGACGAGAGATTGTCCACATATAGCTGAAGTTAAGAAACTCTTTAAGAGTTCAAAAACCTCAGCAATATTGACTGATCCGTTTCCAAGCCCGGGTACCAAACTGGTTGCTAATCAAAATGCTTCCCGATCCCAAGTGCTTATGTTGTCTATCTCAAAGCAGCAAAATGATGCTTTGGCAAGGAATAAAGATTACGGGAATCCACAGGTGTCGAATAACAAGGCTAATGAACAACCTAGTAGTTCGACAACAACTTTGACCAAAGTTGTGCCACCCACCATTCCTGAACAAATGATAAAGTCGCCAAAGGGAGTAGTGTACAAGTCGACATTTAATCCTCGTGCAAAAATAGCACAGAATTATAATATAATAGAGGACCTGGCCCAATCGCTGTCCGCTATGTCGACGCTTGAGGTACCGCAAAATTTCCTCTCCCAAGAGTAAGCTTTATTATCAGCAATAGGTGAAATTGACCCAATGGACTCCAATCTTGTGGCCTTTGATCATAAAGGATATGACCCTCAGTTACCAGCTCAACTAGATTTCCTTATTCAAGTGAAAGCCCTCAACAAAACTGTTCATCGAACAATTATTGATGAGGGGGCATCTACGTGTATTATGTCGATGAGTTGCTGGAAGAATTTAGGCTCACCACCCTTGTCGAGATCGTCAACGACGTTAAAAGCATTTGATGGACGATCATACACTCCATACGGGATTTTAAGTAACTTGCAAGTTGAACTAGGGGGCAAAACAGTAGGAATTGATGTTAAAGTAATTGATGGAAACCTCGATTACAACATCCTACTGGGAAGGCCCTGGATATATGCCATGGCCGTAGTTGTGTCGACCTACTTCAGGAATATTGCATTTCCCTTTCAAGGAGGAATTACAGTCGTCGACCAACAAACTTTCCTCCCCGACAGTTCACAAGTTACGGGAAGCATTCCAATGATCCATGGAAGCAATCATTTGCTTCAAAATATTGGAGTAGGTCTCCTAAAAGACCCTGCCTTAATGGGTACTTTTGCCCTACCGCCTGCAAGTAATCTGGCGAAAGTGGCCACAGTGGAAACCTACAATATGAAATCTTCTATATCTAATGGATTCAGAAGATTCCTAAACATTTTGTCAGCATGGATCATCGCCCTAATAGAAATACTGTAAATACAGTGGGCTCCGAGGACGGTTCTAATCTCGTGTCAACCTCGTTAAAAAATGAAACAAGGAGTCATGAGGATAGTTCTTTTACTGTGTCAACCTCATTAAAAAATGAAACAATCTCCTTTCCAAATCTCAAAGGTAAACCTTCATTCCAACCACCAAGTTGAATGCAATGAAGCTTGGAGGGCATGCACCTCGATTTGCGTTGTTATGCTGGGGGCATGCAAACTTATCATCAAGCAGTTTTAGCACACAATTCATGCTCGTTAAAAAATAAACGCAAGATCCAAGCAGTTTTATCGTATATTTCATGCTCGTTAAAAAATAAACATAAAATCGAGCAAGTGTTTCAACCCGCGTTTAAGCTCGTTAAAAAATGAACTACCCGGTAAATAACCACAGTGAATGTAACATCATCAGCCATTAAAGCCTTGGTCGTGTTTGCACCGTCACCTCCACTTTTCCATTGGCCAATCGTTCACCTCCATATGTTTGTTTACCCATTTTGAGGAACAGCTGCGAAGAGTGATTTCACCTAGCCATCCTTGTGACACTGCCGTGATTGGAAAATTCCAACCTGTACCTGGAATCAGCTGCTAACCCTGTTTATCACTCGTTCATCAAAAGACGAGTCTTCTTTAAGCTCATTTCATCTGACTCGTAAAATATGAAAAGATTGCCGAGTTTTGGCCTTCCAGCTCATTAAAGCGACCGGAAGAGCTATCCCTCCTCTAGATTTTAATCTTTTTGGACCTGAGGGATTATTGCACAAAAAGATCGAGCGCTTGTTTTGTTCGGCTCGTTAAAACTATCGAAAACTCATCCCTTCTGTATTGTTTTATACTTTTTCGGACTAAAGGGATTAGATGACGAAAAAGGAATTTTGGAGTTAACTTTATGTACCTTTTCAGACTCTCTAAAAATGAAAAGGATCGAGTTATCCTTGTCGTTAGACTCGTTAAAATCATTAAATAGCGACAAACTTGTCTTTAGACGAGAACGAGTTTCACTATCGCTAGGCTCGTTAAAACATAGCGATGGGCTTGCCCGAAGGGCAGGTTATAGAACAAGCATATGTTATCCTCCTCAAGCTTGACAAAAATAAAGAGGTACTGGTCAGCAATGATTGGGGAAAAATTGGGAGAAACTCAAGAAAACTTTGATGGTAGCAAGTCACTCTTGAACATGACACTTTTCCTCCGTGCCACAATCGGGTTGGGTTGTTTCATTCACCGGTCACATCCATGGTCTCGCCATACCATCCATATTTGGGGTAATGCTACCAATCCATCGCATCAGTGTCGCCATATGTTCAAGAGAAGTCGTTCAGAAAAGTCAACCGTGTCCCATCCACTGCCATACATTATCCTTCATCCTTTCATGACCGCCACCCTGAATCATATGTCACAGATCGTTTTCACCTCCATTAAAATCATTAGCTCTGTTCCATGTCACTGATGTGGGATTCATTAAGGCCCTCCTTTGACGGATCGCTTCTTGTCGACATCAGCTCATTATCCAAGAAGTTGATCTAGGAACAACCCCTTCAGTACTTTGAAGCTTGCATGCCTCAATGGCAAGTTTCTCACTTCCGGCGACAGGTATACATCAATGACCTTCGACCGAAAGATTTTGCGTGGTGTTCGACGCCAAGTCCTTTATTCACACCACGTGAATTGTACTGCAGTACCTTGAGGGTCATTATCATTATCGGTGATTCCTCTCGCGCTTGTTAACGGTTTACCTCATTGACCGGTAATCAAGCGATGTCTTTCCATGTTCGACTTCAGAGCATTTCTCACATGGATTGACTTGTACTTAGAGTGAAGATCGGACGAGTTTGAAGACCCCGGATCTAGTGTCATCCATCCGGGCTGCGATATATATTCAGGAAAGATAAAGACATCGACATGTACATCATTGCAGCAGATAATCATCCTACTCAAAGGATGATAATTTCATCAAAATTATCAGTCTACCATCAGACGATTGTCTGTTCTATGTACAGAAAAGTGAATTTATAAAGCTGAGCATGGGAATGCCCGCCTCAGCTAGATCATGAAAGCAGTATGAGAAATAATGTATTGTATTGTATCTTATTACAGGTCTCCTCCCAGCATTGGATGAACTTCGGATCCCCCTGATAAAGCATTTCACCCGATAAACGGCCTCATACTTTAGGGGGCAACTGTTATAGACATTTTTGTGCCTTACAACATTAAGCATGAAATGTCCATAATCTAAGGGATCCAAAGTCCCTAAACATGTTGTTCCTACCCCTAGAGGAACAAGGCTAACAAACCACAGCAATTCACAGAAGTTCTCCACCAGAAACTGCTCAAAAACAAGTCAATTCAGGATCAATTCAGTGGCTCCACTAGCTGTTTGCGCTGAATGTCAAAGCCAACACTGGCTACCTGCGCTGAATGTCAAAGGCAACACTGGCTACCTGCGCTGAGCGAGTGTTGACATGTGGCAAGTTCATTCCACGAGGTGTCAAAGCCCAGGAAGCTTCTAAAATCTTCCTCAATGACACTTGCCTCAGGGAATTCGACTGGTGATGAGTAAGAGGTTCCAAATCTCCAAGTGGAAGCAAGAACCTCCAAGTGGAATCAAGAACTGACAGAGGGAGAGGACACTAGTCAGATCTCAAGCTGACTCATCCTCTCTCCAAACATCTATATATGGATCTCTCCTCCATGAGATCTAGAGGCTGGAATTTTGTTATTGCAAAGAATTGCTGTTAGTTTGAGATTGGAATCATTGGGTGCTTAATGCTTTGAAGGGGGTGAAGATAGGAATTCCATTTGCTGGGAAGGAGATGCTGGATTGGAGCCCTCTGGGTTGTATCTCTTCCTGAACCTTGTTATTCATCAATAAAGCTATCTTGGTTTCTCCTATATACTGATGTATCTTTGATGTATGATTGCATTAGTATATTTAGTTTATTTCTAATCCTGAACTAGTTATGAATATGAATCCATGTCTTGTGTAGTGTTCTCTTCTTGTGATCTTGCAGAAACCTCTTGAAGCTGGGCGAGCGAGAAGGCAAGTAGCTGGGAACTCTCCAAGAGAAGAGAAACCGGATCGAGGGACAAACGGAAGGCACCGGTTAGTCCATCCATCTCTCTTCATTCTTAATTCATAAAGGAAGAATACTAGAATAGTTGTCTCTGTTTGTTGCTATGGCACTGTCACACCTTAGGTGGATAGGATCGTCCCGCATAGGCATTTTTCCCCACAACACCATGTCAGGCCAAGTAGTAACTCTCCAAAGGCAGTAAAACTGATTCATATTATTCCATAGGTAGGTCATTGTTATATACAATAGAGAGTGACTATTCAGTTCATCTCCCGATGACTGTTCACATTCCTAATTTAATTATTTACATAAAATTCACCCAATCATGAAGATTAGGTGTCAACAACACTCAAAAAGAGGTTTTCATCTTGAGAGATTAGATCCCTCTCGACACTTGGTAGATTTGGAGTTAAGATGAATCTATGCTTGTAGGTACCACAAGTATGCCACGACACGAGGACGTGTGAAAACAAGGAAAGAGAGATACCCCCTCTCCTACTTGTTGGATCACGAACCCACCATTGTTCCACCTAACTTCTTGTCACGAGTTGGTGACCTTAGTTGCCTTTCCTAGGGACCACACAGGTGACTATGGGGGGGAATGCCCATGGTACCTGAGGAAGACGTTGCATCACTTTCATAGTACTTTAGGAGGGTTCCCTTGCAAATCTTTGGTATTTGAGCTGACAAATGCTATTGTCTACAGGTTAGTGTAACTAATTCTGATATGTTCGTTGGTAGACTTGGGCACTCACCATCCCAAACTACCTTCGGGAGGTCCTTATCTTTGCTTTCTTGTATTTTGGTGGCCGGTCCTAATCACCAAGAGTGGAAATACTTGGAAGTTGCTTGCTTGGTTGTATCTTTAGGACCTTTCTAGAGAGTTCTCTGTGTGCCTAACTTTCCATAGGTGATTTGAGTCTTTAATTGTTCTTTATATATAAAAGTGGTTGATCGACCAGTTGGTCGGTTTAGAAGGCTTCGTGGGCTTTCACCTACAAGTGTGGAGCCTTCACCTAGAAGGAATAGGAGTAATTCAGATGGCTCTTTTGAACCAATACCATTCAACGCAATGAAGATAGATCCTTCTCTGAGGGCTCTTATTTCACAGGGTGAACCTAGTCTAGTCCATAATTCGAGCGAAAATGCTCTGGTGCTCGCTAGAGTACTCTTCCAATTGGAAGATGAAGTAGAAATTGAAGATGTTTCTGAGTCCCCTACGACTCCTACAGAACCTCTTCCTTCTCATCTTCCTTACGTTGTATCGTATGTGGGTACTCCGACTCATAGGTCGACTAGCCTTGTTCACTCTCCTTCTTTCTTCTTAATGGCCAATGTTAGTGGCACAAGTATGGTTTCCAATACGACTAGTGTACATATTCCTTCTTTAGTTGTAGGAGGAGCTGGTATTGCTATATTTACTATTACACCTATTACAGTAGTTGTTGGATCTACCTCCATTCTCGGTTCGAGTGGGCCCCCCAACCTTCTGATCACTTCACTGGTGCTTATCCTTTTGGAATGCCATCTAGTGGGATTCCTTCAGTCTCATTAACCTTACCTTCTGTTTCTTCCATATCTATGACTTTGATGGCTAGTGGTTCAAAATATTTATAAGCTTTTGCATTTGAAAGTGGACATGTTCCTCCTTCTAATACATCTTTGAATATAGGATCAATGCCTTTCTCTGGCCATGATCAAAACATTAATCCTTTTCAAGGGATCCAGGGCTTGGTATATCCTGCTGCTAGTGGTTTTAGGTTTGGGAATATCTCTCATTTATTGATCAGCAGGGGAGTATGCCCTTCCCTACCGCTGGTACTTCACAGATTTTTTCCTCCTTTGGCTAGTGCTTGGAATCCTTACCAGAGGCTCTCCCCTTCATATAATATTCCACCAGGAGGAAGTTTTCCTATGACTAGTAATCCTGCAGTAAGGGGTGGATACCCTCTGTATACCCCTAGACTACAAGGTTTTCCTTATGGTTCAATCACTTCTACAAGTAATCCTTGGCAACTTGGTGCCTCTCAAAATCCAAGATACTCTTTTTCGAATGTTGGGAATTCCACTCTTGGAGCTTGGAATTTTGTTGTCCTCCGTACTTACCATTCCTGGAAACTCTTAATTTGACAGATCTTTCAAAATTGACTAATGATTTAATCTGTTGCAACTTGGCTTGGCCTCCGGTATCTACTGAACTTCCATCTGATATACAAAAACTTGAAGGGAATTCTGGTGAGGATCCAGAAGACCATGTAACCACATTCCACTTATGGTGCTCATCAAATTCCTTGATTGATGATTCAATTAGGTTGAGACTCTTTCAATGCACCTTAACTAGAAATGCAGTGAAATGGTATATCAAGTTAAAAGGGGTCTCATTTCTATGTTTGGTGAGTTAGCTACAATGTTTCTCAACCATTTTTAGTTTCTTGTCCGTTATGATGCTGGAACTAAACTTTTGGCCAATTTTGAGTAAGACAAGGCTACCCATATTTCTGACCACATTCAAGAGTGGCGCAAAAGGAAGAGGTTGATCAAGGCTTATATCCTTGATGAATTTCTTCTAGAATGGTTTTTGAAATCATTACAAATATTTAAGGACGTGTCACCTTCAGGAGTGTTCACTAAAAAACAATCTATCGTTAGAGCCCAACAATTAGAGCTTATTTATTCCCAGTTTGGAGTCCTCTATAAGATTTTTCCTGATGCTCCTAGATCAAAAATCAATCTCGCCAAATTGAAACCAGGGCCCCATGCTGATGGAGTTGTAGGATCGATTGACAGTAATACGTCTAGTTTGTTAAATCAATTACAACAGTTGTCATTACAATCTATATATAGAGGGTGGCTCAACACTCCTTAGGAGTAGGGATGGTGGAAAAAGTTTGAACATATCAATAGAAAAAAGTATGCCCTTAACCTTATTTGATGATAATTAACAGAGAGAATTAGAGGGGTTAGGGGGGAACCAACATGGTACAAATAATCAGTCAATTCGATTTATAGTGGGAATGAGGACAGTGAAGTGATATAGATGGTTGTGTCCTTTCTTTTTCGATCAATACAAATCAATCTTGTTAAAGATGATAATATTCAATATATTTTCTTGTTCCAGTAAACTTCAAATTTGTATCCTTACATATATATTTGTACACTTGTGCCCTATAGAGGATCATAAAGAGTGAGCAAAGGAAAGAAAGGGTGTTCTCAAACAAATATTCACAAAGTTTTGTTTCCTAAAGGAAACAACAAAAGAAAACCTCACACAAAAAAGTGTTGTTCCTTATAGGGAACAACAAGGAAAGACATGCAAAAAGGTGTTGTTCCTTAGAGGGAACAATAGTTGTTCCCTATAGGGAACAACAAAGAAAATACATACGAAAATTGCTGTTCCTTAGAGGGAACAACAGTTGTTCCCTATAGGGAACAACGAAGAAAATGCACACAAAAATTGTTGTTCCTTATAGGGAACAACAAAACAAAATGCATGCCAAAACTGTTGTTCCTTAGAGGGAACAATGGCTGTTCCTTAGAGGGAACATCAGCTGTCCCGTAGAGGGAACAACAGTTGTTCCTTGTAGTGAACATCAAGAAAAAAATTTGCACCCGAAATTTCTATTCCTTAGAGGGAACAATGACTGTTCCGTGTTGGGGACATCGGTTGTTCCTTGTTGGGAACAACAAAAAGAAAAAAATTGCACACGACATTGTTGTTCCTTAGAGGGAAAAACGACTGTTCCTTAGAGGGAACAATGGCTGTTCCTTAGAGGTAACAACAGCTGTTTCTTAGAGGGAACAACAAGAAAAAAAATTGCACACGAAATTGCTATTCCTTAGAGGGAACAACGGCTATTCCTTAGAGGGAACAATAGTTGTTCCTTGTCGAGAATAGCAAAAAGAAAAAAATTGCACACGAAATCGTTGTTCCTTAGAGGGAACAACAAGAAGAAAAAAAATTACACACCGAAATTGTTGTTCCTTAGAGGGAGCAATGACTATTCCTTAGAGGGAACAACAACTGTTCCTTAGAGGGAAAAGCAAACAGCAGGAAGAAAAAAATTACACATGGAAATTGTTGTTCCTTAGAGTGAACAACGGTTGTTCCTTAGAGGGAACAACAATTGTTCCTTGTAGGGAACAGAAAGAAGAAAAAAGTTGCACACGGAAATTGTTGTTCCTTAGAGGGAACAACGATTGTTCCTTAGAGGGAACAACAAAGGAAAAATAGAAAAAAAAAAAAACAAACTTATATACAATTTGTTATACAAGAAAATTCAATCAAACAGAAAGGGAAATTTATGTACAAATTTCAAAAACAAATAAATTCTTCACTGGACCGATGCTGTGGATGGGTTTCCCTCCTCAGCAAGAATTTGTATAGTGGAATCTTCCCATAACTGTTGGCAAAAGGACTCCCTGGTAAGCGGTTTGTGATAGAGGCGTACTCGATGTCCATTCGCTTTAAAAGAGTAGCCAGACCCATCAATGGTGGCTAATGTGAGGGTGCCATTATCATGCACCTCTTGTATCTCATAGGGGCCTAACCATATGGTCTGGAGTTTTCCCCGGAAATCTTGAAACCTAGAATCACACAGAAGTGCCCAATCACCTTCATGGAAGATCTTCTTCTTGATAAGGGCATCATGCCATTTCTCTATTTGTTGTTGGATCAGTGTAGTATGCTGAAGAGCTGATAGCCGGATTTCATCCAATTCATTGATTTGATGTAGCCTATTAATCTGTGCTTCATTTAAGTCCAAGCCTACTTCCTGAGCTATCCTCAATGTCTGAATTTCAAATTCGATTGGGAAGATAGGTTCTTTTCCAAACACTAGCTGATATGGGGAATATCCCGTGGTATTTCTCCATGTTGTGCGGTATGCCCATAGGGCTTTTGGCAATCGGGTAGCCCAATCACGTCTATGTGATGTGACTGTCTTTGTGAGTATTGCCTCAATTACTTTATTGGTGCTTTCTACCTGGCCATTTGCCTGTGGGTGGTATGGAGTTGTGATTCTGTGCATGATATGATGATTTTTTAATGTCGCAACAATCTTATGGCCTACAAATTGTGGCCCTCCATCTGTGATTATTTCTCTAGGAAAGCCATACCACACGAAAAGTTGGAAAAGAAAGTGGATTACTGAGTCCTCCGTTTCCCTTGGTAATGCTTTTGCCTCCACCCATTTAGTCACATATTCTGTTGCGACTAGTATATATGTCTTTTGATTAGATGATGGGTTTATTAGACCAATGAAATCTAACGCCCATTGTTCAAAAGGTTCAATGACTAACTGCAGATGTAGGGGCATCTCATCAGACTGCCCAGGGCGTCCCATTCTTTGGCAACTATCGCATGCCTGGACAAACTTCTTGGCGTCCTTAAAAATGGTGGGCCAATAATAGCCCATCTGTAAGACTTTGTGACCAGTCCTGTGGTCTGCAAAATGTCCACCACAAGGCCCATCGTGGCAAGCTTTCAGGATGTCGAAGATTTCGTCTTCACTGACACATCTTCAAATATGCATATCGGCTCCTGTATGAAATAAATATCCTTCGATCCAGGAGAACCGAGTGCTACGCTATACTATTTGTTTTCTTTCACTAGGCATCAGGTGCTTGGGTAATTTTCCCACTGCTAGGTAGTTTGCGACATCCATATACCATGTTGTTTTCATGGTTATAGCAAATAAGTGCTCATCAGGGAACTGGTCTTCTACTGCTACCGAGTCGTCTATCTTTGGCATACGTGAAAGGAAGTCTGCTACTGGATTTTCCTTTCCTAGTCGATCTTTGATTGTTATGTCGAATTCCTGCAAAAGGATCAACCATCTTGTCACTCTTCCATTTGTAACAGGTTTATTAGCTAGATATTTAATAGCAGAGTGATCAGTATACAAAACCACAGGGTATCTTGTTATATAATGTTTGAATTTATTAATAGCATAGATTACAGCTAGAAATTCCTTTTCGGTCACAGTGTAATTCAACTCAGTCGGAGATAGATTTTTGCTGATGTAGTATATCGCATAAGGTTTCTTATCTTCCTCCTGGCTGAGAACTACTCCAATGGTTGTTTCTGAAGCATCGGATGAAATCTGGAATGGCAAATCCTAGTTTGGGCCCCGTAATACTGGGGTTGTTGATACTAGCCGTTTTAAATCTTTATATTCTCATACTCGGAAAGGATTTGGAGTGGATTTTCCTTTACCTCCCAATGATCTAGAAATTGTCTATGAAGAACCGACAATGTATTGATAGTCCCTATAGGAAGCTCTCTAAACCACTTTCGCACCTCACCTCCAAAATTTTGCACAAATAATCGCACGGTCACATTCTCTTCATCTATCTCATGAAGATCAAAGAAGTCGTTCATCTTGTCAACATGCTGCTGTGCAATGATACCTTGAGTAGCATCAAACAATGGTATTTTACTTGGGTAATCATCAGGCATAGCATCTAAGTTCTGTGGAAAAACGAGAGGTGCATATCTGGCAGCCATTGCTCGAGGTGGATTGGAAACTGGCCTTGGAGAAACAGGAGGATTTATAACAACAACAGTAGTCGATGTGATGGGTGTATGAGGTGTCGAAGGTGGAGAAGAGATGATAGATGTTTGAGGTGTTGAAGGAGGAGAAGAGACAGCAGATCTCTGATCAGATATGGTGGGTTGAACGGAAGAGTGGGGATAAAAGGTGGTTCGGTATGAATTTTAGAACTAGACAAAACAACAGATGAACCAAGAGTAGCAGATGCTGATTCGAGGAGCTCGGGAATATTGGTAGCCACAATAGATGTTTGAAGATTCAAAATATAAGCATCAATTGATCTATTTGCTCTTTCAGTTTCAAGGTATTGGACAAACTGCGGATTTAAAATAGTATCACCAACTGCAATTTCATATTTAGTTTCAAACAAAGATAGATCAAAGTGTTCATCAAACGGGAGATCTTCAAGATATTGAAATACGACTGGGCATGAATGAGATCTGAAAACCGGTCTTGGACTTAATGAACTTTCTTGCCTAAGTATTCTTGGAATGAGATTTGGATTTTCAAACACAGGAGGAGGATCAGGATCAGGATTGGCCCTAGTGTATCTTCTGGAAGCCAGTGTGTTGAAACTTTCCCAAAATTCAAATGAACATTACAATTTTGTCAGCCTAATGAATTATAAACCTATCATCCAAAAGTCTAGAATTGTTTTACAAGTACTAGGGTAATATTTTTTAGTTCTTCCCCAGTATGGTCGCCACTATGTTAGTGCCTAAATCTACCTCAAGCTGAAGGAAGGTAGGTCTAGGGTAACATCAAACCACGCTTAACGTGGTAGCTAGCCCTACCAAGTCGGGAGAGGGCTCTCTCCTTGTCAATATCAATTAAAATATGGCAACTAGGGCTTGAGATGACTGAAAATAAATGCTGATTTTAGGCTAGGTATATTAGGTCTAAGGATTTTGTTTGATTTTGATGATTGGTTGCTGGATCAAATGAAGAAGGCAGCTTTGGGTTCGGGAAATCAACTCAGATTTGTAGGAGGTTCTGTGGGGTGAGGTAGGTAGGTGTTTTGGCACTTTGAATTGGATGTGATGGTAAGTCTAAGACCAGTGAGGAGTTGGAGAGGGCATGCAAGGTTCATGAGTCCTCTTCAAACAGTAGAAAACATTAAAAACTAAATGTATCCTCAAGGTAGAGCACTGAATATCAATGGATTCCACCTATTTATCTTGATTCATTTAGTTATGAAGAAAGAAATAGATGCTGGCACATATACACATAAGAGAAACTAAATAACAGAGGAAGAAACAATGCCAAGACACATTACCACAAGAATCCCACAAAATGCTGCAAAACCCTGGTTCATTTCCTTGCCAAACTGCAAAAGTGTTTTACAATAAAGCTCAAAGCATCCACAAGATTCCAACCTTTACAAATGACTAAGAAAGTACATAATATAGGCATCAAACAACCTATTCTAGCCATCAGGGGATGAATCCATGAGTCAAGGAGCTGTTTCAACAATATCTAAACTAGGAACAACTTGCCCCTAAAACTATGGAAACTGATTCATTCAATCTCAAACCACCTCTAACTGATGTATCTACATCGTCAAGTCATTTTTCATCATATTTACATCATATTACATCATTTACCATCACAAATTTACCAAGGAGAAGAGAAAAAGTCAACTGATAGTCAAACTGGGCGAAATTATGAGTTTTAGGCAAAATTGGCAAAAATTTGCTTGATGCGCAGCGCCACTTCAAGGCTGCTTTTGGAGGCCTTCCACTTCACCAAATCAGGCCCAAGATAGCTTGTTGGAAATCTATGCCTGTCTAGTTTCTAGAACACTTTGAATTTTCGGATTTTGAGTTGATTTAACCATTCAAAAATCCTTTTTTCCAAGACTGCTTCCTGTGGGTCCAAAAAGTGGCAGAGAGGGCATTTTTTAGGTGTTTTTTGCCCTTTAGGTGACCCAGATCTCCTCCAAATTTTATGAAACTTTCTGGGTTTCATTTTTTTTCCATGAGGAATCCAAAAATGCAAGCCATTTTTCAAAATATTGAGCCAACTCAATGCGCAACGCCGGTGGCGCTGCGCATCCACTGAAAATTCCTGTGTTTTTAATTACAAAATTGTGAAATGACAAAAAATTCTTCAAATTTGGCAAGAGGCAAGCTTACTAACTGCTTTGATAAGTTAATTAAGCTTCAACCAAAATTTTAAGTTTATCTTGTTCCTTTTTGGCCCTCAAGGCTCTCTTTAACTTAGCTTTTAGGCTATTTATCCTTGTCTTGCAAATTTTATTCCGAGCTAAGTAATGATAAGCCATATGGCGCAACATTTTCTTTTCTTTGTTAGCTTTCTCAAGCATCTTCTCAAGATGAATGTTCACCCTTTCCAACCATGATTCTCGGTCAGCCTCAATTTCTTGCTCAAGGGATGTCATCTTGATTTTTCTTCTCTTTGCCACTTGCCTATTTTCTCTAATTGTTTGTAGCTCCATAATAGCTTGCTTATCTTCCAGTTGCTTGTTCTCCTGCTCAAGAAACTTGATGATCCATTTGGCCCTCTCAAGTTCAAGTGATAAGGCTTGTATTTCAGCCCCTTTCTCTTTTATGATCATATCCTTGAGTCTTGAGCTTTGAGAGCCCAAACCAGTGACGTCTTCCTCAACCAAAACAAAATCCTTGTCTTGCCCTTCAGTAGGGATCTCTTCATGCATCTGTTGCTTTCCTTTGTCTCTACCCTGTACCTGTTTAGTTGGAGAAGAAGGAAAAGCCCCTTTCACCCCCAGTGAAGATAGCATGTGCATGTGCTCCGGTGAAGAAAACGAGACCCCTTCCACCCCTGGTGGAGATAGTACCCGTTTGGAAGCTGCAAAAAGCATCCTAGTGCCTCTTTCATAAGTAACAAACACAGGAAAATGAGCCTCTTCTGTTTTACTTTCAGGCTCTTTTTGTTGCCCAGAAGGTTCACCTTCCTCTTGAGGATCTGAAAATATTTGAGGCCCCTTGAAGCATTCATGGGCAATGAAAGTTTCCCATGACATTCCCAACTGAATGAGCTGATGCAAAACAACAATTTTGATAACAGAAAAATGATAAATACTATTGAGTTGCTGTGGAAAAGCTTTTCTTTTTGCAATCACTGTCATCCTCTCTATGTTTTTACATATGAAATAAGGAATGCTCATCATTCCAGTGAAGTGCATGAGCAATCTGATATGGTAGGCATAAATTCTGGAGAACCTACCCTCACATGTAAAGTATTTGATGATAAGCTTCATGAGTGGAACATATCGGTCCTCCAAGAATTTGAAAGGAAACACCCTACTAAGTTTACCATGGTATTTGGCCTTGATATAAGGTTCATAATCTTGCTTACTGATATTCTACCTTTTGTTCCACTTTTCCCCTACATATGGCATTCTTGTAGCTTTTGCAATGATAGCTAGTGAAAGAATGAAATTGATATCATCAAGATGCACCAAATTATTTTCCATATTTATGAAAAAATGCCTTGCCAACTCATGGTGATATTTGACCCTCTCAACCATCTCACAAAACTCAAAACAGGACTGATATCTGAAACATGTGGTGGCAAGAGGGCAAGCAAGGAGTTCAGTCATGCTAATAGGTTCCTCCCTAATAATTTTTCCACCCTTGTGAGGTTTCCTGGGCTGCACATTTCTTTCCCTTGAGCTATCACTAAGTGTTTCTTCTTCAAAACTTGATTCACTGCTTCTTTCCATGATGCTTGTCTTAGGGATGTGATATGATGATGGTATGGTGCACAATGACAATGGATGAGAACAAAGAAGATGAGTATGAAGAGATTTTGCAAATGTGAAGTGGAGTAGGGGAATGAAGGGACAGGTTTAGGAAATTAGGGTTTTGACTTATGAGGGACTTAGGGTTTGATGAATGGAATTAGTTTCTTAGGGGAATAGGGAAAGGGAAAATGGAATTAATGGGTAGATTTAGAGCAATGAAGTGTGGAAAAGGGGAAAAAGATGTTGGTTTTGTTATGGAGTGAAAATTTTGCAATGAGATGGAAATGTATGAAGGCAAGCTAGGGTTTTGATTTTAAGAAGAAAAACTCATGAAGAAAACATGAAGAAGACTAAATTTAGCTCAAGATCAATGAAAACTTACTTGAATGAGTGAAATGCAGTGTTTGGGAGAGTTTTGGATGAATTTGAGTAGTTTGAGAACCTCCCTGGCCAATGCGCAATGCACTGGGCCCAATGTGCAGCACCTGCCTGATGCGTAGCGCCTATGTATTTTTACACTGGCTGATGCGCAGCGCCAACCCTCTGATGTGCAGCGCTAGGCAAGTTTGCTGCAAAAATAGGGTTTTCTTCCTCCTTTGCTCGATCTCCCTCCAAATCGCGATTTTGGCTCTTCAAAGATGTTTTGCACAATGAAATGGATGACTAGCATGAATTCACTTTATAAATGGATGCACTTTAATTTTTCCTCATTGCAAACCCACTTTTATAAAGTCTTAGTCACTTTTTCTCAAAAACTCTATTTTTCATTTGAAATTTGACTTTTTCTTGACCATTTGATGGACTGATGCATTGGTGCTTTTGTTTTTGCAGTGGCTGGAGTTGGCAAGGTGACCAAGAGCAACTGTTGAACTTATTACATATAAAAACACTTAAATTACATGAAATTTGTACATAAAATGGACAAAAAAAACTCTGTTTTCACCTCAAAATAGAGTTTTGAGGTAAAAATAATTATTGAGCATATCAACAGTAAATTTATGATTCTATGAACTTATTAATCCTCCTCATGTGCCTGCTGACCTTTTATTTAGTTTTTGGATGACCATGATGACAAACCCTAGACCTAGTGAGACTAAAACCCTAAAACTAATTTTTGTAAATGAAATGAAACAGAAGGACAGTAAATGACCTAAAAAATGTGAAAACAGGTCAACAGGTGAATGTCATGAGGGAAATTGACATGAAGAAACTACCATCAGTTGATCCATGACCTAATGGAATGCAGCTGATCGGATGAGACACCTAATATGCATGCGAAAGAGCAATTTGATCACTGATGGAGGTGTGAAGACACTGAGACTAACATATGACATAGGTTGTTTTCTAGTTTTTATTATTGTTAAACTTGGCTGAGCTGGAGGATATAAAGCTAAATTCCTTACATTACTTCCTCTTGCTATAGTCATGCTGCTTGTTCGACAGCTTATGTTAGCATCTGTGGTTGCTAGGCAAGGTCTTCCTAGAATTAGGGGATGTCCGTCTAGCTAGTTTCTAGGATTGATGATCAAAAAATCTGTTGGGTATTCCCAAGAATCTATAGACACCATTACATCCTGTAATGTGCCTTCTGGTTTGACTACTGATCGGTCAGCCAGTTCTAGCAAGGTCGTGGTTGGATCCAAGGATGTAATGCCAAGTTTTTGACAGGTTGTTGTTGTGAGAATATTGATGGCTGCTCCTAGGTCAACTAATGCATTGGGGAAGGAGCATCCATTTATTTGTACTATGACTATAGGGTTTCCTGGGTCCTCATATTTTATCGGTGTTTCTCTGCTTGATAATAAATCAGACAAAGTTCCAACTACATGGACAGTTGGGGTTGTTTTTATTTTCCTCTTCAGCTTTTTCGTACACAATTCCTTAATAGTTTTTGCATAAATTGGAATGTCCTGAATAGCCTGGAGGAGAGGTATTTTTACACACAAATTTTTTAATTCTCCCAGAAGATCAAAATCAAGATATTTGATTGAGCGGGGTATAATTAATCTTTTTGGGAATGGCAGAGAAGAGGTGATAGTTTGATCATGAGTTTTCTGTTTAACCGTATTCTCCACTTGTGGTGCTTGTTCTACAGGTAACGGATCTTCTAATTGTATATTTTTATCCCCCTATGACTCAATTATCCATCCAAACCTTAATTTAAGCTCATTACACTCCCTCAACTCAGTTTCTGGCTCCGGTCCTTCAATAATTTGCACAGATTGGACTGGTCTATTGTTGGGGTTCAGGTTGGGATGGGCTGGGAGCTGTGGTCGTAGGTTGGTCTGAGGGTTCTGTTGCAATGCATAGGGTGCTGGTAGTGTAGGTTGAGGTAGGGGGATTGTTCTTGCTGGTTGGTTTGTAGGTCTTTGCCAGCTTGACTACCAATTCTGGTTTTGTGAAGTGGAGGGTGGCCATTGAGATGGATATGCATTATTCTGCCAGAATGGTGGGAAGTAAGAGGAATTTGGCCAATTGTTGTTTTGATTTGATTGGTTGGACCAAGGTGGCATAGAGAATGGTTGCTGTGACCAATTAGGAAAAGGTGGTTGGTTCTACCACATAGCTCCTGGGTATTGTTGTGAATTGTATTGCGAGGGTTGAAAGAAAGAAGATGGGTCAGTAGGCATACCTGTTTGTCGTGCTTGCCATTGGCGATGCTGATTTAGCAGGTAGACTGGTTCTGTTTCTTCTTCTACCTCCTTATAGACTACTTTTAACCCTGGGAGTGATGGGCAACTTTCTGTGGCATGATCTTTAGTGCATATGGCACAGGCTTGTACCATATCTAGCGGGCATTCTTTATGACTGCTTTTTCCTGCAAGCAAAAATATCACCAAGTTTTGTTCTACTTCAGCCTGCTTCTGCTTGGCTTGCATGATGTCTAATTGCATCGTCAAAGTTCCCAAGATATTTGTTTTGAAATCCTCCAGCAGGTTGTCGATTTCTGCACGAGTAATGCTCCCGCTAGAGATTTTGTTGTCCCTGGTGGTCATGTCGCGTTCTGCTGGTTTCAATCTTGTACTGCCTCTTGAGCACCTGATACACAAATTAATAATGTTAGCATAGTCTTCTTGATATATATCACCTTTACCCATAATATTTAATGTCTCTATCCATTGGTCTTTCATTCCTTTAATCAATGTAGTTTTTAGCACATTATCAGGTAAAGTCAGAGTTGCATAGGGAGACCATTGGAGGTTATATTGAAAACATTCCACATACTCTTCCAATGTTTCAGTAGGTCTTGCTACCATTTGGAATATTTCGTCTTTCAATTCCCTAGATCTGCAATAGTCCTGATATTTTTTAAGGAAAGCGGTTTTCATTTGATCCCAATCATTTATTGTGCCCCCACCTAGTCCCATAAACCAATGCAAGGCTGCTCCTTTTAACGTAGAGGGAAACAACTTTAGTTTCTGGGGGTCGGTGGTATAATCATAAACTCAACATAATACATCAAATTCAAATAGAAATGCATCTGGATCCTCTGATGTGAGTCCATGAAAGGTGGGAATATTTTGTAGAGGCATATCTCTCATGGGTGCATTGACAGTAGTGTCAATGATGGGATATTGTAATGTAGATGTTTGGGTGCTTGTGGGTTGTTAGCCAATTGATCATATATATGCCAGTACCCTTCCGGGATCTCTAGGGAGTTATTCCTAGGGTTATTAGAAGGGGTGGAAATGATCTTAACAACACTTCCTTACTCAATTACTCCTTGAGGGGATCTTGGTTCCTCTGTTTCCCCTATTTCTTCTCCTCCTTCATGAATATTACAAGAATTCCCTTCTTGTGAGGGACTTGGGCACGAATTTTCAATATCTTGAAAACTCTGCTCAGTTCCTTCTATTTTACTATGGACCTCAGTGTAGGCTATAGATGGCGAGCCTATGGCCCAAAGGGAGACAGTAGGTTGTCTGGAAGCGACTGTTCAAGGACCTACTAATGGCTAAGATTCAACTTTATTTAAGATGTCTTATATGAAAGATGATTGCCCAAGGGCCACTAGTCCCTTAGATTTTTTAGGTTTGGGTAGTGGAATTGGATTGTTTTCGGGTTTTTTCTTCTTAGTCATTCATGCAGACAATTCAAATGTTTATCTCTACCCTAAGTTCCTAACAACTCTGCTGGAAAGTGGGTGGGGGAGCATGCATTTTACTTGCTTCGTACACAGGTTCTTACCTTCCATTTTTAATACCCAGTTCTCTCTCAATAGTCAAGCATCAAATACCTACTCTAGTTTTCTGTAATTGTGCTGAAAAGCGGGTGGAGGAGCAAGCACTTTACTTGGGCGGAGGAGCAAGCACAACTTCCTGAACTCCAACCATAAATCGAAGTTTAGTGAACTTCGCCTCTGTGAGAGCCTTTGTAAAGATGTCTGCAACTTGATCATCTGTTGAACAATATTGCACTTCAAGAACATGGTCATGAATGAGCTTTTTGATGAAGTGCATGTGCAGTTCAATGTGTTTGCTGCACTGATGTTGGACTGGATCTTTTCATAGCTGAATGACACTTTGATTATCGCACCAAAGTGTAGTCGGATGCTGCTGCTGGAAGCCAAACTCTGATAGGATCTGATGAAGCCACAAGGCTTCCTTACTAGCTTCCATGGCACCACGATACTCTGCTTCTGCTGATGAAAGAGAAATGGCACCTTGTTTCTTGCAAGCCCATGTAATAGGTCCTGAACCAAGAGTGAACACATAACTGGCAGTAGACTTCCGATCATCAGGGTCACCAGCCCAATCAGAATCAGTGAAACCAACCAATAGAGGAGCTGCTTCGGCATTGTAATGAATCCCAAACTGAACTGTACCTCGAACATAACAAAGTATTCGTTTAGCTGCTTTCCAATGAATTTCACGTGGGTTTTGCATAAACCAAGCAACAAGGCCAACGACAAAGGAAAGGTCAGGTCGAGTATGGGTTAGATACAGAAGTTTTCCTACAAGTTGACGGTATAAGGTAGCATCAACTTCAGGAGAAGTACAAGTGACTGAAAGTTTGACTCTAGACTGGAAGGGAGAAGGGGCTGGCTTACAGTCTTCCATGTGAAAATGGCGTAGAATATCACAGGCATACTTGGACTGGGAAAGGGAAATACCCTCCTTGGATTGCAAGACTTGAAGACCGAGAAAATAATGTAAGTGTCCTAAGTCTGTCATTTCAAGTTTCTTTTTAAGGCTGCACTTCACATGGTTTATAAGGTTGGGATCACTACCAGTAAGGATAAGATCATCAACATAAAGAACAAGAATGATAAGGGACTTTCCCACTTTCTTGGTGTAGACAGTATTGTCAGAATGACACCTAGAAAAGCCAGATTCTAAAAGAAAGCTATCCATTTTGGCATACCAAGCTCAAGGAGCTTGCTTGAGACCATAAAGGGATTTCTTAAGCCGACATACAAGGCTGGAGTCTGTTTTTATGAAGCCAATGGGTTGTTCCATGTATATTTCTTCATGCAAGTCCCCATGCAAGAAGGCAGATTTAACATCCATCTAATGGACTTCCCATTTGAACGAGGCAGCAAGGGAAAGAACAAGGCAGATAGAGTTCATTTTGGCAACAAGGGAGAAGGTTTCAGTGTAGTCAATGCCTTCAACCTGTGAAAAACCTTTAGCAACAAGACGAGCTTTATGTTTATCAACTTTCCCATCTGGTCCATACTTAGTTCTGTAAACCCATTTGCATCTAACAAGTTTTCGTCCCTTTGGTAGAGGAACAAGATCCCATGTATCATTTGCCAATAATGAATGATATTCTTCATTCATAGCTGCTTCCCAATCTGGATGGCCTGAAGCTTCTGCAAAGGTGTCAGGATCATAATTTACTGGAGCTTGAGCCAATAAAGAAGAGGCTCTGTCAAACTGAGAACGTGTGTGTCGTTGATCTGTAGGATCATCAGCAAGATCACCTGCTGCATCTCGAGTAGCACGAACCCATTTTGGAAGCTGAGGAGCTGAAGGAGGATCCTGAGATGGTGGGGGAGGATTGTCATCCTCACTTTCATCATCTGAAGAAGAAATGTTTTCAAAAGTAGAAGAGATAGGGAGAGGTGGCACATCCGCCGGACTAGGATCACAGACCGATATATTTTCATCAAATTTTACATCTCTTCTAATGATAACATTTTTGGACTTAAATGGAATAAGTCTATAGCCTTTGACATCCTCCTAATATCCAACAAAAGTATATTTTTCACTCTTAGGTTCTAAAGCTTTATGCTTTTCATCTGGAATATGGGCCCACGCTTCACTTCCAAAAACACGAAAGTGACTTACATCTGGTTTGATTGAGCTCCATGCTTCTTCTGGAGTGATATTCTTTAAAGCCTTAGTAGGATTGTGATTTATTATGTAATTTGCACAGTTAATTGCTTCTGCCCAAAAACTAAGACCAAGTCCTTTAGATTGTAGCATACAATTAGCCATTTCCTTTAAGGTGCGATTCTTCCTTTCAACTACACCATTTTGTTGTGGAGTATATGGAACAATATGTTGCATTTGAATTCCATTCTCAGTGCAAAAGTTGATGAATGTGTTTTTAACATATTCTCCGCCATTATCAGATCTTAGCTTAAGAATTTGATGTCCAAATTGTTTTTCAACAAAGGCCTTGAAGGCCAAAAATGTGTTAAATACTTCACTCTTGAGTTTTAAGAAGTATACCCAAGTGCATCTGGAGAAATCATCAATGAAAGTTAAGAAATACTTGCAGCCAGAGAATGACACAACTAGAAGTGGACCACATAAATCACTATGCACAAGTTGTAGAGGGGCTGAGGTGTGCCAAGAGGCACGTTTTTCAAAACTGTCCCGATGATGTTTTCCAAGTACACATCCGGAACAAACACCATCTCTGCAAGATACCATAGGAAGACCTATCACCATATTTTCTTTACATAGGTGCTGAAGGGAGCGATAGTTTAAATGACCAAATCGCTCATGCCAAAGTTTTCTCACTTCATCGTTATGAGCAACAAATACTGAGGGAAGGTTTGATGACCCAAAGTTGTGAAACTTATACAACCTTGTAGAATCATCAGCAATGCCAGTAGCTAAAATATTTTTAGGATCTCTTAGGTCCTTGATTACAACATCATGAGGTGAAAATTCAACGATTTTACCTTCACCTGAATGAGTTATCTGATATACAGATAGAAGGTTGCAGGATAAGGTTGGAACACATAATACATCATTAAACTAACCATTGTCTAGATGAACAGTTCCAGTCCCTACAACACTAAGAGATCTATCATCACCAACATATATATTTTTGGTGTTACAATCATTTAAAGAAGAAAACATGGCTTTGTTTTTGGCCATGTGATAAGAAGCTCCAGAATCAATGAGCCACTCATGAGAATGAGAAGAAGAAGATGCATTTACTGCATAGCCAGACCGAGATGCTTGACAACCACATGCATAAAGTGCCATTCCTGAAGATGAAGTTGAAGTTGCAGATTTCCCCAAATGGATGTTATGCTTCTTCATTGCTGCTTCCAAGGCTTCCATCTTCTTAAAGCATTTTGATTCTAAGTGGCCATCTCGATTACAAAAATTGCAATGTCTATCAGTCTTCTTCCCTTTGTTTTTATTTGTCTTATCATTTTGTTGAAATGATTTTTCATTTTGGGGCTGAAATTGCTTAGGACCCTTGTTTGGTTTAGGACCATTCTTTTTAGGATATGACTTCTTAGGATTCTTTGAATTTGGTTGCTGCTGGGCGGCTAACGCTTTCTTGGAAGAGTTTCCAAGATTAAGAAGACCAAGGTGTAAGAGTTTTTCTTGTTCTCTTATTAAAGAATCACAAAAAGAGTCAAAGGAAGGGGACTTGTAGTCTGTTCCTTGAGAAATGAAGGCTTCTCTTGTAGAATGGAAGGTGGAAACAAACACAGAGTAGGCTGGTCCCAACTTAGTAAGAATGGAATAGATAAGGTTACTATCTTCTTTCTTAACTTTAACACCTTCCAAGAGATATCTAAGGGTCTTGAACTTGGACAAGAAATCTTCAATGCAAGAAAAATTATTAGGGTCCAATGTAAGCAACTCATTTTCAAGTTGATGGGCTCTAAGTTCATTTTTAATCCCAAAAACTTTATTGATTTGTTTCATTGCTTCATCAGGAGTATCAAGTTCTGCAATATGGAATCTAAGATCTGGAGAAATAGACATCCCTATCAATCCACGTGCTTGATCTTGCCTATTTTCCCATTTAGCAGCCTTATCTTCATCTTTTGGTTTCTTTTCTTGGCCTGAGGCTATTCTGTAGAGACCTTTACTTCTAAGTAAATCCTCAATGTAGGACAACCATTGGAAGTAGTTGGTGTTGTCAAGGGTAACTTGGTATTGACTTTCCATTTCAATGGAAACTGAAGCTAAAGATGTTGAAAATAAGTGTTCCAATGGATAGATCTCGAAAAATTAGGCTGGTTTAAAAAAAACGGCTCTGAAAACGGCTTCCGGATGAAGAAGTTATGGATTTTTAAAAAAAGTTGATGAAGTCGCCGACGAAGTGCGAGAATGTGCGGAAATGAAAAAATCCGCCCCCAAAAAATGGAGACTTGAACCCAAGACCTCTACTCTCTTAAAATAGCTTTGAACCAATTGAGCTATACAAAAAATTTGAGAGAGAGAGAGAGGGGGGGGGGTTTGGATTGCGTGCTTGCTTTGAGAAAGCTCTTTTTCCCTACAAAACAAAAAACAAAAAACCCAACAAGGACATGCAAAGAAAACGAACCTTACGGCTCGCAGTTACCTTTAGCCGAAAAACTAAATATTTAAAAAAATGAACCTTGCGGCTCAAAGTTAGCTTTAGCCGGAAACTAAATATTTTTCTCACTGTTTTTTATTTTCCGAGATCACACTAAGGCGCAGGGAAAAGAGCATACGCATGAGAAAAATCCTTCCTTTCTGTTTCTAATTTTCCCAGATTGCACTAAGTCATAGGGCAAAGAGCATATGCAGAAATGAAAGGTATAGATTCGGTAATAAAAAAGGCTAAATAAACCGAAATCGAAATAAATAGAGAGAAAATAACTGTAAACTGAAAATAAACACTGTATACCTCCAGATCTTAAAAATGACGCAGCTAGGGCTACCAGAAACCTTTTCGCGTTAAACGAAAGGGGTTCCTCATTGGAATAGATGCTCCCAACACAACAGAGCAGTCCTCTCGGCCTGAAAGCAGTCAGAAACAATAGATCTAGGAAACGACAGTTGGATGCAGTTCTACCGGCTTCAGACTTGGATCACCAATGGACGTAGCCCTCAAATAGCTCTGATACCATGTGGGAATTTACAGGGTAAGTTCCTCAGACAGAACACCAAAGGACACCGCTCACAACCAGATCGCAGATCGATACACCAGTATTTTTGACGTGGTTAAAACCCTCAAAGAGGGAAACAGTCCACGGCCTGAGCCAACGCGGCCACTTCAGGCAATTTATTAATAAAAGAATGAAAATTTACATATGCTTCTCTCATGCACGAATTACCCTACAAATGACCCTCCATGCACTTTAAATAGAAATCATGGACCAATCGGGTGTCAAGCCACAGATCAAGTGTCGGTAATACCGAGGAGAGAATGAACCATCGGATCACTACATATCGTGACCGTCGAAGTGTAAGTTACAAAATGTACAAGGTAAAGAAACACACTTTACCTAACTCTATACCTAACTCTATACTAGACCAAGTTGTACTTAACTATTTCCTATGTGTCGGAATATCCTAACAACTTCTTACCTTCCATTTTCAATACCCAATTCTTCCTCAACAACAATTATCAGTTGTACATCACTCTTTGTAAATGGCTACACTCTCCCCGACAACGGCACCAAAATGTTGGCTGATAAAAGGTGCCTTTTAAAACTCCTAATTATCCCACATTAATTATCAACCTGGGCAAGTCCTCTTATTTCAAGAGTGTACACAATATGTGGTTGCTATTAATTCAGAGAGTAATGTTTCCTAGATTGCAGTATAGATCTTTAAATACAAGAGTAAATGGATGCATCTAATAAACTCCAATTGAAATCATTAAAGGGAATATAACATCTAAACTTCAAGACTCAATCTTCTACCAAAATCATAATCAATCCTTACTCAAGCAATTCGACTAGCAATGGCATCAGTCGAGAGTATAGTAGCAATAACTCGTCTCTTATTAACTGATTTAATCTAAATCAAACCCAATCTTCAGTAAATAATCTAAACAACAATGATATCAAGTTGAGAGTCCAACAATGACAGTTAATACTCTTTACATTTGATTAAATCAAGTGGAATAATTATCTATGTAACTCAATCTGAAATGAAATTGAACTGAATCAACGACACTACTGTAAGTCATGTAAAGCAGAGATATTTTGTCAACACAGGAAAACAATAAATAGCAAAGGAGATAAAATCATAGAAAGCAAGAATACTATCAAACCATCACACTTGTGAGAATTGGAAATATATGACACAAAGAAAGCAGTTAAATCCACCAGAGGCTAGGCCCTTAGCCCAGCGAACACTGCTAAGTTACTTCAGATAACATGAGGGAACATCAACTTCACTTATGTATTAACCATCGAATGTAAGTAGCATTACAATATAACCATGTTCTCTCAACAACGAGAGTCTATAATTAAAATTACAAATTCAATAATAATAGAGCCTCCCCCTTTCTTCTTACAATCGTCTCCTTTTATAATCAGAAATGGTAAAAGATAAATGGTAAATGCGATCCCTCAAGATCGAGAGATCTTGAGGGATTCACAACCAATTTCCAACTTTAGACATCCTTTCCTTTCTTGCTCTGATCCTCCTAATTCATATTTAGCCTTGTACGCAATCGTCGCGTTCCTTTCTTTGCTTGTTGATTTTTGTTTTTCCTTCGTTAGGGAACAACAATTGTCCCTTTTGTTATTTTCCTGCATAAAGAAGGGTAATAATTAGCTAAATCATAACCGCAGATAATTCCTTCATTTCTTACCATAATTTTTCAATATATTACTACATTAGGATATAGAAAAGATAAGAATAAAGGAAAAGGATGATGAGATTAATAGTAACTACATACCCATTTCATGACTCAACAGTCAGGAGGCCGTGTTTTTGCCTAAACTTTATAGGCGGGTGTTCTATCCATCATAAATTCATAACTTCGGCATTTGCGCTCATCATGCCTTACCGACTCGTAGAAGTTGTGGAATAGTTGTTGCGGTGTTTGTACAAACTTCGGCAACAAATGACAATGATCAGTCGTATGTTTCCCTCAATAATGGCAGAAGTGTCCTCAGACACGTAATTTTATTAATCAGAAAACAACAATTACATAATTGATTTTGCAAGAGTTTACACCCGAACAACCAAACACTCTTGCAATGAGCTATTTATAAGCTCCATGTCCTAATTACCTCTAATTATGGATCACTTATTAAATAACAAGTGTCCATTTACAATAAATGTTATTCAAACCAACTAGCTAACTAATCTCCTATAATAGAGCCTAAGATACGACACATTTGGAGAGTCATATCTAGTTACAACAATATGCTAATTCTAAAAGTCTCCATTAAATAATTAAACATTCTAGAATAATAATTATTAATTTAATATCTTAAATTAATAATTATTTTATTCTAATTTTATAACCTATGATAAAATTTGTATTTTTGGATCATCTAACATTCCCCCCTATGATCCAAAGATACATTACAATAGATACCAAGTTCATCCCTGAACTTAGTAAATTTTATTCTGCCAAGCGGTTTTGTGAAAATGTCGGAGATCTGATCTTCGGAAGGACAATAAACTGGTTTGAGGACATCTTTGGCAATGAGAGACCTGATATGATGATACTTGGTGTCCACATGCTTTGTCTTTGAATGAAAAACTGGGTTCTTGGCAAGTTTGATGGCTGACTGGCTGTCAATGAACAATGATGTAGCTTCTCCCTGAGAAATGCCCAAGTCCTGCAAAATTCGGCGCAACCAAACAATTTCACATGCTGCTTCCCATGCTGAAATGTACTCTGCTTCTGATGAAGAAGTGGCCACTGTAGCTTGTTTTTTACAACTCCAAGATACTGCTGCTGACCCCATATTCATTAAATAACCTGATGTTGATGCTCGATCATCAATACTCCCAGCAAAGGCGGCATCAGAATATCCACAAAGTACAAAAATTTTAGTCTTTGTGTAAAGAAGACCAAAATCTTTTGTTTCTTGGATATATCGAAGAACTCTTTTGGCTGCATTCCAGTGGCTGTCTCGTGGTTCCTGCATAAAACGTGAAAGAATACTAACTGCATAAGATAGATCAGGATGAGTATTTGTCAAATAAATCAAGTTGCCAATCAACTGTCTGTAAGTTGTACTGTCCACCTTTTCCCCCCCCTTCAAATTTTGAAAGTTTCAAATTTTGCTCCATGGGGGTGAGAACGGGCTTGCAATCTTGCATGCCAAATCGCTGAAGAATCTTTGCGGCATACTTACTCTGAGAAATGAAAATATGATGTGGACGTTGGAAGACTTCAACTCCAAGATAGTAGTGAAGTAATCCCAAATCTGTCATCTTAAAACCTTCATGTAACTCCTTTTTCACCTGTGCAATATGATCATCATGATTGCCAGTGATGATCAAATCATCTACATACATAACAAGAATTACCATATATTTGCCCTGTTGTCGCACATACAAAGTATCATCAGATTCACTTCGTTGAAAACCAACTTTCTTAAGGTAATCATCCATCTTTGCATACCAGGCTCGGGGAGCTTGTTTTAACCCATATAAAGCCTTGATCAATTTGCAGACTTTATGTTCTTGTCCTTCCATTTCAAAACCTGGTGGTTGGGTCATATACACTTCCTCCTATAAATCCCCGTTGAGAAAATCACTTTTCACATCCATTTGATGAACTTTCCATCCTTTTTGAGCGGCTAATGCAAGTGTTAATCGGATGGTGTTCCATTTAGCTGTTGGAGCAAAAGTTTCTTCATAATCAATGCCTTCCTGCTGCGCAAAACCCTTTGCGACAAGTCATGCTTTATACTTTTCAAGTTCACCCTTCTAATTATACTTAATTCTGTAAACCCATTTGCACCCTATGGGTTTAACATTTGCTAGACAATCAACAAGTTTCCAAGTGTTGTTATCAATTACTGCTTGATATTCTTCAACCATAGCCTGTTGCCATTCTTTATGTTTTACTGCCTCTTTGTATGTGGAAGGTTCAGTAAAATCATTTGCTATCAAGGCAAAATTGCCTTCACTTCTATGTGTCCTTCTGGTGCCAGTTTTATTCTGTTCATCAGGCTTTACATCTTTCAAAAGTTGAACTGCCCATTTCGGAAGTTGGTGTTCACTTGTTTGTGCTTCTGTAAAGTCCCCATCATTGTAAAGAGGATTAATATAAACTGATGTACGTCGTTCAGGTGAAGAATGTGGAGACTCACTGTCTGAAGAACTGCTGCTGCTTGGAGATGCGGATGAACTACTAGAAGACCCAGATGATGTTGTTGATGTAGATGGACTGGAGGACTCATCTTCAGAGGAAGGAAAATCAAGTTCATACCAATTTGGTGAAGTTGGTTGACTTTGCATTTTTTCATTTCTTTTACTTCCTTTGGTTTCTAATTTGTGAAGAAGATTTTCAATTTCTTCAGCACTCTTACTCTCTGTTTCATCAAAAATGACATCCCTGCTCACAATGAATTTTCCATTGGTCAAAAGACGATACCCTTTCTTCTCATCAGAATAGCCAATCATTGTGCATTTTAAACTTCTTGAGTCAAGCTTAGTTCGTTTTTCTTTCGGAACTAAGGCATAACATACTGACCCAAAAACTCTAAGATGTTTAACTCGAGGTTTGAAACCAAACCAAGCTTCATAAGGTGTGATTCCGTCTAAAGAAGCAGTTGGAGATCTGTTTCTTAAGTAGACAGTTGTATGAATTGCTTCCGCCCAATATGTTGGACTTAACCTCTTGAAGGTTAACATGGATCTCGCCATTCCTAACAAAGTGCGATTCATTCTTTTGGCTACTCCATTTTTCTGTGGAGTGTAAACATTAGTGAGATGTCGTCTTATGCCATTTTCACTGCAATAAGTTTTGAATTCATTTGAAGTGAATTCTCCCCCATTATCTGTCCTGAGAGTACCTATCTTTTCTTTGACTTCATTTTCAACAAGTTGGCAAAAAATTTTAAACTTATCAAATGCTTCTGACTTGTTCTTCAAGAAGTAAACCCAAGTCATTCTGCTGAAATCATCAATGAATAGTAAGAAATACTTGCAACCACCAAATGAGGTTTGTAGTGGACCACAAACATCACTATGAATTAGTTGTAGCCGCCTGTTTGCACGCCATGAACTTGTTGGAAAACTTTCGCGATTTTGTTTCCCATAAATGCAAGCTTCACATTTTGCATTTTCCTTTTTGAATGTGGGAAGTCCTTTAACCATTCCTTGTTTCTGCAATTGAGAAAGACTCTCAAAATTCAAATGTCCATATCTTACATGCCATAGTCTTATAGGTGAAATACCTGTAGTTACTGCCCCTGCAAAATCAGAATGCCTTGGAATAACTGTCCCTTTCATCCGTAATAGTTTTCCATCTTCATAACCTGTCATAACTGTTTTCAAGTTCTGTTTCACTGAATTAATCTTCACTAAACCATCTTCCATAATCACCTGATGTCCTGCTTGTCGAATTGTGACTAAAGAGAGCAAATTTTTCTTGAAACTGGGTACATACCATACATTGGAAATCATTTTTTCTCCAATGTCAGGGAGAAAAAATTTTACTACTCCTTTTCCATAAGGAGTATGTTTTGTATCATCAGCAAGAAAATTGGAATTAAGTTGGCATTCTTGAAAATTCCAGAAAAAATCACGTCGACAAGTCATGTGCTGAGTTGCCCCGGAATCCAAGATCCAGGCATCTTCATAGTCACTTCTAAGATGAGATGAAAGTTGTGATGCTGGTGAGGAAGTAAAAACATATTCTGAGTTATCTTCATCTTGATCATTTGCAAATTGTGCTGAATGCTGCTGAAACTTGGGAATTTCATTAAGTGAAGTTCGACAATCTTCAGCATAATGGCCAACTTTGTTGCATCTTCGACACACAATTTGACTAAAGTCTCTTCCTCGTCCTGAAGATTGTCCTCTGCCTCTGCTTTGACCTCTATTTTGAGATTATCCTCTACCTTGACTATTATATCCTTGTCCTTGAAAATTGCCTCTTCCTTGGTTGTTTCCTCTACCTTGAAAATTATTTCTTCCTCCTCTATTAAAATTGTTGCCTCTGCTTTGGCTTCGACCTCGATTATGTGCTGCTTGATTCGGATTCCATCTACCTCTTCCTCGAGAACTATCTGCTGATGACTTACTTGTGTTGGCTTCTGTGAGAAAAACATCTTCACCAACTTTCTTCTTCTTCCCAAAAGTTTTATCATGTTGACTTAACATTTCACAAAGTTCATCAAACTTTAGTTTTTCTAATTTCCCAGTTACTTGTAAAGTCTCTAAAAAATGCGTATAGGAAGAAGGAAGCCCAGCAATTACAATTGTGACCATAAAGCTATCATCAATTGCGGGAAAACCAACATTAATAATTTCCTGCTTAATATTCTTAAGTCTGGAGAGATATTCAAGAATATCACCATCTTCAGTTAATTTCTGTTGCAACAATTTTAACTGTAGATCGACTTTTTTTTATTCTGGTTGAGTATCAAAGAGGTCTTTAAATGTTTTCAAGGCAGTCCATGCATCTGTGGCATTCTCTATATGTACATACATTTCATCATTCACAGACGATTTAATAAGAGCTAAGGCTTTAGCATTCTTGATTTCCTATTTTGCCAATGGATCTGCATCTGTGGGTTTATTCGGCTTAACATCTCCATCACATATTCCTTGCCATAATTCATTGTAAATGAGTGTGCTTTCAATAAGACGATGCCACGTTTTATAAGATTTGGTGCCTTCAAGTTTGTCGGAATCAGAAAATAAGTTAATCAACTTAGACATTTTTAGCGTTGAAGAGACGCACCAAGAAGCAGAACAGAAAGTACAAGATAGTCAGCACAACACACCACGCAAAAAACACGATCTACCAGGGCTTGGCCTTGACCTTCGAATAGTCGTCAAAACAGGAGAATATTGACTGAGCTTTGCACTTGGCTCTAGTCAATTTCTCAAATTTTTACAGGGCAACTTTCAAAATTTGACTTTTTACAATGGTGTTTTGCACAATCTGGTAAAAAAATTACCCCCCCTCAAAGCAAAAAATACTTTGAGTTACAATGTGATGATCCCAATTGAAAAATAAAATAGAACTTCTTAAAGAACAAATTACCCAACTCACCTTATCTCTCCAATTTACAAATTACAAAGAAAAACTCCTTATTACTCCAAAAAATTACAAATCACCTTATTCCTCCACAAATATTACAATTAAAATCCAAAAATTTACACATCCCCTTATTACTCCACAAACAATAAATTAAAACACCCCATATCTCTCCAAAATACAATATTAAAAAATCCTTATCTCTCATATAAATATTCTCACTAAATCTCTCATGGAAACACTCCACTCATTCTCTCACATTCCACTTGCTATCTCTCTTTTATTTTTACATTCAATAGAAAATTAAAACCAAAAGAGAATGTCTCGTTGATAACTATTTGAATTACTTTAGGTTTATGAAAACCGTGATTAGTATCCCCACATAAAACTATATGTCACTTATTCCTCCATAAAATGTATGCCACTTATTCCTTCGAAGATGATGCTGTGAAAACCGGATGCAAGATGTATATGCAATAAATGTTTGGCACGAGAACTAAAGCGGTCAACTATTTCCACGAGCACACGATACAGGCAATAAAATTAAACCACTCCACACACGATACAGGCAATAAAATTACCGAAGAAAGGAACCTCGGCTACTGAAATCGTCCGGAAATTATAACAATGCGCTTACGGTTGGCTTCCAAGTCTTCTGAAGCCCATGTTTGCTTGAAGTTTAAAGTTTTTAGCGTGTTTTGGGGGCGTGGAATTTAGTACCGATAGCCAGAGTCGTTAAAATACCGAGATTTCCACGTTTTGATGAAATTCTTCCATGTCTTTATAAAAGCTGAGAGATTGATGTCCTCTAAGCTATTGTCTGTTGTATTTCTGTGTGATTGCCGTCGACCTTGATGAAATAGTGGAGCTTAAACGGCTAGCGTTGGATGTTGAAGGCATGAGCGATCAATGATTTGCTGGTCACAGTCTTCAAGCAACAGAATTACTTGCACAATTTTGTTCAAGCAACTTTCGATGCACTGTCAGTGGAGAAAATAAAAGGTTCCAGAATTGTTGTCTCTGGTGATGGCCGCTACTTTTCAGAAGAGGTTATTCAGATAATAATAAAAATAACAGAGGCAATTTTTATAAAAAAATGAATTTTAGATTTTAAAAAATCTAAAATCAATGATAAAACTTATTTCCTTTTAAACAAAACTGTACAATTTCATACCAATGATTTGCTGACCAACTGAATGGAGTTTTCCAGGACTTTGTTGAGTTGGAATCTCCTCAAATCCACTGCAACATTACTGGAGCTCTGATACCACAATAATGGCAGAAGTGTCCTCAGACACGTAATTTTATTAATCAGAAAACAACAATTACATAATTGATTTTGCAAGAGTTTACACCCGAACAACCAAACACTCTTGCAATGAGCTATTTATAAGCTCCATGTCCTAACTACCTCTAATTATGGATCACTTATTAAATAACAAGTGTCCATTTACAATAAATGCTATTCAAACCAACTAGCTAACTAATCTCCTATAATATAGCCTAAGATATGACACATTTGGAGAGTCATATCTAGTTACAACAATATGCTAATTCTAAAAGTCTCCATTAAATAATTAAACATTCTAGAATAATAATTATTAATTTAATATCTTAAATTAATAATTATTTTATTCTAATTTTATAACCTATGATAAAATTTGTATTTTTGGATCATCTAACATTCCCTACTACCTAACATATAGCGCACCACAATGCAGGCCTCGCACTCGATCTTGCTTGGGCTTCCGTCCTCAAAGGCATCAATCCTCCTCCTGCAATATAGTTCAGAAAGACCAGGAAGTGGTCTTTGTCGTGCCCCTGACCTTTACATTTCAGGCACCATACCTCTTCACACGCTTCTAGCCGAACTGTTCTGCCTTGCTTCAGACTTTGCATTTTGACGCAAAGATTTTGAAACTATGCATGGATCTGCTGAACCCCCAGGTTCCAATCTTCCATCATGGTTTCATGCAATCTTATTGCAATCTCCAAGGCCTCTTCTTGAGTTGTAATCTTCCGTTGTGACAGTGTAACCCTTAGTTGAGGCAAGAGCGAAGCCATGAACCACTTGCGGTGCTCTCCATTTATTAAGTTCATATTAGCTTATGAATTTTACACTTCAATCTCTGATCCAACTCCCAAGGTGTCTCACTTAGTTTCATTGCGATTTCCTTGAATCCCACAATCAACTGTGCCTCATATTTAGGCCTATTGAACTCTTTATTTAGCATGGTCTGGATCTTTGCCAACCCAACGTTTGGGTTATCATTAGAGTACTTGATGTACCAAGTTACGCGCGATCCTACAAAGCACTAAACAACGTTGCCTTATTCATGTGATCGTCAATGACGCCCTGAGCTTCCCATATAGCTTCTACGACGAACTAGAACTAGTCTGGGTCCTCATTTCCCAATCCCTTAAACAAAGGCAGCTTCACTGAATTCACCATGTTAAACTCTAGTGGAGGTGGTGACAGTGTGGGTGAAGTCACAGGTGATGGTGGTGAAGGTGGAGGTGGCATGGGTGGAGGTGGTAGTCGCGGGAACCCTTGTTTTATCAACTGAACTGCACTTCGTGAAGAAGCCTAAGCTACTCCCTCTTCGTCACTCAAAGGAGGTGAAATCAATGAGCTATATTTAGGACCCTTTCTTCCTTCATTCCTGTAAGTCTTTCCACTTCGCATAGCTCCGAACAACAAGGTAGCTGCATAACCCGTTTTTCACACAATAACCTCATAGTCCAAGTATTTAAAGACTTCAAGTACTTACCTTGCGGACCTTTGAAAAAGCATCGCTCCACCTCACTATAACTGACTGAGATCAACCGCGAATTCTGTCACAAAGGCTCCTATGATATAATTGAGCCAATGATCGACGTCATGGGTGATCTTATCCTCAGAAGCTTCTAGTCTCTGTACTAACTCTAAGGTCCAGACAATAGGACCATCAAGCCTCCACCTTCCTTGGTTATCCGCTAGCTTCGCGATCCACTCGTATAACTCAACTGGAAAGGAACAAAAAAAGATCTCATGGATTTCTGTATACAGGTACCTGTCTAGCCACTGTTCCTTTATTAGTTGTGGATTTTTGTTCTCCTGCACCACGAATTCGTGGATCTTCCTATCCAACTAGTCTTCGATCTCTTTCTTATTTGGATTCCAATGATACGACATCACACATCTCTCATGCAGATTTTGGTCCCAGCAACAAAATCATTTGTTGTCATGGTGGGCCCTAAACCAGGTTCAACATTAGTCATCCAAACAAATCCCTACACTATTGGCCCTTTCGGATCAATCCGTGGAGCGCGGACTGAAGTCTCACCCGAAGCAGTATGGGGGTATGCTGGAACCAAGTTTCTGCACCCTGAGATGGTCGTGACATTGGTTTATAACCCCTGCCCTTGCTTTTGCACATGACGCTAAGCCTTAGGGCTCTATCAATCTACCCTTTATTTCATCCTTCAATACCTCCATGAAGGTGTACAATTAACCTTTGTGCAGCTCTAACTCGCAGTTCAGGTACTTTCGCACAACTATGACAATGTATTATATAGGTTCTTATCTCAAGTGTTTTACTTATCTTATCAATCAATTACAATTAGCATCGCGTAAACTAGTATGCTTTCTTGTGTTAAATTAACATACATTCGTGCATCAAATAAACACTTTAAAATAAACCCGGATTGCAATATAATCAGATGCATTAACAGAGACTAAATACATAGTAATTGCAAAATACTTCTCTTTATTGATATCTTTTAGTTTAATACAGACTCTATCCACCCTACGCACACAATTATAGGGGTTCGCGCACTCAACTGCGGACTTCCACCCAAGGCCTCTGCGTATTCAGCTACAGAGCCTCTACCTATGCTAAGACACGAAATGCTTAGACTTCTCTACCAAAAACCCAAACCTTAATTGGTTCTTACTTCCTTGAGATTACTACTTAGCTCCTTTTTATACAATCCCATGGCCCACAGACCATGGGTAGATATTTACAGTCGACTTGACACTTTACAAAATAAGGGTGGACAACCCTTTATGACTCTTTACACCTTCGTGCTCCACGACCACAAAATACGGAGACTTTAAACTTTATTACAAAATTGTCCCAAAACATGGGCTTTTAGCCCCAAAACTGCTCTTAGGGGAACCCATTCCCAACACAAGGCTAGTAAGGTGATGAAGTGTAAGTGTACTGTATGTGCTAGAAGTATTTGGTTGTTCACACAAATTCTAAATTAAATTGAGTTATCAAAATATAAATTCTAAATTAAATTAAGTTATTGAAATGCACATGAGAAAAGTAGTTATCCCTAGAAAATGAAATGATCACACTCTTTTACTGAAAACTACTTATGGAAAATCCCACACTCTACTTTGAAAGAAATCATCACAACTATGAATATAAGTAAATCAATCCCACACTTGTTGTAAATGAAATTATATACAGACTCAATTTCAAAAGGAAAGGCTACTATTAATCTTATCACACATCTGTAAAAATAACATTCACAATTGTTTAAAATTGAAATGAAATAAACCTCTACTTAAATACATTTTTTGGGTGCAGTATAGGGTCTATAAATGTACCAACATTTAATTGTCAATCCGGATACTTCATGAACTTCGATATGCATCACTGGAAATGCCAGATAGAACCCCTCGCAACCTGCAAAACAAATTCAAGTCTATCTTGCGCATTGATCTCGACAATAAATAAAATCCTGCACTAAAAGATAATTCGAGAAACACCAATCCAAACAATTAAAATCATGCGGGAAATAAAAGGAAATCCTATACTATTTAACAATGCGAAAGGAAATGCTAAGTACGAGCAAAAAAACGTAAATCAGAACTAGAAACCAAGCAGTGTCGGCACAATATCAAAAAGGCTGTAAATGCTACAATAAATTCAAGAGAAATTCAAAACCATTCTATCTGCAATAATTCTACTGCATCTAACTCTGTGTAAAATTAACCTGAAATCATCGAAAACAAAACAAGTAACATAAAAATTAAATTTACTGTGTAAAAACTTATGAAAGAAATGGATTTAATATGAGTCTCTCACCTCATTCGATATGAAGAAATATTCCAAGTGCAAGCACAATCCTTAATGCAACAAATCAAATTAATTTTGCAGTTGAAAGGAAAACATTGCAACAAATCAAATAACACCAATTTGAATAATAAAAGAGACTGTAAATAATTAAATAAACTTCTCACAGTAAATAATGATTTAAATGTTACTTAATTTAAGAGATGTAGAGCGGTCTTGAGCTGGTCTGGCGGCCAACCCAGCCAGCTCGCACCCTCTATTCATAACCTGGTTCACACAGGAATTAAAATCATTAGATGCAACAAATAGATAGACAGAGCATGACTGAAAATTTCTTCAATTAATTATGGAAAACAATATTTACATAATGCAAACAAACACTTAACTCCAGCAAGGAAGAGAAGCGATCCATAAGAAATAATTTGCGTGATGCTACATTGGGACTAGCTTCTCCTCCCTTCTTCACGTTCCTTCTATGCCTTTGTGTGCTTATGCTATCGACGGATTAATTGACTAACTAATTTCCTCTCCAGGAAATTTATAAGCTTATATATAGGCATCAAATTACAATTTGGGCTTTTAAGTCAACCAATTGAAATATAGGAGGGCAGATCATCGATCTCAACAATTTTCCAGGAATAAAATTAGTTTTGCAACTAAATGTTGAAATAGGTGAATTGTTCCTCTTTTCCTAGAATGGTGATATTGCTAAAAAGTGTGATCTGACTACTCTCTTTTTCTTTGTGTGATGATGCACTGCTCACAGGTGTATCACTCGGAGGAATGAATTTTATCAGAAACTTCATAATATCAATATCATCTTAAGGATAGTGCTATTGGGGATGAGACAACAAAATGCGCATATGCCAGAAAAGTACCTTGATTGCAACCAAAAATAGGGCTGGCAGCTATGAAATGATTCCTGCCAATATTAATTTCCACAGCCGCTAGAAAAAAATTGCAAGACTTAGATAACAAACTTTCTAGCCACCTTAACTAGCCATTACTCATATCAAAAAGAAAATCCAATGGCCATTATCCTAGTGGAGGTATAGCTTCACAACCAGAGATTTGACCCCAATTATCAACCTTTCAAGAGGCAGAAAAACCAATGTCAATAAGAGGATGGTAACACATTTTTACCTCTTTGGATATAGTGATGGTAATTCTTCAATTACATTGAGGTTAATGCAATTTCTCTTGACAAGAAATATCCCTGGAGAAGCCTTGGGAAACTGTTATGAAACTAGCTCACAAAAAGATAGAAAATATGGATCAACGCCTTAGGATTCAACCTCTTCGAGGGGGAAACCTCCTTTACATTACATAAATGAAAAATTCTTGGATGATTCAAATAACAAAACCTCCTTTCTATATATATGAGTCTAAGGAGTCACAATATAACCCAGCCGACCTAACAATAATAATATAAAGCCACAAAAATAACAATAGAGGGATTCTATGGGGCACAGTAATAACAATATGGGGACAATAAGGGCACAACAATACAATAAGGGATACAACTACAATAGTAATGGGGTAATCACTAGTATTATAGGGACCTAACATGCCCCTCTCCTTCGAAAAAGTGTTGTCCCCAACGCTTGAGTAGTTCTAGATGCTTCTGTATAAAATTCTCATCCTCCCATGTGGAATCTTCAGCGGATAAGTTCTTCCACTTGATGAGATACTCCAAAATTGATTGATTTCATAGCTGTCGAGTTCTTATTTCTGTGACTACTTCTGGTTCCAATATAATTTTTCCTTCCTCGTCAAGTTCTGGAAATATTGTTTGAACTGGGAGCTTGTCACCTATAACCTTCTTTAAACATGAAACATGGAAAACTGGGTGCACTCAAGAAGCTACAGGAAGCTCCAATTTGTATGCCATAGTACCAATCTTTTGCAACACCTTGTATGGACCATAATACTTTGCTGATAATTTATTATCCTTCTTAGCTTGCTTGGGGGACATTTGTTTATATGGTTGTAGCCGTAGGAATACCCAATCACCTACATCAAAACTTCTTTCGCTGTGATGTTGATCTGCCTGTTGTTTCATTCTATTCTATGCCAACACAAGGTTATCCTTTAAGAGTTGGAGGACTTGTTGTTGATGTTCGATGTGATGTTCCACTGCCTGAACCTTAGAATTTTCTCTTAAATATGATGTGATGGATGGTGGTTGATACCCATAAAGTGCCATAAATGGGGTCATTTTTGTTGCTGTATGGAAGGAAGTGTTATACCACCATTCAGCCAGAGGCAACCATTTGACCCATTGTGTCTGTTTATCAGATACAAAGCAACAAAGATATCCTTCCAAACATTTGTTTACTATCTCATTTTGCCCATCAGATTGAGGATGATAAGATGAGCTATGAGCTAACTGAGTACCAAGACAAGAAAATAATTCTGTCCAAAAATTTCCAGTGAAAATGGGATCTCTGTCACTTACAATAATCTTTGGTTTTCCATGTAGCTTTTGAACTGTTTCCATAAATGCAGTAGAAACTATACTGGCTTTAAATGGATGTGATAATGCACAAAAGTGTGCATACTTGGTAAGTCTGTCAACTACCACCATGATGACACTCTTTCCCTCAAACTTGGGTAAACCTGTGATAAAATCCATTGAAACCTCCTCCCAATGTTGGCTTGGAATGGATAAAGGTTGTAATAGACCTGGTGTCTTAATTGTTTCAACTTTATTTTGTTGGCAAACCAAACATTCCGCCACAAACTTTTGAATATCTGATTTAAGGCCATCCCAAAAAAATTCCTTCTTAACCCTGTGGTAAGTTTTTAAAAATCCTGAGTGCCCTCCTAAGGGAGAAGTGTGCAATTCCATAAGAATATTTTGTTTTAGCTGGGAATTCTTACAGAGGTATAAGCGATCTTTGTACCATAACGAATCATTTTGCCAGCTAAATGTATCAGAAGTACTGGAATCTTGTTGTAGCTTTCGAATAAGTGCCCACACTTCTTCGTCATTCTTCCATTCCTCCCTTGCTTCATTTATCCAATCTGGTTGGATAATAGAAATGGCACACAACAATGCTTCCACATCCTCATCCTTTCTTGAGAGTGCATCTGCCACCACATTTTGCTTCCCTTTTTTGTAGATGATTTCAAAGTCATAACCCAACATCTTTGTGACCCACTTTTTTTGCTCTTCAGAGGATAATCTTTGTTCTAAAAAGTATTTAAGGCTATCATGATCCGTTTTTACCTTGAAGTGTCTTCCCATTAGGTAGGGTCGCCATTTCTTAAGTGCATGGAGTATTGCCAACATTTCCTTCTCATAAATAGCTTTGCTTAAAAACTTTCCCTTGATTGGACGACTTTCAAAAGCAATGGGTCTTTCATCTTGCATTAGAACAACACCAATTCCATTTCCTGAAGCATCACATTCCACAATAAAGGTTTTTGTGAAGTCCGGTGTAGCTAAGACCGGTGCTTGGCACATTGCCTCTTTAAGATGTTCAAAGGCCTTTGTTGCTTCTGGAGTCCATGAAAATGAATCTTTCTTCAATAATGTTGTTAGAGGTGCTGCTATTCTCCCATAATTCTTAACAAACTTGCGATAATACCCTGTCAACCCAAGAAATCCTCGCAAATGCTTTATGGATGTGGGGATTTTCCATTCCTTAATGGCTTTAATTTTGCTAGGGTCTACCTTAACTCCTTCATGAGATACAATATGACCCAAATATTCCACCTCCTGGACTCCAAAGAAACATTTGGATCTTTTTGCATATAATTGTTTCTCCTCCAATAGTTGTAGCACCCTGTCAACATGTTCAACATGATCCTTCCAAGACTTGCTGTAGATTAGTATATCATCAAAAAATACTAACACAAATTTTCTAAGGAATGGTTTGAAAATTGAATTCATCAAACCTTGAAATGTTGAAGGTGCATTGGTAAGGCCAAAAGGCATGACCAAAAATTCATAATGACCCTCATGAGTTCTAAATGTCGTTTTCGAAATGTCTTCAATCTTCATTCTGATTTGATGATATCCCGAACGAAGATCCAACTTGGTGAAGTAAATTGATCCATGCAATTCATCCAGTAATTCATCAATGACAGGAATGGGGAACTTATCTTTAATAGTGAGCTTGTTGAGCTCCCTATAATCTAGACACATGCGCCATGATCCATCCTTCTTGTGCACCAATACTACTGGAGCTGAGAAAAAACTTTGACTCGGTTGAATTATACCAGCCTCTAGCATTTCTGCAACCATACGTTCAATTTCACTTTTTTGGACATAGGGATATCTGTACGGCCTGATGTTTGGAGGAACACTTCCTGGAATCAGATGAATAGCATGATCATGATCACGCATAGGTGGGAGACCTTTGGGAGTCTCAAATACCTTGGAATGATTGTCCAGGACTTTTTGGAGATCTGGAGAAATAGATGATTCCAATGTGGAAACATCTAGCGAACATAATTGTGCAATTACACCTCTTTGCTCCTTTTTTAGAAGCTTTGTCATGCCATTAGAGCTGATTATCTTTCCTGGTTTCCCTGCAATACCCCTTAATTCAACTTCCTTTCCTTCCGTAGAAAATTTGATGAAAAGTTCTTGAAAATTAAAAGCTATTGTACCCAAGGATTGTAGCCATTGGACTCCTAGTACAACATCAACACCTCCCATTGGAATGGAAAGCATTGGGCTAGTCAATACATATTCTCCCATGGATAGCTTGATATTATGGCACTTTCCAGAGCAATTTATTGTTCCTCCATTTGCAATCATCACTTGACACTCTGGTGCTGGATATAGGAAGCAATTCAATTCTTTTGCTACCCTACAATGAATAAAATTGTGGGTGCTTCCTGAATCAATCAACACTATTACCTTTTTCTTCTTGATTTGTCCTTCTATCTTGATGGTTTGAGGAGTGGTAATTCCCGCCAATGCATTACAATATATGGTCGGATTTATTTGTTCTTCATCTAGGCTTTGTTCCTGGAGTATATCCTCTTCTTTTGACCTTTCTTGCTCCTTTTCTTCTTCCTCTTCACAATCTATGTAGAATAATTTCTTCTCAGCACACTTATGACCTTTTGTGTATTTGCTATCACAACTGTAACAAAGCCCTTTTGCTCTTTTTTCTTCCAATTGTTGTGGTGTCAACCTTGTAGGTTGTGGAAGACTATGGGCAACAACACTTCCGTCTTTATAGTTGTGAGTGGTATGCTTCCTAGTTGCCATAATTTTGCTTTCCATTTTTCTTGCTAACCTGAATGCCTTCTCTAATGAATCAGGTTCCCAAAGGCGAACATCATGTTGGATATTATCCTTTAAAGACCCTACGAACACATCAATCCTATGCTCCTCTGGAATATCTTTAACCCTTATGTTTAGTTTTTGGAACTCCTCAATGTGCTCCATTATTGAACCCTTTTGTGCTCCATTATTGCTCAATGTGCTATCAATTCTTCCGTAAAAATTTCCCAAGTGATAAATTGTTTACGAGAACAAAGCCATCGATACCATACAAACTGATTTGGTTCCAAATATACAGTTTCCATACGTACCTTTTGTGCGTTTTGCACATTATTGAGATCGAAGAATTGCTCCATCTGTAATATCCATGTGGCGGGGTCCTTGCCATCAAAATTTCTCATATCGATTTTTGGAATATGGTGATTCTTTGATCCAACATTAGCGTCTATGGAATCATGATTAACATTTCTTTTGTTCTCATCATGAGTTTCCTTTACTACCTTTTCACCATTAGTAAGTATTTCTTGTAGAAAATTTGTCAAATCTGTCTTCAAATCTGCCATGTCTGTCTTCAAATTTGTGTTCAAATCTATCTTCAAATTGTCCATCTTAGCTTCCATGCCATTCATTTTAGCTTCCACGCCATTTATCTTAGCTTCTGTTAACTTTTGTGAGCGTGACATTTGTTGCACTTGTTCTTGTAATTTTGATATATGATGTAGCATTTCTTCCTCTTCTTCATGAGTCATGCTAGAGCTTTCAGGTTCCTTACTAGGTGTTTGCATTTTATTTTCTCGGGGCATCATTTACCGATAATAATTCTCTACTATGCCCTTTGAATTCCTTCAAATAAATTTTCAAACCAAGCTTAAGCAAAAATTTATAAAAAATCTACACACCTTTTTTCACTTTGTAGGAGCTTGATATTGCCTCTGATGTATCTCTGTACTTTCCAATCATCTAGTTCTGAATTTGTGATCTGTAGTATCTCTCTGTGTCCTCTTTCCAATGCCACCAATCTGATCCAAATTGGATTCTCCAAGAAAGAGTTATGCACAATCTCCCAAGATGACATCATTATAGACCTTTCCAGAAGAACGAACTTGTATGAAGTGCCACGTGTACAATTTTCGATCTTTGGTTCTGAAAACGATATACAAGAAACTGCAGTTCGTCCTCTTTCTGTACCTTCTTACGAAATTTCAATCTGATTCCCAGAGAGAAAGTTATGACGATTTTTCCCAGGTCACCTGTTTTGAATGTAATTCAGGAGTCTGCAAAAAGACCCAATTCCTCAGATCATATCTCTGCAAATGTAGCGTGAAAAGCTTTGAAATTCGGACCCAAGGTTCAAAGCGATTTCTTCTCAAATGGGTTTTTTTTGTGACTTCTGAAACGTCACAAAAAAAGAGTTATATCAAAAATTCCACGATGACCTGTTTGGAGCAGCGAAACCCTATAATCCAAAGCTCTGATACCAAATGTTATGAAACCAGCTCAAGAAAAGATAGAAAAGATAGATCAACGCCTTAGAATTCAGCCTCTTCGAGGGGGCAGCCTCCTTTACATTACATAAATGAACAATTATTGGATGATACAAATGACAAAACCTCCTTTCTATATATAGGAGTCTAAGGAGTCACAATATAATCAAGCCGACCTAACAATAATAATATAAAGCCACAAAGATAACAATAGAGGGATTCTATGGGGCGCAGAAATAACAATATGGGGGTAATAGGGGCACAACAATATAAATAAGGGTATAGCTACAATAGTAATGGGGTAATCACTAGTACTATAGGGACCCAACAGGGTTAGTGTGGAAGCTGAATAGACAAAGTAGTCCAAGAGACCTTGGGATGTCAAACCCAACGGTCACAACAATGTACTATAAATGTATATCTCCTGTTAATAAAAAATGAACTTTCATGTTTTATCATTAATATTTCTCTTGTTGTCCATGTGTGTTTATCAATCAAGAACATGAAATAAACCATATATGTCACGAAAAACAAGGAAAACATATAGTTTGGATACCAAAGAAGCCCAAAATAAATTCATTAGAATAATATAAATAATTCAAGAGTTGCCAAGTGAACAACAAAACAAAGAAGTATATGCTTTAAAAATTTTAAGGCACGTGCATTTTTGACCTTGTCCACCAATAGGTCACAGACTTGATTGTTAATTCAATTGTCAGGAAAACGAAATCTAGACACTTCATTCATTGGCAACAGTGCGAGAAAAATGTTGGTTTCTAAATTGTTCCAGTAACTGAGAAAAACCTAAGAAAACATTCATTAAGGATTAGAGATCCTCCTGCTTCAGGTTAGAAGGGTTGGCCTCCCTTCACCTCAGAGGGGATTCCTTGTACTTAGTATAATTATAAAGATGTTATATTTCAACAAATGAATTAGGCCAGGTTAACGATATGAGAGAGTGAAAAGTCTTAATGGTTTAGCTTTGGGAAAGGAACTTATTAGTAAGCATAAGATTCATGGTTAAAGTAAATAATTAAAGGACATAATTAAAATAAATAACTCAAACCTACATTAAAGAAAAACACATATGAGAAAAATAGAAAAATAAAATAAATTAAAACTAAAATATCTCTATATCTTGAGTATAATGTTATTTATTTAAATGCAACCATAAATTAATTCAATATCATGTATTAAATTACTTTACACACAATACATAAAGTGGGTCTGATGGTTAAGAGTGTGTGTTTCCTTAAAATTGGATAATAATAATAATAAAACAAATAACTAACGTATTTAGTACACGAGTAAATATATAAGATATAAATAAACAACACAATAAATATATAAGGAAAATAAAATAAATAAAAATAAAGAGAAATTGGTATATATGATATTTAAAGTAAACATGCAAATGGGGCATGGATAACATGTATCATCATGATCTCAAATTGCAACATATAATTTAGTTTGATTTAAAATATTTTAAATAACGAATATTTGAAAGCCATAAATCAATTTATGTCTGCAAGATTCTCTATCTAATAAGTTTTTTTTTCAATTTATGTGTGCAAGATTCTCTATCTAATAAGTTTTTTTTTTTTTTTCAATGGAAAAATCGTAATCTTTCATTAACTTGAAAAATTACATATTGTAGATGCACTATGCATATGCTATAGAGTCTGTCTGCCTTTTGAGGGCTCAGTATATAGTCTAATATATTTTTTATATAACCAAGATCATCACGCAGGATGTTCGTTGTTGTTCTATTTATATATACATATTGCCACACAGGGCTTCTGAAAAGTAGTTCTGTCAACTATATACAAAAGTTGTTCAAAAAATATCATTTATCATGTTTTGTATCTCATGGGCTAGCTGCCCTATGATAATGTGGATCTATATAAGGACGATGATAGTATTGATATGCATTTGTTCCTTGCTACTCCTGTATCATCCACTCTCCTCTGGGTAGTGTCGTGGCCTCCTTGGATAGTTGGTCGGCACTGCTGTTGTGTTCCCTATAGATATGATTGCAAGTAATGTCAATAAATTGTGCCTTCAATATATTTATTTCATCCAATATGTTACTGAGTGTGTGTGTGTGACAAACAGTAATGTTATTGAACCAATCTATGATGATCTTCGAGTCTCCAAATATATGAATGTGCATGCAATTATGCCCCAATGCAAAATGCATGAGATGACGAAGAGTGATGATCTCTGCAAAATTGTTTGAGCCTAACCCCAAACCCATCCGGACTTTATAGTAATGATGATCGTTAATGTATAATATGAAACCTCCCCCGCATCCCTGCTGCTGGGCAGCGCCATCAAAAAATTCCCATGGAGTGCGTTTATCAATATGTGGTGGGTCACGGGGTCTTCGAGTACGAGGTTGCGGGGGCTCAGGCAATTCGTTATATGCAGATATGATGAGAGCAGTTAAATGAGGCCAGCTCATTGGTTTATCATCAAATATAGCCCGGTTTCAAGCCAGCCAGAGGTACCAGCTAATAATAATGGGCAGACTTTGTAATTTGGAGCTTTTGTGACGATAAAACCATGATTCCCAGGCTCGGATTATATCGTCGCCTTCCCATTTGCCTGTGAAGTGTATAGATGAGGATACGGATTGCCACAGGTTCATCAACGCTGTGCAATTTAGGAACAGATGGAGGCTCGATTCAGAAGTGCATTTACACAGGGTGCACCAGGTAGGCCCGTATACTGCTCTGCGCATGAGATATTCCCCAGTGGGAACTATACCTTTGAGGATACACCCAAAAAAGAGTTTTCGCCTGGGGGGCGCAGTGAGCTTCCATAATGTCTTCCACCAAAATGATATCAAATCCGGTACCTTGTGCGATATTAGCGATAGATAACCTGCCTTTGGTGTATATATTCCATTCTCGGATTGATGCCAGATTAGCTCATCTAGCCCCTATTTAATCCTGATGTGAGACTCTGTCAAAGCATTAATGTAGGCCGTCCATTCCTGGTGCCAGTGAGGTGGAAGATTGATCTGTAATGCAGATTTCCAGCGCTGATCTAATATGGATGAATTTTGAGGATCAGCAATGTCAGCTAGTACTTTGATCTCTTGTGAGTGTAGGTGCCGAATGAGGGCCTCAGGTAGTATATGTCTGCCGACGCTTCCATTCCATGGGTCTGTACCAATACGAGCGAATGATCCATGGTTAATTTTTCAAACCAGGTTATCTCTGATGAGAGGCATAGATTTTAGAAGTGCTTTCCACACAGATGAGATGCCAGATTTGGGCCAGGTTGGAAGTCGGATCCATTCCATTATGTGAAGAGGCCAGATGTACTTATGGTATGTAATGTTTGTCCAGAGATTGTGGCCTATCAGTAAATTCCACCCCATTTTTGCAGCAAGGGCTTGTGCAAATATAGGCAGGTCTTTTAGTCCCCAACCTCCCCATTTTTTGGGAATAGCTATCTTCTTCCATCCTACCTGTTGGCGAGGTAAATCCCCTCTACGGACAGAGGCGATCCCCACTAGCCCAGAATGGGTCTAGCAACAATCAAACAATGCTAACACTTAGGTTCCTAATTACAAATTAAAGGTAAATGATGAGAGCCTACTTGGATTCCAACGCTAGTGTTGTAGAAGATTCGACACTCCCGTTCCTTTGCTCTGTCCGGTCACGATCCTCACGATCTTCGTGAATGGACACCTGCACATGCAAAGAATGACACAAATACAAGCATAAAATCTAATAGATGCAATTATATACCGGTCAGAAAAGATATAACTCAAACATCATTACAATGAACAACAAGAGTGGAACCATAATGATAGTCATTTATTATTGATAAACAACAAAGAAGAATACAACCATAGTTCTGACGTCAAATCCTCCTTTGGCTGGGTGATCAGCTACATATGTCTTGCAAAGCTTGTCGGGATTGGAAACAAGCCTCTCTCTCTTTGATTATGAATGCAAAGAAGACTCTTACAGCAATCTCTTAGACTTCTGAAAGTATAATTCTCCGTATGCTCGAACTAGCTTGTCAAAGGCAACGGAACAAGATTTTATAGATGGAGGAGAAGGAGATAAGATCAATCACATGATCTATGGGATTGGGTTTATCCTCATAAAGCTATTATGGATAGAGGAAAGGGAGATAAGATTAATCACGACATCCATGGGATTGGCATTATCCTTAAAAAGCTTCATGAGTCGAAAGGAAAGAACCTTCGCGCGTGCGTTTGTTACAAAGCTTTCCAAAACTCGGTTGGCGCGAGTATATCTCTGAGACAGAGTGCCAACTGGCGTGTCCTCTTTGGAGGATTTCCCCTATTGGCGCGAGTAGTACACTGTGGATTCGCGCTAATAGAAAAAGGGAACTTTTTAAGGATATTCTGCAGGAGATGTCTTCAGGGCATATGAAGTCCATACTTAGAGGAATATAATGCAAGTGTTTTCAAGTTATGTCACTTCTCACAGGTCCCGGAATGAGTCCTCCAAAGTGCGGGAGAGGGGTGATAGGGACGGTGACAAATGGTGACAAATTACTGTGTAACAGATGCCCCCTAAAGCATGAGGCCCGAGAGAGAGAGGGGTGAAATGATTTACAAGAACACATGCAACTGAAAATGCTGCCTCCGGAGAATCTGCATAGAGAGGTACAACTGATATCTCAAGTACATGATATATGTGGTATGGGCGCAGCCATCCATAATAGAGTACATAATAATCTAGATCCAAGGTATGGGCACAACCATCCGGTGAGGATCGATGAATAGACTCAGGCATGGTCACAGCCATCCAGTGAATGAGTCATGTAATAATCACAATAATCCACAAAATCACAGCCTGGATTCCAACAGACAAAATCCAGGGTCCTGTGCTCCATCTCGACCCGAACAAAAGTACAAGTTCAAGCATGCGAATACATAAGTTGAAGTAAAGCATGCATGAACATCGTCTGATTACCAGTCAATAATGAAAACCGTTAACAGACGCGAGAGGTACCACCAATAATGACAATGGCCCTCAAGGTACTATAGGTACAATCTACGGCGTGCGAATCAGTGAGCTGGCGTCGAACACCCATAGAATCATTCGATCTGAGGCCAATGATGAAAACCTCACGTCGAACACAAAGAACCTGCCATTGAGGCATGCAGGCTCCAAGGCACCGGAAGGGAGTCTCTAGATCAACTTCCTGGATAATGAGCTGAAGTCGACAGGAAGTGACCTTGATCGAAGGTGGGCCATAGTGTTTCCCACATCATCGACACGAGATAGAGGAAGAATGTTGTGGTGAATCAGAATTATGTGAGCTATCAGAGGGAGGTTTTTATTCTACAGAGGTCAACTTCTCTTGAACATATTGGTGGCACGACAGTGGACTTGGCAGTATTTGACAGCAATGGATCAAAGGTCATGGTGACGAGGAAATGAGCAGATGATAGGTCAAACAGGATCACCCAAACCCACGAAGGCAAGTGAAAAACGAGATGAGATGTCCCCTCCTAGACACGAATGCAAATAAAGTGCCATGTTAAAGAGCGACATACTACCAACATGACAATAATTATGGTTCCATTTTCCCCCACCATTTCTGGCGAGTACCGCAGTTATTTTTATTAACAAGCTTGACGGGGATAGCATATGCTTGTGAGGTGTCATTTCGACGGAATCCAATGTCATCAGGTTTTAACGATTCTGACAGAGGAAGAACTCGGCATCTTTTCATGTTTAGAGAGTTTGAAAAGACAGCAGAAAAGAAAACTCCAAGGGTGTCCTTTTTCATAAAGTTGTGTCTCTCAAGCCCGAAAAAGTATAAAACAATGCTCGAAAGAACCGCCCGACCATTACGATCGAGGAGTACTTTTCATGAGTAGTGATTTCGACCTGAAAAAGTAAAAAGCGATCGAAACCACGTCGCTTCGTGACCATTAACGAACCTGAAACGACAAGGGTCCGACGATCTTTTCGTTTTTACACGGTCGGAAAAGAGTTTAAAGATGACCGCCTCTTATTTACATTTAACGAGTCAAGAGGGATAACTCGGCGATCTTTTCATGTTTTAGAGAGTCAGAAAAGAGCTGAAAGATGACTCCACAGTGACTTTTTCGTGTATTTACCGAGTCCGAAAAAGTATAAAATACAACTCATTTCACCATCGAAGTTACGTAAAAGACCTGTCGCTGCACAAAAAGCAAGTGTAAAATCCATTTTCGACCAAAGATATATTAAAATATTCAAAAAGTAACTTTTCAAACCTGAGTATAAGTCAAAAAGTTATAAATATGGTGAAAATGGTAAAAACAAGAAATTACTTTTCACTTTTACCTCTTGAGAGTGACATTGGGGCTTTTGGTGTGCGATCTTTAGGTGATGATTGCCACAAATCCAGGTGACCAATCGGAGCGCCGTCAGTGACAGGTAAGAGGCCTCTTCTCGTACTTCATTTCCATACATTTTTTATGCCATTTGCTTCCTGATTGAGCCTTAACAAGAGGGTATTGCAAAATTTAGGGCTTCGCCCATTGGCGCGGGTATCCGGCACGGACCCGCGCTAATGGGGCGATTTTTCCAAAAGGGTCGCGCCCATTGGCGCGACTGTTTTAGAAACAGTCGTGCCAACCGCGCAACTCAATTTTCCGCTTAAAATTTCCCAATGCATTTTGAATCTAACTGGATTGCAAGCTTACCAATGATTTTAATTGTGATTTATGTGTTCTTGTGGGTGCAGGAAAGCAGGCAAAATGGTAGTAGAATGGAAGGAATGAGAACATGATATCGTGGATGCTTTGGCCCTTGAGGATGAAGGGTTCATGAATTCCCTAAGGGACTGCGGGCTTAAGAAATTCTTGCTTACACCTTACTTGCGCGCTCAGCCCGAGCTACTGCAATTCATAGTTGATCTGTGGGATGTTAATGACCAAGTGTTCCGTTTACGGGACCAAGTGCTAGAGCTTGATGTGTCTGATGTCTACTTCATCACGGGGTTGTCACGGAGAGGGGTGAGGCCCATTTTGACCGGGAGTAGACCTTCCGGGGAGAAGATGACCGAAGTGAAAGACCGAGTGTGCCCAGGGGCACAATTTGGAAGGAACAGTGCAAAGGTGGATATTCCCACCGTTCCGGACTTGACTCTCAGGGTGATACTGTTCACCATTACTCGAGCTGCAGGGGTGCAGGCGCCCCATGAGGTGAGCAAAAACCATCTTCTGTTAGCCACAGAATGCCTAAATCCTACCATCTTTGACTGGGCCACAGCAGTGACCGCTAACATCAAGAGGCAGCTTACAAAGTGTAAGCGAGGAGGAGTAACGCAGTTTGGGTACAGCTCAATCATGGTATCGTTTTTCCTGGAACGATTACCAATTTTTCAGGGATAGGGAGCTACAGTGGCTGATCCTTTGCCACGAGAGCCTAAGATGGCTCGCTGGGCAGCACTGATGCCTAGGGGACAAGGGGGCCAGCAGATGTCCTGGAGGCCTGAGTTATTTATATAGATCCGCGGTCAGCTGATTGTGGTGGAGGATTGGCCATATGCAGGGATTGACTTCACCGGAGACCCAGATCTCCCACTGCCCGAGGGAGAGGAGTGGGACGAGGAGCTGGGTAAGATCTCTTTTTGTTTTTGATGTTTTATATGTTTTTTTTGTTAATACATGTTTGTCCTAACAACAATTGTATATATATGCAGATGTTGGCCTAGAGCGACCAGTTGGCATGTCTTCCATCGCTCTAGGAAGAGGGTGGAAGAGGGTGCCGAGGGGGAGGAACTGATTCAGAATCTTGAGGGACTCGCCCGAGGGATTCCTGATTACGTTAGACTGGCAGATATGCCACTAGCATACCAGAGGCACACAGTGGGGGTGCCTAACCGTGTCCATCGTCTGTTGAGATGCTTGGTGCGTGCGGTGTTGTGCTATCATGAGCACCACCGGGACTAGACTCCTAGGTTTCTTTTTCATGCATATTTTTTGAGAGACATGTCATCTCCGGATGTATTTGAGATGAACATGTATTATTTTTTTGAACTATATGATGCACATGGTGCAAACATTGCGACACACATATATATATACATATGCCTATTTCTATGGTTTTATTATTGTGCTTTATATGCTTTCTTGTATGATGTTTTATCTATTACGCAAATGTCTATCTAATACATGGTTAGCCAATGTATCAGTTAATGTGTTCAATTGTCTTGGAATATGCTAATATGTAATGAAATCAAAGTTCCTTTCTAACAATCTCACACGTAAATACAACCTTAGAATGCGATGGTCTCTGATGGAATATTGCTCGTTGAGCTGGTGGACGACAAGTTGAGAGTCTAGGTTCACTACCAATGCATGAATGCCAAGATTAATTGCTTCAGCAAGTAGTTCAATTACAGCACAATATTCGACGACATTGTTAGTGGTATAGCCCAAACACACACCTTGAAGATCTATCAACTTGCCATGAGGATCATATATCACCCACGCCGCAGAGGACAAGTTGCGAGTACTGCGGCAGGCACCATCAGCGAAACCAACATAAGATGTATCAGACATCTGCACAAGAAGAAAAAGACACAATAAGCGGCAGTCACGCCTTCAAAACAAAAACACACACACACACGACACACCTGCTAAAGTACATGTATGTACAAAACAAAGTGTATAAGCATCACGCATAGTACTTTTTTAAGTACAGCCCATTTTGGGGATTCCCTTCATAGTCAATTAGCTCGTAGGCCCCTTTTTGCAAAACTTTCTTGACAATATAAGGACCTAGCCACATAGGCTCGAGTTTTCCTACCCCCAGCTTATCATTTGCCTGATCGTATAGCAGGACTAAATCTCCCTCAATGAAAGAACATGGATGGACAGTGTGATCGAAGTGAGTTTTCACTCTCTTCTTTTGTGCTTTGATAGCTAGAGAGGCTAGGTGACGGGTCTTGTCCAGCCGTTCTAGGTAAAGAAGACGTTCTTTTACCAGAGTAGTGTTGGGAAGTAGTTCGATGGCCAATTTCAATGAAGGGATTTCGCACTCGATTGGAAGGGTAGCCTCCAGTCCATAAACTAGTTGAAATGGAGTGAAACCGGTGGCATCCTTCACGGAGGTTCGATAGGCCCACAAGGCAGGGAACAGCATCAAGTGCCAGTTAGACTTATGCATTCCAACGGTACATTGAAGCATTGTAACCAAAATCTTGTTGATAGCTTCAACTTGGCCATTGGCCTGAGGATAGTATGGAGTTGAACTATCGTGCCGTAAGCCCAGCTGGGTTGTTAGTTCTGTCATCATATGATTATGGAAATTCTTCCCGTGATCATTGACGATGGCTTGAGGGACGCCGAATCGCGAGATAACATGGTTGAACAGGAATTGCGCCGCTGTGTGACCGTCTTCAGTTAATGTGGGCATCGCCTCAGCCCATTTAGTGAAGTAATCGACAGCAACGATAATATACCCATGCCCCCCGGCCGAGCGAGGGTTACAGGTTGTATAATCAATGCCCCATTTTGCAAAAGGGTCGATGGTGACAACAGGGTGCAATGGAGCGGGAGGCGCACGCATCTTCCACTGGTATATTTGGCACTCATGACAAGAGCGGATAGCAAGAATGCAATCCTTAAAGATAGAGGGCCAAAAGTAGCCAGCACGGAGGATTTTTTGGGCAGTGGCATATCCAGACATGTGACCACCACAGGTGCCAGAGTGGTAGTCATTCAAAACACGCTCAGCTTCCTCGAGAGTTAGACATCGGTGGAGAATAGAGTCGGAGCCGAGGCGGTATAGTGTATCCCCAACGATACGGTATGGTTGAGATTGATGACGGATCCGTCGCCAAACGTCTTTGGACATGGCAGGGCAAAAGGAGGACGTTTGCAGATATACGATGATATCCCCGTACCAGGGATCGAGGGTGCTAATGAGAAACAAGGTATCATCCGGAATATGATCCTCAGAGTGAGAGGGCGTGGAAGAAGATGGCAAAGGGCAAAGTAACTCAACGAATACAAGGGATTTATCGAACTTGGCAGTGGTAAATTCCAAGTTGAAATCTTGGAGGATGACAATCCACTTTGAGTACTTGCCCCCCAGCAACTGGCGTGACAAAATGTACGTCATGGGGTTGCAATCAGAAACCACAGTGGTAGTGCGCAGCAGGATGTAGTGACGGAAGCGTTGGACGACACAAACGACGGCCAGAGCCAACTTCTCGACATAAGCATATCGAGTTTCCGTGTCTAAAAGGTTGTGGCTGAGATAATATATAACATGCTCAGTGTCATCATCGTCACTTTGAACGAGAACCATGCCGATAGTGGTGTCGGCGGCGGCCAAATACAGAGTATAGTCGCGATGATAGTTCGGAGGATGCAACAATGGAGCGGAAACAAGGAGACCCTTGAGACGCTCAAAAGATTCTTGAGCGACAGTATCCCAACGAAAAGGGACGTCTCGCTTTAGCAACCATGTGAAACCTTTAGCCACCTCAGCATAGTTTGGAATGAATCGTCTCAGAAAGTTTGCTTTACCCTGCAAGCTTTGCAATTGCTGTAAAGAAGCAGGGGGAGGGAGATTCAAAATAGCCTCGACTTTAAGGGGATCCAAATGGATACCTTCTCTGGAGACGATGAACTCGAGAAGTCGGCCGGATTCAACGCAGAAGACACATTTGTGAGGATTGAGTCTGATACGGTAGTGTCGGCAGCGAAGAAAGATATCGCGAAGGTGAGTAGGGTGGTCCTGGTGTTTGGCTGAATGAGCTGGTAGATCATCCAGGTATGGTTGTACAATGTGGCGAATGTCATGAAAAGCGTAAGACATTGCACGTTGGAAGGTAGCACCGGCATTTTTGAGACCAAAAGGGAGCTTCTTATAAGCAAAAGTGCCCCATGGACAGATAAAAGCGGTCTTGTGTTGATCAGTGGGGGCAATATTGATCTGGTTATACCCAGAAAAAGCGTCCATAAAGGAGTACATTTCACTTCCGGCACACTCGTCAATAAGTTGATCAATGAATGATGTGGGGAAATTATCTTTAGGACAGGCCCGATTGATATCACGATAATCGACACAAACACGGATGGTACCCTGTTTTTTATTCATAGGCACGATTTTGGATACCCAATCTGTGAGTGGGATAGGGTAAATAAAACCAGCTTTAAGAAGCTTTTTCACTTATGCCTTAATAGCTGCAGCCTTGCGGGGGTGTATGGGGCGTAAACGTTGACGAATAGGCTTAGCACCCGGATACGTGAGTATCTCATGCACCACTATGCTAGGATCAATGCCGGGCATTTCTTCGTAGGACAATGCAAATTCGTCACGAAATTAGCGAAAAAGATTGGTATAGAGTCGAATCTCCTCCGGAGTACAAGTGACTCCAATGTGAAGATGTTCGACAATCCCTGGTTTCGTAGAGATGTCGATAGGCTGGGTTTGCGTGATGTTCCCCATATTTCCTTCAGAGGACACTTGATAAACTTGGATAGGTGTTTGAAGGGTTTGAAATGGGAGACAAGGAGAAAACCCTTCGAGACAAGTAAGCATATCTTGATGGGCAGGGAGAAACGAGGAACGGTGGTGATAATCATGCCAAGGAGATTCCTCGGGAGACATAGTCTCAATAATGGCTTCGTCAAAAGGGAATATTTCTTTTAAAGGGTCCGAAGAAGTCTCATCTCCAAGCCATGAGGATGGAGTGAACGAGTCGGGAAACTTGCTCAAAGGAGCAGGTTTAGGAGAGGGAGCCGATGCAGCAATGATTTCGACGTAGTTGAGCTCGGCAGGACTCAACGGCATCTCATCGCCCCAAGATTCTACTTGATCAGTGGGAGGGAGGATCCACGGATCAGAACGAACAGTAATCATATTGACGGAAGCAACGTTAGGAGGTGGGAGCGGAAAAACACCCATGAGGGCAGGATCTTTAAAAAGCTCGGTGTTACAGGGAAAAGTCTCTATTTAGAACTGCTCTATCCCACTAAGGTGTGACAGCTACCTTAAAAACAAATAGAGAAAAGCTACTTTTGTATTTCCTTTATGAATTATTGATAGAGAGGAATAGAAAGAACCAACCTGTGTCTTGCGCTAATCCTTTGATTCGATCCCTCTCTTCTTTGATAGTCTCCAGCCACTTGCTCACTAGCACGCCCAACTTCACAAAGTACCTGTAAGATCACAGAAGCATAGCACTATACAAAGACATGGATCTATATTCATAAACAACTTAGATCAGATTTAAATTGACCATACAAATGTAACAAGCATCAATGATACAAAAGCATGGAGGAGAACTCAAATAGCTTTTATTGATAAACAAGAAAAGATCCAGGAGGAGTTACAACCAGTGGTTCCGACCCAGCATCAACCTCCCAGCAAAGAAGCCCCTCTTCACCTCAAACAAAGCATAGATCACCCAACAATCTGATGTTTGTCTCTAGAAACCAACAACAATTCCTTACCATATGCAAAATTCCAGCCTCCGGATCTCTGGGATGAGGGATCCATATATAGATATCTATAAGGAGGATGAGTCAGCTTGTGATTTGATTAGTGTCTTCTCTCTGTTAGTTCTTGCTTCCACTTGGAGACTGCGGGCCTCTTACTCATCCTTGGTCGAATTCAATGAGGCAAGTGTCACAGGAGAAGATTCTGGAAGCTTCCATTGCCTCTCCACCTCGCGGAATGACACTGCCATTTGTCATTTCTCGCCCATCGCACCCCACAGAAGGGAGTTTTGAAATGAAACGCACCCTCATAGTGCATTTGGGTGAGATGCAACGCACCTAGCCAGTGGAGCAGCTGCAATGATCCTGTTTTGACCAATTTTGAGTAGTTTTTCATGGAGAACTTCTGGGAGAAGCTGTAATCTATTGACCTTGTTCCTTTAGGGGTTAGAACAACACTTTTAGGGACTTAGGAGCCCTTGGTTTATGGACATTTCATGCTTGGAGTTGTAGGGCACAAAAATGTCTATAACAGTTGCCCCCTAAAGTATGAGGCCATTAACCTTTTGGTGTCGGGTGAAATGCTTTATTATGAGGATCCGAAGTTTTTTCAATCCTGGGAGGAGACCTATAATAAGATACAATACAATACATTATCTTCATAATATTTTCATGATCTAGCTGAGGCGGGCATTCCCATGCTCAGCTTTATAAATTCATTTTCATGTACATAGGACAGACAACTGTCTGAGTGTAGACTGATGATTCTGATAGAGCCATCATCCTTTTGGTAGGATGATTATCTGTGTTGCAATGCTGTACATTTAATGTCTTTATTTCCCTGAATATATATCGCAGCCCGGATGGATGAAACTAGATCCGGGGTCTTCAATCTCGTCTGATCTTCACTCAAAGTACAAGTCGATCCATGTGAGAAATGTTCTGAAGTCGAACATGGAAAGACATCGCTTGATTACCAGTCAATGATGTAAACTGTTAACAAGCGCGAGAGGAATCACCGATAATGATAATGACCCTCAAGGTACTGCAGTACAATTCATGTGGTGTGAATAAAGGACTTGGCGTTGAACACCACGCAAAATCTTTCGGTCGAAGGCCATTGATGTAAACCTGTTGCCGGAAGTGAGAAACTTTCCATTGAGGCATGCAAGCTTCAAAGTACTGAATGGGGTGTTCCTAGATCAACTTCTTGGATAATGAGCTGATGTCGATAAGAAGTGATCCGACATAGGAGGGCCTTAATGAATCCCACATCAATGACATGGAATGGAGCAAATGATTTTGATGGAGGTGAAAACGATCTGGTGATATAAGGTTCAGGGTGGCGGTCATGAAAGAATGGAGTATAATGTATGGTAGTGGGTGAGACACAGGTGACTTCTCTGGATGACTTCTCTTGAACATCTCGGCGACACTGATGTGATGGATTGGTAGCATTAACCCCAAATGTGGATGGTATGGTGTGACCATGGTGATGTGACCGGTGAATGAAACAACCCAACCCGACTCAGACACGGAGTGGAAGTGTCATGTTCAAGAGCGACTTGCTACCAACAAAGTTTCTTTGAGTTTTCTTCCCAATTTTTCTCCAGTCATTGCTGACCAGTACCTCTTTATTTTTGTCAAGCTTGAGGAGGATAACATATGCTTGTTCTATAATTTTCCCTTCAGGCATACCCATCGCTATGTTTTAACGAGCCTAGCGATAGTGAAACTTGTTCTCGTCTAAAGACAAGTTTGTCGCTATTAATCTTTTTAATGAGTTTAACGACAAATATAACTCGATCCTTTTCAATTTTAGAGAGTCTGAAAAGGAACGTAAAGGTAACTCCAAAATTCCTTTTTCGTCATCTAATCCCTTGAGTTCGAAAAAGTATAAAACAATACAGAAGGGATGAATTTTCAATAGTTTTAACGAGCCGAACAAAACAAGCGCTCGATCTTTTTGTGTAATAATCCCTCAGGTCCAAAAAGATTAAAATCTAGAGGAGGGATAACACTTCCTGTCCCTTTAACGAGCTGGAAAGGCCAATGGCTCGGCAATCTTTTCATATTTTACGAGTCAGTTGAAAAGAGCTTAAAGGAGACTCGTCTTTTGAGGAACGAGTGATAAAACGGGTAGCAGATGATTCCAAGTAAGGTTTGGAATTTTCCAATCACGGCAGTGTCACAAGGATGGCTAGTGAAATCACTCTTCGCAGCTGTTCCTCAAAATGGGTAAACAATCAGATGGAGGTGAATGATCAGCCAATGAAAAAGTGGAGGTGACGGTTCAAACACGACCAAGGCTTTAATGGCTGAAGTACTACATTCACGATGGTTATTTACCGGGGAATAGTTCATTTTTTAATGAGCTTAAATGCGGGTGGAAACATTTGCTCATGTCTTATGTTTATTTTTTAACGAGCTTGAACTATGTGCTAAAACTGCTCGATTAGATGGTCTTGTTTTGATTTTACCATAAATAGCTTTGTCCTTTCAAAGATCGTACTGTATTTTCAACTGCTTCATCAAACTAGTCAGAAATGAACAATATATGCTTGAAAACGAGTTAGAACACTAATATTTTACTTTGAACTACGTAAAAGTAATGAAAAAGTGTTTTTACCTCTCATTTTACCATTTCATTTGAACTTGGTTTGTTGGAGCTTTGGAGGTGCTTTTCCCCCTCGATTTTCATCAGCTGATTTCGGGAGATTCTGTGGACGATTCTCGGCACCGTCTGGACCAGGTAGGAGCTAAACCTGAGCTCTTTCATTTCATGGTTTCCATTTTGCATTTTGAGCTTGATTCCTAGCTTTTCTGAGTCCCTGGGGTTTAAAGAACTCGTTCTGCCATCAGCGCACCCTCAGTGTATCGAAAACTGCGTTGAATGTTGGCCTGTCTAAAGGCTATATGACATTCAACGCACCTAGAACACTGTTGCAGGTGCGTTGGGCGCAAAAAGGGAATTTGATGCACAATTTTTGATGGAAATTTTGCCTGTTTCTTACCAAAATCAGGATCTAACTCCTCTCTTGTTTTTTTTTCAGAGATCTTTGGAGTAAGATGACCATTACATGGCGAGAACGTGAGCATGAAGAAGAGGACATGCTTGCCCTACATGATCCAGTTACAGTGAACGCGCTGCGGAACTGTGGCTTGCTGAAGTTCTTCCGCATTTCTAGCATGAGATAGCAGATCAACTTACTGCAGTATTTGCTCGATGCTTGGGATCCTACCAATCAGGTTTTCCAGATCAGGGGCAAATCTATCCTCTTGACTGTAGTAGACATCTATTTCTTGGCTGGCTTGTCGAGGCGGGGTTCCCCCATCTCTTTGTCAGGTTCGGCCCGAGGAGGTGACTCTGTGAGAGATTATGTCCGCCAGTACTGCAGAGAAGGATCTCAACCGAGTAAAGATGGCAAGATCATCATCCTTGATGTCACTGACAGGTCCGTCAGGACTATTCTGTTTACTTTTGGTAGGATGGCCGGTGGTGCGGCTCTTCATGTAGCCAACCGATCTTACATGCAACATGCCTTGGAATGCGTCCAACCGAAGGTGTTCAACTGGTGCGACGCAGTACTTCTTGTGATGAAAGAACAGTTGACCAAGATAAAGAGCGGGAGGTTGAAGAACTTTTGGTATGGTTCTATTTTGACCGCCTTTGCCTTGGAGAAGATACCACTGATGCAGCCGCAGTACATTGCACTCGATTTACCTTCTCCTACTGAACCATGTATCAGAGATGGGTTGACCATATGTCTAGGCATGCTGGCCAGTCTCAGATTTCATTTTCTGATACCTTCTTCAGGTGGTTTGATTATCAGGAGATGGTTTATTCTGAGTATCCATACGCTGGCATGGACTTCCGGGGTGATCCAGATTTAGTACTGCCGGATGGCGAGCAGTGGGGCGCCATTGGTAAAATCTTTGACCATATTCCTGTTTATTGTTTTTTGTTTATAATGTCCTTGTGCATTATTCTATCAAGACTTTAATCAAACTCATGTGTACATGTAGATGTTGGTCCTGTTCGTCCAGTAGTTCGCCTGAGAGTACCAGCTGCTGCCCCAATAGGAGAGGCTGTCGGAAGGGCTATTCTTCGTGACCTCGATGTGGCCGAGACTCTCACAGCATTACAGGAGCAGGTTGAGGGCCTCACTCTTGGTATTCCAGATGTGAGGACTGACGAGCTACCTTTGCGGTTACAATGGCATACTACTGGTGTGCCCAGACAATGGACTCATCTCTTACGCATGATCGCACAGGATGTGACTTGCTATCACGAGCATCATTAGACTAGGGTGCCCCCTAGCATTTTGAGTTTTTGGGTCATTTGACCGATTTTGTCTTGGTTACAGAACATTATGTGTAAACCATAAACAGTTATATATATTTTTGATTTTTAGAGTTTTATTTTGGTTAAGCTACATGATCCACATGCAAACATTGATGGTGTGTTTCTTTTTATAAATGTTGGAAATGTCTATCTAACACATAGTTTGCTAATGAGTCAGTTAATGTGTTTAAGTTTCTGGAAATATGTTGATATTGAATAAAATCAAATTGTCTTTCCAAAATCTTAACCCTTAGGAACATGCGATAAATAGCTGGGTTTCGGACGGAATATGTACCATTGAGTTGTAGTATTACGAGCTGTGAGTCTAGCCTGACAATTAGTCAGCGTATACCATGTGTGATGGCACCAGAGAGGAGTTCTATCAACGCGCTATATTCAGCAATGTTATTTGTTGATCGACCAATACATACCCCTTTGAAACTTACTAACTCGCCGCTTGGATTAAAAATAGCCCAGGCTGCGGAGGATAAGTTCCGCGAACTACAACTTGCTTCGTCGACATATCCAACACATGACTCCAATAGGTTTGACATCTGCAACAAATGTAAAAAGTGGATTACTTGACCAAAATAAACACTTTAGCGAAAACAAAAACATAACAAAAGCACACAGGTTACCATTACGCATAGTAACGCTTGAGGTACAACCCATTACGAGGTTGCGCCAGCGGAATTCCGTCATAATCCATTAACTCGTAGGCTCCTTTTGCTAACACTCGTTTAACAATATAGGGGCCCATCCATAAAGACTTAAATTTACCCGCTCCCAATTTATCGGATTCTTGGTCGTAAAGCAAGACCAAGTCACCTTCTGAGAAGACACGGGGTTTGACATTTTTGTCGAACTGCGCCTTGACTCATTTCTTATGGGCTTTGTTAGCCAAAGCGGCATCACAACGGGTTTCGTCCAATTGGATTAATTCCAAGAAACGAGCTTCTTCTTCTGAAGTTCCGGGGAGGAGATCAATTGCGAGTTTGAGAGATGAGATTTCACACTGGATTGGTAAGACTGCTTCCAGGCCATATACCAGTTGGAAAGGTGTGAACCCGGTTGCATTCCTTACCGATGTTCGGTAAGCCCACAAAGCTGAGTATAGGATTAGATGATATCTTCTTTTGTGAACTCCAATCATCCTTTGTAGCATGCGTTTGAGGACCTTGTTGATTGCTTCAACCTGTCCGCTGGCTTGCGGATAATATGGAGTAGAGCTGTCGTGAGACAACCCTAGTTTGGTAGCTAATTCGACCATCATGTGATTGCGAAAATGTGATCCATGATCTGTGACTATAGCCTGCAGCACGCCGAATCTGGCGACTACATGATTGAAAAAGAAGAGGGCAGTTGTTTCACCAGTATTATCTAATGTAGGCATCGCCTCGGCCCATTTGGTAAAATAGTCTACTGCGACTATGATGTACCCATGCCCCCCGGTCGAGGTGGGGTTACATGTCATGAAATCGATGCCCCATTTGGAAAATGGCCCAACAGCAACTATTGGTTGCAGAGGTGCGGGTGGTCTTCTGGTTTTGCTATCGAAAATTTGACAAGCATGGCAACTTCTGACTGCGGTTATGCAATCTTTGAACATTGTTGGCCAGAAGTATCCTGCTCGTAAGATTTTTTGCGTTGTAGCATATCCAGATTGATGCCCCCCACACGCGCCTGAATGAAAATCATTGAGGGCTTTTTCGGCCTCCTCATGGGTGAGGCACCTTCTCAGAACTATATCGATACCACGACGGTAAAGTGTATCACCGACGATCATGTAGTCTTTTGCTTGGTATCGAATACGTTTTTGTTCGGAGTGGGAGGTGTTTGACCTGTATTTTTGAGTTTGGAGATAAATGATTATATCCCCATACCACTCATTGCTTGCAGATATCAGAAACAAACTTTCATCCATGATTGTTTCTTCGGATGTGTCATCGTTGGACGACGATGGGAGATCGCACAATAATTCTGCAAAAACTAGAGCTTTCTTTGACTTGGATTTTACAAATTCCAAATCAAACTCTTGTAGGATTGCTATCCATTTTGAATATTTTCCCCCCAGCAACTGTCGCAACAATATATAAGTCATGGGGTTGCAATCTGACAGAATGGTAGTTTTCCGAAAGAGGACATAGTGTCGAAATCTCTGCATCGCTTGAACAGTTGCGAGTGCTAGCTTTTCAACGTAAGAATATTTGCTTTCTGTATCATTTAAGTTTTTACTTAAATAATATATAGGATGTTCAATTCCATCGACTTCTTGAACTAAAACCATTGCGATGGTCGTATCCGCTGCAGCCAGATACATGTTAAAATCTTTTTGATAATCAGGAGCATACATTAATGATGCTTTCATTAGGGAATCTTTTATAGCATCAAAGGAAGCTTGCGCAACCTGATCCCAGACAAAGGGTACTTCCTTTTTCAAAAGACGTGTATAACCTTTAGCAAGTTCGGCGTAATTTGGAATGAACCTCCCCAGAAAGTTCGCCTTCCCTTGGAGTTTCTTAATCTGAAGCAAATTCGAAGGTGGAGGCACATTTATGACTGCCTAGACCTTACATGGGTCGAGACGAATCCCGTCTTTTGAGACTACAAAGCCAAGTAAACGACCAAAACTGACGCAAAATACACATTTGTGTGGATTGAGTCGTATCTTGTAGTGTCGGCAACGTAGAAATATCACTCTTAAATGCTGCGGGTGATCAGTCCACTTTCGCGAATGAGCCAGAAGGTCATTGAGGTATGGTTGAACGATGTTTTTGATGTCATGGAAGGCATAATTCATAGCCCTCTGAAATTTCACCCCTGCATTCTTTAAACCAAAGGGTAATTTTTGATATGCGAATGTGCCCCACGGACAAATAAATGCAGTCTTTGACTGGTCCTGTGGGCGGATATTTATTTGATTATACCCGGAGAATCCATCCATGAATGAAAATATTTCGCATTCGGCGCATTCATCAATTATCTGGTCAATGAAGGGTGTAAGGTAGTTGCCTTTTGGACAAGCTTGATTTACATCCCTATAATTGATGCACACTCTAATTGTTCCTTGTTTTTTCATAACAGGGAAAATATTCGATACCCAATCGGTTAGAGGAACCGGGTAGATGAAACCAGCATGGAGAAGTTTTTCAACTTCTGCCTTAATGGCAGCGGCTTTTTTGGGGTGCACCTGCCATAGCCGTTGTCGTACTGGTTTGACATCTGGATACATCTTAATTTCATGTTCAACAATACTCAAGTCAATGCCTGGCATTTCAACATATGACCAAGCAAAGACATCTCTGAATTCGCGAAAAAGAGCATTATATATCTCTAGTTCTGAAGGAGAACAACATTTGCCGACATAAATATTCTCTACAACATCTGTTTTGGTTGAGATATTTATGGCGATAGTCTCTTCAATATTGGACAAGTTTCGCTCGGAATCTGTTAGGCCCCTATACTACTAGTGTAACCCCTTATTGTTATTAGTACAACCCACTTATTATATTGATGTACCCATGTAGTGCCCATATTGTTACTATTGTGCCACATAGAAGCCCACTATTGTTATTGTTGTGCCCTACAATATTATTGTTATGTAGGCTTTGATTGTATTGGGACCACTTAGACTCCTATATATAGAAAGGAGGTATTTTCATTTGTATCATCCAAGAATTGTTCATTTATGTAATGTAAAGGAGGTTGCCCCCTCGAAGAGGCTGAATTCTAAGGCGTGGATCTCTCTTTTCTATCTTTTCTTGAGCTGGTTTCATAACATTTGGTATCAGAGCTTTGGGATTCTAGGGTTTCGCTGCTCCAAACCGGTCATCGTGGAATTTTCGCTATAACTTTTTTTCTGTGACGTTTCAGAAGTCGCAAAAAAAACCCATTTGAGAAGAATTGGCGCTGAACCTTGGGTCCGAATTTTCGAGCTTTTCGCGTGATAGTTTCGGAGATATGATCTGAGGAAGTTTGCCTTTATGCAGACTCCTGAATTACATTCAAAACAGGTGACCTGGGGCAAATCGTCATAACTCTCTCTCTGAGGATCAGATTGAAATTTCGTAAAAAGGTGCAGAAAGAGGACGGACTGTAGTTTCTTGTGTGTGTGTTTTAGATTCAAAGGTTAAAACAGTGACTCGTGGCACGTCGTACAAGTTCGCTCTACTGAACCAGTCTAAAAGCAAGTCACTGTGGGAGATTTCACATAACTCTTACTTGGAGAATCCAATTGGGATCAGACTTGTGGCATTGGAAAGAGGACACAGAGGGCTACTACAGATCACAATTTCAGAGTATCTCATCAAGTGGAAGAACTTACCCACTGAAGCTTCCACATGGGAGGACAAGAATTTTATACAGAAGCATCAAGAACTACTCAAGCGTTGAGGACAACGCTTTTTGAAGGAGAGGGGCATGTTAGGCCCCTATACTACTAATGTAACCCCTTATTGTTATTAGTACAACCCACTTATTATATTGATGTACCCATGTAGTGCCCATATTGTTACTATTGTGCCACATAGAAGCCCACTATTGTTATTGTTGTGCCCTACAATATTATTGTTATGTAGGCTTTGATTGTATTGGGACCACTTAGACTCCTATATATAGAAAGGAGGTATTTTCATTTGTATCATCCAAGAATTGTTCATTTATGTAATGTAAAGGAGGTTGCCCCCTCGAAGAGGTTGAATTCTAAGGCGTGGATCTCTCTTTTCTATCTTTTCTTGAGCTGGTTTCATAACAGAATCCACCGTGTTTACAGTATTTGATAGGAATTCAAAAACTGAAGGATGATACAGGTCATCTTGATTATCTTCTCCATAATCCGGAAGAAGGGAACGATGGTGGGAATCATTCCATGGTGTTCCTTCAATTACCATAGATTGGACAATTCCTTCGTCGGTGACATGCACTCGCGACCAAGGATCTGAAGGGGTACCATATTCTCTAGACCTATCTATCCAAACGCTTGATGAGCGTTAATTTGGGTTTGCCTCCCATGCTAGGAACATTGATTGCTACAATATTTCCGTTGGGCTTGGGGGTAAAACCACTGCATGATCCATGTCGATATTGTTTTTTGAGATCTTTTTAGAAGATATCATGTTGCAGGTTCCTATCGACGCTACTTCCGCCAGATTGATTGGGGGTGGAAGAGCGAAAGTTCCCATTAGTATAGGATCTTTTAGTGGGCCTACTCCGATATTCTGAAGCGAATGGGGGCTTCCATGGATCATGGGAATGCTTCCAGTAACTTGAGAACCATTGCGGAGGAAGTTTTGTTGATCGACGATTGTAATCCCTCCTTGAAAGGGAAATGCAATCTTTCTAAAATAGGTCGACACAACAGCTGCCATGGCATATATCCATGGTCTTCCTAGTAGGATGTTGTAATCAAGATTCCCATCGATGACTTCAACATCTATTTCTACCGTTTTCCCTCCTAGTTCAACTTTCAAGTTACTTAGGATACCATATGGGGTATATGTCCTTCCGTCGAATGCTTTTAATGTCGTCGAAGATCGCGACAAGGTTGGAGATCCTAAAGTTTTCCAGCAACTCATCGACATAATGCATGTAGATGCTCCCTCATCAATAATCATTCGATGAACAGTTTTGTTGAGGGCTTTCACTTGAACAAGGAAAGCTAGTTGAGCTGGCAATTGAGGATCGTATCCTTTATGGTCGAAGGATACTAGATTGGAATCCTTTGGGTCTGTCCCACCAATGGCTGATAATAAAGCCTGCCTTTGGGATGGGCAATTTTGTAGTACTTCAAGAGTCGACATAGCGGATGGTGATTGGGCCAAATCTTCTACTATATTATAATGTTGTGCCGCTCTAGCGCGGGGATTAAATTTCGATTTGTGTACTACTCCCTTTGGCGGTTTTATCGTCAATTCAGGAATGGTGGGTGGCACAACTTCTATCGATGTTGTTGTCGAACTACTTGGTTGATCTTTATCCTTGTTGTTCGACAGCTCTGGATTCCCATAATCCTTGTTCCTTGTCGATATCAAAGCATCATTTTTCTGTTTTGAAACTGACAACATTAGCACTTGAGACGGGGAAGCATTTCCACTTTCAACCAGATTTGTTCCTGGATTTGGAAATGGATCAATTAACACTGCAGAGGTTTTCGAATTCTTGAAGAATTTCTTAAGCTCAGCCCTGTGTGGACAATTCGCGGTCCAATGATCCTCATCGCATATAAAGCATGGATTTTTTGGTTTCCTATCTCCAGGAGGGTTTGAAGAAGATTTTTCAAGTGATGATTCCTCCTGTTTCTTCTTCTTCCCTTTGCCTTTTTTCTTGCTCCTTGGTTGTTTGGTTTCTTTGCCTTTATCTGTCGATACGGCATTTACTTCCGAAGCAAGAAGTTCATCTTTTGCATTTTGACCTGAAATCTTACGGGCCTTTTTGGATGTAGCCTTTGTTGATTTCGTGTCTGTTGTGCCAATCATGCCATCGTCGGCATGAGAGTCATTGTTTGATTTAGGAGGAGGAGGAATTGAGAATTCTGGTTTAGGGGCATCAGGTATTTTATCATAGAGCGTGCCGGACTGAGTGTAAATCAAATCCAGATATTGCGTACGAGCGATAACTTGCTCTTCTGTTACGACTCCCCCCTTTGCCACATCTTCCGTGATGGAAGGCAGTAATGACTTGATAAACCATTTAGCTAATAGCTGATTAGGGACATACGTTTTCACCATTCTACGACGACGTCGCCACTCATGTATATGATCAGATATGTGAGTGGCCGTTGTCTGTTTGAAATTGGTAAGAAGTTCTGTTCCCGTTTCGTACATTATTGGTAACTGAAAATGGGTTAAAAAGGTTGTGGCTAAGGTACTGAAGTTGTCGAACAAAGCTCTAGGCAATTCGATGTACCATTTTGCCGCCGGACCCGTTAACGTCCTCTGAAAGAGGCGAAGTCTTATCGAATCATCATTTAGGGTGTTTGACGAACACCATAGATGAAAGGTCATCACGTGATTCAATGGATCTTCACCCGGATTTCCATTAAATTTAGGAATATCTGATGGAAGTTTATGCGGAATCGCTGGCCACCAAGGGGCGTAAGCAATTGGATCGTTGGTTAACCGGTTTAAATCAGGTAACTCCAAAGTTGCCACAAATGGTAACTGCTGATTCAGGTTAGGTGAAGCATACCCAAGGTAAGATGGGATTGCCTGAGCAATTGGTCTTTGCATACCGGCATAATGCATTTGATGTTGGTATGTTTGGTAAGGTTCGTGGACATGACCATTGTAAAATGGTTGATTTTGACCGTTTTGAATGTACGGCTGTCCACTATTAGCAAAGATTTGTTGCTCAGAACCTTGGTATACTTGTTGGAATTGCGGTTGTTGGTATTGCACCAGCCATGGTTGTGAAGCCACGTGCTGTTGCCCGATACTAACAGTTTGACCAAGATGAGGGGTAATTGTACCCGTCTGAACCTGTGTCGTTCCACTAGTCGGCAATTGTGGTTGAGTCGCAGGGTCAAGGGGCTGTTGCATTACAACCTGAGAAACCTGAGGTTGGCATACAACAGGCAGCGCTTGAACTTGCGACACCGTCACAATAGCTGGCGTAGTCGGGATATTCGACATAGGTACGCATTGTTGCATTGAGTATACAACTCTTGGTTGTTGAGGTAGTATAGGTACCCAACCACTTGAGGTAATTCCAGTATAACCTGAATGTTGTTGTGAACTCCCGTATGGATATCCTCCCGGAGGGGATAATGAAAGGGTATACTGCCCCCCATACGGTGGTAATCCAGAACTCAAGGGAATTGTTTTCCCTTGGGGGCCGGACTGCCCAAATTGACCTCCAAATGGATCAATTTGTTGAGACTCAACATAAGAGTTTCTAAATATTATTCCGGATGAACAAACAAGAACGGACCATACTGTCGAAATATCCCCTGAGTGGGCTCCTTCTAGCGGCTGAGAGCTAGTCGGGACAGATGGTATACCGGCGAACATTGTCAGAGTGATAGCAGGGAGTTCTGCTGTCGCTGTGTCAGACGACACAGTTCTAGATGTTGATGGTTGTTCAGACATTTGTAGTCTATCCAAAAGATTACCAAGCGATTCTACAGGAGCTTCCGCTGGTGGTAGACTAACTTCTGACGAAGAAGGATATAGAGTAATCCCGACTCCAAATTGCGTTGGAGTACTTGTTTGAGGGTCTTCTACAATTTCTTCTATGGCAATCAGACCATTTGGAAGGGGAAGACCGTCAGGTCCGTAAAATATTTATGGTGCCGAAGAAGGTGTGAAATCAACAGCGACAGATGTTTGAAGAGCAAGACTCTCCGAACCGGTTGTAGATGGAATTGGTTCGGTAACACAAGTGTTTACTCTCAGACTAGGATCAGTATCACTGTCCTTCTGTGGCTGCTGAACTTCTTCTGTAGAGGCAGGGATTCCAGAAATGTTTGGAGTAACCGGAGTCTCTGATGTCGTTGGAACACTTGTTCTAACTTTAATAGGAGATTTGGAACTGGTTAAACGAGTTCGCTTTGTCCGTACTGGCTTCGATTCCGGAGACAAAGACGGTTGACTCGTAAGCCTCCGCGAACGACGGGGTTTCAATTGACTTTCTTCCACGATTGCGGATTACTCGATCAACTAAAATAAAGGGGAAGTATGTTTCCGAATTAAATGAATTTTAGACGCTTCGACACAACTTGTTTTTTCAGTTTTTAAGAGTCGAGAAAAAACAAAAGATGACTCTAGTCTCCTTCGATTTTTAATGAGCCTGAAGTGACAAGTTCTCAGATGGACCTTTTCCGTTAAGGAGTCTGAAAAGGAACGAAAGGGACTACTCTGGAAGTCTAGGTAGAGGGAGTACCAAACCAATCGCAAAACTGCAGAATATTTTTGACGGTACGGCAGTCAATCTTCCCGAATGCTGTGTTCAGTGCATTGCGATCAATAGGGCGACAGACACAGCTTCCTATGGATAAAGGATTTAAGCCTATAGGGGTCTCCCAAAATATACTCGACGGTACGTGGGAGCACAAGTCTGTACTGGCACTTATCGTCTCGAAATGAAGGAATCACCCAACCATCAGTGAGGACAACAGTTACCAGGCTTTACGACACCAGAATATGTCTCTAGCCTAGACCTCTAAATGTTGTGCATTAAGTTCCAAAGCGTTGTTAGATTCATTGAATTTATTTTAAGTTGATCTTGTTTATGAAGTTTGCCTTTCGGGTTCACCACAAGATGTAGATGTAATTCCTAAAATGCAATCTAAAGATGATAAACAAACTTTTTATCTCTTTTGTGCAATGAAAATCCTAGCTACTAGGGAAAAGAAAGACGGAATCTTTTCACAAAGAGCAAAGAGCACACTGTAAATGCACTTTCCTAAATCAAGCCAAACAGACTGTCTATATGCAAATGCACATGCATGTATTTGTTTTCAACTTTCTTAGTATTGATGCTAAAAAGAAAGTTGATGTACAAATCTGAATTTCTTTTCAAGCGACAAATATAAACAAGCTCTTTTTCGAAATCAAAAATAGAGATGATTACGACACCTTACGATTTTGAAATGAACACTCGTTCTTGACACTAGAAAATTACAAATTCAGACCAAAGGCAATAGTAACAGGATAATTGACCATCAACAGCAATCAAACTTTCTCCTATGATCGAAATCGACACTTGCGACAGATTCAAATCAAAGGACGACAGTACGACTATGCTACTTTTGCAAAGGAAAACTGTAAATGACTCAACAAACACACAAAAACATCTATAGTTCTTTTGTACAAAGGAGGCGGAATAACAGCAAGGAAAAGGGGTTTCAAACAGACATATACTGATCACAGGCAGCAAAATTCAGGGATAGAACTAGAAAGAATGAAGCACAGGAACCACAGCTACACAGAGCTAGTCTGATCAGCGCACCTATAACACAGAGAATCTAAAATGCAGCGCAGGTTGTCCTTTCAGGAAGTGCACTGAAATTCAGAATCTCTGAACAGTACCTGCGCTAGGTCAGAAATGAGACTCTGTCCGGGTTCCGGGTCACAGTTTGCAGTTCAGTCCTTGGTTTTTGGCCGAGTAAAAAGAAATCAGTAACGCAACAATCAGGGGTAGATCTAAGGAGGATCTAAGAGCTATCACAAGGGCGATCAGATAGTTTGTGAATCAGATGTTTAAATCATAAACAAATCTAGTGAATGGATTGAAGCAGCAGTTATCTACTTTGCATTTGTTATGGCAAATGCAGTTCGAATGCTACTTATAAGTTTATGAAACAAACAACAAAGAATGATAAACAAACAAACTAATTATCTCCCCAGCGGAGTCGCCATTTTGTTACAGGGAAAAGTGTCTATTTAGAACTGCTCTATCCCACTAAGGTGTGACAGCTACCTTAGAAACAAACAAAGAAAAGCTACTTTTGTATTTCCTTTATGAATTATAGATAGAGAGGAATAGAAAGAACCAACATGTGTCTTGTGCTAATCCTTTGATTCGATCCCTCTCTTCTTTGATAGTCTCTAGCTACCTGCTCACTAGCACGCCCAACTTCACAAAGTACCTGTAAGATCACATAATCATAGCACCATACAAAGACATGGATCTATATTCATAAACAACTTAGGATCAGATTAAAATTGACCATACAAATGTAACAAGCATCAATTATACAAAAGCATGGAGGAGAACTCAAATAGCTTTTATTGATAAACAAGAAAAGATCCAGGAGGAGTTACAACCAGTGGTTCCGACCCAGCATCAACCTCCCAGCAAAGAAGCGCCTCTTCACCTCAAACAAATCATAGATCACCCAACAATCTGATGTTTGTCTCTAGAAACCAACAGCTATTCCTTACCATATGCAAAATTCCAGCCTCCGGATCTCTGGGATGAGGGATCCATATATAGATATCTGTAAGGAGGATGAGTCAGCTTGTGATTTGATTACTGTCTTCTCTCTGTCAGTTCTTGCTTCCACTTGGAGACTGAGGGCCTCTTACTCATCCTTGGTCGAATTCAGTGAGGCAAGTGTCACAAGAGAAGATTCTGGAAGCTTCCATTGCCTCTCCACCTCGCGGAATGACACTTCCATTTGTCATTTCTTGCCCATCGCACCCCACAGAAGGGAGTTTTGAAATGCAACGCACCCTCACAGTGCATTTGGGTGAGATGCAACGCACCTAGCCAGTGGAGCAGCTGCAATGATCCTGTTTTGACCAATTTTGAGTAGTTTTTCATGGAGAACTTCTGGGAGAAGCTGTAATCTGTTGACCTTGTTCCCTTAGGGGTTATAACAACACTTTTAGGGACTTAGGAGCCCTTGGTTTATGGACATTTCATGCTTGGAGTTGTAGGGCACAAAAATTTCTATAACACCCGGCTCCTATACTCTCATATGATTTGGAGGTATGCTCCACAAAAGGGATGTTGCCTTCGGAAGAGGAAGCGAAGAATGAAAGCTGGTCTATGGTAACAATCTTCCCTTGATAAGGGAAACGGATGATACGAAACAAAGACGAAGCTACAGCTTGCATCGTGTATGTCCAGCTACGTCCGAGAAGGAGGTTGTAGGTAAGATTAGCATCAGCAACTTCAACTTCCATCTCGACTGTCTTCCCTTCCAAAGAGATGGGCAAACGTTGGAGTATACCATAGGGACGGGATGCTCTTCCATCAAAAGCTTCCAAGGTTGTGGGAGACTGGCTCAACGTCGGAGAACTAATAAAAGCTTTCCAACAGGCAACAGACATGATGCAAGTTGAAGCACCTTCATCAATGACTGTACGATGAACCGTTTTGGAATTAATAATAACCTGTATGAGGAATGCAATTTGGTGAGGCAGTCTCAGCGTATGGCTTTCCAAGTCAAAAGTAATCAGGTCCGAGTCAGCTGGGTCTATGCCATCGATGGCTGATAGTAAGGAGTTCCTCTGAGAGGGGCAGCTCTGGAGGACTTCTAAAGCAGACATAGCCGATGGAGCCTGAGCTAAGTCCTCAACAATACTGTAGTGCTGTGCAGCACGAGCATTTGGGTTGTAAGAAGATTTCCGGAGTACTCCTTTTGGAGGGGGTCAAATAGGCATCTCAGTGCTAGGTCTCTCGATGTGGAGCGGGCCTGAACTGGACGGAGGAGCACTAGAGGGGACCTCAGGCTCTTTCCCGGCAGATGACGGATATTCTTTTGTCCGAGTACTGATGTGGACAGGGATCATTCTAGCCATAAATACTTGAGAACCGAAGGAAGATGGAGGTTGAGAGGGGTCAGCCACCATTTGAGTTTGTTGCGAGGGAAAGGGTTCTTTGAGCACCGCAGGAGTCCCAGGAGCGCCTTTCAACAAACGACTAACTTCGGACCGTCTGGGGCAGTCTTTGGTATAGTGATCATCATCACAGATAAGACAAGGATACTTGGGTTTGCGCTTGGCACCTTCCTCGGGTGGAGGTTTAGGGGAGTCCTGTTTAGGTTGATCCGGCTTATTCTTCCCTTTTCCTTTCTTCTTTCCTTTTGAGGCTTTGTCTGCCATGGTGGAATGGATGGCATTGACCTCGGAAGTAATATTCGAATTGGGTGTAACCTAAGAATTGTGTTCATTCGAAGCATTTGATTTTTTCTTCCCAGGGTTCGCGAGATTCTTCTTCAAGGATGAGTTAACAGAACCAATAATACCATCAATAGATGGTGTTGGTGGGGCTTTGGATGTTCCTGGTCTCGGGGCATCAGGAAAATAATCATACAATGTACCAGACTGGGAGTAAACCAAGTCAAGGTATTGAGCACGCGCGATAGCTTGCTCTTCAGTGACACATGCCCCCATCGCAATATCCCGTGCTATTGGACCAACGAACGAAGTCGTAAACCAGTCGGTAAGAAGTTGGTCGGGAATCCAAAACTTGATCATACGTCGATGCCGTCTCCATTCATGGATATGATCAGAGATATGCGTAGCCGTTGTTTGTCTTAAGGATGTCAGGGGGTGTGTACCCGTTTCATATCGAATGGGCAACTGAAAATGAGTTAGAAATGCCATAGCCAACGAGTTAAAATCCTGAAAGGATCCGCGAGTGAGCTCAATATACCACTTAGCTGCAGAGCCAGTGAGAGTCCTTTGAAAAAGGCGAAGCCGAATCGAATCATCAAGCCACAAATTCGATGAACACCACAAGTGATAGATCATGGTGTGAGCTTGAGGATCTTCATTAGCTTTACCATCGAATTTGGGACAATCACTGGGAATTTTCGTCGGAACCGGAGGCCAATACGGATTATGGAGAATGGGATCATTGGTCAGTTTGGACACATCCGGTAATTCTAAGGTTGCTAAGAAGGGTAACTGAGGGTTGAAGGACATCTGGGGCTGCGGGTAGGATGGAGCACCAGGGTTCCAACCAACTGGTGGTTGCCCCCATGGGTTTTGTCTGGACGGACTGGGCCCCATAGGGTTTTGTCCGTAGGGATTTTGGTTCTGCCCCCCAGCGTTCCATTGATTACCAAACTGTCCTGCAGGAGCACCATACGGTTGTGGGTAATTCTGATAAGGATTTGCCTGCAGTTGTTGATAATTTTGATATGGGGCAAACGAAGGTTGCCCTTGGGGTTGCTGGTAACCATAAGGCGGCTGGACTCCAAACTGAGTTTGAGAAACAGGCTGAGTTTGATAGACTAGTTGGGATTGAATTCCAACTTGCATTTGAATACCGGATGGGGCCTGGGGTCCAGGCTGGGGCCTAAAACCAGGTTGAGCTTGTGAGACAACAACCATTTGAGTGCCCGGTTGAGCAACGCCGGAAGGATGTCCTGTAGGTTGGGCCATCTGGCTGGAAGGTTGACCTAGTTGATATTGAGGTTGGCCCACCTGCCCAAAAGGTTGAACTTGCTGGGGGTGGAATTGTCTTTGCACAACTAAGGGTTGTCCTGACGGGCTGGATGGCCAAGTGGGCTGGGCAGTTGGTTGGCCTGATTAGATTTGAGGCTGGCCAACTTGCCCAGGTGCTTGGCTATACTGGATGGTGGGTTGACCATAAGGTTGACCAGCTTGTCCAGATGTTGAACCATACTGGACATTAGGTTGGTTTGGGTGAACATACGATTGACCAATTTGTCCAGTAGGGTAACCTTGCTGGATACCAGGCTGGCCTTGTTGAACAGAAGATTGACCTGGGTTACCAGAAGGTTGAGCATAAGAGGTGAAAGACGGACCACCAGAGGCCAAAGGTTGTCCCTGGAAGGGTTGTCCTTGTTGGCTCCCAGGTTGCCCTGTGTAAGACTGTTGGTCTTGATTAGGTGGCCCTTGGGGTTGCACAGGCGATACTTGGCCACCATGATAATAGGTGGTGCCCCAATCAATTGACAACGGGACCGAAATCTCAACAGTCGGTTGAGACGACAAAGGCCTACCAAGATGTCGTAAATACTGGTCGTATGGCCCCTCTGCTGGAATAGAACCAGAAGAAAGTGGGACATTTGACGTAGGATCAACGACTCCGAATATAGAGGCCGATGGGCCACTGAAAACGAGGGCCGAAGAAGCTACACATACCGTTGGAATGGTTGGGATTGAGGTAACAGACGTACTGCGACCTTGTGGAGTAAAAGGCTCCGTGGTGGGAGTAAAGAGTTGTGACCAAATAGAACTCATGGAGGGAGTCCTAGAAGACATAACATCCTTTAATGCTTTATAGCCTGTAGGTAGTCTCCCAGTAGTAGGGGTGCTACTAACAGGTATAGATTCCATTGCGGTGGGAATTTCACCGCTCGTCGCAACGGATTCTTCAGTCAGAATAGGGGATACTTCCTCCATATCGGAAGAAAATAGTGGGGCAAAAACACGAGGGGAAGTGTATTCCCAAAAAGGGATACCGTCTTCAGAAGGTTCCCAAATGGGGTTCCAATGAAATTTGTAAGTCTCGTCGCCTGGAGCACGAGAGTTAATCGGTTGGATACTCGGAATAATAGGAAGAGTATCACTCGCAACTGGTATCTCGGGAGCAGCAAAGGATGGAGACCCTTAGTCACTTGGAATAGGGGACGAAATTGGTAACTCCGCCAGGATGAAAACTTCACAAAATCCTAGGAAAGCTAACGAGAAAGGACCCTACTCAAACTAACGCAAACAAGATCTAACCAGGTAAATGTGAATCGTGGCCAAATAAATTTTAATACAAAGGAACTGAACTTGACCTTTTCATGTTTTAAGAGTCGAGAAAAGGACGAAAAGGTGACTCTAGTCGCCTTCGAATGTTTAGTGAGCCCGAAGTGACAAATGCTCAGGTAAGCTTTTTATTTTAGGGAGTCCGAAAAGGATCAAAAGTGACTACTCTGGAGAAACTAGGCAAAGGGTTTACCAAACAAATCCGTAAAACTGCATATACACCTTGGAAATCATATGAAAACCAAGGACTTTTTGTACGACAGTCAATCTTCCCGAATGCTGTGTTCAGTGCGTTACGGCTTGTAAGGCGGCAGACACGGCTTCCTGTGGATAAAGGATGGTAACCTAGTGGGGTCTCCCCATATACTCGACGGTACGTGGGAGCACAAATCCGTGCTAGAACACTATTGAGTCACAAAAGGAGGAATCACCCAACCTTAATGTGAAACAACAGTGACTAGGTTTAACGACGTCGGAACACGTCTCTAGCCTAGACCTCTAGATGTATGCGTTTAGTTCCAATGCATTTTTATATTCATTCAGTTCATTTTACTGTTGATCTTTGATTAGGTTTCAGTTTCCAGGTCCTACCGTATGTAATCTCTCACAATTTCCTAAATGCAAGCTATATGCCAAAATATATCATTTCATTCGATGAATGCAAGCTACGAGAGAGTTGAGATCTTTCAATCAAAGAAAATGATCATAAAAAAATCAACAATGACTCTAATGCAACTAATGGAAATAAACGAAACTTCTCTTTAAAGTCACTAATCGCTAATAACAATGAAAAGCTCTAATTTCCATTAACTACTGCAACGCAAAAGAGATTGTTCGTTTTCTTTTCGATGGCAAAATGCACTAAACAAATTTTGAGAGATAATAACAAAGAGTAAAAGAAACAAATTTCACTCAATGAAAACACAATCAAGTCCCTGAAACACCAAGACAATCTTTCAAACCAAGAAAAATCACAAAGACCTCAATGAGCTATGTAATCTAAGCCCAAACGAAGCCAAGCAAAATCCAAACAAAAAAGAGGTAAATTGCTCGAAGAACACAATAAAAAGTTTTGACAACCACTAGAAAAGTGCAAAAAGTAGCCAAGAAGTCGACTGGACAATCAAAGAACCAAAAACTCCTATGGAAGGCTCGATGCACAAAGCCACTAGATGCCCTAGGGCTGGAATGTGAAATCGATGGAAAAAGGCAAACACCCGAAGGATGAAGGTCAAAACCAGTCAAACAAAGCTCTGACACACTCTAGTAGTTGAAAAAGATGTGACAAGACATAAATCCAAGCTCAGAAGGCTTCCAAACAAGCAAACTGGAAAAGTTCACAGGCCTGGCGCGACTGTCAGGCTGTAACTCGCGCTTTTAAGGGATTGGCGCGAGTTTTTTTTGTGCAACATGCGCCCACTGGCGCGACTGTCAGGCAAAAAATCGTGCTAATCAAGTTTGCTAGCTTAAAAATAAAAACAAGCAGTCCAAGGCTTGATCAACAGTATCCAGACAGACCAGGCAGCAAGAGACGACTAAAAATTCAACCCAGAAAGCTTATCTAAGCAAGAAAAACAAGAGAAAACCAAAGGGCAAGACAAACTCCAAGTTGTTCGGTTCGTAAACCAAACCGGAGATTGACTGAAGTGGCGTTGATCTACTTCGCTAATGCAGAGCAATAGCGTTTCGAAGGCTATCTGGCCGTACTTCAGGCTCCATCCAAAGTTTACAAATCAAACAACAAATAGATTCCCCAGTGGAGTCGCCAAATTGTTGGCGAGGTAAATCCCCTCTGTGGACAGAGGCGATCCCCACTAGCCCAGAATGGGTCTAGCAACAATCAAACAATGCTAACACGCAGGTTCCTAATTACAAATTAAAGGTAAATGATGAGAGCCTACTTGGATTCCAACGCTAGTGTTGTAGAAGAGTCGACACTCCCGTTCCTTTGCTCCGGTCGGTCACGATCCTCACGATCTTCGTGAATGGACACCTGCACATGCAAAGAACAACACAAATACAAGCATAAAATCCAATAGATGAAATTATATACCGGTCAGAAAAGATATAACTCAAACATCATTATAATGAACAACAAGAGTGGAACCATAATGATAGTCATCTATTATTGATAAACAACAAAGAAGAATACAACCATAGTTCTGATGTCAAATCCTCCTTTGACTGGGTGATCAGCTACATATGTCTTGCAAAACTTGTCAGGATTGGAAACAAGCCTCTCTCTCTTTGATTATGAATGCAAAGAAGACTCTTACAGCAATCTCTTAGACTTCTGAAAGTATAATTCTCCCTATGCTCGAACTAGCTTGTCAAAGGCAACGGAACAAGCTTTTATAGATGGAGGAGAAGGAGATAAGATCAATCACACCATCTATGGGATTGGGTTTATCCTCAAAAAGCTATTATGGATAGAGGAAAGGGAGATAAGATTAATCATGACATCCATGTGATTGGCATTATCCTTAAAAAGCTTCATGAGTCTAAAGGAAAGAACCTTTTGCGCGTGCGTTTGTTAAAAAGCTTTCCCAAACTCGGTTGGCGCGAGTATATCTTTGAGACAGAGCGCCAACTGCTGCGTCCTCTTTGGAGGATTTCCCCTATTGGCGCGAGTAGTACACTGCAGATCCGTGCTAATGGAAAAAGGGAACTTTTTAAGGATATTCTGCAGGAGATGTCTTCAGGGCATATGAATTCCATACTTAGAGGAATATAATGCAAGTGTTTTCAAGTTATGTCACTTCTCACAGGTCCCGGAATGAGTCCTCCAAAGTGCGGGAGAGGGGTGACAGGGACGATGAAAAATGGTGACAAATTACTGTGTAACATTACCCATGCAAATATGCGCTTGTCCTAGTTCTCATTCCACAGATATCTGTTGCATATTTGATCTAATCTTGCCAAGATGCTCCTCGGAATCCAGGCAAGAGCCATCCAAAAGACCGGAGTGGCCTCCAGGATAGATTTAACCAATACAAGTCTACCAGCTCTGGATAGATATCGGTGGCTCCATATGTTGAGGCGCTTCTCCAGTTTAGCTACCAGCCAAACCCAGTCAGCTATCTTTTGGCTGATAGGCTTGATCCAGAAACCTAAGTATTTGAGGCCACAATCTAAGGGACTGATGCAGAAAGGGAACAATTGTCGGGCCAAATGGGACTCTTGGATTGAGGTTCTGGAAAGAATGATAGATGATTTAGAATGGTTAGCAAGCATCCCAGTAGCAGATGAGAAAAGGGTGAGGATTTTCGAGAAAGAGCGGGAGTCCCTGATGCTGCCATCTAGGAAAATCATGACATCGTCCACAAAAAGAAGATGGGTGAGAAAGCAGTCATCTGAAATTTTGAGTCCACTAAATTCCCCATTTCTCTTTGCTGTGGCAATTAGTCAGCTCAGGCCATCCATGACAATCAGGAAGAGAAGAGGGGATAGAGGAAAACCCTGTCTAAGGCCACGTTCAGAGTGGAAAAACTGAGATGTCGACCCATTTATCAGGACACTGAAGGTGGGGGTGGAGATACAAGCCATGATCCAGGTAATGAAGTTGATGGGGAAGCCTAGATGGATGAGAAGCATCTTGATGTAGAGCCAGCTGACACGGTCAAATGCCTTTGCCAAGTCAATCTTTAAGATAATGGCTTTGTGGTTCTTGGTCCAGATGGTGTGAAGTGCTTCCTGAGCCGAACCAATGGCTTCATGAATTTGACGATGTTCGAGGAAAGCAAATTGTTGAGGGGCAATATTACGGGACAGAATAGGACGGAGGCGATTTGCTATAATCTTGGAGATGATCTTGTAGAGTACATTACACAGAGAGATGGGGCGATAATCATCGAAAGAGGAAGGGGAGTCCGATTTGGGGATCAGGGTTATGAAAGTTGAGTTGATGGCATTGTACAGTGACCCAGATACCCTGCATACCTCCACAACCCTCAGTAAGTATCTAATAAGTTAAATCAGAAAGCTTGCACATTTAACAAGTGAACCCTAAATAAATAAATAACACATAAAAAGAGAAATAAAATAAACAGTCTGATTTATGTGATTTCTTTGTGAATTATTGATCACCAAGTGAGATCAAAATATTCAAAATTAAATAAAAGAAAAAAAACATAAACAAAGAGAATGCATGTACATAAAGAGAATGCATGTAAGCATAAGATTCATGGTTAAAATAAATAATTAAAGGACATAATTAAAATAAATAACTCAAACCTACATTAAAGAAAAACACATATGAGAAAAACAGAAAAATAAAATAAAATAAAACTAAAATATCTCTATATCTTGAGTATAATGTTATTTATTTAAATGCAACTATAAAGTAATTCAATATCATGTATTAAATTACTTTACACACAATACATAAAGTAAGTTTAATGGGTAAGAGCACGTGCTTCCTTAAAATTGGATAATAATAATAATAATAAAACAAATAACTAATATATTTACTACACGAGTAAATATACAAGATATAAATATACAACACAGTAAATATATAAAGAAAATAAAATAAATAACAATAAAGAGAAATTGGTATATATGATATTTAAAGCAAACATGCAAATGGGGCATGGATAACATGTATCATCATGATCTCAACTTGCAACATATAATTTAGTTTGATTTTAAAAATTTTAAATAACAAATATATGAAAGCCATAAATCAATTTATGCATGCAAGATTCTCTATCTAATAAGTTAAATCAGAAAGCTTGCACATTTAACAAGTGAACCCTAAATAAATAAATAAATAACACATAAAAAGAGAAATAAAATAAACATTCTGATTTATGTAATTTCTTTGTGAATTATTGATCACCGGGTTAGATCAAAATATTCACAAAAAAAAAAAAAAAAAAAACATAAACAAAGAGAATGCGCGTACATAAAGAGAATGCACGTATTTATTTTAACTTTCTTCATAATCCCTCTATTTAATTGATTTTTGCCAAATCTTTCACGTAACAAACTTTTAAACTTTTTAAATAATCTTTATTCATTTTTCCTGCATGAAAGAAAAAAAGAAGAACAAAGATTAGTTTAAATATAAAAACATAACAATAAAATAAATAAAAACTCACTCTTTGTAATCTTCTCCTCCTCATAATATTGTTTAACGTACTTTTATAAAAAGAATTTTATTTTTTTACCTTGAGTAAAGCTCAGTGAAACAGATCTCCCGCTGAAGCAAATCTCTGCCAGAGCTGCTGAAGTAGATCTCCCGCTGAAGCAGATCTCCCTCCTTTTCTGTACGCAACAGTCTACTCGTTATATGTGTTATATTTTTGGCTAGGGTTTTCCACAAGGTTATCTTCCTTGTGGTTATACAGGCTTCTGGAGATTCTTGCGTTGCTCCCTCAAAATTTGAGCATCGTTGCTCTCGTCCACGGTGAGAATCGCGTTCTAGAATGTCGAAATCGCTGCCGCTGAAGCAAATCTCCCTCCTTTTCTATATGCAACAGTCTCCTTATTATATGTGTTATATTCTGGGCTAGGGTTTTCCGTAGGTTTATCCTGCAAGCAGCGAGATCGGGTCCTGGCAACGACATGAGTGATGGATCTGTAGTTTGAAGTAGACCAATCGCACAAGGAAAGTAGATATACCTCAGGGGCATACATAAGCTTGGGAATCATTGATCGGCCTTGATCCAGATGGCTCCCAGCTTTGCGAAGATAGTTGCTGGCTCAGTTCCGTTTGCCTCTCGAGGGCAAGCTCCTGCCCATATCGTCAGTGAAGCCCCAGCTCCCACTGTCCAAGCCTCACTCGATGAGGCTTTGAAGTTTTCTGAAAGTGCCCTAATCTGTCGGTCCAATGGTTTTTGGTTGCGACTGACAACTCTCTGCAGTTGGATCTCACAAGTAGGGAAGCCTGTCATTTCTGATGAAACTAATATCTACCCCTGTGCTAGGGGTTTCTTTATAGTAGATTTTGAAAACCTTGAAAGCAAACAATGTATTCTAGATTCCAGCCCTTGGTTTTGGGAAAACTCAGGCCTATTCACGAAGCCATGGAACCCATCATTCGATCCCTCAACAACAGTCATAATCTCAGCACTAATTTGGGTGAGATTGCCAAACCTACCCTTGCATCTCTGGAATTTATCCTCACTAAAAGCCATTAGAAATGCAATTGGGAAATTTTACTACAGGTTCCCAAAAACAGAGGAATATGCCAGAACCACCTGTGCACGCATCTGTGTGGAAATGGACTTCAACGTCAGATTCCTAGCTGAAATAAACCTAACAAGTAAAGACTTCATATGGAACCAGAAACTCGATTATGAAAGTGTCCTCTTCAGATGTCGATCCTGCTTTGAGACAAGCCATCTAGCCAAAAATTGCCCAAAAGCCTCCCAAAAAAATTCTGCTAAAAAGAATCACCAAAGATCTACATGGTGGGAAGGAGCACAAAAAGAACATTACACTGTCATCAAGGAAGAATACTCTCTAGAAAACTCTGAATCACAAGAAATTGGGCAAGAAAGAAACAACTCTCAAGACAAGTAGGGGGGAAGCCCCGCCTAACAGTAAAAAAGTGAACTCGACAACCCTTCAAGCATCAACAGTTATGAGGATTCGAATACCGCACAAAATAAATCTTCATTTAACAGCAAAGCAGACCTCCCAGACCAAACTTCTTCTCCGACTATCTTCAAAAGGACGAACACAACAGATCGCAAAGCTAAGACACCAATGTCCCAAGAACCAGAAGAGATGAAGGAGATGCAAGATAAAGGAAGTTGGAAGACCATAGAAAAAAAAAGAGAAAGCTACAACACCAATCTCGCCAAGGAAGACGAGAAGCCAGACAAGTAAGAACTAAGAAAATTACAGGTCCGATAGACCAATTTGGTCTCAGTGGACGTTAACCACCATATAAGGGTAGGTTTGGCAATCTCACCCAAACTTGTGTTGAGGTTATGACTGTTGTTGAGGGATTGAATGATGGGTTCCATGGCTTCATGAATAGGCCTGAGTTTTCCCAAAACCAAAGGCCGGAATCTAGAATACATTGTCTGCTTTCAAGGTTTTCAAAATCTACTATAAAGAAACCCCTAGCACAGGGGTAGATATTAATTGCATCAGAAATGATAGGCTTCCATACCTTCGAGATCCAACTGTGGAGAGCTGTCAGCGATGGCCAAAAACCATTGAACCGGTAGATTAGGGCACTTTCAGAAAACTTCAAAGCCTCATCGAGTGAGGCCTAAACCACCTGGACAGTGGGAGCTAGGGCTTCACTGACGATATGGGCAGGAGCTTGCCCCCCAAAAGCAGACGAAACATAATTAAAATGATGTGAAGCTAAAATTAAATATTATCTATATTTTAAGTTTAATTTAAAATTTAAAATTTTATATTTTTAACTATATTTTATTATAATTTTTAAATAAATTTTAAAATAACATATAAGATTTAATATATCTATGAAATAAATAATATATATAAGTTATAAATTTTAAATTAGAAGTTTCTGTTTCAGATCTTGTACTCTATCTCTATAAATGAGAAAGTTAGACAAGATAAAGATGTAGAAAACAAGATAAACATATAATCCTACCAAACTTACAAACTTTAACACTTTAAATAATAAGTATTCTATGTAAATTTGAACTCAATTAAAACCCAAGCTATTTGTCGGAAGAGGGGAAAATGAGGGCAAGTGAGGCTCGACGAAATTTAACCGTGGGAGGGTTTTAATCGGATGGTTAGTATAGATATCGGGTGGAGACCTGTTAGTTAATTAACCTTCGTTTGATGGGCCGATGAAGTTTGAGTCATCGGATAAGAAGTTGGTTGGCAATCAACCTTCTTTATCGGACCCCATCGGTCATACATATAAATCGAATTTTAATTTATGGTTTTAATTTCGTGGAGGACCCAATGGGTCATACGTATAAGTCCAATTTTAAATTATAGTTTTAATTTCATGGAGAACATATTAAAAGGGTGTATTAGTTGTGTTCGTTCTATTTATTAATTATGTCCCACATATGACAATGTTAAACGAAAATTTCATTTGCATGAGGTAGGGTAGTGTGGTGGTTAGGTTTGGTATTTTATTTATTTTTTATATTTTTTAATTAATTTATATTGGTTTTAGTTTAGTTAAATTTTATTAGGTTAGGTTTATGTTTTATGATGATGATGATGATGATGGTGGTAAATGTCTATTGAGACCAAACTTTGGTCTATCGGACCTAAAGAAATTAATTATTTAGTTTGATTTAAGATTTTATTTTTATGCTCAAAAAGCTTAGAGGGAAGCCTTCCGAGCTCACTATAATTTTGACATCGTAAAAGGCTAGGAAGGTCAGTATTGCAACAGAGATTTTAAAACTGAGATCTAATGTGGTTGTACACAGGGCAATCTAAGAGGAAATGATTTTCATCCTCGATGTTCGTATTCTCACAAAGATGGCAGAACCTTTCCATCCATGGTGTTTTAGGAACTGCCCAACGACCCGTTTCATTATGGAGCTCATGAGAGTTTGTTCTAATCTTGGCTATATTAATTTTCTTCTTTGAGCTAATTAAAACAGAGAGATACTTTTGATCTTCTAGGGTGGGGTTGATGACCTCCTTATAATATCTTAATTTTCTTTTAGCTGCTAAATCTTTCTCACACCACATTTTTTCCTTGAACTTAGAGGTAACAATATTTTTAATGTTATTAATTTTTTGCAATGCAACATTCAATCGATCTCCCAATGGTTTAACCAGGCCCTGGTGTCTTTATACCAACCTCGCTTGAGCCTTAGGTGGTTTTGGTTGGAATTTAAAGCTAGCTTAGGAAGTCTATGGTCTCCTATGTTATTGAGTTTGTTCTTGTACAACAGAAGCCTAGTCGTAGCTAGGCTCTCGATAGGGAAAAGACCCACTTCTATAAGGAGAATAGGATAGGGTGTGTTGCTTTTAATTTTGAGGTTACACATTATAAAACGCTTCTGGATTTGCTCAATCTTTCTCTAGGATTCTCTAGAGATGCTACAACTCCAAACCTCACATCCATATAAGATAACCGAAGTGACAAAAGATTCAAAGAGGAACTTCTTTCTATCCCACATTACGAGGCTTGTCGTTTTACAATTATTTTCGAGACCAAAATAAGCTTTCCACCCCCCATTAATCATTTTCTCAATGCTATAGTTCCAGTTGAGCTTGTGATGAATATCAATTCCTAGGTACTTGTAGGAAGACACTTCCTCCAAGTTACTATTGTCATACAGAAAATTAGCATAAGTGTCCTTCTTGGATTTGATAATCATAACTTTTGTTTTGTTAGTGTTAACAATCATACCCATGGTAGAGAAGAAATCCTTAAGACGTCTAAGTTGCTTATCAAGATTAGATGGGCACCTTGCGAGAAGAATAATATCGCCAACGTATAGAAGAAGGATGATGACTATCCCAGCTAAGATCGTGCCAGCACATCCTGCTTCCTCTAAACAACCTTCTAGCTTGTCGATGTAAATGCCAAATAGGGTAGGGAAAAGGGAGCAACCTTGTTTAACTCCAATATTACACTATATATTTATTTATTTTAATTAATTATATTATATTTTAATTTATTTATATTTTAATAGGTATTGTTTATATTATTTATTTAATTTATTTATTTTTGTAATTTTTATAGTTGTTTTAACTAATAAATTTTTTTGGTTTTTTGTGTTTTTATTATTTAATTTTGATTCTTATTTAAATTTATTTATTCTTTGATTTTTATTTTTTATTATTATAATAATTATTATAACTTATTATTATGTATATATATATTTTTTTAGTATTAATTTAAGATTAAGATTTTAATTTTTCTATTTAATGTAATAATGATTTTTATAAGCTATAATTACCATTATAATAATAAACTTAATGCGAGGTGAACATAAATGTTTTGTTATGAAGATTCAAGCATGCGATTTTGATCATAGGAATGTGAGAGGAAGTGATATGACGAGGGAAACATCTACAAAACCCATGAAAATAGCCTATTTCTAAATATGGTCAAATCGAGCACCAACACAAAGCAAATAAGAAATCTATAGAATACCGAGAGCGTACATGTTCAGAGTTAGATAAAGAAGAAGCAAGAATTGTGAGAAGGCTAAAGAAAGGGACTGGTAAGTATAAAGGCAAACCTCCTTTTAAGTGCTTTAAATGTATAAGAGAAGGGATTATGCCTCAAAATGTCCATTTAGGAAGGAAAATGATAAGTCTAAAGGTAAATTAACTTAACAAGTTTAATAGAGTGAAGAAAGAGAAAAGATTCAAGAAAAAAGTTTTTATGCACAAGAAGATAACAACTCATCTAAAGACATGAGTGAATCTTTTGATGAAGAGGGAATTAGTGAATTTATGCTTATGGCTCTAGAATATGAATCTGAAAAACTTAATGATTATGAGTTGAGTGAAGAAGAATAAGGTGAATTTGACATTGAAGAAGAGTCAATCAGTGCTCTAGAAGAAATTGGCAAGCTCAAGCAAAAGAACAAGAAACAAAAAGAAATCTAGATTAAGTATGTTAAATAAAATGCTAAGTCTGAAGAGCATATTCAGTTAAAAGTCGAATTAGAAGAGGCTAAAAAGGTGGAAGACATCTTGTTACAATAGTTGAAAGATAAAGGCAAAGAGTGCGAGAAGTTCGAAGAAGAAGTAGTTACTTTGAGAAACAAACTAGAGAAAACACAGGCAAAGATGACTATTAACCTTAAACACATTAAGGGTTTTGAAAATTTGGACAAGATATTGCATGCTTAGAGATATCTACTTATGAAACTTGGTTTGGGTTATGAAGGAGAAAACAATGAGAAGAAGACAAAAGAAAAAAAAGACTATTAGCTTTGTCAAAGATGTCACAAGAGATAATGATAGTCATTAACACCCAATGAATAAGGATGTCAACATCACACCTCAGCAACAACAAGGTAACAATGCACCTCAATAGAAGCAAAGAAACAACACCACATAAAAACATCAAAAGATAAATCCCATTAGGGAGCAGCAAATGGAAATCCTACTCAGTAGCATCAAATAATAAGATAAGGAAATCATACGTTAAGATACCAAAAGCTTTATTTATTCAAAAGACAAAATTATCTAATACCAACGAGATCATATTCACAAGCACCATCTTTTCCTAGGTATGGAAATTTCTTCTATGGATATTGTTTTTTATGCAAAAAAATTGGCCACAAAGCTATGAACTACAAAGTATATGTTAGAAGGGATGAAACAATAAATCTGAAAATAAATGATGTGAGAAACAAATTTGTAAATGTAAGAACACACATGAGTAGAAACAATAATTTATTTTCCCCTCTTTCTGATGTCACTAAATGTTACTATTGTTGCAATTTTGGACATAATTATTATGAATGTCAACTCAGAAAATTCATACCACAATCTCAGGACAATCACAAGGCAAAGGAACCCATGTAGTGAAAAAGAAAAAGGAAGAGAAGAAAACTAGTAAGTGTGACCTAGTTCTTTATGCTCAAAACCTGAGCAGTTAGTGGTATGTGGATAGTGGTTGCTCCATGCATATGACCAGAGACGAGAGCAAGTTCTTGCCTCTAGATGACAATAAATTTCGAAATGTCACCTTCGGCAATGATGCAGCAAAAAAATAAAGGGAAAAGGTACAATAAGCTTGAATAATTGAAGAGACAAGTCACATGATGTATTGTTCATAGATGGACTGAAACATAACTTGTTGAGTGTGAGTCATATGTGTGACAAAGGATATAATGTCATCTTTAGGGCTCAAGAATGTGAAATAAGGTTAGTTACAATATGAAAGATACTGGCTAAAGTACTTCGAATAGAAAAAAATGTATATGTTTTGAAGGAAGACAATGAAGAATGTCATTTGGGACAACAAAATGAGGTTGTGGCATAGAATACTAGGGAATATAAACTTTGACCATATCGTCAAACTTAGTAAAAAGGGATCTATAGATCCGCCTAAGATAACAAACCCTAAAAATCCTATCTACAAGTCATGTCAAATGGGAAAACAAGCTTGTGTTATGTTCAAGACTAAGGATCAATTATCAACTAGCAAGCCACTACAACTAGGACACATGGATCTATGTGGACCTTCTAGAACAAAAGCACCTAGAGGTGAGCATTACTTCACACTAGTAATAGATGATTATTCCATACTAACATGAGTAGCCTTTCCAAGAAATAAATTAGATGCAATTGATAAATTCAAGGTATTCAAATCATTGGCATATAACCAAACAGTTTGCAAGATAAAGACCATATGGTCAGACAGAGGAGGAGAGTTTACATCAAATGAATTTGCAAATTTATATGATGAACATGGAATAAAGAGGAAGTATACCATTGTGGATACACCCCAACAGAATGGAGTTTCTAAAACAAAGAAAAAGTTAATACAACAAATGGTTAGAGCTATGATGCAAGAAAGGAACATACCACAAACCTATTTGGAAGAATTTATTCACACAATAGTCCACATACTTAACAAGGCACATCTCAAAACTAACTATGACAAGACACCTTATGAGTTATGGCATGGAAAACTAGCAACACTCAAACACTTCAAAGTGTTCAGTAGTAAGTGCTATATTAAAAAAATGATGAGAAATTGGGTTTTTTTTTATGGTTTAGATGGTGATACATGTCCGAGGGGTTTGAACTTTCAATCACTTGGATACACAAGAGCTTGCCAACATGCATTTTGTAGAATTTTCCCTATAAATCAGCTAGCTCACTGATATCATGTAGAATTTTCACCTGCAGATCAAACTGATATATGCAATGTACTAAAGCATAATACTAGATCTACATCTACCATAAACTTTGTGGAAGCTTAATCAACCATGATCAACATCAAGCATGAACACATATTGCTGATAAGAAGGAATCAATCACACATAACATATAATATATCACTGGGGAAAGCACCAGCATAAAACCCCAACATTGTATTATCAATCAAGTGGAAATCCTCAACAACATACAAAAAGAATCATTTCAAAAGCTATCCTGATCTCTCTGTACTCTAATGATAAAGCTCATGGACTACCTAGCCTTGTATATAAAGGCTACACCTCAGGTCCAAGCTCCTATTTCCTTGCGCAGTTTTGATTGAGGTCCAATTACAAAACACATGTAAATTGGCCTGATAATACCTGCTCTCACCTCAGGTCCAACTACGCAGTCATAGAAGGAAGAAGCTTCCTTCCCCATGCAAGGAATACTTACTAGAAATATCCTAGCATCTGATAGTACATTGTCCCACATCTGATCTCAACTGGGTCTCTGATAGAACTGACATGCATCAGTTGTCCATGAGTGAATACATAGTTATCTGAAAATAACAGTTGTCACATGCATGCAAGCATCAACAAGCTATATCTCATTGATTTAACAACTTGTTAAATTTATCTAACTGAACTTGACTAATTTAAACTAATTCAACTGATCCTCTGAATATAGAACTCATCCTTAATTCCTCAATCAGCGGAGCAAATCAAGGACACATTCCCCAATTAGTGGAGAAATAATTTCATGTTCTCACAAAGACTTCAAGTTTGCTTTTCCTTAACTAATTAACCCATGGAGAATTAATTAATTAATATTCCAAACTGCTAGTAAGACCAAATTCGAATTTACTTCCTATAGATAGACCAGGGACTGCTATAAATAGGAAGGGACCCAAAAATTCTATTTTTAGAAGATGTTATTTCTAGCAGTTTCACCTCTCACCCAAGGTGGCCAAAATTCTCATTGGCCAAATAGCTATTTTTAGAAGTGTTATTTTTAGCACTTCCTAAATTTAACATTTCTTGTTACACAGTTTTCAACACTCCCTCTTAACAAGAAAGGCTTCCTCTCGAACCCAATCTTATAACTCTGAAATGTTTTGCATGCAACACATCTACCAAGTGTGGTTGCTTCAGCAACACTCGGAACAAAAAAAATCCCAACTGACCTCTCTGTTGGGCTAGAAACATACTCTGATGCTGAAGCTCTACCTGCTGCTGACAATTTCTCCCTCTCTGACCTCTGCGCTACTGCAACATCTCCATGCATCTCGCACCATTGCACCCTTCTCTGTGCTACCCTACACTGTGCAACACACTTGTGCCTCTCGCATTGCTGCAGCCTGCATGCTCTGCGCTATCCTAGGATTCCCTGCACTGTAGCTCTCTTTGCTGCTCCATCCGCATCTGTCTCTACCCAATCAGTCAGTTCCTGCTACTCCACATCAGGGCTCCCATAGCAAGGTCTCATCCAAGAGGTTGGGTACCTCAAGGATCCTGCCCCTCCTCCTTGGGACGATCACTCTATATCGCCCCACCTCCTACCTGGAGGTATGGCTGCATGTGATCCCTCTGCCCACCTGGCTCAAAGTTTCCCCCTACTGGAGGTCTCTACATGAGTATATGTCTCTACTCGATCTCCACTCAGCTTCCCCTATTGTGGCTGCTCCACAACCTTCTGAAGTTGTTGCACCAATCGTGGCTCCTCCACAATCGTTTGAGACTTCTTCTAGCGCTGCATGTTGAGAGGTAACATACCCTCCCTCTCAACCACCAAGTCTCTATCAGTTGCATATAGGTTCTTGACTCATGAACTGATCTGCTTCACTTGTCTAGTGATGATGTGTCTAAGGAAAACCTTTCCCTTACTGAAGACTACATAATAGCCTTTGCCTTACAGCATCGCGATCGACACCAAGTTTCTATTTAGTCCTGGTACATACTTGACATCGGTCAAGGTAAGGCGAGCTCCATGCTCCCTCTGAAAAATAACCTTGCCTACACTTGAGACACTATCCTTCTCATCATTACCCATCGCTATGAGTATCTAGAGATCTTTCGCCTCCAAAGTACTGAACAAACTCTTGTCGTAGGTCATGTGGAAAGAAGCTCCACTGTCAAGAAACCAACCACTTCCCACCATGTATGAAACCATGCATGCAAAGAGTGTGAAATCCAACTCAAACTATGAAGCAAGTGCCTCACCTTCAGATCCTTCCCCGGATGCCTTCTTGGATTTCCTCTATGGACAATTTGCAGCATAATGGCCCACCTCATGACAACGAAAGCATCACACTTTCAATTTGTCAACCTTCTTCCCACCATTGGAAGCACTGGATTCGGAAAGAGAAACCTTCTCCTTCCCCTTCTTTGCCTTACTCACTAAGGTAGAGTTCTCCTCATCCTCCATGGATGAGTAACCGTCTCTGGTGCTCCATCTGATCTCCTCCTGCATCAAATCTAACCATAGTCATTCCAAATTTGGCAGTTTCTCCCTTCCTTTAACCGAGTCCTAGCAGCTATGCAAGCTCTTAGGAAGGCCAAGGAGTGCTAGACTCACCATATCATCATCAGCTGTCACGACCCCTACACTTGCAACCACATCCCTACATGTGATGAGCTTGGTCAGATACATAGAGATCGTCTCATCCTTTTCACACTTGATCTTTCGAAGTTTGTCCTTTAGTGCCAGCTTCCTCTAATCACTATTATTTTGATATAAATCTTTTAAGGTTTTCCACATTGCAAATGGAGTCTCCTTCCCATGGAGGCTCGAGACAATGTGATCTCTCTCTCCCTCCAAGAGAATTCTCCTAGCTCTAGCCACACACTTCTTCCATTCCGCTAGTTGAGTAGCATCAGTAGGCTTAGGGACTTCTTGATCAATGAAGTCTTAAGGTCGTTATCTTCCAATACTGCCTCCATGTGATCCTTCCAAGCTATATAGTTTGAGTTGCCATCAAGGGCATACTCAAGCTTCAAACCATAGAACTCCATCGGTGAAATAGATGTGATAAGAACTTGAGATCTATATCCCAAATAATAAACTTCGAATTCCTTCTTGTATACTATTCTTCCTTGATCACCTGTGCTCTGATACCATGTAGAATTTTCTCTACAAATGAGCTAGCTCACTGATATCATGTAGAAATTTTACCTACAAATCAAACTGATATATGCAATGTACTAAAGCATAATACTAGATCTACATCTACCATAAACTTTGCAAAAGCTTAATCAACCATGAGCAACATCAAGCATGAACACATATAGCTGATAAGAAGGAATCAATCACACATAACACAGAATATATCACTAGGGAAAGCACCAACATAAAACCCCAACACTGTATTATCAATCAAGTGGAAATCCTCAACAACATACAAAACGAATAAGCTCAAAAGCTATCTTGCTCTCTCTGTACTCTGATGATAAAGCTCATGGACTACCTAGCCTTGTATATAAAGGTTTCACCTCAGGTCCAAGCTCCTATTTCCTTGTGAAGTTTTGATTGGGGTCTAATTACAAAACACATGTAAATTGGCCTAATCATAACTACTATCACCTCAGGTCCAACTACGCAGTCATAGAAGGAAGAAGCTTCCTTCCCCATGCAAGGAATACTTACTAGAAATATCCTAGCATCTGATAGTACATTGTCTCACATCTAATCTCAACTGGGTCTCTGACAGAACTGATATGCATCAGTTATACATGAATGAATACACAGTTATCTAAAAATAACAGTTGTCACATGCATGCAAGCATCAACAAACTATATCTCATTAATTTAACAACTTGTTAAATTAATATAACTGAACTTGACTAATTTAAACTAAGTCAGCTGATCCTCTCAATATAGAACTCATCCTTAATTCCTCAATTAGTGGTGCAAATCAAGGACACATTCCCCAATTAGTGGAGAAATAATTGCATGTTCTCACAAAGACTTCAAGATTTCTTTTCCTTAACTAATTAACTCATGGAGAATTAATTAATTAATATTCCAAACTGCTGGTAAGACCAAATTCGAATTTACTTCCTATAGATAGACCAGGGGCTGCTATAAATAAGAAGGGACCTAGAAATGATATTTTTAGAAGATGTTATTTTTAGCAATTTCACCTCTCACCCAAGGTGGCCAAACTGCTATTTTTAGAAGTGCTATTTTTAGCAATTCTATTTTTATCACTTCGTAAATGTAGCATTTATTGTTGCACACTTTTCAACACATTTTTCCAATCGTGCTACCACCTGCAAACAAAAAATGGGTGAATTTGATCATAGGGCAGATGAAGGAATCTTCTTGGGATACTCAACGAAAAGCAAAGGGTACAAGTTCTATAGTAATAGAATGCATAAATTTTTTTACTATATAGATGTGAAAGTTAACGAGGAACTACCTATCAATAGCAAGAAGACTGTATTTATTAATCCCATAGATCAACCAAACAATGAAGAAGAGGAAGAATATGTTGAAGATGTATAGGAAACAAAGACCCATTGGAAAACACCCTCGAGGTATGCAGAAAGGAACCATCATGAAGGCCAAATTATTGGTACTAAGAATGAAAGGGTCCAAACAAGAAGGAAAATTATAGAGACAACAAATCAAACTCATATGTCTATGTTGTCCATGACTGACCTGATTTTTTTTTCTAAAGTAAGCAAAAATAAACATTGGATAGATTCCATGAACGAGGAACTGGACCAAGTAGAAAAGAGTGAGACTTGGGAGTTGACATCCATACTAGTATACAAAAGCATCATAGGCACAAAGTGGGTCTTCAAAGACAAGTTGAATGAACAAGGGGATATTGTCAAAAACAAAGGCAATTTGGTATGTAAGGATTATGCATAGGTAGAAGGATTAGACTTTGAAGAAACTTTTTCTCTAGTGGCAAGGCTAGAAGAAATTGAAATGTTTCTTGCTTTTTCCTATCACAAATACTTCAAAGTATACTAGATGGACGTGATTTTTTCCTTCCTTAATAGAGAGCTTGAAGAAGAAGTATATAGAACAACCTGAGGGCTTCCAACTGTCAAATAATCCTAATGATGCTTGCATATTAAAGAAGGCACTCTATGGACTCAAACAAGCACCATGATCATGGCATTCTTGTTTGGAAAGGTATCTTCAAACACAAGGCTTCAAGAAAGGTATAGCTAATAGAAACTTGTACATAAATTCAGTTTATAAAGAAATCCTAATTGTAGTTGTGTATGTTGATGATATCATTTTCGCAAAAAAACAAAAAAAACTCCCTAATTCAATGGTTTACTAATGAGATGAAGTAAGAGTTTGAAATGCCCATGATTGGAGAACTCTCATTCTTCCTTTGTTTGCAAGTCATACACAATTTAGAAGGCATGTTCATATCTCAATAGAAGTATTTGAAATAAATGTTGAAAAAGCTCAAAATGGAGGATTGTTCCCCTGCCACCACTCCCATGAATGTTGGATGTAAGTTATGCAAGGATGATGAATCACAGGAAGTTGATTAAAAGGTATATAGATCTATTAAAGGAATCATATAATATATAACAACTTGAAGAACATATATAATTCTAGCCTTTGATTTAGTAGAAAGATATCATTAAGCCCTAAAGTAAAGCCATCTATTAGCAACAAAAATAATCTTCAGATACTTGAAAGGCACAACAGATTGTGGACTGTGGTACCCAAAAGGAAAATATTTTTCACTGACATCTTACACAAATTCATATTGGGCCAACTGCATAGATGATATAAAAATTACAAGTGGCAGTGCATTTTTCTTAGGAGAATCATTGGTTGCTTGGTTGAGCAAGAAGAAAACCTAAATTTCACTATCTACTATCGAAGTCAAATATGTAATAGCAACAACTTGTTGCACACAAGTATTTTGGAGGAGACAAAATCTACAGGACTTGAAGGTGACATACAATGAACCAATCTCTATCAAATGTGATAACACAAGTGCAATAAGCATATCAAAAAATCCATTGCTACATTCTAAAACTAAATATTCCCATAAAGTATCATTTCCTTAGAGAGTAGGTTGCTGAGAAAATAGTAAAGTTGGAGTACATATCAAATAAAGAATATATAGTTGATATATTCAGCAAGCCTTTGGCAAAATATCCCTTCGAATATCTAAGGCAAAATTTAGGGATAGTCCCTACTCCTTCTCATTAGTTTGACCTCAAAGAATAGCATCTAAGGACTATAAAAAACTTGAAAAGGATGAAAAACATGAGGGGAGATTCTAGAGTCATATGAATAGTAGCAAGAAGAAGAGAAGAATGAAATAGATGAAGAAGCTACATAAATGAAGCTAATTCATGGCATGCAAAAGATCTAATGGTAAAATGTATGGCTAAGGTGATTGAGAAAGAAGATTGAAAAGACTACTTCCTCAATTTATCCTCTACACAATGTATTCATCATGAAAGTTAAAGTGCCCTTTGTAAAACAAGAAAATGACGAAAGCCTTCAAACCTTTTAGAATCATCATTCAAATGAATATAACGTAGAGGAAAAGAGCTATAGAGGTTGGGCCAATATCATCATACAGAGAACTATTAAGTTATTCCAATCATCCAAAGGCCAACTCTTGAAACCAAGCAAAGGAATATGCAGTACATTGGAAAACTCAGAAAGAAAGAAATAAACCCTATCATTAGGATATATCGCATCCCCCAATGATATGACTGATACTAATATCATAGCATACATTGCATCCTCCAAGATAAAATAAAACTATATACATTACAAAGGTATAACCAAACTATAATATAAGCTCTGCAATCGAATATCCAAATCAATATAGCATTAAATCCAAGATCATTATATCATTTAATCTATAGATGGAAAATATGGAGACCATCAATATATAGGGTTGTATCAATATGCTTGGTTTATCCCTACAATACTACTTCAAGGAAAGTAGAGGATGTTTTTGCTCACACCTTCAACAAATTTGCACACAAATAAGTCAGACTAGCATCAAAGCTTGAAGAAATGAACATTATTACATCATCCTCAAGGGGAGAAAAGCTTGTAACCATAACACAGAAGAGAGAATAAATTATTATTTACAGAAGTAAACTATATCAATGTTCATGTCTGGTCACTTGGTGCATTCAACGTGAATTGTCACGCAAATGGAAACCAAAACCAACATTTATATATGCAGAGAGAAATTAAATAAATGGAAGTGAGACAACATTATCCATGTATTAAAAACTACAAGTGGAGTCACAACATCACTAGGATAACATACTTCAACTTCTGGCAATGGTTTCAACTTTGAAGCATTCCAAAGTTGCATTAGTCCTGAAATAAATAAATAAATAAGACTTATGAAGACAATTGAGCATCGAATAGTCACATAAAAACAAACCAACCATCAAACATTTAAAAATGAATTTACAAATATGTTAGCATCTGAGCATCTACAAGTCACATTTACAAATTTGTTAGTGTTGAAAAGTGTGCAACAAGAAATGCTAAATTTAGGAAGTGCTAAAAATAACACTTCTAAAAATAGCAATTTGGCCAGTGAGCATTTTGGCCACCTTGGGTGAGAGGTGAAACTTCTAAAAATAGCATTTATGGGTCCCTTCCTATTTATAACAGTCCCTAGTCTATCTATAGGAAGTAAATTTGAATTTGGTCTTACCGTTTGGAATATTAATTAATTAATTCTCCATGAGTTAATTAGTTAAGGAAAAGAAAACTTGAAGTCTTTGTGAGAACATGCAATTATTTCTCCACTAATTGGGGAATGTGTCCTTGATTTGCTCCACTGATTGAGGAATTAAGGATGAGTTCTATATTGAGAGGATTAGTTGACTTAGTTTAACTTAGTCAAGTTCAGTTAGATTAATTTAACAAGTTGTTAAATTAATGAGATATAGTTTGTTGATGCTTGCATGCACGTGACAACTATTATTTTTAGATAACTATGTATTCACTCATGGATAACTGATGCATATCAATTCTGTCAGAGACCCAGTTGAGATCAGATGTGGGACAATGTACTATCAGATGCTAGGATATTTCTAGTAAGTATTCCTTGCATGGGGAAGGAAGCTTCTTCCTTCTATGACTGTGTAGTTGGACCTGAGGTGACAATAGGTATGGTCAAACCAATTTACATGTGTTTTGTAATTGGACCCCAGTCCAAACTGCACAAGGAAATAGGATCTTGGACCTAAGGTGCAGCCTTTATATATAGGGCTAGGAAGTCCATGAGCTACATCATCAGAGTACAGAGAGAGCAGGATAGCTTTTGAGCTGATTCTTTTTGTATGTTATTGAGAATTTCGACTTGATTGATAATACAGAGATGGGGTTTTAGGCTGGTGCTTTTCCCGGATAAATTCTTCTGTGTTATGTGTGATTGATTCCTTCTTATCAGTTATATGTGTTCATGTTTGATTTTTCTCATGGTTTATTAGCTTCTGCAAAGTTTATGGTAGATGTAGATCTAGTATTATGCTTTAGTACATTGCATATATCAGTTTGATCTGTAGGTGAAATTTCTACATGATATCAGTGAGCTAGCTGATTTGTAGAGAAAATTCTACATGGTATCAGAGCACAAGTGATCAAGGAAGAACAATATACAAGAAGGCAGAAGTTTGTGGTTTCTGAATATTGAATTGAGTTCTTATCACATCTATTTCACCGATGGCATTCTATGGTTTGAGACTCAAATATGCCATTGATGGTAGTTCGAATTATATAGCCTGGAAGGATCACATGGAGGCAGTATTAGAAGATAATGGCCTTAAGGGCTTCAGTGATCAAGAAGTCCAAAAGTCGACTGATGCTACTCAATTGGCGGAATGGAAGAAATGTGTGGCTATAGCTAGGAGAATCCTCTTGGAGGGAATTCAAGATCACATTGTCTTGAGCCTCCATGGGAAGGAGACTCTATTTTCGATGTGGAAAACATTGAAATATCTTTATCAGAATAGCAGTGATTAGAGGAAGCTGTCACTGAAGGATAAACTTCAAAATATCAAGTGTGAAAGTGGGGACACGATCTCTATGTATCTGAACAAGCTCACCTCATGCAGGGATGAGCTTTCAAGTGTAGAGGTCGTGACATCTGATGATGACATGGTGAGTCTAGCACTCCTTAACGTTCCTAAGAGTTGGCACAGCTACCAAGACTTGGTTAATGGAAGAGAGAAACTGCCAGATTGGGAACGACTATGGTTAGATTTGATGCAGGAGGAGATCAGACCGAGCACCAGAGACGGTTATTCATCCATGGAGGATGAAGAGAATTGTGCCTTAGAGAGTAAGGAAAAGAAGGGGAAGGAGACGGTTTCTCTTTCTGAATCCAATTCTTCCAGTGGTGGGAAGAAGGTTGACAAATCGAAAGTGCGATGCTTTTGTTGTCATGAGGTGGGCCATTATGCTGCAAATTGTCCAAAGAGGAAATCCAAGAAGGGATCCGGGGAAGGATCTGAAGGTGAGGCACTTGCTTCACAGTTCGAGTTGGATTTCACACTCTTCGCATGCATGGTTTAATCCATGGTGGGAAGTGGTTGGTTTCTTGACAGTGGAGCTTCTTTTCACATGACTGGCGACAAGAGTTTGTTCAGTACTTTAGAGGAGAAAGATCTCTAGATACTCATAGCGATGGGTAATGATGAGAAGTATAGTGTCTCAGGTGTAGGCACGATTATTTTTCAGAGGGAACATGGAGCTCGCCTTACCTTGACCGATGTCAAGTATGTACTAGGACTGAAGAGAAACTTGGTGTCAATCGCGGTGTTGGAAGACAAAGGCTATGATGTAGTCTTCAGTAAGGGAAAGGTTTTCCTTAGACACATCATCACTAGACGGGTGAAGCAGATTGGTTCATGGGTCAAGAACCTGTATGCTCTTGAGGTTCAAGATGTATGCAAAGCCTTGAGAAGCAAGGTAACTGATAGAGACTTGGTGGTTGAGAGGTAGGGTATCTTACCTCTCAACATGTAGCACTAGAAGAAGTCTCAGATGATTGTGGAGGAGCCACGATTGGTGCAGCAGCTTCAAGAGGTTGTGGAGTAGCCACAACAGGGGAAGTTGAGTGGAGATCGAGTAGAGACATATACTCATGCACATACCTCTAGTAGGGGGAAACTTCGAGCTAGGTGGGCAGAGGGATCACATGTAGCCATACCTCTAGGTAGGAGGTGGGGCGATATAGAGTGATCGTCCCAAGGAGGAGGGGCAGGATCCTTGAGGTACCCAACCTCTTCGATGAGACCTTTCTACGGGAGCCCCGATGTGGAGTAGTAGGAACTGACTGATTGGGTAGAGACAAATGTAGATGGAGCGGTAGAGAGAGCTACAGAGCAAGGAATCCCAGGACAGTGCAGAGCATGCAAGCTGCAGCAATGCGAGAGGGACAAGTGTGTTGCACAGTGTAGGGTAGCACAAAGAAGGGTGCAACGGTGCAAGATGCATGGAGATATTGCAATAGCGTAGAGGTCAGAGAGGGAGCACATGTCAGCAGCAAGTAGAGCTTTAGCATCAGAGTATGTTTCTAGCCCAACAGAGAGGTCAATTGGGAGATTTTTTGTTCCGAGTGTTGCTGGAGCAACCAAACTTGGTAGATGTGTTGCATGCAAAACATTCCAGAGTTACAGGATTGGGTTTGAGAGGAAGCGTTTCTTGTTGAGAGGGAGTGCTGAAAAGTGTGCAACAAGAAATGCTAAATTTAGGAAGTGCTAAAAATAGCACTTCTAAAAATAACAGTTTGGCCAATGAGCATTTTGGCCACCTTGGGTGAGAGGTGAAACTACTAAAAATAGCATCTTCTAAAAATAGCATTTCTGGGTCCCTTCCTATTTATAGCAGTCCCTGGTCTATCTATAGCAAGTAAATTCGAATTTGGTCTTACCAGCAGTTTGGAATATTAATTGATTAATTCTCCATGAGTTAATTAGTTAAGGAAATGCAAACTTTAAGTCTTTGTGAGAACATGCAATTATTTATCCACTAATTGGGGAATGTGTCCTTGATTTGCTCCACTGATTGAGGAATTAAGGATGAGTTCTAGATTGAGAGGATAAGTTGACTTAGATTAACTTAGTCAAGTTCAGTTAGATTAATTGAACAAGTTGTTAAATTAATGAGATATAGTTTGTTGATTCTTGCATGCATGTGACAACTATTATTTTCAGATAACTGTGTATTCATTCATGGATAACTGATGCATGTCAATTCTGTCAGAGACCCATTTGAGATCAGAGGTGGGACAGTGTACTATCAAATGCTAGGATATTTCTAGTAAGTATTCCTTGCATGGGGAAGGAAGCTTCTTCCTTCTATGACTGCGTAGTTGGACCTGAGGTGATAGCAGGTATGATCAGGCCAATTTACATGTGTTTTGTAATTGGACCCCAATCAAAACTGTGCAAGGAAATAGGAGCTTGGACCTGAGGTGCAGCCTTTATATACAGGGCTAGGTAGTCCATGAGATACATCATCAGATTACAGAGGGAGCAGGATGGATTTTGAGCTGATTCTTTTTGTATGTTGTTGGGGATTTCCACTTGATTGATAATACAGAGATGGGGTTTTAGGCTGGTGCTTTTCCCAGATAAAATATTCTGTGTTATGTGTGATTGATTCCTTCTTATCAGTTATATGTCTTCATGGTTGATGTTTCTTATGGTTGATTAGATTCAGCAAAGTTTATGGTAGATGTAGATCTAGCATTATGCTTTAGTACATTACATATATCAGTTTGATTTGTAGGTGAAATTTCTACATGATGTCAGTGAGCTAGCTAATTTGTAGAGAAAACTGTACAGTTAGCATATGAGCATCTAACATTCAAACATAGTGAGAAGCTATAGCCAAACTGAATGCTTAAATAGAATTTATCTGAGACAAAGTGTAGATAGAAAGAAGATTAAATTATTAGTATCTATCAAGAAAATGATGGTTTAAAGTGTTGGGTGTGGAGCTTGATTATCTTCTTTATTTAGAGGTATTTCCACATTGGACTCCAGTTCGTAATGTGGCAGCAATGCCACCCATAAAATATACGTTGTGGGAGGGTCCAGGGGAGCGACTGCGACTTTTGGGAGACCCCCGGGGGATCAGGGGTAGTGCCACCGAAGCTAAAATAGATGTAAAATCGCCTTGTAAAATGTTGTAATTTTGTAGTCAATTAGGGCCATTCATTAGGCAGAGATCTGACGGTAGAAGTTATGTTTAATTTAGGGTTTTTTTCCCTAGAAGGAAACCCCTCGCTATATATGAGGGAATTGTATTATGTCTACGTAGATCTGTATTCTGAGCGAGAAGAGAGAGGAGATTGAGTGAGAGAGAAGAGGGAATTACAACGGATCTACTGTAGGTTGTATCTCTTCAATTTGCTAGATAATATAAAAGGAAGGACTGGCTGTTTCTCCATGGACGTAACCCAAATTGGGTGAACCACGTATATCTGTGTCTCTCTTGTTTTATGTGTTTTCTGGTTTATATTTCTTCAATATTTTATGTGTTCCATTGCTCTGTAATATATAATTTTATAACATAAAGAGATATCAACGTCTAAAGAACAAAAATATATATCGAAACAAGATTCAGGAATCCATGGGAGTTATAAGTGCGGACCAGAGACATAGAGATGCTAGTGGACTAGAGATTCAAAGATGTCATCGACACGTTAGCTAATCAACCAATTTAGATTCATAAGAATCCCTCAGACCTAAAGTATGCAAATGTTAGTGCCAAAGAAGTTATTATATGAAGATAAGAACATAACACACCTTCTGGAGCATGAGTAGACACATATGTCTACGTACTTGAGGTGAACAAAGAAAAATTTGTTATCATAGCAGAAGTCACACAACATACATTACATGAACTGACAGAGAATGTTATACATTAAGAGGATATGATAGCTACATGATAGCCTAGCACCACATGAGAGTTACACAGTTAGAATCAAATGGAGAAGACTAAATAGCAATAAAGGTTTGAATAGTTGTAATACTAGAATAGTGTCAAGAAATACAAGTTGGAACTATCACGATGCCAGATCAGAGGAATTCAAAGGAAAAGTTTCATTTGTATTAAATTATATGCAAATCGATTAGACTATGCCAAAGAAGCATTACATATATGCCATACCACACAATCTTTGTTTGTTGTATGTTGTGATTAATATGCTCATATTTTCATTTGTGACAAGTTCACAAAATAAGAATTGAACTAATGGAATCCTAAAATCTTAGCTCAATTATTGAGAACTGATCTCGCTTGTTATTTTTCTTCTGGATTTTTTATGTGGTCCTTTTTACAGGGTGCCAAGAGCATTAATATTCATACCATGAAATTCTAATTCAAAAATATTTGATATCATTGGATTACGAGTTTGATCTGAATTTTTTTTATCAAAAGTTGAAATTGTGTGCCAGATTGAACAAGGATACATCCAAAATTGCGATGGCATAATACAATATTGTAAACAGAGGCTTGAATTGTTGCACCTGTAGACAAGGAGAACTATCACTTGATCAAATAGGAGTTTTTTCCATTCTTTCAAAGATATACAAAGGCATGATAGCACTATTGTAACACTTCTCTCAGTCATGAATCACATAAGTTATCCACAAATATGTATAATAGGCACAAGAACTAAAACAAGCCTTTTCAATGGTATATCAAAATGAATCAATTTTGGTTATGTCACATCTAGGATCATAGAATAGTGATATGGTCTTGCTGATGGTGCTGGACCCGCCAACATTTAGGGGACCTCCCTGGTATGAAGTCCCAACTAGACCTCACACTGTTTGGTGTAGGAGTCCCATCTGATATGATGGCTCGGTTTCCATTAGCTGAAAGATATGTTGTAGCTCTTGCTTGTTAGCACATGAGAGTGGTTTTCTTAGTCTTCGAACAACGAGGTTTGCGTACCTGGTGAGTGCTTAGTGTCACTTGTGTCAAGGTTATTTCACTGCAGAGGGAGAGGGTGAGAGTGAGTCTCAAGTCGAAAGGGAATAGTCCCAACTCTATTAGAGACAAACAACACAGTAAGACATGCGCAACTTCCGATGGAGTAGTCCACACAGATGCGACAGTCACAAAACACAAGGTGAGTAGATAGAACGTACAACACCTAGCGGAATAGTCTACACTATAGGTTCTAACCCTGTACAAAAATTACCTGCATACAAATTCTAAAAACAGAAAATAAACAATGGTGAGAGCATAAAACATAAAACAGATACACAGAGATTTTCCCCTGGATCCCAAAACCAGGAATACCAAACTTATTTTTCATTTTGTTCCTTTCAATGTTACAATACATATATATACATGTCGAAGCATCCATAAACCCCAATCCATTAACCCTGGATTAGAACATAACCGTAGTTCCCTTGACCAGATCTACAAAATACCATGGACAGAAAACCATCATGCCCAAAACCATGTGCGAAATCCATGCAAAAAACCATAGGTAGGTCTGCCCACCTAATATAGGGTCCAATTTTTTTTTTCTTGGGCGTTGCCCCAGACCCCATTCAAGGGGGCTACCGCCCCCCTTGTGACCCCCCCCCCCATGTGTAGGGTAGTCGTGGAAAGAATATAACACAACCCAACATTCTTCCACTTGCTTTTTTCTTTCCACAAGGAGCCACAAGAGAGCTTAGTCATTGATCCAACCCTGCAACACCCATTGTTTCTCTACACCAAGAGAACTTCTCAGTGCTCACAAACTTTGTCAATGCATCTGCAGTATTCTTCAAAGTGTCCACCTTTACTAGCAACACCTTTTTGTCCTCAACCATATCCATCACAAAATGATATTGAACATTAATGTGCTTTGTCTTTGAATGATAAGCAGGGTTCTTTGCCAAGAAAATTACACTTTGGCTATCACAGTATATCCTTATAGCTCGTTGTACTAACCCCATACTTGAACACAATCTTTGCAACCAAACTACTTCCTTGCTTGCATGAGTGGCTGCCATGTATTCTACCTCTGTAGTTGAAAGTGCCACTAAAAACTATCTCTTACTCATCAAACTGACTACACCTCCAAATAGGTTAAACACATACCCACTTGTAGATATTCTCTATTCTAGATCTCCAACCCAGTCTTCATCAAAAAATCCATAGATGTCCAAAACTATTTCCAATCCTGGTCTTCCTTGGTAGCATAAACCATAATCACTAGTGCCACACAAATACCTGAAAACCCACTTCATTGTTGTCCAATGCTCCTTCCCTAGTTTTGACATAAACTTGCTCAATACTTCCATTTCATGTGCAATGTCTATTTTAGTACAAACCATTGCATACATCAAGATACCGACTGCACTTGCATATGGAACAAAAGACATGTCCTATTCCTCTTCTTGTGTCTTAGGACACTGTTCAGCAGATAGCTTTACACCTACAAGAATAGGAACCCTCACCGGTTTACTACCCTGCATATTAAACCTCTACAGTATTGTCTCGACATACTTCCTTTGGTTTAACCAGAGCTACATCTTTTCCCAATCTCATTTAATTTCCATGCCCAAAATATAGTTTGCAACACCAATATATTTCATATCGAATTTGGAGGACAATTGGGTCTTCAAATCCTAGATAATTTCTTTGTCATTTCCAACCAACAACATATCATCCACATACAAGATCAGATAAATAACACGGTCACCAATTAATTTAAAATACACACAGTGACCTGCTTTGCTTCTGGTGAAGCCAAGTCCCCGTATAAATGTATCAAATTTCTGATACCACATCCTTGTTGAATGTTTTAACCCATATAGATACTTTTTTAGCTTGCATACCAGGTCTTTCTTACCCTGCACCGCAAAGCCTTCAAGTTGCTTCATGTAGATCTCTTCTTCCAGATCCCCATGAAGAAATGATGTCTTCACATCCATCTACTCTACCTCAAAATCCAAAGCAGCAACAATAGATAAAAGTAATCTAATAGAATCTACCTTGGCAAAAGGAGAAAAAATATCACCAAAATCAATTCCCTACACCTAGGAATAACCTTTTTCTACCAACTGAGCTTTGTATTTCTCCACATTGCCTTCTGCATTCATCTTCTTCTTAAACACCCATTTGCTGCCAATGGGTTTCCTTCCAGCCGGCAACTCCACCAGATCCGAAGCCTCATTTTTGTGCAAAGATGCCATTTCATCAACCATGGCCTCTTTCTGGAGTTTTCCATCCTCTGAATCTACTGCTTCCCTCACAGTTCTGGGATCATCATCAGTAATAGATAAAGAAAAATTTGAACAGAAAGCAGATGGAATATACCTTTCTGGCTACCTTCTTTCTCGAACTAATCTTCTCATCGTTGGAGTTTGTGGCTCTTCATCTTATGATTCCTCTTCTACTGTAGAGTCTAAATCTCCCCCCTTTAGCTCAAATTCTATCTTCTCAGATGTAGAGCTATAAAAAGGGTCTCTTTCACCTCTAATTACCTCACATTAATATGTCAATCCGGGAGCGTTTTGTTATTTGAAAGAGTGTCTAGGTCTAAGGCTATCATTTGTCAGAGTAATGCTAGTAGTACAGTGTTTAGAAATACAAGAGTAAACGGATGCTTGTCTACAACTAAGCTACTTCAGAAGAATAAATCACACACTCAGAAAACTAGGCAACTTATCAGTCAAGGGTTCGGTAGCGATAACCCATCCCTTTGGAAACTGATGGAAAGGAAATTAGAGAACAGACCACGGATCTGGGAACCAGACAGTAAATGCCGAGGCTCACTACAGCCTTAGATCGTCTCCCACACCAAAACAACAAATGCTAGTAAATGGAATGGCAGATAAGAAAATGGAACGGCAAATAAGAAATCGAACAGCAAGTCTGTAATGGAACAACAATTCTTAAATGGAACATCAATTCTTAAATGGAACAATAGCTAAACAAATAAGTCTCACAAGCAGTAATCAAACTTAATCTACTAACTCAAATGCATTAATCGTAATCAAACAGCAATATTTCACTCTTAAGGCAGATCAAACAGCACACACTAATGGAACAGCACTAATTACTGATAAGTTATAGAACAGTGCTTGAAAACCATATACACACATAGCACACGTAGCTAGTAATATGATCTAAGCATCAGTCCCAATTAAAAGGAATACGACTGCATTTCAAAATGGAACAACATTGCTTCTGAATCCAACAATCGTAAAGAACACAACTTTCAAGATGAATCTTGTAACATGAATGTACAACACAAAAGCTCTGTGATAAGATAGTAACAGTATTCAGTTAAGACTAATAATATTCAATCAACTCTGAAAGGAACAGTAATATGATGCAGAGTCAATACAATAGTTTTGTTCGTAGAAATCTTAATGAATTAAACTTAACAGAGCATGTGATGTAAACTTATAAAGCATATCAGATTACCAAATGATGATGATAAGCAAACCACGCAGAAATCAAATCGTAATAATACAGGAGCAAGTGTCCTCCAGGGCCGGGCCCTTAGCCTCCAGGGGTACACCGCTTGAGGTTAATCCAGACGCAGAGATGAAATAATCACCAAGTTTGTATTAATGCATGAAACAAAATTACAATAAACCAGTTCTTATTGAGACTCGATGATCAAAGTTTTGATCTTAACAGAAATTACATAAAAGCATAATCATGTCGAACTCTCTCCCGAGCTAACAATGCTATCCCTTTTATATGGGTGACGGCAGAGATGTCTAAGTATAAAAATAGATAAAGCAGCGATCCCTCAGGATCAAGGATCCTGAGGGATTCGCCGAACCGTTAATCCTTAATCATCTCTTTTCCCTCCTGCGCCGAGCTGGTGTCTTCACCTCCTTTTCAGGGCCGATTTGCTTTGATCTGCTTAGCCTTGTTTGCATTCGGTCTCCCGTCAAAGGGACAGCGGTTACCTCATCCTTGTCCTTTCCTTTGGAACAACAACTCCTCGTTTTCACCCCTTCCTGCACGAGGGAATGACAATTGTCAGCGGTTAAGTCTTGCATATTAATCTCACATGTTTTGTTATAATTCTTTATCGTTTTCCAAGTTCATGATGCAAAAAGGTTTACAAGTTCTACTGAAAAGCCACTGAAATGATCATCAAAAACATACATTTTTAGTACTCCACACACCCCCCTGCTTACCCTGTTTCATGCCCTCATGAAAACGTTGTAGTTGACATGCAAGGCAGTGAGAGAATAGGCTGGAGAAGGAATCTCATGCAGAGGCCTACAACTATGATGAGTAACTAGGTAGTCAAAGAAATGGCCTGTTTGACCCTCAGGCATCTCATACAGGGCTTGGTATTCGGGTGCAGGGTGCCAAATAATTGGACTCCGGAACCTATATCCTAACCAGGATGGCCTTGCTCTCAGAATGCTTTCACCATAAAGGTGCAAACGATTGGCAGCTAATTTAAAATTCTCATACTTAAACGGTTCCCTGAGCTGGATATTCGGATTAGAGATTTGATACCAAAATTTAGCTGCATCAATGGCAAGGTCTTTGATAGAAAGAAAGTATTCTAATCCTTGTCGAAAGAGTGACTCATGCATGGGTCCTAATGTTTCAATGACACCCAAAGTCTTCATGAGGTTTCTATGTGCTTTCCACAACTGTACTGGGTTCCTAGGCTCAGCCCTTACCCACAAATCTAGGCCGTTTTCTTGCCTCTGGAAAGTATTATAGGCTTTGAGCCATTTAATCTGATTAACCCCGAATGAGATGAATGCCTGCAATTGGATGTCTCCAACAAAGGGGCCAGGGTTTAGCTCAGTCTCCTGGTCTAGTAAAAGGTTATGCAAATAGAATTCGCACAGCAGTCTCTGGACTTTCACCCCATAGTGTTTATAGTAGTCTATAAAGTCATTGACAGTGTTAATTTGTATGGGAGCACCTGCTTTAACAGCTTTTATTTTTAATTGCAAATACCGTTCCAGTAAAAACAGGGCATAATTTTTGGCAGGGGCCCTACATGCTAAGACGTCATTGTATAAAGAACACAAGGTATCCATCTGCTTGATAACAATATCTAGCCTACGAGTTACCTTTGCAACTTTCTCTTGTTCCTTCCGCCAACCTTCAAAGGCCTAGCTTTCGGATTGATTGATGTTCCTAAGATGCTGTTGTAGCTCTTCATACTTTTCGCGAGGGACTGTTTGCTCTCTACGATTTTCTGCTTCTTGCTGAGCTTGCTTCAACCCCTTGCACAAGGTTACTGTTTTTGGATCTCTTCTCCATGCAGCAGTGGAGGCCGAGAGTTTTACCTGAAATTTCTTATTGCGTTGCTTTGAGTTCAGAACCCTTATCACCCCCGAGAGTGGTGCCTCCGTCTAAATTTCCTTGTCACAGGTCATCATATCATCCATTTCTATTTTAACATGGATATCAGTCTGTTGTTGTTCCTTTTCAAATGGAAAAAAAGTTTGTTCTTCAGCATCATTTGGAACAGCAGCTGGATTTTCAACAGGTTTTTGAACAGCAGGACGAATTCTGATCCTCCGCCTTTTTTCCTTTCGGGGTTTTGCTGGAGTGATCACCTTTTTCTTTCCTGCAGTCTTTCTTACCCTCTGCCTTGCTTTCAGGATCCTAATCTGCTGGTGGAGCTGGGCTATTATGCTCAATAATCTCTGTTGTTCCTTTCACAATTCTTTAATTTCCAAAATTTCATTAGAAGGAACAGCAGGCTGTTTGTTGTGGCTTGGGCCGTGACTAGTCCCTGGATCTTTCTTCTGGGGTGTTTCTTCATTGTTCTGCTTTGGCTGTTCTGGTTCTGTCAATTCTTGGGAAACTTCTTTTTCTACCCCTGCTTCCTCCAAAATTTCTTCCGGTGTCTTAGGAACGGATTGTTCCTGTTCAGTATCTCTTATTTTTTCTTCATCATGAACAAGCAAATTTTCTTCTTCTGCCTCTTTTGCATGTGGTTTTTGAGGTGCATTTTCCTCCTGGGGTTTGTCATGGAGGTATGATGGACTAGAAGGTTGGCCATATTCACCCATATTGGCCAAGACTTCGGCCAATTCATCTTCTCCTACTGGGTCCTGTGGTGGGCTACCTTCCTGCTGTCCCATTTCCTCTTCCTGCTTGGATTGTTCGGCTTCTGTTTCAGAATGCTCAGCTTATGTTTTAGATTGCTCAGCTTCTATTTCATTTTCTTCTTCGGATTGCTCGGCCTCCTCCCCAGATTGCTCGACCTCTTCTTTCTCTTCTCCTTCAGATTGCTTGGCTTCTTCCTCTGGCTGTGAGGGTTGCTCATCTTCAATTTCTACTGGCTGGCTAGTGTTTTCCTGGAGTTGTTCCAGCCTCCCTCGTATTCGTGCTAACCAGACCGATTTCCTGCGTTTTTCTGGTTGTTCGGGTGTACCGGTGGCATGCTTACGCTTTGTCGATTCCTTGCGTTTTCTGGACGCTCGGATGTACTAGTGACATGTTTCTGTTTTGCTAATTCTCTGCGTTTTTCTGGATGCTCAGGTGTGCTGGTGGCATGCTTACGTTTTGGGGATGGTGCTGTCAACCCTCCCTCAATCATTGCAATTAGCTCTTCCTAGCTGCTCTGCTGCTGGGTGAGGCTATGACTGACAATTAGTCGAATTAACCCATGATGACTAACAACTGACTCTACACGTTGTGCCTTTTTTAAGCTCCTTGCAACGTCATGAAGTAACGAATTCAAAAGTGTAGGTAAATTTACAAAGCATTTTTGTTTTAGAACAGCTAAGAGTTTAAGATGTCGTGGTCTTACCACGTCTTTTCTACCCTCGCAGGTGATGTAGCTTTGCACAGTCCTTGCCAATTCTGCCCAGGGCTCTCCTAGCGTTGCTGGTAGAATTCCCTTTCCTTTAATTGCCAAGCTCTGGCCTTCATCCTGGAAGATTTCTATAATCTTCTGTAATCTCTCCTTTTTTAACGTCCATACAGGTCCGGTGGCTGGTAGTCCCGAGACTTCTGCGATTATGTCATCGGTGACTGTTATCTGTCTCCCCCTTACTGTGGAGTAATCCTCCTACAAATTTTGTAGGAATTCAATTGCCACTGTCTCGTTAGACTCCTGCAAGCGGTTGAGATAAGTCAGCCACCCTGCTCTTGCCAGGATTTCTCGGGCAACAACGGAGACTGTCAACACCTGCGGTTCCCTTTGAATCGATCTTCCTCCCATGGTTTCACTGTGGATTCTCAATGGAACAACAACTGTTTTGAAACACAGAGAGGGTAATAGACGCAAGACTTGTTTAGAAAAAATAGAGTATACAACAGAAATGGCTTATGAACAACAATTCATGTAACAAAAATAAAAATAGCATGCTGTTAAGCTGTGCCATACCCTAGTACACAACTTTCCCGAATAGTGAGCTGACACGTAATCTAGGGAATAATGAGGTTAACCTCCCCCCCGCAATGTGATAGGCTGTCTCAGCCGTCAAATAAAGGAGCAGCACCCGATCTGAAACAGAGACATAAAATAACAGCATATGAAAATATGCCATGTTTAGAAAAACAACAAATTACCGAAATCGAGGCGTAAAGTTGGATCGCGTATTACGTAAGAGGCTGCTGTGATATGATGCGAGGCTGAGAGGAGAGGACATCTGTCGTACTTTCTAAATCTCCTGCGGTCATTTTCAATTACTTCTGCCATGATTGGTGATAATAGATTTGCATGCGCTGTATATAATTCGGGAAATGATATATGATCAATTACCAAGGTGTAAGAAACAAAAGGGTATTCATAACTCACCTATTGGTGTAAATAATGTGACTTTGATACCATTAACAGTGCTCTGCTGCCGACAGGTGTCCATAACCTTGGTAGAGTTGTTTATTTCACCCATGGAACCATGATCCTTTGTGTACATGTTAGGGAGTGTAATGTCAAAATGTAGGCCATTATGCTGGCTTGGTAACCAGTTAACCATAATTCCATTCACGAGGAAGGAGCGAAAAGTGGACAGGCCGGCTCGTGATGAGACCTGTTCCAAGGTTTGTTTATTTGATATACCTTTTGGACCATATCCCTCGTGTGGTGGCCATAGTGGGAATGCCACTTCGCATTCGTCCTCATGATCATGGTAGGCTGGCTCTTGATGAGACCCCCTATCCTGCATTTGACAACTTTATAAGTCATATTTACTTTTTCTTTTTCTTTTTTTTCAAGTACCTTCCCTTTTTTATACACAATGGGCACTCGTTAAGAGTAGGAATGGTGGAAGAAGTCTTAACATCTCAATAGGAAGATATAAACCCTTTGTTCTTATTCCTGAATAACAATGATTGAGGAAAAAAGGGTCGTCATGATGAAGATGAACAACCATAGCAGAATTAGTAGAACAGTGACAGCAAAAGATGATAAATAAGTGTGTCCTTCCTTTTGTCCTCTTACCAATGCAGAGCCTTATAAAGATAGCGATTTATGATTAGCAGATTTTAGTATGTTGCGATTTTGTATCCATTGCATAAATGCATAGCTGTATTCTAAAAGACTTGAAAGAACAGGAGCAATAAGCATCCTTAATTTAGATCAGCAAAAGGGAAAAGTTGCTTCATAAGGAGAGCAAAAACATGCAAGTGATGTTCTTTGGAGAAAGGTCCAACAGGAGGCCTCAAAATAGCAGAAAGTGCAAATGTCGTTCCTTTCAAAAAGGAACAGTAGAACATTCCAATGCCATTCCTTTGAAAAAGGAACAACAAAATCAAAAAAATATGCTGTTCCTTTGGAGAAGGAACAATAAACACAAAAATATGTTGTTCCTTTGGAAAAGGAACAACAAAGACACGGAGATGTCGTTCCTTTTGAAAAAGGAACAACAAAATCAAAATATGCGGTTCCTTTGGAAAAGGAACAGCAGAATCAAAAATATGTTGTTCCTTTGGAAAAGGAACAGCAAACACACGGAAAATGCCATTCCTTTTGAAAAAAAAGGAACAGCAAAAATCGAAATGTTGTTTCGTTAGAAAAGGAACAGCAGAACAGGCAAATGTCGTTCCTTTGGAAAAGGAACAACAGAAAATCAAGGATGTTGTTCCTTTGGAAAAGGAATAGCAGAAAATAAAGGATGTTGTTCCTTTGGAAAAGGAATAGCAGAAACACACAAATGCCATTCCTTTGGAACAGGAACGACAAAAATCGAAAATGATGTTCTTTTGAAAAAAAGGAACAACAAAAATGACAGGAAAACATTAGTTCAAACATATGTACAAAAAACGACTCAAAGAAAAGAACTTATGTACAAATTGTAAAAAGAAATGAATTCCTTAATGAATTACAGGTGAGGAAGACTTCTCTTCCTCTCCCAGAATCTCCATATCAGTGTCTCGGCGTAGCTGCTGGCAGAAGGACTCCCGAGTGAGTGGTTTGCGATAGAGACGAACTCGGTGGCCATTTACCTTGAAGGCATATCCAGAACCATCAATAGTGATTAGAGTAAGGGTCCCATTATCATGTATCTTCTGGATTTCGTATGGTCCCAACCAATGAGTCTGGCGTTTCCCAGGGAAGTCCTGAAACCTGGAATCGTACAACAGCGCCCAGTCTACCTCGTGGAAGACTTTGTTTTTAATGAAAGCATCATGCCATTTAGCTCGCTACTGTTGGATCAGGGCAGTATTTTGAAGTGCCGAGAGCCTAATTTCGTCCAACTCATTGATCTGTTGTAATCGATTAATCTGTGCCTCGCTTAAATCTAAGCCAACTTCCTGTGCTGTCCGTAATGTTTGGATTTCGAATTCTATAAGGAAAATGGGTTTTTTTCCAAACACTAATTGATAAGGTGAGTAAGCAGTGGTGCTTCTCCATGTTGTTCTGTAAGCCCAGAGTGCTTCAGGTAATCTGGCAGCCCAATCACGTCTATGGGATGCAATAGTTTTTGTTAAAATTGCTTCTATTATTTTATTGCTGCTTTCTACCTATCCATTCGCCTATGGGTGGTATGGAGTAGTGATTTTATGCTGGACGTGATAATTGTTGAGTGTTGCAGCTAATCTATTCCCAGCAAATTGTGGTCCACCATCTGTAATTATTTCTCTTGGAAGACCATAACATACAAATAGATGGAACAGGAACTATATGACAGAGTCCTCTGTAGCTCTAGGCAATGCTTCTGCTTCAACCCATTTGGTGACATATTCTGTTGCCACTAAAATATATGTTTTCTAATTTGATGATGGGTTGATAGGTCCAACGAAATCAAGAGCCCATCACTCGAATGGTTTAATTACTAACTGTGGTTTCAGAGCCATCTCATCCTATTGACCAGGACGTCCTGCTCGCTGGCAGCTGTCACAGGCTTGGACAAATTTCTTTGCATCTTTGAAAATTGTAGGCCAATAATACCCTGTCTGCAACACTTTATGTCCAGTTCTGCGCTCAGCGAAATGTCCACCACATGGTCCATCATGACAGGCTTTTAAAATGTCAAAGATTTCATCTTCGCGAACACATCTCCTAATATGCATGTCTGCCCCTGTGTGAAACAAATAGCCCCCAATCCACGAGAATCGAGCACTCTTCTGAACAATCTGTTTGCACTCATTAGGGTTTAGGTGTTTTAGTTTACCTACTGCAAGGTAATTGGCAACATCAGCATACCAGGGTGTTTGAACAGCAACATAAAACAGATGCTCGTCTAGAAATTAATCTTCAACTGCTGCTGCATCGATTGGCTTTGGCATTCTTGAGAGAAAATCAGCTACCGGGTTTTCTTTGCCAGGTCGATCCTTGATTGTGATATCAAATTCCTGCAATAGAATCAGCCATCTAGTTATTCTGCCGTTTGTGACAGGCGTATTTGCTAAATATTTTATGGCAGAATGATCTGTATACAAGATAACAGGATATCCAGTAATGTAATGTCTAAACTTATTGACAACATGTATTACAACTAGGAATTCTTTTTCAGTAACAGTGTAATTTAATTCAGCAGGGGATAAATATTTGTTGATATAATAAATAGCATATGGTTTTTTATCCTCTTCCTGCCCGAGGACTGCTCCAATGGCTGTGTCTGAGGCATCAGATGATATCTGGAATGGAAAATCCCAATTTGGTCCTTGAAGGACTGGGGCTGTGGATACGAGCTTCTTCAGATCTTTAAAAGCACGTTCACATTTTTCTGTCCAAAGAAAATCAACGTTACCAGTTAGTGCATACAAAGGTGCAGCAATGTGCGAATAATGTTCTATAAATCGCCTATAATAACTAGAAAATCCAAGAAAACTGTGTACCTCTGTTTGAGTAGTAGGAGTGGGAATAAGCAAAAGTATTTGGATTTTGGCCAGGTCTACCTGAATGCCAGCTGCTGAAACATAGTGTCCTAGGATAAGTCCTTCCGTCATCATCATATAACATTTTTCGTGGCTTAAGCAAAGCTTGGTAGCAATGCAGCGTTGTAGGACTTTTTCTAGGGTGTCTAATGCTGGATCAAAATCATCTCCGTATGGTGTAAATTCATCCATGTATACTTCAAGTCCATCATTTATTAAATCTGCAAAAATACTAAGGATAGCCCTTTGGAATGTGGTAGGAGCATTACATAAGCCAAAAGGTAGAACTCGATAGGCAAATGTTCCCCAAGGACAAGTAAAAGTAGTTTTGTCTTGGTCTTCAGGGGCAATCTAAATCTGATTGTATCCACTGAAGCCATCCAGGAAAGAAAAGAATTTCTTTCCTGCTAGAGTATCTAATACTTGGTCTATGAATGGGAGAGGAAAGTGGTCTTTTTGTGTTGCTTTATTTAACTCCCTGTAATCCACACAGATTCTCCATTTCCCCTTCTTTTTTGGTACCACCACAAGCGGAGAGACCCATTTACTGTCAGAGATAGGATAAATAAAATTGACATCTAAAAGTTTTTGAAGTTCAGCTTTTACCACATCTTTTAGATGAGGATTAAGTCTCCTTTGAGGTTGACGAACAGGGCTGGCATCCTTTTCTATATAAATGTGGTGTGTACATAACTGGGGGTCAATTCCTTTCATATCAGGGTAATCCCATGCAAATGCTTCTTTATATTTTGTTAGCAACTGGATGAGCTTCATTTCTTGTTCAGGTGTGAGGTTGGCATTAATGTTTAAGGTTTTTCTCGGTTCAATTTCCACAATTTTACTATTTGCAACAGAAGTAACAAGTATTGTTTGATCATGTGTATCTTTCAGAGGATCTTCTTCTAATTCATTATCAAATGCTTCTTCTATCATGTGACACTGTGTGCAAGATCTTGTTTCGCTAATAAAATTATTAATGGCATCATCTTCTGTTTGGTTTTTAAAATCAAGTGCCTCTTGTATAGTTAATGGAGATCTAATGTTATCAGTAAGGTATGATACAGGGTGCTTATTAGTTTTAATTATTGTGACACTTGGCTGCACTGGAGGATATAGAACTAAATTCTTGATATTTGGTCCTTTGGTTATGGTCATATTTCCTTGCCGGCAGCCAATGTAAGCATCGGCAGTGGCAAGCCAAGGTCTACCTAAATTTAGCAGGTGTCCATCAAGTCGGGTTTTTGGATTGATTATCAGGAAATCGGTTGGGTATTCCCAGGAATCAACAGAGACCATGACATCATGTAGAGTACCCTCCAGCCTAACCACAGATCGGTCAGCCAATTCTAGCAAAGTAGAGGTGGGTTCTACAGATGTAATGCCAAGCTTTTGGCAAGTAGTGGTTGTTAAAATATTAATTGCAGCTCCTAGATCAACTAAGGCATTAGACAGGGTCTGACCATAAATTTGAACAGTTACAATTGGATTTCTTGGGTCTTCATATTTAATGGGTGTTTCTTTCCCTGATAGTAAATCAGATAAAGTGCCGACTACTTGGACTCTTGGATTATTTGTTATATTCCTCCTTGGTTTCTTTATGCACAATTCTTTGATAGTTTTTGTGTATATGGGAATGTCTTGAATGGCTTGGAGGAATGGAATTTTTATGTACAGATTTTGTAATTCTCCTAGAATGTCAAAATCAGGATATTGTAAAGGTCGAGGTATGACTAATCATTCTGGGAACGGAGGAGAGGATGTGGTTTCTTGATTATGAGTCTACTGCTTATTCACATCCTCTTGTTGCAACAAATGTTCTCTTGGTAACTGATCTTCAATATGAATTGTTTTATCTCCCTCAGTTTCAATAATATGTCCAGATCTTAACTGAAGATCATTACACTCCCTCAGGTCGGTTCCTATTTCTGGTGATTCTATAATTTGGAGAGATTGGACCGGTCTGTTATTTGGATTGGGGTTGGGTTGGGCTGGGAGTTGTGGTCTCAGATTAGACTGGGGATTTTGTTGTAAGGCTGGCAGTGTAGGATGAGGGAGCAGAATAGTTCCTACTGGTTGAAGCATCGGTCTCTTCCAGTTTGTCTGCCAGGCTAAAATTTGTGAAGTAGGGGGAGTCCATTGTGGAGGATATGGGCTACTTTGCCAATATGGTGGAGTGTAAGGGAAATTAGGCCAACCAGATTGGCTTGCCTGATTCAGCCACGGGTTTGAAGAAGGAAACGATTGTGGTGACCAGTTTGGAAACGGAGGTTGGGATTGACTTTGCCACAGATTATATTGTTGAGCATTATATTGTGGGAGATGAAAAGAATAAGTTGGGTCTGAAAACATACCAGATTGTCTCGGCTGCCATTGACGGCGCTGGTTGATCAAGTACACCGATTCTGGTTCTTCTTCTGCTTCCTTATATACTGCTTTCAATCCAGGAAGTGAGGGGCAGCTCTCTGTAAGGTGATCTTTTGTACAGATGGCGCATGTTTGGACTGTATCTAGTGGACATTCCTTTTGAATATGCTTTTTCCTGCATCGGGGGCAGAAGATCACCAAATTCTGTTCTACCTCCATTTGTTTCTGTTTAGCCTGCATAATATCAAGTTGTGTAGTTAGTGTCCCTAGGATATCAGTTTTAAAATTTTCCAATAAATTTCCAATTTCTACCCGTGTTACTCCTTCTGTTGAAATTTTATTATCTCTTACAAACCGATCATGTTCTGCCAGTTTTACTCTTGTGCTACCTCTCGAGCTCCTGATACATAAATCAATAATGTCAGCAAAATTCTCTTGATAAATATCCCCTTTTCCCATGATGTTTAATGTTTCGATCCATTGTTCCTTCATGCCCCTTATCAATGTAGTTTTTAACACATTATCAGGTAAAGGTAGTGATGCATAAGGAGATCTTTGTAGATTGTACTAGAAACGTTCCACATACTCCTCTAATGTTTCATTCGGTCTAGCTGTCATTTGGAATATTTCGTCCTTCAGTTCTCTAGACCTATAATAATCCTGATATTTTTTTAGGAAAGATTCTTTCATTTGATCCCAGTTATTTATAACCCCACCACCTAATCCCATGAACCATCTTAAAGCAGCCCCTTTTAATGTAGAGGGAAATAATTTCAGTTTCTGGGGGTCGGTGGTGTAATCATATCCCCTGCACAACACATCAAATTCAAATAAAAATGCATCTGGGTCTTCCAATGTGAGACCGTGAAATGTAGGGATATGTTGGAGAGGGATTGCTTTCATAGGCGCATTTGCTGTAGAATCCACTATAGGGTATTGTAATGTAGAGGTTTGAGTGTTTGGCTGATTTTGAGCCATAGGGTCGAATATATGCCAATAACCTTCTGGGATATCTAGGAGGGTATTCCTAGGTTGAGAGGGAATGGCTTTGACAGGAATAGTTTTAATAGCACTTCCTCTATCTGGGATAATGAGAATGTCTGATGTCTGAGGAGATTGGGTTCCTTCAACAATGATTTTTGTAGCACTCCCCTTGTCTGGGCTATTTAATGGCTTATTTGTTCCAATAGGAGATCTTGGTTCCTCGGTTTCCCCTATTTCTCCTTCTCCTTCACAAAGATTGTTGAAATTCCCTTCCTGCAATAGTTCTGGAGTAGAATTTTCAATTTCTTGAAAGTCCTGCTCTTCAGTTTGACTATGCACCTCAGCAAAGGCTACAGATGGTGATCTTGTGGCCTGAAGGGAAATAGTAGGCTATTTAGAAATGGTTTTCCTGGGTCCTACTGATGGCTGAGATTCTGCTTTCTTGTAGATTTCGTTTATGAAGGTCGTTCGGCCAAGGGTCACCGGCCCCTTAGCTTTTTCGGGCTTGCGTTGAGGTTTGATATTTTTTTTTGGTTTTTTCTGCTTAGTCATGCACTCAAATGAACTACTAAATTCTATTCAAACAAAGCAACAACAAATCTGTTAGGAAAGCGGACAGAGGAGCAGGGCTTTTACATGCTCTGTACATAGGTTCTTACCTTACATTTTTAAAATCCAACTCTTCCCTAGCAAGTTCGTACACTACTCTGCAAAAAAAGGACAAATGGCTACACTCTTTCCCCGGCAACGGTGCCAAAATGTAGAGCTATAAAAATGGTCTCTTTCACCTCTAATTACCTCACATTAATATGTCAATCCAGGAGCGTTTTGTTATTTCAAAGAGTGTCTTGGTCTGAGGCTATCATTTGTCAGAGTAATGCTAGTAGTACAACGTTCAGAAATACAAGAGTAAACGGATGCTTATCTACAACTAAGCTACTTCAGAAGAATAAATCACACACTCAGAAAACTAGGCAACTTATTAGTCAAGGGTTCGGTAGCGATAACCCATCCCTTTGGAAACTGATGGAAAGGAAATTAGAGAATAGACCACGGATCTGGGAAACAGACAGTAAACGCCGAGGCTCACTACAGCCTTAGATCGTCTCCCACACCAAAACAACAAATGCTAGTAAATGGAACGGTAGATAATAAAATGGAACGACAAATAAGAAATCGGACAGCAAGTCTGGAATGGAACAACAATTCTTAAATGGAACAACAACTAAACAACTAAGTCTCACAAGCAGTAATCAAACTTAATCTACTAACTCAAATGCATTAATCATAATCAAATAACAATCTTTCACTCTTAAGGCAGATCCAACAGCACACACTAATGGAACAACACTGATTACTGATAAGTTATGGAACAACACTTGAAAACCATATACACACACAACACACGTAGCTAGTAATCTGATCTAAGCATCAGTCCCAATTAAAAGGAATACGACTGCATTTCAAAATGGAACAGCATGGCTTCTGAATCCAACAATCGTAACGAACACAACTTTCAAGATGAATCCTGTAACATGAATGTATAGCACAAAAGCTCTGTGATAAGATAGTAACAGTATTCAGTTAAGACTAATAATATTCAATCAACTCTGAAAGGAACAGTAATATGATGTAGAGTCAATACAATAGTTTTGTTCGTAGAAATCTTAATGAATTAAACTTAACAGAGCATTTGATGTAAACTTATAAAGCATATCAGATTACCAAATAACGACGATAAGCAAACCACGCAGAAATCAAATCGTAATAATACAGGAGCAAGTGTCCTCCAGGGCCAGGCCCTTAGCCTCCAGGGGTACACCGCTTGAGGTTAATCCAGACGCAGAGATGAAATAATCACCAAGTTTGTATTAATGCATGAAACAAAATTACAATAAACCAGTTCTTATCGAGACTCGATGATCAAAGTTTTGATCTTAACAGAAATTACATAAAAGCATAATCATGTCGAACTCTCTCCCAAGCTAACAATGTTGTCCCTTTTATATGGGTGACGGTGGAGATGTCTAAGTATAAAAATAGATAAAGCAGCGATCCCTCAGGATCAAGGATCCTGAGGGATTCGTCGAACCGTTAATCCTTAATCATCTCTTTTCCCTCCTGCGCCGAGCTGGTGTCTTCTCCTCCTTTTCAAGGCCGATTTGCTTTGATCTGCTTAGCCTTGTTTCCATTCGGTCTCTCATCAAAGGGACAACAGTTACCTCATCCTTGTCCTTTCCTTTGGAACAACAACTCCTCGTTTTCACCCCTTCCTGCACGAGGGAATGACAATTGTCAGCGGTTAAGTCTTGCATATTAATCTCACATGTTTTGTTATAATTCTTTATCATTTTCCAAGTTCATGATGCAAAAAGGTTTACAAGTTCTACTGAAAAGCCACTATAATGATCATCAAAAACATACCTTTTTAGTACTCCACATCAGGTTCCTTTGGTAGGACTTCATTTTTATTAACATTTTTTTCCTCTCTAAACACCACATCTTGGTTGTACACAACCTTCCTTGTTTCTGGGTTCCAAAGATTATAACCTTTTAAACCATCCTTATACCCAATAAAGATGCACTTTTCAAATTTACTATCCAACTTTGTTCTTTCCTCCTTTCGAACATGTACATATGCATCACATCCAAATACCCTCAGATGTGAATGTGAAGGTTTCTTACCAGTCCATACCTCTTCTGGAGTCTTATCATACAATGCTAATGAAGGTGATATGTTGACTAGGTAACATGCAATCTTCATCGCCTCTACCTGGAATCCCTGTCCTAACCCAACGTCACTAAGCATGCTTCCTGCCCTGTCCATCAACATCTTGTTCATTCTTTCTGCAAATCCATTTTTCTTAAGTGTGTATGGAGTAGTCTTCTACCGTGTTGTACCACACTTCTTACAGAACTCTTCAAATTCCTTCTTGCAAAACTCTCCACCGTTATCTTTCCTCAACAACTTTATCTTCTTCTCTGTTTGGTTTTCCATGAAATCCTTAAATTCTTTGAACTTGTCAAAGACTTCAAATTTCTTCCTGAGGAAATATATCCATGTATTCCTTGAGAAGTCATCTATAAATGATACATAGTACATATAATTTCTCAATTATGGAACCGACACAGGTCCAAACACATCCCTGTGCACAAGCTCTAATATATGTTTCACCCTCTTACCACCAGAGGGGAAACTCACCCGATTCTGCTCCCCATATACACAATTTTCACAGAAATAAAAATACAGAGAGCTATTAGACATACCTTCTACCATACCATTACCATGAAGTATTTGAAGGCCCTTCTCTCCAATATGTCCAAGCCTTTGATGCCATAGCATGGTCTTTTCTCCAAAGACCACTAAATTTTCTGCTCCACTTTCAGGAACCACAGAACTATTGCACCGATCAATAACACTGCTACCTTGAAGCTTGTATAGAGTTCCAATCCAAACTCCCCGCATCAATACCAGTTCTCCCTAAACCATCTTGCAGGTATCTTTCTCGAACATTGTTTTTACACCTGCATCATCCAACTTGCTTACAAAAATCAAATTTATGGCCAATGCAGGAATACGAAGAACACTCGGAAGTCTTCTAATCCTTCCACCTTGCAACTTCAACTTGAGTTTTCTGCGACCAATGATTTTATCCTTCGTGTCATCCCCTAAGAAGACATTAACACCATCATATTTCTCATACTCACATAACCACTCTCTACAGGGAGTGAAGTGAAATGATGCACCTGATTCAATCAACCATGCCTCATGATCTACATGTGTACTTGAAGAAGATTCCAAGTACACGTCCCCAACTTCATCTAAGGTGGTTTTCATCTTTGCAGAAGTAGCATCATCAGATCCCTTTCCTTTCTCAGGAGCTTTATATTTACAGTCCCTTTTGAAGTGCCCTTCCTTTCCGCATTTCCAGTACACCTTTACAGGCTTTCCTAGAGATTTAGATCTCCTACTTGAGGACTTATTTTTGTTTCTATTCTGGGACCGTCCTCATATAGACAATGCATCACCATTTTGACCCTCCATATTTTTTTGTCTCATCTCCTCCGACAACTAGGATGAGACTATTTCATCAAACTGCAAGGAAATTGCATTGCTACCTATTGCAACAACCAGACTATCCCACGAATCTGGTAGAGAACACAACAAACTGATGCACTTATATTCATCTAAAATTTTAATATCAATAGATAATAAGTGGCTTACCACAATATTAAATGCGTTCAGATGCTCTGTCATCGAGTCTCCATTTTTCATCCTTAGGTCATACAACTTTTTCCGTAGGAACAATTTATTCACCGGAGACTTAGATTGGTACAAAGTCCCTAACTTGTCCCACAAAGCCTTCTCTGAAGCTTCCCCTGATACATTCAACAATACTAAATCTGAGACACATAATCATATTGTGCCCTTTTCCTTCCAATCCAACTTCGCGAGTCTTCAGTAGACATTGTTGTTGGTTTAGTCCCTGGATCTACCCCGATCCACTAATCTTTATCCACCAGCAGATCCTCCATCTTGAGTTTCCACAACTCAAAACTCTGACCATTAAATTTCTTGATCTCTATCTTCTTTCACCACAAGAATCGATCCCACAGATCTCCCACTTAATAGGGTCTACCACAGACCTGAGCAAAAACCCCTCAGCAGCAAAGGCATCCCCTTGAAACCAAAACAACTCTAATACCAAATGTAGGTTTTAATCCTATATAGGAATTACCTACATACGAATTATAAAAATAAAAAAATAATAATGGCGAGAGCATAAAACATAAAATAGATACACAGATATTTTCCCCTGGATCCTAAAACCGATACTACCATATTGATTTTTCATTTTGTTCCTTTCAATGTTACAATACATGTATATACATGTCGAATCATCAACAAACCCGAATCCATTAACCCTGGATTAGAACATAACAGTAGTTCCCTTGACCAAATCTACAAAATACCATGGACAAAGAACCATAATGCCCAAAACCATATGTGAAATCCATGCACAAAACCATAGGTAAGTCTACCCACCTAATATAGGGTCGAAAAAAAAAATCCAGGGGTGCTACCCCAGACCTCGTGTAGGGGGCCTACCGCCCCCCTGCATACCCCCCGACAATGCCCAGCACAATGTATAGGGGCGACTTCCACCCCCCTATTACCCCCCCACACGTGGGGTAGTCATGGAAAAAATATAACACACATGAGTGTGACTGTCATTATAACAAGTTTATGAGAATGAATCTGTCGAGTGTCCAACGGAATAGTCCACACAGGCGAGATAGTGTTAACAACTGATACAACACATTTCCAACAACATATGTAATAAAATAACCAAAATAGTTTAACTGTCTTAATACAAGTTAAAGCAACATGCATTACAAGCGTCCAAAGAATAGTCTTACAAACGAATACAATACATGTGTGAAAACATGTTGGCCTGTTAACAGGCTTCTGAATTAAGTGAAAGTTCCAAGACACATTCGTACACCATTACATCACTAACCCTGATAGCAGGGCGTTGGAGCCACTGCTCTCTCCTCAAATAAAATATTACAGACTCTCAAGGCTATGTGGGAGGAGCCAAGGTGAAAAGTCTTTTGCATGTAGAAATGAGGGGTATATATAGTCAAGGGTGAAACTGACCCTTGTGACTATTCGACTTCCCTCAGGACTATTTGACTTACACGACTCTTCAACTTTACATGTGGGTATCTTTGAATTCCACGTTACATTACATCGATTACAACAGTATGGCCCACAATAGTGATGTGGCCGAGATGAATGATGACATGACTCGACACGACAATGATGGTACGTTCATGTTGCTGATGGTGTCCACGTTGAGCTGCAATGCTGCTAAGTGATGAATGTGCTCTCAGTGTAACATAGCTTCACCTCTGCATGGCAAGGTGTGAGGAGTCTTCGATGGTCTTGGTGTTCGCTTGATGTTTCACGTGCATGTCTCTCCTTCGCTTGTACTTGGCATGCTCCATGTTCGTCCATTCATGAACAGGTCTCCTAGCATGCGCTCCTTGTTCATCCTGTTCGTTGTCACGACATGTCTCATCCATGTACCTGTATCTGCAATCACTCATGACGAGATGACATCAAATCCAGAAATCTCCTAGTCTACCATGATGTATTATCTTTCACTTTTGGGTGCAGGTGACCAAGAGAGAGGACAAGGCTCTGATATTGCGCAGAAAAAAATTTTAGGCTAGCATGCAGGCTCTGGGAACTGGAAATGAAAATTGCACAGAGGTCACTGGGAGGCTGGGATGGGTAGTCTGAATTAGTGGTGTCTATCTGTGGGATCTGGCTCGGCTGGAGGGAAGATTTGTGCAATTTTTCTAGGGAGATAGTGTAGGCAGCAGGGGGACACTAGCAATGGAAATTGCACAGATTCTCTAGGGAGGTTGGCAGCAGGCTGCGGGAGCTTGCTGACCAAAACTGCACAGAACTGGGAGGCTGGCATGCAGGACATGTTTGCGTAGTTTCTGGGTTGAGCGAGGTGTCGGGAAGTTGGAGGAAATCCCAAGAAAACTGCGCAGTTTTCAGGAGGAGCAGTAGGCCAGTTGACAGGGGGACTGACTGATAGAACTACGCAAATTTCAAGGACAGTGGAGTGAGAGGCACCGAGTGCTTGTCCTTCATATCTGTGCAATTTCTTCAGTCAGCGGAGGTAGGCATGCTAGCAACTTCTGTGCAATTTTTTGGAGGAGTGAAGCCCAGGGTCATTGCCCGGTCAAACTCTTCGGTTGACTAGCGGGAGGCTTGATAGATTTGCTTGCGGGAAGTGCAGATTGAGATGGCTTGCTGAGAAACTTCAACACTGTTTTAGGTGAAAATCAGTCAGGTTAATTCCAGGATTGCGTAGTGCAGATTACTTGGGAGGCAACCTCAAGATCTGTGCAATTTTGGGCAGTAGTACATTAACATTGAGGGCTGAGACTACGTAGTGCATTTCAGCGAGGGTCTGGTTGTTGGAGGGTGGTCCCATTGACAGAGTTTCAACAAAATGAATAAGTGTGTGAACGCATGACTTCGTAAATGCATGACCTTGCGAACACACACTCAACATGACTTAATGATAAGACACCTCGAACCATCAAGACAACATACACTCAGTGTGACTGACCGACGGGTGTGAGCGACAAGCACGACACTTGTGATAGATCATTGAATGACAACAACGACACTTGTGCGACAGTGCTTAAAATATGTGTGTGAGTGCGATAGATGTTTACATATATAGCACAACCCAAACACAACCTTCGACATCACCAGAACGAGGCTGCAAACATGACATAGCAATCAACATGCCAAAGACGACAGTTGATCAAACAAGCAAAAAGAAAGCAAGACATGTAGAAAAAACAAATAAAATGACTTTTTGTGTTTGCGCACATGCATGTTATTGAGGACAGGATGATATGACAATGACAAGTAGTCTTGCAAACTCAACTAAGAGGTGTACTTCGAAAGGTGTTCTTTACTTACCATACTTACCCTCAAGATGATCATCTATCTGACGAAGTTTGCATGTGGCCTTGATCTCTTCCATTACTTTCTCTCTTGGTCCTTCTCCTCAACTCCTTGGAAGTGATTTAAGCGTGTCACGTTTTCCTGTAGTCACTAAGAGGTAGATCTGTGCAATTTCAGCAAATAGTGACTTCTGCCGGAATGAGGCCCTGGGAGGCCCATCTACAATTTCTGCAAGCAAGATAGACATGGCAACTTGGACAACATTGCGTAGTTTTGAGGCACAGGACATTGTTGCGGGATAGGGTTCATAGGAGGACACCTCTGCACAATTTATGAGTGCAGTGCAGCTGGAATGCTCTGTGCATTTCTGGAGAGTAGTGTTGGTTGCCTGACTGCTATGTGAATTTTTGGAGAGCAGTGTTGGCTGGGGTCTCTACGGGCTACGAGGTTTCAGCAGGCAAGGGAGGTTGGTGTCTCTACACACTGCGGGGTTTTAGCAAGCAAGGGAGGTTGGTGTCTCTGTGCACTGTGAGGTTTCAGCAGGTAAGGGAGGTTGGTGTCTTTGCACACTATATGGATTCAATAGTTAAGGGAGGTTGGTCTCGCTGTGCACTGTGGGGTTTCAGCAGGCAAGGGAGGAATCTTGATGGTTGTAGAAGAAAAGCGCAAAGTTCAAGGAAGCTGGATGAAGCTAGGTTGCTTGGGAAAATGGCTAAGTGTGAGATCAATGAAACATATGTAAACATTGATAGGGCTTGACTGTGATCACACACTGACACTTAGTGACATAACATAGACCATCCGGAGTCTTGATGCAACAAACTTCGTGACAAGAGTGCGTGAAGTGAGTGTGAAACATGTCTATGTGATGACAACCACTCATACACACACAATTCCCTTGAAGCAAGACAATATTCCCTTTGCATGACAAACAACCCCTATGCCCAAAGATGACACATGCTGCATAAAGATGAGAACACGAACAACTCTTAAGATCAAGGAGGGGAGCTTGAAATCATCATCTTACCAACAAGTGACCAGGGATGATTGATCACAGGATCTAAGGTAGGCTCTGAAATTCGCATGTGAGACAAAATTTTGGAGGGTGGTTGTAGCCGCTAGAATAGATCTGTTGTAGCGTTCACGTAGGAAAAATTTTAAGGATGGAAACTTATCTAGAAGTTTAGAAACCTTAGCGAACCTTGCTAGTACTTAATATGAAAATCATAAAATGTTATGCAATATTTTTATAAAAAATTGAAATTCCTAATAATCTTATATAGTATCTATACAAGTTTTGTGATTTTTAAGGTAAGATAATTTTATACTATAAAATTTGGGCGAATCAATTTTAGAAAAAATGGAGATTGGTGAATCTTTTTTTGGAAAAACATTGGAAAATTAGCCCACCTGTGAATATTAACCCCTAGAATTTTCCTTGGAGTTCAGTAACCTAGTTGCAACTGTAAATCATATTAGGAAAGCAATGAAATTGCAAATTAAAGACTACAAGATATCAAGTGTTGTTGTTGCACGTTAGAAGGGATGACAGACACATGAATTCCTCAAGTGATTGGATCAATAGGAGAATGCCTAGGTGTATGGTCCTTCATTTCACAATCAATGAACAATCCTCAAGCCATATCGAGTTCAAGAGCTTAGAAATAATTGATAAACACATTCTTGGTGCATCAATGGTTGTTGGCTGAGCCATTCTTTCTTGCAAAATGGTCAGTACAGGGACACAACTTTGCATTGCCAAGACAAGGACAAAACTCTTTTATTAGTCACATCTAAAATTTGAACCACCAATTTGTATTTTGACAATATTGTGGTTTGTTGTAAAGTTGATGATGAACTTGGCATGGTGAATTTGTTCTTTGACAGTACATAAGAACTTGAGTGAATATGGCAAATTTTTTTTCTCATCCAATAACACCAACACTAAAGGATTGTTACCATGAATTACTATAGAAACATCATATATTGAAGTTTCTGCAATCACTGTAGGGATATCTCCTTGTTGATTTTCATTGTAAATTGAACCCCTTTCCATTGATGTCAAAGGGGGAGGTTATGATAAATAAGGAGAAGTGATTCTCGGGGACGTAAGGAGAAATAAGGAGGAATGATTCTTAGGACAAAAGGGGGAGGACCACATTGTTGTCATCAATTCCAAAGGGGGAGAACATTAGTAGTGTTGGCATTGATGTCAAAAGAAGTGACTTGATAGCATAAGAAGGAGCAATGCTTTATAAGAAAACTCATATCAACATTGTTTAAACTCAGATCAACAATGCACTTGAAAATTGTTTTAAACTTAGGCCAACAGTGTTTCATGAGCAAGGTTTATGATGTTGTTTGGTTCACAAGAAAAGTGAATACATGGGAACTAAATAACTTTATATTTCCATTGAATATGAATGTTATTATCATCTTTCAAAATGTTATATGTCGAGTCTACAATTCCAATAAGGCACTATATCCAAGTCATATAGTGCAATCATTATTATTGGCTTGTATTATTCCAAATTTTCAAATATTAAAAGGTTTATTTGTCTTGAATTGATCTTCAAATTCGAAAATGAAGGGATATACCACAAAGGGCCTTGGAATACAAAGAGACAACCCTTCACTTAAAATTCTTGCATTGGAATACAAACATTTGACAAACTATGTATATAAAAAGATGTGTTTTGAATGATAGTGTTGCTAGTGAATTTGAATTTTTATGAGAACTATTTTATGAACTATCTGGCAAAGAGAGAAAGAGGAAGTGGAGTAGATGTGAAGCATAATTGAGGAGGAAAAGTAGTAGATAAGCAATTAAAAAGAGAGCAAAGCCAGAGGAAAGAAGAATTAAGAACTAAAGATCAAGTAATCCAACGTATTAAAATTGTTATGTATTAGTGGATTGTTGTCTCCTTTCAGGTAGTATCATGTAAAAGAGCAAGGTGGAGCCTATAGAAGAGGGAGTAGGAGCTTCCTAGCAAGTTGTAGCTTGCAAAAGAAAATCGAGGTAAAAGCATCATGTAGGTAGAAACTTGCAAAAAATAGATGTAAAAAAAGAGTGAGTGCTTTCCTTTACATCAAAACAACTAAAATCTATAATTTTTCCTTTTATGAATTTCCACTTATATATAATATCTCAATGTGTTACATACACTGCGTATATATTTTTTTTTTTTAATTCATGGTTAATTTTTTAATACATATATAAATTTGACAATGCATTACAAAAATAATTAAAATGTTGAACCATATAAATCCATTAATTAAAATTGGTCATTTAAAAAACACAATTACTGAACCTCTCTCAGTAATTGTTTGTTTTCAACGATCATATTTGTATATTTTGAATTCATAGAATGGGCCTTTTAAAACTTAAAGATTTGTGAAAGTTCTTGTAATTGATTTTACTTTATGAATATTGACATTATCGATTTAAAAGCACCAATCAAATTTATGTTTTTAATTCATAAAATAAATTCTTTAAAATCATGACGGATATGTGAATGTTTTTGTAATGTTTTTTGGTTTCAATTCTAAATTTGAAACTCATTATAACACTGATGCAACAATAAGCTTAATGACCTATATAGTGATTCTAACTTCACTCAATATTCTTATTGCTCTAAGGATTTAGATGTTTTTATAGGTCTATGATAATGTTTTGATTTTTAGGTTTTAGATTTTTATGTGTATATTGTATTATTATTTTATTGTTGTATATTGTTGTAGTACTGACAAATACTTTAATTGTAACTAAGCAGATATGTTTATTTTGAAATAAAGTTTTATATTTTTAATTTAATTATTAATAATTATTAGGTGGATTGTACGGACTTAACTTCCATAGAATATTTTTAGCAATGATCGTAAATCAAAGGTTGAGATTTATCTCAAAAGCAGCTATGTCTCTTTTTCCCTTTTAATTAAATTGATGAATTAAGAACAATTTCATATGAACATGTGTCTAATAAACAAGAGTTAGGGTTTTTTTAAGGCATGTGGTATTAATAAAACATGGTATTATTCAAGATCTCGGCTTGGTATCATTCAATATCTTTATCTTTCCCATTGGCAAGCTTATTAATCCTAGAATCGATGTCTTCCAAGGAAAACAAGTCTTCCTTAATATGTGTGTTTAATATGGTTCCCATGGTGTTTGGAGAGTCATACAACTTCTTAAGATAATTGTTCCAATTTTCTAGGGGGATATAATGATTATCTTTAGTTTTACGAACAAGCACATTCCACCAAAACTTTATGGGTGCAACTTTAGAAAGGTGGAGAAGATGCTCTTGTCTTATTAATATATGACCTCTTCTTCCTCTTGATGAGAGATTTGTATATACTTATATTTCGAAGCTTAATGATTTCATTAGGAGCGTCTCTGATCACTTTCCTGGAAATTTTACAGTCTTTTTCATACCAAGGATTGGAAGTTCTATTATTCTTCTTATACAAAGTCTCATTAGAGAACTTGCTAATGGTAGTGGAAAGGGTAGTAGTAAAATGGTAATAAATTTGATCAATGTTGTTATTATAAGTCAGGGAGCCTAAATCCCTTTCTAAATCCCTTAAGAAAAGGTCAACATTATTTCTATCAAAGAAAATGTGTCTTTTTCTTTCACTGGTCTCCTGCATGTGGGTGGTATGCATAACAAGATTGAGGGATAAATACAAAGGTATGTGGTCAGAGTCAGGATCATACCTGTTAAGTAGCTCAAAGTTTGTAATACAGTTGAGGACATGGGTGTCAGAAATTGCATAATCCATGACATTGCTACCCAACCCATGGAAACAGGTCATTTGACCAGAAAGAGGCTACTTGTTAATACCATTATAAGTGATTAGGTCCTGGGAACTACAAAGTTTGAGGAGTTCGGTGCCGAATAAGTTCTCAATTATCAAGCCACAAGGGGTTGGGGTTAGAGTTGTTACTTAACATAATAGCTTGGTTAGTAGCAGTTCTAGCATTAAAGTCCCCAAGCAAAAGGATATTACCTTCATTCCTTAGGTTGTAGATGTCTTTTTCTAGGGTATTGAAAGGACAATTCTTATCCAAGTCGTTTTTATTATAGGATGTAGAGTTGATAGGAGAGAAATAATAGATTGCAAGGAAGATCCTATTGGGGGTAGAATCAGAGATCTTGATTCAAATGTATTGTTTGAAGGAGTCAATTTTATGAAGTCGGGTGTGAGAGGAAATAATGTTCCTTATATAACATGCTATAACACCAAAACCCCTCCGAGATGATTTCTTATTCTAAGTTGACGAAAGAGTGAATCCGTCAAGGTGAGGGACCCTATATTCGACATGTTACCAAGTTTCAACTTAAAGAATAAGATTGATATCACTCGAGATCCAAATTAACATAAGACCTTGACACCATGGGAAATCACGACAATTCTAGATCTCATATATAACAAACACATAACTCGGAAGTGTATATATGTTATTATAAACAATATTAGTTAATCATATTTCTTAATTTTTTATCATGGAATTCAACACTATAATATTTTATTAGTTGTTTTATTTTATTTTTGTGAAATCTTTTTAGTTTAATTAATCTATATTTAAGCTTAGCCACAAGTATTGACTACTATATAACCCTTGTTATAATACAATTTAAGATATTCAATATACTATTAAACAACTATATATATATATATATATATATATATATATATATATATATATATAATTTAATAATTTATATTAACTTAATATTATTAAAGAAAAATTGATATAATAATAAAAGATAATAAAAATATACATATATTATAATTAATCTTTTATGTTAAATTTAATAATAAACAAGAACTACATAGTAGCTAGTACATGCAGCTTCGCTTAAATATAACTTAATTAAACTAAAAAACAATAAAGACAAAGATTTCATCACAAAAATAAACAACTAATAAAATAGTTGAATCCCATCACCAAAAATTAAGAAACTTGATTAACAAATATTGTTTAGATTATATATATGTGTGTGTGTGTGTTATATCTATATATATATATCTATATATATATATATATATCTATATATATATATATATATATATATATATATATATATATATATATATATATATATATATATATATATATATATATATATATATATTATAATTGAATTTATTAAAATATGTTTTTAATATAATAAGAAGTTATCTTAAACTATGATTCATGAAAAATGAAATAATAGAAAAAGGAAAAAAAAATCAAAATAAAAAAGTTAAAAAAAAGGAAATAAAACTAAAAACTAAAAACTAGTAACTAATAGAAATGGAAGTTAATAAACAACCCATATTAAGACCTCAACCAATCACCTTACAAATAAATAAATTTAAATAATAATAATAAATATTAAAAATTGAATTCTCAATGTTAAACTATGGGTAAGCGGCATAAATTTTTGGTCAAATACAAACTAATATGTAGTCAAACACAAAACTGAATAGCTCGATCGAGAGTTTGTCAAACCCTTAATTGATCTATTTCAAATTTTACCCTAAACACTCGATCGAGCTGTTAAGGGCCTAAAAAATAGATGTTTAGCTCTGATTTTGCAAATTTCTCTACAACACCATTTTGTACCCTAGCGGACTTCAGGCATAATTTGTCCTTAAGTGGTGGAGTTGACCATGTTGGATTCGTGGAGGAATCCTCTATCCAATGACATATGAGTTTGACATGTTCGAATTCATATGATATTTTTCATCTAATTTCTTTTGAACATAGTGCTTGAAATTTTTTTGCACAGTTTCAAAGGGGCCAAATAAAAAATCAATAACATAAAATATACATAATGAAAATATTTGAATACGTAAAAATATCTTTGTTTACGAGTCCTCTTCAAAAGGGTACTCTTAATTTTTCAATTTATTTAAACACTTGAGAAAAATATTACGTGAACACATGTGTGCAAACTACAATTGAAATATTACTTTTCCAACTTCGAAAAATAATAAAAAATATAGTTTTGCATAAAACAATAATTTTTTAATATGAAAAACTTAGTTCTCTCAGTGTAGATCATGCTCATGTATATATATTTTAAAAATTACACATTTTAGACTAAGTTATTCTACGTGAACACACACACACACACCTCTTAAGATGTGTGAAAAACTGCAAGGACAAGCATTTCATTTAAAGGAAAATTAACAAATTATACAACACTAAACTTTTTTGCAAAAATATCATTAGGACTACAACATAATTCTCAACAAATTGTGTTTTTACTCCGAATCAATTCACAATACTTACATGAATTTTGAGGGATTCAAATCAATAAAAGAGTAAAATTTTGAAATTTCATCCCCACATTTGGCCCAAAAGTGTAACTCGTCTTCATGAATTCACCCTCTATTTATTCTATAGTGATAACATGCTACTTCTATTTTGATATGATTGTTGAAATACAATAACGATACGATTCCATAACTCAGAAGGAAACTCACAATTGTTTAGCAAGTGATCAACAGTCTCAGGGTTGGCACAACAAAGGTGGCCCATGAAAGCCCTTTTTTTTTTAAGCTTAACCTAGGTTAATATTTTTCAAAGCATAAGAAACCAAAGGAATAAACATACCTTAGGTCATAGCTTGAGATTCCATAGCTTCTTCCATTTGTTTTGGGCATTCTATACTTTCATGATCGAAAGAATTTTATAGGCTTCCTTGAGATTAAAGTATCTTAAAGTACCATGACTCCATCTTAAAATATTTAGCCCTTGTTGGGTTTTTATTTCCCTCTTTTCCAATTCTCTAATTATTTCAATCTGGTTGTCTTGTTTTATGTATATTGGTTAAAGAGAGCAATGTTTCCATGTTCCATTGTTTCTATTCCTAGTAGTGAGTCCAGTATTAGGCTACAATGACTTTGTCTTAAGAGATTAATTAGCTTTTTACATTTTTCATTTTCCCTCCTTTCCCTAGCTTGGGTCATTGGTGCCACCATCTTCCTAAAAAAGAGTTATTTTTCCATGTCTAACTTCCCAAAGGCTATGAATTTGGATAAGATACTTGTTTCTCCAAGCTAATTCCAAAGATGTGAATCTTTGATATTTATTTCCATGTGTATAAGTTGTGTTTCCTCTGTATTTGGTGCATATTTTTCTTTTTAAACTTAAATCCACAAATATTTTGACTTTTGTAGCCATCTCCACCAAGTTTTTTCTCCGAGGAATTTTAGGGTTTTTTAAACCCAATCTACCAAGAAATTTGGGTTCGAAAATATTGTCGCAAGCCACTAAAGTAAGTAAGTAGAGACGAAGATATTGCAAGACATATTCCGAAAGAATGAGTCCACTTGGAAGGTTGAACAATCTAAATGTCTAGTAAGAAAGTGTTTTTTGAAATTTGAACAAATATTCCCAAACCCTTTGTCAAAGAGGGCTTTACACCAAAGGGGCACTAAGATATTTGGACATAAGGAAAAAATTTAAGTTAATGTTTCTAATGTATGATATACAATCCATATGTAAGAGAAAAAGATAAAAATAAGAAAATATGTTAGAAAATATGCATAAAATAAGTTATAAAATAAAAATCTCTTTATCTAATTAATATAAACATTAAAATAAAAATAAACAAGAAATTCTATAATGATGATGATGATGGTGGTGGTGGTGGTGGTGGTGGTGGTAGAAAAAAAAATGAAAATATGCTTAAAAGTTATAGAAAAAATAAGGGCTACATAGTAGCTAGTACTTGGAGCTTAGCTTAAAGATAGTTTAATTAAACTAAAAACCAATAAAGACAAAGATTTCATACAAAAATAAAACAACTAATAAAATACTATATTGTTGAATGTCATCACTGAAAATTAAGAAACATGATTAACTAATATTGTTTATATTCAATTTAATATATAAGTTTATTATTATTATATATATATATATATATATATATATATATATATATATATATATATATATATATATATATATAGATATAGATATATATATATATATTTCAGAAGATTATTATATATATGTGTGTGTGTGTGTTTTATTTTTATTAATATATATAATTATTTTATAATTAAATTTATTAAAATATGTTTTTAATATAATAATAAGTTATCTTAAACTATATTTCATGAAAATTGAAAGAAAAGGCAAAAAAATCAAAATAAAAAAGTTAAATAAAAAGGAAATAAAACAAAAAACAAAAAATTAGTTACTAATATAAATGGAAGTTATTAAACAAACCATAATAAGACCTCAACCAATCACCTTACAAATAAATAAATTTAAAAACTAATAAAAATTGATTTCTCAATGTTAAACTATGGATAAGTGGTAGAAATTTTTGGTCATTAACAAACTAATATGCAGTCAAACGCAAAATGAATGCATAATACCATCTCTGTGATAGGTATCATAATAGTAGCGCAATCACATAAATTATGGTTGGTAAATGTTGATAGGAATCAATTCATAATAAGTATAAATGATACATTTCACTTTATTAAAATTAAAAAAACCATAAAACTCACTAAATTATTATTAATAAATAATAAAAAAATTTAATATATAAGTTAAACATATACACATTTAAAAAATCATGGAACAAGATATCAACCATAGAGATTTATCCCCACTTTACCATGGAGATTCTTAATTTGTAAATTGACTTTGTTACAATACCATGTCTTATCAATACCAAATGCCCAAAAAACCATAACTCACTTCATATTACACTTATTCATATAATATTTCTTTTAATTAATCAATTTAATAAAAAATTAAAAAGGGCATAACTACTTTGGAGATAAATCTCAACCTTTGACTTGTATAAATACTATGAATATTCTAGAATATTTTGTGGAGGTTAAATATCTATTATCCACTTAATAATTATTGATAATTAAATTAAAATTGTGGAAACTCTATTCCAAAATAAGCGTGCCTATTGATGTAATAATAAAATAATAGTGAAACCATGCTCTATTAATATTTTAACATGTTAGAACTTGGAAATGTATTTGTGACAAATCCTTGATCATTATTAACACAGGTGATTACTCCACCCCCTTTTTCATAGTCACTCACCATTATTCCTTGTCACATTATCATTCTATCTGCCAGTTTCACCAATCAATACTCAAAATGAATCAACCTGCTCTACATGCACAATTATTCAATGAAGTGCCTCCTTCAATTAACAAACTTGAAACAATTCCTTTAACTAGGAATCTACTTCACTCAATTCCCATTCTAACTCTTAATTTTTCTAGCGTTTTTATGTATTTTCAATTTTTTTGATGTGGGTCTACTTAGAAGTATGCAAAGTGGGTACTCGTTGGATGTGGAATTTAATTTTGCATCCAACGGGTGTCTGCATTTGACATTTGAGTAAACCTATAAGGAGATAAGCTGGAAATACAATAAAAATGGAAGTTTTACTTATATATATATATATATATATATATATATATATATATATATATATATATATATATAGATATATATATATACATACATACATACATACATACATACATACATATATCTATCTATTATTTTATTGTTTTCCTTACAAAACCTATTTTATACCTCAAAATTCCCCTAATAATTTTATCCCCACTTTACCATGGAGATTCTTAATTTGTAAATAGGTTGTGTTACAATACCTTAGGCCAAAAACATGGCTTATGAATACCACATGCCCAAAAAAACAATAACTCACTTCATATAATACTTTTTCATATAACATTTCTTTTAATTAAAAGAGAAAAAAGGGCATAATTGCTTTGGAGATAAATCTCAACCTTTTATTTGTGTAGCTACTATGGATGTTCTAGAATATTCAATGGAGGTTAAATATTTAACCACTTAGTAATTATGGATAATTAAACTAAAAGTGTGGAAACCCTGTTCTAAAATAAACACACCTATTGTTGTAATAATAAAATAATAAAAATCCATGCTCTATTAATCTTTTAACATGTTAGAACTTGGAATTATATTTATGAAAAAGCCTTGAGAATTATTAACATAAGTGACTACTCCACCACCACATTCACCATCCCTCACCATTTTTCCTTATCACATCGCACTTACTATCATTCTCTCAGTTAGTTCCACCAATAAACACTCATCATGAATCGACATGGTGTACATGCACGATTATTTGTGGGCTTTCAGGACTTAGTCATTGCCCTTCCACATCCTCAAAGTTTCTTACTCCTATCATAGTTCTCTCCTCCTTCTAGTCTTTAGCCATGCTCGAGAAAAGGGATAGAGTTAATCAAGTAGTAGCATATTCCCAAGGAAGAGGTTGCTCCATATCCTAGACTTGAGTTAAAATCTCAACCACGTGATATAATGACCTGACCCCCCAACTAGTTGAAGAGGAGATCAAACAAGTGGAAAAGGAGTTTCCTGATGAAAGAGGAAATATTGCATACATAGAAGTTCTTATTGAAGTGGCAGACTGTGTTCCTGATGCAGGTCACACCAAAGGCTGATACAATCAATATATATACACCATGAACATGGACTAAACTCTCAAGCTTCTCTTGAGGAGGGTCCTTACAGACAGGAATGAAATCAAGGAAGATATTATCTTGACTTTGAATTAAATGCAACAACATCTTATTGCCATGGACTGCAAACTTGTGAGAATAAAAATGCAAATGAGCACTCCTCTTGATCCTGACTTCTCCCAAGTAGCAATAAGGAGCACATCCGTGTCAAAGCAACTAATTCAAAAAAAGGGGCACGCTTGTCTATCTACTCCTTTGATCTTAGTTTTTATTATGTGTTATTGCAACAATTTTCAAGATGAGAAAGGCCCATATGGCCAAACAGTTAGAATTTATGCTTTGTCTTTCAAAACTATAAATGCTCTTTTATCTTTTGACATTTTGAATCAAGTGAACTTTTGTGTTTGGTCTGGTTTCCCCAATTGTAAGTCAACACAAACAATTGAAAATTTTAGGGCGAAAATTCCCCCTTGGGTGAAATTAGGGGGTTTCAAATTTTGATTGCGTGAATTTTGTGTATCATAGTGTATTATTATAAATCCCCCCAAATTTATATTATAAAAAAATAAGGTATGGAGGTTAGCCTAAACCTATTTTGAGGGAGAGGGAAAAGTAAATAAATTTCACCCCTGAAATTCAGATCTACACCCTTCCATTCACCCCAATTTGTAGGAATGGGGATTTATGGTAGCTATATTTCCCTCCCAATTTGGTGTAAAATGAGTTTCTTGCTTTCATTCAACCCAATTTCATAATATTGGGATTAGTTTGAAGAAATTGCCCACATTTTTTGGAACAAATGGTCACAAAAAGAATGAGTTGTCTCTATTTAAAGATTCAAGAGTCTTCTTGTTGTCTCTATCTAAGGATTCAATAACCTTCTTTCCATTTTTGGATGATCCAGGTGGCTCCAGACACACTCAGAATTCAGCAGTGGCTCAAAATAGCTCAAAAATCAAAGTCTTCATATTGATGTGAAACTAGGACCAGATCATAGCTCTTACCGTCCTGATTCCAACGGTGTGAAAAACACTTAAATCCAAGTTCGTATGCTCAAGATTTTTGCGGTCAAATTTTGGGTAAAACTTAGCCAAGTGGCAACCATTAACAAGGCAACAATTTGGTAGAGTCTCAACGCAGGAAATCCGGTGGTCGAAAAGGGAGAATTTTTTGTCTACTTAATTTTCCCATTAACCCTTAAAAGACGATAACAAAATTTTAACTACTTCATTATAATAAAAACAAAAATATATATATAAATAGGGGGGCAAGCCATGACCCTCGCCACCCCTCTCCAACCCACGTTTCAACAAATAATTTAAATATGAATTGAGTCGCTAAGCAATCAAACCATGCCGAACCAAACCATACATAAATGTTGGAATTGTTAACAAATATATATTGTATGTTAAATGGGGTGGACGGGCCACCCTCGGCGGACTCGCCCAACCCCTGACTGCATTACATATAAATGGGCCACAACCCAACCTCCACAAGTGGTGCCACTATATATATGTTAAATGACAAACATCGGGGTCAGTGGGGATCAAATCTACCCAAATGTTTGGGCGGCTCACCAAATGGACGGTGCCACTTAAATGACAACCCCTGATCGCATTACATATAAATGGGCCACAACCCAACCTCCACAAGTGGTGCCACTATATATATGTTGAATGACAGACATCGGGGCCAGTGGGCATCAAACCCCCCCCCAAATGTTTGGGCGGCCCACCAAATGGACAGTGCCACTTAAACGACGCCTCCCAACTGCTCCACGTTTAAAAAAAAAATTGTCGTCAAATGTTAAACAATCATAACACTCCAAACCGTTACCACTTTAACCATTTCATGCCAAAGATTTTCCAACGCATAAAATGAATTATGCCAAAAAAAATTCCATTGGGGGCAGTCGACCCCTAATCCTCCTCCTGCCCAACGACTTTCTAGTCGTAGGCCAACCAACAACCCAAGTGGGCCTTGCCTTATGAAGTACACCCATCGCTTCTACTTAACCCTTCATTTGCCCATTCCAACCATTGAAGGATTGAAAATGCACAGAGACAGAACCAGTTTAGGAACCTAGAGCCAAAACCATGTGGCATGAATTTCGAGACAGAGGAATATTCTCATAGAATATTTTTATGCTTTTGGGGAATATTTGAGATTCCCTCGAGGGTGATTTTTCACAGTGACAGAAACATGTCAACTTTATAATCAAAAGAATCATAATTTCACAGGGAATACAATGATGTGGTCTATTTCCTCATCTGAGAAGTAGACATTTAGGCATCTAACAGCAAGGAATCTTTTCAGAATCTTGTGGAATCTAAAAGATTCCCTTGGAGGCTGATTTTTGACAGAGACGGAAGGATGCCAGCTTTATAGTCATTTTTCACAAAATTTCACAGGGAACGCAGTGGTGTGCTCAGAACCTTCATCCAAGCAGCGGATTTTTTGGCCATCTTCAGGAAGGAATCTTTGAGAATCTAGAGGGTCCAGAATTTGACAGTGTCAGAAAACGGAAAAGTTTATAGTCGTTTGACATGATTTTGTGCCAAGAATTCAATGGCACAATCCATTTCATCATCCGAGCTTTGCATTTTTCGACCATCCTCGAAAGTGGAGGTAAATGAAATAGTGATGCCATGTCTTTCTTCTGATTTGTTGAGATGATGTTTTGTTGTTGAGATCCTTGATTGCCATTATGTTGAGGGATAATTGTATGCCACATCATGTGAGATTATGTTAGCTTGTCATGCTGAAGGAGGACCCATTTGAGTGAGAGTTCTTATAGGGGGAATGTCTCATGGAGAGAAATTCCACTATGGTTGAGGGAATGCATCCTTGTAATAATAAAGAATGTGTCATGTACTCATCATCATCTTGCAGCATTCAATGAAGTGGCTTTCCCACTCTTGACACCCAGGCCAGAAGACATAACCCACACTAGGTGAACTCTGTTATCAATGAGTTTGTGTTCTTGATTTGATGTTTGTCATGATGTTTCATATTCTTTACAATATGTACATGTGACTTTTCATACTCTTTTATATGCAATTCTGATAACATCACAGAAGTAAAAGATCTTGGCTAATTCCAATAGATAAAGAGATCTGGATCAATTTTGGTATCAGAGTAGTCTTCTTGTTTATGTGAATTGCAAGTGTGAACAAAAACCATAGAGAAATGTGCATCAAAGAATGAAATGGGAGAACAACAAAGATCTCTACAAGGACCTCCTTAGGATGGAACACATGGTGGACATGATGTATGCATATTATGAGAAGATGGCAAGAGAGGAACAAGAGAAAGAAAGATCAGAGGACGATACTCCATCTCCATCTTCCAGTGACCATTCATTTTCTTCGTCATCTTCTCATCATTCGGATGATGAGATCAATCAAAGCCTTCAAGCAAAGAATGTTGAATTGAGGAGATTTCTATGAGAAGAGAAAGAGGAGAAGTAGAGATTGCAGCTTCAACTACGAGTCAGGAAAGAGGTCTTGGAAGAGTTGAAGCGCAATGAAGGCTTATTGAAGCCATCATCACCTATTTCAGAATTGACAACTGAGTTAAAAAATGTTGATCATTCTTTAGTTTCATTTTCACATGAAATTATTTATGTTGGAAACATGGAGGTACCCATTTCAAGAACTTGCATGAGACTCCTTACCAAGATGGATTATAATGGAGGAGGACTTGGTGTTAATGGCCAAGGAATGACTCAGCCATTGGAGGTTGTACAAAGACCTCAATTTGCAGGTTTGGGATAGACTAAAGGAGAGTGCTTCAAGGTATTAGAAGCTTCCAAGGCATTTTGGAAGCCATCATAGAAAGAGAATGATTGGAACAAATCACAATCGTCCCATGAAAGTGCACATTGTAGAGGAAGAGGTAAGGAAAACTCTCATCGCCAGGGTTGCACCAAAGACAATCAAGAGAGGTATAAGTAGTCTCAATATTATAAAGGTAATTTTGATTACAAGCATGTTAATGATGAACATAAATCATGTAATCGAAAAGTATGTGGCTTTTTTGGTTTACATAACCATGTGGTTGCTAAGTGCTAGAAGAGAATGGTAGAAATAAAGAGGTCGAGACATGAAAGGCCTTCTCCACATTAGGGAAAGAAGAAGGTTAATCAAGTTTTGAGGAAGAAGAATTTTTGCAGTCATTACAAGAGAGGTGGACATCAAAGAGCCACATGTTGGAGGCTCCATCCATAGCAACGTCTCAAGGATAAAGCGCCCATGCAGGAACCAGTTGGAAAAGTTGCTCAACAAGCAAATCAACCATAGGGAGATGGTGACCAATTCACTTTGATGAGTGTGAGATGGTTTTAATAGATATAGTAGCTTGTCATGGCCGCATTTTGTAAATCATATGTTTTGATTTAAATTGTAAAAGTGATGATGTGTTTTCCATCGCTTATTAAAGAAACAATGATGTTTTGGCCTTTTATTGATAGTTGGGGATAAGAGTGTGTGTTATAAACCCTTGGAAAGTATGGGAATGCTTGGGTCATGATTGGTCATGTAATTGAGCATATAGTTTTCAAAGATTGTACTATAGGTTTACAGAGGATGTAGGTGTCGGATCATCACTTATGGTTCCGAAGAACAAGGGTGAAGGAGAAGGAAGTGTGGCCTATTAGGACACTTGTGGTGCAGATAATGTAACACAAAAGTTGCATATTATGTTCATGATTTTGGAGGACCAAAAGCTCATCAGTGGGCAGGAATGATCTAGGTGGCTCCAGACATACTTGAATTTAGTAGTGGCTTAGAATAGCTCAAGAATAAAAGTCTTTGAATGGAAGTGAAACCAGGACTAGATCATAGTGCTTGTCATCCTGATTCTAATAGCATGAATGCCACTCAAATCCAAGTTCATATGCTCAAGATATTCATGGTTAAAGTTCATGTCAAACTTGGCTAAGTGGAAGTCACTAATGAGGCAATAATTTGGCAGAGTCGTGGTGCACGGAATCCGACGATCAGAAAGGGAGAATTTGTTGCCTATTTAATTTGCACAGTAACCCTTAAAAACCGACAGCGAAATGTTAACTACTTAATTATAATAAAAACATATATATATATATATATATATATATATATATATATATATATATATATATATATATATATATATATATATATATATATTTATTTATGAGGGTGGGCCACCATCCACGCCACCCCTCTCTAGCCCACATTTGAACAAAAAATTTAAATATGAATTGGGTCGGCAGGTGGTCAAACTCGTCAACCCCAAAATATACACATATGTTGGCACTGTTAACAAATATATATCATATGTTAAATGGGGTGGGCGAGCCACCCCCAACGGACCCGCCCAACCTCTGACCGCAATACATATAAACATGTCACAACCCAACCCCCACAAATGGTGCCACTATATATATGTTAAATGACAACCACCGAGGCCGATGGGGAACGAACCCGCTCGGTTGTTTGGCCAGCCAGCCAAACTAGAAGCCCCAATTAAATGTTGCCTCACAACTACTCCATGTTAAAAAAAACAAAACAAAACAACTTGTCGTCGAATGTTAAACAGTCATAATACTCCAAATCATTACCATTTTAACCATTTCATGCCAACGACTTGCCAACACATAAAACAAATTGCTCCAACAAAATTTCCATTGGGGGAGTCAACCCGTAGTCCTCCACTCACCCAACGGCTTGCTAGTCATGGGCCAGCCAACAGCCCAAGTGAGCCTTGCCTTATGAAGTCTGCCCATCGCTTCTACTTAAACCTTCATTTGCCCATTCAAACGATCAGAGGATCGAAAACGAGTGGAAATGGAACCAGCCTGGGAATCGAGAGCTAGAACCATGTGGCACAAATTATGAGACAGAGGAATATTCCATGAATATTCTGAGAGAATATTTTTTATGCTTGTGGGGAATCTTTGAGATTCCCTAGAAGGTGATTTTTCACAGTGATGGAAACATGTCAAATTTATACTTAGAAGAAAATTTCGCACGGAATGGGATGGTGTGGTCTGTTTCCTCATCTGAGCAACAAAAATTCAGGGATCCAGTAGCAAGGAATCTTTACAAAATCTTTTGGAATCTAAAAGATTCCCTTGGAGGTTGAGTTTTGATAGAGGCAGAATGATGCCAACTTTATAGTCATTTTTGACAAAATTTCACAGGAAGCGCAGTGGTGTGCTCAGAATCTTCATCCGAGCAGCAAATTTTTTGGCCATCTTCAGGAAGGAATCTTAGGGGGAATCTTCGAGATTCCTGAGGGTCCAGAATTTGATAGTGTCAGAAAGGAGAAACATTTATAGTCATTTGACACGATTTCATGCCACGAATTCAATGATGCAATCCATTTCATCAGCCGAGCTTTGTAGTTTCTAGCCATGCCTGAAAGTGGAGGTAAATGAAGGAGTTATGCCATGTATTTCTTCTGAATGGATGAGATAATGTTTTTGTTGTTGAGATCCCTAATTACCATTATGTTGAGGGATACGTGTATACCACATCATGTGAGCTTTTGTTATCTTTTCATGTTGAAGGAGGACCCATTTGAATGAGATTTCCTATAGGGGAACATCTCATGGAGAGACATGCCACTCTAGTTGAGGGAATGTATCCTTGTAATGACAAAGAATGTACCATGTACTGATAATCATCTTGTAGCATTCAATGAAGCAACCTCCCCATTCTTGACACCCGGGCCCGGAGACGTTACCCACACTGGGTGAACTCCGTTATCAATGAATTTGTGTTCTTGATTTGATGGTTGTCATTATGTTTCATCTTGTTTACAGATGCACATGTGTCTTTCCATACTCTTTTATATGAAATTCTTCTAACACAATTGAAGTAAAATATCTTGGTTAATTCTGGTAGCTGAAGAGATCTGGATCATTGGAGTCTACATCTACTTAGTCATAATCATATGTAATGCAGGAGGCTTGTTTGCAAAGTTGTGGAATTTGAATTTCAAATTCATGACTCAACACATTGTGGTACAAGTAACTTCTCTTAATATATTGTTGTTGGGTGCAACCCAACTTGGTCCAAGTTTTGGTCAAAGACTCTACATTTTGGGGAGCGGAGTGTGCAAATATGGAAAAGTTCTATTCATCGCACAGTGTCTAGGGGCTTTGGGGTGGGTCAAAGTCCCTTATTTTATAACGGTTATTGGGTATTAATCCATTGTTTTGTCAAATCCATGGTATGTGGACCATGGTCTTATAGTAAGGAAAGCTATATAAAGAATATGTAATACTTTGTCGAAGATAGAAAAAAAGAAAATATATAATTCAAAAATTGATCATATTTTCTGTCTTGGGTCAGTAATTTTGGGAAGGCTCTACAGCAGAGTGCGCAGAGGCCTTGGAAGAGTATGCAGTTGAGTGCACAAACCACCTACAGCTGGGTGCGCAGGTAAGAGAAGTGTATGTATTTAAGATCCTTATTAATAAAGAAGAACTTTTGGTGAAGTATTGTGCATCTTTCTGTGTTCATTATCTATTGTCATAAATATCGGCATGCATGCTTTTTATTGAATTATGTGGAAGAATACATGTTATGCTGTTTTCGGATATGTTTAGGCAATAAGTGCAAATATGTGAAGTTAACCATCAACACGAATTTATTTATTTATGCAAGGTTGTAGATAGGTATAAAATATAAGTGAATACATGGGTGCCATAGAACAGATATCCCTCTTGCTGTAGAAACCTAGTTCTGCAACCTCCCATAACCGCTTTAGGTGAGACTGCAATATGCTTGCAGGTCGTTGCCGAAAGGGCCAGTGGTTGAGGGTTTTGTTGGTGTGCATTACACTCTGAACCTAGGTGAAGCCCCCTTAAACCAACAATTGTGTATTTGTTCTTCATTCCAATTCCTTGTGAATGCTCTCCCTTTTCCTCTTAATTTTTTTGTTACATTTTTTGCAACTGTAATAATTTTTTTTCGGAAAACGCCCATGTTTTGGTCCAAGACTCTAAAATTATAGTGTCATTACTATATATATTTCTACCTTCCATTATTATAATTTTTATATCTAATGGTTGGATTATAATAGAATTTCATCTAAAAATTGTGAGGTAACCATGTAGATGGGGTTGTCTTTAAGTTCATTCAAGTAACCTCCCATGTTTTATTGAAGTCTAAACCCTTTTGAAACACATTTTTCTTCTCTATTGTTGGTTGGACTTCATTTGTAGTCTAGGTTAATGGACCATACTTCAACAACAACACTTCTATGATATAACCAACCCATCCAAATATATTTGCATTTTAAACACTCCATCCACAAATAAGAGATGCATAACAAAAAATCCTCGTTTTGACCATATTTTCCTCCTTTGGATTTTGTTTAAGAATATTCCAAAATAGGATTTAAGTAATCTATGAAATTAAATGACTTTAATTACCCTAATATTTATGAGATTGGTCTAGCTTGTATTTCAAATAATTTCCAAATGTTACAAGAGCTAGAACCACATCACTATATTGATGAGTCTTTTGGTTTCATATCCGTTTATTTAATAATATTGACTTATTAAGGTTCATCTTTGGATTTTATAATTTTAGTGATGGTAACCTTACCAAATATGCTCATAACTGCAAATATTTAGTGAATCTTGAACTAAGTAGTTTGGAGGATAGCCATCACGAAATTGCTACAATTGCGCAGTGTTGTTTTATATTTGAAGAATCTACATTAGCAAATCAAGATTTTGATGAGGGATGAACTAGAGCTCTATCATATTGTAAAATTTAAATACCTTTAGGTTGGAATATTGGGGGAGAATGGATTTTAATCCTTACGCACTAAGGCATTTGGGTTTAGGTTGGAGAATTCATGTTGTGAGAGATGATCAAATGAGAGGGTGATACTCGTAAACCTAATGTACTTGTTGTGGCATATCATGAATGTATGTGACATTCATTATTCTCTCTAATATGTGATTATTTTGATCGTATGAACCCATATGTAAAATTTGATACGATAAGTTCATATTTGTGTATCAGAAAACAATCATTTTAGACACTAGTCTAGTTAATGTATCCATGTTTTTGAGCTTGGCCCATTAGAATAACAACAATTGGAAATTAAGTAGGACCTCGATCCCCTTGCTCACTAAAGTTCTGTAACCTTACCACCTTAATTTAAGCTCTCTCCCTTGTTCCCTTTTGCACTTTAACCCTTTGTTGACCTTCCCTCTTCCCCTCTCTGTCATATCCTTTCCCCTTTGAATTTTCTCACTTCATCCCCTTCTCCCCTTTCTTCCATTCTATCCCTGACTTATTATCATACCATCTAAAATAAAATAAAATAATTAACCATAATCCCATTTTAAAAATTAATTATTATATTAATATTAATAATAATAATTATTATTAACTTTATTAATAATTATTATTATGAACTTAGGATGTTTACTTTAATAATTATTAACTTGGAAGTTTAACAATAATAATTATTAACATTATTATTATTATTAATTAGCTTCATTATTCGTATTAATCAAGAAATTAATACTCATAATAATAGTAATTAATTCTAAAAATAATGAATAATTATTATTAACTTTACTATTAATTATTAACAACAAAATTAATAATTAATAATTTATTAAGTTTCACCCTTATATATTTTTTTTAACTGTAACGGATATGGGGTTTTATTAAATCTGATGTAAAAAGAGAGGGGCTTTGCCGTAGCAGCCCTGCTTACATCTTGCTTGTACTTCTAAAACAGCTGCTATAACAAAACAATTATGGAGGAGTTTCTACAAAGCTATCCTCATTGATGTACAACCACCCTCTGTCCAGTGCGCTTCCTTTGTTTGCCATCAAGTCCGCTTCACTGTTTGAAGTTATGAGAATATGATATAATTTGATGGATGCAAAGAATGAGAGGACTCTTTTTAGTCTTTCCAGAGTTCTGTTGAGACCTGCATTTCGGAATAACTCTCCATCGCTCAACTTCTTTATGAGAATCTCCGAGTCTCCAAAAATCTGAATATCCTTGATCCCTTTTTCTCTGGCAATTTGGCAAGCTTTAAGGAGGCTGAGCAGTTCTGCTTGATTGTTGGTCTTCACGCCGAGGCCCCAGTAGAAAAAATCTCTGGAGCGCCCTTCAGGGGAGAAGATGATCCCACCGGCGCCCGAGGGGCCAGGGTTTCCTTTAGAAGCCCCGTCAAAGAATATTGTATGAGTGTTTTGAGCTCTCCACCATTTCTGGAATGTTTCATCTGCATCTCTTTTCTTCCAGGTTGGGAGCTCTAGATTAGGAGCAAAGAGAGTTTTCCTATTTTGCAGTTTAAGCTTTCCAATCCAACGCTTCTCTAACTGCTGTAGAGTTGCATCTTCTTTATAATACTGTTGCTGCACCGTTTCTAGGAGAAGAGATCTAGCCTTAGCTGCTACCTGCAAGGAAGTTAACTGGTGTTCCTTGAAGACCTTCTGATTACGGGCCAACCAGATCTTCCAGCAGATAAACTTGGGCAGAGCATTCCAGATTTTATACCAAATCAATTTTTGCGGGATGTGTCGAGAGTACCGACAGCTCCATTCTGCAAAGAGGTCTAGAACTGTTATGTGTGCCAGAGAGGTTATAAGTAAGTCTTGAAGCGTATGGTCCCAAACTGCCTTTGCGAATTGACAGTCAATGAATAGGTGTTGCGTTGTCTCGGCATTGCTTCTGCAAAGGGCGCACCAGTGAGGGCCAGCGAAGCTTCTTTTTGCAAGATTATCGCCTGTTAGAATCTTATTATGGATCAGAGACCAGACCAAAAAATTGATTTTCGGTAGAGCAGTGGGATCCCAAATGCTTTTCCAAAACGCTGGACTGTGTTTGTTATTTCCCTTTATTTGGTATACTTTATAACCTTCCGCAGCAGAGTAATCGCCAGAATGGCCCCAACCCCATCGATCTTGCATCGTTCTATGGATCGGGGCGGCCTCTTCGACCAGCTCCATAAAGATATTCAGTTGATGCTGTAGATGGGCTGGTGGAGCAGGGATTGCCCAACCTGCCCAGTCGCCTCTCTGGTCCCAGTCAGATATGTCATAGAGACTTGACTTCCCGGCAGAGATTAACCAATCCTTTAAGCCTGCGATTTCTTCATTATCACTTATGGCATCTCGCCCCATTATCCTGTCATGCCAGATGCTGGTTTTCTTGCCGTTCCCCGGTATTCTATAGATATTACGATTGAAGGTTTTGCTGCTCTTGAGACAGAGCTTCCACAGAAGCGTACTGTTGGCTGTGTGGTCCAATCGGAGGTTTCTCAACTCATCTCTGGTTGTGTATTTTGAACAAAGAATGACGCTGACAGGATGACTTGGCGCTTTATACATTTTCCACAGGATCTTGCTGCCTAGAGCGAGATTAACCAGAGAGGGATCTCTGATTTGCAGACCTTCTTCATCGAAGGGCTTCTTGACTGTTTCCCAGTTTACCAGGTGGAGTTTCTTGTCGTTGCCCCTGCCTCCTTGCCAGAGGAAATTCCTAAGAAGAGAGGAGATTTGGTCCATGATATTTCTGGGTGCAAGCAGAAAGGCAGCTTGGTAAATTATTAAAGAAGAGAGCTGTGATTTGATTAAAACGACCTTACCTCCTTTTGTCAACCAATGGCCTCCCCATTTCAAGATTTTGGTTTTGAATTTGCAGATTATGTCGCTCCACAACGATCTTTTGTTCACTCCTGAGATTATGGGAAGACCGAGATATCTGATGCTCTCCCATTGTGAATGCCCTTTGAATCCAAGAGTGTTGGCTATATTGATGAGTTCCTGATGATTTGTATTCCAGCTGTAAACTTCGCTTTTGCTTTCATTTACCAATGCTCCTGAGACTTTGCAGTAGTTCCTAATGACCGTGCCGAAGGCTTTTGCAATTCTGATTGAGGCACCCCCCAGAAGAATCGAGTCATCTGCAAATAAAGCATGGTTTATGGGGCTTATTCTGTTGGAGGTTTTGAGGCCCGGGATGGAGCCTGTCAGTCTTTCATCTTCGAGTTTTCGGCTTAATGCTTCTGCCAATATGATGTAAAGATAGGGAGAGAGCGGGCATCCCTGCCTGATGCCTCTCTTAGCTTTAAAGAAGTTTGCAGGTCTGCCGTTTATGAGAGGAGCTATCCATGGATTGTTCATGCAGGCTTTTAGAAGATTGACAAACTGAATGGAGAAGCCAAAGGAAAGCAAGACTTTGCTGAGAAATGCTCTATTAACTCTGTCAAACGCGTTTGCCATATCTAACTTTATTAACATACCTTTCTCTTTTCTCTGCTGGCTTGAGTGAATGGTCTCCTGAACTTGAATGACGTTGTCCAGGATGTGCCTACCCTTCACAAAACCTCCTTGAGTTTTAGAGATGATTCTAGGGAGCAAGGGCTTCATTCTATTGGCCAACAACTTTGCCAAGATCTTATAGGAAGCATTACATAAAGAAATTGGCCTGAATCTGGCAAAAGTTTCCGGGTTAGAGTCCTTAGGGATCAGGGCTAGGTAGGTTGAGTTGGTGCTGCCACCTACTTTGGCTTTTGACATGAAACCCCTTACCATCCTTTGGAGGTCATTTTTTATTATGTCCCAGCAGACTTTATAGAAGTGAATGGAAAATCCGTCCGGCCCGGGGGCCTTGTCGGAGTCCATGGACCAGATGGTTTTGATTATTTCTTCCTCTGTGATAGGTTTACATAAATCTGCATTGTCCTCTGGTGAAATTAAGGAGGGGATGTGGTTGAGAAATTCTGTTTCCTCCATTTCTTCACCTTGGTCATCCGAGCTGTAGAGATTCTGAAAGTGTTGTTCTGCAGCTTCTTTGACTTGTTGATTGCCCTTGCAGATTTGGCCCGTCGTAGTCTTTATTTCTGTTATGTGATTCCTTGACAATCTAGCCCTGTACTGCCGGTGGAAGAAAGATGTGTTGCGGTCCCCTCCTTTTAGCCACAGGCTCCTAGATTTTAGTCTCCAATATTCTTCCTCGTTTCTGAAAGATTGATAGGCTGCTCTCTGCGCTTTTATTTCCTTCTCCAAGAGGTTTTCATTAATAATTTTGCTTTCCATATCATTTTGCAGGGAATGCAAGGCCTGGACTGTTGCAACTCTTAGAGAGGTGGGATTGGGCGCTGGTTTCTTGATCCATTCTTTCAAAGCTTTTTTGGTGAGCTTCAGTTTTTGCTCCCAAACAAAGCTTGGGGAGCCTGCAATGGGGATGTTCCAGGATGCTTTCACCGTGTCCATAAAGCCTTCTCTTTCAATCCACTGAGGAGAGAATCGAAAAGGGATGGGACCCAAGTCTTCTTCATCTTCTAGACAGAGCTGTATTGGCTTGTGATCCGAGGACAATTTGGGCAGAATTTTTGATGTTATGATTTTCTTGTTCATGAGGAGGGATTGCACTAGAAAACGGTCGAGCCGAGCAGAGATGTGTTCTGTTCCAGATCTATTATTTGACCAGGTGTATAAGCCATGAATTGGGTTGAAGTCTTGTAGGTCCCAAAGCTGAGCAAGTTCCTCCACAACACCCACCATAGGGTCCTTGTAGTCAGTGCCTCCTCTTTTTTCTTTGGCTTTCAAAACAATATTGAGATCTCCAGCGAGAATGATGTTGTTAGGGGCTTCCTGTTCGAGGAAATCTGCCAAAGATTTCCAGCAGTCTCTTTTTTCTGAATAGTTGACTGGAACATAAAGATTGACCAGAGAGATAGTTAACTTACTTGGAATGTGGGTGATTTCTGTATAGATCCAATGCAAGGTCTCATGAGTGCTGATCAGCTGGAATTGTTCTCCATTCCAGAGCGTTGCCAGGCCTCCCGAGGATCCCCGAGCGCTGACAGCTATGCCTGAGTTTTTCTTCCATTTTGAGTTACCGGTTTCTAGCAGGGCTTGTCCTGCTATCTTAGTCTCTTGGAGCATGAGGATATCTGCAGGTTCCGATTTTAAAAGGTCCTTAACTGCTTCGACTTTTGCGGGGCTCCCCAGTCCTCTGCAATTCCAAGAGACTAACTTCATTATTTACCTATGCTTGGGGTGGAACCGCCCTTGGAAGTCCTGGGCCTGTTACTTCTCCCGATTGTCATTTCTATCGTGGATTGGCTCCCTTGGGTTTTGAGCCTTTCTGCTTCTTCTTCTCTTTTTTCTTTACGGGATTTCCTTCCTGGTCTTTTTAATGGCCTCTCAAAGAGTTCTTCTTCTGAAGACTCAGAGCTTACAACTGGCTTTTTCTTCGCGATGTCAACATACGTGGGGCTTGAGGGGTTGCCTTGGTTGACTTCAATGTGAATGTCACCCCCTCCCTCTTTATTTTCTGGTGGGGTTTCCTCAAGGTTCTCATTTGCCTGATCTTTGGTCGGTGGATCTGATTGCGCCTCCTCAGTTCCTTTTTCGTTGTCTCCTGTTTCCTGAGCTGGGGTGTCGTTGTTCCTGTCACTTGCTGGAATGCTTTTTCCTGTGTTTTTCTTTGCTTGGACTGTTCTCTGGACTAGGGTCCATTGTTCTCCATTCTGTTTCTCAGCCTGTTCCTCTGCTTTCTTCTTACAATTCTTGGCGAAGTGGCCGTAGCCATGACAATGTCTGCATTTAAAGGGGAGTTGTTTGTAATCAAGCTCTTGGATGTGAGACCATCCTGCCACCGTGAGCTTGATCGCTTCCGGCAATCCTTCTTCAAGATCCACTTCGACGCAGATGCGCGCACAAGAGTATTGATCTCTTCTTACTGCCTGGTCTATATACTTGCCTAGTGCGTTCTCAATGGTCTGAAACGATTTTTGGTTCCAACAGTGAAGGGGCAGATGGGGAAGTCTTAACCACACCGGCACCGCGGATGGAACATCTTGAGAGGGATCAAAGTCTGGATTCCATTGATTTAGATAGAGTCCCTGCGGCCCCATGAAGTAGGGGCCATTTCTGAAGATTAGGCTTCTGTCTTCCGGGCATTCAAAAACAAAGACGAAGTACCCTTTGCCCACAAAGTAACTCTTCACTCCATTTTTTATGAGAGGTTGCCAGTTTCTTTGGGTCCAATCCTCCACAGATTTGGGAGAGGGCCATAGGCCTGTAAACTGGCCAATAAGGCCTTTTTCAGCCAAGTTCAGAGCAGCTTTGCAGGTATCCTCCTCTGGCAGGGCAACAGAAGGAATCGATTCCAACCTTTTGATGAATTTTTGCTGGGTCGCTGAAGGTTGCCGAGCTGATCCATTCGCTATCAAGTTCCTGAATGCTGAGACTTCGGGGGGCGGATCCGCAGGGGGAGCAGAACCCTCAGGGGCCTCCATCTGACTGCAGAGGGAGGGGCGGGGCTGTGCGCAGGGGCGCAGCAGCCAGGACGGCGCAGCGGTCTCAGAACCCTAGCTTGCTGAGGACGGGCCGTGCGCAGCAGCCAAAAAGTGGTTTTTTTAAGATTAGCCAAAAAATTGATTTCTATAACTTTCACCCTTATATTAACTAGCAAAACTTATAATAATTAATAATAATAATTTAATAAAATTATAAATAAATAATTCTTTTTGGTTTTGCTGGTCGGTTCATTCCCATTTGATTTTCTTCCCACCCATATTTATTCCAAACTTATAATAATTATTAATAATAATTTAATAAAATTATAAATAAATAATTCTTTTTGGTTTTGCTGGTCTGTTCATTCCCATTTGATTTTCTTCTTGCCCATATTTATTCCTTTCCTTATGGCTCTTCTCTATAGGATTTTTTTCCTGATAATGAGTCTCGTTGTAGACTCGAAACGTTGATAAAAAAATAAGCACTGTGAAATTTCAAAAAACTAAAAATTTTCAAAATACCCACCACAGAAATCTACAAACAATCATTATCTATAAGAATTCTTTGTCCTAATAATATTTATTATGTTTTTTAAAAACTTTGAAATATCCAGATAAAATACATAACAAATAATATTAAAAAAACATATAAAAAATATAACTTTGTTTGTGAAGAAAAATAACAAACATCTAACTAAATATTGAATAAAAACTATATAACCATTTAATGTTATACTCAATAATTATTATATCTTTAGCTAATATATGAATACCTTCTATGTGTATCTCAACTCTTAGTGTCTTTTGAAATAGATTACAGAGTATTCATATTTATCTATAAAATAGTTTATTATTCATTACTTCATTTACTTTTGTTTCAATTTGCATAATGATAAGTAAGAATATACAATACTATGAGAACGAGGGTTGCAAGCAATGGTAGTCAGCAATGATAGTTGGTGAGCTCCAGTATTGTAGCAATAATGCTACAACTCCTGGGGCTTCCTGTCTCTTAATTTTATCAACCTGGTAGTTCGTACAAACTTGGAAGCGACGGTGCTGTATGCACAAGTACTAGCCCTTGTCGCAGCTGTCACTTGGTCAGCTGGCACAAGTCCGCTAGGGCTTAAGCCAACTTCTATAGGCTCACAGAAGAAGCTTTATCAATGATGGACGAAAATTAACTTCAAAGAAAGGCTACTCTACTTGACAAACTGAATCAAAAGCAACTTAAAGCATGTAAATCTATGAAACCCTAATTTAACTAGTCTATCCTCTATAATGCAAAGAATGTGGGTGCAACTCTTATGAATGCTGTCATTGCCTCTAACAAGTATGAATGCATGGGTCTAAGCTACTGGCATCATGAGAAATGTGTTTTTGTGTTTTTCCTTTAAGTGTGTGGAATGATTGTGACCTTGGCCTAACTAGGGTTTGATTGTGCAGGTGGGATGGAGATGGAAGGAAAGTGTGGGACAGGTTGGGGAGTCTTGGAGAGGTTCCTAAGGATCCTCAGCACCCATCCACAGAGGTCCCTCACGTTCAGAAGCTCGGCAACGAAGTGAATGGCCTCCTACAGGAAGGCTGCTGGGAATTCTACAGGATACTCTGTTTTCTACAGGATGGCTGTGCACGTCTACAGGATGGTTGGTCGTGGAGATTTTAGGAGTGGATGGAGTGTTGGAGTGGTGTGGGAGGCTAAGGGAGATGGAGATGGACCTAATGATGTCTTAGGAAATGGCAAGTCAGACGAAGGAAGGGTGCATGCAATGAGTTGATGTTTTGGAAGGGTGAAATCAACGAGAGTGAAGGAAATGGAGCGGTACGTGGAATGAGAGAGTTGGAGGGCAAGTGAGTGAGGTAGAGGATGAATAGAACTTGCAGGTGGATGGAGAAAACGACGAAGGAAGTGGCTTGAGAAAGAGCAGCGTAAATGAAACAAATGACCTGTGCATCAAAACAAGAGATTCATTAACCTATTATGCCATGAAACCTACAAATCCGAAATGGAAAACAAGAAATGAAACTAATGCGTGAGAGTGCAGTATGGATCAATGTCGAGAATATATGAATGGATTTTCAATAAAAACGTTCATGTGGCAACTTGCGTGGAGATGAAACGACTGCTGTTCTTTTTGGTGGCTGATCATGGTCTACACCCCAATCCCAACGGTGAGATGGCAGTGAGCCTTTTGCAACCTGTTTTTGATGGAGCTCCAAGAGATTTATTCTACCAACCTATCAAACTCGAATACTGAAAGCAAAGCATCATACCAATCCTATCTATGCTAATGGAAACAACTAAACCAACAAGCTGGAAATCCGAATTGCATAGGAAACTAAACAAACTCAAGTGCTGGAACTAATGGTAAATGCATTACAACACGGAGGAGGACTATGGCTCTCAGGTTGGGCCCTCACCTGAGAGCTATAGCTCCTTGAGAAAACTCAGAACTAACTCAAAAGTGGCCTTCTTTATTCATAATCTGATAACATGCCAAATTGGCTTACAAAAGAGAACGAAACTTGAGCTGTGCTCCAAAATTACAATAGTAATACGAGAGTTTCAACAACCTAACCAAGGCTAAGGCTTCTATACTTATACAAAACGATGCTCCAACAGATATCCATGATTCTAGGAGCTCGGCTGTTCAATCTATAGTTTAACTGCTGATCCTGTAGGATGGTCATAAATGCTGTTTCCTGTAGAGCAGTTTTGAACTGCTGTTCCTGTAGAACAGCTGGCCGTGTATTAAGCTCGGAGGGAGGCTGAAGTGGGCCCGGAGTTCTTGGTGAGGATCACGAGGAATGTCCCCCAAAACCGTGGATAACCTCTCCTTATGTCAGCAATGCCAACTCGTTGTCTCCTTGCCACCTTTTCGTTGTCTTTTGCTCCCTTTTAATGCCAAAACCTGGAATCACAATGCATTAGCTACGTGGATAAAGTGCCTATCCTTTCTCCTACAAACAACATGAATAAACTAAGAAGTGTATGCATAAACAATAAAAATGAATGGTTTGAGCAAGCAAAATAGGCCAAAAATGAGCCCAAATTGTACCAAAATTGGGGCTCATCATCACCCCCTAGCTGAACCATTTGCTCATCCTTGAGCAACCTTGCCCCTGCTCCTTGTCCTTGGCCGAGGACTCGGGACCGGAACAGGCTGTTTCTTTTCTGCTTTTTATGGTCCTGCCTTTTCTGCCCCTGATGGTGATGAGGGTGATGCTTCCTTCCCTTTTTCTATTTCCTTGAGTCGGGCTTCAGAAGGCGACTGGCCTATCTTTCGTGTCCAGGAAGTTATTTTTGGGCTCCCTTTTTCGGGGGTAGCTGATTGTTTAGAGGGGGTTCTTGCAATGGGTGAAGTAGGTACATCCCCTGAAGTGGTATGGCCACTGGGTGAAGGCTGTGGCTTGCTTGGGGACATCCTCTTGCTTCTCGTGGCTTCAGGTGGCAGAGGGGTCTCCCTCTCCCTTTTCTCTTTCGGTTTTGGAGGAGTGCTGAGGACAGCCAGTGCCGCTGCTGCTTCCTTATCGAGGATGTCAGCCTTCTCTTTCTTGTGTTTTGCTTTCTCGGAGCTCCTTGTAGAGGGTCCCTCCTTTTTAAATTTCAGGCTTCCCGTGGAAGACCCTGCTTTGCCCGCTTTCGGGCCTCCTGTAGAAGATTCCTTCTTTGTCTTCGGGCTCTCTAGAGGAGGCTGTTTTTCAATGACCTCCGGGCCTCTTGTAGGAACCCCTCTTTCCAGCCTAGTGATTCTTGTAGGAGCCCCTGTCTCTGTCTTCGGGCTTCCTGTAGAAGCCTGTGGTTGTACTGTCGGGCTTCCTGTAGAAGCCTTTATCTCCATCTTTGGGCCTCCTGTAGAAGCCTGTTTCCCAGCAATTTCCGGGCTTCCTGTAGAAGCCTTGGTCGTTGCTCTTGGGCTTCCTGTAGAAGCCCGCTCCTTACTGATCTTCGGGCTTCCTGTAGAAACCTTTGCCTTTGTTTTTGGGTTTCCTGTAGAAGCCTGAGTTTGCGTTTTCGGGCTTCCTGTAGAAGCCTGTGATTGCGTTCCTGCAGATGCAATTCTCACCACCTTCTCTTGCCTTGTTGCGTGGCTTTTGCGTTTGGCTTTGACTGTAGAAGCTGACGAGGTGCTTGGGCTGGCAGGGGCCACCTCAGCTTTGACTGCCCTGCTCTTCAACCTCTGTTCTCTTGCTGATAGGATGAGGGTGTCCTCTTTGACTTTGTCATCTTCTCCCTCCTCCTTCTTCTTTCGTTCCTTTTTCTGTGCTGGAGCCGGAACTTTTTGGCTTTTTCCTTTCTTACTCCCGGCTGCCGGCTCGTCTTCTTCTCCGTTAGAGGATTCCGCTTCTTCAAGCAACATTTTTATGTTCCCCGTTCTTGATAAGTTCCTAAATGATTCCCAAGCGAGGGGAACTTTATATGAGCGGAGAGCATCCTCCACGAGGAGCTTGACTAGCCCATGGTGGGCTATCTGGTCCGGAATTCCGTCCTTGAGCTTGGTGGAACACTCCATTAAGGATTGTAGTAGAAAGTAAGGAATGCTCAACCTCTGTGCTGCAGGGAGGTCAATCTGGTGTCTTAGTTCGTTAAGCAGCCTGAAGTGATACGCATATACAATGCTATATCGGCCCTCACAGGTGATATATTTCATAATTTGTAGACTGACTTCGTTCCATGGCGGCAACAGGCTTGCCCTTTTGACTCCATTTTTGTCTTCGATGAATGACTCTTCCGGTGGGAAGAACTCCTTCTTTGCTTGCTGGCTCTGCTTCCGCTCTTCTTTGTCCCACGGCAGACCCATGGGCAACTCTGTAATCCGACTGATATGCTCGGGGGTGAGTTTGAGGCTGAGACCTCTGAAGGTTACCGTGGCCAACGTCTGTGATTTAGGCTGCAGAGCCTGCAAAAATTCCTCGGCTACTTCCTCATCGTAGCCCTGTAGTTTATCACAGAAAGGCATCCATTGTGCTCTAGTGAAGAGCTCAACCACTACCGGGTTTCTCCTTAATGCATTTGAATTAGTGGGCTCTCGCCTGATAAACCCGCCAGGCATGATGAACACAGTGTTTGTACCAGAGGTGGTGGATACACAGGAAATTCGGTCTTAAAGATAGAACATGCAATGAATTTTCAGACCACAGTGTGATTATACAGCTATCCTGTAGGAGCGATAGTATAGGCACGGCAAACCAAAATTTTTTATGACCACACTGTGACTAATTGCCTTGCCACCTTTTAAAAAACCAATTTGCGGAAGGAGTTGCAGGGTTACCTCTTTTCTGCCACCTTTTTTTTACGTGAAGACTTCACCTTCCTGTAGAGCCGCGTGCCTGTAGAAACTGCTTCCTGTAGGACGGCGTTCCTGTAGAAACTGTTCCTGTAGGAGCAGTGTGCAGGCTTCGGGAAGAGCTTTTAGCTGGCTGGCGGTCGAGAGGTGCTTTACCAGCGTTCAGGTAGCCAAGAGCTCGGTGTGTCAACATGCAGAGGTAAGCAGAGGATCTACTCGAGTTTTGAAGTGAGGTTGATGGAGATACACGCTTAATCGAGCCGATTAGATTTTGAATCGGCGCAGCTCGTGGCGCGGGGGTGTGCTGTCCCCGCCGGACCGTTGGGTGACGTCACCCCTCATCCGCCTGCACATTTGTTTGTTGCCGCATTCATTCCCATAGATCTGCCGCCGCCCTTTTCGGTTAAACTTCACTTCTCGGTTGACGGAACTGATCTTCACATGCTTGCTGCGTGTGTCTCTCGTCGTGGCTGCCACCTCGTCCTCTGACTATCCCTTTACTAACCGACGTGGCCCATCACTGGCCTTTAGGCCGCTCAACCATTCACCTTTATGCCATGCAAAACAAATCGAAGTAATAATCATGCAGTTTGATGGAGAGAAGGATTAGAACACTTACCTGCGCGCGGCTGCACATGATTTCCAGATTTTTTAGCGATGGATCCACCTGCTGCATGTGGCTGCACATTCCTGTAGGCTCGTGGTTACAGGATGCTGGCGATGGAGTGGATGGATCTGCGTTCATGCGCCCGTGTTTGATCTCAGATGGCGGTGATGTGAACGGTCTTCACTTGAGCAGGTCGAACTGTTACAGGATCCCCGCGAGGGGTCTTGTCACCGTTCTTTCTTCTCGGGTGTATGCTACATGCTGGCGGTTCTGGCTTCTCGATCATGATCCCAGCGCTTCTGATGTATCAACATGGATGTGGTATGGTTCTCGGTGCTTAGTTTCTCTTTGACAGGTGCTTTCTCACGAGAACTGATTACTTTGGTGTGCTGCTGCAGGGATCTGGGTTGCATGGCGACGAGGGTGGTGGAGGACGATAATGGCAATGTTCGGGGGTGCCATCATTGACATGCATGCATTCAATCCACTCCTCAGTCACTAGATCTTCATTTGAAACACATTTCGGCCATCGTAACCTTCTACAGGAAGTTTCCTGTAGAACACAGAGCTTCCTGTAGAAATTTGGCACTTTCCTGTAGAAGATCCACGTCTTCCTGTAGGAAGACTGTCTGTTCCTGTAGAAAAACTGTATCCTCCTGTAGAAGATCCAAAGCATGATAATAACTGCACATACCTTAAAAACATTGCTGTTCTTGGAGGAGGTGCTGATGACATCCTTTGCTAGCATGATGAAGGCCCCTGGCTTGGAGTGGAGAGGCTTCTTCTCCTCCATAGAACATCTGCATGCAAACCTTTTTATTGTGCTGATTGTTTTTTCTCTTTTTTTTTTTTTTTTTTTTTTTTTTTTTAGAAAGACAATAGGAGCGCCTCGATGAGGTTTTCACCCCCACTGCCTGCCTTGGGTGCCTCAGAGAGGTTTTCACCCAAGGATCTTTATTTTCCTTTTTTTTTCTTGAAAGACAATAGGAGCGCCTCAATGAGGTTTTCACCCCTACTGCCTGCCTTGGGCGCCTCAGAGAGGTTTTCACCCAAGGATCTTTATTTTTTTTTTCTTTTCTTTTTTTTTTTTTTTTTTTTTTTTTGTGTTTTAGATCCTTCAGGGTATGCCCAAAGTGGATGCAGAACCCTTCTCTATGACCAAAACAGATTTCTCCATAGTGCTGATAAACTCTTGTCTTGAGAGAGGTCTTCTATAGATCTTCAATCGGTGCCCATTTACAAGCATGGGAATGGATTCCTCATCAATGGTTCGAATGAGGACAGATCCATTGTCATGGCACTGTTCCACCACATATGGTCCTAGCCATCTGGTTCTCAACTTCCCCTTGAAATCTTTGAATCTGGAATCATACAACAAAGCCCAATCTCCCGGCTGAAATTGCTGGTCATGGAGATGTTGGTCATGCCACACCTTCCTCTGAAGTTGAACCACCTCTGAGTGAAGGAGGGCCTGCATGCGGTGTTCATCCAGTCCATTCAGCGGCAATAGCCTTTCTTGCTGTGCATGGCTGAGATCTAGGTCCAGCTGAGCTGCCAACCTCAAAGTGTTATACTCAAATTCAATGGACAACAAAGCTTTCTTCCCATAGACCAGCTCATAAGGTGTGAAACCGGTGGTGGTCTTCCAAGTGGTGTTGTAAGCCCATGTGGCTTCAACTAGGCGATCTGCCCAGTCTTTTCTGCTGCTGTCTACCACTTTGGTCAAGATCCCTTCTAGAGCTCTATTGGTGACTTCCACCTGCCCATTGGCTTGAGGATGATAAGGGGTGGAAGTCCTATGCTTGATCTTGTGATGAGCCAATAGATCTTCAACCAAGTTAGAGGTGAACTGGCTCCCTTGATCGGTCACCAGCTCTCTTGGGTAGCCAAACTTGTAGAAGATGTTCTCTCTTAAGAACTCAACCACCTTTTCTTCAGTTGCTGCTTTGATTGCTTTAGTCTCTGCCCACTTTGTCAAGTAGTCAGTACACACTATGATGTAGGATCTTTGCCTCGAAGAGGGATTGATTGGGCCCACAAAGTCCATGCCCCACTTCTCAAATGGCTCGAGAGTCACTTGAGGTTGGAGAGGCATCTCATCCCTTTGGGTCGGTTTCCCCATTCTTTGGCATTGGTCACACTGGCTAACATATCTTCTGACATCTTGATGAAGTGTGGGCCAATAGTAGCCTGCCTGCAGGATCTTGAAGGCAGTTCTCTTTGTCGCAAAATGTCCCCCACAAGGACCATCATGACAGGTGAGGAGAATGTCAAAGACTTCCTCCTCCCTTACACAACGCCTTAAGATCTGATCGGGGCCAAGCTTGAACAGGTTGCCCCCAATCCATGTAAATGAGGCACTCTTTCTGATGATTTTGCTCTTCTCTTTTGAAGAGAGGTGCGGAGGAAACTGAGCTGAAACAAGGTAGTTTGCTATGTCAGAAAACCATGGAGAGAGTACTGAGATAGCAAACAGATGCTCATCAGGCATCTGATCATCCACCGTCCCATCTTCATCTGCAGACAAATCCAATCTAGACAAGAAGTCAGCAACAACATTTTCTTTTCCTGGTTTATCAACAATGGTTAGATCAAACTGCTGCAATAAAAGTAACCATCTAATAATACGAGCATTCACATCTGGTTTATTCATCAAGTATCTAATAGCAGCATGGTCAGTATGTACAAAAGTCTGGTAACCAGTAATGTAGTGTCGGAACTTGTTCAGTGCATGAACCACAGCTAAGAATTCCTTCTCGGTTACAGTGTAATTCAGCTCTGCTTTGGACAAGTTTTTGCTAACGAAGTAAATGGCATATGGAAGTTTTTGCTCAACTTGTCCTAAGGCTGCACCTATGGCTTTGTTCGAGGCATCAGTGTGGATGTGGAAAGGTAGGGCCCAGTTTGGACCTCTTAGGATTGGAGCTGACACTAACTTGTCTTTTAATTCATTCAAACTCTTCTGACAATCGTCAGTCCAATTAAACTCCACATCTTTTGCCAACAAACCAAACAACGGTGAGGCTAACTTGCTGAAGTCTTTAATGAACCTCCGGTAGTATCCTGCTAATCCCAAGAAACTCCGGACATCCCTTACTTTTTGAGGAGGTGGAACCCTCTTGATGAGAGCAATTTTGTTAGGATCCACCTGCAATCCTTGAGAAGAAATGGTATGGCCTAGCACTGTCCCTTCAGTCATTAGGAATTCACATTTCTCAGGGCTAAGGGACAAGTTCATCTCGATGCACTTGGTTAGGACCTTTCCCAAGTTGGACAATGCTTCCTGGAAGTTGGCCCCATAAGGGGTAAAGTCATCCATGTAGATTTCCACTGCATCATGGACCAACTCCGAGAAGATGCTCAAGACAGCTCTCTGAAAAGTAGCAAGAGCATTGCATAGCCCAAAGGGAAGGACTCGGTAGGCAAAGGTACCCCAAGGACAAGTGAAGGTGGTCTTATCTTGGTCTTCTGGGCTGATTTGGATTTGATTGTACCCGCTGAACCCATCCAGGAAAGAGAAGAACTTCTTTCCTGCCAGTCCATCCAACACTTGATCTATGAAGGGTAGAGGGAAATGGTCCTTCTTGGTAGCTTTGTTCAGCTCCCGGTAATCTACACAGATCCTCCACTTCCCATTCTTCTTGGGAACCAACACCAGAGGGGACACCCATTCACTATCTGAGATGGGGTAAATGAATCCGGTGTCCAACAGTTTTTGCAATTCTTCCTTGACAATGTCCTTAAGGGCTGGATTCATTCTCCTCTGGGGTTGCATAACTGGTTTACAATCCTCTTTGATGTATATATGATGGGTACAGACCGAGGGGTGGACTCCTTTCATCTCCTTATAGCTCCAAGCAAAAGCATCTAAGTGGCTGGCCAATAGGCTACACAACTCCTTCTCCTGGGAAGGAGACAGAGAGGAGCTGATCTTTAACGCTCTCTCAGGGCCGAACTCCACACTTTTGACTCTGGGAGTTACAGGGCTGGTTGTACAAAGGTCCACTAAGGGGTTAGCTTGGGCATCCTCCACCAACTTCTCTAAAGATAGTGCACTGGAAGGTGGATTCTGGATCAGGGTCTCAATTAAATCATCCTCGGTAGGAGAATTTCTTCTAGCAGTATCTAGGGTGCACAGAGGTGCAGAGTACACCTCGTCTTCCTCTCCGTCCTCCAACCAGAGTGGTAAATCATGCTCTAAAGAAGGTTGGGCAGGAGGGTATAGGACTAGCTGCTTGGACATGGGACCATTTTTGATGGTCATGTTCCCTGCCCGACAACTTATGTAAGCATCTGCAGTAGCTAACCAAGGCCTCCCCAAGATGAGAGGATATCCAGTAAGCTTGGCCTTTGGTTGCAGGACCAGGAAATCTGCAGGGTATTCCCAAGAATCAATTGAGACCAAGACATCCTCCACAATCCCTTCGAGAGTCACGGTGGAGCGATCTGCTAACTGCAGTACTGTCGAAGTCTTTCTCAAGGACCCCTGAAGATTGAGTTTAAGCATGGTATCCCTGGTCATCACATTGATGGCTGCCCCCAGATCAATCAAGGTGTGGGGGATAATGGTGCCATTGATGTGTACATCTACTACAGGACTTCCAGGATCTAGGTATTTTGGGCAGATGACTTGTCCTAGCATAAGGTTAGACAGTTGTCCTATGACGTTGATAGTTGAGGCATCTTTCTTCCGTCTGCCTGGGTGTTTGAAACACTTCTCCTTAATCAGCTTGTTATATATTGGCACATCCTTGATGGCTTGGAGAAGTGGGATTTTAACACACAACTGTTTGAGCTCACCCAAAAGCTCATCTTCCTCCGGGTTGGGTTGTGTGGTGGCTGTAAGTCTCTTAGGAAAGGGTGGAATAGGCTTTGGTTCACTTTCCTGATGGTCTTCCTCCTCCTCTGGGGGAGGAGGTTGGCGATCTGGAAGAGTCTTTCCAGATCTCAGATTGATCTCCTGGATCTCCACAGCATAGGTAGGGCATGAGGTCTCCCCAGTATATACCTGCTGAGCCTGTCTATTGTTGGGGTTCAGGTTCGGTTGAGCAGGCATTTGAGGTTGCCTTGGAGGAGCAGGAGGTAATGGTTGTGGCTGAACTGGAGGTGGAGGCAGAATGGCGGGAGGATTTTTGTATTGAGGCCTCCACCCCGACTGAGGTGCACTCCATTGAGGTTGCGACTGGGTATGTGAGTGATATGGATGAGAAGTAGGTTGAGTAGGGTACTGAGGTGGATAAGACCATGGAGGAGGCATTGACCAGGAAGGATGAGCAGGGGGACCCCAGGAAGGCATGGGAGTCAAGTGGTTGGGGTTGTAATAAGCTTGAGATGCCCCTTGCATCCCCTGCTGATAAGGTCTAGATCCTTGAGGCCTCCTTTGGTTGATGAAGTAGAGAGGTTCAGTGGGGGCTTCAGTTCCCTGGTACATGGCTTTAAACCCAGGCAAGGTTGGACACTGATTTGTTGGGTGGTCCTCCTCACAAACGAAACACACTTCAACCGAATGCAATGGACATTCGTTCTTAGGGTGTCTTCTGGTGCACCTAGGGCAGAAGACAGCCAAGGCTCTCTCAGCTTCCTCTTTCTTTTGCTGGATCCTGAATGTGTCCAGCTGCATGGCAATGGTATGTCTCACCTCACTCTTAAGATCTTCTAATTGGTTTGTAAGCTCATGTTTGGAGAAAGGGACACCGGTGGAGAGGAGGTTTCCTCTACCTCGTTTTCTAGCTGCCCTGGAATGATTTCGAAACACAGTTTTGATGTCCTCATAAGGCAGTTGGTAAATGTCCCCCCCAGCTAACATGTGAAGGGTGTCTAGGAGATCTTCAGGGACTCCTCGGAGTAGAACCAACTTGAGGGATTCAGGGTCAAGTGTGCACCTGGCCCGTTTATAGCTAAGTTGGAACCTCTCCTCATAGTCCTCTAAAGACTCATCATTCCCCATGGTCATTCGAAAGATTTCTCCCTTGGTTTCCTTGGACCTACAATAATCCCTATACTTGGTATTGAAGGCTTGCTGCATCTGAGCCCAAGTGGTGATGCTATTCCCAGGTAATCCCATGAACCAACGTAGTGCTGCATCCTTGAGAGTGGAAGGGAAAAGCTTCAACTTTTTCTCATCCTCAGTATAGTCATAGGTTCGACAAAGGACATCAAACTCAAACAAGAAGGTATCCGGATCCTCAGTGGTCAGTCCATGGAAGTGAGGCAAGGCAGAGGGGCTAATGTTTTTCATTTTCATATCCCCATTGGTTTCTCGGATGGGGAAAGCTCCTTCTATTCTCTCATCTTCTCTCCCATTATCAGCCATGGCTTCAGATGGAGTGGTTTCTAACTCTTCTTCGTCTATAGGGTCTTGGTATATCTCGGGATGTTCACCTATAGGTTCCTCTGGGTCACTGTCACCAAAGAAGAGAGAAGGGTGACTTAGTGATGTGGTGGGGGTGTTTGGTAGGAATTTGCCTGATCTATCTCGGTTCCTACGAGGCATGAAAGGGAAAGGACTCTTCTCTGTTTTTAGTGCTTTTGCTTTTTTCTTGTACCTGCAAAACTGAAACAAAGTGATCTACAACTAACTAGATTGCTCAAATGAAATTTGCGGAATTGGAAATATTAATCTAGGAAAGCAGGAAGTATTAATCTAGGAAAGCAGGAAATACTAGTCTAAGAAAGCAGGAAATACTAGTCTAAGAAAGCAGGAAAGTCTATGCTACTTTTGCAGAATGGAAATGAAGCAAACTACTTAGCAGAAGGTAAGAGTAGGAAAGTAGAGGAAAAGCAACAGGTGCTAATACTCTGACGCTTCCCCGGCAACGGCGCCAAAAAGATGGTGAGCTCTAGTATTGTAGCAATAATGCTACAACTCCTAGGGCTTCCTGTCTCTTAATTTTATCAACCCGGTAGTTCGTACAAACTTGGAAGCGACGGTGCTGTATGCACAAGTACTAGCCCTTGTCGCAGCTGTCACTTGGTCAGCTGGCACAAGTCCGCTAGGGCTTAAGCCAACTTCTATAGGCTCACAGAAGAAGCTTTATCAATGATGGACGAAAATTAACTTCAAAGAAAGGCTACTCTACTTGACAAACTGAATCAAAAGCAACTTAAAGCATGTAAATCTATGAAACCCTAATTTAACTAGTCTATCCTCTATAATGCAAAGAATGTGGGTGCAACTCTTATGAATGCTGTCATTGCCTCTAACAAGTATGAATGCATGGGTCTAAGCTACTGGCGTCATGAGAAATGTGTTTTTGTGTTTTTCCTTTAAGTGTGTGGAATGATTGTGACCTTGGCCTAACTAGGGTTTGATTGTGCAGGTGGGATGGAGATGGAAGGAAAGTGTGGGACAGGTTGGGGAGTCTTGGAGAGGTTCCTAAGGATCCTCAGCACCCATCCACAGAGGTCCCTCACGTTCAGAAGCTCGGCAACGAAGTGAATGGCCTCCTACAGGAAGGCTGCTGGGAATTCTACAGGATACTCTGTTTTCTACAGGATGGCTGTGCACGTCTACAGGATGGTTGGTCGTGGAGATTTTAGGAGTGGATGGAGTGTTGGAGTGGTGTGGGAGGCTAAGGGAGATGGAGATGGACCTAATGATGTCTTAGGAAATGGCAAGTCAGACGAAGGAAGGGTGCATGCAATGAGTTGATGTTTTGGAAGGGTGAAATCAACGAGAGTGAAGGAAATGGAGCGGTACGTGGAATGAGAGAGTTGGAGGGCAAGTGAGTGAGGTAGAGGATGAGTAGAAATTGCAGGTGGATGGAGAAAACAATGAAGGAAGTGGCTTGAGAAAGAGCAGCGTAAATGAAACAAATGACCTGTGCATCAAAACAAGAGATTCATTAACCTATTATGCCATGAAACCTACAAATCCGAAATGGAAAACAAGAAATGAAACTAATGCGTGAGAGTGCAGTATGGATCAATGTCGAGAATATATGAATGGATTTTCAATAAAAACGTTCATGTGGCAACTTGCGTGGAGATGAAACGACTGCTGTTCTTTTTGGTGGTTGATCATGGTCTACACCCCAATCCCAACGGTGAGATGGCAGTGAGCCTTTTGCAACCTGTTTTTGATGGAGCTCCAAGAGATTTATTCTACCAACCTATCAAACTCGAATACTGAAAGCAAAGCATCATACCAGTCCTATCTATGCTAATGGAAACAACTAAACCAATAAGCTGGAAATCCGAATTGCATAGGAAACTAAACAAACTCAAGTGCTGGAACTAATGGTAAATGCATTACAACACGGAGGAGGACTATGGCTCTCAGGTTGGGCCCTCACCTGAGAGCTATAGCTCCTTGAGAAAACTCAGAACTAACTCAAAAGTGGCCTTCTTTATTCATAATCTGATAACATGCCAAATTGGCTTACAAAAGAGAACGAAACTTGAGCTGTGCTCCAAAATTACAATAGTAATACGAGAGTTTCAATAACCTAACCAAGGCTAAGGCTTCTATACTTATACAAAACGATGCTCCAACAGATATCCATGATTCTAGGAGCTCGGCTGTTCAATCTATAGTTTAACTGCTGATCCTGTAGGATGGTCATAAATGCTGTTTCCTGTAGAGCAGTTTTGAACTGCTGTTCCTGTAGAACAGCTGGCCGTGTATTAAGCTCGGAGGGAGGCTGAAGTGGGCCCGGAGTTCTTGGTGAGGATCACGAGGAATGTCCCCCAAAACCGTGGACAACCTCTCCTTATGTCAGCAATGCCAACTCGTTGTCTCCTTGCCACCTTTTCGTTGTCTTTTGCTCCCTTTTAATGCCAAAACCTGGAATCACAATGCATTAGCTACGTGGATAAAGTGCCTATCATTTCTCCTACAAACAACATGAATAAACTAAGAAGTGTATGCATAAACAATAAAAATGAATGGTTTGAGCAAGCAAAATAGGCCAAAAATGAGCCCAAATTGTACCAAAATTGGGGCTCATCAATAGTCCCTGTTGATTTGATAACATATCAAGAAAAGTTGGCAAGGAGATTTGAGTTGATCATCATTTACCAAAATTAAATTTGTGAGACACATATATATTATGTGTTAGAAGCATGCACAGTTTATTAGGTTATTGCAAGAAAGCTTTAAAATTTTAAAATTGATGTGCTTCATAATTTGTCACATGGAGAACCTCACCTCAATTCTATACTCACACTACAGAACCTATTTTTTGAAGGAACCAAAACTTTTTGTCGTTAAAATAAATATCAGTGTTTTGGGTTTGAATAGCAAAGAAAAGCCACCATTTAAACGGGCCATATTAACCTGAAAACATTACATTTTAAGACATCACCAATCAAAGGGCAGTTGGAAACTACTGTATTCAGATTTTCCAGGATGGTGACATTGTGGGTGTCTAATGAGCACATAACCTTAAAATTTACTGGCTTAATTTTTTTTAAAACGTATGGAAATGATGTGTCACTCTGCAGGATTTGTTGATTGGAAAAGAATTCTATTTTTTCCTTACTGAATTGATATATCCATGCGTGGAAAGTTGAGCACTTCCCTGGTATTCAACCAAACATACCAACCAAACATATAAAAAGAGCACACTTATAAATAAATAAATAATAAAATAACATCAAGGAACTTGTGCTTGTCAATAAAAAAAAACCACCGCATATGAAAGATGGCTCTCATATTGAAGCTATGAAACATACAATCCTTCACTTAGAAACAATGTGATAGAAAACACAATGTTTCATTGGTACCACATCCCGTCCAAAAGTTTCTTTGCAAAATTCAAACTTATGTTTTAATACATGATGTTTTAATATATACTGAAGATAATTATTTCTAACCATATTAGATATCAGCCCCAACTCAGGAAATGCATCCCTTATGCTTAAAAGCTTATCATACATACTCAATTCAAATAAATATGAAAACACTATAAATAGTAATAAATAGTGCTAGAATGCAATAAGAATCAAAGGATAGAAATATATTAATAAATTTTATATAATTAAGTTTGGCCAAGAATAAGTGATCAATTAAACTTTAGGAAAAAATTGAAGAAAAGTAAATTATAGTTAACAATATTTGCACTAAAAACTATTAATGGCAGGATAGAAATATATTCATATATTTGATATCTTTCCTCCTTATGAGTTTCCTTAATATCACATTGAAAAAGGTCCATAAAAAAATGCTAGAACCTCGCCACAAGGAATATTGGAAGAGCTGAATAATAAGCGTGTTCCTAGGCCATCATAGAAACATAAAGAGGGTCAACGATATAATTGACAACGAAACTTCGCGACAACTATTTCATACACATTCACTTGCATGCATCACATACAAGTTCTCTTTGAACACTAAACAACCTACCTTGGAAGACATATAGGCAGCTAATGAGTAACAACTAGGGGTGTTTCTTAGCCAAGTGGCAGGCTATATGAAATATCTAGCATTTTCTACAGCATCACGTCGAGCTCTATGATCTGGTTAAGAAAACACCTAACTTCCCTCATTGTCACATTCATATCTTGTGAGTACGATAGAAAACAAGAGACATATGCCCTTGCCACGACATGCAGATGGCCAACTCCAAGACGTGATTGTGTTTCTTTGATAAAGAGAGGGAAAGCTAATTCGAAAATAGAACGGGAAAGTAATTGTAGTATGAAGCGCCTGTTGAATATGAGACAAGGTCAAGTCGAGGTGAGGAGGATCGAAAACAAAATCAATCGGAAAGTAACATTTTCAAATAGGCGAAACGAATTGATGAAGAAGGTGTTAGAGCTTTCAATATTGTGCGATGCGGAAGTGGTCGTGAGTGTCTTCTCCAATAGAGGCAAACTCTATGAGTTCTCTAGTTCTAGGTGCCTTCTACCTACCTTTTCCCTCCTCTCCCAATCTCCTACATATGGTTTTAATAAAAAATACATATTAGGAAGCCAGTCTATGCAGGTTAGGTCAAATCAAAATTGATAGGGTGTTTAGACAGGATACCATATGTTAAGCCCCTATACTACTAGTGTAACTCCTTATTGTTATTAGTACAACCCCCTTATTATATTGATGTACCCATGTAGTGCCCATATTGTTACTATTGTGCCCCATAGAAGCCCACTATTGTTATTATTGTGCCCTTGAATTATTATTGTTATGTTGACTCTAATTATATTATGACCCCTTAGACTCCTATATATAGAAAGGAGGTGTTTTAATTTGTATTATCAAAGAATCATTCATTTGTGTAATTTAAAGGAGGTTTCTCCCTCGAAGAGGCTGAATTCTAAGGCGTTGATCTATCTTTTCTATCTTTTTGTGAGCTGGTTTCATAACATTTGGTATCAGAGCTTTGGATTCTAGGGTTTCGCTGCTCCAAATAGGTCATCGTGGAATTTTCGCTATAAATTTTTTTATACGATGTTTCAGAAGCTAAAAACAAAACCCATTTGAGAAGAAATCGCATTAAACCTTGGGTCCAAATTTCTAGATCTTTTCGCACTATATTTGCGGAGATATGATCTGAGGAAGTTGGTCTTTTTGCAGACTCCTGAATTACATTCCAAACAGGTGACCTGGGGAAAATCATCATAACTTTCTCTCTAAGCATCGGATTGAAGTTTTGTAAGAAGTTACAGAAAGAGGACAGACTGTAGTTTCTTGTATATATTTTTCAGAGCCAAAGGTTGAAACAGTGACTCGTGGCACATCGTACAAGTTCGCTCTACTGAACTAGTCTATAATCAAGTCACTGTGGGAGATTTGGCATAACTCTTCCCTGGAGAATCCAATTTGGATCAAACTGGTGGCATTGGAAAGAGGACGCAAAGGGCTACTGCAGATCTCAATTTTAGAGCTGGGTGATTCAAAATTACAGAGATACATCAGATTCAATATCAAGCTCCTACAAAGTGAAAAAAGGTGTGTAGTTTTTTTAAATTTTTGCATAAGCTTGGTTTGAAAAATTATTTTGAAAGAATTCGAAGGGCATAGTAAATCATTATTATCGATAATTGATGCCTCGAGGAAAGAAAATGAAAACACCTAGTAAGCAACCTGAAATCTCTAGCATGACTCATGAAAAAGAAGAAGAAATACAACATGATATATCGAAATTACGAGACCAAGTGCAACAAGTGTCACTTGCACAAAAAGTAACATAATCTAAGATGGATGGTTTAAAGAAAGATGTAGAAGCTAAGATGGATGGTTTAAAGAAAGGCGTAGAAGCTAATATGGATTGTTTAAAGAAAGGCATAGAAGCTAAGATGAATGATGTGGAAGCTAAGATGGATGATTTGAAGATAGATTTGAAAACAGATTTGAGGACAGGCATGGAAGATTTAAAGACAGATTTGACAAAGTTTCTACAAGAAATGTTTACTAATAGTGAAAGGGTAGTAAAGGAAACTCATTATGAGAACAAAATAAATGTTAATCATGATTTCATAGACTCTAATGTTGTATTGAAGACCCACCATATTCCAAAAATTGATATGAGGAAGTTTGATATCAAGGATCCCGCAACATGGATTTTACAGATGGAGCAATTTTTCGATCTCAATAATGTGCAAAACACACAAAAGGTACGTATTGCAACTTTATATTTGGAACCAAATCAGTTTGTATGGTATCAATGGCTTTGCTCTCATAAACAACTTGTTACGTGGTCAATTTTCATGGAGGAAATGATAGCACATTATGAGGATACAAAGAGCAACAACTTCTTTAGAGCAACACCACAACAATTGGAAAGAGTAAAAGGGCTTTGTTACATAGTGGAAAGTAAAATTATGGAAACAAAGAAGTCTACCTCTCACAACTATAAAGATGGAAGTGTTGTTTCTCCTAGCCTTCCATAACCTACAAGGGTTACACCACAAAAATTGGAAGAAAAAGAGAAAAAGGGCTTTGTTACAATTGTGATAGCAAATGCACTAAAGGTCATAAATGTGTTGAGAAGAAATTATTTCACATAGAGTATGAGGAGGAGGAAGAAAAGGATCAAGAAACATCAAAAGAAAAGGATATACGCCAGGACCCAATCCCAGGGAAAGAAGAAATGAATAAGACCATATCTTGTAAAGCATTGGCAAGAATTACCACTCCTTAAACTCTCAAGATAGAAGGAAATATCAAGAAGAAAAAGGTGCAAGAAGTGAAAGATCACATTGAGAAAGAAGAAATGAATCCAACCATATCTTGTAATTCATTATTTAGAATTACCACTCCTCAAACTATCAAGATAGAAGGACATATCAAGAAGAAAAATGTTCAAGAAGTGAAAGATCACATCGAGCATCAAGAAATGAATTCGACCATATCTTGTAAAGGATTGGAAGAAATTACCACTCCTCAAACTCTAAAGATAGAAGGACATATAAAGAAGAAAAAGGTTCAAGCAGTGAAAGATCACATTGAGCATCAACAAAAAGTTCTCCAACTTTTAAAGGATAACGCCGCTTTGGTGCAAAATCGAATGAAACAATAGGTATATCAACATCGTAGTGAAAAATGTTTTGATGTAGGTGATTGGGTATTTTTACTGCTACATCTCAAGCAAGCTATTTATGAGAAGGAAATGTTGGCAATACTACATGCACTTTAATAAATGGTGACCTTACCGAATGGGAAGACACTTCAAGGTAAAAATGGATCATGATAGTCTTAAATACTTTTTAAAACAACTATTATCTTTAGAAGAATAGAAAAAATGTCTCACAAATATGTTGGGTTATGACTTTGACATCATCTATAGAAAATGGAAGCAAAATTTTGTTGCAGATGCACTCTCAAGAAAGGATGAGGATGTGGAAGCATTGTTTTGTGTTATTTCTATTATCCAACCAGATTGGATAAACGAAGCAAGGGATGAATGGAAGAAGGACAAAGAAGTATGGCCACTTATTCAAAAGTTGCAAAAGATTCCAATTCAAACAATATTGCCAGAAATTGAAGAGGAATGAAAAATCATATTGGAACCTGGAGCAGTCACAGAAACAAGAACCTGACAGCTACGAAATCGATCAATTTCAGAGTATCTCATCAAGTGGAAGAACTTACCAGTTGAAGATTCCACATGGGAGGACAAGAATTTTATATAGAAGCATCAATAACTACTCAAGCGTTGAGGACAACACTTTTTGAAGGAGAGGGGCATGTTAGGCCCCTATACTACTAGTGTAACCCCTTATTGTTATTAGTACAACCCCCTTATTATATTGATGTACCCATGTAGTGCCCATATTGTTACTATTGTGCCCCATAGAAGCCCACTATTGTTATTATTGTGCCCTTACATTATTATTGTTATGTCAGCTCTGATTATATTATAACCCCTTAGACTCCTATATTTGGAAGGAGGTGTTTTCATTTGTATCATCAAAGAATCATTACTTTCTGTAATTTAAATGAGGTTGCCCCCTCAAAGAGGCTGAATTCTAAGGTGTTGATCTATATTTTCTATCTTTTTGTGAGATGGTTTCATAACACCATAAGTTTTAGAAAATAACAGGTTTCGATAATACTTTAAAGTGCGTTCCTCCTTCTCCCACAAATACCATCAACTAGAAAAGTGAATGAAAATTATTATTTGCAATCATCATTCAATTTACAGGATTGCAGGATCTACAGTGTAAACAAAGACAACTTTCAGAGAAATGTAGGAAAAAGAGGAGAGTACAATCTCATTGGTTCCATCTTCGCCTCCAAAAAATAGACGGTGTTATGAAAATGAATTAGGATGAACATATCCATAATGAAAATTGGTAACTGGCTACAGATTATAATTTATTAGTATGTGAACACATAACATACCCATAATGAGAGTTCGTGATTGGTTACTGAATATAATCTATTAACTAGCTAGACTTCTTCTCATATTTTAAATAGGAATAATCAGTTGTAGGCAAATGCAAAGCTTCAGTGCTACCATCGTAGGGTTTCTGTAACGACCAAAAGTCGTATACGTAGTAATATTTAAAATACTTAGTAGACAAATACATCCATCGTAGGACATTAAGTGTAAATTGTATATTATATAAAGAATTGATGTAGGATGAGTACAATTGAGAATGAGAGTCTTATATATATAGCCAGGTAAGTACCCTTTCACAAACAGGCATGTCTCTAAGACATGCCTTTTCATTATTAACTAACTAACCATTAGTTAATTTAATTATTAATTATTATTATATTTATATTATTATGATTATTATTTATTATCTATTTTTACATAATTTATGTTCATAACATTGCCTTCTCCTTCAAAAAGCTTTGTCCTCAAAGCTTGTTGATGAAAGGGCTTGATCTCTTTTCTGCTACGAATGTTTTCTGCTTGATATCTTTTTTTGCTATGAATTCCTTCTCGTCTCAGAACAATCATCTTTGTCGATAAAAGTTGATATGATCATTGGAGTGATACATAAAATTGTCTTACTGAGAATGGATCAGATAATCCTAGATTAACTTTTTGTGGAATCTTCTGATCACTCGAAATTTATAACAAATTGTTATCAGTAGACCGAATTGAGCTCACTTCAGTGTTATTTGTAACATAAGTTTGTTGTTTATGTTTTGAGTGATACATATTTGTAGATTGATTAAGGTGTCTACTCTTGTGATTCAGATGTAGATAAGGAGTTTTTCTTGTTTGAACTTCCTTTAATGTTTTTATGACAATTTCCTAGTTTCCATCAGGAAATGTTGTTGTTGACTTAACTACTGAATCATTATTTTGGGTGTCCTATGTTTGAACAACAACCTCTGAGTGTAGGTTTTAACCCCGTACATAAATTACCTGCATACGAATTCTAAAACACAGAAAATAAATAATGTGAGAGAAGAACACATAAAACACATATACACAGAGATTTTCCCCTGGATCCCAAAACCGGGACTAACAGCTTGATTTTTCATTATGTTCCTTTCAATGTTATAATACATATTTATACATGCCGAAGCATCCAATACCATGGACTGAAAAACCATCGCATCCAATACCGTAGACCGAAAACCATCGCATCCAATACCATGGACCGAAAAACCATCGTGTCCAAAAAACATGTGCGAAAATCATGCACAAAACCATAGGTGGGTTTGCCCAACCTAACATAGGGTCCAAAACTGGGTGCCCCTCAAACCCCCTGTTAACTACGTGGAAAGAATATAACACAACCCAACATTCTACCACTTGTTTTCTTTCCACATGGGGCCACAAGAGAGCTTAATCATTTTTTGAGCCCTGAAATGCCCATTGTCTCTTTACACCAAGAGAACTACTCAGAGCTCACAAATTTTGTCAATGCATCTGCAGTGTTCTTTGAAGTGTCCACCTTGACCAGCAACACCTTTTTGTCTTCTTTAATATCCCTCACAAAGTGATACTAAACATCAATGTGCTTTGTCTATGAATGATATGCGGGGTTCTTTGCCAAGAAAATTACACTTTGGCTGTCACAGTCTATCCTTATAGCTTCCTGTACTAACCCCAGACTTGAACACAATCTCTACAACCAAACTGCTTCCTTACTTGCATGAGTGGCTGCCATGTATTCTACCTCTGTAGTTGACAGTGCCACTATAGATTGTTTCTTACTTAGCCAACTGACTACACCTCCAAATAGGTTAAACACATACCCACTTGTAGATATTCTCTGATCGAGATCTCTAGCCTAGTATGCATCAACAAAGCCATGAATATCCAACACTCTGTCCAATCATGGTCTTCCTTGGTAGCACAAACCATAATCACTAGTGCAACGCAAATACCTAAAAACCCGCTTCACTACTGTCCAGTGCTCCTTCCCTAGTTTTGACATAAACTTGCTCAATACTCCCACTGCATGTGCAATGTCTAGTCTAGTACAGACCATTGCATACATCAGGCTACTGACTGCACTTGCATATGGAACACGGGACATGTCCTCTTCCTCTTCTTGTGTCTTGGGACACTGTTCAGCAGATAACCTCACACCTACAAGAATAGGAACCTTCACTGGTTTACTATCTTGCATATTAAACCTCTGCAGTATTGTCTCGACATACTTCCTTTGGTTTAACCAGAGCTTCCTCTTTGTATGATCTCTTTTAATTTCCATGCCCAAAATATAGTTTGCAGCACCAAGATATTTCATGTCGAATTTGGAGGACAATTGGGTCTTCAAATCTTGGATAATTTCTTTGTTATTTCCAACCAGCAACATATCATCCACATACAAGACTAGATAAATAACACGGTCACCAGTTAATTTAAAATACACACAGTGATCTGCTTTGCTTCTGGTGAAGCCAAGTCCCCATATAAATGTATCAAATTTCTGATACCACATCCTTGGTGATTGTTTTAACCCATACAGAGACTTCTTTAACTTGCATACTAGTTCTTTCTTACCCTTCACCGCAAAGCCTTCAGGTTGCTTCATGTAGATCTCCTCTTCTAGATCCCCGTGAAGAAATGTTGTCTTCACATCCATTTGTTCTACCTCAAAATCAAAAGTAGCAGCAACAAATAAAAGTAATCTAATAGAAGTTACCTTGGCAACAGGAGAAAAAATATCACCAAAATCAATTCCTGGCACCTGGGAATAACCTTTTGCTACCAAACGAGCTTTGTATTTCTCCACTTTTCCTTCTGCATTTGTCTTCTTTTTGAACACCCATTTGCTGCCAATGGGTTTCCTTTCAGCCGACAACTCCACCAGATCCCAACCTTCATTTTTGTGCAAAGATGCCATTTCATCAACCATGGCCTCTTTCCAGAGTTTTCCATCCTCTGAATCCACTGCTTCCTTCACAATTCTGGGATCATCATCAGTAACAGACAAAGAAAAATTTGAACAGAAATCAGATGGACTATACCTTTCTGGCTGCCTTCTTTCTTGAACTGATCTTCTCACAGCCGGAGTTTGTGGCTCTTCAACTTCTGATTCCTCCTCTGCTGTAGAGTCTGATTCTTCCTCCTTTAGCTCAAACTCTATCTTCTCAAGTTCCTTTGTTTGGACTTCATGTTTAATAACATCTTTCACCTCTCTGAACACCACATCTCAGCTGTACACATTCTTCCTTGTTACTGGGTCCCAAAGCTTATAACCCTTTAAACCATCCTTATACCCAATAAAGATGCACTTTTTAGATTTACTATCCAACTTGGTTATTTTCTCCTTTGGAACATGTACATATGCATCACATCCAAATACCCTTAGATGTGAAAGAGAGGGTTTCTTACCAGTCCATACCTCTTGTGGAGTATTATCCTCCAACGCTGATGAAGGTGACCTGTTGACCAGGTAACATGTAGTATCCACCGCCTCTGCCCAGAATTCCTATCCTAACCTGGCACCATGAGCATGCTTCTTTCCCTTTCCATCAACGTCGTGTTCATTATTTCTGCAACTCCATTTTGCTGAGGTGTATATGGAGTAGTCTTCTGCCGTGATATACCATACTTCTTACAAAATTCTTCAAATTCCTTGTTGCAAAACTCTCCACCATTATCTGTCTTTAGCACCTTCATCTTCTTCTTTGTCTAGTTTTCCACCAGAGCCTTAAATTTTTTAAACCTGTCAAAGACTTCGGATTTCTTCTTAAGGAAATATATCCATGTATTCCTTGAGAAGTCATCTATAAATGATACATAGTACATAGACTTACCCAGTGATGGAACCTTCATAGGTCCAAACACATCACTGTGCACAAGCTCTAATATTTGTTTCGCCCTCTTACCACCAGAGGGGAAACTCACCTGATTTTGCTTCCCATATATACAATTTTCACAGAAATCAAAATCTAGAGATCTATTACTCATACCTTCTACCATACCTTTACCATGTAGTATTCGAAGGCCCTTCTCTCCAATATGTCCAAGCCTTTGATGCCAAAGCATGGTCTTCTCTCCAGAGACCACTAGATTTTCTGCTCCACTTTCAGAAACCATAGAACTATTGCACCCATCAATAACAATGCTACCTTGCATCTTGTACAGAGTTCCAATCCGAACTCCCTGCATCAATACCAATGCTCCCCGAACCATCTTGCAGACATCCTTCTCGAACACTGTTTTTACACCTGCATCATCCAGCTTACTAACAGAAATCATATTTCTGGCTAATGCAGGAATATGCAAAACACCCGGAAGTGATCTAACCCTTCCACCTTGCAGTTTCAACTTTACTATTCTACAACCAATGATTCTAGCCTTCTTGTCATCCCCCAAGAAGACATCACCACCATCATATTTCTCATACTCACAGAACCACTCTCTATGGGGAGTGAAGTGAAAGGATGCACTTGAGTCAATTAACCATGCCTCATGATCTACATGTGTACTTGAAGAAGCCAAGTACACATCCCCACCTTCATCTGAGGTGGTTTTCGCCTTTGCAGAAGGAGCCTCATCACATCCCTTTCCTTTGTCAAGAGCTTTAGATTTACAGTCCCTTTTGAAGTGGCCTTCCTTTCCGCATTTCTAGCACACCACCTTTACAGGTTTTCCTGGAGATTTAGATCTCCCTCTAGATTTAGATCTCCCACTCAATGACTTATTTTTTGTTTCTGTTCTGGGACCGTCCTCGTACAGACAAGGCATCCCCATTTTGGCTCTCCATATTTTTCCATCTCATCTCCTCCGTCAGTAAGGCTGAGACTATTTCATCAAACTGTAAGGTAGTTGCATTGCTACCTATTGCAATAACCAGACTATCCGACGAATCTGGTAGAGAACACAACAAACTGATGCACTTATCTTCATCTGAAATTTTAATATCAACAGATGCTAACTGACTTACCACAATATTAAATGTGTTCAGATGCTCTGTCACCAAGTCTCCATCTTTCATCCTCAGGTTATACAACTTTTTCCGCCGGAACAGTTTATTCACCAGAGACTTAGATTGGTACAAAGTCCATAACTTGTCCCACAAGCCCTTTGCTGTAGCTTCCCCTGATACATTCAACAATACTGAATCTGAGACACACAATCATATTGTGCTCTTTGCCTTCCGATCCAACTTCTTCCATTCTTCATCGGACACTCCTGTTGGTTTAGTACCCAGATCTACCGCGATTCACTAATCTTTATCCACCAACAGATCCTCCATCTTGAGTTTCCACAACTCAAAACTTTGACCATTAAATTTATTGATCTTTATCTTTCCACTGCTCGCCATCTTCTTTCACCACCAGAATCGATCTTGCAGATCTCCCATTGAACAGGGTCTACCACAGGCCCGAGCGAAACCCCTCAACAACAAAGGCGTCCCCTTGAAGCCAAATAGCTCTGATACCAAATGTAGGTTTTAACCCCGTACAGAAATTACCTGCATACGAATTCTAAAACACAGAAAATAAATAATGTGAGAGCAGAACACATAAAACACATATATACAGAGATTTTCCCCTGGATCCCAAAACTAGGACTACCAGCTTGATTTTTCATTATGTTCCTTTCAATGTTATAATACATATTTATACATGTCGAAGCATCCAATACCATGGACCAAAAAACCATCGCGTCCAATACCATGGAACGAAAACCATCACGTCCAATACCATGGACTGAAAAACCATCGTGTCCAAAAAACATGTGCGAAAATCATGCACAAAACCATAGGTGGGTCCGCCCAACCTAACATAGGGTCCAAAACCAAAATTCCCCCCCATAAAGTGGGGTTACGAGTGCCCCTCAAACTCCTTGTTAACTACGTGGAAAGAATATAACACAACCCAACATTGAGTATGTTTTTACTTCAATAGGGTTTGGATATGCCTGAACTGCGAGATTAGTGGACTTGATCTTTGTTTCTTCAGTTTGGATTGATACATCTGGAGATTTTGATGCTTCTTTAAACCTATTCGTCAATGACTTCTTCTCATCCTTAAGTTTTATAATCTGTTTGAGCAGATTTTGATTATGATTTTTGAGACATGGGCATTCCTCATTCTCTGAGTCAACTTTATTTTGGCCTTCACACTTCTCATCTTTTAAACACTTGATTTGTTCTACTAATGTTTGGTTAAGGCTTTTTAAACGTAAATTTTCTTATTTTTGTTTTAATAAATGCTCCTTGAGTTCCTTCTTTGATGCTTTAGCTTTCTTAACTTGTTCGAGTAGATTTTCTTGGTGATCTCCGAGGCACAAAATTTCTTTGTCTTTGCTGCAGATGACTTCTTCGAGCTCTTTTTGCTTCTTTGATATAATTTTTTTGTTATCTTGAAACATTAAATATGAGATATCTTTAAGGTCTTCTAATGAAGATTTTATTGATTTTAATTTACTTGTTATGTCTCGAAACATGACCATCTTCCTTTTATAAGGAAACGTCAAAACTTTTTTCTTTATGTTTAACATGAATGTACCCAAATCTTTAAACCATGGTTGACCGAGTATGATGTCAATGTTTTTATCTATGCTTACAACATGAAATTGAGATATGTAGTTATAATGACCTATTTTCACTTGTAGATCACTAATTTTATATTCGTTTTGGCAAAAAATATTTTTCTTTACACCAATGCTTAGCTCTGAAATTAATAATTGTTTTGCCAAATTGATGTTGATATAATTTTTATCATTGATTGGGTTAATGGTAAGAACCTTACTTATATGGATAAACCTTTCCATCTCTTATATCATTCAATTAAATTTTTCGAAACGGAATAACCTAGCTAATCATGCATTACTCCTATCTGTCGGATCTATGCCTATAAGGCATATGTACCGTAACTTAGCGTTTTGTTTGATTCGTATGCACTATGGTTAACTGAAACGACTCTAGACATACCATGTTTTCATGATATTGCAATTTCTGATTGAGTTTCCACATAGATGAAAATTAAAAATTATTATTAAAAAAAATCATTACCAAAATGATTTAAAAAAATTCGAGATACAATTTAATGATCCATTTAAGGTATATAACCACGCTAGTAATATATAGTAATATATTAAATATAAGCTTTCAACTTGGGTATAACTTATATCATGTCAATCTAATCTATATCATATCCATCATAGATTGGAAGTGAAATTATAACGACCCTCATTATAATATCTACAATATATAAATTTTACATCCACCCTTAATAATGATGTGTATGTTTGCTGTTAAGACATCACATTGGTTTGTTACTCATGATTTGGAATATATATTACGCAATAAACTATCATTTCGACAATATGTTTAGTGTTATTTTTTCTTTTTTGATAATACAACTATTAATTAAGTTTGAATAAATATTGATATGATTGTGAAAACATAGAAAACATTAAGAAAATTAATTTTTTCCTAAGTAATGCTAACTACAAGCTAGCGTTAAATTGGCATTCGAGTGAAATTTAAAAGGACTATCCTAAGTTTTAATAAAATCATACTCTTTGCCTGCAATGCAATAAGAGGCGTAAATAAAAACTTTTCATACAAATTTGTTTGATGAAATATTTTGGCTGAAACATGGGTTAAATGGTGAATATAATGATTAGTTAAAGAAATTTATTGTTAGATAAACGACCATCGATTTTGTTAGATTCACGGTTATATTGATTAAGAAGCATAATTGATGATGGGAGTAAAATTTACTCAAAACTTAATATTCGCTTTTACATCATATTAACTTATACCTTAAATTCATTTTGGTGAGAAAGAATTAATAATTGTGAATTGTTTATCCTCATTCAATATTAATAAAAAGGCAAATTTAATATGTCTTGGGTTTGAAATATAAATCTAGTTTTTAATCAAATTCATTATGTCATGTTCTCTCATTTTGTTTGAACTATGAATAATAACAACGATATGGTCTACTCTCTCTTTTATGATTTATATTATATTGCAATTAAATCTTAAAGAAATTTTTCCTTCCTCAATCAGTAGATCGAATGTAAAGTTGAAATTTTCTTAAATTGAAATAAGGTTTAAAGAAATTTTCCTTTCCTCAATCAGTAGATCGAATGTAAAGTTGAAATTTTCTTAAATTGAAATAAGGTTTAGCTTTATAGCATTTATGAGATGTTTCATATTTTTATTTTAAGGATTTGTTAAATTTTAAATTAAAATTAAGAATGGAAACTACTATATTATCAATTTTAAGGAAATGAGATATCTAAGAAATATTTTTGTTACATCTTTCTACAATAGTTTACAATAGACAATAGTTTGCAATAGAGGATGACATAATTATAGAAGAGTATAAAATAGAAAGACATATATCAATAAAATGAGAAAGACAAACTACGGATTTAAAAAAAAAAAAAAAACAAGTTAATAAATATTTAATAAGAAAACTTAATAGAGAACAAGACAATACTAAGGGAATTCTACAATAGATAAGGAAAATAGATAAGGAAACTACAGTAAGAAAACAATAGAGAACTAAAACAATAAATAAAATAGAGAAAATAAGAGAAACTTCAAGTTAAATTACTAAGAATAGAGAGCAACAAAGAGTAAAACAATATTTTAGATAAAGAGCAATACTTTAGAAAACAATAGTTGTTAGAACTAGAAAGCCAATTATTATATAACAATAGTTTATATAATGAGAACAATTAATAACAATAAAAATGGAACAATGATTTACAATCGAGAATGAGAAAATTATATAATAAAGAAAAATGAGATAAAATGATAGACAATAGTAAAAAAAATATATATAAATAGAGAAAATAATACAAAATAAGAAAAATAGAGAAAGTTTACAACAGAGAGTGAAGAAATATGCAATAGTTTGCAATAGAGAATGAGAGAAAACAAAGAAGAACAAGAATAATAGATAAAAGTAGCAATAAAGAATGAGAAAAAAAAAGAAACAAACTAGCTATTACTAAGAAAACAATATACTAACTAGCATTTGCACTAGAGGGTGTAAAGGGCATCTCGGTAGTGATTCGGGGATTTTTTTTACCCCTCATAGAAAAATTTATACCAAACGGCTCTGCTAATAGATATTAATTTGAAAATCATTGTTGATTTTCTAGATGTAGTAACTTCCCAGAGCCACTTCACAAGATTTGTTGAGGTCATTAAAGAGGCCATCAACACTGACATTGTTTTTAACATCCATGTGAGCTAGTTTTTCACTCTACAAAAAGATTTTAACAATTCATAATGAGTGCTCATATGACTAAGAATTTTGAAAAGAAAAATATTTGTCTATCAACACTACTTCGGAATTCAGAGAATGCTTAAATGTAGATAGTGGACATCAGTTTGAAGAATAAAAATATCTTATACTTCTACCTTCCTTTTTGCCCTACTTTCTAGCAATGAACACCAAGTTTCTCTGACAATCTTGTGTTTCTTGCAGAATCAAGTAAAGTAACCTAATCTCAAAATTTTAATGTTCTTAAAATCATTTTGTGTCAACTCATTCAAACCATCCAATAGATGAATTGATATTTAAAGATCACTAAATAGTTGACACTTTTGCATTAACTCATCAACACTAATAGTGCACTTGTCATCAAGGAGGGAATAAAATTTCTTCGAAATAGGTGCAAATATTCCCATTTATGCACACACAGGAGCAAAACCTTTTCAACCTAAGAATTTGACAGCCATAGAGTTACTCCTAAATAATACATGATTAGCACAAGAACCCTCAACAATGTAAACTTTGAAACAAGAACTATGTCGATTACCCCTTTTTTTTGAGGTAGCAAAAAACTCAACCGATTTTGAAAAGTGTTGATTATATATATATATATATATATATATATATATGAACATATTTTTGACACTTTCAATTTTCTTATGTATCAAGTATGAACCTTTGTTTTTAATGTCAGCGATTTTCATGCTAATTTTGAAAAGTAACATATTTTTGACACTTTCAATTTTCTTATGTATCAAGTATGAACCTTTGTTTTAATGTCAGTGATTTTCATGCTATTGATGCAGCGTCAATCCCTTTTTTAGAGGACTTATTTTTGAAACTTTAAATTTTCTAATGTATTAAGTGTGGTTAAATTTTTTTGAATGTTGGTGATTTTAATTCAGATTTAGAAAAACATCAATAATTTTTTTAAGGCATATTTTTGACACTTTAAATTTTCCTATATCCTAAGTATACATAAAAAAATTTAATTGTTGATTATTGATGAGCCTCATCATTAGGTAATTATATGGGCCTTAATTCACCTCCTAGCTTAGTCAAACCAACTATTCTCACAACTCATTGCATAATTTTGATTATATTATGTTTATGAGATGAGTTAGAGTTGGTTATTTCACTTTGTGGTCTAATGTACATTTAATGCAGGATTAAAGGATAAAAGCAAGGAATTTTGGCAAAGACCTTGGTAAAAACACGCATGGGACAAGGGAGAGGAATTATAGGAGGTAAATCATCCTAATATACTACCCCTCCATTCGAATATTCCTCCATCAACTCAGAGTGCAAACAACCAAATCATGAGGACTAGAAGGCAGCTGAGCAAGTGAAAGACAAAGCACCAGTTTATCTCGAGTTTGGGAGCCAAGCCTACCTAATTTTAAGGAAGTCGTTGGAGAATTCAGATGTATAAGTAGAGAGGCCTAGGACCTCAGTAGGATTCGAATTTTTGATTATAAAACTTTACGCTATTTTCGCGCTGCAAGACTTGTGATAGTTTTTTATGTAATCCATGGTTTTGATAACAAAAATGAGTTTTGTTTTGAGCCAGCACTGAACTAACTTAGAGGGCTGAAGCTCTTGGGTTAGGGTCCAACCCTAGCAGCCAAGGCTCCTCTTTATTGTACATGTATGCTAGCATAGATTCATAGTTTAATTGTTCATTTGCTTAAGTAGCTGCATTTCCATTACAACAGTGTAGAGTAGATTGGTTGTATTTTAGTTTGCCTCCGTTTGTGCCTTGTTTCAATTAGAAGGTTAGCAAGGAGAAAAAGATCACCATAAGGTTTTCAGCAAGTGTCTCGGCCTCACCTCCTCCCTTTGGGACCATGACTTGAGGAAGAGACCCTTCAACAACCCCAAAAACACAGATTTCTAGTTCTTGCATGAGCTTTGGAGTTTGTTATCTTGATTCAGTACTTGGTTCATTTCATTGTCATATTTTTCCATTACTCTATTTCCGCAATAAGATATTAATCATTTTCTCATTTCCTTCAGCACTTTCTTCATGTATCATGTGGGTAATTAATTCATGCTTTTATAGTTTATGAAAATGTATCTTGTTGTATAGTTCTTGGAAGACACATGTGTTTTAAGCACTGCAGGTACTTCAAGAGGAGGTCTAGACTTCATCACCAACATCCATCTTCCACCTCATCCACCTCAACCATCTCTTGTTCCACCATCACCCTCACTAGTTTTTTTGTCCTTTTTTATTGAAATTACCCAAGACACATTGAGTGAATCTAGCCATCTCTTCTCTTGGATATTGACTCATGAGTGTTCCTAGACCTTCTAACAACCTATCCCGCTCATCACACACCCTTTCCAAGTTTACCAACACCTCCAACACCTCACAATTAGCTCTCGGCTATATCCTTTAGGTTTCCTGTAATTCCTACACGATCATACTGTAGGTTTCTAGTACATCTTATAGGTTTTCCTGAAACGGCCTATTTTGAGGTTGAATTGATGGGGAACCTCTAGGAAGTCACAAAAAGCCTCCTAGGACCCTTCCACACCATCCAAACACTCCCTAAACCTTCTAGCCATCCTCAACCACCTCCCATACACCTGTCACATCCACAAGAATGATTAAATTGCATGCTTGATTTTACCAAAGAAAACCAAAAAAAGTGAAAACACATTTAGTTTAGTTTTCTTACTTACAAGATAGTATGGTTTGATGCTCTTTACTTTTGTAACTTAGATAGCAGCTTTAGGTTAGTTTTGATTTAGCAATTCTTCTTAGCATAGCTGTTTAAATGGTTAATTAGGATATGGTGTGATTTAGCATTACATGTTGTTTGCCTCATTACTACAGTAGAGTAGTTCTCTTAGAATAATTTTTCTCTTCTTCCATCAAAGAATCAAGCTTCTTATGACTCTATAGAAGTCTGGCTTGGAACCCCTGGGGTCTCTCGTCGGATGAAAAGTGACAATAGGCAGGACCTTCACTTTTAATTATGCATATAGCATTGTCACTTCCAAGTTTGTATGAACCCGGATTGATAAGTAAAGATGATAGCCTAGGAGTTATAGCATCCTTGCTGCAATATTGGCACTCATCACTTTTTGGTGCCATTGCCGGGGAGGTGTCTGAGCAGAATGTGATTACTTCTTTCTTTTCTTCTATTTCTAGTCTCCAATTCTCTACCATTAGTTTATTTCTGCAAAAGTAATCTAGTAGCTTCCTTTCTTTTAGTTGTCATTATCTGCTTTCCTTTCCATTATGTAAGTAGAATGTTAATTCAGAAAGTAACTTTACTTTCTGTCAGTAGTTTTCATTCAATCAACAATTTTATTTCTGCAAAGTACTTTCCAGTAAAAAAAAAAATCTTACAAAAACCAACCTACAAAAATTTCCTTTGATGCCTCGTAGGAATAGGGACAATTTAGGGAAATTCTTGCCAAATACCCCCACTACATCCAACAACCAACCTTCTCTCTTCTTCGGTGGCTGTGAACTGGAGGAAACTTTAGGTGAGCAACCTGACATATTTGAAGAATCTACAGGGGAAGAAGAAGAAGAGGAACCCATTCCTACTGAACCAATGGCTGAAAACCAGAATGACAGAGGGAATAGAGAGAGAGAGTTGAGGGTGCCTTCCCCATCAGGGAAACCAACGGGGACACTAAGATGAAGAATATAAGCCCCTCCACCCTACCTCATTTCCATGGCCTAACCACAAAGGACCCTAACACTTTCATATTTGATTTTTCTGTTATATGTCGAACCTATGACTATACAGATGATGAGAAAAAGTTAAAACTATTTCCATCTACCCTCAAGGATGCAACATTGCACTAGTTCATGGGTTTACTTGGAGATAGCATCACAACTTGGGTTAGATGTAGTAGGATTTTAACAACAAATATCATCACTATTGTAGGTCAAAGGATACTGAAGAAGAAATTTTTAGGATGACCATGGACTAGGATGAATCATTAGAAGACTACGAAGAAATATTCTAGCTCAGTTACAAAAGGGCTAGGTGCACACTTGACCTTGAGTCACTAAAGATGGTCTTTCTTAGAGGAGTAAGGGAAGATCTTCTAGAGACCTTACATTTTCTAGTAGGAGGATATATCTACCAATTACCCTATGAGGATATCAAGACTGTCTTTAGAAACCATTCTAGGGCAGCCAGGAAAAAGCGTAGGGGTAGTCAACCTATGGCCAGTACATCATCTTCCAACTCATCCATTAAGGGTGAAATTGGAAATATGCTGGGAGATTTCAAAAGTGAGATGCTGCAAACCCTTGCCTTGCAATTGGACACCATGAACATCAAAAGGAAGCAATATGAAGTAGAGAGAGCCTTGGCCATCTTTTATCTTAGATGCACTAGGAGGCATCCTAGGAACGAATGTCCATTGAAATGTATTGAAATTTGCTCGGTCTGTGAAGAAAGCCACTCCACAGAGAAGTGCCCTTCTTTACCCGGACTCAAAGTTGTATATCAAGGAGCTGAAGTGGTCACTGAATAGCTTTGCTACATCAACCAAAGGAGACCTCTTGGGCCTAGACCATACCAGTAGGGTATGCAAGGGTCATCCCCATGCATATTACAACCCCAACCAAACCACAACTATACCTTCATGGGGACCCCCTACTCATCTCTCATGGTCTACACCCCCTCCTTGGTCCTATGGATCTCAGTATCATTCTCAGCGAGCTAACCAGTCATTTCAACCTTACGCTCTACCGCAACCTCGGTGGAATACACCACTCCAGGGGTGGAGGCCCCAACACAACAATGCTCCAGCTCTATTTCCTCCACAACCTACCCAACCAAAACTCCTACACTCTCCTCTACCCAAGCAACCCTAGATGCCTACCCAGCCAAATCCGAATCCGAACAATAGGCAGGCTCAATAAGTATAGAGTGGAGAGACATCATACCTAGCTTATGCTGTAGAAATGCAGGAGGTCAACCTAAGATCTGGGAGAGTCCTCCCGGATAACCAACCTCCCCCTCCACATAGGGAGGTAGAAGAAGAAATAGAGGAAAGAAACCTTAAAGTAAATCCACCCTTTCCTGAAGGATTAGCCCAACCACTCCAGCCTACCCAAGAAGAAACTAAACTTCTAGGAGAATTGAAAAATCTATGTGTAAAGATCCCCCTTCTCCAGGCAATAAAAGATGTTCCCATTTACAATAAGTTGATTAAGGAGAAATGCTTCAAGAATCCAGGAAGAATAAAAAGGGATGACCCTACCATTAATGTCATTGGGCAGCTGTCCAACTTAATTCTGGGGTAGGTAATATGTCCGAAATATTTGGACCCTGAAAGCCCTGTAGTAGATGTGCACATCAATGGCATCAACGTCCCACACACTCTGATCGATCATGGGGCCGCCATTAATGTGATGACCAAGGATACCATGCTTAAGCTCAACCTCCAAGGATCATTGAGGAAGACCACAACTGTTCTGCAACTTGCAGACCATTCCACAGTCACCCCTGAGGGAATTGTGGAGGATGTGATGGTCTCTATTGACTCCTAGGAGTGGCCTGCAGATTTTCTAGTTCTCCAGCCTAAGGCTAAACTTACTGGTTATCCTCTCATCCTTGGGAGGCCATGGTTGGCCACAGTCGATGCTTACATTAGCTGTAGAGCTGGGAATATGACCATAAAAAACGAGCATATGTCCAAACAGTTAGTCATATACCCTCCTTCTCAACCTTTTCTAGAGAATGATTTACCTTTATGGTTGGAGGAAGAGGAAGAAGATGAGGTTTATTCCACCCAACTTTATACTTTGTAAGCAAACATAGGAGGGGAAAAATAAGATGAGGATGACTTAATTGAACACTTGCTCCAAATTCCAACTCCTGGATCGTTACCATTAGAAGAAGAAGTAAGGGAAACCCAGAACAATCATCCAATTGACTTTTGCTTGGTCAATCCCAACCCACTGCATGTCAAAACCATAGAATTTGGCCCAGAGAAAACCTTGAAAATTAATCCATCTCTTTCTGCTCTCGAAGAGGAAAAGCTATGAAACATGCTAAGAGAAAACCTAGAAGCCTTTGCTTGGAGCTACAAGGAAATGAAAGGAGTACACCCCTCAGTGTGTACTCACCACATATACATCAAAGAAGGTTGCAAGCTATTGGGAATGGAATCCCCCCAAGGCATGTTTTGGGGCTTGAAGCCCAAGTTTTGACTTAGTCCATTGTAAAGACTCCGCAATTTGTGGGCGCGGAGCGCGAAGTCATAATAGAGTCACAGGGTTGTCCACCCTTGTTTTTCTAATGTAATTTCTATTTGAAAGATCTATATAAATAGAGCGAGGCTCTAAGTGTAGAAAATAACTAGCTAGAGAAAAAAGGAAGCATGATAAATAGAAGGAATTGATTGAGTTGAAGTGTAAGTCATGTCCTTGGGTCGTAGAGTAGGAGAAGGCTCTACAGCTGAGTGCGTAGAGGCCTAGTAGTCCGTAGCTGAGTGCGCAAGGTGGGCTGATTCTATAACCGTTGGAAGGATTAATAAAGAGAAGTTTTACCATATTTCTGTGTATATTTTCCTGTTTATGCATTATTGGGTATGAATAGCAAGTTTACTATTTATTTATTGCATGAACTCATATGAATGAACTAAATGAATAAATATAATATAATACATCTGTTTATGTGAAGATAACTAACTGTTATAAGAAGATAAGTAAGATCACGGGCGTGACTTAGAGGAATAGTGCAAATCGCTGCTCCAACAGCGCGAAAGCCCCACAACCCCCGGTTAGGGCTATGCGAAGACGAATATATCAGGGCGTGAAGGCCAAGGAAGTGCGCTAAGTAACATGCATGAAGAGACTCACAGTTGGACCAAATCAACCCCTCAAACATCTCAAGGGTGCGAAAACCTGGTTCCAGCACCCCCCCATACTACTTCGGGTGAGACCTCAGTCCGCGCTCCGCAAACTGTTGCCGAAAGGGCCAATAGTATAGGGATTTGTTTGGCTAATTAACTTCGAACTTGGGTTAGGCCCTAACAAGCCAACAAATGGTTTCGTTGCTAGGACAGGGATCTGGATAGTGAGGTTTGATGTCGTATCACTGGAATCCAACTAAGAAAGGAATTGAAGATTTGTTGGATAGGAAGATTCACGAGTTCGTGGCGCAGGAGAACAGGAATCCGCGACTATCAAAAGAAGAGTGGTTAGACTGCTACCTGTACACAAAAATCCACGAAATTTTCTTCGCATCCTTCCCTACTAAGCTATACGAGTGGATCACAAAGCTAACAGATAGCCAAGGGAGGTGCAAACTTGACACTCCTATTGTGTGGACTCCAAAATTGGTGCACATATTGGAAGTATCAGAGGATAAGATCACACACATTGTTGATCACTGGCTTAATTGAATTATGGGAGGATTCATCGCTGAGTTCGCGGTAGATACTTCAGTCAGGTATAGCGAGGCAGAACGACACTTCTTGAAAGGTCCACGAGGTAAGTACGTTAAGTATTTGAACACTTGGATTAAAATCCTACTGTTTGAAAAGAGGGTTATGTGAATACATTCATGTTTGGGGCTACAAGAAGTGGGAGAATTTACGTAAACGAAGGTAGTGCAGAACTAGAAACTAGCCCCTTGATTTCACCTCCGCGAGGAAACGAAGAAGATATCTCGAAGGTCTCACCAAGAAGTGCGATCAATATGATAAGAGAATTCTGTGCATACCACCCCTACCCACACCACCGCCAGTTTCACTATCTTCATCCCCATCTTCACCCATACCACCTTGGCCACCACTGCTAGTTAATATGGCAAGCGTGATAAAATTGTCGGTATTCAAGGGAGTAGGAAATGAAGATCCAGACCAGTTTTGGTGCATGTTAAAAGATGTGTGGGAAGCACAGGGAGTTATGGATGAAAATATAAAGAAAGAAACATTGGTCAGTGCTCTGCAGGATCGTGCACTGACCTCGTACGTTAAGCATTCCAATGACCATCCGAATGTAGGGATCGCAGATATCCAAACTATGTTGAATAAAGAATTTAGCAGGCTGAAGTCGGAGGCACAGTCGATCATTGGGTTCAAGGAAATCACGATGCTACCAGGTGAGACCCCTTGGGAGTTGGATCAAAGACTGAAGTGTACAATTCGCGAAGCTAATATGACTTTGACGGATGGACAACAACGCGAAAGGTTTGTAGCATCACTAACGTTGAATTTAAGGAACGGGTTGTCACAACAGAGGCTAACAACTCAGATTGAGGCCTTGGAGATTGCGATGAGGCTGGATGAGACCCCAATACAGGATCCTAACCTGGGAGTTCAGCAGATCCATGTGTAATTGAAAAACTTGTGCCTTGAGATGCAGAGTTTGAAACAGGATATGACTGCTCGCCCAGAGGTGCACGACGAGGTATGGTGTGTTAAATGCAAGGGTCAGGGACACGACAAGGACCACTTCCCGGTGTTTGTAAATTACCTCACGGGAGGAGGACTAATGCCGTTGAGACCAGAGGCACAAGCAGGACCTAGCGTGGTGCCTGCGTTGTGGTGTGTGATTTGTCAAATAGGAGAAAAGCATGCTACAAACAACTACCATCTGTTGCAAAAGTACATGCAGAATTCACAATAGTTGTTAGTGGGACATGATGAGCACACCTGTAGAAGGTATGAGCTGATGATGGATGGGACTCCCACCTACAGAGTTCAGGCCGAAACACGGCCCCTTGACTAGAATGCAGGCATGGCGTGAACCAGATTTTAGGGGCGTGAACAAGGCCAAGGGGGAGGAGGACCTAAAAGAGGTCATAGACAGTTGATATGTTACAATTGCAGAGGGCTAGGACATTATGCCTGTGATTGTACAAATCCAACGCGTCCATCATATCTATATTGTACATTGTTTGATCACGAGACGGAGGACTGTCCCACACTGATAGCAAGGTTGCACGACAAGGGAGCGCTCCAACCTCCCCCAACTCAAAACCTGCAAATGATGAGGTTTGAGCCACGCGAGGAAGACCCTAATGTGAACATTGTGCTCCGAAGTGGAATTATAATAGGGGATGACAAAGGCAAGCAACCTAAAGATAGTAGTTGGGTTCGTAAGGCTCCGACGAAAGAAACAGAGTTTGATTTTGAGTGCACTAAGGAAACCTTCATGGAAGCCAGGAAGAGCTTCACCGATGCCTCCACTTCAGGAAGAAAAGACAGACTGGAGTTGGAAATGGACCCCTCAATGCTCATGATGTTGCTGGAAACATGCATGAAGCTGCTGCACTACAACAAGGCTGTAAAGGGACTACAAGAACTCATAAATAGATGCGCTGGGACCGTGCCAGGAGAACTGCGCGTAGTCAGGAAGGTTGGAAATCATGCGACGAGGACGGGAAGATAAATGAGACTGATCGCGCAGATTGGGGAATATGAGATGGACCAAGTAATTCTAGACCTAGGATCAGATGTGAACGTTTTGCCGAAGCAAACATGGGAGCACATGGGAAGGCCTACACTATAATGGTCTCCTATCCAACAGTGAATGGCGAACCAGCAAAAGATCCTACCTATGGGAAGATTGCAAGGAATCACCATAGGTATTGAAGGAGAAATCGCACTGGGAGATTTTGAAGTGATAGAGATTGTTGATGACAGCAATCCCTACCCTGTGCTATTAGGGATAGATTGGGCCACTGAAATGAACGGGGTGATAAACCTGAAAAAGTACAAGATGGTTTTTGAGAAAAAGTCTCTGCGCATAGTAATACCTTTGGACCCTGTAGAAGGATCGTGCTACATGGAGCCAGTGCACGACTATGAAAGTGACGATGACTTAGATTGCATCTACAAGATCATCGTGCGAGAGCAAGACTGGGTAAATCCCACCGTGGATGGACGAATCTCATGGGAGCGCGAAAGCTCCTGTACATGGGCATCTGATGAGGAGATAGAGCGATGGTAGACCTAGTTACATGAGGTAACCACGTTGAACTGTAACATGATGACGATATCATTGCACTACATATCAATAGAGCTAAGGGATATGCCTATGTATGATGGGTTAAGCGAGGTAGATGCCTTCCTGAAAAGATTCGAAAGGGAGGTGTCGGAACAGCAACGCTTCGAGGATTTGAAATGGGTATTGTGTGCTACACCCGCGAGGTGGTGGGGCATGCACCAAGGAAGTTTTGAGGACTGGCGCGAATGTAGGAGAATGATGCACTTGCATTTTGGGAAGCCTCAGATGTGATTAACAATCGAGATTTTTAGATGGAACAATTTGTGTGTGCACCTGTCTAGATGGATACCGGCATGTGTTACAAGACCTGCGCGGATGCACACAGACTTCGCATTAGGAGACACGATCAGTAAATAGGTGCGGACGAGGCAATGGCGCGAATGACCCCTCTGGTTGGAACAACAAAGTATGGGAAGAACGAGTGTGCAAAAGGTTATCCACACAGAAGCCTTTAACGAAGTATGCGAAGTATTGAACAAGGTATATGATGCGTAATGGACGGATTGGGACTTGTGCATACCAGCGGTTTTATGGGCTTATAGGACAACGTGCAAGAAACTGATGGAGCAAATGCCTCCAAGACTGGAGTATGGATGAAATGTTGTAATCCCCATAGAGTACAATATGCCTAGTCCGCGCGTATCAGCGCCGGTAGAGATGACGACTCGCAAAGCTTTGGAAGGAGGGATAGCACAGTGGAACAAAGAAGAACGCTTGGGAACCGAAGAAGAAATCCGACAAGATGATCTTAGGCTCCAAGAACTTATGAAAGAAAGGGTGCGATTAAGAGAGAAAAGTGCTCTGGTGGAAGCGCAAGTCAAGAAGCTTGAGGACGAAATAAAGAAATGTTTTCTCGATAAGAAAACCAGGGTGATAAAACAAGGTGCGCATGATCACATTGACAAATTTGGGGATTGTTATCACTTAGAAGTTTTCCCTAGAAGTTATCAAAAGAAGGAATAATCCAAGGTAACCACAAACCAATCTTTTAGACTCAGGTTCTAGCCAACCTAAGTCCAGAGAGGGCTCTCTCTTTATGATTTAACTTTTTTTTTATTAGATTTCAGGCTAGTTCTTAGTGTTCGTGAGGATTTTGATTTTGGATTGAAAGTTGGGTGGTGGAATTCTTAGAACAGATGGATAGAGCTAGGTCTTCAAGCCATTGGGCTATGGAGTCAATCAAAGGATAGCTTAACTGGACCAGATCATTAAAGGGAATGTTCACAAGGTAGGCTAGCAAAGCAAAAGGAAAATCTTCAAGTTTAATGGATGAGATGGTTCTAACCAGGGTGAAAGGGCAATGAAGAATCCTTAGACTAGGATCAGAATGAAAGGAAATAGGTGTTATGATTAATGGAAAAAACCTGTGAGCAATTTATGAAATCGACGTTTCGGACTAGCTAGGTGAGTCCATCATCAGGGAAATGAGATCTGTATTTTGAGAAGAGAGAGTCAAGAAAATGTGAACCTATTAATAGAAGGATAGAGAGATAACTTAGGGTTGGAGAGGTCGGCTTGGTTTTCATATATTTATTAATAAATTGATTAAGTTAATTTTAATTTGTTTCTAATTTTTATTTTAATTAATAAATTTTAGTTAATAAATTTAAAACTTAATTAAAAATAAAATTAATTTAACCTAAATTAAAATAAAATTAATTTAAACTAAATTTAAAATAAAATTAATTTAATTAATTAATTAATTAAATTAACTTTAAATTTAGTTTAGATTTTATTTTAATTAATTAATTTAAACTACATTTAAAATAAAATTAATTTAATTAATTAGTTAATTAATTAATTAATTAATTTAATTAATTAATTAATTAATTAATTTAACCTAAATTAAAATAAAATTAATTTGAACTAGATTTAAAATAAAATTAATTTAATTAATTAATTAATTAATTAAATTAACTTTAAATTTAGTTTAAATTTTATTTTAATTAATTAATTAATTAATTAAAACTAAATTTAAAATAAAATTAATTTAATTAATTAATTAATTAAATTAACTTTAAATTTAGTTGAAATTTTATTTTAATTAATTAATTTAATTATTTATTTATATAAAGGGCAATTAAGAATCCTTTGCTATAGACCAGGGGGAGAAACTACGAAAGTAAGGGAGCATTTAATAAATCCCTAACTAAGATAGTTTAGCAGAAAACATTAAGAATGTAAACAGTCAAGATAGAGTGCATTAAAGCAAGTTCTGAATTATCATTCCTTTTTACCATTCAGATTTCATAGAAACAAATATGATTATTAGAAACATAAGGAAAAACAATAATACGATTTTCGCTTTACACAAGAATCCTGAAAAATATCTGAGCTTTCTTCCATGATCCAGCATAACTTAAAAAAAATCGAGATACAATTTAATGATCCATTTAAGGTATATAACCACACTAGTAAAATATAGTAATATATTAAATATAAGCTTTCAACTTGGGTATAACTTACATCATGTCAATCTAATCTATATCATATCCATCATAGATTGGAAGTGAAATTATAACGACCCTCATTATAATATCTACAATATATAAATTTTACATCCACCCTTAATAATGATGTGTATGTTTGCTGTTAAGACATCACATTGGTTTGTTACTCATGATTTGGAATATATATTACGCAATAAACTATCATTTCGACCATATGTTTAGTGTTATTTTTTCTTTTTTGATAATACAACTATTAATTAACTTTGAAATAAATATTAATATGATTGTGAAAACATAGAAAACATTAAGAAAATTAATTTTTTCCTAAGTAATGCTAACTACAAGCTAGCGTTAAATTGGCATTCGAGTGAAATTTAAAAGGACTATCCTAAGTTTTAATAAAATCATACTCTTTGCCTGCAATGCAATAAGAGGCGTAAATAAAAACTTTTCATACAAATTTGTTTGATGAAATATTTTGGCTGAAACATGGGTTAAATGGTGAATATAATGATTAGTTAAAGAAATTTATTGTTAGATAAACGACCATCGATTTCTATAGTCTCTGCGCTGCCGAAGGCATAGAATAATAAGCATATTCACGGTTATATTGATTAAGAGGCATAATTGATGATGGGAGTAAAATTTATTCAAAACTTAATATTCGCTTTTACATGATATTAACTTATACCTTAAATTCATTTTGGTGAGAAAGAATTAATAATTGTGAATTGTTTATCCTCATTCAATATTAATAAAAAGGCAAATTTAGTATGTCTTGGGTTTGAAGTACAAAATCTAGTTTTTAATCAAATTCATTATGTAATGTGCTCTCGTTTTGTTTGGACTATGAATAATAACAACGATATGGTCTACTCTCTCTTTTATGATTTATATTATATTGCAATTAAATCTTAGAGAAATTTTTTTAGATCGAATGCAAAGTTGAAATTTTCTTTACATTGAAATAAGGTTTAAGTTTATAGCATTTATGAGATGTTTCAGATTTTTATTTAAGGATTTGTTAAATTGTAAATTAAAAATAAAAATAAGATTGGAAACTATTATATTATCAATTTTAAGGAAATGAGATATCTAAGAAATATTTTTGTCACCTCTCTACAATAGTTTGCAATAGCATAATTGTAGAAGAGTATACAATAGAAAGACAGATAACAATAAAATGAGAAAGACAAACTACGGATTAAAAAAAAAAACTAGTTAATAAGTATTTAATAAGAAAACTTAATAGAGAACAAGACAATACTAAGGGAATTCTACAATAAATAAGGAAACTACAACAAGACAATACTAAGGGAATTCTACAATAGATAAGGAAACTACAGTAGAAAAGAATAAAGAACTAAAACAATAAATAAAATAGAGAAAATAAGAAAAAGGTCAAGTTAAAATACTAAGAATAAAGAGCAACAAAGAATAGAACAATATTTTAGATAAAGAGCAATACTTTACAAAACAATAGTTGTTAGAACTAGAAAACCATTTATTATAAAACAATAGTTTATATAATGAGAACAATTAGTAACAATAAAAATGGAACAATGATTTACAATCGAGAATGAGAAAATTATATAATAAAGAAAAATGAGATAAAACGATAGACAATAGTAAAACAAAAAAAATATAAATAGAGAAAATAATACAAAATAAGAAAAATAGAGAAAGTTTACAACAGAGAGCGAAAGAAATACGCAACAGTTTGCAATAGAGAATGAGAGAAAACAAAGAAGAACAATAATAATAGAGAAAAATAGCAATAAAGAATGAGAATAAAAAAAAAATAGAAACAAACTAGCTATTACTGAGAAAACAATATACTAACTAGCATTTGCACTAGAGGGTGTAAAGGGCATGCTGGCAGTGATTCGGGATTTTTTTTTACCCCTCATAGAAAAATTTATACCGAACGGCTCTGCTAACAGATATTAATTTGAAAATCATTGTTGATTTCTCTAGATGTAGTAACTTCCTAGAGCCACTTCACAAGATTTGTCGAGGTCATTAGAGAGGCCATCAACATTGACATTGTTTTTAACATCCATGTGAGCTAGTTTTTCACTCTAAAAAAAGATTTTAGCAATTCATAATGAGTGCTCATATGACTTTAAGACTTTTGAAAAGAAAAATATTTATCTATCAACACTACTTCAGAATTTAGAGAACGCTTAAATGTAGATAGTGGACACCAGTTTGAAGAATAAAAATATCTTATACTTCTACCTTCCTTTTTGCCCTACTTTCTAGCAATGAAACACCAAGTTTCTCTGACAATCTTGTGTTTCTTGCAGAATTCCAACACAATTTAGATCAAGTGTTCCTATCAAGTAAAGTAACCTAATCTCAAAATTTTAATGTTCTTAAAATCATTTGTGTCAACTCATTCAAACCATCCAATAGATGAATGGATACTTAAAGATCACTAAATAGTTGACACTTTTGCATTAACTCAACAACACTAATAGTGCACTTGTCATCAAGGAGGAAATAAAATCTCTTCGAAATAGGTGCAAATATTCCCATTTATGCGCACACAGGAGCAAAACCTTTTCAACCTAAGAATTTGGCAGCCACAGAGTTACTCCTAAATAATACATGATTAGCACAAGAACCCTCAACAATGTAAACTTCGAAAGAAGAACTGTGTCAATTACCCCTTTTTTTGAGGTAGCAAAAAAATCAACCGATTTTGAAAAGTGTTGATTATATATATATATATATATATATATATATATATATATATATATATATATATATATATAATTGAACATATTTTTGACACTTTCAATTTTCTTATGTATCAAGTATGAACATTTGTTTTTAATGTCAGTGGTTTTCATGCTAATTTTGAAAAGTGTTGATGCAGCGTCAACCCCTTTTTTTAGAGGACTTATTTTTGAAACTTTAAATTTTCTAATGTATTAAGTGCGGTTAAATTTTTTGAATGTTGGTGATTTTCATTCAGATTTAGAAAAACATCAATAATTTTTTTAAGGCATATTTTTGACACTTTAAATTTTCCTATATCCTAAGTATACATAAAAAAATTTAATTGTTGATTATTGATGAGCCTCATCATTGGGTAATTATATGGGCCTTAATTCACCTCCTAGCTTAGTCAAACCAACTATTCTCACAACTTATTGCATACTTTTATTTATATTTTGTTTATGAGATGAATTAGAGTTTGATATTTTGCTTTGTGGTATAATGTGCATTTAATGCAGGATTAAAGGATAAAAGCAAGGAATTTTGGCAAAGACCTTGGTCAAAAATCGAATGGGACAAGGGAGAGGAATTATAGGAGGTAAATCCTCCTCATTTACTACCCCTCCATTCGAATATTCCTCCATCAACTCGGAGTGCAAACAACCAAATCATGAGGACTAGAAGGCATCCGAGCAAGTGAAAGACAAAGCACCAGTTTATCTCGAGTTTGGGAGCCAAGCCTCCCTAATTTTAAGGAAGTCGTTGGAGAATTCAGATGTATAAGTAGAGAGGCCTAGGACCTCAGTAGGATTCAGATTTTTGATTATAAAACTCTACTCTATTTTCGAGCTGCAGGAATTGTGACAGTTTTTGATGTAATCCATGGTTTCGATAATAAAAATGAGTTTTGTTTTGAGCCAGCATTGAGCTAACTCAGAGGGCTGAAGCTCTTGGGCTAGGGCCCAACCCTAGTAGCCAAGGCTCCTCTTTATTGTACATGTATGCTAGCATAGATTCATGGTTTAGTTGTTCATTTGCTTAAGTAGCTGCATTTCCATTACAACAGTGTAGAGTAGATTGGTTGTATTTTAGTTTGCCTCCATTTGTGCCTTGTTTCAATTAGAAGGTTAGCAAGGATAAAAGATCACTGTAAGGTTGTCAAAAAGTGTCTCGGCCTCACCTCCTCCCTCTTGGACCATGACTTGAGGAAGAGACCCTTCAACAACCCTAAAAACATAGATTTCTAGTTCTTGCATGAGCTTTGGAGTTTGTTATCTTGATTCAGTACTTGGTTCATTTCATTGTCATCTTTGTCCATTACTCTATTTCTGCAATAATATCTTACTCATTTTCTCATTTCCTTCAGCACTTTCTTCATGCATCATGTGGGTAATTGATTCATGCTTTTCTAGTTTATGAAAATGCACCTTGTTGTATAGTTCTTGGAAGACATATGTGTTTTAAGCACTGCAGGTACTTCAGGAGGAGGTCTAGACTTCATCACCAACATCCATCTTCCACCTCATCCACCTCAACCATCTCTTGTTCCACCATCACACTCACTAGTTTTTTTGTCCTTATCTATGTTGGGTGTGGAGCCTGATTATCTTCTATATTCAAAGGTATCGCCACATAGGACCCCAGTTCGAAATGGGGGCGACAACGCCGCCCGTAAAATATTCGCTGCAGGGGGGGTCTAGGGGGGGGCGGCTGCGACCTTTGGGAGCCCCCCCCTGGCGGGGGGTTTTGGGGGCAGCGCCCCCGAAGCTAAAAATAACTGTAAAATTGCCTTGTAAAAGTATAGTAATTTCTAGTCAATCTGGGCCGTTCATTAGGCGGATGATCTGACGGTAGAACTTATGTTTAGTTTAGGGTTTTTTGCCCTAGAAGGCAACCCCTCTCTTTGTATGAGGGTATTGTATTTGAGGCTGTGTGATAGATGTGTATTCTGTGAGTGAGAAACAGAGAGGTGAGACTGTGAGAGAAAACAGAGGATATTACAGCGGATTTGCTGTAGGTTGTGTCTCTTCATTTTGCTGGATAATAAAAAGGAAGGACTGGCTGTTCGGGGTGGACGTAGCCCAAACTGGGTGAACCACGTATATCTGTGTCTCTCTTGTTTTGTGCGTTTTCTGTGTTTATATTTCTGCAATATTTTATGTGTTCCATTGCTCCGTAATATATAATTTTCTAACAATCTAGCCATCTCTTCTCCTGGATATTGACTCATGAGTGTTCCTAGACCTTCTAACACCCTATCCTGCTCATCACACACCCTTTCCAAGCTTTCCAACACCTCCAACACCTCACAATTAGCTCTTGGTTGTATCTTGTAGGTTTCTTGTAATTCCTACACGATCATCCTGTAGGTTTCTAGTACATCTTATAGGTTTTCCTGAAACGACTTGTTTTGAGGCTAAATTGATGGGGAACCTCTATGAAGTCACAAAAAGCCTCCTAAGACCCTTCCACGCCATCCAACCACTCCCTAAACCTTCTAGCCATCCTCAACCACTTCCCATCCACCTGTCACATCCACAAGAATGCTTAAATTGCATGCTTGATTTTACCAAAGAAAACCAAAAAAAGTGAAAACAGATTTAGTTTAGTTTTCTTACTTACAAGTTAGTATGGTTTGATGCTCTTTACTTTTATAACTTAGATAGCAACATTAGGTTAGTGTTGATTTAGCAATTCTGCTTAGCATAGATGTTTAAATGGTTAATTAGGATATGGTGTGATTTAGCATTACATTTTGTTTTCCTCATTACTGCAATAGAGTAGCTCTCTTAGAATAAATTTGCTCTTCTTCCATCAAAGAATCAAGCTTCTTATGACTCTATAGAAGTCTGGCTTGGAACCCTTGGGGTCTCTCGTCAGATGAAAAGTGACAATAGGTAGGACCTTCACTTTTAATTGTGCATATAGCACTATCACCTCCAAGTTTGTACGAACCCAGGTTGGTAAGTAAAGCTGGTAGCCCAGGAGTTGTAGCATCCTTGTTGCAATACTGGCGCTCATTACTTTTTGGTGCCATTTCCGGGGAGGTGTCTAAGTAGAATGTGATTACTTCTTTCTTTTCTTCTATTTCTAGTCTTCAATTCTCAGCCATTAGTTTATTTTTGGAAAATTAATCTAGTAGCTTCCTTTCTTTCAGTTGTCATTATCTGCTTTCCTTTCCATTACGTAAGTAAAATTTCAATTCAGCAAGTAACTTTTCTTTCTGTCAGTAGTTTTCATTCAATCAACAACTTTATTTCTGCAAAGTACTTTCCAATTAAAAAAAAAATCTTACAAAAACCAACCCACAAAAATTTCCTTTCATGCCTCATATGAAAAGGGACAATTTAGGGAAATTCTTGCCAAATAACCCCACTACATCCAACAACCAACCTTCTCTCTTCTTCGGTGGCTGCGAACTGGACGAACCTTTAGGTGGGAAACCTGACATATTTGAAGAATCTACATGGGAAGAAGAAGAGGAACCCATTCCTACTGAACCAATGGTTGAAAACCAGAATGATAGAGGGAATAGAGAGAGAGTTGAGGGTGCCTTCCCCATCAAGGAAACCAACGGTGACACTAAGATGAAGAATATAAGCCCCTCTACCCTACTTCATTTCCATGGCCTAACCACAGAGGACCCTAACACTTTCCTATTTGAGTTTGTTGTTATATGCCGAACCTATGACTATACAGATGATAAGAAAAAGTTAAAACTGTTTCCATCTACCCTCAAGGATGCAACATTACGCTGGTTCATGGGTTTACCTGGAGATAGCATCACAACTTGGGCTCAGATGTAGCAAGCTTTTAACAACAAATATAAGGACTACTGTAGGTCAAAGTATACTAAAGAAGAAATTTTCAGGATGACCATGGGCCAGGATGAATCCTTAGAAGACTACGAAGAAAGATTCCAGCTCAGTTACAAAAGGGCCAGGTGCACACTTGACCCAGAGTCACTAAAGCTGGTCTTGCTCAGAGGAGTAAGGGAATATCTTCTAGATACCTTGCATTTTCTAGTAGGAGGATATATCTACCAACTACCCTACGAGGATATCAAGATTGTCTTTAGAAACCATTCTAGGGCAGCTAGGAAAAAGGGTAGGGGTAGTCAACCTATGGCCAGTACATCATCTTCCAACTCATCCATTAAGGGTGAAATTGGAAATATGCTGGGATATTTCAAAAGTGAGATGCTGCAAACCCTTGCCTTCCAATTGGACACCATGAACATCAAAAGGAAGCAATATGAAGCAGAGAGATCCTTGGCCATCTTTTGTCCTAGATGCAGCAGGAGGCATCCTAGGAACGAATGTCTATTGAACTGTATTGAAATTTGCTTGGTCTATGAAGAAAACCACTCCATAGAGAAGTGCCCTGCTTTACCCGGACTCAAAGTTGTATATCAAGGAGTTGAAGGGGTCACTGAGTAGCTTTGCTACATCAACCAAAGGAGACCTCCTTGGCCTAGACCATACCAGTAGGGTATGCAAGGGTCATCCCCATGCATATTACGACCCCAACCAAACCACAGATATACCTTCATGGGGACTCCCTACTCATCCCTCTTGGTCTACACCCCCTCCTTGGTCCTATGCATCTCAGTGTCATTCTCAACCAGCCAGCCAGTCATTTCAACCTTACACTCTGCTACAACCTCAGTGGAATACACCACTCCAGGGGTGGAGGCACCAATACAACAATGCTTCAGCTCTATTGCCTCCACAACCTACCCAAACACAACTCATACACTCTCCTCTACCCAAGAAACCCCAAATGCCTGCCCAGCCAAATCCGAACCCGAACAATAGGCAGGCTCAACAAGTATAGAATGGAGAGACATCATACCCAGCTTATGCTATAGAAATCCAAGAGATCAACGTAAGATTTGGGAGAGTCATCCCGGATAACCAACCTCCCCCTCCACATAGGGAGGTAGAAGAAGAAATAGAGGAAAGAAACCTTAAAGTAAATCCACGCTTTCCTGAGAGATTAGCCTAACCACTCTAGCCTACCCCAGAAGAAACTGAACTTCTGGGAGAATTGAAAAATCTATGTGTAAAGATCCCCCTTCTCCAGGCAATAAAAGATGTTCCCATTTACAATAAGTTGATTAAGGAGAAATGCTTCAAGAATCCAGGAAGAATAAAAAGGGATGCCCCTACCATTAATGTCATTGGGTAGCTATCAGACTTAATGTTGGGGTAGGTAATATGTAGGAAATATTTGGACCCTAGAAGCCCTGTAGTAGATGTGCACATCAATTGCATCATCATCCCACACACTCTGATCGATCATGGGGCTGCCATTAATGTGATGACCAAGGACACCATGCTTAAGCTCAACCTCCAAGGGTCATTGAGGAAGACCGCAACTGTTCTGCAACTTGCAAACCATTCCACAATCACTCCTGAGGGAATTGTGGAGGATGTGATGGTCTCTATTGACTCCTGGGAGTAGCCTGCAGATTTTCTAGTTCTCCAACCTAAGGCTACACTTACTAGTTATCATCTCATCTTTGGGAGGCCATGGTTGGCTACAGTCAATGCTTACATTAGTTGCAGAGCTAGGAATATGACCATCAAGAACGGGCATATGTCCAAATAGTTAGTCATATACCCTCCTGCTCAACCTTTTCTAGAGAATGATTTACCTTTATGGTTGGAGGAAGAGGAAGAAGATGAGGTTTATTCCGCCCAAATTTATGCTTTAGAAGCAACCATAGGAGGGGGACAATAAGATGAGGATGACTTAATTGAACACCTGCTCCAAATTCCAACTCCTAGATCATTACCATTAGAAGAAGAAGGAAGGGAAACCCAGAACAATCATCCAATTGACTTATGCTTGGCCAATCCCAACCCACTTCGTGTCAAAACCATAGAATTTGGCCCAAAGAAAACCTTGAAAATTAATCCATCTCTTTCTTCTCTCGAAGAGGAAAAGCTATGAAACATGCTGAGAGAAAACCTAGAAGCCTCCGCTTGGAGTTACAAGGAAATGAAAGAAGTACACCCCTCAGTGTGTACTCACCACATATACATCAAAGAAGGTTGCAAGAAATTGGGCATGGAATCCCCCCAAGGCATGTTTTGGGGCTTAAAGCCCAAGTTTTGACTAAGTCTATTGTAAAGACTCCACAATTTGTGGGTGTGGAGCACAAAGTCATAATAGAGTCACAGGGTTGTCTGCCCTTGCTTTTGTAATGTAATTTTGATTTGAAAGATCTACCCATGGTCCGCAGACCATGGGATTGTATAAATAGAGCGAGGCTCTAAGTGTAGAAAATAGCTAGAGAAAAAAAGGAAGCATGATGAATAGAAGGAATTGATTGAGTCAAAGTGTAAGTCGTGTCTTTGGGTCGTAGAGTAGGAGAAGGCTCTGCAACTGAGTGCGCAGAGGCCTAGTAGTCCGCAGCTGAGTGCGCGGACCCCTGCAACTGAGTGCGTAGGGTGGGTCGAGTCTGTAACCATTGGAAGGATTAATAAAGAGAAGTTTTACCATATTTCTGTGTATCTTTTCCTGTTTATGCATTATTGGGTATGAATAGCAAGTTTACTATTTATTTACTGCGTGAACTCATATGAATGTGCTGAATGAATAAATATAATATAAGACATCTGTTTATGCGAAGATAACTAACTGTTGTAAGAAGATAAGTAAGATCACGGGCATGACTTAGAGGAATAGTGCAAATCGCTGCTCCAGCAATGTGAAAGCCCCACAAAACCTGGTTAGGGCTGTGCGGAGATGAATATATCAGGGCATGAAGACCAGGGAAGTGCGCGAAGTAACCTGCGTGAAGAGACTCACAGTTGGACCAAATCAACCCCTTAGACATCTCAAGGGTGCGAAAACCTGGTTCAAGCACCCCCCCCCCCCATACTACTTCGAGTGAGAACTCAGTCCGCGCTCCGTGGACTATTCCCGAAAGGGCCAATAGTACAGGGATTTGTTTGGCTAATTAACTTCGAACCTGGGTCAGGCCCCAACAAGCCAGCAAATGGTTCCATTGCTGGGACAGGGATTTGGATAGAGATGTCTGATGTCGTATCACTGGAATCCAACTAAGAAAGGAATTGAAGATTGGTTGGATAGTAAGATTCATGAGTTCGTGGCGCAGGAGAATAGGAATCTGCGACTATCAAAAGAAGAGTGGTTAGACTGCTACCTGTACACAAAATTCCACGAAATTTTCTTCGCATCCTTCCCTACTAAGCTATACGAGTGGATCACAAAGCTAACAGATAACCAAGGAAGGTGTAAACTCGACAATCCTATTGTGTGGACTCCAGAATTGGTGCGCAGATTGGAAGCATTAGAGAATAAGATCGCATGCGCTGTTGATCATTGGCTAAATCGAATTATAGGAGGATTCATCGCTAAGTTCACGGTAGATACTTTAGTCAGGTATAGCGAGGTAGAACAACACTTCCTCAAAGGACCGCAAGGTAAGTATGTTAAGTATTTGAAAACTTGGATCAAAATGCTACTGTGTGAAAAGTGGGTTATGGGAATACAATGATGTTTGGGGCTACACGAAGTGGGAGAATTTACATAAACGAAGGTAGCGCAGAACTAGAAACTAGCCCCTTGATTTCACCTTCGCGAGGAAATGAAGAAGAGATCGCGAAGGTCTCACCAAGAAGTGAAATCAATATGATAAGGCAGAGGATTCTGCACATACCACCCCCACCCACACCATCATCAGTTTCACTGTCTTCATCCCCATCTTCGCCCATACCACCTCCGCGACCACTGCAAGTTAATATGGCAAGCATGATAAAATTGTTGGTATTCAAGGAAGTAGGAAATGAAGATCCAGACCAGTTTTGGTTCGTGATAAAAGATGTGTAGGAAGCGTAGGGAGTTACGGATGAAAATATAAAGAAAGAAACGTTGGTCAGTGCTCTGCAGGATCGCGCGCTGACCTCGTACGTTAAGCATTCCAATGACCAGCCGAATGCAGGGATCGTGGATATCCAAACTATGTTGGATAAAAAATTTAGCAGGCCAAAGTTAGAGGCACAGTCGATCATTGGGTTCAACGAAATGATGATGCTACCAGGTGAGACCCCTTAGGAGTTGGATCAGAGACTAAAGTGTACAATTCGCAAAGCTAATATGACTTTGACGGATGGAAAACACCGCAAATGGTTTGTAGCATCACTAACGCCGCATTTAAGGAACGCGCTGTCACAACAGAGGCTAACAACTCAGATCGAGGCCTTGGAGATAGCGATGAGGCTGCATGAGACCCCAATATAGGATCCTAACCTGGGAGTTCAGCAGATCCATGCGTAGTTGAAAAACTTGTTCCTTGAGATGCCGAGTCTGAAACAGGACAACACAGCTCGCCTAGAGGTGCGCAACGAGGTATGGTGTGTTAAATGCAAGGGTCAGGGACATGACAAGGACCACTTCTCGGTGTTCACAAATTACCTCGTGGGAGGAGGACCAATGCCGCTGAGACTAGAGGCACAAGCAGGACCTAGCACGGTGCTTGCATTGTGGTGCGTGATTTGTCAAATAGGAGAAAAGCATGCTACAGACAACTGCCATCTGTTGCAGAAGTACACACAGAATTCACAATGGTTTTTCTATAATTTCTGTAGATCAGTGGGACATGATGAGCACACCTGTAGAAGTTATGAGCTGATGATGGATAGGACTCCCACTGACAGAGTTCAGGCTGAAACGTGGCCCCTTGACCAGAATGCAAGCATGGCGTGAATTGGATTTTAGGGGCGCGAACAAGGCTGAGGTGGAGGAGGACCTGAAAGAGGTCATAGACAGTTGATATGTTACAATTGTGGAGGACCAGGACATTATGCTCATGATTGTACAAATCCAACACGTCCATCACGTCTATACTGTACATTGTTTGATAACGAGACGGAGGATTGTCCCACACTGATAGAAAGAATGCACGACAAGAGAGCGCTCCAACCTCCCCCGACTTAGAACCTGCAAATGATGAGGTCTGAGTTGCGCGAGGAAGACCCTAATGTGAACATTGTGCTCTGAAGTGGAATTATAATAGGGGATGACAAAGGAAAGCAACCTAAAGATAGTAGTTGGGTTAGCAAGGCTCTAACGAAAGAACTAGAGTTTGATTTGGAGTGCGCTAAGGAAACCTTCATGGAAGCCAGGAAGAGCTTCGTTGATGCCTCTACTTCAGGAAGCAAAGCCAAACCGGAGCCAAAAATGGACCCCTCGATGCTCATGACATTGCTAGAAACATGCATGACGTTGTTGCGTGACAGCAAGGCTGTAAAGGGACTGCAGGAACTCATAAATAGATGCACTAGGACCGTGCTAGGAGAACCATGTGTAGTCAGGAAGGTTGGAAATCATGCGATGAGGATGGGAAGATAAATGAGACTGACCGTGTAGATTGGGGAATATGAGATGGACCAAGTAATTCTGGACCTAGGATCAGATGTGAACATTTTGCCAAAGCAAACATGGGAGCACATGGGAAGGCCTACGCTGTAATGGTCTCCTATCCAACAGGGAATGACGAACCAACAAAAGATCCTACCTATGGGAAGATTGCAAGGAATCACCATGGATATTGAAGGAGCAAGCACGGTGGAAGATTTTTAAGTGATAGAGATTGTTGATGACAGCAATCCCTACCCTGCGCTATTAGGGATAGATTGGGCCACTGGCATGAACGGGGTGATAAACCTGAAAAAGTGTAAGATGTTTTTTGAGAAAAAGTCTTTGCGCGTAGTAATACCTTTGGACTCTGTAGAAGGATCGCACTACACGGAGCTAGTGCACGACTATGAAAGTGATGACGACTTAGATTGAATCTACAAGATCACCGTGCGAGAGAAAGACTGGGTAAATCCCACCGCGGATGGACGAATCTCATGGGAGCATGAAAGCTCATGTACATTGGCATTTGATGAGGAGATAGAGCGATGGCAGACCCGGTTACATGAGGTAACCATGCTGAATTGTAACATGATGACAAGATCATTGCACTACATATCAATAGAGGTAAGGGATCTGCCTATGCATGATGGGTTAAGCGAGGTAGATGACTTCCTGAAAAGTTTCGAAAGGGAGGTGTTGGAACAACAACGCTTTGAGGATTTGAAATGGGTACTGCATGCTACACCGCGATGTGGTGGGGCACGCACCAAGGAAGCTTTGAGGACTGGCGGAAATGCAGGAGAATGATGTGCATGCGTTTTGGGAAGCCTCAGATGCAATTAACAATCAAGATTTTTGGATGGAACAATCCGCATGTGCACCTGTCTAGATGGATACTGACATGTGTTACAAGACCTGCGTAGATGCACATAGACTTCGCGTTAGGAGACACGGTCAGTAAATAGGTGTGGGCGAGGAAATGGCACGAATGACTCCTCTGGTTGGAATAATGAAGTATGGGAAGAACGAGTGTGCAAGGGGTTATCCACACAGAAGCCTTTAACGAAGTATGTGAAGTATTGAACAAGGTATATGATAGATATCATTTTGGGATTCAACTGCGTTAAGTAATTCATTCACGTATGACCATTTCCATGAGAGGTAGTCGTAACTGACTAATTTCTCATGATTTTTGAATAGTTCACTTAGCACTCATTGCATTGGGTGATGCTCACAGGGGTGAAGAAGTGGGATTGAAACTAGTGAAATGAATCACATAGCATCAATCATCACTTCCGGGGCTTGCACCCGGTAACCAGGACTTCCCAGGAGGTCACCCATCCCAGAACTCCTCTGGCTCAAGCGCGCTTAACTGTGGAGTTTTACCCACAATCAAGCCCACTTAGCTTGCTACCCCATTTGGGACCTACGCATACCAGCGGTTTTGTGGGCTTATATGACAACATGCAAGAAACTGATGGAGCAGATGCCTCCAATATTAGAGTATGGATCAAATGCTATAATCCCCATAGAGTACGATATGCCTAGTCTGTGCGTAGCGGCGCTGGTAGAGATGACAGCTCGTGAAGCTTTGGAAGGAGGGATAGCGTAGTTGAACAAAGAAGAATGCTTGGGAACCGAAGAAGAAATCCGACAAGATGATCTTAGGCTCCAAGAACTTATGAAAGAAAGGGTGCGATCAAGAGAGAAAAGCTCTCTGGTGGAAGCGGAAGTCAAGAAGCTTGAGGACGAAATAAAGAAATATTTTCTTGATAAGAAAACCTGGGTGATAAAACAAGGTGTGCATGATCACGTTGACAAATTTGGGGATTGTTATCACTTAGAAGTTTTCCCTAGAAGTTATCAAAAGAAGGAAAAATCTGAGGTAACCACAAACCAATATTTTAGACTCAGGTTCTAGCCAACCTAAGTCTAGAGAAGGCTCTCTCTTTATGATTTAACTTTGTTTTTATTATATTTCGGGCTAGTTCTTAATGTTCATGAGGATTTTGCTTTTGGATTGAAAGTTGGGTGGTGGAATTCTTAGAACAGATGGATAGGGCTAGGTCTTCAAGCCATTGGGCTATGGAGTCAATAAAAGGATAGCTTAACTGGACCAGATCATTAAAGGGAATGTTCACAGGGCAGGCTAGCAAAGAAAAAGGCAAATCTTCAGGTTTAATGGATGAGATGGTTCTAACCAAGGTGAAAGGGAAATGAAGAATCCTTAGATCAGGATCAAAATGAAAGGAAACAGGTGATCATGAACAAAGGGAAATTAAGAATCCTTTGCTATAGACCAGGGGGAGAAACTACGGAAGTAAGGGAGCATTTAAGAATTCCCTAACTAAGATAGTTTAGCAGAAAACATTAAGAATGTAAACAGTCAAGACAGAGTGCATTAAAGAAAGTTCTAAATTATCATTCCTAGTTTACCACTCAAATTTCATAGAATCACATATGATTATTAAGAAACATAAGGAAAAATAGTAACACACATGAGAGAATACTTATTCAATTTTCGCTTTACACAAGAATCTTGAAAAACATTTGAGCTTTATTCCATGATCCAGCAAGCTAGTCCAGTTTTGATACAATAGCACTTTGATTTTAGATAAAAGTCTACAGAAATGTCTTTGAATCCACCAAAAATACTTCGAAATGTGAATTATTTATACAAAAAATATTACAAAATATCTCACAACAGTTTGAGATTTAATTAAGGAAATAAAAATATCTTCAAGCATGAAGATAGAGACAAATGGAAAAATGCATCATGCTATCCCTCTTATTGTGGTAGTGCTGGATGTTGCAATTGAATTTGAGCCCTTTAAGCTGGATGATATTTGTACGCTGGAATCATCTTTATCTTTAGTCTTTTACTGATACTCTTTAACCTACTACTCTTTGACCCTGTTCACCTGTTTTATCTAGTTGCCTTCAGATTTACTGTGGTAACTTGTAGTAAATTTGTCATCTTTTCCCACCATTCATCCTCAGGTAACTTTACTTTGAGCATTCTTATGTAGGTTTCGTCTGCTTCTGTGTATTTGGCAAAATTAGGCTTGGTGACAAACAAATTCTCCACCTCATGCTCTAGAAAAAACAAATTCTCCAAAGTATCATACAATACTTTTCCAGTTGGTAAGGCTTTGATAGCTGAAGTGCTTGCTTGTTCCTTGGCCAACTTCCTTAATCTGTGAGTGTAGTCCAATTGGGTCATAATTTTATCATGGATGACTATAGGACTGGGAAGGCCTTTATCCCTCAAAATTTGAAACTTGGCCATGAATCTGTCAATTCCCACCTGCATGTTATGGCATTTTTGCTCTCGGTTAACCATAAGGTTTCTTTTGGAAAGAACCTTTTTGACTTCTATGATGGCTTTAGTTCTATCCTCTACACCAAGCTCATTAAGCTCACGTTTGTTCTTGCTTTCAGGAAGTGGATGAGTCGATTAGAATCCTCAAGTTGGTCTCGTAAATCTTCCTTTACTTTTTGAATTGCTTTAGTGGCCACTTTTATCAATTCAGTTTGCTCAAATATTACTTGAATTGATGGCCTAATATCATTGACAGAGTCAATGATATTGGCTCAAAGCATCTCCTTGGTTTGTCCTAGTGGCTTTTGTAGAGTTAAATCTTTCTCTAGTACCTTGATCTTCTCACCCATACTTAGGGCTTTCTGTGTTTCTTCTCTCTGCTATATTTGGGCAAGCTTACAGTCAGTTTCTAAGCTTGCCACTTTCTCCTTTAACCTTTTGAGTTATGTTGCCTGGATTGACATATCCTCCATGGATTTTACCAGCTCTGTTGTCTTTTTTGTTGAAGCACTTGCTGTTGTAGATTCAGTAGTGATAGGCAGTGTTGTGGCAGGTGGAGCTGTGGGTGCCAATGGTGCTGCTAATGTTGAAGGAACTGTAGTAGAAACAGTGGGAATGACAGTCTTGGAAGTGCTTTGTTTGGACTGAATCAATGTGTCTAGTTCCTTCTCTATTTCTTTCAACTAGTCATTTAGCTTTAGGACCAAGTCCAGTTGTCCTTTTTGTGTCTCCAAGACTTCTGCTATCTATGGGTGATGCAATTGTAGAATCTTGAGTTGCTTCTTCAAAGTAGCTTGTCATCGTTCTTCTTCTTGATCAGTCTTTCAGTGGCCTTTACATCTTTGGGATCATGTCCCAACTCAATGATTAAGTCCTCTAAGGACTTGATTCTGGTGTCTTTTGCCTTTGAAGAGGCCTTCTCTAATTGGAACTGAGCTAATATATTATTCAGGGAGTTTTTCAATTGGTGAGCTGCGATGGCTTTCCCTGTCAAGGTGGAGTAGATCATCTCCCTCGTCTGCTTGTGCAGCTCAATCTGGTCAATAGGATGAATGTCCTTTGCCAGTACTTCGAAATCTATCTTTTTGAAGTCTGCTGCTGTTCTTGGTTTCTGAGTGGTAGGTTTCACAAATGTCATCTGAATTTTTCCTTCCTTCACATCATAGGTTGACATAAACCTTGTCTAATTTGTAGGTGCCATCTTTAGGTATTGTGCATAAGTTTGGGCTTTTAGCCTCTCATTCCTGGCTTGTATATCCTTGTATCTTTCCCTTATGTCTTGGTCTATGTCAGTTGGTGATTTGAAAATGGGGCACTTAGGCTTCTTGTCTAACTTACAAGCACCTCTCCCACTTCCAAAGCTTAAATATTCCCAAGTCTTTATGATTAACCAATGCAGAATTAAATATATGCTTGAAAATAAGGTGTATGCTTATGGTTGTTTTAAGCTGTTTATGTGCTGTAAATTGATTTGCTTATGCTGATATAAAACATATAACAGTGAAACAATGCAGCAAATAACAAACACATGGGACCAAAAATTTAATATGGAGTTCACCCAAAACTCTTGGGCTACATCTCCTTGAGCTCTAGTCAACTCAACTAGGCTCTATGGGATTATGGTCTAAGTTCTTTTACAAGCGCCATGCTCAAATCCACTTGTTTACATAGAACATAATGGGTTCAGAACACCATCTCATCCCTGGCTTTGAAGCTCTTAGCTTTTTGGCTCTGGCTCTTGCTCTGGCTTTGGCACTGGCTATGGCTTTGGCTCTTAGCTCTGGCTCATGGTTCTCACTCTTGGCTCTGGTTCTTCGACTCTGGCTTCTTTGGCTCTAGCTTTGGCTTTTTGCAACCTTCAGCTCTCTAGCTTTTCACTTGACCTCCAAGTGACCTTAAAGACTCCCTCAACTGCTCTGCGCAATAGCTTTTCACTCCCTCTCTTCTACCTTCCAACTGCCTTGCTCTCAATTGAGCTCTTTGCCTCCTTTGAGGTACTTTTCTAGCTTTTCAACTACCTCAACCATTTCTCTGTGATTCATTATCCCTATGCGACTCTGCGACTTCTTTGCTCCCTATCAGTTAGATTGGCCATCTGGCTCTGCGGCTCTATGGCTTCAAAATGCATCATTTCTTATAAAAACGCCTTCTTGCGGTGTGGCATGATGATCAGGAGCGATTACAGAAGGTTTCGACGCCTTCTCATAGGCAAAAACCCAAAAATCGAGAAAATCCCATTACATAGAGAATATTTTTAAAATACACTATCGGACGTGAAATTCCATTCAATCGTCCCTAAAATCCCTATCGTGTCCGCCATTAGGTGTTATATTGCATCGCATTAACGTATTGGGTAAAATCCCAAATACACGGGAAAACACTGAAAAACCCGTTAAAATGCTTATATCGGACTTCAAATATGATCACATTCGCCCTAATAATGCATCGGGTCCGCCTTTGGCCACTTTCGCAATCCCCATCGTCGATCTGTGGGATCTCTGATCCAACGGCCGATATCCATTTTCGGGCGGCTTAGGAATACAGAGGTTACCTGCCTAAAAAGGTAGTTTTCCTCTCTCCTCTACCAACCACGTGTTGACCAGTGTGTGGGATTGGGTGGAGCCAACCCAATACCATTTACCGCTTGAGGCCCGCCCAAAATCCGCCTTTATGGAACTCAAATTTTATAAATCGTGCCTATAATTCCCCTTTGGGTCTGACTTTATTGCTTTCAGGCATTTTCCTTTGTATTTCAGTTTTTACACCGAAATGCGCTAATACATAGAAATTCTGAATTCCCGGATTTCAAATTTTATGCAATCAGGATTTTAAAATCCGTCAAGTCCGGCAATCATTGATCACCGATTTAATCCTGACTGTCCATTCTTCACCCAGATCTGATGGCTGAGATTGCACGCCGCGATCGCTATCGCATATCACATTTGGAACGGCCCATGGGTGTCCATCCCTAATGCCGATCCGCCAATTCGATCATCGGAAATCGGCGTATCGCACAATCACAATCACCAAGTCCAGGGTCCAGATATCGCATACATGCCTGCCTCCGATCTGATACATCGTATCGGTCGATCGAGGTTTCTTCCGCCTCCACTTAAGTCCGCTTTTTTTCCATCTCCGATGTGATTTCCCTTTATAAGGGTTTTTGCTATTTTTAGGGGATTTTGCCTCTTTTTCCAAAGAAAAAAGGGCAACTTCTTTCTGCAATAACTTCTACATCCTAAGTCCATTTTTGCCCATTCAAGTTGCAGTAGATTTAGAAGGAAACGATCTCTAAAATGGGGCTATTTCCAGAAACTTCCTTGGACTTTCATTTACCTCTATGAGGAACACTTAGACTTAAGAATTTATCCAAAATCCATTTTGGGTCATGCCTTCTCACTAAAGAACTTTTGGTCCCCAAAAGACTGACATACAGATCTGAATTGTAAATGAGAGTAACTACACCCTCTTCTTTTAGCCTTCACACACTTGCCTTGCATAGTGCCTCTGAACCAAAGTCACTGACCACTTTCCTTCCTGGATGTGCTGGTTCTCCTGGGAAGAATTGTCTTCCTTCTTGACCTCATGCAGAACTTCTACTGAGATGGTCACAGAAGGTAGTTTGAACCTCTTTGCCTTGATCACTGATCCAAGGTGGTTCAAACAAATGTTAAGTACATCTTCTTCACAAAAGCTTCCATTTGTACCTGTTTGAAAAGCTGTCAACAACAAATGTTAATAACGACAGAAATATAGACTACAACTGGATGGCCTAACCCCTGCTTCAACAAAAGAAACAAATTTCACATCTTTTGAACACCTCCATGTCTTACATCTACATACAAATGATGGACTAGATAACAAGCCCACAAAACATGCCTTTAAATAAATGATCCTTCAAGTCAAGCATGTAGAAAAATACCATTAGGACTCTTTTTCAAAAGATGAAATACTTCACCCTTATCTCCATCTTGGAGACCAAGTTAACTTCTCCCAAGTGAACATTGCATCACATGCATGTCAAAGCAATCAACCCTGCAAGTTAATTACACATACATGTTCAAAAACAAGGAAATCATCAACATCCCTGTGTTCATGCATATCATGCTCACGCATGCATTTCATCCTTCAACTTTCGCTTAAGCACACTGTACTTTTGAAGCTGAAATGAAATATAATGTTGCAGCAACAAAGTGAGTCTCCTACTCAACTTCTCCATTCACCTTCTTGGTAAAATCCTACAACTTGCATTCCGTTAACAAAGAAATGCAACCAGATGCATCAATAGACATGCAATCTTAATCGGATAAGAAATCTAACCATTTCTTACCAATCCCTTTCAAAGGTACTACCTTTGTATGCACATCAGCATCATCACGTGAATCATCCCGAGACACATCTTTCATGGAAACTTCCTTTCCATTTATGCCATCTTCTCTTTCCACTTGCTTCAGATTTTGTGGAAGCATTACTGGATTCAAAGTCCAACACTTTTCAACAAGATGCCCTTGCTTATGGCAGTAAGTGCACTGCATGTGCATCCTCTTGAAAACATGATTTGCCTTGTCCATTAGACCTTTGGCTTCTTGCTTCCTTTCCTTTAAAAGTTTCCTATATGTGGCCATTCTCTTCCAACATCTGGAAACATTATGGTTATCCAAACCACAAAAGAAACATGCAATTCTTTTCCCATATCTATGTGGAAATTTATCATGCTTTGCAAAATCAAAAGGAAAATGTTTAGAACCAGATTTATACCTTTCTCTTTCACCTTTATTGCCTTCATGAGGAGGTGAATCAAATTAAGAAGTGGCTCCCTTTGGAACACCATCAATCTCGTCAAGGCTGTCAGAGTTTCCACAACTCTCTGGTTCAAGTGTGTGCTTCTGAACGCCCGCATCCTGCAAATGATGTTTCAAGCCATTGCATTCCTCCTGAATACAATCTTCACACTCTGCAATGCAACTCCTTCTTGGAGCTATTTCAATGGCCTTCGTGGTAGCTTTGGAACTCTTTCCATAAGACTGTCCATATCCAAGACCCAAATACTTAGGCCTTTCCTCAACCATTATTGGTTCAACAATACCTTGTGCATGCTTTCCCAAGCCCTTTCCTTCATAGCCCATCTGGGACATTAGCTTGGAACCTATGCCTCTAATATGTTCTTAAAAAGAACCAATATAAGTATTCTTAGACGAATTTGAAGACAAACTAGAATGGTTTACCTCTTCTTCAAGCTGATACTTGACTAAGGCTTCTGTAGCAACAAAGAGCTGTGACTCCAACTCATGCATCCTTTTCAGGTTCATATTTGCAATACGAAGTTGCCTCTCCATTTCCTGCAATTTGTCAGAAAGCAACTGCTTCTCTTCCTCCACGGAACTCAATTGCTTCTAAGTATGTTGCTCTTTCTTCCATCCTCATACATTTCTCTCACCATATACATCATGGTGGACAAGTCTTGCTTCATGTCTTCATCAAAGAGTCTTGTGATGAAGAAAGAAGAATTTGAGGACTCACTTGTAGTAGTCAATATGCTAATGAACAAAAGAACTTCAAACAATATTGATAAAGAGCTTATTCAACAACCTTTTGCAACAAACCTCTTGTGCTTCAAGGATTGCCTTGAGGTCCTTTGGGATAAGAAAAATGCCTTCAACCCTCCTTCCTTCTTGTCCTTCCTGGACTGAGCTATCAATAACTTTCCCTTTACCTCTGCAAACTCAAACAACAGTCAGTTTGCAACAAGCATATAATCAACCTCTGACTGTTTAAACACCTTTCAGACAAGCAATATTTTCTATGTCAATCAAGCATTCTGATATAACCTTATTTGAAGGTGTGGTTAATCAATCTCAAGCTCTAATACCACCTGATCTGAAAATGGGGCACTTAGGCTTCTTGTCTAACTTAAAAGCACCTCTCCCACTTCCAAAGCTTAAATATTCCCAAGTCTTTATGATTAACCAATGCGGAATTAAATATATGCTTGAAAATAAGGTGTATGCTTATGGTTGTTTTAAGTTGTTTATGTGCTGTAAATTGATTTTCTTATGTTGATATAAAACATATAATAATGAAATAATGCAGCAAATAACAAACACATGGGACAACAAATTTAATATGGAGTTCACCCAAAACTCTTGGGCTACATCTCCTTGAGCTCTAGTCAACTCAACTAGGCTCTCTAGGATTATGGTCTAAGTTCTTTTACAAGCTCCATGCTCAACTCCACTGGTTTACATAGAACACAATGGGTTCAGAACACCATTTCATCCCTGGATTTGAAGCTCTCGGCTTTCTGGCTCTGGCTTTTGCTCTGGCTCTCGGCTCTGGCTCTGGCACTAGCTCTGGCTCTGGCTCTTGGCTCTAGCTCATGGCTTTGGCTCTTGGCTCTGGCTCTTGGCTTTAGCTCTGGCTTTGGCTCTTCGGCTCTAGCTTCTTTGGCTCTAGCTTTCACTTTCTGCAACCTTCAGCTCTCTAGATTTTCACTTGACCTCCAAGTGACCCCAAAGACTCCCTCAGCTGCTCTGCACAGTAGCTTTTCGCTCCCTTGCTTCTGCCTTTCAACTGCATTGCTCTCCATTGAGCTCTCTGCCTCCTTTGAGGTACTTTTCCAGCTTTTTAGCTACCCCATCCATTTCTCTGCGATTCATTATCCCTCTACGGATCTGCGACTTCTCTGCTCCCTATTAGTTAGACTAGCCATCTGGCTCTACGGCTCCATGGCTTCAAAATGCATCATTTCCTGTAAAAACACCTACTTGCAGCATGGCATGATGATCAAGAGTGGTTACAGAAGGTTTTGGGGTCTTCTCATAGGCAAAAACCCAAAAATTGAGAAAATCCCATTACACAGAGAATGTCTACAAAATACACTATCGGACATGTATTTCGGACGTGAAATTCCATTCAATCGTTCCTAAAATCCCTATCGAGTCTGCCATTAGGTGTTATATTGCATCGCATTAACGTATTGGGTAAAATCCCAAATACTTGAGAAAACACTGAAAAACCTATTTAAATGCTTCTATCGGACTTCAAATATTACCACATCTACCCTAATATCGCATTGGGTCCACCTTTGGCCGTTATTGCAATCCCCACCGTTGATCTGCGGGATCTCTAATCCAACGGTCGATATCCATTTTTGGGTTGCTTAGGAGTATGGAGGTGACTTGCCCGAAAAGGTAGTTTTCCTCTCTCCTCTACCAGCCACGTGTCGACCAGTGTGTGGGATCGGGCGGAGCCAGCCCAACACCATTTATCGCTTAAGGCCCGCCCAAAATTCGCCTTTACAGAACTCAAATTTTATAAATTGTGCCTATAATTCCCCTTCGAGTCCAACTTTATTTCTTTCAGGCTTTTTCCTTTGTATTTCGGTTTTTACACCAAAACGCGCTAATACACAGAAAATTCGAATTCTCGAATTTCAAATTTTATGCAATTGGGCTTTTATAATCCGTCGGGATCAGCGATCGGCGATCGCCTACTGAATCCTAGTAGTCCATTCTTCACCCAGATCCGACGGCTAAGATTGCATGTCATGATCACTATTGCATATCGCATTTGGAATGGCCTGGCAAGTTTTGTCCATTGCCGATGCCAATTCGCCGATCCAATCTTCCGTAATCAGCATATCACATAATCGCAATCGCCAAGTCTGAGGTCTCGATATCGCATACATGCCTGCCTCTGATCCGATACATTGGGTCGGCCAATTGGGGTTTCTTCCACCTCTGCTTAAGTCCACTTCTTTTGCCATTTCCGATGCGATTTCCCTTTATAAGGGTTTTTTTCCATTTTTAGGGGATTTTGCCTCTTTTTCCAAAGAAAAAAAGGGCAACTTCTTTCTGTGATAACTTCTGCATCCTAAGTCCATTTTTACCCATTCAAGTTGTAGTATATTTAGAAGGAAAAGATCTCTACAATGGGGCTATTTCTAGGAACTTCCTTGGACTTTCATTTTCCTCTGTGAGGAACACTTAGACTTAGGAATTTATCCAAAATCCATTTTGGATCAACTGGCATCCTAAATGAGGACACTTCGACACTCTGCTGCCTTTCCAACATCTGAGTGTGAGATGTGGAAGGTTCTAGTATGCCCCCAGAGGGAGTGGCATGCCTGCTTCCTTCTCTTTCTGTGCTGGTGGCCCCAACTGTTTCTTCTATGAATTCTTGTTCAGAAACAAGATTTAACCTTTGCCTTTTGACCAGGCTAGTCTCTGCATATGTTTGTGTGGTTTCTTTTCCTGATGTAGTGGCCTCTTCCCTATTTCTTTTGAGGCTTTTCTCCTCATTTAGAGGAGTTTCAAGGTAGGGGGAGTACTCATGATGGGCTCTGGTATACCTGTTTGATTTAGTTCCTCTGATAGGCCTGGCTGTTCTGACTCTTCTTGCACCTGGGATTCTTCTTCTATATGTGATTCACTTTGTGCCTGTGATTCTTCTTGGATTTGAGATTCTCCTTGGACTTGAGATTCTCCTTGGATTTGAGATTCTCCTTAGGCTTGAGATTCTCCTGGCACCTGCAGGAAAGAAACCTCATCAAGCCTTTTCTCTAGATTAATTAGAGCATTTTCAACTGCAACTTCAGTGTTATCCCTCTCCATTAAAGTATTCTCCACCCATTCCAACTGATTTGCATATTTCTCTATGTAGGGAGCCATCTTGTTTTTTTTTCTTTTGTTGCATATGAAGTCCAGGGGATCATATCTCCACATGAAGCTCTATTTTAGTTTAAGTCTTTGAAGGATTTTCTATGCTTCTTTTCCAGCTTCTCTGCTATTACACACAAAGGGGCCTAGTTGATCTTTAATTCTGAGCTGGGCCTTCTTTTTGGCTTTAACAAAATTCACCTCATCTGAATTGATTATCTTGATGTAGTACTCCAGAGAAAAAAATCTCATTGGGAGGTATCTGAGCAGTTTATATGGGGCCAACTCACAGCCATAGATCCTGATTTCTGTGATTTTGGTACAAGTACCAATCTCCTACTTTGTGTTGTTTTGAAAGATGCAGTATCCTCCTGATATTTGAACTGATTCTAGGAGGGGGACTTCCTAGCAACGTGGTCACTACAGGATGTACAAAAAGATCTATGAAGTTTGTGTATGGATATGGTGAGTCATACTTATGGATCAAAGGAGTCTAGAAAATCATTGACCTAGGGTGACCTTTGGTATCAAGCTTTTGGAGAGTGAAGAGGAAATTGTCAGCTTGGTAATATAGAAAAAGATGGTATAAAACTGAAGAATACTTGAATACACTTTCATTACTCATTCTAAGAAATTGTTCATGCATCCTATCAGCTATGTACTTGGCATAATCATACATGACAGCATGGGGCTATCCTGGAGTGAAAATGGACATGAAGGCTAAGATAATTTCATCTATGTATTCACTGGTAGTATAGCCTAAGATACTAGATATCATTGCTACAATGTCTTGGCCAAATTGAGAAAATATGGTATATACATATGGGGGAGGATCTTTTGGGATATGTTTTTCTTCTACAATAAAAGTTTGGAACATTTCAGCAAGCTTTGTAGTGGTTAGCTTGGGGAATCTATCTAGTAGGTCTCCAATTGAAATAGGGGTTAAATTTTGCCCTGGTTGTAGTTGCAGCATTTCATTTATTGACTCGGCAGTGATGGTGAAAAGTATGGTTTGGTCAGGGGAAATCAGTGCTCTTTGACTAGGAATGTAGTTTACATGGCAATAATGGACAATTTCTGGAAAGATGTGTACCTCAAGAAATTGATACTTGGGCAAATTAGACTCCCAAAGGCCTATTTTATCAGCGTGGTTTAGGTATTGTTCTCTTTATTGGCAATATAATTTGAGAGGGGATTCATGGATAGAGGTGTCCTTGATTTGGAAATATTTATCAGCAAGGGAAGGTAGTCCAAGTCCAGGTGAGGAGTGGTAATTGGTCTGACATCCATGGAAATTGGGGCAACCATTCTTAGTTCTTGTGGATTTAAGAATGGGGAAGGTAAATTTTCAGTCTTTAAGGTAATGGTGGTTCAATTCCAGGTGGGTTTTCAGTTACTAGAGTTTCCCTTTAATTTCTATTAAGAAAACTTAGTGACTAGTTCGGAAATTGAAAGGGTTTTTAATGGATTCTGGCTTAAATACTTGGAATTTGAAGAAAATGGGTCTGAACCAAGTGAATGGAAACTATGAACGGTTGAAAAAGCTTTAAGCAAGTTGGAAGGTGATCTGGGAGCTTTGTAGCATCTTTAGTGTGCAATTGTAAATGGGTTGACAACTTGGACGTTCACAGATGCGTGCATGGAAATTTTTAGTTGAAATAACGATAAAAACAATGATTTGGGGCTTTTTTGGATTTATGCGCGAAAAGTCAAATTGGCGGGTACGGGTGAACAGTGATCGTTTGTCACGTAGTAGGGTGAACAGTGGTTGTTTTTCTGGGTAGCGTGCTAACAATAAGCGGTTTACTTCACACAGCCTTTGGACGCTTGGCGGTATTGGGGGGAGGCCGCCCAATTCCATTCATCGAGCACCACGTTGCCTCGGGGGCCCAATGGAAAACAACCCATTTCGGGTGGGTATCGTTCAGATTTCAGGCCCTTCCGAAATCAACATGGGCCATCAGATGGGGAGGGGAAAGATCGTGTGGTGGTCGGGTGTGGGAGTTGCACCAAAGGTAATGGGGGGGGGCGACGGGTGTTTAAGCGTGGTGGTTTTGGCTTAATGAGAGATTATGGTGGGGATTAATGTATCGGGTGAGCTTTAATTAGGTTTTTAACTAACTTAATCGAGGGTCGATTAGTTAGTGGGTCCATGGTAGAAAACCTTAGTTTATATAATTAAACTGGGGTGGGATTAATTAATTATTGCGGGAGTTAATATATATACGGGAAATAGGTTTTCACTATGGATTTAATAAATATGTTAATAATTTAGTCAAATGAGCAGAAGGGGCATCATACCCTAAGCATACAATTTTCATGTTTTTAGTGCTTTCTGATAATCACATAAAACTTAGGATATAGTGTTTCTTGTGGGTTTTTGGTGTGAAAATGGGTTATGTAGGGGGAATGAATACTTTTCCTAGGTAAAAGTGATTTAACCTTAGGAAAGAATATTATTAGAAAAGATGAATGATCTTGGGGAGGGGAATGAATGCTTATGAGGGGATTCAATACTTATACCCTATAAGTCATTGAGCCGAGGGTCTGGTCCCTTCAAAAGTCAGAGAAATGCTCTGAGCCTCTTTGACTTAGGGTTTTTGAGTACTTTGATCTTTATTTTGGGAAATTAGTTAAGTAAAAGGTGAAATTAATGAGGGAAATTAATTAATGGAATTTGATATCCATCTGCATGCTTGAGTGCCCATTCACATTTGGAACTTTTATGATGAAAAAGATGATACACACGCTTTTGTCTAATCAACCATCAAAATTCTGCAACCTTTCTACTACTTACCCATCTACTCATCCTACAATTTTTACTTCTCTTTATTAGGGTGCATTTGAGCTAGCAAACCCTTATCAAACATTTTTCTTCTCTTTACAATGGTAAACTAACTAAATCTAACCTTATTACATCCAAGGGCTCAGATTAAATAGTTGAGCTCCTTTTATTTACTCTACCTATCTGCTTATTTGCCAAGATTAAACAGTTTGGTCAGATTTTATTCTATATCTATGGACATGAAATTGAAACATGAAATAGCCAAGTTTAAAAATTTTGACTATCGTGGATTGTGGCAAAGATTACACGCTGCACACAATCATTTATTTTGCACAAAAGTTAGTAGTGGCATTTTGACTTGCACACTTTCATGGTCTTTTCTTTTCTTGGGGGTTCATATTTTTCATCTTTTTTGACCTTTTTATTCTTTTTTGTCCTTTGATTATTTTTTTAGGACATACCCTCTTTACATTTTTTAATTTTATGAATATGGAAAACACTTGCAGAAAGCAAAGGTATGTACATATTACAGTTTCAATCTTAGTCATTCAAAAATTATGACTCCTATTGTTATAGAAACCTAACAGGGACTACCGCTGAGAGTTGATAAGCCTAATGTCTTGGATTAGACCGCATATTATGAAAGGGATCACCCATGATAGCGTGATGCTTATGGTAAAGTGCGCGATGCATCCAATAACAATCGAAGGTGGATGTTTTCCAGGAAAAATGATGGATGACCAGTTGACTCCCTAAACAGGTGGCGTGGCCACTTGACTAACCGTGGGAAGTACAGTCTTAGCACTCCAGGCAGTTGAAAGGAGGCACGGGACTATAAACTACTCTGCCCGGGAGCTACGCAATGTTGGAGCTGCGTGTAGGAGCAAAATGTCACAAGGTCCGCGACCGCGTAAGGGGGTTGCACTGCCGCACGGGTTGGCTGGAAAGTGACCATTGGAGTCACTATTCAGGATATGATGGTCGACTTGAGACCAAATGGAGTGGGTGGCAGGCAATTAAGATGCGCTTTATGGGCAAGATTTGGGAAAATCTGCCACCAAGGAAGCATTAATGAACCAGATTTGGGGGGAACAGTAGAATTCAAATTCAAAAGGTGCTATAAATTACAGAGGGCTGCCCAGCAAACAACACTTGGTCATTTGTGAATTGAGTTGTCATATGCCTCGTGTATTCTGAGCCGAGATATGTTTTCCCTGTGCAGAGCATTGATTGAGCCCCTGATTGAGCAATTGAGAGATTTCTAGATGAGCAAGATGGAAGTGAGTGAAGAAGCTCGGGAAATTGCAGAGATGACAGCCAAAGAGGCCGCACAAGACCTAACTGTAGAAGATGCCCCTGAAGGCACCGAGATTGTGGTGGAAATCCCTAAATCACTACGCATGTTGAGGCCGAAGAAAGATAAACAACTGATGATTCCAGTGCGTGTGTCCCCTCGCAACCCGCTGCGCACCAGATTAACGATGGAAGAAAAATGGAAAGCAATTAATTTGGAAACCGATGAGGAGGAAGAAGAACTGTAAGACCTAATAATTGAAGAAGACGAGGATGAGGGCACGGAGGAAGAAACTGAGCCTATGCACCCTCCAACCAAGCTGCCCGCCTATATCCCCCCACGAAAGGGGAAGGCAAAAGTGTCCAAGGACCTCGACGAGAGCAAGAGGTCTCTCTAAATTCCGCTCCTCCCGAACAACATCATCTTTGAGAGCACGCACCTAGGGTGGGTGCCAAACTTGAAGTTTGAAGATTGGAGTCTCGCTGACCACAAGAAATTCCTTCATTTAGAGATCGCGTAGCTCATGAAGCCCAAGTAGAACACCGCGGCGAGGGTAATAGAATTGGAGCCGTGAAAGTGGTTACGCTGAGTGGAAAAGGTAGGGTTATTAAACCTGCTATGGGTGCCAAATTTCCACCGCACCCCTGTGACGATATTTGTCATCAGGCAACTAATTTTCCTGGTGCATGGTGGGTGTTTGTGGCTAGTGGAGCCCATCCCCATCACGGACCGCTTAATCCATTGCATTACCCAGCTCCCGTGTAAAGGAGAGGACCCCACAGACATCTCGGAGGGGAAAAGCAGTGATTTGGCCATCGCGGAGGCCATGAAGAAGAAATACAAATTGGAAAAGAAGAAGAGGGGCTACGTGATCTCCAGTATCAACAACAAAGCAGTCAAGGTGGCAACTCAAATACTAGCAGGCAAGGTCATGCAGAAGTTCCACGTGGAGGAGATACCCACGCCAGTGGTGGAACTTGTTGAGTAGTGTGCGGATGGGGTCTAGTTTAAATGGTCTAAGTTCTTGTGTAAGGAGTTCACAGGAACAAGGAAAAATGTTCCACTATGCATGGATTCTGCTGTCAATAGTGCTGGTGGCGGGGGAATTGCCGAAGGACAGCTAGTTCCCCACAATTGCAAGGGATCTGCCGAAGGTCGTGAAGTACACTTTGCCCTGGGCCACTAACGACGTGAACCGGATCCGCGACAGTAAGATATTCTGGGTGTTCATGGAGATGAACATTAGAATTGGGATTAACCACAAGCGTGGTTATCACCCACTGTCTACAATAGCCTGCAAAGTTTTTCGGAATTTAAAGTAGAATTCCACAACATATATCTCAAAGCATGCAAGGACCCAGCCAAGAAATGGAGCGAGCTACCCTTCATAGCCACTGATGATGTGATTTTCAATGTACTGGAGACATGGCCGCCGGAGTGGCACGCCCCAGACATTGTTGCGGTGGAGGAGTCTGCTATGCAGAAGAAGAAAGAGGAGGCCAAATTGCGCATGGCATAGTTTGCAGAAAAGAGAAGGCAAGAAGCAACGACAACAAATGCACAGGTGGCATGGGACGCTATGTAGGCAGCAATAGAACAGAAAAAGGCCGCAGCAGTAGCAGCATAGGAGGCAGCCAGGAAGGTGCGTGAGGGCCAAAAGTCACCTTCACATGGGCAAGAGAAAGAGATGGAAATAGAGGAAGAGGAGGGCAGCGCGGATCCACAAATAGCATCAACACAACTGAAGCACCAGCGCCCGAGCGAGTAGACGGGGCCATGCAAGAAGGTCAAAGCATCAAAACTGTCTATTGACATGATCACCCTTACGGAGAGGGATTTACAAGACATAGGTGAGACGATGCGCAAAGTCACCACTGAGGCCCTCCAGAACTTCGTGGAGGAGAATCAGATTGTGTTGGTGGCCCTCCGAGCGTAGATTCAGGAGTTGCAGTTGTGCACTCCTCGAGTTGGTACTCTTTTGACCAGCTTCGCAGTAGGGACAGCTACAACTGAGGAAATGCCACGCGCTCAGACTACCAACACAATAGTGCTACTAGAGGGGGTACTAGTTACAACAAATGAGGCCGACGGGCCTATGGTTAGCACACTGAAAGGCATAAGGATCAACATGGTTGCACTCCTGCGGGAGATGCTCTATGTGCTGTAGGATGGGATCATTGTAGAATTATGGGCTAGGGAGAGCTACGCATTGCAGGTGTTGAGAGAGTAGAAGATTAACATGGAGCAGTTGAGCTTGCAACGTGATGAGGTTGTATCGCAGAATAGGAAGATGGTACAGGTACTAGAATAAGCTTGTCAAATGGTCCCTGATTTGGCCATCCCAGTAGATGCACTGGTAGAGGCACGCATCCATAGATTAGCTGCAAGGGTACGTGAGGCGTGAGAAGAAATGGCTAAGGTTCAGCTGGAGCTGAATCTTCAGATAGTAGAGTTGCGGTTGAAGGCACAAGAATCCACCCCTCCAGTAATTAGAGTGTTATGCTCTTGACCTACGAGAAGATGCAAGAATACAAAATACACGAAGAAATATACCCAGAACATAGAAACATTAAGAAATAACAACAAGTATTTTATTATTCAGAAAGCAATGTTCACTTGCCTCTTCGAGGGGGCAACCTCCAATAGAGTTGGGCTCAAGTACAAAATAAGACATGATGCTCCTCGAGGGGAGTCTCTATCCTTTATATAGGATTCATACATGCAATACCATGGGTTAATACCATGGTTCTTATTAATACCATCTATCTAATACCATGGCCCATTTACAACTAACTGTGGTCCCATCTTTAAATGCGGGTCAACCACTTAAAATTATTAATATGGGATTTATTGACTCTTTACTTAACTATAACTATGACTCAATCCTATTACATAAATAAGGGGGTTAGGGTTGGACCCTAACATGCCCTCCCCCATAATAATAGCCTTGTCCTCAAGGCTGAAGCTGTGGAAACTGCTGAAGGATAGTGGCTGGTTCCTAGGTCGCATATTCTGGAGAGGTGTCTTTCCACTTGATGAAGACTTCCTTGATCGTGCAGCCACGCAGGTTCCGTTCTCTTGTGTCAAGAACCTGTTTAGGTTGGAGCGAGATTGAACCTTCTTCATCTAATTTAGGTAGATTGGTTTGAATTTGGCAATGGTTCCCAATCACTTTCTTGAGGCATGAGACATGGAAGACTGGATGGATTTTTGCAGTGGGTGGCAAAGCTAGCTTGTAGGCGACTGCTCCAATGCACTGAAGTACTTGATACGGTTCGTAGAATTTTGGAGATAATTTCTGACAACCCTTGTCTTTGAAAGATGTTTGCTTGTATGGTTGCAGCCTCAAAAATACCTAATCCCCTTCTTGAATTGGCGTGTTGAATGATGTTGATCTGCCTGTTGCTTCATGCGGTTTTGGGCTTGATGAAGATTCTCTCTAAGATGGGCTAACATGGTTGTGTGGTTCTGTAGGGGTTAATCCACTGCTTGTACCTTCGAGCATCCCTTGATATAAGAAGTAAGCGAAGGAGGGAGTTGACCATAAAATGCTTCATATGGAGTCATTTTGGTGGTTGCATGATAGTTGGTGTTATACCACCATTCGGTTAGAGGTAACCACTGTACCCATAGATGTTGCTTTTCTGAAGTGAATCACCTAAGGTAGGTCTCCAAACATTTTTCGGCTGATTCAGTTTGACCATTAGTTTGTGGATGATAGGAAGTACTGAGTTGTAGTTGGGTATCTTATAGCTTGAAGAGTTCCTGCCAAAAGTTACTAGTGAAGATCGGGTCACGATCAGACACAATGGAAGTGGGCATGCCATGCAATTTGAAGATCTAGTCCATGAAATATTGAGCGACCAAAGTTAGTGTAAAAGGGTGGGGTAGGGTGTAAAAATGAGCATACTTAGAAAGTTTGTCCACAACCACCATGATGACTAACTTGTTTCCTGACTTCGGAAGACCCATAATGAAATCCATAGAAATATCCATCCAGATTAAGGTCAGTGTTAGGTTCCTATACCAATAGGTTTCATTTTTCATGATTGACAGTGGAAATGCCAAATATGTTCATCTTTTCATGCTGCAAAGGTTCCATATTTTCTATGTACAGAGACAGAATTAAAAAATGTAAAGAGGGTATGCCCTAAAAGAATTATCAAAGGGAAAAAAGAGTAAATTGGTCAGAAAAAATGATAAAAATGAACCCCAAGGAAAGACCAGGAAAGTGGCTAGCCAAAATGCCACTGCTAGCTTGATGGATGGCCCAACAGTTCAATCTGGATCATGCCATGTTTAAATTGCTTGTTTTAGACTAGAGAAAGAATACCTGTCCAAACAGTTCAAGCTTGGCAGAAGAGTAGATAGGCAGAGAAATGAAGGAGCCCAACTGCTTAATCTGGGTCCTTGGAAGAGATAAGGGTTGATTTAGATAGGAGGGTAGCCAAAAGAAAAGAGGACAATCAGGGTTTTCAAGTCTAAGTGCACCCATTCAAAAGGAAGAAAAAATGTTAGGTGTATTAGGCTGGGTAGGTAGTTTGAGGTTGCAGAAGCAAGGTTTGGATCACATTTTGTATTATCAATCAGAACTTGTCTCATCAATGACAGAAATGTCAAAGCAATGGTTCAATGGAAGAACTATGTCAACATGTCTAACTTCTTTTCACCTCCCCCTCAAAGTTTCTTACTAACACCCCCTTAAGGACTTTGGGATCTGCCCGACCAGTCCTGCTTTCACTTCATTTGTGTAAAAATATCAAGTCAAGTTTTGGCTTTCTCAATGAAAAGAAGCCACATTTCTTGTGTAAAATCATTTCTCCATATCTCATTCAAATCTCATGTCTAAGCTTCAGATCATAAACTTGGCATCATTCCCCTTACATTTCGATTTCAAAAACTCATATTAACTTCTAATCCTATTATATAGCTCCCTAACTAAATTTTCCCATCCCTATTGTTACAAAAAACTATATAAAATCCCAAAAAATATTAAAATCCCACCCTATAGCATTATAGCTATGTATATACAGTTTAGGGAAATAATAGTTCATCTGGGACTACTATTAACCCTTCCACGTTCTAACCCGGGGTTGTCTTAACCTCTGGTTAAAATAATAACCATGGTCTTCCCCTTTTGTATATAAACCTAACCCTTTTTTAGCACTCATTATTAATGTTTGGCGTTTAAATGTTTATTTTAACATTAAACGCTACTGACGCACATAACCCACCAACCCGCATTTTCCAAAGTTTTTGACCCCCCGCGGCATAATGATATTTTATAAATCGGGCGGGTCCCGCGCCTAACTACACGACACCCTGATCGTCCCGCCAGCCGTCCGATGCCCAGCACTTCAGATCCAACGGTGGGCGGTTATTCTCAGCCCCCGATCCACCGGAGGTTAACGTCCGGGGGATGGGCGGTTTCCCTACCGTACCCCCGCCACGTGTCGGCCTCCCGGCGTGTTCGGAGGCCCCTTCCCCAGTACCGCCTGTGCTGAAAGGTGGTGCGGGGAAAACCAGATACCACCCTCCGTCCCTTGACGTCAGCAATCACGTCAACTGTGACATCATCACCTCGTCCCCGCCGCTGCCCCACGTCACTTGCCAGTTCGTTCGTCCGCGTCCACGCTTTGCCACAGTGTCACCGCCACATCTTCATCCGAGTCAGCGTCCACGTCACCCGTCTGTACCCGGGACCCGCTAATGATTTCATGCTGACGTCATCACGAAAAAGCGCCAAAAGCGCAAATATGTCAAATTTTTATAAAAACACGCATTTTTCAACCGTTTGTTAGTCATTTTCACTGTACATAGTGGAGAGCTACTACTGCCATTTGCACCCGTTTGCCTCCAAATTTCAAATTTCGACCAATTGAGCTGGAACCACCTTCGAATTCGTCTACACCGGTTGCCATTAGACCAGTCCAGTTGCCCTCGGCGCCATTTTAACCAGGTATTTGCCCTACTTTGCCCCTTCGCCCCTGTTCTTCCCATTTTTCTCCATTTTACATATTTGAAGCCTGCAAATTCCCAAATTAATGACTCTGCCCTACCTAAATTCTGCCTAAATCCACTGATAAACCCCTACCTCAGGAAAAACCCTATCAACCCGCGCCTGTTTGCGAATTTACCTTTGAAAACTCATTTTCGAGCTCGTATTCCCGGCAAAAATTTCATAACAGTTCGGCATTGTCCTCTTTTACCGCATTCCACTACAAAAGCCTCAGTACATTGAGCTGTAATTTCCTCTCCCCTCTGCACTCTACCCACTGTCTGTTGAATCCAAACAATTCATTAAGGAGAAGAAAAAACTGGTCTAAAAACTCTACAAATTGTCCTCTTTATCATAACCACAGATATTGAAGGCCATTCCCTCAGTTGAACTCATTTTGCAACTCCTTTGCAAATCCTCAGAGTCAGTTGTCATCAATCTGTTACTGCTATAAAACTTCATTCCAAATATAACATCAAAAAGTGTTATAATGGCCACTCCAACAACTCTCAGTGTCACTCCTATGAATCCACCAAACAGAGAACTTGAAGCCATGCCTCTGGCTGATAACGATTACCTCATTCAAGATCTAGTTGGGGACAGAAATCACTTGAAGACCTTCTGCCAACTAAGAAACAACTTTATAAACAACTGTGACACGTATGGCATATGGGAGTCCAATTTGCCTTATTATTTCCTTCCCTCTATTAATATCTTTCCTGAGATCATCCATTTGTGTGCTGAGGACTATGAACCAAATCAGAGAGCTATCAAGTCTCCATCTGGGAGCATACTTTTTCATATTACTCCTGACTCCATCAATGAGATGCTCAACTTCAAACAGACTCAGCTATTGTTTCCTTTCTCCATGAACTATTTGCTGGATGAAGGCTCCAAGCTTTCCAACTCTGTAATTGCAAGAATTACCAAGTCATTCATGAGGGCAGACTACCAGCCTACAGGCCCACCTCCTTTCTTATATGACAATTTCAATGAGGTGGGAAAGATGCTTATAGATATGATTTCCTTTGTGCTAGGTTTTAAAACAAGTGAGCACATTGATGAAACAATGCTGGTTTTGCTGTCTCCATACAGCCCAGGACAGCCCCCTTCTGTCAAGTATAATTATGCCAAGTTCATAGCCAACAAAATACATGACCAGCTAGTGAAGCTGGACAGGGAGGGAGTCTTTAAATATTCATCATATATCTATAATTTGTTCATGTATTACCAGTCTGAATGCTTCCAATGCCCCATTAAAAAGTTGGATTCTAAGGGGGAAAGAAGGTCTGTCATATTTTGGTCATCAGTTTTCCATGAGGTTCAAAATTCTCCATTTTCCTACTATGAGTTCATTGACCAGTTTGTATACCCAGGCTCTTGTCTCCTAAAAAGCTCCCCTCCTCCTAGATTGTCATATGACATACAAAAGACCTTGCAGCTGTCTAAGAGTTACAAAATAGGTGATTGGTATCTCTACCAAAATCACACTATCATTAGAATCTATGGCTGTGAGCTCTGTCCTTACAGGCTCCCAAGATATGTACCAATGAGACTGTTTGCATTGGAGTACTATAGGCAACTCATTAATGCTGATCTTACTCATTTTCATAGTGCCAAGAAGAAAGCTCATCTGAAATTCAAAGACCATCTAGGCCCCTTCATTATGAACAAGAAAGAAGGTTGGCAAGATGCCGATCAAATACTGAGGGACAAATATAAGTCAAAGAGGAGCTTCTGGTGGGTCCCTTATGACCCGGAGGGTTTTATCAGTGCCAGAAGAGTTAAATACAGGCTGATGGACTATGACCATTGTAAATTCCCACAAATTGAACAATATGCCAACCAAGATGAGTGGCTGCAAGACACATTAGTTGAGGAATTGACCCAAGAAGAAATTATGGAAAGAAATGCCAAAGATTTAGAAAAAACTCTTGACTTGGATTCCACTGACCAGGTAACTTTCAAACTACCGCACCAAGTCGGAGAAGGCACATCCACTGCTGCAGCTTCACAAGCTGCCCAAGGAGCATCTACATCAGCAACAAGTACAATTAAAGGAAAAGAGCCAATGGATACAGAACAAGGAATTGTCACATAACAGCTTGCCACTTCAATGGAACAATCTCAAGGACAGGCTCCTCCACAACAAACAGAGGCACCACAGGTGCCTGCTTTATAGACTCCTGCCCATGAGGAAAGAGGCAGAAAACGAGACCGAGAAGACTCCATGCCTACTAGTGGGTCTACACAGCAGCCCGAAGCCAAGAGGCAAAAGGTTGACTCTCCAATTGAGGAGGAAGTCAGTGAGGAAATCCTTGGAAGTCCAAGGAGAGACAGAGAAGGGAGTCAACAAACAACTACAAGCTCTTTCCAACAAGAGCAAGACAGACAGCATGGCATGGAGGTATCTTCCTCTACACAGCAAAGTAAGAAGCCAGCTAGCATCAAAGCCACCTTTAAAGAAATTAAGGCTCAAAATGAGCTATTAAGAGTGCAATTGTAAGACCAATTTCTTAAGGCAACACCTTCCAAGCAGGAAAGATTGATGGCAGCATATGACATTAAAGAAGAAAGGATGATTCTTGCCCACTTCAAGCCCAAGGTTCAGCAGCCACAGTCAGCTGCAGACTATGTCAAGACAAGATTAGAGGTCCTGGCCAAGGACATTCACCCCATGGATCAAACAGAGTTACATAAGCAAACAGGGGAAATGGTCTATGCCACCCTGGCAGATAAGGCCATGCTGGTTCATGAGTTGAAGGAATCTTTAAAGAATACAAATACTCAGCTTGATTTGGAAAGAATGTCCTCCACAGCCAAAGACAATAGAATTAAAACATTGGAGGACATTATTGTGGACCTAGGGCATGATCCTAAGAATCCCAAAGCCATCAAGGCCCTAATGAAGAAAAAGGAGGACGATATTGCTGCTCTGAAAAAGCAAATGAGGCTCACCTCGACTATGCACCCACAAACAGGAGAATTGGTGAAAGAGAAAGAAGTTGAGGATACATTGGACCTGCTAATGCAAATGAACTAGAGAATAATTGAGATGGAGGGAGAGTTGGAGAAAGCACTACAAGGCAAGCAGGGAGAGTAGACCTCCCAGCCACCTCAAACAGTTCCAACTGTTGTTACTGTTCCTCCTACACAAGCAGCAGTAACCCCTCCTATTATTCCAGCGACTACAACAGCTATAGATGCTACAACGGCAACAACAACAGCCCCTGAGTCTAGCATGAGCATGGATAAATTGACCAAAGCTATCAAGGAACTAGAGCTTTAGGCAATAGAGATAAAAGAGGCCAAGGAAACGTTGGCCAACCTAGAAGGAAAATATGATAAGTCCAAAATGACAGTGGCAGAAAAAACAAGGGAAATGAAGGCCTTAAGTGACAAAATAAAGGCCTTGGAGCAAGAGCTCACTTTGGACAAGACACTAGCTGAAATAAAGAGGATTTTGTGGGCCAAGATTAATCAATCAATCACTGACCAGTGGCGGTCAATTCAGGCCATACATGAACAAATGGATTTAATTGGCCTAGCTCAGTTTGAAAATCAGAGCTAGAGCAGCATTGGGAACCATGCCTGAACAGGCCAACAGAATGATTAATTTTTTGAACCATCAAACTAAGGAAGAGCTGGCAGCAATGCAAATTATGAATAGGACGGAGGCCATACTCACAACAAAGAAGGTGCTGACTCTGAGATGTTTTGTACAGACACTGGAAAGAAAGTGTCAAGAGATGCAAAGGGACATAGATGATTTTAAGTGGAAACTTGTAGCATTACAAAGCAAAGGTTTTCCCAGCTTGCTGACCAGTACTGGAAAGCTGTTAACACGTGAGCAATATGTCACCAGAGTGAACAACTATGTCACAAATCAACTTACTGCATCCTCAAGCTCTACAGCAGAGGTGGGGCCACCTTCTGGGCAGAATCTCTATGATAAGTTGGAAAACTTATTTTTTATTGAACATGAAATTAATCATTTGTTTGAGATGCCACCTAATTATTATAGATATACAGAGGCTGATGAAACACTCATCAAAATACAAAATCATCAGTTACCTCCTGATGATTGGTGGTAGGCAATGCTGGCCATTTTGCCCAGGTAATTTCAGTTTTGCCCCATTTTTATTATTTCAAATCTCGGTCAGCTATGAGTCAGCCAAATGAGGCATGAAAGCACCGGATAGAGCGATTAAAGAACAAGCAGAGCAGGTTGGAGTAGTGACAAAGCAAAGAGATGGGACGGCAAGCCCAAAAGACCGCAGATTTTAAAAGCGCAGCCCAGCCGACTTAATCGGACTCAAAAGTCAATTTTCTCTGACAGAATGAACAACTGTTATATTCATGTTTACTACAGCATTTACTCTTTCAGCTACTATTCCTTAAGAGTTGGCGAAGAAGTTATGAGCTATTAACTCATCATCTAGATATTTTTGTATCTTGTTTTTGTATATATACCTCCCCACAGAACGTATTTGGGGTTGGTTGGTTGATAATTCCTCTCCAGACTTGCGTTGTATTATTTTGAAAGCCTCTATAATCAAAGATTGCTGGAATGTTTGGATGAAGAGACTGTCTGTTGTGTTATCTAATGGCTGAAGAGTGACTGTGGAATTCCTGTGCTACTACATGGCTCAATAAGTGTTTTCTTACCTCTGTTTACAATTTATATATGTTTATGCCACCATTGTATTACCATCTAAATAGCAAGAAAGAAGAATAGCTTAGGCTTTGCTTGACTGCACTCTATGCTCAATTCTTGTTATTTCTATATGTTTTCTTCAGAAATGGTTATGAATATGCATACTTAAATGATCATGTTTACACTGTTTCTTTCACATATGACTGTTATTTAGGAATTCTTGACTGCTCCTAGATAAACTTTCATTCACCTTCACTCTATCAGCTAGATGAAAGATTCTTAGTTGCCTTTCATCTCTGACCTTCATTCCATCTTTATTCCAGCCTGATATTGTTCTACGTGTAGCTATCCTACTCTGTATTCCTCTTGTGACCAAGAAAACGCAACAGCAAACCCTAATCCATGACTCCATGCCCAATGGTTTGAGCTTCTCACACTATACATCCCAACTCTGCTTGAAAACATCATCCTTCCCACCAAAATCAAAACAAAACCCATGGACACCATAACTAGCCTAAAATCAACCCAAAACAAAGCTAAATATTAAAGAGAGAGCCCTCTCTGACTGCAGGTAGGCTAGGACCTGCAGCCCAAAGGTTGGTTAGTGGTTACCTTGGCCGTATCCCTTAAGGAGCCAAGGGACAACCTGAGTGATAACAATCGGGATGGGCAATAGTTGTAATGTGCCTGGGGATTTGACTATTTCTCCTTTGTGGCATTGACATACGTCGCACTCAGCTACAAAAGTAAGATTGTCCTTTTTCATGCCTATCCAAAAGAATGATTGCCGAGTGCGAGCATAAATCTTCTGAAAGCCTGAATGTTCTGCAGTGGGAGATGAGCGAAACTCTGCCAAAATGTGGCTTTTGAGGGTGGTTGTTGGTGATATCACAACTCTGTCCTTGTAGCGAAGAATCTCATCCTACCAAGAGTAGCCCGCTGTGGAATTTGGATCCGCCTACAATTGATTAATGAGTTGGGAGAGACAGGGATGTGAAAACCATTCCTTGTGAGCCTCTTCAATCCATTTTGGAATGGGAAGGGAGATTACGAGCAGGGTGCTTTCCTCCTCAAATTGGCGTGATAATGCATCAACTACAATATTTTCATGCCCTTTATTGTAAATTATCTCATAATCATATCCAAGAATTTTGGAAAGCCATTTATTTTGTTGTTGCGAGGATAGGCGTTGCTCCAAAAAATATTTAAGTCTTTGATGGTCTGTGTGGATTTGGAAATGCCGCCCCAATAAGTATGGTCGCCAGGTATCTACTGCATGTAAGATGGCCATCATCTCCTACTCATAGGTAGATTGTCCCAGATTTTTCCCACCTAGTTGTTGGCTAGTGAAGGCCAAGGGTCGACCTTCCTGCATTAAGACTGCCCCAATACCCGTACCTGAAGCATCACATTCAATCACAAAATATTTGGTGAATTCGGGTAGTGCTAATACGGGAGTGGAACACATGGCATGTTTGAGAGCTATAAAGGCCTGTTATGCTTCATCATTCTAGAGAAATGAATTTTTCTTGAGGAGGTGAGTGAGGGGTCTAGTAATGCGACCATAATTGTGTACAAATTTGCGATAGTAGCCTGTGAGACCCAAAAATCCTCTCAAGCTCTTCAAGGTCTTTGGTTGAGGCCAATCCTGCATTTCCTGGATCTTTTTTGGGTCCACCCTAACACCTTCACGCCCCACAATGTGGCCCAAATACTCAACTTCTTCCACGCCAAAAGAGCACTTGGACATCTTGACAAATAATTTATGCTTCCGGAGCAGTTGCAAGAGCAGATCTACATGCTGAAGATGTGTGGCCCAAGTGCGGTTGTAGATGAGGATGTCATCAAAGAAAACAAGGACAAATTGTCTGAGATATGGTTTGAGCAGGTGGTACATAAGGCTCTGAAAAGTGGATGGGGCATTACAAAGGCCAAATGGCATGACCAGGACCTCATAGTGGCCTTCATGAGTTCGGAAAGCAGTCTTTGGAATGTCTACTTCTTTCATGTGAATTTGGTGATAGCCCAAGTGAAGGTCGAGCTTAGTAAAGAATTGAGCCCCATTTAGTTCATCCAGCAAATCATCGACAATTGGGATGGGAAATTTATCTTTGATCATCAACTTGTTGAGGGCCCTGAAGTCTGGACACATACGCCATTCCCCATATTTCTTGAGCACCATGACCACAGGCGATGAATAAGGACTAATGCTGGGACGAATGACGCCTGCTTCCAAGAATTCCTTGATGATCTTTTCAATTTCATTCTTTTGGGCAAACGGATATCTATATGGGTGCACATTTGGTGGTTGGGCCCCGGGAACCAAAGTAATGCTATGATCATGTTCCCCTCTCGAGGGTGGAAGCTCATGAGGCTTGTCAAAGACTGGCAGATGGTTGTTTAAGATCTGTTGCATCTTAGGATGAATATGAAGAGAAGTGGGTTCAAAGGCCTGGATGGCATTATATTGGGATATAACTCCATGGTGGCCCTTTTTTAACAATTTTTCCTTCCTATGTGAGTTGATTATAGAGGGATCACCTACCTGGAGTCTGCGGAGGGTATGTGTGTGGTTGTCCTGCTTAAAGCTCATATATAACTCCTGGAAATCCATTATGATTGGGCCAAGTGTACGAAGCCATTCAGCACCTAGGACAATGTCGCATGCTCCCATGTGTATGGAAAACATGTGGGTCTTTAACTAATAATCCCCCATTTGAAGTTTGACATTTTGACAGCGGCCTTCACATTTCATTGTCCCCCCATCAGAAATTTGGACCTGGAAGTTAGAAACTGCTCTGAAAAAACAATGCACTGCTTCCACGACTCTTTGATGGATAAAGTTGTGTATACTGCCACTATCAATCAAGACTACTACTCAGCGATTCTTAATAAAACCTCTGATTTTGAGAGTTTGGGGAGAAGAAATCCTTGCCAAAGCATGCAGCGAGAAAACTGGTTCTTCAGGTACATTGTCTGGCCGGTTGTCCTCGTCTTCCTCCTCTGGTTCCTCAAGTGGTGGGGCTTCCTCCAATGAACTGTGATCAGTAGCATCAATTTGAAAGAATCTGGGCTCCTTGCATTTATGCCCGGGGGAGTATTTCTCATCTCAATAGCAACACAATCCTTGCTTTCTTTTTCTACCATTTCCGCTGGTGACACCTTTTGAACCTTGAGTGTTTGGGTAGTGCTTTGAGCCTGGGTGGGGCGACCCTTGGCTATGAAATTTGGGCGATTGGACTAGGCCGCTAACACATGTTTTACTTCACGAGCTATCCTGCAGGCATGTAGCCATGAGATAAGGTGTTGCAGTCAGACGTGGGCTTGTATGGCTTCTTTGATACCACTGAGAAAACATTCCAAGTAGAACTCATCTTGTAGATCTCCTGTGCGGAAAGCTAAGGCTTCAAAGGCTGTAATATATTCGTTCACTATTCCTATCTGTCGGAGCTTAGTGAGACGACCCAAAAAGTTAGATTCATGGTCAAAGAGATCCATAAGAGCTTTTGTGAATGTCAGCAAAGTCACGGGCCTTCCATAGCAACGTTGATGCCACTGCCACCATTGCCATCTTTCATTGTCCAAGTACATGCTACCCACACTAAGCTGAGTCACATCATCTCTGATGTGATTCAGTGTGAAATATTGCTCCATTTGTGCTATCCATGTGGTTGGATGAGAGCCATCAAATTTATACATGTCTAGCTTGGGTGGTCACGTCTGGGATTGTTGGTGGTTGCCAAAGAGGTGAAGAGAATGGCTAGACTCGCCCTCAATGTTTTCATTGACAATATATGCCTCTGTGCATTCCTCCATCTTGCCCTTTGCGAGTGTGTCAGTTAAGGTCTTCAGCGACGATAGTACGTCGTTCAATTTTGATTCAAGGTTGTTGATCTTCTCATTGGCCATAGCTTGAGCTCTAGTTTGTACCATGCACCGATCTGATGCACTAAAAATTTAGGACTGCCCAATTTTTTTTTTTTGATGCTAACAATTGAATGGTACCACCTTTCTCAGCTTGTCGACCTGATTCTTATGGGCTAAGTCTCCTATATGCATCTCGGGATGGTCTCAGACTTTTTTTTACTCCGAAAGGTGTTTTACTTGCTTAGGAATACTGTAGTAGCCAAATCCCAGAAAATTCAATGCTTCCCAAAGTCCTGCGAGAATCACGCCCAGGTATAGGAGCCCACACAAATAGTATGATCTGTCGGCGAATCCTCAACTGTAGAGTATGAGTAGGAATGTGGTGTTGAGGGCCCCGAAATCGGGTCAACAACAAGGGGGATACCCACCCGTTCGGGAACCTGGTTGGCGGCTCCGTGCCCGTTTGGTGTAGCGGGTCCAACTGGGGATGATGGGACCAGCTTCCCAATCTAAAAGATGTGTGTGTGTGTGTGTAGATTTTGAAGACACTAATCTAAAGGTAATTTTAAACTAATTTAATTCTAGACTCTAAACTGACTCTATGCTACTGTAATCTAACAAAAACAACACATCTAATCTATACCAACCCGGGTAATAATTCTTTCATTATGCGATCTAAAAAGATTTCATACAACAACTGGTAATAAAGATTATTCAGCTATCATAAGAATATAAATCAATTAAGATGAACCATTCTGCATAAGAAGTTATGCAAAACAGTTGTGAACAGCATATCGCATAATTAGTTATTCATATGTCAAGCACAAATAAATGACTCCACCGTACAGAAGTGCCAAATGGTAATACACACATTCATGCATTAACATATAAAGAACTCAGCTGCATATCACTTTAGGAATACAAGAAGAAATTAGTCAAGAGATAAAAGTACCATTTATGACTGATTTCACTAATAAACTTCAAGAAATAACGATTTATTTCTACTTGTTCTAATATCTGCTAAGAGTACAAAAGTGCAACATCAGTAACATACATTAAAATGCAAACATAAATAAATCTCGATCCATCCATTCATCAAAAACCCCCTCCGAGGGTGCAAAAGTGCATGTTCTGAGGACAAGTTTTTTGACAAATTTCCGGACCCTTCTCCAAATGCCATGAGAAGGGTTAAATACTACTAACTAATTAATCTTAATTACACAAATTTAGGGAACGGCTTCAAATGACCGCCCTTTTACTAAAAGCAAATTTATTTCTAAAAATCAAATCTAATTTCTAACCGTTTCTGTATCTGCTCCTTAGTGCTGTAAGCAATGCGTTGTTCACCCTGAAAGAGTCGTCTGGTTGTCCTTTCCTTTTGTTCGAGCTTGAAAATTAGGAACAACAAGAGCTGGCACCTCTTTCTGACAGACTGGAGGATATTTTCGAAAACCTTTCTCTAGCTGGGTGTATTCGCTGTGCGTATACTTAGTACAACCCAAGTTCTTTTCGAACTGATTTTGCTGTTGCTATTTCGGTTTCCAGTCGTGCGAATGACTCAATGAGTTAGGAGTCGCGTTGTATGGACAATCTCCTGTATCGAGAATTGCTTCCGTTCTTTGTTCCAAGCTTTTCTGGAGCGTCCTCCTTCTTTTGCGTTTCTCTTTTTGCTTTACCCAGTCTGAGCTTCAAGATCTTTTGCAAACACGCTGCTTTTGTGCACCTTTGACTCTGAGTCTTAGATAGTCTATTTTCATCAGTGCCTGTTGGGCGATACTCTGGAATCCGCGGTCCTACTGCATGCGGCATCCATTTGCGGAGGCATCTTCTCTCTGTTACCCCATTGGCGCTTTCCTCTTTTCCTTAGATGTTTCCTGCATATAGATTTATATCAGTTACATGTCTTGCAGTTTACGCAAAGAAGAAGAGAAATGACGAAAAGATTGACATGAAAGCATTAAGTTCTAATGAATGCGTAATTCTGACACTCATCATGATTTGACTCTTCGAAAAACGCGATACAATCATTCTTGGATACTGAAGCATGCGATCATTAATTTCCCTTAAGGTGCGCGCTCAATTTTGGGTTTACCGTTTATGTCGGAGAATTCCTGCGATGAGTCCTTTCTGCGATTGGAATCACAGTATCGAGGACTGCGACGTCATTAAGTGTTATCGCAAATTTCCCATATTGCAGATCGCAGTTTTGCCTGATCGCAGATCGCAAGATCGCAAGGTTTTCGCTTTATCACTCTGTGCTGCTTATGCGACATTGCGACGTGCGATGTCGCATATTGGCCGTCGGCGATTCCTTAGGTTTTCCCTTTTTGAGCGCTTTTAATGCACACGATGCGATGGGTTCTCGCGTCGCTCTTTTACAGTGTATTTGTGCGCTTTGGGAAAACGCTTCTCTCTACCTTTGCGACGCGATATAGCTCTTAGGGAGTTAATACAAAAGATTTTTTAAACAAAATATTTTTTGGATTTTTGGTTAAGGGGCCCCCTTTGCTTGATGTTATTACTAATATCAAACAAAGAGGGGGGTTGTTGGTGACCACAACAATGGCGATTCACTGTGAAGAACCAGTTATCTCTGCTTTTCTATTGACCGTTCACTTCCGAAACAACAAAATTTTTATATGTCTAAATTTTGTTAAGGACAGATAGAGTAGATTATCCCTCACCTTGTCAACGATACTTTGTCTCAACCTTTTTTTATATCCCAATTGCTTGCTTCCTCAGGCTTTTTCTTGCATTCGCACCAGACATTACTTGGTCTTGATTAAAGATAAAATAAGGTCTTCTCTGCGTACTGGCTTAAAAGTATGCTCATTTGTCGTAGGTAGAGCCTCTGCTGCCCGCAAGCGTCCATAGCCTCGACAGGGTTACCATGTTATCCAGCAATGATCCTTTTTCCTACTTGAGGTTACTCGCAACATTCTAGAGAAAAAAAATCCTTTTTTGACACACTTTTCCTTTTTTAATTCTCTAAAGAACAATGTCTTGGTTTGGTGGCCAAATTATGACACAGTCATTCACTTGATTTACACTTTTGCTGAACACGCCGGCTCGTGATGAGACCTCTTGTCTTTTGATTGCAACAATCTTAAGTTGTTGCCCTGTTTTGATAGACAGTATTGGCAAAGTCAGCAAGTTATAATATCTGTGATCATGATAAGCCGGCTCGTGATGAGACCTCTTATTCTTTGAGATATAGTGTTTTTCTTGGATTGTTTCTCTGAATGCTGCAATTTCCTTTTAGCAGGGAGGAAGTCATTGTTTTTCCTTAAGAAAGCTCTGGACGACAATAATAGAGTTTTTGAAAACAACAGTTTTGCAGAGAATACTTATTTTATTATTGATGATACCTTTCATTTTGCTGATACAAAACAATTCTTTACCAAAGGTTGCTTTCGTCAAAGTTTTTTGAGGTTGAAACTAATATCGTAATCAGGGTGAAGTTATATTTGTCAATAATAAAATTCAGGTTTTTCAAAAATTTTGCTATTTGTACAAGCGAAATCAAAATCTGATAGAGAATTGGCATGCTCTTTCATGAATCCTTTTAAATGATCATTTACAACGGGTTTTATTCATAAAAAGAGAAAAACAAAACAAAATAAAAACTAAAAATTAAATCTATCCTACAAAAATTAGAAGAACTCTCTTCTATGGAAAATACATTTTGAGAATTTGTCCATTCACAGGCAGAGAATCTCTCCTGCCTGTTAAATCCTGCAACACAAAAGTCGATGGGCCTATGACCTCTACAATCTGAAAAGGACCAAGCCACAGCTTCTGGAATTTCGTATGTTTGCCCTTTTCTTCATGAGCCTTATCCCATTTTAAAACTAAATCACTCATCTGAAAGTTTTTTCTGGTCATTATGTTTGAGTCAAAAGAGGATTTTATTAGCGCTTGGTGATGAGCATGGGTTTTCCTAGATTGTTCTCTTTTCTCTTCTAGTTTGATTATTTCCATTTGTCTTAATCGTAAAGAGGAAGTAGATACTTCATCGATATATTGCACTAAAGACAAAGAGGGAATGACTAGGTGAGTCGGAAGAACCACTTCTCTCCCATAAACTAAATTAAAGGGATAAGTGCCGATAGAAGCTTTCTTTGTAATTCTATCTGCCCATAAGGCATTTACCAGCGCTTTATGCCAATTCTTTTGGTTTTGGTCTACTATCTTTTTAATAATCCTGATTAGGTTCTTGTTTGTTGATTCGGCCAACCCATTACCTTGCGGATATTAGTTGGCAGAATACTTCAGTTTGAACCCTCTTTTGAGCGCAAACTCAGTCATTGCGTTTCCAGAAAAATATGATGCATTATCAAACATTAAGGCCGTTGGCAATCCAAACCTAGTGATGATAAACTGATCTATGAATTCAATAATGTTTTCAGAATTAGCTGTCTTGAGAGGAACTGCTTCTACCCATTTGGTAAAATAGTCAGTTGCCGTGAGGATATACCTATGCTGTTTAGAAGAGTGAGGAACGATCTCACCTATTATGTCCAGGCCCCATTGACTGAACGGTTGCTCAATGTTAACCGGCTGCAGTGGCATGGATGACTTCTTTTGTTTCCCTACAGCGGTCTGGCAGACTTGGCATTTCCTTACGTAGTTGTATGAGTCTTTGAACAACGTGGGCCAGTAATATCCTGCACGCAAGATTTTATGGGCGGTGGCTTCTCCAGCATAGTGTCCACCTGCTGGTCCATCGTGAAGTTCCTGCAAAACCTTTTCGACTTCAGTTTTCTCAAGACATCTAAGAAGCACAGAATCGTAATTTCTTTTAAACAGAACATCATTTATGATCTGGTATTGTTTAGCTTTCAATCTCAGGGCTCTCTTCTTGGTGTGATCCAGATGAAATGGAGCATACCCGTTCTTAAGAAAATAAATGGTGTCAGCATATAATGATTCTGTGTTGTTTAGGCTTACCTCATACGTGTGTACCTCTTCAGACGAGTTCTCAGGAATTTGCGATGCTCCAGCTAACATCTTGCAGAAGCCTTGACCTCTCACGATGTGTGTTGGCTTGATCTCAAGATCGTATTCTTGTAAGGCGGTGATCCAATTCGCTCTCTTTTTGCCCACGTCCTTCTGTATCAGGAGGTTTCTTACCACTGGGAACGGTACTATGACTTTGGTATGGGCTTTTAGCAAGAAAGGTCTGAAATATTTGATCGCTTTGAAAATGGCATATGCCTGTTTCTCTACGTCTGAGTAATTAAGTTCAGCACCTTGTAAGTTAGAGCTAAAGAATGCGATTGGAGCTTCTGCCTTTTCTTGATTCGCTTGAGTTAAAATCGCAGCATAAGATTTCTCTGAGGCAAATGTGTATAAGATAAAAGGTTCCGAAAAATTTGGGGTTGCTAAAGATGGAGCGTTGATGATAGCTTGTTTGATTAAGTTGAATGCTTCGTGCTCATCTAAACCCCATTTGAAATTTGAATTCTTTTTTATCATATTTTGTAAGGGAGAAATAATACGTGAAAAATCCGGGACAAATCTTTTGACAAAATTGATCTGTCCAAGGAAGGATTGCATGGTCTTTTTGTTATGGGGCATGGATATCTTAGAAATTTCTTTGATTCTGTCAGGTTCAATGTGAATACCAGATTTTGACACTATGAATCCGAGCAATTTCCCTCCGCTTAATGCAAAGAAAGATTTCTTTGGGTTGAGCGAAATCCCATACCTCAAACATCTTTGAAAGATTTGCTTCAAATATTTGAGATGGTTGCTTCATTTTTTGGAGTACACTGTTATATCGTCCAGGTAAATCACTACTGATTTATTGACTAACCCTTTAAACACGATGTCCATGGCTCTCTGAAAGGTAGCTCCGACATTGATCAGACCAAATGGCATCTTCCGATATGCATAAGTGCCCCATTTGGTTCAGAACGTAGTCTTTAACTGATCATCGGGATGCACCAGTACTAGATTGTATCCTGAAAATCCATCCAGGAAAGACATTAATTCTGAGCCTGCTACTGCCTGTAATATTTGTTCCATAGGTGGGAGGGGAAAGTTATCTTTCTGACAGGCTTTGTTGAGATTTCGTAAATCGATACAGATTCTAATGTCTCCGTTTTTCTTCCTAACGGGTACCATATTGGATACCCATTTGGAATGCCTGACGGGGAAAATTATTCTAGCTCTCAACAACTTATTAAGCTCAGTTTTTATCTGATTTTATAAGTTAGGGTACATTTTTCTGAGCTTCTGCTGGACAGGTTTTTCATTGTCAATCATAGGGATAGTGTGTTGAATGATAGAAGTGTTGTAAGTTTTCAGCTCATCGTAATTCCAGGAAAAAAAGTTTTTGTACTGTCTCAGAAGACAGATATACGCTGATTTCTCTTCAGGGGCTAGGCCGTGGCCTAGGTTAACGTTTTGTGGCTTCTGATCGGTCCCTAGGTTCACCGATTCATAGTTCAGAGTTGAACTGCAGAGTTTGGCATTAGCTGACCTTTTGAACCGACTTTTCAAATCATATAAATTTTCTAACTTGACCACTGATTTTGGTATAGCATTGTCAGCGCTACTTTGTTATATTTGGTGATCATGATAGTCTTCGTCGATTATTTGATTTGAGTAGGATCCTTCAGAAGTAAGGAAATTTAAGATGTCAGGATCGTCGTTGAATACTCTCCAATTGGTGATGTTGTCAGGGATGGATGGTCTAAAGATTAATTCTATTGAAAACCTATCAGGACTAAAATCTCGGAAGGAATCAGTCTAGAGGCTACGTTAGCTAACAGGTCTGCGCTTGCGTTTTGAATTCTTGGAATTGAAGAGATGTTGAATGCTATGAAATGTGCAGTGAGATCTTGAACTAACGATTGATAGTGCTTTAAATGACTTGACAGGCAATGTATGGTGTTACGTACCTGTTTTACGACGATCTCAGAATCTCCAAAGACTTGAAGATACTTAACGTTCAATCCGATTGCTTTGTATAGGCCTTGAACCAAGGCTTCGTACTCCGCTGTGTTGTTCGTGCAATCGAACTCAAGTCTGCATGTGAGCATAATCTTGTTCCCATCCGGGCTAATCAGAACGCATCCTGCTCCTGCTCCCTCATTGGATTTAGACCCGTCAAAATATAATTTCCAAAATAAAGATGTATTTACAGAATTATCTAAAAAACTAAAACATTTTGAGTCATCAGTTTGGGAGAAATTTTCAACTTGGGACAAAACTGAATTCTCTAATTAAGGTGAAATATGAGCATTGAAATTGCCGAGGAAAGAATCTACTGCGTAATTGCCTACAATGCTGCTATTGTATGTTATGGCTTCATTTTCTCCTTCCAGTTCTGTCACTATGTATTTTTGGTGCAACTCTCGTTCAACCTTTATCTGATTTGGTTTACCATTGTATGGTAACCACATGTGCGACCAGTCAGTTGAGAAATATCCGTGGAGTTTCTCCGACCAATCCCTGCTAAGAATTAAACCATAGAACTCAGGGATATCAGCTACTAGAATGTCGATAACCTGACACACTTTTGGGTTAGACGACAATCTTATGGTCACCTGATTAAGTTCACCAATCACTTCGACTTGGGATCGATCAAGTTGAACTATACGTACTGCGGATTTTTGAGGTTGCACATTCAATTTGGCACATATTGACCTGGGTAAAATATTCGTTGAAGCACCAGAATCAACCAAGCAATTGTGCACGTTTTTATTGAAGATTTCATATGTGAGAAGAAAAGGAGGAGTATGAGATCTTGATCTTCCTCCAATCAAGGCGATGTCATTTGGATCAATTTTATTGATCGCGTTGGTTGGAGGCCTTCCCAGATTGTGGGAAGCTACAGCTGTAGGTAAAGATGTAGTAGGCACACCATGTAATTCTTTCATCATTATTTTCTGCTGGTGTTTCAATTTACTCAATTCATAAAGAGTAATGTTAGCCCTAGTCTTCTTCATGTCATCAATGATGTTATACTCCATTTCATCCGACACTATCAGTGTTCTTGATGGAGGTGCTTGATCAGATTGGACTGGGCTAAACTGGGTCACTTTAGCAGTTGTCTTTTTTGTTGCGACCTTATCTGTTGTTGCAGGGCTTGCGCCCTTTTGTTTTGGGGTAGTTTGGGGAGGATCAAGTTGATTTTTGCTTCTCGTGCTAACCGAAAATGCTTCTTGATGCTCTTCTTGTGGGAGGATGAAATCCCACATTCCTTGTAGTTCCACCACTTCCTCATCGTCGGTCTGTGCTTCGATGATATTCTCTTCTTCTTCTTCTTCAGATTCAATGTTTGAGACAGCGTTGGGTGGCTTCGTCTCCATGGGAGGGTTTCTTTTAAAAGTCCTGAAAGGCTTTCTTGAAGACGTTTCTGCTACTTGTTTCCTTATATCAATCATCTCATTAGACATGGCCTTTAATACTTTTTGTAATCCTTCCATATTGAAAGGATCTTTCGTTTGCTTCTTCTTGGTGTCTTCTTTGAAAGAGATCTTCTTAGATTTACGTTCTTCAATTGCAGATCTCTTTTCAAGGGCTACTACGCGTTTTTCAACTGCTAATGCCTTTGTTAAATTTTCAGCTAAGGTTGTCTTGCTTGCCCTGTCTACGAAGATAGCCAAGTTAGATGGTAAGGCCGTGATGTACCATTCACATCTTACTTCCTCGCTGGGTTGTGAAGCAGCAGGGATTTTGTTGAGGATCTTATTGAACTGTAAGTTAAAATCTTTAATGGGTTCTCTAGCCTCAGCCTTAAGATTAGATAGGTCATTGATCAATGTCGCCGTGGATCTGTCATCACCAAACTTGGTGAGGAACTGACTTTGAAAAATGTCCCAGCTTGTGATGGATCCGGAAGGTAACGAAAAGTACCACGACCCGGCTGTTCCTTGCATTGTATAAGGGAAAAGCCGGACAACAGCGTCTTCGATAGTAACTCCATTGAGATTAACAAAAAGCATGAAATTATTGATATGTTCTTCGGCTAGCATGCCTGCTTCTGTATTGAATTTAGGCAGCCATTTCTCAGGATGGGCCGGTATAGGGCTCAGGGGTGGAGGCATTAAAACCGCCCCAGGATTGTTCCATGGAGACTGGGCCATCGTTGAGCTGCTAGTCAATGGAAGTGCAGAAGATGATCTCTGATGCTGAGAAGATGGAGATATTATGATCTTCGATGATCGCGAAGGAAGGGTTGCGGAAGATGGATGAGTGATCTGGGGTGAAGATGTGGGTGGCTGACTTCGCGGTGAGGGAGTTGAAATGGACGAGGTAGATGAAAGAGTCTCTCTGTCAGACTCTGGAAGTGCTTTCCTTGCTCTTTTCCTAGTGGGGAGAGGGATTTCAGTTGGCTGGATGCCAAACTTTTCACTCTTCAATCTGGTCAGGGGATGAGCAGGATTGTACTGCGAAGTCACGCTACCTTTAGATTTATCAGACCTCTGAGTAAAAATAGAGAATCCCTAGAGTTTACGAATCAAAGTTTGAAGTTCAGGGGGATCAATGATAAGTTTGTCTGATATATTAGAGTGTGTAGTAGCAGTGGATGCCCGAGCGACTTCTAACTCCGAGTTTAATCGTACCGGAGAAGTCGGGGGAGTTGGTGAGGGTGATTTGCTCTCAGAATGGTATTTGGATTTTGATTTATGCGCCATTCATAGCTCGTGCCCTCCTTCTAGCACCAAATATGTTGAGGGCCCCGAAATCGGGTCAACAACAAGGGGGATACCCACCCGGTCGGGAACCTGGTTGGCGGCTCCGTTCCTGTTTGGTGTAGCGGGTCCGACTGGGGATGATGGGACCAGCTTCCCAATCTAAAAGATGTGTGTGTGTGTGTAGATTTTGAAGACACTAATCTAAAGGTAATTTTAAACTAATTTAATTCTAGACTCTAAACTAACTCTATGCTACTGTAATCTAACAAAAACAGCACATCTAATCTATACTAACCTGGGTAATAATTCTTTCATCATGCGATCTAAAAAGATTTCATACAACAACTGGTAATAAAGATTATTCAGCTATCATAAGAATATAAATCAATTAAGATGAACCATTCTGCATAAGAAGTTAGGCAAAACAGTTGTGAACAGCATATCGCATAATTAGTTATTCATATGTCAAGCACAAATAAATGACTCCACCGTACAGAAGTGCCAAATGGTAATACACACATTCATGCATTAACATATAAAGAACTCAGCTGCATATCACTTTAGGAATACAAGCAGAAATTAGTCAAGAGATAAAAGTACCATTTATGACTGATTTCAATAATAAACTTCAAGCAATAACGATTTATTTCTACTTGTTCTAATATCTGCTAAGAGTACAGAAGTGCAACATCAGTAACATACATTAAAATGCAAACATAAATAAATCTCGATCCATCCATTCATCAAAAACCCCCTCCGAGGGTGCAAAAGTGCATGTTCTGAGGACAAGTTTTTTGACAAATTTCCGGACCCTTCTCCAAATGCCATGAGAAGGGTTAAATACTACTAACTAATTAATCTTAATTACACAAATTTAGGGAACGGCTTCAAATGACCGCCCTTTTACTAAAAGCAAATTTATTTCTAAAAATCAAATCTAATTTCTAACCGTTTCTGTATCTGCTCCTTAGTGCTGTAAGCAATGCGCTATTTGCCCTGAAAGAGTCGGCTGGTTGTCCTTTCCTTTTGTTCGAGCTTGAAAATTAGGAACAACAAGAGCTGGCACCTCTTTCTGACAGACTAGAAGATATTTTCGAAAACCTTTCTCTAGCTGGGTGTATTCGCTGTGCGTATACTTAGTACAACCCAGGTTCTTTTCGAACTGATTTTGCTGTTGCTATTTCGGTTTCCGGTCGTGCGAATGACTCAATGAGTTAGGAGTCACGTTGTATGGACAATCTCCTGTATCGAGAATTGCTTCCGTTCTTTGTTCCAGGCTTTTCTGGAGCGTCCTCCTTCTTTTGCGTTTCTCTTTTTGCTTTACCCAGTCTGAGCTTCAAGATCTTTTGCAAACACGCTGCTTTTGTGCGCCTTTGACTCTGAGTCTTAGATAGTCTATTTTCATCAGCGCCTGTTGGGTGATACTCTGGAATCCGCGGTCCTGCTGCATGCGGCGTCCATTTGCGGAGGCATCTTCTCTCTGTTACACCATTGGCGCTTTCCTCTTTTCCTTAGATGTTTCGTGCATATAGATTTATATCAGTTACATGTCTTGCAGTTTACGCAAAGAAGAAGAGAAATGATGAAAAGATTGACATGAAAGCATTAAGTTCTAATGAATGCATAATTCTGACACTCATCATGATTTGACTCTTCGAAAAATGTGATACAATCATTCTTGGATACTGAGCATGCGATCATTAATTTCCCTTAAGGTGGTGCGCGCTCAATTTTGGGTTTAATGTTTATGTCGGAGAATTCCTGCGATGAGTCCTTTCTGCGATTGGAATCGCAGTATCGAGGACTACGACGTCATTAAGTGTTATCGCAAATTGCCCATATCGCAGATTGCAGTTTTGCCTGATCGCAGATCGCAGATCGCAAGATCGCAAGGTTTTTGATTTATCACTCTGTGCTGCTTATGCGACATTGCGACGTGCGACGTCGCATATCGGCCATCGGCGATTCCTTAGGTTTTCCCTTTTTGAGCACTTTTAATGCACGCGATGCGATGGGTTCTCGCGTTGCTCTTTTTCAGTGTATTTGTGCGCTTTGGGAAAATGCTTCTCTCTACCTTTGCGACGCGATATAGCTCTTAGGGAGTTAATACAAAAGATTTTTTAAACAAAATATTTTTTTGGATTTTTGGTTAAGGGTCCCCCTTTGCTTGATGTTATTACTAATATCAAACAAAGAGGGGGGTTGTTGGTGACCACAACATGTGGTAGTGATCAAACCCCTGCTGCTAGATCTAAATGGCGGATCTGATTGTTGCAACTGCTATGGAACCCAAACTACTAGATCTAGATGGTGGATCTGATAGATCTGAATGGCAGAACTGATTGTTGCGGCTGTGACAGAACCCCCCTACTAGATCTAATTTGGCAAAGATGATGCCTGATCCAGAGAGAGACATGGGAACTATGGTCTCAAGGAGTGTCAGGTGCTACAGATCACAATATACATAAGGGTCTGACAGTAGTACTCGACCCAATCTTTTAGGGTACTAACTAAGGAGGATCAACCATACCCTTAGCCATACAACCCAACTACCCTATCGTACGCGCAAGTAATCTCCCCGAGTGTTTTTCTCGGTGTACTGTAGCAGCAAGAAGGCCGACGGTTTTTCTATGGCGAGGTTTCAAGAGAGCCTAGGGGGCTTCCGATATACCCAGAGGGTACTTGGAAGACAGTTCGTGCGTGGTTCTGTTTAATGCGCTACTACTTGAAAGGGTACCCATAGGGGTTACATGGGATTCCACAAGCGTGACCACCTCTTGTATTTCCTGCATGCATGCCTCCCCAAATCCGCAGGTTTATGCGCTCAACGATAGATCCCGTGGTTTAAAGACGCCGAAACATGTCTCTAGCCAATTTTTTTTTTCTAAAAATTGGAGATCCCACCAGCCATGGAAAGTGCTCTGATACCACTTGTTATGCTCTTGAACTGCAAGAAGATGCAAGAATACAAATTATGCAAAGAAATATACTAGAACACAGAACAATTAAGAAATAACATCAAGTATTTTATTATTCAGAAAGCAATGTTCACTTTCTTCTTCGAGGGGGAAACCTCCAATAGAGCTGGACTCAATTACAAAATAACACATGATGCTCCTCGAGGGGAGTCTCTATCCTTTATATAGGATCCATACATGCAATACCATGGGTCAATACCATGGTTCTTATTAATACCATCTATCTAATACCATGGCCCTTTTACAACTAACTGTGGTCCCATCTTTAAATGCGGGTCAACCACTTACAATTATTAATATGGGCTTTATTGACTCTTTACTTAACTATAACTATGACTCGATCCTATTACATAAATAAGGGGGTTAGGGTTGGAACCTAACATAGAGAACAACGCACTAGCGCTATTACATCGGGGATGGAAGAGATCAGCAATGCAGTAAGGGACCGCACCAAAATGTTGGAAGAGTCATTCGAGGTCCTCACCAATCTACAGGAGGACCCCAACATCCAGCGCCTAGAGATAGAGGCGCGTGAGCTCCAGCAACAATATGACAACATCAAAGGGACTGCATAGATGGTGGCACTCACTCAGAGGCTCACGTGGATGCAGCAATCCAAAGCACTTAAAGAGCAAGTGGACACAGCACGACAGCGAGAAGTATTTTTGAAGGCACGCATTTAGCCCTGGATTGGCGAAGCCTTCTTCATTACAACAACAATTGAAGACAAGCTTGCACAAATGCAGGGGATGCAAGAACAGATGCAGGGGAGCAGTTCTGACACTACGGTCTCGGAACAATGTGTATAGGAGATTCAACAGGTAGCCGCTCAGTGCGTTGCTGACATTGCAGCCGTTCGAGCAGAGTTGGAGGGTCTTCGTGCAAAGATCTCCGCACTGATAGAGTGACTTGAGGGTGAGTCATGATGTTTGTGTTGGGGCCTGTTGGGCGTGGAATCCCCCCAAGGCATGTTTTGGGGCTTAAAGCCCAATTTTTTACTAAGTCCATTGTAAAGACTCTGCGATTTGTGGGCGCGGAGCACGAAGTCATAATAGAGTCACAGGGTTTCCTGCCCTTGTTTTTGTAATGTAATGTTGGTTTGAAAGATCTACCCATGGTCCATGGACCATGTGATTGTATAAATGGAGTGAGGCTCTAAGTGTAGAAAATAGCTAGCTAGAGAAAAAAAAGGAAGCATGATGAATAGAAGGAATTGATTGAGTTGAAGTGTAAGTTTTGTCTTTGGGTCGTAGAGTAGGAGAAGGCTCTGCAGCTGAGTGCGTGGACCCCTACAACTGAGTGCGTGGGCAAGTCTAGTTTGTAACCGTTGGAAGGATTAATAAAGAGAGGTTTTACCATATTTCTATGTATCTTTTCCTGTTTATGCATTATTGGGTATGAATAGCAAGTTTACTATTTTTTTACTGCACGAACTCATATGAATGTGATGAATGAATAAATATAATATAAGCCATTTGTTTATGCAAAGATAACTAACTATTGTAAGAAGATAAGTAAGATCGCGGGTATGGCTTTGAGTAATAGTGCAGATCGCTACTCCAGCATCAAGAAAGCCCCACAACCCCTGGTTAGGGCTGTGCGAAGACAAATATATCAGGGCACGAAGGCCAGGGAAGCGTGCCAAGTACCCTGCGTGAAGAGACTCACAATTGGACCAAATCAACCCCTCAGACATCTCAAGGGTGTGGAAACCTGGTTCTAGCACCCTCCCATACTACTTTGGGTGAGACCTCAGTCTGCGCTCTGTGGACTATTGCCAAAAGGGCCAATAGTATAGGGATTTGTTTGGCTAATTAACTCTGAACCTAGGTTAGGCCCCAACAAGCCAACACAAGTTGGTCTGGCAACCACAAAGGATGATGAATCCAACTCTTAAAGATATAGTCAAAGAAGAACTGCAAAAAATGTTAGATGCAGGATTCATTTACCCTATCTTCGATAGTGAGTGGGTCTCTCCTTCTGCCAGTTAAAAAAAAAAAAAAGAGAAAAAAAAAAGAAAAATAGAGGAAAGTAAGAGCATTACCTAAATGTCCCTTGCTCCACACACACTCCTACTCCCTTTGTCCATTCATTGCACCATCCTCACAGCCCAACAAACAACATGATTAAGGAATTCCAAGGGAGAAGCAGCTACAGGACATCCTGTAGCATCCTATCCCACAGGATGTCAATCATCAGCTACAGGTCTCCACTAGGATGATCCAAGAGCTCCACAACAGCAGCAACATCAGATCTTCTGTCACAGACACTTGCAAAAGCCATGAAAACATCAGCAGAAAACAAGAGGAGAAAGAATAATGACCATGCAGCAAATAAACAATGCAACACCTCTGATCTTCAACAACTACACCATGGCATCGAAACCACAGGTAAGTATCCCGCTCACTCACTCATATGCATCATTTGATCAAAATTTTTAAGGGTTATGAGATAGTTGGTTTATAAGTGAAAAGGTGGCTAGTTAACTTGGCCACCTTCGTTTAGTCATCACATGCAAGACCGGGTGTCCTCTCACATGTGCTTGCAGTCAACTCAAATACAGAAGAGCAGTAGGACAAGAAGTGGTTAACTATAGATCTACGAGGTGGGAGCTAATTACAAGGAGTGGAAATGATGAGGTGGTAGTTGGGACCAATGTGTCAGGCCAGGTAGTAACTCCACGAAATTAATTCATATTATTCCTTCAGGTAGGTCTTTATTATATACATGAGGGAGACTATTCACTTCATCTCCCAATGACTGTTCATATTTCTTTTTATTTATTTACATCAATTGTATTCATTCACTCAATCCTGATGATTAGGTGTCAACATTCCCCCCCTTAATCTGAAGGGATGTTGGTGAGTCCAAGCATCATTCTGAATCGTTCAAGCTTTTCTCTTCCAAGCGCTTTGGTGAAGATGTCTGCAATTTTCTCATTAGTGGAAAAATGATGGAGATGGATTCTCTTGGCCTCAACATGATGTTGAATCAGATGATATTTAGTATTGATGTGCTTCGTTTGATCATGGAACTTTGGGTTCTTGGCCAACATTATTGCAGAGGTATTTTCAATCATGAGTGGAGTTGATTGTACTTGTTTTACCTGCAAATATTCAAGAATTTTCCTGAGCCACACAATTTCTTTTGTTGCCTCAGTTGCTGCCACGTATTCTGCTTCTGTTGTGTAATCTGCTGGAATTGATTGTTTGCATGATCTCCATGAGACAGCTCCTGATCCAAGACTCATAGCATATCCTGAAGTAGATACCCCAGTTTCTTTGTCTCCATCGAAGTCTGAATCAGAGTATCCAATCAAATTGAAGCCGTCCACCTGTGTATACTTGATTCCAAAGTCTTGAGTTCCCTTCAAGTACCTTAGAACTCTTTTTACAACATACCAATGTCCCTCACACGGCTTTTGCATAATCCTGGAGAGGATTCCAACAACAAATGAAATGTATGGTCTGGTAGTAGTTAGGTAGTTGAGACTTACTACAAGTTGTCTATACTTTGTTGCATCCTCAAATTCTTTTCCTTCAATAGATGTGAGCTTTAAGTTTTGTTCCATTGGAGTAGTAAGAGGATTTCATTCTATCATGCCAAACCTGTTCAACAGATCTCCAATGTATTTATTTTGAGAAAGAAATATGGACTTCGGATGTTGGGTTACTTCAATACCAATATAGTAATGAACATAGCCCAAATCAGTCATTTCAAAACTTTCCCCAATTCCTTCTTTATGGATGCAATGTAGCTTTCATTGTTCCCTGCCATCAAAAGATCATCTACATATACCACAAGATATACAACTGTTTTGCCAACTTTCTTGACAAATAAAGTTGCATCATCAAGATCATAATGTTTGAAATTGAGTTTCAGAAGATGCTCAGTTAGTTTTTCATACCAGGCTCATGGTGCTTGTTTGAGGCCATACAAGGACTTCACAAGTTTTCATACTTTATGTTCATGTCCTTTCACAGAAAATCCTTCAGGGTGGGACAAAAAAACATTCTCTTTTAGATCTACATTCAAGAAAGTAGTTTTTACATCCATTTGATGGACTTTTCAACCGTTCTGAGCTGCTAGGGCAAAGAGTGTCTGAATGGTAGCCTATTTTGTTGTGGGGGAAAAAGTCTCCTAATAATCAACCCCTTCCTTCTATGCAAAACCTTTTGCCACAAGCCTAGCTTTGTGCTTGTCAAGTGAGCCATCAGCTTTATACTTGTTCTTGTAGACCCACTTGCAGCCAATTGGTTTGGTTTCTAATGGAGGATCAACCAGCTTCCAAGTGCCATTCTTTATGAGGGCATCATACTCCTTTTGCGTCGCTTCTTTCCATTCATCATGAAAAGCAGCTTCTTTGAAGGAATTGGTTCAAAATCTGTAGACAAATTCAATTCACAATCATAAGAAACATCCATATCAACAGGTGAATTAGAGTCATCTACATCACCTCCATTTTGCCGGTTTGAATTTCTAGTTCCTGTCTTTCCAACCTCATCAGGATGAACACTTTCAAGTGTATTTGTTAGCCCCTTTGGGGGACCTTTCTCAGATGGTCTAGGCTGCTCTGTTGATTGAGTTGGGACTGAATCAAGATTGAGTCTCCCAATTCTATCAATCACATCACTTAAAGCATCATCTGTTGTTGGAGTTTCATGCGGGGGAGAGAGTTCTTCAGAAGAAGATTCCACATGTTGATCTAGTATAGGAATCCCCCCTTCAAGATGTGGAATCTGGTCATCAAATTCTTGAAATGATTTTGCATTTGCGAATCTATCCAAGCGATCAAGTTGATGCTCAACAACATTATTAGTTTTGGATGATTCAAGAAAAATTACATCTCTAGATACAACAAACTTTTTATTGACTTCATTATAGAGATGGTATGCTTTGGAGGTGTTTGAATACCCTAGGAAGATACACTTATGACTTCTTGCACCAAGTTTGTTTCTATATACCTTTGGTGTCAAGGCATAACAGGTGGAACCAAAGACCCTGAGATGCTTTACCGAAGGAACATGCCCATACCACATTTCATATGGAGTCTTGTTTCTAATAGCATTAGATGGACATCTATTCTTTATATATGCATCACATATAACAGCATCATCCCAAAACATTAGCTTTACATTTTTGAAGAAGAGCATGGATCGTACCATATTTAAGATTGTCCTATTCATTCTTTTAGCTACACCATTTTGTTGGGGATTATAAGGCACAATTGTTTGATGTTTGATTCCATGTTGGCAAAGATAGTTTTCAAATTCATTTGATGTGTATTATTTTCCATTATCAGTGCGAATAGACCCAATATGAGATTGTGCATCATTTTCAATCCATTTATGAAAGTTCTTGAATGTTTGAAAAGCATTAGATTTGTTCTTCAATAAATAAACCCAACACATTCTGGTGTAGTCATCAATAAATGTCATCATATATTTGTTTCCATTTGCAGAAGGAACATGCATTGGACCACATAAATCTAAATGAATGAGTTCAAGTTTTCTATGTGCTCTTGAATGTGAATCATGAAAAGACTGTTTGCTAAGCTTTCCTAGAATGCAAGCATCACATTGCTTAAGTTTCCTAGGAATTGTAGGCAAACCAGCAACACCATTTTTCTTCAACAAGCGGAGAGTGTCATAGTTCAAATGTCCAAATCTAGCATGCCATAATAAACTTAATGGAAGTGTACCTTCTTCATAATTATAATTGTATGAGAAATGTTGTGCACGAGCAGAGGTACCTTGCAGCTTAAGAAGCCTTTCTTCTTCTATTCACCTCAATCTTGCCATCAAACATATGAATGGAGTGACCTTGCTGGCAGATGTGTACCAAGGACAACAAGTTTCTCTTCAGCTGTGGGAGATATAGAAGAAAGTCAAGAAGACCAGGCAATTTAAGCCTGATTGTGCCAAGCCCTGATGGCTTGATTTTTGATTGGTCTGTAAAGTATACTGTTCCATCAACATTGTTAGTAAATTCTTCAAAAAAATATTTTCTATGAGTCATGTGGCAAGTTGCTCATGAATCAAACAACCAATCATTTTTCCAAGAAGCAAGTGAAGCATTAAATAAATCTTCATTTACTCCAATATTACATTGTGCCACAACATAGTGAGTGGTTTCAAGTGCTTTACCTTTGTCTGTATCATCAGTTTTACCTTTGGGTTGATTTCTTTGCTGCTCAATTTTGTCCCAAGGCAACTTGCATGTAGAGACATCATGTGATCCATTTCTTTTGCAGTGTATGTAGTGCAAATCTGCTTTTTCTCCTTGAGAGTGTCTTCCCCCCCTGCCTTTGAAATCTCTTCCACCTCTTCCTCTAGAAGAATATTGAGCGATATTATTCTCTCTATGTGCAAGAAGAGATGTCTTCTTTTCCAAACCCTTCTCTTTTTCAACAAACTTCTCCATTATAAAATTTGAATTGAGCCCAAAAAATAATTACAATATTCATAGCAAAACACTAATAGTAATTTGCTATGTCTTTACAAAATGGAATCAATTGCTCAATATTCATATATAATGCAATATATATTCCACATATTATACCATGGCATGTCATATATATGCACGTCATATATAATGCAATCAGAGGGACTAACCAGCGTAGAGAATCCCAATATGTGGATTGAAACCAAGGTTTGATGGCATTTTTTTTCAATATTAAATATAGTGCATGCATTCAACGCAAAGAGATAGTGTTAAATAGCCCATGATATTTGTAATTCAATAGTTCACCATTTTGCTTCAAGACAGGTCGAACCAGCGCATCATAAGAAGAACTCCACACTTCATGAGAAGAATTCAACGCAGAATTTATGAATCCAACATTAATTCATACCGTGGATTGAGCATGCAACCTCCAGGTTGCCATGAAAGCATATTCACCATTGCACCATACAATTAATTCATTATATTAGTAGAGTATAGCAGCGTTCAACATACTTCAGACTTTGATAGCAGTGTTCAAGAAATTATTAAAAAAAACAGCACGGTTCCTGTGTGGAGGCACCAGATACGAATCCCAAACCGAAGACCAGAATCCCTGAAGTAGACTTAGCTGCCACTGGACTCTGAGGTCGAAGGCAGTAAGACTATAACCCCTTACACTTCTAAGTGCAAAAGTGGAATTTTAAATAGAGCGGTTTATTAGGAAGCTTAGAGGTCTTAGTGGGTACTAAGCCCTCCACCCATGTAGGTGAATCCCTTAAGAAAACAAAGAACGCTCTTATTTAACAAAGAGAACCTTCAAAACAAACTGTGATAGCATGCCTTTAAAGATTAACAGAGAGTCCAAAATAGGCCGAGGCCATATAATAGACAAGACTGTAATCTTCTCCAACCAGAAGATTGCTTACCCGGCTGTTGCCATAGCGTAGCTATGGAAGAGCACCTTCTTCTCTATAGCAGGTGCTGGATTAAGCTTTGGATGTTCAAGCTGACAGCTTATTTTTCGGGTCTGGTGCAACTAAAAACATAAAAAATCAGTGCTAAGAGGTCGTTACCTTATGTTTTTTTCAATGACTGAGAGACTACACATAAGGTTTCCAAAAACGCTCCCGCATAAGCTGCCATCCATCCACAGATAATGTCACAGATTTGAAGCAACGACTGTGGAGAGGGCAGTAGACTGACTCCTTAGGGGGTAGTGTACAGACTGCAAGAAACTAGTAGAAGGGAGTTACAAGACTATGCCAAAAAATGGAGCTGGCTCTGATACCATGTCAGGCCAGGTAGTAACTCCACGAAATTAATTCATATTATTCCTTCAGGTAGGCCTTTATTATATACATGAGGGAGACTGTTCACTTCATCTCCCAATGATTGTTCATATTTCTTTTTATTTATTTACATCAATTGTATTTATTCACCTAATCCTGATGATTAGGTGTCAACACAATGGTCCAAAAATAGCAATGTACCTCTGCTTCCAGCACACCACCTCACCCTGAAACACCATAAAGGGAAATAAAACATCGTTTGCATGCACTCATGCATTCCACCTCCTCGAAACTCCCTCACTCAAGTCGCTCTCATAACTCTGGCCACCCACCGGGAGCAAGGATCCATCGTTCTACAAGAGAATTTCTACAGGAGCATGCACAAGCATTCCTACAGGAACAATCTACAGGATACAGTCTACAGGAGCATTCTACAAGATATACAGAGGCAGTCTATAGGATAGGCAGAGAAGAGACCAAGAGGGGTTATCACGGGAATTGTCCACTGCCACCATTCTAAAGAGGCAGGCTATAAAATCCATCGCCATTTATAAGAAAATGAACAAGAAATTCTTTGAAATCTAGTGAATTTATAAACTGTGGGAGGTGAATTACATACACAGTAAACTCTGTTTTCCTCCTAAATTAAAATAAATAAATTGTGTCAACCCTCTCATTTTCTCCTCAAGCCTCACAAGCAAGATGACAGGAGGGTTTAATAGGAGAGAACCCACAAACACTGTGAGGATACAACAAAACCCCCAAGTGCTTGAAATATTTACAAGACACAACTAGATGGGGTTTTCAAGAAATTCACAAGGTATGATGATGAGGTGGCTCAAGAATTTGCTCATTCCCTCACTCCAGACAGCAGAATCCATGCCACTATTTTAGTTAGAGGCCTCACTATAGATCTCACCCCAGAGCTTATCAGTAGGGTCACCACAATTCCCCTAGGAATTCCATGGAGAAAAGAAGACAAAGCAGACACTTAGGTGGCAAAAAGGAAATTCTTTTTAGAAGGTGAAGAGCCCATAGGGGATAAAAATGGAGTAAGGAGGGATAGTCTACCATACCCATGGAGTGAGGTAGGCTACCAACTCATCAAATATATCTCATGTGAGGGTAGATATAATGTTTTTTATGGCTACCATTTTAGGATCCTTGAAGAATTAAGATTTGGGGTAGAAACACCAATTCACCAAAGACTCAGCATACCCTATTTCTTGATGCAATCACTCATAGACTCCAGCAACAAAGTAAAGGAAGGGAATTCCCAACAATTGGCTCACCATGGGTTGATTAGGATCCTCATTGAGGATGCCCTCCAAAACCTCAGAATCCCTATAACATGGTCAGTCTTCAGAGACTTGCCAGCAGAGGATGACATCAAAACCCTCACTTATGATGTTAGTCCTTCTGTTAGTGAGGAGGAGGCAAAACAGGAAGAGGAAGATATAAAGTTAGATAAGGATGAGATGGATGAAGAAGAAGAAGCTGACATAGAGGAACATGATGAAGCAGAAGAAGAAGAGAGAGAAGAGAAGGAGGATGATGATGAAACAGAGGAGGAAACTAAGGAAGAAACTGATGGGGATGAGGAAGAACAACAGGTGGAAGGAGACAAGAAAAATAGAGAGGAGGAAGGCATTGAAACAGAAAAGGAAGAACACATAGATCATTCACCTAGGGTGTCTCCAAAGGCTACTACGAAGGAGGCAGTAACTGCCCTCACTTCTCTCAGCACCCCAGTCAAGCAAAAAGGGAAAATAAGGAGGCAAGCCCCACTATATTTCAAAACAAGAAAGAGCGCAAGAATCAAACAAGGGAAGCCACAAATATCCACAAAAGCTCCTATTGAGATTGAAGATTCCCCTACACCAAGAGACAAAATGCCTTCCCCTAAGTCACCAATTACCTATGTAAGGAGGCCTAGTACCAGATCAACTTCCTTAAAGGGTAAGGCCATCCTACAGGATCCATAACAAAACCTACAGGAAGAAAAATAGTCCTATAGGATACTCTACAAAAACTACAGGAAGCACAGAAATTGGAAGGCAAGGTAGGAGAGAAGTAAGAAACAAAAGAAGAAGACCCTCAAACAAAGGAACCAAGCCCCCAACCTAACCTAGACTCCTACTACAAGTTTATTGAAGGAGGCAGGGGGATACCTCAAAATTTTTCCATCCCATTGTTTTTCGAACTTGAGAAGGAGAGGGCCAGAACCCACCAATGGATGCAAATTGCCAAGTCAAAAGGGGTGGAAGACATTGGGCACATGGAAGAGAAGCTCAAAGAAATGGGCAAAGATCTAACTGGCTTAAGGGACAGAGAAGCAATAATGAGAGATCAACTTGAGAGGGAAAATTCATGGCTGAGGGGACAACTGCAGGAAAGGTAGAACTAACTAGCATGTATGGCCAACCTCTCCTTGGAGGCCATGCAGTGTAGGATGCCAGCTAAATCCTATGCTCTTTACCTCAAAGAAAAATGGTTGTAGTTTCAGGTTAAAACACTAGCACAAAGGGGCACCATGCCATTTGAGGACTACAAGCAATTTATTGATCTTTGTGATCAAAGTACACTAGAGGATAGGGCCAAAATTTCTGAGTTTTACTTGCACAACATGGCCCTCACAGACATGAATGTTTGGTCCCCTAATGCCAAGCTAGGAGATCTACAATTAATGTCTTTTGCATCATGGATGAACCATGAGGAGTCAAGGGCTGTAGAGATGAAAAGAATATTGGCGAGAGAGAAAAATGAACCTCTTTTCATCAGATCTAAACAATCAAATCCCATGGCCCTAATCAGCACCCATGATTTGATTGCAAATGATCCTCAGTTGGCACCTAGATATCTTTCTGCCTAGGAGCAAGTAATTTCACATTTTTAAGATATGTTTAGGCTTCTAGGAGACGATAGTATACATGCCTACCTAAGGAGATGGAACAAACTACCACACATAAGATCAGAGAATATCACTCCTCTCAAAGGTTGAGAGAGGCACTCAACAGGACACCTATGTATAAGCAATCAATGCAAAGGTTGAAGGTCAATTAGATAGGCCTAAAACTCAGTCCATCACTACTCCTAGGGATGCTATAAGGGAGGAAAGAAGAATAGGAAAAGAGGTAGTGGGAAGAAGTAGAAAAGAAAGCAGGCTTCTATGAACAAGAAGAAGAGACCACAACAGAGGCATGGGATGTCAAAGAGGCTACCAGAGCCATGAAAAACATGGACATTGACTAAGTTGCTTAGAGGATGAGCAACACTTTCAGTAAGGGGGTGATGATGACCCTCATCATTGGGTAATTATATGGGCCTTAATTCACCTCCTATCTTAGTCAAACCAACTATTCTCACAACTTATTGCATACTTTTTATTATATTTTGTTTATGAGATGAGTTAGAGTTGGATATTTTTCTTTGTGGTCTAATGTGCATTTAATGCAGGATTAAAGGATAAAAGCAAGGAATTTTGGCAAAGACCTTGGTCAAAAATCGAATGGGTCAAGGGAGAGAAATTATAGGAGATAAATCCGCCTCATCTACTACCCCTCCATTAGACTATTCCTCCATCAACTCAGAGTTCAAACAACCAAATCATGAGGACTAGAAGGCAACCGAGCAAGTGAAAGACAAAGCACCGATTTATCTCGAGTTTGGGAGCCGAGCCTCCCTAATTTTAAGGAAGTCATTGGAGACTTCAAATGTATAAGTAGAGAGGCCTAGGACGTCAGTAGGATTTGGATTTTTGATTGTAAAACTCTACTCTATTTTTTAGCGACAAGACTTGTGACAATTTTTGATGTAACGAGTTACCTATTTCTTTACATTTATCACAAAGCAATAGCTTACCTTTAGAGTCGCATGGCCTCTCATCTAGGTATTATTCTGCACCATCCTTCGAGTGAAGATCAACAGTTTACTCACAGGAAGAAATATCTTCAATATTTTGAGCATCTTTCCTTCAATATGCCTTCTCCTTTTTCTTCCTATTCTTCTTATCACTAGAAACTACTTGAGTAGCAAGGTTCTTTGGCCTTCTATTGGGTGTTGGGTAGCAGAGGCCCCATGTAACAGTTTTGGGACTCAAAGTCCACAATTTTTGGAAAAAGTATGGTAAAGACTCCGTGAAGTGCGTAGAGTGTGAATTGTAATGAGTCAAGTCAAAGGGTCGTCCACCCGAGAATAATGTAAAATAATAGGAAGTGAGTCGGCCTGCCCATGGTTCGCAAACCATGGGAATGTATAAATAGAGCAAGGCTCTATGGCTAGAAGGGAGATATAGAAGTTTTTGTTTTGGATCTTGATGTTATGGGTTTGTGAAGGCAATATTCTCTGCATCTGTAAGTCTGAGTCAAGGGTGTTGATAGATAGATAGAGGCTCTGCAGCTGTGTGTGCAGAGGCCTGGTAGAGTCCGCAACTATGTGCGCAGACCCCTGTAGCTGAGTGCACAAGGTGGATCTGGTTATATTGACAGAAAATATTAATAAAGATAAGTGGTTTCTGAAGTATCGCGGATCTATTGTGTTCTGGTTTATGCATCTGTTATATGAGTTTATATCTCTTTATAATTGTGCGCACTAGGTTTTCTTGTTAAATGTTTGCTTAAATACTGTAACAGGAGGATAAAATCTGTAATAATTTCATTAATAAGAAAGTACACCTGCACGGATCTACGTGGAAGCCCAATAATAGTACAGAGTGGCGTGAGGCCACAGAATGGTTCACAAACCCTCCAGACCACATCAAGACATCCCAAGGGTGCGGAAACTTGGTTCCAAAACCCTTCCTTTCTACCTCGGGTGAGACCTCAGTCTGCGCTCCGCGAGCTATTTCCAAAAGGGCTGGTAGCTATGGGATTTGTTTGGCTAATCACTCTTCTGAACCTGGGTCAGGGCCCAATAAGCCAACAAATGGTTCTGTTGCCGGGACCGGGATCTGCCTAAGGGATGTCTGATGTCGAAACGCTGGAACCCTACAAAGAAAGAGCTTGAAGATTGGTTGGATCAGAAGCTTCACGAGTTTGTGGTACAGGAAAACAGAAATCTGCAGATATCTGAGGAAAGGTGGCTGGATCACTACATATACACAGAAATCCATGAGATCTTCTTCGCGTCTTTCTCGACAGAACTGTATGAGTGGATCATGAGGCTAGCTGACAGTCAGGGAAGGTGCAGACTGGATCAGCCCATCGTGTGGACTCCAAAGTTGGCGCGTAGGCTAGAAGTGTCTGAAGATAAAATCGCACGGACAGTAGATCACTGGTTGGATCGAATAATAGGAGGGTTTATAACCGAGTTCGTGATAGACACAACTATGAGTTACAGCGAGGCGGAAAGGCGCTTTCTCCAAGGAAACTTCTAGTGGTTCATCAGTGTGACAAGATTATTCCCAATGTAGTAGGTTCTTCAGTCCCAAGATTTCAGTGGCTTCTCTGACCCTCAGGCAAGCCTCCGCTCTCCCATCCTAGAGAGCTTGTTTCTATGCATATGCCTTCCCTATGTTTTAGATAGAGATAATGTCTCTAAACCACCCCCCCTCCCACTGGATTTTCCTCCTTGTGATCTTCAAATGACCAACCACCTGACTCTTTTCAAGGGTCTACACATCCCCCTCCTCTAACTACATAGTCCATGTCTATTCTCTTAAATATTTTTCCTATCTTGCCTGCTGTTAGAGGCTACTGAGGAGCCAAAGGATAAGAAAACAGTCCTCTGATTTCACTCTCGCGAGAAAGCGAGGAGGAGCTCACAGGTTCTCTCAGAGAAGCACAATACGATTAATAAAGAGTGCATTCCACTATTACCACCACCGCCCACACCATCACCTACTTCACCTACATTCAACCCATCTTCACCTACCCCACCGCCACCACCACCGAGGGTTGGGATGGTAGGTGCGATCAAGTTGCCGATACTTAGAGGCGTAGGAAATGAGGAACCATATCAGTTCTGGTTTGTGGTAAAGGCTATATGGGAAGCCCAAGGCATAATAGATGAGAACATCAAAAAGGCTTCTCTAGTTAGCACGCTGCAGGACCACGCATTGACGTGGTATATAAAGTAATCTAGCGATCACCCGAATGCGGCACTAGTGACGATTCAGGACACGCTGAACAAATAATTTAGCCTACCAAAATCGGAAACACAGTCGATCATCGGGTTCAAGGAGATCACATGATTCCTAGTGAAACCTCATGGGATCTGGATCAGAGATTGAAAAGTAAAATCCGTGAGGCTATCGTGATGCTGATGAACGCACAACACTGCGCATGGTTTGTGGCATCGTTGACACCACATCTGAGGATGGCACTATCACAGCAAAAGATCTCAACCCAAGCTGAAACATTGGAGACAGCGACAAGGTTGCATGAAACTCCAATACAAGATCCGGGGTTGGGGGTTCAACAAATCCACATGCAACTACAAAACCTATCTTAGAAATGCAAAGTTTGAAACAAGATAAGGCACCCCAGTTAGAAGTGCATGCAGAGGTATGGTGCATAAAATGTAAAAGCCAGGGCCATGATAAGTATCAATGTCTAATATTCGCAAACTATCTGACAGGAAGGGGGCCAATGCCATTGCGACTAGAGGCACAAGTAGGGCCATGCACGGTGGCCGCACTCTGGTGTAAGATCTTACAAGTTGAGGGAAAGCACACCATGGACAACTTTCATCTATTTCCGAAACTTATACAACCCCCTCAGCAACTATTTTACAATTTTTGTAGATCGATGGGCCATGACGAACACAATTGCCGAAGTTATGAGTTGTTGATGGATCAAACACCTACTTATAGGATGCAGACTGAGGCACAAGGTCAAGATCCAGCTGCAACAATAATGCGGGGTGGATTCCAGGGACGCTGACGAGGACGAGGAGGAATGGGACCTAGAAAAGGGCAGGGACAATTAATCTGCTACAATTGTGGAGGACCTGGGCACTATGCGCAGGATTGCACAAACCTGACCAGAACATGCTACCCGTACTGTTACCAATTCGATCACGAAGTAGTAGATTGCCGCACACTAATTGCACAAGTGCAGGAAAAAGGGGTGCTTCAGGCTACTCCCACTCAGAACGTCCAGATGATGAAGGCGGAACTACGCAAGGAGGATCCTAACATGAACATGATGCTCAGAAGTGGTGCGACTACAGGAGAAGATAAGGGGAAGAAACCTGAGGAGGATGCATGGGTTCGCAAGGCCCCTACAAAGCAACCTGAATTTGATTTAGAATGCGCGAAGGAAACATTTATGGAATCTAAGAGCTTTGTGGAGCCTTCTACTTCGGGTAGCAAGGATCAAACTGAGCCAGAGCTGGATACTTCTATGCTAACTACCTTTTTAGAGACATGCATGAAGCTACTACAGGACACTAAAGTGGTGAAGGGATTGCAGGAATTAATAACTAGATGCGTAGGGTCCGGTGAACCACGCATGATCAGGAAGCTAGGCAAGCATGCTTTGCGCACCGGGCGGGAAATGCAGTTGACTGCCTAGATTGGTGACTATGAGATGGATCAAGTCGTTCTAGTCTTGGGGTCAGATGCAAATGTCCTACCTAAACATACATGGGAACGCATGGGTAGGCCCACATTACAGTGGTCTCCTATTCAATTATGGATGGCGAACCAACAAAAGATCTTGCCCATGGGGAGACTACAAGGAGTCACAGTAGATATAGAAGGCATGAGCACACAAACAGACTTTGAGGTAATAGAAATTGTGGATGAAAATAACCCTTACCCAGCACTATTAGGGATAGACTAGGCCACAAACATGAATGGAGTCATTAATTTAAAAGACCAAAAGATGATATTTGAGAAAAAGTCTCTACGCATAGTCGTTCTGCTAGATCCAGCTGAAGGAGCGCACTACACTGAACCCGTACACAATGAGGAGAGTGATGAGGAATTGGATCATATCTACCAGATCATAGCGCAAGATTAGGATCAGGTGAATCTAACAACGGACAAGAGAATCTCATTGGAACGCAACAGTTCTTGTACCTCGAACTCTGATGAAGAGATTGAGCGATGGCAGAATCGATTGCATGAGGTAACAATGCTAAATTGTAATATGATGATTAGATCACTACGCCGTGTAACAAGAGAAGCAAGGGAGCGGCTGACCGATGAGGGTGCAACAAAAGCTGAGGAACTGGTAGACCACAGTGAACGAACGAGTTTGGAAGAAAAGTAGGGTGCACAAACAGGGTCGTCGTGTGCAACAACTACACAAGGGTGGAGTATACACCAAAAGGCTAGGGAAAAGTGGCGTGAATATAGGAGGCGGGCACACGTACAGGTTGGAGGAAAAAAGGGGGTGAGCATCCATCAGTGACGTAGGGTGCTGGTGTATGGTGTGCTAACGCCTAACCGCATATGAAGCAAAAATCCGAATTCGCCACAGTAAGGTAGCCCGCCAGCTGTCCGCGACAAAACTAGCAGGAAAGTAGGAGGGTGCACGAACATCATAAGACAATCCACTGAGACTCTGCAGATACCAGGGAGTCGATGGACCTATCACAGGAGGGAGGCGAAGGTGAGCTTCTTAATAGTAAGATAAGAGGGAACCCATAATGGGTGCAGTAGTAGCAGGCTTCGTGAAATCAATGAAAAGTGGGCACAATAGAGAAGGAAAAGCGCAATGTTAGGGAAAGGAATCAGCAAAATAAAACATGGTGTCACACAAGCAAGCCACACGAATCTACACATAAGTGAACTAGGTCTAGCCAGGTCTACCTCGGTAATAGGACGAGCTATGACCCTGCTATCATGGCTGCAACTGTACCAACGGAGGAGTGTACCCCATACAGGAGCACCTAAAGAGCTACAGGATACGAAGGCACTCGAAAGGTGCTCGTAGCCTAGGCTAGCTGGGATGATGAGACATCGCACCTGGGGTGCGACCACCTGAATAGTTGTGGAAAGCACAGTCTAAGTGCCCCCCACAGTTGAAAGAAGGCACGGGACTCTAAACAATTCTGTGGAAGGCCGGCGCGAAAAGAAGGTTCTGTGCAGGGCCATTCAAAGAGCACGACCATGGCTGCGCCAAAGGGGCTGCACTACCACGTGGAAAGGTTGGCAGGTGACCGTCAACGCCATTATTCCTGACAAGAAGTTCCAGTTATGGCAGAGAGGAGTGGGCAGATGGTCATTAAGGCAGAAGTTCGGAGTTGGATACAAAAATATCTGCCGCCTAGAAGATATTAATGCACTGGAAGTGGAGGGAAGGGATATATTCAAATTTACACGCTCCTATAACACCCTCTGGACGAAACTAGGATATGTGAGATTTGAACCAGTGAAGACCAGCAAACACCCTGCTACCAGGCATCCCATGAGTACCATGGCAAGAACCCGAGCACGGTTCATGGAAGAGTTGCATCCAACCTAGGAGGAGCCAGATGAAGTGGTTGTGGCCCCCAAGGTTCCAAAGTCCCCACGCACACCGCAGCCCTGGAAAGACAAGCAGACAATGAGGCCAGTTAGGGTATCACTGAGATTCAGTAAATTGTCAGTGGCCGAAAAGGGTAAAGCAATCACCACCAAACCCGACGAGGACGAAGAAGATTCGCAAGCCCTGATCACTCAGATTGAAACACAGGATGAGGAAGAAGAGAATGCATTCCAAATACCTTCATTACCCCCATATGTCTCTCCATGGAATGGGATGGCCAAGATACTGAAGGACCTGGACACTGCAAAGAGTACGCTCCAGACCCCGCTTCTTCTGGATGAGATAAGGTTTGATGGTTTGTTGTTGGACCGAGTACCGAGTATCAAGTTCAAAGATTGGGATCTCACAGACAGTGACAAGATCCCCCAATTGGCTGCAGACAAATTACTACCACATAAATGGTTACTGGGTGTGGAAAAGGTTGGCTTACTTAATTTGAGGTGGATACCCCACTATCACCGCGCAGCCATCACCATTTTTTTGATCCGACAATTACTCTGTCTAGTACATGATGGGTACCTCTAGTTGGAAAAGTCAATCCCAATCACAGTCGATTTAGTACACTGGATTACTCACCTGCCTATTAAAGGGAATGACCCCACAGACATAGCTGAAACAAGTAGCGATGTGGGTCTTGCAGAAACAATGAAGGCTAAATATAAGCTGGAAAAACAAAAGCGTGGGTATGTAATAGAGAGCATCAAAGAATGAGGGGTGCGAGTCGCCACCCAGCTTCTAGCCAGTAAACTCATGAGGAAATGCCACGCAGATGAGGTGCTAGCCCTTGTCATTGCGCTTGAGGAGCAATGGGTAGAAGGAGTCCAGTTCAACTGGGCGCAGTTCTTATGCGATGAATTTCTGACAAATTGTAAGGAAGCACAGGAAAAAGGTAAGACTTTCCATTATGCATGGTTGCTACTATCAATCCTTCTGGTTGTAGGAGAATTGCCGCAGGGTAGCCAGTTTCCCAGCATTGAGCACAACCTACCTGAAGCAGTGCGGTTTACCTCGCTCTGGGCTACAAAGGACGCCATGAGGGTTCGGGAGATCAAGGTATTTTGGATATTCATGGAAGCGAGTATATAGACATGGATCGCTCGTAGACCGTGGATGTCCCCAACAGTCTACAACAATTTGCAAAGCACAGCCGAGTTCAAAGCAGACATGCACAACCTATATATCCGAGCACGGAAGGATCCAAAGCAAACATGGGTCAAGCTCCCATTAATTTCAACAGATGATGCAATTTACGAAATATTGGCAGCATGGTCTCTAGAATGGCGCGCCCTGGACATGGCCGCATTAGAAATGATGGTAGCATAGTAGTGAAAGAAGGAAATCCAGCTACAACTCACTAAACTGGCGGAAAGGACATGTCAGGGACAAAAGGTCGCTTCACTGCAGGAGGCGACCCAGGAAGTAATTGCCGAGGAGACCACGGAAGATCAGGAAATGTCCTTGGAACAGGACAAGCAGAAGGAACCAGAGACACAAGAATGCACCGACTTTACCACAAAATCGACCCAAGGCAAAAGGTCACGTTGTAAGGAATCGCCACCTGCACGCAAAAAGTCCAAAATAGCTAAGACTTTGGAGAGAGAATTTCTTTCTAGTAGTGAACCAGCATGCAATGTCACTATCGATGCATTGGAGGAGCTAATGACAAAGCAGAAAACTGTGTTGGGGGAGCTCAGAGCACAGCTGCAGTCATTATAGGTGCGACCCTTGGGAGGGATAATACCAAACCTAGCAGATGATACAGCTACAGCAGAGCAGATGGTGCATAGTCACACAATGAACACTTTAGTGTTTCCCGCAGGCGCTGTCTTAACCGAAGCTGAGGGTGACATGAGAAGTTGGAGGTTGAATTTGACCTCTTTGCCTTGAGAAACCCTCTACCAACTACAGGATGGAGTAACTGTTGAGCTGCGGGCCAGGGAAGGCCGCGCACTCCAAATCTTAATGAAGCATAAGGAAACTCTGGAGCAAGTCAGCCTACAGTGTGATGACTTGGTCGCCCACAACCAGGAAGTGGAACAAGCCGTGGAAGCTGCTTGCAGCATGGTATCAAAGTTGGTTGTCCCAGTGGAACTTCCAATAACGGACAAGATCCATTACATGGTCGCTAGATTCTGTATGGCCCAAGAGGAGGCTGCGAAAGCTCAGTGGGAATTAAATTTGCAAATTTCGGAGCTAAGACTGAAGGCACAACCACCCACACCCCCAGAAGTTCGAGAGCAGCATTGCGGCGAAATTCAAGTAGGGTTGGAAGTCATAAAGAGCACGGTCCAAGATTGCTCGGGATTATTGGATTAGTCCCTCCTTACGCTCATATCCCTATAGGACGACCTAACGCTACAGCAGGTAGAAATAGAAGCGCAGGAGTTACAACAAGCATATGACAAAGGCCGAGGGACTGTACAAATGGTCGCCATCACACTACGATTGGCAAAAATGAGGGGGGCCCAGGCTCAAGGCACATGTTGACACGACTTGGCAGAAGGAAGAAGTGCTTAAATAACGCATCTAGCCTTGGCTTGAGGAGGCATTCACGGTCTCTTCCAACATCGAGGGAATGTTAGCACACATGCAGGCAGCATCTGAACCTAGGCAAGCAATGGAATCGGATACTGATACATCGGTGGCTCGCGTAGAACGGGTAAAGCAGATGGCGGATGATTTTGTTGCGAGGGTAAGCGAAGCGCAGAAGTTGTTGAATGACCTCCACACAAAGATTTCCACACCAGCCAAGTGACTCGGGATGAGTCACGTTGATTGTGTTGGGGGCCTGTTGGGTAGCGGAGGCCCTCCGTAATAGTTTTGGGACTCAAAGTCCACAATTTTGGGAAAATTATGGTAAAGACTCCGCGAAGTGCACGGAGCGCGAATTGCAATGAGTCAAGTCAAAGGGTCATCTGCCCAATAATAATGTAAAATAATAGTGTTGTTGGGAAAAGTATCCAATACGGAATGACCCTATCCCACTCTAAGGGTGATAGTACCTCAGCAACAATCGAAGCAAAGCTATCTAAGATTTCTTCTTTATGAAAGTAAAATAGGAGAGAAAGAGATCCACTAACCGATGTCTTTCGCTAATGGTTGATCCAATCTTCTCTCCTTGCTGCTTGCTCCCAGCTCCTTGCTCTTTCACTGGCCCAGCTACCCCAAGATCCTGCAAAATGGCAAGAGAGGGAAACTACAAGAAGCATACATTCATAATTGATTCAAGGATTAGAATAAATCAAATATACAAGTATAACAATACACCATTGAGACACATGCATATAGAAGAACCTCAAATGCTTTATTAATGGAAGAAGTAAAGTTCAGGAAGTGATATAACCATAAGAGGCCCAATCCAGCATCACCTTCCTAGCAGAAAGAAATCTCCTCTTCACCTCCTTCAAAGCAAATCACCCAATAGTTCTAAACTCAAACCAACAACAATTATTTACATTCACAAGATTCCAGCCTCCCTAGACCTCATGAGAGAGATCTATATATAGGAGTTTTGGAGAAAGGATGAGTCAGCTTGAGGCTGGCATGAAGCTGACTAGTGTCCTCTCTCACTTCAGTTATTCTTCAGTTCTTGAGTCCACTTGGAGGTTCTTGCTTCCACTTGGAGATCTAGACCCTCTTACTCATCACCAGTCAAATTCCTTGATCCAAGTGTCATTTTGGAAGCTTCCTGGGCATTGACACCTTGAGGAATGACTGTGCCACATGTCCAGACTCGCCCAGCGCAGGTAGCCTTCTTTGCAGTTGACATTCAGCGCAGGTAGACAGTGGAGCACTTGACATTCAGCGCAGATGCTCAGTGGAGCAGTTGACATGATCCAGAATTGCCTTGTTTTTGAGTGTTTTTAGGTGGGGAACTTTTATTCAGTGCTGTGGTTTGCTGACCTTGTTCCTCTAGGGGTAGGAACAACATGTTTAGGGACTTTGGATCCCTTAAATTATGGACATTTCATGCTTCATGCTGTAAGGCACAAAAATGTCTATAACAGTTGCCCCCTAAAGTATGAGGTCGTTTATCGGGTGAAATGCTTTATCAGGAGGATCCGAAGTTCATTCAATCGCTGAGAGGTGACCTGTAATAAGATACAATACAATACATTATTTTTCATACTGCTTTCATGATCTAGCTGAGGCAGGCATTCCCATGCTCAGCTTTATAAATACATTTTTCTGTACATAGAACAGACAATCGTCTGATGATAGACTGATAATTCTCTGCTGAAATTATCATCCTTTGAGTAGGATGATCATCTGCTGCACATGTCAATGTCTTTATTTCCTGAATATATATCGCAGCCCGGATGGATGAAACTAGATCCGGGGTCTTCAAACTCGTTCGATCTTCACTCTAAGTACAAGTCGATCCATGTGAGAATTGCGCTGAAGTCGAACATGGAAAGACATCGCTTGATTACAGGTCAATGACGTAAACCGTTAACAAGCGCGAGAGGAATCACCGATAATGATAATGATCCTCAAGGTACTGTAGTACAATTCACGTGGTGTGAATAAAGGACTTGGCGTCGAACACCACGCAAAATCTTCTGGTCGAAGGTCATTGATGTATACCTGTCGCCGGAAGTGAGAAACTTGCCATTGAGGCATGCAAGCTTCAAAGTACTGAAGGGGGTGTTCCTAGATCAACTCCTTGGATAATGAGCTGATGTCGACAAGGAGCGATCCGTCAAAGGAGGGCCTTAATGAATCCCACATCAGTGACACGGAACGGAGCTAATGATTTTAATGGAGGTGAAAACAATCTGTGAAATATGATTCAGGGTGGCGGTCATGAAAGGATGAAAGATGATGTATGGTAGTGGATGGGACACGGTTGACTCTTTCTGAACAACATCTCTTGAACATATAACGACACTGATGCGATGGATCGGTAGCATTACCCCAAATGTGGATGGTTTGGCGAGACCATGGTGATGAGACTGGTGAATGAAACAACCCAACCCGATGTGGTACGGAGGAAAAGTGTCATGTTCAAGAGCGACTTGCTACCATTAAAGCTTTGAGGTTCTCCCAATTTTTTCCCCAGTCATTTCTGACCAGTACCTCTTTATTTTTGTCAAGCTTGAGGAGGATAACATATGCTTGTTCTATAACCTGCCCTTCGGGCAAGCCCATCGCTATGTTTTAACGAGCTTAGCGATAGGGAAACTCGTTCTCGTCTAAAGACAAGTTTGTCGCTATTTAATCATTTTAACGAGTCTAACGACAAGGAAAACTCGGTCCTTTTCATTTTTAGAGAGTCTGAAAAGGTACAGAAAGTTAACTCCAAAATTCCTTTTTCGTCATCTAATCCTTTAAGTCCGAAAAAGTATAAAACAATACAAAAGGGATGAGTTTTCAATATCTTTAACGAGCCGAACAAAACAAGCGCTCGATCTTTTTGTGCAATAATCCCTCAGGTCCAAAAAGATTAAAATCTAGAGGAGGGATAGCTCTTCCGGTCCTTTTAACGAGCTGGAAGGCCAAAACTCGGCAAACTTTTCATATTTTACGAGTCAGTTGAAAAGAGCTCAAAGAAGACTCGTCTTTTGAGGAACGAGTGATAAACAGGGATAGCAACTGATTCCAGGTACAGGTTGGAATTTTCCAATCACGGCAGTGTCACAAGGATGGCTAGGTGAAATCACTCTTCGCAGCTGTTCCTCAAAATGGGTAAACAATCATATGGGGGTGAACGATCAGCCAAATGAAAGTGAAGGTGGTAGGTGCACATACGACCAAGGCTTTTATGGCTGATAAATTTACGATCACAGAGGTTATTTACCGATACAGGGTTCATTTTTTATTTAAAAATGAGCTTAAACTCTGGAGGAAACATTGCTCACTGCTTTTATTTATTTTTTAACGAGCATGAAGACCGCGTTAACACTGCTCGGATCTTGCGTTTATTTTTTAACGAGCATGAAATTTATGCTAAAACTGCTCGATATACCAGTCATAAGATAAGAAATGTCCCCTGTGAGATCTCTATTTTTTAAGGAGTTTCATCTTCACTAAGCTTTACTCCATATCCTTTCTTTATGCAAGTTCGGAAACGGCTAACCCAAAAAATAGATAAATAACCGCTCTTAGCTTGCACTCCAAAAGGGTTTGCATGCCCCCAGGTATAAAATACAATTTCAAGGCTGCCCCTACTTATCCGTCAAAACATTTGTTTTAAAGGGTGAGGCTTACCTCTTTCAGGCTACCCAAAGATTGTTCTGTTAATCTTTCAAACTGAACACTTCCTCGGCAATGCCTACCGAAATAGACAAGGGTGAATAACCTTTGTCAAACACGTAACTTTGACAAAAGAATCTTATTCCAGAACAACCCCTCTTCCATCCACGGACGGGGTACGGACTAGTCATATTCTCTCGCGGAAATTCTACCTTATACCCAAGGTTTTCTCTGCCTAAAGCAGACCAGGATGCATGCCCCCTGGGTTCCAGTCCCATCTTTCCGAATCACTCGCACTCATCGGGAAGGAGGACTGGGGGTGGAGACATTTCTTGATTGAATAGACCATTCAGGGTTGGTATGTGACTATTTGCGATGCGTGATCCCGGAAATGAAAGTTGGTCTACGAGCTTGACCATTCTTCCTTCGTGTGGAAAACACATTACTCTAAAGAGTGAGGAGACTATTGCTCCCATGCAATATATATAGTCTCGTCCAAGGAGTAGGTTATAATCCAAGGGTCCTTGGACGACCATCACGTTCATTTGAATGGCCTTCCCTTTCAATGTAATAGGCACATTGGGGAGGATCCCTAATGGTCGACTGGTTCCTTTATCGAAACCCGAGAGATTTCTTATCTCAGGCAAAAGCGCCGGGAACCCAGTGCTTTCCAAGCAATAGAGGAAAGGATACTCACAGATGCCCCTTCATCAATGATAGTTCCAGCCATTACCATTCTGTATATTTGGACCATGATTCTGAATGGTATACTGGCTGGCAACCGGGGTCTGCTTAGTTGGTTCCAATCAAAGGACACAACCAGGTTGCTTGGTGGTGGGACCGAATACACGACCGGATATGACCCTGACGATGTTCCTTCCTGCGATAAAGGAATGGGCGCATTGCCCTGACGCTCGTCAGAGTCTGTGTTGATGAAAAGAATCTGGATGGTGTCATCCTTATTCTCTTCAGTGAGGGTGTCATTTGAAGATGAATCTTCAGTGACGGTGCCATTTGAAGATGAAACTTCTGAAGGGAGAACTAGGTCAACTGTCGTTTCGACCTTTGGACTTTCATCCGGTCTGGATTCAGTAGGTTCATTTTCAATGACTGACGCTTCAGCTGACCACTTGAGCGGGCCAGCTGTATTCTCAACCAACGAAGGACTCGGCACGAGTTTTTTGTATCCAGGAGGAAGTCTCAACGGTGAAACTGGACGATCTTCCAAAACTCTCTTCGCTTCGTCTAAGAAGGGACAACGGTTGATGGCGTGATCGCCTTCACACAGTCTGCAGGGGGATCTTGCTCCCCCTCTTTGTCTTGAACCTTCACTTTCGCTGGTTGACGGTAAGCATTCAACATGGCTATCAGAGGTTGATGCTCCCGAATTGTGCAAACGAGGGGACCAGTCCCTTAGTATCCGGGGAATACAGGGACAATCTCTATGGAAGTGGTCTCCTCTACATATGACACATGGCGATTTAGGCCCGGTCTGTGCTGTGTGTGGATTTTTGTCAGATGTCTTTTGCTTGCCCCCAGTCGCCTTAGGCTCCTTCTTCTTCTTCTCTCTCTTCTTCTTCTCCTTCTTCTCCATGGGAGCTTGGCTTTTGCCGGCTCTACCTTGCGAAGATGAAGGATTGGAGGAAGAGTTATAGGAAGTAGAAGGCTGGTGGGCAGCTCTAGACTGATCTAACTATTGACTCGACTGTTCAGGAACCATGGTGTTCAGAACTACATTGGTTGAGAATAGCCAAATTGGCAGGCCAATTGTCAGTCCTGGAAGCGACAATGTGGCCATGTGGGGCGCACCAACTTCTCCCCAAGAGGAGAAAGGACTAGGATTTCCATCATGGGGAATTCCTTGGTTGGGGCGTTCCATGTTCTCAACCTACAGATCAACGCAGGAATAGGAGGTGATTATGTTCCGTTTAAAATAAATTTTATAACGACGCTTTAGACACAACTTGCTTTTTCACTTTTTAAGAGTCGAGAAAAAGCTAAAGATGACTCTAGTCTCCTTCGATGTTTTAACGAGCCCGAAGTGACAAATGCTCGGATGGACTTTTTCAGTTATAGAGTTTGAAAAAGGCCAAAAGAAACTAATCTGGAGTTCTAGGCAGAGGGTGTGCCAAACTTTTCGCAAAACCACAAAATACGTTTTACGGTACGGGTGGTCAATCTTCGTGAATGCTGTGTCCACTACATTGCGATCAGTAGGGCGGTCGACACGGCTTCCTATGGATAAAGGCTTTGTTCCTATAGGGGTCTCCCAATATATACGCGACGGTACGTGGGAGCACAAGTCCGTATTGATACTTATCGCTTCACCGTGGAGGAATCACCCAACCACTCAACGCTAAGATATCACGTTTAACGACGCCGGAACACGTCTCTAGCTTAGACCTCTATGTGTTTGCGTTATGTTTCAATGCGTTGTTATGTAAATTCAATTCATTTTAGGTTGATCTTGTTTAGCAGTTTGCCTTTATGGATCACCACGTGATGTATGGTACAAATCCTAAATGCAGTCTAAGATGATAAGCAAGCTTTTCAATCTTTCAACTTTGAAAATCTTAACTACTGAGGGAAAAGAAAGACATCATCTTTTCACACAGATCATAGATCACACACTAATGCACTTTTTCCTAAATCAACATGCAAGCTGTCAAAATGCACATGCACAATGCAGGTATTTCTTTTCTCTTTCTTAATGTTGATGTACTACAAAAAGAAAGCTGTTGTATAACTTTGAATTCAATTTCAAGTGAAAGCAAACAAGCTTTTGTCCAAAATCAAAAGACACCTTAAGATTTACTTGTTTCAACACTGGAAATACATAAATTCAAACCATATGACGAAAGCAAAAGCTCAATCAGCTATGAACAACAAAAAAACTAACTCTTAAGATCAAAACGACACTTATCACAGGTCTAGATCTAAGAGGTCACAGCAAGACTAGTTCACTTTCGTTATGGGAAACTGCAAATGATGTAAGAAATACACAAAGAACAAATACAGTTTTTTTATACAACCGAGGTGGAATAGTGGCAAAGAAAGGTGGTTTCAGATAGGTACATTGACTGATAACAGGCTGCAAAAACAAGGATGAAAACAGGGCAACAGAAAGCAAGGAACCCCAGTTGCACAAGGCCTAACTGGTTTAGCGCAGGTAGAACACTGTCAGTTTGACATTCAGCGCAGGTAGCCCCTTCGGGACCTGCGATGAAATGCAGACTGCCTTCACAGTGCCTGCAATGAAGAGAGAAACTCTCGTTTTTCTCAGGTTCTGGGTCACAAATTGCTCAAAAATCAACAGTTTTTGGCCAAATCAAAGCTACCAATCAAGTACACACTAAAGGATGAGAATGAGGATGAAAAGCTATCACTAAGAGCTGTTCAGAGTCCTTGTGGATCAGCTCTTCAAATCATAAACATGCCCAGAAACTGAGCTAGAGTAGCTGCCCTCTACTTTGCATTTGAAAGATCCAAATGCAGTTCGATTCGGTACTCCCTGTGTTTAGGAAATGAATAGCAAAAACACAAACAACCAACAAGATACGATCCCCAGTGGAGTCGCCAATTTGTTGTTGGGAAAAGTATCCAATACGGAATGACCCTATCCCACTCTAAGGGTGATAGTACCTCAGCAACAATCGAAGCAAAGCTATCTAAGATTTCTTCTTTATGAAAGTAAAATAGGAGAGAAAGAGATCCACTAACCGATGTCTTTCGCTAATGGTTGATCCAATCTTCTCTCCTTGCTGCTTGCTCCCAGCTCCTTGCTCTTTCACTGGCCCAGCTACCCCAAGATCCTGCAAAATGGCAAGAGAGGGAAACTACAAGAAGCATACATTCATAATTGATTCAAGGATTAGAATAAATCAAATATACAAGTATAACAATACACCATTGAGACACATGCATATAGAAGAACCTCAAATGCTTTATTAATGGAAGAAGTAAAGTTCAGGAAGTGATACAACCATAAGAGGCCCAATCCAGCATCACCTTCCCAGCAGAAAGAAATCTCCTCTTCACCTCCTTCAAAGCAAATCACCCAATAGTTCTAAACTCAAACCAACAGCAATTCTTTACATTCACAAGATTCCAGCCTCCCTAGACCTCATGAGAGAGATCTATATATAGGAGTTTTGGAGAAAGGATGAGTCAGCTTGAGGCTAGCATGAAGTTGACTAGTGTCCTCTCTCACTTCAGTTATTCTTCAGTTCTTGAGTCCACTTGGAGGTTCTTGCTTCCACTTGGAGATCTAGACCCTCTTACTCATCACCAGTCGAATTCCTTGATCCAAGTGTCATTTTGGAAGCTTCCTGGGCATTGACACCTTGAGGAATGACTGTGCCACATGTCCAGACTCGCCCAGCGCAGGTAGCCTTCTTTGCAGTTGACATTCAGCGCAGGTAGACAGTGGAGCACTTGACATTCAGCGCAGATGCTCAGTGGAGCAGTTGACATGATCTAGAATTGCCTTGTTTTTGAGTGTTTTTAGGTGGAGAACTTTTATTCAGTGCTGTGGTTTGCTGACCTTGTTCCTCTAGGGGTAGGAACAACATGTTTAGGGACTTTGGATCCCTTGAATTATGGACATTTCATGCTTCATGCTGTAAGGCACAAAAATGTCTATAACAAATAGGAAGTGATTCAACCTGCCCATGGTCCGCGAACCATGGGAATGTATAAATAGAGCAAGGCTCTATGGCTAGAAGGGAGATATAGAAGTTTTTGTTTTGGATCTTGATGTTATGGGTTTGTGAAGGCAATATTCTCTGCGTCTGTAAGTCCGAGTCAAGGGTGTTGGTAGATAGATAGAGGCTTTGTAGCTGTGTGCGCAGAGGCCTGGTAGAGTCCGTAGCTGTGTGCGCAGACCCCTGCAGCTGAGTGCGCGGGGCGGATCTGGTTGTAATGATAGAAGATATTAATAAATATAAGTGGTTTATGAAGTATTGTGGATCTATTGTGTTCTGGTTTATGCATCTGTTATATGAGTTTATATCTCTTTATAATTGCACACACTGGGTTTTCTTGTTAAATGTTTGCTTAAAGACTGTAACAAGAGGATCATATCTGTAATAATTTCATTAATAAGAAAGTACACCTGCGCGGATACGCGAAAGCCCAATAATAGTACAGAGTGGCGCGAGGCCACAGAACGGTTCGAGACCCCTCCAAACCACATCAAGACATCCCAAGGGTGCGGAAACCTAGTTCACCCACCCTCCCCTACTACCTCGAGTGAGACCTCAATCCGTGCTCTACGGGTTGTTGTCGAAAGGTCCAGTAGCTGTGGGATTTGTTTGGCTAATCACTCTTCTAAACCTGGGTCAGGGCCTAATAAGCCAACATTGGGCCACATTGAAATCTTCTCCATGTTATCACTCAAATTTTCCTTGAAGTTGTTGGAAGAGGAAAGGGTGAGGTAACCACAAACCAACTTTTAGATACAGAATCTAGCCAATCTGTACCCAGGGAGGGCTCTCTCTTTATGATTTAGCTTGGTTTTGAAACATATTAGGCTAGTTGTGAAGTTCAGGAGTTTTGTTTGAGTTTGGGTGGTGAAATTCAATAGAAAAGGGGTAAAACTGAGTAGCTTAGTCCATTGGGCTGATGGAGTCAAAGAAGATGGCTTAACTGGATTTGGTTTCTTAACAAAAGATGGTTTCACAGAGCAAGATGGTCAAATAGGGAACAAATAGCAACTTGGAATAGATGGAATGGGCTTAAAATGGATGAAGGGCAGTTAAGAATCCTTCAACATATTTAAATATGGAACTTGAATGAAAACTACTAAAGAGCAGTTAAGTATTCTTTAATAAATAATCAAAATGAAAGAACTAGAAAATAGGAACAATTAAAATTTCACTGTTTATACTAATTCAGAAGAAAACATGGAGAATAATAACGACTGAAAACAGAGTGCAATCAAGCAAATTCTGAATTATTCTTTTTCGTCTATCATTAAGATGTGAAACAGAGATAATACAATAAACAAAGAAAACTTTAAAACATAAGGTATAGAGGACTTATTGATCCGGTGTTTGCTTCAAGAAATATGTGAAAAGTCCTTTGCTTCAATTTTTTATCCAGCAATCCATACAAAAGTTGGTCCAACAGCACTTTATTCCAAAATAGTCAATATTACAGCAATGTCTAAGAATCCACCCTCAATACTCCAATTGAGGGGGTATTTATACAAAAAATATTCACAAAAAATATTTCATAACAAAGTGAGATATATTCTAGGGTGACTAAGAGTAGGTTACACGAGAATAGAGCCAACTAGTCTCGAAGATAGGAGTTAGGTAAGCTAATGTTGTGCTGTTCCTTTTCTTGCTGGATGTGTTGGAGGCAGGCCCTATTATTTGGCTTGTTGTTGTCTTCTTTAGTAACTCTGTGCTGGCTGCCCTGTTTTGACTGATACTTTTTACCTGTTCTGATACAGTTCAACCTGTTTGACCTTTATTCATCTCTGTTCACCTTTATTCATATTACCACAATAAATAGCTCAAAATTTCCATTTTACTAGGGATATATTTACCAAATTTCCAACATGTCTTCCCACCATTTTGTTCTGGCAATCTGTGTTTCTGCAATTTCCTCAGAGTTTCATCAGTCTCTCTAGTCTCGATTGGGAATAAGTGTTTAATCTCGTGCTCAACATAGAATAAGTTCTCTAAGCTGTCATAGAGAACTCGGCCTGTGGGGAGTGCTTTTATTCCTGATGCACTTGCTGATCAACTAGCTTGATGGCTAGCATACTTATTCAATTTGCTTACATAATCTATATGCTTCATTAATTTGTCATTAATCACTAAAGGACTTGGTAGTCCTTTATTTTGTAAAATGGTGAACTTTTCCATAAAAGACTTAATTTCCACCTGCATATCTTGACATCTTCTCTCCAAATTCTACATCAAAGTCTTCTTGGTTAGCACTCTTTTGATTTCCAAAATAGTGTCTATCATGTCTCCAATGCCAAGTTCTTCCAGTTGTTCCTTAGTTCTGTTATTCAAAAGATGTATGAGCTGGTTGGCTTGATCAGGCATTTATCCTAACAGAGCTTTTGTCTTTTGAATTTCTCCCTGTGCTGCTTTCAGTAGATCAATCTGTTCATAGATTACTTGGATGGATGGCCAAACATCATTTATGGACTGTGTGATGTTGGCCCAAAGAATGTTCTTGATCTCTGCAAGAGGTTTGTCAAAAGTGAGATCTTTTTCTAATGTTTTCACTTTATTTTCTAATGATTTGATCTCCCTTGTTTTTTCCACAACATTTATTTTGGAGAGATCATAATTTCTTTCTACCTTAGACAGCTGCTCTTTTACCCATTTTAATTCTGAAACTTGTAATCTCATTTCTTCCATTGCCTTTATCAATTCTTCAGTGCTCAAATTACACTGCTACCTTGTAACGTTGCTATTGTTGTTGTTCCTGTGACTACCTGTGTTGTGACTGCTGGGATATTTGGTGCCAATGTTGCTCCAAGTGTAGAAGGAACTGTTGTTGAGACTATGGGGATTACATCAAGAGGCTGAGAGGTCGACTCTCCCTGCTTTTCCTTCAGTGCTTTTTCTAGTGCCTTCTCTGTGTCATTCAATATTTCATTGAGTTTCAAGAGAAGATCCATCATCTCTTCTTCAGTTTTTTGTTTTATAACCTCAGCAGTCTGTGGATGCCTTGAAGGAGGCATCTTTAGCTGCTTCCTCAAGGCAGCAATGTCTTCTTCTTTCTTCTTGATTAGAGCTTCTACACCTTTTACATCTTTGGGATCATGTCCCAATCCAATGATGATTTCTTCTAATGATTTTATTTTGTTATCCTTAGCTAGGGAGGAGGCTTTTTCTAAGTTCAGCTGGGCAGTTGTATTATCCAAAGAATTTTGTAGCCTGTGAGCCATCAATGCTTTACTGGTTAAGGTTGAATAGACCATTTCTCCCATTTGCTTGTGAAGTTCAATCTGATCCAAAGGATTAATATCCTTAGCTAAGACTTCCAGATTTGTCCTGATATAATCTGCTGCTGCTTGAGGTTGTTGAACCTTTGGCTTGAAGTATCTCATTATCATTTTTCCCTCTTGAATGTCATAGGTTGACATTAATCTCTGCTAGTTTGTGGGGGCCATTTTCAAATACTGGTTGTAAATTTGAAGTCTTACTGGATCATTTTTGGCTTTTATTTCTGTGAATGTCTTCTCGATATCTAAGGCTTCTTTACTTTGTGTCCTGGTGGATGATACTTCTGTACTATGCTGTCTTTCTAGCTCCTGCCTCTGTGAGCTAGTGGATGTCTCTCCCAATGGGGAAGTTTGCTGACTAACTACCCTTTCTGCTCTTTGACTGTCTGTAGTTTCTTCAATAATTTCCTCTTCTGAAAGAGGATTCAGTCTTTTCCCCTTTGTCCCAAGCTATCCTGTAGGTCCACTGATGGGGGTAGTGGTTTCCTTGTCCCTCTTTTTATTTCTTTCCTCATTTAGAGGAGTTTGCAAAATTGGACTTTCTGCTACTTTAGTTTGAGCTAGAGGAGTTGGTACTCAACCCTTTTCTTTGGAAATTCTAGGTTGATCTGTCATTGTAGGTTGTTCTGTAGTCTCTACTTCCTTTCCTTTAGATGTTCCTGTGATTGGTATGTTAACTTCCTGTGGAGGTTGTTGAGAAGTTCCAGCACTAGAGGCACCAACTCCTAACCTTTGAGATAACTTAAATGATACCTGCCCAAAAGAATCCAAGTTAAGTGTTTTCTCAAGATCTCTCATAACTTTCTCAAAATTGACTTGTTCACTATCATGCTCTACTAGGGTACCTTCCCTCCAGTCATCCATATTTGCATATTTTTCAATTTCTGGAATTCTATGGTGAATATAAGGGGACAACCTGTTCTTCATTCTCCTATCACATATAAAACTATTGGGATCATATCATTTCCATTCAAAACTCTTTTGTAACTTAAGTTGTTCTTCTAGAATTTTTTTGCTTCTTTCCATGCTTCCCTAGTGTTGCAGACAAAAGGGCCTAGCTGGTTTTTAATTCTAAGCTGAGCTTTCTTCTTGGCATTACAAAAATAAACTAGGTCTGCATTTATCATTTTTCTGAAATATTCCAATGCAAAGAGTCTCATTGGAACATATTTTGGCAGCTTGAATGGGCAGAGTTCACATCCATAGATTCTGATTTCTGTGTGATTCTTATATAGGTACCAGTCACCTATCCTGTACTGCTTGGAGAGCTGGAGGATTTTCTTCATGTCACCATTGATCTTGGGAGGGGAAAATCCTGTCAACAGAGTGGTTTCTGGATGTACAAATAGGTCAATGAACTCATTGTAAGTGTAAGGGGTCTCAAGGGATCTATGGAAAATGGGGCTCCAAAAAATGACAAACCTTGGATTGCCTCTAGTATCAAGTTTCTTGACAAGGAAAGGGAAGCTTTCTGACTGGTAATACAATATAAGATGGTATATGAAAGTAGTGTATTTAAAGACTCCTTCATTGTCCAGTCTTATGAATTGGTCATGAATTTTGTTGGCAATATAAGAAGCATAATCATATTTAACAGCAGGGGGCTATCCAGGAGTAAAAATAAACAATAATACCAAGGTTATTTCATCAACATACTCTCCCGAGCTAAATCCCATGATTGAGGCTATCATATCAATAATGATCTTTCCTGTATATGTAAAGAGAACCTATAGATAAGGAGGTAGGCCTTTAGGCTGATGTTCAGGGTCCATGAACATTTGACAAATGCGAGTAAGTTCAGCTTGAGACAATTGGGGAACTTTTTCAAGTAAGTATCCCATAGAGAAGGGAGTAAGAGTATGACTGGAATGGAATTGCATCATTTCATTGATGGACTGAGTAGTTATGGGAAAAAGGACTTCTTGGCTTGGGGACAGGACTGCTCTTTGAGTAGGGTCATAATTAGCACAACAGTGATGAATGATATCTGGGAAAACATGGACTACAAGGAGGAAGTACATGGGAAGATTGGATTCCCACAGTCCTAAAATGTCAGAGCCATTAAGATAGCTGTCTCTGGCTTGGAAAAAGATCTTAAGGTGGTTTTCATTACCTGATAAGTCTTTTATCTGGAAATCTTTATCAGCCAGGGGAAAATAATCCAAATCTTTGTGAGGGGATTTCATAGGTACTACATTCAGGGCTATAGGGGTTTCTATTTTGGTTCTTGTGGATTCAAAATGGAATTCGGGATTTTTGTGGGAAAATAGGCCAAACAGCAAGTTTGGGGACTTTTTATGACAACACAGACTGTTTTTAGACTTGAATTTGGCCCTCTCTGTTAGAATTTTCAATAGAAAACTGAATTACAGGGTTGCAGGGTAAACTGGATAAATACCTCTGTTTGGGAGGTAATCTATACAATGGCAGGTTGGATGACAGGCTGCGGAGCGCGTCGCTGTAGATTTTCTGGTCAGGTGGCGGCTGGGAAACTAGAACAGTTGACTCAGACGTTGTTTTGCATGGGAGCATGGGTCGCAGTGTATTACAGTGAAAATGACACTTTGTTCATTTATTTAACAAAACTGAGGTTGGTGGGTCTTTTTTGGTTTTATCGGGCGTATGACGTAAGCGGGATGTGACGTTTTGTCGCTTGCAGAGGGTGGTAAGCAGTTTGTATCGCACCGCTTTTGAGGCTGGGCGGTTTTGGGCTGGGGGCGAGCGAGCATATGGACAGCGCGACGCATGGCGGGAGTACGGGCGGAAAACCGCCTGGTGATCGCGAGTTAAAGCACGATCACTAGGGGGGCACGATATCACCGTCAACCGTTGGATGAAAAGGGAGTGATCAGATGGCGGACGGTAAAGGGATATGGCGGGGCTTTACTGCGGCAGGCCCGTGTTATAGCTCTGATACCACTTGTTATAGATCTAATATGAAAATATAAGACAATGCAAGTAACCCAGGAATAACAAGAGAGAAATAGATAGAAATGATTCACTTTATTGATATCGAACCCTTAAGGTAGGGAAACACCATACATTCACTCCTTAAGGAAGGAGAACACTCCACAAGCCATATGCCCGTTCATACAATAATCCTTGACATTATTCCTTGACATCCCTCAATGTGGAGTCTCTAGCCTCTATATAGGCCTCATACATACAATACCATGGGTCATTACCATGGTTCCCTCATACCATCAAACTAATACCATGGGCCCATTACATTATTACTAACTACTTGTGGTCCCTTACATGATATGGGTTAGCCACCTTATTTATTACTATGGCCCATCCCATTATTACATTATTACCTTGGGTATCTCCCTTGGTACCCCATATTATCCCCCCTATGTATATAACATTCCACCCCCCTTAGCATGTTTCGTCCCAGAAACATGGGAAGAACACAAATAATAAGATCTACTCAAAAGAGTAGTCCACTGGTACCATGCACATGCATCTAGCCATCCAAGAGAAAGGTGAACCTTTGGTCTCACTGGTGCCTCACTCGCTTGAGATGGAAGTTTACCGTGGTAGCTCTTCTGTGTTGATGTGTAGTAGGTAGATCTTCACTCCTCTCTATCTGTCCTGCAGGGGTTGTTGTCCATGTGGCTAATTGGTTGCCATCTTGATGGTTGTCTTGTGGGGTGATCTGGGTGATGATATGTTGAAGTTTTAACCCACGATGGTTTTTCTTTAATTCACCCCTTACGGGAGCCTGACTGTTATCTGGTGCATGTTATGGTGCCTGCTGTGGTGTCTTATCTTTCAATATTACTTCAACCACTGAGCCCTCCTCTGATGTATCAACACCTGTAACCTTTTCTGCTTCAGCCTCTGTTTTTGTTTGATTGTCTATCATCACTGGCTCATCATCTAATATGTCAGACCCTGGAACATCTTCTGCTTCAACCTCCTTGGACTCTACCTGTTTATTAATGGAAATATCCTGTAATGTAATTTTCTTCTTTTTATACCAGAGCTTCAGGAATTTCTTCTGTAAATTAATATTGATAGTACCCACTGATTCCATCCAAGGGTATCCCAAAACAACATCCATGTTATCCATATCTGAAGCATAAAAATCACCATGCAACACATACTTATCCATAGAAATCTTCAAATCCTTGTACACTTGAAAATCCTCATCATCCACTTGTGTGTTTTCAATGTGTTTTGCTGGAATTTGCAATTTTTTTGCCAGTTTGACATTTATGAGATTTTGCTTGCAACTCGGATTATAGACACAATGATTTTCTCCTTCTAAATCAATCCATGAACCTGCAATAAGGAGATACCAGCAGAAAATAACCCTTTAGGTTCCTTAGTTTCCTTCTTTCCTATAAAAATAAAATCTTTGCTAGGCTGTGTGTTTGTCTATGTGAGCTTATCCACAAGATTAGCTTTACGGTAAAAGTGGTCCATAAGAGCTTTTGTGAATGTGTCCCAAGTCAAGGGCCTTCGATAGCAACGTTGATGCCCTTGCCACCATTGCCTTCTTTCATTGTCTAAGTACATTTTTCCCACACTCAGCTAAGTCTCATCATCCATGATGTAATGCAATCTAAAAAATTTCTCCATTCGTGCTAGCCATTTGGCTGGATGAGAGCCATCAAATTTATACAAGTCCCTAAAATTCTGATTTGGGCCCGCCATCACAAAAAAAAAAAAACAAATTGGCGAAAATTTGAAATGGTCACAATTCCGTCAATATTGCTCAGAATCCCTATTATGACCTATTTTTGGAAATGGAACAACCATTCTGAATCTGCCCATATGATAGAAATCCTAATCCAGGCACTAGAATTTCATATCTACGTTGCTATTCTCCCGCCGTCACCAAAATTTCTGAAAAAAAGTGCTGATTTTAAATCAGCGATATCTCCCTCATTCGCACTCCGATTCGACTGATTTTCTTTTTGAAATTGAGTACTTTTTCCCATAGAATCCAGATCTACAATTATATTTTTCATATCTTACACCAAAAAATACAAATCAGATCTGTAAACTTGCCGCCCCCGAAATCCTGCAAAAATTAAAAATTAAAAATTAAAAAAAAAAAATTACAAATTAAAAATTAAAAAAATAAAAATAAAAATTCTCCACTTTTTTGCCCAAGAAAGTGCTCTGATACCATTTGTTATAGATCTAATACCAAAAATATAATATAATATAAACAAACCCAAGAATAACAAGATAGAATTATATAGAAATGATTCACTTTATTGATCAAACCCTTAAGGTAGGGCAACACCATACATTCACTCCTTAAGGAAGGAGAACACTCCACAAGCCATATGCCTGTTCATACAATAATCCTTGACATTATTCCTTGACACAATTCCTTGACATCCCTCCATGTGGAGTCTCTAGCCTCTATATAGGCCTCATACATACAATACCATGGGTCATTACCATGGTTCCCTCATACCATCAAACTAATACCATGGGCCCATTACATTATTACTAACTACTTGTGGTCCCTTACATGATATGGGTTAACCACCTTATTTATTACTATGGCCCATCCCATTATTACATTATTACCTTGGGTACCTCCCTTGGTACCCCATATTATCCCCCCTAGGTATATAACAGCCCGACTGAATTAAACACCTATTAATTGTATCGAGGGGATTGTGATTGGATGAGGGGACATTATTAGTTAACCAAGAGGGTTAACTAATCCTATTTGCGAAGCGGGGAAGTGGGTTTATTAATGAATTTCGAATAAACCCACTAATCCCTTTTAAACAGCATTTATGGCTATATTTAATCGCGGCGGGAATATATAATAATTTTGGGATTTATATATAATTAAATAGTATGAGAAAAGGTGAAAATTTATTTGGGAGCTATATACTATGTGTTAAAGTTAATATGACATATGAAGTGTAAAAGTGTCAAGTTAAAACATTTCACGTATATATTCAAACTTAGGCTAAAGATGAAAAGGGATTTATGTAATATTGTGTAATTTTCCTAAGTAAAGTAGGATTTTCACTTAGGAAACAAGTTTATGGAATCAAATGAATGGTTTATGGATGGTTCTAAGTACTTAGGCTCCTAAATCATTGGGCCGAGGGTCTGGTCCTTCCAAAAGTCAGAGAAATTCTTTGAGCCCCTTTGATTTTCAAAGACCTTAATACTTTAAGGGGAATTAGTGAAATCTTTAGGGAAAAATGTGAAGGGAAGTTAATTATTTAACCTTGTTTTGCTTGTACTGCATCAAGTAAAATGTCTGCCTTGCACTTGTGATAAAAGTGAAAATTGACACATTTCAGAGACATTATCCATCACAAGTAATTCTGCAACACCATCTACCTACCCTACCTACTTTAACCTAGCATTTTTTCTTCTTTATTTGGGTGCACTTGTACTGGCAAACCCTTATCACACTTTTCTTTTACATATGGAAGTATATCTAAATCTAACCTTATTACATCCAAGGGCTCAGTTTAAACTGTTGAGCTCCTTTTATTTACTCTACCTATCTACTTATCTGCCAAGATTAAACAGTTTGGTTAGATTTTATTCTCTATCTCTATAGCATGAAATTGAAAAATGAATGAGCCAAGTTTAAAAAGTTTGACTCTTCATCAATTGTGGCATAAGATTAACAAGCTGCACACAATTGCTTATTACAGAAAATAAAATAGAGTGGCATTTAGACTTGCACGCTTTCCCTGTCTATTTTTGTTTGGGGTTCATTTCTTATCATTTTTTGACCATTTTATTCTTTTCACCTTTGATTTTTCTTCTAGGATATACCCTCTTTACATTTTTTTATTTTTTATTTTATTTTTTTGACAATATGGAAAACCTTTGCAATAAGGAAAGGTATGGACATATTCATAGCTCATCAAGTCAATGATGAGATATGACACCTATTGGTATAGCAGCATAACACTGGCTCCACTTGGGGATGGCTTTTCCTGGTGGAAAGTCAAGAACAGCAGGTCAGATGGCCTTCTGAATGACTTTGACTATGCTTTGAAATCTCCTTCTGCTTGTAGCTTTATTGTATGTATGAAAGTAATCCTTCTGAAGCTTAGGGCCTTCTCTCCGGGCTTCAACTCCAGCAAGTTATTGTCCAATCAAAACTGTGACATTACCAAGTATATAGTATTTACATGTTAAAATCAGAATACATTAAAAAGTGGGATCATAGTAATGCTTCAACATCCGACCATTAACTGGCCCTTCTTTTGTTTCTGTGTCATCCAAGTTTTTGAGATAGTAGGTGTTGTTCCCTTGTAAAGCATGGATAACAAAAGGTTCTTTCCATAGGAAGTCAAACTTCCCATGTTTTCCCTTATCATCTCTCCTGGAATCCCATCTTAAAACTTTGTCTCCAATGGAGAAGTTTTCTGCCTTGGTTCTTTTATCAAATATTTTCTTAAGTTTCTCTTGTACTACTTGGGATCTTTGATATACTTCTTCTCTGGTTTGTTGTAGATGGATGATCTGATTTATTCTCCTTTGAATATCATTGGGTTCCACTTGAGCTTCTTGAAGTAATTTTATTACAGGAACACCTAAAGATGAAGGAAATACAACCTCCATGCCATAGACTAATTCATAAGGACTAGTTCCAATAGATTTCTTTGTAGTGAGTCTATCTGCCAATAATGGATTGGTAAGTTTCTTCTGCCAATTTTTCTTGTTTTCTTCCAATAATTTCTTAATAATATTAATTAGGCTTTTGTTGGAAGACCCAACTATACCATTAACTTGAGGGTAATAGGCTATGGAATGGCCTAAAGTGATATGGTATTTATTACATAAACTTATCATTTTCTTGGATTTAAAGGCAACAGCATTATCAGTTATGATTTTTCAGGACAGCCAAATCTAGACAATATGTTGGTTTCTAAGAATCCTATAATCACTGTGTCATTGGCTTGTCTAGAAGGAATGGCTTCTATCCATTTGGTGAAATAATCTGTGGCAGTGAGAATCCATTTATGTTGGCCAGAAGAGGGAGGATGGATTTCTCCAATGAAGTCCAGGCCCCATCGTTGGAAGGATTTTTTGGTGGAAATTGGTCTCAGGGGTAAAGGTAATAGTTTTCTTTTGCCTTCAAAAATTTGGCATTTATGGCAAGCAGTGACAAATTTCTTTACATCAGTGAACAAGGTTGGCCAATAAAATCCAGCCCTCAGGATCTTGTCTGCAGTTGCCTTCCAGTAAAGGTGTCCACCACAGTCTCCTGCATGAAATTCTTTGAGAACCTTGTCAGCTTCTTCTTTTAATAAACAATTCAATAGAATACCTTCATGATTTTTCCAAAAGAGAGCATTATCTATGTTATCACTCAGGTTGTTCCCAAAATTTGTAAGAAAGGGAATACGGCCGAGATAACCACAGACCAATCTTTTAGATATAGATTCTAGCTAATCTGCATCCAGAGAGGGCTCTCTCGTTATGATTTAGCTTTGTTTTGAAAGGTGTTAGGCTAGTTATGAAGTTCAAGGGTTTTGTTTTGGGTTTGGATGGTGGAATTCAATAAAATCAATGAGGCAAACTGAATAGTTCAATCCATTGGGCATGATGGAGTCAAAGAAGGATAGCTTCCTGGATTCGGTTTCTAACTGAGGATGGCATCACAGAGCAAGGTACTCAAATATGGAACAATTGGTAGGCTGGAATCAGATGGAATGGAGTCAATTGGGCGAAGGGCAATTAAGAATCCTTCATCATATTGATAAAGGAAAAATGGCTGATTACTGTTAAGGAGCAATTAAGAATTTCTTAGCAAATACTCAAGAGGAAAGAATCAGGAGAAACAGGAGCAATTAAGAATTCACTGTTCATTCTAATTCTGAAGAAAACATAGAGAATAATAAAGACTGAAAACAGAGTGCAGTTAAGCAAATTCTGAGTTATTCTTTCTCTCTATTATTCAGATCATGAAACATAGATGATATAGCAAACGTAGAAACTGTAAAACACAAGTTAGAAGGGACTTATTGATCCATAAACTAATTCAAGAATTCTATAACAGGTCCTCAGTATCAATTCCTCATCCAGTAGGCCAGACAACAAATGGTTCCAATAGCCTCTTTTATTCCAAAATTCTATATTACAGCAAAGTCTAAGAATACTCACCAACCAACCCCAAATACTTCGTTTGGGGGGGTATTTATACAAAATATCAAAATATCTTACAAAATATCTCATGGAGATAATATCTAGTGATAATTAATCCCTTTTTTACAAAAGATAGAGACAAACAATCTCAAAAACAGGGAAACAATAAATTGATGCTGTGTTGGCCGTTCCTTCTTTATTGGATGTACCTGAGGTAGGTTCCACGAGTTGGTTTACAGCTGTCTTCCACTAATACCCTGTGCTGGCCGCTTTGTCATTGGTCAGATGTTTTTCAATACACTTTGACCAGTTGGATCCTTGTTCATCTTTGTTTATCTTATCACAGAAAAATAACACAAAATTTATGTTTTTCTTAGAAGAGATTTACAAAATCCCCAACATGTCTTCCCACCATTGGTGATCTGGAAATTTATGCCTCTGAAGTTTCCTTAAGATCTCACCAGTTTCTGTGTATCTGAAAAAATTAGGCTGGAGCGTAAACAAATGTTTTACCTCGTGCTCAATATAAGATAAGTTTTCTAAGTTATCATAGAGAGCTTGGCATGTGGGGAGTGCTTTTACTCCTGAGGCATTTGTTGATGAACTAACCTAATCAAGAGCATATTTGTTCAACTTATGTACATAATCTTTGTGTTTCATAAGCCGGTCATTATGTCCTAAAAGACTTGGTAGCCCTTTATCCTACAAAACTGTAAATCTTTGCATGAAAGAATTAATTTCTACTTGCATATCCTGGCATCTTTTTTCCAAATTCTGCATTAAAGTTATCTTAGTTAGAACTCTTTTGATATCCAAAATGGTGCCTGTCATATCTAGGATGCTGAGTTGTTCCAGCTACTCCCTATTTCTGTTATTCAAAAAGTGTATGAGCCGGTTGGCTTGATCAGGCATTTGACCTAATAAAGCTCTTTCTTTTTGAATTTCTCCATGTGCTGCATTCACGAAGTCAATCTGCTCATAAATAGCTTGAATAGATGGCCAAACATTATTTAGGGATTGATTGATGTTGGTCCAAAGAATTCCTTTGATTTCTGTCAGAGGCTTTTCCATAGTAAGATCCCTCTCTAATGTTATGACTTTGTTCTCTAATGCTTTGACCTCTCTTATTTTCTCTGCCACACTTATTTTTAATTTGTCATAACTCTTTTCTACTTTTGCCAATTTTTCCTTTACTTGTTTCAGCTCTGACACTTGGAGTCTCAATTCTTCCATGGATTTTATCAACTCTTTTGTGCTCATATTTTTACTGCTGCCTAGTACTGCTCCTGCTAATATTATAATTGTGATTACCTCAGTTGTGGTTGCCGGGACATTTGGGGCCAATGCCGATCCAATTGCTGAGGAGACTGCAATTGTGACTATAGGAATTACCTCAGGTGGCTGGGAGGTCGACTCTCCCTACTTCTCTTTTAATGCTTTTTCAAGTGCCTACTCTGTATTAGTGAATCTTTCATTAAGTTTCATGAGTAGGTCCATCATGTCTTCTTCTGATTTCTGCTGTATAATTTGTGCAATCTAAGGGTGCCTTGAAGGAGGTAGCTTCAGTTGTTTCCTCATGGCAGCAATGTCCTCTTCCTTCTTCTTGATTAGTGCCTTTATTCCTTTAGCATATTTGGGATCATGTCCCAGTTCCATGATGATCTCTTCTAAGGATTTGATTCTGTTATCTTTGGCCAGAGAAGAAGCTTTCTCCCAATTCAACTGAGCTGTTGTGTTGTCTAAATAACTTTGTAACTGGTGGGCCAACCTTGCCTTCTCAGTTAGTGTGGAGTAAACTATTTCTCCAGTCTACTTATGAAGTTCAATCTGGTCCAATGGATGAATGTCTTTGGCTAGGACCTTCAAGTTTGTTCTGATGTAATCTGCTGATGACCGGGGTTGCTGTAATTTTGGCTTGAAATAACTCATTATCATTTTACCCTCTTTGATGTCAAATGCGGACATTAACCTTTGCTGGTTTGAGGGGGCCATCTTCAAGTATTGATTGTACATTTGAATTCTCACAGGATTATTTTTTGCCTTAATTTCTGTAAAAGTCTGTTTGATGTCAGAGGGTTGTTTGCTTTGTGCCCTGGTAGATGATACTTCAACACTATGTTGCCTTTCTAGCTCTTGCCTATGTGAGCTAGTTGATGTATCTATTACTAGGGAGGTCTGCTGGCTAACCACCCTCTCACCTCTTAGGCTGTCTATTGTTTCTTCAATGATTTCCTCTTTTGACAGAGGATTCAATCTTTGCCTCTTTGATCCTGGTTGCTCAGTAGGTCCACTGATAGGTGTGGGCTCTTCTCTGTCTCTCTTCTTGCTTTTTTCCTCATTTAGAGGAGTTTGTAGTGTTGGAATTTCTGGTACTCTGGTTTGGGCTGGAGGAATTTGCCCATGATTCTGTTCTTCTGACACTGCTGGCTGATCTGTCATTATAGGATGCTCTGTGGTATCTATCTCTTTCCCCTTTGAGGTGCCTGTCACTGGTGTGTTGATTCTTTGTGCAGGCTATTGAGAAGTTCCAGCAGAGGATGTTCCAACTCCTGACTGTTGAGGCAGCTTGAAAGGTACCTGTCCAAAAGAGTCCAGGTCAAGGGTTTTTTCAAGATCTTTCATAACTTTTTCCATCTTTTCCTGTTCAGTAATTTCTTCTATTAAGGTTCCTTCTACCCATTCTTCCTGATTTGCGTACTGTTCAATTTCTGGGATCCTATTATGTAAATACACTAATAGCCTGTACCTTACCCTCCTGTCACTTATGAAACTACATGGGTCATATGGCACCCACCCAAAACTCTTTTGAGGTGGTCCTCTAAGATTTGTTCTGCATCTTTCCATGCATCCCTATCATGGATAACATAAGGGCTTAATTGGTTTTTAATTCTCAGCTGAGCCTTCTTCTTTACATTACAAAAGTGGGTTAAATCTGCATTGATGATCTCCCTGAAATATTCTAATGCAAATAACCTCATGGGCACATATTTGGGCAACTTAAAAGGGCAAAGTTCACACCCATACATTCTGATTTCTGTGTGATTCTGGTAGAGGTACCAGTCACCTACCCTGTATTGCTTAGAAAGTTGCAGAATCTTCTTCATATCACCGGTGATCCTAGGAGGAGGAGCTCCTATCAACAAAGTGGAGGCTGGGTGTACAAACAAGTCAATGAATTCACTATAAGTATAAGGGCACTCATAGGTATTGTGGAAGACTGAGCTCCAAAAGATCACAGATCTTCGATTTCCCTTTGAGTCTAATTTTCTGATGGGAAATGGAAAGTTGTCTCGCTGATAATATAACAATAGATGGTATATGAAAGATGTGTATTTGAACACTCCTTCCCTCTCCAAATTCATGAATTGAGCATGGATTTTTTTGGCGATAAAAGTGGCATAGTCATATTTGACAGCAAGGCGCTGTCCTGGAGTGAAGATAGATAATAGAACCAGGGTGATATTATCGACATATTCATTGGACCTAAATCCCAAGACCGAGGATATCATGTCAACAATAAGTTTACCAGTTTCAGTGAAAAAAGCGTGCATATAAGGAGGAGGGCTTGTAGGTTGGTGCGTTGGTGACATGAACATCTGAGCAATACAGGTTATCTCTGAGTTGGGCTATTGAGAGGCTTTTTCTAGTAAAAATCCCATGGACAGAGGAACAAGAGGCTCAGTGGAATGGAAATGTATCATCTCATTGATGGATTTAGTAGTTATGGAGAAAAGGACAGTTTGGGAAGGTGACATAACTGCTCTATGGATAGGGTCATAGTTGGCACAACATTAGTGAATGATATCTGGGAAAAAATGGGATGAGGGGAGGAAGTACATGGGTAAATTTGATTCCCACAATCCAAAAATATCAGAGTTTCTTAGATGACTATCCCTAATTTGGTAGAAGGCATGAAGATGATTATAATCAGTGGTTAGGTCCTTTATTTGAAAATCTTTGTCTGCAAGAGGCAAATAAATCAAGTCTTTATGAGATGCATTTACGGGCGCGACATTCAGGGCTGCAGGGGCCTCCATGTTTGGTTCTTGTGTTTTCAAACTGAAATTTGGGATTGTTGTGGAAAATTGGACTAAACAGTAGGTCTAGGAGTCTTTTTATGGGCTAAACAGACTGTTCTCAACTCGAATTTGGTTTTCACAGTTAGAATTTTTAGTGAAAAAGTGGAATTGACAGGGTTACCGGTAAAATGGATAAATACCTGCACTATGGAGGCAAATTGAGTAATTGTAGGTTAGATGAGGGATTGCAGAGCACGCTGCTGTGGTTGATCCAGGTGGATCTTGGTGGCCACCTGCCAAGTCCATCTAGACCCCCACCATTGTTTCTCTCAGCATTTTCAGTTTCCTTAATTGTAGCACAACTTACTATTTTTAGCAGTTTTTCGGGTCGTGAACTTCCGGAGACGTTTTGAGGCCCTAAACGACGTTTTTTGGGAAATCTGTGGCAACATGGGTCCATGGACCCATGTTGCCTCCCAAAGTGGTAGTGCTCGGATAGATCTTTCTAACGAGCTATTGTACACGTCAAACGGAGATTGTATGCCAAAGTTACAACCCCGGGAAGTTGATGTACCAATTTACCCAAACGGGGCCCATAGTTTGGCATTTCATCTTCTAGGGTTAAGTTGGAATGTTAAGGGTTTTCCATTGTTTTTCAACAATAAATAGGCCTTCAAGCCTCATTGTAAGACAGTTCAGAGGCATCTAGCCACCACATCTCTTCTTAGGGATAAGCTACCATCGCCCTAGCTGGTTTATTTCTATTACTCTTTGTAAGCATATTTCAATGTTTTACATTAATGAAGTGAAGTATTATTTCCGCTGCATATCTATGTTTATGGCTATCTCTGTGTTTTATTGCGTTCCTGTTTAAATCCGGATCAGTGGTATCAGAGCGGTCTGCTTTTTCTCTGTTTTCTTTGCATGTCCCCAACGAAGTCAGGATATAAGGAGTTAGGGCTTGAACTGGTCAAACCTTTACGAGACCAGCCTCGCAAATCCCGACGACCTCCTATGGCGGATGAGAAGAAAGACGAGGGGGCAGGAGATCCTATCAAAATCTTGCTCGAAGAAGCCCTCAAGCGACAACGGAATGCGATGATGGACAATTTTGCCCAAATCCTTCAGCGGCTACCCAGAAGCGACGCGTCGACTTCCAGCAGCTACTCTAGAAACGCCACGCCCTTTAGGGTACAAGTTAATTTTGAAATCCCCATATTTGAGGGTCAGATAGACGCAGATACCGTAGATAAATGGTTAAATTTGCTGGAGGGTTATTTTTCTGTTCATGAATTTTCAAGTCGGGAAAAGATTGTTTTCGCTCTTCTCAAAGCAGCCCCCCACGTCAAGGACTGGTGGGAAACCTACTGCGAGCAGAAGGATGAAAATACTGGCTCACTATTTTCAGTCGCACCCACCTGGAATTCATTCTGGGATGCCATCAAGGCACAGTACTACCCTGTCGGAAGCTATGAGGATGAATACATAAAATGGACCACGCTGCAGCAGGGAAGGGACCAAGATGTGCCGGAGTTCATAATCTTTTCCATACCCTTCGCACAAAGTTGGGTATTAAGGATACGGAGCAGCATTTGATACTCAAATACCGCGGTTGCCTGCACAAGTACATCCAGGAAGAAATACAATTCTTGAACATCTCCTCTCTCGGCACAGCGTATCGATATGCCGTCAAGGTCGAGCAGAAGTTTAAACAAAAGAAGCGAGACTTTGGATCTGCGAATCTGAAGCAAGGGAAAGGTGCCCCTAAAACACAGAACAAAGGACAAAGCCAAGGCGGGGCAACCCAAGACAACCCGCCAAAGCTGCAAGCAAAGAACAGCGTCGCGAAGATGAAAAAGGACACAGGAAAATGGTGTGAGTTCCATAAGAGCTCCACTCACAACACCAGTGAGTGTCGGGCCAAGCATTCATTAGTGGCTGAACTAAAGGTTCTAGAATCAGATGCATGTTCCGACTCTGAGTCAGAACTTGACAAGGGGGATGACAAAGGGAAGCATATCATTGATGCGGATCCCAATGCCACTGTTGCTACCGCCAAGATCCAGAAAAATGAACACGAAGATCCAGAGGAGGAGGAGCGTCTCTTCCACTCCCAGATGTGGGTAAAGGGCTCCCCGCTACAGTTCATTGTCGATAGTGGGAGCCAAAAGAACCTCATTTCAGCAGAGGTCATGAAGCGGTTAGGCTTACTGACCACAGCACATCCACAACCATACACCATCGGGTGGCTTCACCAAGGACGGGATCTTCGAGTGAGCCAGCAATGTCGCCTTCTGTACAACATCAAGCCCTTCACGGATGAGGTATTGTGTGACATTTCTCCCCTTGAAGTTTGTGATGTATTATTAGGACAACCATACTTGTGGAAGTGACATGCTGTGTATGAATCAAGGCCCCATGCTGTTATTGTTACATTGGGAAATAATTTGTACATGATACCAGAGGTAGCACCGCCTACCGCCATCTCTTTGATTACTGCAAAACAATGCAGTAAGCTCATTTCCAAGACTGGGAAATTTTTTTTCCTGATGATACGCCCACAAGGAAAGAAGACGACAGTAGCCATGGCTTCCAGACAGGACCCCTCCGCACGACAACTACAGATGGATAAGGTCGTGAAGGAGTACGAGGACATCTTCACCTCCCCGCAGGGGTTCCTTTGCACTGTCAAGTCAAGCACTCCATCGATCTAACCCCAGGTGTGCCGCTACCTAATGGACCAATTTATCGGCGCTCTGTTATGGAGAACGATGAAATCAAGAGGCAGATTCAGGAGCTGCTGCAGAAAGGTCACATCCGTCTGAGTTCATCACCTTGTGGGAGCCCGATCGTGTTGGTACAGAATAAGGATGGGACTTTGAGACTCTGTATTGACTATCAGGCTCTGAACAAGATCACTGTCCGTAACAGGTACCCGATCCCACGGATTGATGACCTCTTGGACCAACTAAAGGGGGGAAAATATTTCAGCAAGATCGACCTGAAGTCAGGATATCACCAGGTACCAATCAAACCCTCTGATGTGTGGAAGATTGCCTTCAAAGCCAAGGAGGGCTTCTTTGAATGGTTGGTTATGCCTTTCGGATTGACGAATGCTCCTGCAACCTTCATGAGGCTAATGGATGACATCTTGCGGCCATTCACCAACTCATTTGTAGTGGTATACTTGGATGACATTATGATCTTCAGCCAGAGTTGGGAAGAGCACCTCCACCACATCCGACAAGTTCTTCAAACACTGCGGCAACACAAGTTATTTGCCAATTTGGAGAAATGCACTTTTGGCATGACCCAGGTTCAGTATCTGGGATACATTATTGATGAACAGGGGGTGCATGTGGATCTGGCCAAGATCCAAGTCATTCGGGATTGGCCATCTCCAACCACTCTGACAGAGCTCCGCAGCTTTCTAGGTCTTGCCAACTTCTACCGCAGGTTCGTGTTGGGGTTTTCTCATATCACTTGGCCCTTGAGTCAAGTCACCAAGGGAGGAGCGAAAGCGAAATTCTTTTGGTCTGCATCTCAACAGAAGGCATTCATAGAGTTGAAAGATTGCCTCTGCACGGCACCAATGCTCGCGTTACCAGATTTACAACAACCATTTGAGGTCGAGACAGATGCCTCTGACTATGCTATTGGGGCAGTCCTTACTCAACATGGGCATCCAGTGGCATATCACAGTGAAACACTTTCAGACATAGTCCAGAAGTATCCCACTTATGATAAAGAGATGTATTCCATTATGCAAGCCCGCCGACAATGGAAGCATTACATTTTGGGGAAGGAAATAGTCATCCACACAGACCACCGATCCCTGCAGTTCATACAAACCCAAGGGAAATTGCAGAATGATCGGCATCAGAAGTGGTCTACATATCTACAACAGTTCCATTTGAATATCAAGTATAAGAAGGGCAGAACCAACAATGTTGTAGATTGCCTCAGTCGACCACCAATCATGGCGTTAACCACCGTGCTCAACTCTTGTGGGCACGAGACTTCTGATTGGCCACTTCTCTACAAAAGCGACCCAGAATTTGGCCACACATACTAGACACTCTTGGGGGGTCGACATGTTCCAGATTTTCATCTCCAAGATGCCTTTTATGCCACCTGGGTCACCTTTGTGTTCCTTCAAGCGAGTGTGCCAAGATGATTTGGGAAGCACACTATAGTCGGGCTGTTGGGCATTTCGGGGTCGAGAAAATGGTGGCAGTACTGCAAAAGTATTTATATTGGCCAAATCTTTGACAGGATGTCGGGAAATACATCAGATCATGTACTGCTTGTGCCATTGCCAAACCAACCATCAAGAAGCAAGGCCTCTATATCTCGCTGCCTACCCCTAGTCGACCTTGGGAATCCATCTCCATGGATTACATGTCAGGCCTTCCTTCCACTAAGCATGGAAATGATTATGTTTTTTTGGTCGTCAACAGGTTCTCGAAGATGGCCATTATGGCGGCCTACAAGAAGAATATCACAGCAGAAGCCACTGCTAAACTCTTCTTTGAACGAGTTTGGGTGCACTTTGGGATCCCACAGTCTATCATCTTAGATGGGGACAGTCGGTTCCTCAGTACATTTTGGTCCAGTCTCTGGTCAATGCTGGACACCAAACTCACTAAGTCCACAGCCTTCCATCCTCAAACTGATGGCCATACATAGGTTGTCAATCGGATGATTGTACACATTCTGCGCATGTACAACTCAAAGCATCCACGCACATGGGACGAGAGCCTCCCCTATGTTTAGCACAGCTACAACCAAGCTCTTCATAGCTCGACGGGCCACATTCCTTTTCAGGTGGGCCTGTGATTCCAGCCACTATGCCCCATTGATGTGGCCATGCCACTTGCAGCTACTCACACAGATTCAGCTCATGTCCAGTCTGAAACAGATAAGGCAACCAGCTTCATTGAGCACGTCCAACATATTCGCCAGTAGGTCCATGACATTCTGGAGAAATCAAATGCCAAGTACAAGCAGCGGCATGATCAACATCGGGTGCCACACAAGTTTCAGGTGGGAGACAAAGTCTGGTTGCATTTGCAAAAGGAACGCCTTAATGGATCCTATCGGAAATTGAGACCACTCCGATATGGTCCTTACACCATTACTAAGGCTGTGGGAGACAATGCATTTGAGCTCAGCATTCCCCCATTCCTTGGCCTACACCCAGTGTTCAATGTGGGCCGCCTTTGGCCATACTTTCCACCATTGCTAGACACATCCGACATTGCAGAACAGCTCACACCCACAGAATTAAATGCAGATTGCATGGAACAAGCTGCAACTGATCAGATCATGGACACACAGATCAAGAACACTTGCAAACAGAATATCCAACTGTATCGAGTTGTCAAAGCAGGCCAACTCCTTCACTAGGGCAAGTGGCTCACCAGGGACCAGGTTCAGCAAAAGTTTCCTCATCTCATGGAGGAACTCAATGCAATGGGGACCATTGCTTCCTAAGGGGGGAGGAATGATCTAGGTGGATCTTGGTGGCCACCTGCCAAGTCCACCTGGACCCCCACCATTGTTTCTCTCAGCATTTTTAGTTTCCTTAATTGTAGCACAACTTACTATTTTTAGCAGTTTTTCGGGTCCTGAACTTCCGGAGCCGTTTTGAGGCCCTAAACGACATTTTTTGGGAAATCTAGGGCAAAGTGGTAGTGCTCGGATAGATCTTTCTAACGAGCTATTGTACGCATCAAACGGAGATCGTATGCCAAAGTTACAACCCCGGGAAGTTGATGTACCAATTTACCCAAACAGGGCCCATAGTTTGGCGTTTCATCTTCTAGGGTTAAGTTGGAATGTTAAGGGTTTTCCATTGTTTCTCAACAATAACTAGGCCTTCGAGCCTCATTTTAAGACAGTTTAGAGGCATGTAGCCACCACATCTCTTCTCAGGGATAAGCTACCATCGCCCTAGCTGGTTTATTTCCATTACTGTTTGTAAGCATATTTCAGTGTTTTACATTAAGGAACTGAAGTATTATTTCCGCTGCATATCTATGTTTATGGCTATCTCTGTGTTTTATTGCATTCCTGTTTAAATCCATATCAGTGGTCTCTTCGGCTGGGTGGCGGTTGAAAAGCTGGTACAGTGGCTCCAGTCGTTACTTTGCATGGGAGCATGAACAAAGAGAATTTACAATGAAAATGATATTTCGTCGTTTTTAACGAAATTGGGTTTGGCGGGTAATTTTTGGCGTTTATTGAGTGGATGAAGTCAGCATGACAGTACATCTTGTTGTTTAGCGGGGGTACGGGGTGGTGATGTGGCAGTGACGGGGGGGCCGCGAGCAGCGCGGGTGGTCGACATGCGTCCTGGTACAGGCGGCGATACTAGTAGTCTCCCGGGCGTTAATTCTCGGTAGATGGAGGGTTGGCGATATAGATCTTGGCCGTCCAATGGGAGGGCGCCAATTGGACGGTGGGCACTCGTTGGAGGTGACAGATGGTTACGGTGCGGGGGCCTGATGTAATAACTATTAATAAATCATATCGGAGGTGTGTTGATTGGTTGGCGGGGTGTTTTAGTTAGGTTATTAATTAACGTGGGGTTAATTAATCCCTCATGTACACGGGGAATGGTTATTATAAGGTTTCAAATAAACCTATAATTCCATTTAAAACAACAATATATGGCTATAGTTTAGCTAGGGGCGGGAATAATAAAATTTTGGGGTTTTTCATATATTAATATAATACGGGAAAGGGGAATAAGTATAGGGAGTTTATACAATAATGTTAATAGTTAATATGAGAAATGATATAAAAATAAGCGCTAAGTTATAAATTTTAAAAACTTAGGCTTAAGGAAAAAAAAGTTTCTATGTGATTTTGTACAATTTCCTAAGTAAAAAGGGTTTTACTTAGGATTTTTATGAAATGGAATGAGTTTCGATTTTTTTAAGAGCGGAAAAATGACTGTGCCGAAGATGAACCCTAACCCTATCCTCTCAGCCGCCGCTGTCTCGCCCTCGGCCGCCGTCGGGCCTCTGGTATGCCCTGTCGAGGCAGGTGTTGCGCGCTTCAATCCAGGATTACGAGATCACTTCCTTTCTCTTTTCTTTTCTGGTTCACGGGTTTCCCTCTTTTTCTCTGCTCATGGCACTGCGTCTCCCAGATCTTGGATCTCGGCTGCCGCATCTCATTCCAGCTGCCTCCATCAGAATACATACGCAGAGGACAAGGACGAGCGCGCAGATTATTCTTTCATCTCTCCTCCGGCGGAGGCTCCTAGGAAGAAAGTCTTTACTCTGGAAGGATGTTCATTCCTTCCGTTGCCCTCTCTGTCCCCCCAAAACAACGATTTCTCTGTTCTAGATCTTCAGATTATTTTACATGTCCTGGATCTACCTAGACGGATCGTCTGGAAGCTCTTCTGGGTGGATTGCATTGACAGATTCAATGGTCTCAAGACCCTTTCATCTTCTCCTCACAAACCTCTATGGCAAGTACAGGGGAAGAAGGCCCTTCAATGCTCCAGCCCCCTCTCGACTTGGATCTGTAAAGGAAAGAAGAACCGTGATCCTTCTGCAGCGTTCCAGATCCAGATCAAGCTTATCTTCGGCAAAACTCAGCTACATTGGGTGAACTCGTCGGATCTAGTGCAGGACCTCAAGAATGCTCTGGATCTCAAGTCAGGGATACCCTCTGCAGCACAACGACTTATCTATGAAGGTAAACAACTTGAGGATCCTATTCCCCTGTCTTTTTATAGCATTAAGAGAAATGCATCCATTACTCTTACTCTTCGCTTGAGAGGGGGAGCTGTTGGACAGTCCTCCTCTGCTAAGGCGTTTTCATATAAAGACGTTGTCCATGCTCAGATACCTAAGAAGACAGCTCCACCGGTTCAGGCACCCAAGCCTTTTCTGGTGGACAAACTTGAGGAAACCCCCTCTATTGAAATCATGCACCCATCGCTGGATGAGCAAACCCAAACGTTTGCAGAACAAGCCATTATTTGCAGGTTCAATGGGCTATGGCCGAGCACTGCTAACCTTTACCAATGGATTCACTCCAGCTGGACCAACAACTGCAAGGTACTGTTATGCTCAAAGGGATTCTTCATAATAGTCTTCGTTCTAGATGAGGACTACCAGAAAGCTTTAACTGTAGGCCCATGGTTCTCGGGATCAGCAGGTTTATTCCTCACCCCCTGGTTCCCAGATTTCGATCCCTCTACAGCAGTCATCACCAAGCTCCCCATCTGGGTTAGGCTTCCAAATCTCCCAGCGCATCTATGGCATTTTCCAGTATTCCAAGGGATCGGAAATTCTCTAGGCCGCTTTATAGACACATACGTCTCTAGAGGGGAAAAAGGAATTTACACCTTTGCAAGAATCTGTGCAGAAATAGACATGAGCAAAGGTCTCCCTGACCAGATCAATCTCAAAATTGGAGACTTCCATTGGACTCAGATCCTAGATTATGAGAACACAGCCTTTCGCTGCCGTAACTGCCATCACACAGGGCACCTTAAGGGCTCTTGTCCCTCGACACCTGCCCAAAAGAAGAAAGTCAGTCCTAAGCAGAAATCCAAGAGCTGGAAGCCTCATGATCCTCCCCCCATGGACGACTTTGATTTCAGCTCAGATGAAGAGGAACAGGTTGAGGAAGGAATGGAAGCAAAGATGGCACAGGACCCTCCCTTGGCCGATCCTGAGGATTTTTCTGTCCCACCAATCTCACAGAAAAGGAATCATGAATCCTCCCCCTCAGATTCAAACAAGGAGTCCTCCCCGTCAGCACAGCCCAATCTGCAAATCATGTCGGCTCAGCAAAGTCCTCTTGACTGGGTCAAAGTTGGTAAAAAGAAAGGAAAAAAGTGTCGAATCGCTAATTCTACACATGTTGGGTAGAATCCTCTGTTCTGCTCTTTCTCCTCTGTTCTTCTTGTCTCTTCTTGCTCTGCGCAGCTTCCTTCTCTTTTCTTTCTAGGGGCCGAGGTGGATATCCTATCCTTTCCATAAGCCTGTGTTCTTGCCTCTCTTGACTGTAACTTCTTATTATATCATTCTTTCTTTTAATAGAATTAGTCTTTACAGAGAAAAAAAAAATGAAATGGAATGAGTTGTCGTTGGGGATATCAAGCAGATCTTAATATCTCTGGGAAATTAGTAAATGATTTCAGGAAAAAATATGAGGGGAGTTAGTCATGCTTCGCTTGATCTGCTCCAAAATATAAAGTTTCCCTAGTACCTGTGATAGAAGTAAGATTAACATTCTGAGAGACAATACCTATCACAAGTCTCTTTCTGCAACACCAAAACATAAACTGCGTACCCAGCCTACTGTATCTAACATTTTTTCTTCTTTTTCCATGGGTGCATTTAGACTAGCAATCCCTTTTCAGCTTTTCTTTTCTTTACATTATAAGCTTATCTAAATTTGCACTTATTACATCCAAGGGATCAGTTTAAGCGGTTGAGCTCCTTTGCTTCTCTACCTATCTACTTATCTGCCAAGATTAAACAGTTTGGACAGATTTTTATGCTCTATCTCTAAAACAGGAAATTCACACATGAACTGGTCAAGATTAAGCTTTTTGGTCATTCATCAATTATGGTAAAAACTCAATAAGCTATACATGATTCTTTACTTACAGAGTACGAAATAGTAGTGGCATTTGGACTTGCACAGTTTCCTGGTCCTTTTCATTTGGGGTTCATTTCTTTTCATTTTTTTTTTGACCATTTATCTTTTCACCCTTTGATTTTTCTTTTAGGGTATACCCTCTTTACATTTTTTAATTTTTTTATTTTTTCATAATATGGAAAACCTTTGCAACAAGGAAAGGTATGAACATATTGCAGATCTAATCAAGTCAATCATGAAATATGACGCCTATTGGTATAGGAGCATAACAATCTAAAATACAGAATTTTGAAGCTTTAATCTTTAAAAACCTTTTCTTTATTCTAAATAACCCTGGAGGAGCCTGCAAGTTTAATAATACATAAGTTATATCGGCATACCATGGTGAATCTAAGAAGGCCTAGCTGATTTGTGGAGTCGCCATCTCCTGTTCATTATCTAGTTCATTAATGTCTAGAGCTTGACAATTTGTTTAAGTCATGAGTTTGGCCAATCCCTGTCCTTTTATAAGCTTTGTGGGTTTTATTTCAATATCATACTCCAGTATAGTAGCGATCCATTTACCTCTTTTGCTCTCAATTCCATCCTAAGTTAGGATGTCTTTGACAATAGCATTTGGTACATAGGCTATTACATGGGAATACAATATGTAGACTCTAAAGTCTTTAATAGCTTTTACCAGTGCAAAAGCTTATTTTTCCATGATCTTGTATTTTAGTGGTGCATCCCTAAGTGCTTTGCTAAAAAAGGCTATAGGTTTTTCACATCCTTGATCATCCTTTTGTAGTAAAACAGCAACTATGGTGTGTTCTGATGCAAAGGAAAATATTATAAAGTCTCTATCAAACTTTGGACTTGTAAGGACCGGTGTTTTGGTTAAAGCCATTTTAGTTTCTTCAAAGGCTTGCTTGGCTTCAATTGTCCCTCCAATACTAGAATCCTTTTTCAACATATTATTAAGCAATCTAATTAATTCAGCTAAATTAGAGATAAATCTTCTCAAAAAATGATCTTTCCTAGGAAAGCTTGAAGTTCTTTGACATTTCTAGGGTGGGGTATTTGCAGAATAGCTTCTATTCCGGCAGGATCAATTCTGATGCCCTCTTTGGAGATAATATGGCCTAAAATTTTTCCTTCCGCTAGACCAAATAAAGACTTTTTAGGATTTAAAGAAATACCATATTTCCTACATTTCAAGAATACTTGTCTCATATGATCCAAATGTCGTTGATCTGATTGAGAAAAAACAGTCAGGTCATCTAGATAAATAACCAAAAAATCATGAATTTCTTTGGAAAATGCTCTGTCCATGGCTTTTTGGAAGGTTTCCCCTGCATTTTTAAGTCCAAATGGCATTTTAACATATTTGAATGTGCCCCATGGTGTTGTAAAAGTAGACTTTTCCTAGTCATCAGGATGAACCAGAATCTGGTTATAGCCTGAGAACCCATCCAAGAGTGAAATCCTAGAAGCACCTACCACCCTCTGTAAAATGTGATCCATCTTGGGCAAAGGGTAATTTTCCTTCAGAGAAACCTTATTGACATTCCTTAAATCGACACATAATCTGATTTCTCTAGTTTTCTTCCTAGTGGGTACTAAATTAGACACCCACTCTGAAAACCTGATAGGAGCAATTATCCCTGCTTCATACATTCGTTTGATTTCTTTTTCAATTAAGGGCAACAGTACAGGGTTAATTCTTCTAAGCTTTTGCTTGAATGGTTTTTGGTTTTCCTTCAGAGGTATTGTATGCTAAATTATGGAGGTATCATAAGATTTCAGGTCTTCATAACTCCAGGCAAAGACATCCTGGAACTCTCTCATTAGTTCAACATATTTGCGTTTTTGGTCAGAAGGCAAAGATTTAGATAACTTTACCATTTTAGGATCATCCTCAGTTCCAAAATTATAGTCCTCAATATCTTCTTTCAAGGGTTCCATTTTAGGTTTCTTTGGAATATCATTGAAATCAAAGAGATCTTCCAAAGGAGTTAATCCCTGAGGCAAATGATTGTCTTTTAAATTGATTACTTCAGATTCCCCTTCAATGATCTCATCAATATCCATCTCTTTAAGATCCTGCATTTCTTTGTTGGTAAATGTTGTTGGATGAAGCATTTGAGTTGCACTTTCTACTAAAATTTATGTTTCTATTTTATTTGTTTGATCAAACTCACTGACTGTATCTACATATAGGTTCGTGTTACAAAATTCTTCATCTAAGGTCAAGAAATTGTTAATCTGCTTATCACTATCAAACACTTGCCAGTTCTTCAAATTGTCAGGTATAGCTGGCCTATGTCTAATCTCAGCTGTGAACTAATGATTAGGTTCGAATGGTAATTTGCAGGTGCTGGCAAACATTGCCAGACTATGAGCTTGCAAGTTATGTTTTCTTGGGATTTTGGCAAGCTTAGTTTCCAAAAATGTGTTGAGAATCTCTATCACTGTATCTCTGTAATACTTCAGTCTGGGATCATTTGTTGAATACTGTCCTTTAATCTGTTGAACTATTAACTCAGAATCTCCTAAGACAGACACCCTAATTGCTCCTAATTTCTTAACCAATTTAAGACCTAACAACAGAGCTTCATATTCAGCCATATTGTTGGTGCATCTAAAGTTTAATCTGCAGGCATGGCCTTCAGCATGGTCATTTTCAAGATTATGCACGCAAACTCCTGCTCCAGCCCTTAATTTGTTAATTGAACCATCAAATTCTAAGTGCCAGAGAATTTCATGTTCATAATTGGTGTCAGGAGTCTCAGGAATCTGTTTAATAGGGAGATCTAGTTTTTTAGTTTCTTTCGGTTTCTCTTGGGTGTTTGATGTGTCATTGTTCTCAGAAATTTCTTGTATTTGAACACTAGATTTTTCATTTGTAATTTCTTTTGGTTCTGCTGCTAAAACTTCCAATTCATTTGAGGAATCACATTCAGCATTGTAAAGAATGAAAGAATCCATATCAGAGTGTACAGCGTAGATAGGGAAATTTTGGGGTTTTTCCTGGCTACTTACAACGTATTTCATTAAGGTTTCTCTGTATAGTTTCTTGGGTTGACCGAATACTGAAATAGTAGCATAAGACATGTCCAATTGTAGAGATCCTTGAAGTTTTGCACCCCAAGACCTAGACAATATCATGCCATACATCGGTATAATATCAGCTACTACTATGTCCATTAAGATTGTTTTGGCAGGATATTGAACTAATGATACACGCAGGTCTTTGATTAATCCTAAACACCTGACCTGAATTGAATTGAAAGAAAAGAGGTCCTTATATGGCCTAGTGATGTCTAGGTCCAATTTCTCCATTACAGATTTAGGCATTAAGTTATGAGATGCACCAGAATCAAACATGATGAATTATTTTATCATGTATGTTCAAACTTACATAGAAAGGAGGGATTCCTCCATCTACTGATTTCTCATTCACTTTAGGGCCAAAAATTAATTCAGGCTTGTCATCAAAAACATTTACTGAATCTTCATTAACCGAGATTTTGAGTGACTTGTTGATTTGGCTTCTGTAGACATCATGTTTAGCTAGTTTAGACAATGGAATAGCTATTTTTAATTTGCCTACTTTAACCTTCAGATTAAAAGGCTTTTTAGTCTGAGTTCTTGCATTTCAGACAGTTGGATTTTATTTTTCATCTGTATTCTCTGTGTTTCTCTCCTTTTCAGGAGTGGGGTTATGGGTTGAAGTTGTTTCCACATCAACTTCTGGAGGTTCTTCCACGTTTCCTTTAGAGGGAATAGAAGTGGAAAGTTGTATATTATTGGGTTGATTATTAGATACATCTTCAATAATTGGATTAGCAGGGTTAGGGTCTGTTCTGGAAAGAATATGTACAGGGGTGGTATTGGTCTTACCTTTGTTAGGCTGCTTTGTGGCTTTCTGTTTATTGGTTTCAGGAATATCTATTCTTCTGCTCCTCAGGTTATATTGTTTGTGGACTTCATAAATGGCTGTATCATATCCCTCCCTAAAGTCAAATGATTCAGCTGACTGAGTTTGGAATTGTTTAAGAATGTGAGCTTCTTGGTCCTCTTGAGTTAAGAAAACTTGTTGCTCATTGTTGAGTCCCATCAAATTGATTTGGGTATCTTCTGTTGGTTCATCAGAAGTTGAGGCTTCAGCATAATTTTCTTGGAATGGGGGCCTAAGGTTTTGATTAGGGTCGGTCTTTCCAGTGTTCTGGTTCTTCTTGAAATTTGGATTTCTCCCAGTGTTGCTTGGTTGACCATCCCAAGGGGATTTCCTTTCAATTGTTTCTACTCTATCTCCTAACCTCTCCATACCTTTAATAATAGCATCCAGTTTTTGTTCAAAGGCTGAGGGTTCTTCTTTCAAAGGTATCCTTCTTTTAGCTTTGGCTCTAGCTCGTTTGGATATTAGGTTGGCTTCAACACTGACAGCTATACTTTGCATCTCTTCTAAGGTTCGAGGAGATCTTTCCCTAAGTTGGTATGCCATATTAGAATCAAATCCATCAGGGAATTTGATTAGTGCCAAATATGGAGGAGGTCTAAGGTTTTGAGGGATAGCATTGTAAACATTATTGAACCTAGTACAGTAATCTTGTACAGTTTCTTGTGTTCCCCTCTTCAAGTTTTCGTATTCTGACAAAATATGGAGAATATCTTTTTTCTTTTCCCATCTGTTCAAGAATGTTGTATAAAGGGCTTGCAAGTCATTGATACTGTTTGCAGGTGTTAAGGGATAAATTCCCCTAGGGTCTTGGATTGATACCCTAGCAGATCAGAGGTTGCCTATACAGAGAAACACATATTCCATACAGCCATAATGCTAATATAAGCAAACTATACGATAAGGGGCATACCTGAGGGTACTTCATTTGAGAAGATCCTGCCAGGGTCCAAACCCTCTTAGAGTTCCTTTTGCTCCTTCAACCTACAAAACAATCGATTCAAGAAAGTATAGTAGTATATGGACTAAACATCATAAAGAAATCATCTTCATAATATATTGAAAGGTAGTTATTTATGCAATTAAACAACCATTCATATATGAATTACAACATGGATATCATAAACATGAAGAAGATTTATATCAGGAACAAAGACAATTGTTTCTTTTATTATAGACAAATAAAGTACAGAAAGGAATAATTTCACCTGATTCGTCCTTTCGCAGGCTCCAAGCGGAACCATCCTCTAGATTCCTCCCGTCTCAAGCCTTTAACAAACTCCTTGCATGACTTACTCGATGATATCTCAAGTAGTAGATAGACATCATCACACAAGAAAACAAGGGTTTCCTGTAAATGGGGGAAGTGCAGGAGGCACTAGGATCTTCAGACCTGGTCAGGGAAATCTCAGCATAGTAACCTTTCTCTCTCTTCTCTCCTCCTTTAGGCCTTCCCATTGAAGCCTTTTTAGACTTCTCCGAAAGTAGTTTTTTAGTTGAGAATTCGTTGGGAACAGTTGGGCCATGGGCACTAATAGTTAATCAGCAGGTAAAACCCACAATCTCCACCCGAAATTAAGGAGATTTAATTTTTTTTAAGTGTTTTAAGACATATGCGCAGGTTGGGTATACACTAACCCGCGTACACATGCATTTAGCTCAGGGCAATGTCGCGTATAGGGAATATTTTTTTTTTTTTTAATTTTGGACCAGGTTTGGAAGGAGGGGTTGCCCTGGACCATGAGTGCAGCATCACAAACCTCAAGAGTGAGATTTGGAGCTATAACAAATGCCCCCTAATATATGAGGTCAAAAGGGTACATGATGGTTGAAATGTATTAAGCAATTTCATGGAAAGGAAATCTGTCAAAGACTGAGAAGGACTTCACCAGAGTTCGGCCTGCCAAGCCACAAAAGGAGATCAGAAAGAAACACTGTCTAAGGCGGGCATGCCCATGCTTAGAGAAAGTAAAGCATGTCCGCATATCAAGTACAAGCAGATCCACTAAGTATACAAGTATACAGAGCTGGAAAATACATAATGGATCATATGATCACGAACGAACAAGTACATGTCTGAATATCACATATAAGAATGTCAATGATGCTGAAGAATGAACCGGATCACTGATATCAAAGACTAATCACAAAAGGTACCAAACAAACATGATGGAATAGGATGGTACTACACTACAGACACAGGTGCCAGCATATAGAATGTTACCATGACTGACTGCAACATATAAGGTGGAATGGTATCAACTAGCAGCAACAGGAGCAACTATCAACTGAACCAATGAATGTTGATGCAACCTGAGGTCTTCACCGACCGCTAGGGTACATTTCTCCACCATGGGAATAAATGATTTGAAGTTGACCATGTGAGAAATCTTTTGATTACTGGTCATTGATGTATACCGTTAACAAACGCGAGACTACTCACCGATAATGATAATGAGCGTCAAGGTACCCAATACAATCTAACAAGTGTGAATGGATGAGCTGAAGTCGAACACCTGTAAGAATCTATCAACAGGAGACAATGATGGTTTCCCACTGTCGATAGCGAAGGATCTACCACTAATGACTGCAAACCTCAAGGTACTACCAAATGGACTCTAGATCTTTGCCCTAGAGAAATGAGTCGAAGTAGATAGGGAAAGATCCGCTAGAAGGAAGGAATTAAGGCATCCTTCATCAATCTAGCCTGAGTGTAACCTGTAGGCCAATAATGTGGAAGGAATTGGACGAAAAAGATGTAGTAACCCAACTGAAGTATGTTTCCGGTGTACACAAGATGTGGCTAGCGCACGACAGAAACCCTCTCAACCAACCAATAATAAAAGCTGACACAGAGGCGAGGTATCCACCAATAGGGTCAAATGGAAACCAAGGTACTGCACGAATCCCAATGTGTGATAATGTAAGCTAATGTCGAACACAAGGGAAACCACTCAGTCAAAGACCCATGATACTAATCGATGCTGAGCACAAGGTGACCTATCAATAATGAAAATAGGGCAAGGGTGCATCTCTAGGCCTGTCCTCAGAGCAAGATGTTGTCATCGATAAGGACAAGACCCGCCAGCAAGAAGTCAATGGAGACCTTCTCAAATTGGCACGAGTAAAGGACTAATATAGCTGATTTGATGATAGACATGATACTGACAACCAGGGATGGCCGACTAAAAAATGAGTCAAGAGACACCACAGAGAGGCCGACTCAGGCTAACTTCCCTTGAACAAAAGCATGACTCAATGTGACTATGTGGCGGCATATGATGACTCTATATAAGTTCGCCATGCAGGAGGCACGAATGAACCCTCCATATGATTGGAAGAGATAACCAATCAAGGGAGAACCGACTTAATAACAAGGTTAAGGCGTACCTAAGTCAAACTAAATCCTGCCCAAATGGAGGAGACTTTGTTTTTTAGTGTTTTGTTCAAGGGCGACACGACTGACTCTAGCTGCCAACAGCAGGGAGGGCCCTAAAGCATGTTCTAACATCACCAATTAAACTTTGAACAAATACCCTCATTCTAACATCATCGGCATCAGCCTCATATATCTCATAGTCTGTCATCTTTTTAGTATGTTGTTATGCAATGTAAGTACTAGAGCCATCAAAAGGAGTGATCTTACTTTGATAGTCTTAGGGCATAGCCCCTAGATTGGTAGGTAAGTTGGGAGTATACCTATTTGCCATTGCATTAGGTTGGGTTGAAACAACAATTTGGGTTGGTCTTGGAGTGGTGGATGGAGGGGTGGAAGGGGTGGTTTGGGGTTGATATGTCTGAGGTGCTATTGATGAACTTGGAGAGGCTGAAGTGATTACAGAAAGGCTTGATGTTCCTACAAAGGTAAGTTCAGATTGAATGGAATTCTGCAAATGTCTGTCAAGATGTGAAGTGACAATCTCAAGTTGTAAATCTTCGATAAATAATGGATCATGAACTGTGTGGGTTAACCCAGATTCAAAAAAAGTTACAAATAAAGAGGTCTCAAAAGACTCATCAAAGGTTCGTCCTCAAGGTAAATCCACTTCACTAGACAGGATTTTGATTTGTATAAAGGCCGAGAACTAGCAGAACTCTCTTGGTTATCTTGTCTCCTAAGAATCCTAGGGATCAGATTAGGGTTCGCAAACACAAGTGGTGGATTTGGATCAGGGTTAGCTCTAGTGTAACGAGTCCTTTCTGAAGCTAGGTTTCTAGGTATGTTTTGGTTTTTTCTATAAATGGGTTAGACAATACAACTTCTTACAATTTCTCTAAGAGGCTTTAGGTACGGGATTTGAACTCTCTTAAAGACTTATTTGATAAGAGGAACTGATCAAGAATTTGAAACCATATGTTCAATCCATAAGCTAGACCAGAGATAGACTGAAGTAGCATTCATTTACTTCTGCAATTGCAAAGCAAGAGCAGTTCAAAGGCTACCTGGCTAACTTCACGCTTCGTTTGTAGCGTATAAAATAAACAATAGTAACAAACAAATTATTCAGGTCCCCAGTGGAGTTGCCACTATGTTATCACTCAGATTTTCCTTGAAGTTGTTGGAAGAGGAAAGGGGTCCGAGGTAACCACAAACCAACTTTTCGATACAAAATCTAGCTAATCTGTACCCAGAGAGGGCTCTCTCTTTATGATTTAGTTTGGTTTTGAAAGATATTAGGCTAGTTGTGAAGTTTAGGAGTTTTGTTTGAGTTTGGGTGGTGAAATTCAATAGCAAAGGGGTAAAACTGACTAGCTTAGTCCATTGGGTTGATGGATTCAAAGAAGATGGCTTAACTGCATTTGGTTTCTTAACAAAAGATGGTTTCATAGAGCAAGATGGTCAAACAGGGAACAAATAGCAACTTGGAATAGATGGAATGGGCTTAAAATGGATGAAGGGAAGTTAGGAATCCTTCAGCATATTTAAAGAGGGAACTTGAATGATTACTACTAAAGAGTAGTTAGGTATTCTTTAATAAATAATCAAAATGAAAGAACTAGAAAACAAGAGCAATTAAGATTTCAATGTTTATACTAATTCAAAAGAAAACATGGAGAATAATAACGACTAAAAACAGAGTGCAATCAAGCAAATTCTGAATTACTCTTTTTCATTTATCATTAAGATGTGAAACAAAGATGATACAATAAACAAAGAAAAATTTAAAACATAAGGTATAGAGGACTTATTGATCCGATGTTTGCTTCAAGAAATCTGTGAAAATTCCTTTGCTTCAATTCTTTATCCAGCAAGACATACAAAAGTTGGTCCAACAGCACTTTATTCCAAAATAGTCAATATTACATCAATAACTAAGAATCCACCCTCAATACTCCAATTGAGGGGGTATTTATACAAAAAATATTTACAAAAAATATCTCATAACAAAGTGAGATATATTCTAGGGTGACTAAGAGTAGGTTACATGAGAATAGAGCCAACTAGTCTCGAAGATAGGAGTAAGGTAAGCTAATGTTGTGCTGTTCCTTTTCTTGCTGGATGTGCTGGAGGCAGGCCCTATGATTTGGCTTGTTGTTGTCTTCTTTAGTAACTCTGTGCTGGCTGCCTTGTTTTTACTGATACTTTTTACCTGTTCTGATACAGTTCGACCTATTTGACCTTTGTTTATCTCTGTTCACCTTTATTCATCTTACCACAGTAAATAGATCAAAATTTACATTTTACCAGGGATAAATTTACAAAGTTTCCAACATGTCTTCCCACCATTTTTGTTCTGGAAATCTATGTTTCTGCAGTTTCATCAATCTCTGTATATCTGAAAAAGTTAGACTCAATTGGGAGTAAGTGTTTAATCTCGTGCTCAACATAGAATAAGTTATCTAAGCTGTCATAGAGAACTCGGCCTGTGGGGAGTGCTTTTATTCCTGATGCACTTGTTAATGAACTAGCATGATTGCCAACATACTTATTCAATTTGCTTACATAATCTATATGCTTCATTAATATGTCATTAATCACTAAAGGACTTGGTAGTCCTTTATTTTGCAAAATAGTGAACTTTTCGATAAAAGAATTAATTTCCACCCGCATATCTTGACATCTTCTCTCCAAATTCTTCATCAAAGTCTTCTTGGTTAGCACTCTTTTGATTTCCAAAATAGTTTATGTCCTGTCTACAATGCCAAGTTCTTCCAGTTGTTCCTTAGTTATGTTATTCAAAAGATGTATGAGCCAGTTGTCTTGCTCAGGGATTTGTCCTAACAGAGCTTTTGTCTTTTGAATTTCTCCCTGTGCTGCTTTCACTAGATCAATATGTTCATAGATTACTTGGATGGATGGCCAAACATCATTTATGGACTGTATGACGTTGGCCCAAAGAATGTTCTTGATCTCTGCAAGAGGTTTGTTAAAAGTGAGATCTTTTTCTAACGTTTTCACTTTATTTTCTAATGCTTTGATCTCCCTTGTTTTTTCCACAACATTTATTTTGGAGAGATCATAATTTCTTTCTACCTTAACCAATTTCTCTTTTACCCGTTTTAATTCTGAAACTTGTAATCTCATTTCTTTCATTGCCTTTATCAATTCTTCAATGCTCAAATTAGCACTGCTACCTTGTGCTGTTGCTGCTGTTGTTGTTCCTGTGACTACCTGTGCTGTGACTGCTGGGATATTTGGTGCCAATGCTACTCCAAGTGTAGAAGGAACTGTTGTTGAGACTATGGGGATTACATCAGGTGGCTGAGAGGTCGACTCTCCCTGCTTGTCCTTCAGTGCTTTTTCTAGGGCTTGCTCTGTGTCATTCAATCTTTCATTGAGTTTCAAGAGAAGATCCATCATCTCTTCTTCAGATTTTTGTTTTATAACCTCAACATTCTGTGGATGCCTTGAAGGAGGTAGCTTTAGTTGCTTCCTCAAGGCAGTAATGTCTTCTTCTTTATTCTTGATTAGAGCTTCTACACCTTTTACATCTTTGGGATCATGTCCCAATCCAATGATGATTTCTTCTAATGATTTTATTCTGTTATCCTTAGCCAGGGAGGAGGATTTTTCTAAGTTCAGTTGGGCAGTTGTATTATCCAAAGAATTTTGTATCCTGTGAGCCATCATTGCTTTACTGGTTAAGGTTGAATAGACCATTTCTCCCATTTTCTTGTGAAGTTCAATCTGTTCCAAAGGATTAATATCCTTAGCTAAGACTTCCAGATTTTTCCTTATATAAACTGTTGCTATTTGAGGTTGCTGAACTTTTGGCTTGAAGTAGCTCATTATCATTTTGCCCTCTTGAATGTCATAGGTTGACATTAATCTCTGCTAGTTTGTGGGGGCCATTTTCAAATACTGATTGTAAATTTGAAGTCTTACTGGATCATTTTGGGCTTTTATTTCTGTGAATGTCTTCTTGATATCTAAGGCTTCTTTACTTTGTGGCCCGGTGGATGATACTTCTATACTATGCTATCTTTCTAGCTCCTGCCTCTGTGAGCTAGTGGATGTCTCTCCCAATGGGGAAGTTTGCTGACTAACTACCCTTTTTGCTCTTTTACTGTCTGTAGTTTATTCAATAATTTCCTCTTCTAAAAGAGGATTCAGTCTTTGCCCCTTCATCCCAAGCTGTCTTGTAGGTCCACTGATGGGGGTAGTGGTTTCCTTGTCCCTCTTTTTATTTCTTTCCTCATTTAGAGGATTTTGCAAAATTGGACGTTCTGCTACTTTAGTTTGAGCTAGAGGAGTCGGTACTCGACCCTGTTCTTTGGAAATTCAAGGTTGATCTATCATTGTGGGTTGTTCTGTAGTCTCTACTTTCTTTCCTTTGGATATTCCTGTGATTGGTATGTTAACTTCCTGTGGAGGCTATTGAGAAGTTCCGGCACTGGAGGCACCAACTCCTGACCTTTGAGATAACTTAAATGATACCTGCCCAAAAGAATCCAAGTCAAGTGTTTTCTCAAGATCTCTCATAACTTTCTCAAAATTGACTTTTTCACTATCATGCTCTACTAGGGTACCTTCCCTCCAGTCATCCGTATTTGCATATTTTTCAATTTATGGAATTCTATGGTGAATATAAGGGGACAACCAGGTCTGGCCAGGTCTACCTCGGTAATAGGATGAGCTATGACCCTACTATCATGGTTTCAACCGCACCAATGGAGGAGTTTACCCCATACAGCAGCACCTAAGGAGCTACCAGATACAAAGGCACTCGAAAGGTGCCCATAGCCTGGGTTAGCTGGGATGCTGAGACATCACACCTGGTATGCGACCACCTAACTAGTTGTGGAAAGCACAATCTAAGTGCCCCTCGCAGTTGAAAGAAGGCACGGGACTCTAAACAAGTTTGTGGAAGGCCGGCCCGGAAAGAAGGTTTCGTGCAATGCCATTCAAAGAGCAAGACCACGGCTGCGCCAAAGGGGTTGCACTGCCACATGGAAAGGTTGGTAGGTGACTATCAATGCCATTATTCCTGACAAGAAGTTCCAGTTACTGCAGAGAGGAGCGAGCGGCGGGTCATTAAGACAGAAGTTTCGAGTTGGATACAAAAATATATGCCGCCTAGAAGATATTAATGCACTGGAAGTGGAGGGAAGGGATATATTCAAATTTAGGCGCTCGTATAACACCCTCTGGATGACACTAGGATATGTGAGATTTGAACCAGTGAAGACCAGCTAACACCCTGCTACTGGGCATCCCATGAGTACCATGGCAAGAACCCGAGCATGGTTCGCGAAAGAGCTGCATCGAACCCAGGAGGATCCAGATGAAGTGATTGTGGCCACCGAGGTTCCAAAGTCCTGACGAACACTGCAGCCCCAAAAAGACAAGCAAACGATGGGGCCAGTCAGGTTATCATCGAGATTCAATAAATTGTCAATGGCCGAAAAGGGTAAAGCAATCACCACCGAACCCGACGAGGACGAAGAAGATTTGCAAGCCCTGATCGCTCAGATTGAAGCACAGGATGAGGAAGAAGAGGATGCATTCCAAATACCTTCATTACCCCCATATGTCTCTCCATGGAATGGGACGGCCAAGATACTAAAGGACTTGGACACTGCAAAGAGTATGCTCCAGACCCCGCTTCTTCTAGATGAGATAAGGTTTGACGGTTTGCTGTTGGGCTGAGTACCGAGTATCAAGTTCGAAGATTGGGATCTCGCAGACAGTGACAAGTTCCCCCAATTGGCCGTAGACAAATTACTACCGCAGAAATGGTTACTGGGTGTGGAAAAGGCGGGCTTACTTAATCTAAGGTGGATACCCCACTATCACCGCACAGCCATCACCATTTTTGTGATCCGACAGTTACTCTGTCTGGTACATGATCAGTACCTCTAGTTGGAAGAGCCGATCCCAATCACAACCAATTTAGTACACCAGATTACTCACCTGCCTATTAAAGGGAATGACCCCACAAACATAGCCGGAACAAGTAGCGATGTGGGTCTTGTAGAAACAATGAAGGCTAAATATAAGCTAGAAAAACGAAAGCGTGGGTATGTAATAGCGATCATCAAAGACCAAGGGGTGCGAGTCGCCACCCAGCTTCTAGCCAGTAAACTCATGAGGAAATGCCACGCAGATGAGGTGTTATCCCCTGTCATTGCGCTTGAGGAGCAATGGGCAGAAGGAGTCCATTTCAACTGGGCGCAGTTATTATGCGACGAATTTCTGACAAATTGTAAGGAAGCACAGGAAAAAGGTAAGACTTTCCATTATGCATGGTTGCTACTGTCAATCCTTTTGGTTGCAAGACAATTGCCGCAGGGTAGCCAGTTTCCCATCATTGAGCACCACCTACCTGAAGTAGTGCGGTTTACCTCGCTCTGGGCTACAAAGGACACCATGAGGGTCCGGGAGATCAAGGTATTTTGGATATTCATGGAAGCGAGTATCCAGACATGGATCGCTCGTAGACCACGGATGTCCCCAATAGTCTACAAAAATTTGCAAATCACAGCCGAGTTCAAAGCAGACATGCACAACCCATATATCCAGGGACGAAAAGATCCAAAGCAAACATGGGTCAAGCTCCCATTAATTTCAACAGACGATGCAATTTACGAAATATTGGCAGCATGGCCTTCGGAATGGTGCACCCCGGACATGGCCGCATTAGAAATGATGGTAGCACAACAGCAAAAGAAGGAAATCTAGCTACAACTCACTAAACTAGCGAAAAGGACATGTCAGGGACAAAAGGTCGCTTCGCTGCAGGAGGCGACCCAGGAAGTAATTACCAAGGAGACCACGGAAGATCAGGAAATGTCCTTGGAACAGGACAAGTAGAAGGAACCAGAGACATAAGAATGCACTGACTTTACCACAAAATCGACCCAAGGCAAAAGGTCGTGTAGCAAGGAATCGCCACCAGCACGTAAGAAGTCCAAAACAGCTAAGACATTGGAGAGAGAATTTCTTGACAGCAACGAACCAGCATGCAATGTCGCTATCGACGCATTGGAGGACTGATGACAAAGCAAAAAACTGTGTTGGGGGAGCTCAGAGCACAGCTATAGGCATTACAGGTGTGACCCTTGGGAGGGATGATACCAAACCTAGCAGATGATACAGCTGCAGTCGAGCAGATGGTGCATAGTCACACAATGAACACTTTAGTGTTTCCAGCAGGCGCTATCTTAACCGAAGCTGAGGGTGACATGTGAAGTTGGGGGTTGAATTTGACCGCTCTGCCTCGAGAAACCCTCTACCAACTACAGGATGGAGTAACCGCTGAGCTGCATGCCAGGGAAGGCCGCGCACTCCAAATCTTAATGGAGCATAAGGAAAATCTGGAGCAGGTCAGCCTACAGTGTGATGACTTGGTCGCCCACAACCAGGAAGTGGAACAGGCCATGGCGGCGGCTTGTAGCAAGGTACCAAAGTTGGTTGTCCCAGCGAAACTTCCAATAACAGAAAAGATCCATTACATGGCCGACGGATTCTGTATGGCCCAAGAGGAGGCCGCGAAAGCTCAGTAGGAATTAAATTTGAAAATTTTAGAGCTAAGACTGAAGGCGCAACCACCCACACCCCCGGAATTTTGAGAGCAGCGCTGTGGTAAAATTCAAGCAGGGTTGGAAGTCATAAAGCGCGCGGTCCAAGATTGCTCGGGATTATTGGATCAGTCCCTCCTTACACTCACATACCTAAAGGATGACCTAACGCTACAACAGGTAGAAACAGAAGCGTGGGAGTTACAGCAATCATATGACAAAGTCCAGGGGACTATACAAACAGTCGCCATCACACAACAACTGGCCAAAATGAGGGAGGCCCAGGCTCTCAAGGCACAGGTTGACGCGGCTTGGCAGAAGGAAGCAGTGCTTAAAGAACGCATCTAGCCTTGGCTTGATGAGGCATTCGCGGTCTCTTCCAACATCGAGGGAAAGTTAGCACACATGCAGGTAGCATCTGAACCCAAGCAAGCAACAGAATCGGATACTGATACATCAGTGGCTCGCGTAGAACGGGTAAAGCAGATGGCGGATGATTTTGTTGCAAGGGTAAGCGAAGCACAGAAGTTGTTGAATGACCTTCGCGCAAAGATTGCCACACCAGCCGAGTGACTCGGGACAAGTCACGTTGATTGTGTTGGGGGCCTATTGGGTAGCGGAGGCCCTGTGTAACAGTTTTGGGACTCAAAGTCCACAATTTTGGGAAAAAGTATGGTAAAGACTCCGCGAAGTGCACAGAGCGCGAATTGTAATGAGTCAAGTCAAAGGGTCATCTGCCCGAGAATAATGTAAAATCATAGGAAGTGAGTCAGCCTACCCATGGTCCAAGGACCATGGGAATGTATAAACAGAGCAAGGCTCTATGGCTAGAAGGGAGATATAGAAGTTTTTGTTTTGGATCTTGATGTTATGGGTTTGTGAAGACAATATTCTCTGCGTTTGTAAGTCCGAGTCAAGGGTGTTGGTAGATAGATAAAGGCTCTGCAGATGTCTGCGCAAAGGCCTGGTAGAGTCCGTAGCTGTGTGCGCGGACCCCTGAAGCTGAGTGCGCAGGGCAGATCTAGTTGTAATGATGGAAGATATTAATAAAGATAAGTGGTTTATGAAGTATTGTGGATCTATTATGTTCTGGTTTATGCATATTTTATATGAGTTTATATCTCTTTATAATTTCACACACTGTGTTTTCTTGTTAAATGTTTGCTTAAAGACTGTAACAAGAGGATCAGATCTGTAATAATTTCATTAATAAGAAAGTACACTCGCACAAATCTACGCGGAAGCCCGATAATAGTACAGAGTGGCGTGAGGCCACAAAACGGTTCGCGACCCCTCCAAACCACATCAAGACATCCTAAGGGTGCAGAAACCTGGTTCCAACACCCTCCCCTGCTACCTCAAGTGAGACCTCAATCTGCGCTCTACGGGCTGTTGTCGAAAGGGCTGGTAGCTGTGGGATTTGTTTTGCTAATCACTCTTCTGAACCTGGGTCAAGGCCCAATAAGCCAACATTGGGCCACATTGCAATCTTCTCCATGTTATCACGCAGATTTTCCTTGAAGTTGTTCGAAGAGGAAAGGGTTCTGAGGTAACCACAAACCAACTTTTAGATACAGAATCTAGCCAATCTGTACCTAGAGAGGGCTCTCTCTTTATGATTTAGCTTGGTTTTGAAAGATATTAGGCTAGTTGTGAAGTTTAGGAGTTTTTTTGAGTTTAGGTGGTGAAATTCAATAGCAAAGGGGTAAAACTGAGTAGCTTAGTCCATTGGGTTGATGGAGTCAAAGAAGATGGCTTAACTAGATTTTGTTTCTTAACAAAAGATGGTTTCACAGAGCAAGATGGTCAAACAGGGAGCAAATAGCAACTTGGAATAGATGGAATGGGCTTAAAATGGATGAAGGGCAGTTAAGAATCCCTCAACATATTTAAAGAGGGAACTTGAATGATTACTACTAAAGAGCAGTGAAGTATTCTTTAATAAATAATCAAAATGAAAGAACTAGAAACCAGGAGCAATTAAAATTTCACTGTTTATACTAATTCAGAAGAAAACATGGAGAATAATAACGACTGAAAACAGAGTGCAATCAAGCAAATTCTGAATTATTCTTTTTTGTCTATCATTAAGATGTGAAATAGAGATGATACAATAAACAAAGAAAACTTTAAAACATAAGATATAGAGGACTTAGTGATCCGGTGTTTGCTTCAAGAAATCTGTGAAAATTCCTTTGCTTCAATTCTTTATCCAGCAAGCCATACAAAAGTTGGTCCAACAGCACTTTTTTCCAAAATAGTTAATATTACAACAATGTCTAAGAATGCACCCTCAATACTCCAATTGAGGGGGTATTTATACAAAAAATATCTCATAACAAAGTGAGATATATTCTAGAGTGACAGGTTACACGAGAATAGAGCCAACTAGTTTCGAAGATAGGAGTAAGGTAAGCTAATGTTGTGCTATTCCTTTTCTTGCTGGATGTGCTGGAGGTAGGCCCTATGATTTGGCTTGCTGTTGTCTTCTTTAGTAACTCTGTGCTGGTTGCCCTGTTTTGACTGATACTCTTTACCTGTTCTGATACACTTCAACCTGTTTGACCTTTGTTCATCTCTGTTCACCTTTATTCATCTTACCACAGTAAATAGCTCAAAATTTACATTTTACCAGGGATAAATTTACAAAATTTCCAACATGTCTTCCCACCATTTTTTTTCTGGCAATCTATGTTTCTGCAGTTTCCTCAGAGTTTCATCAGTCTCTGTATATCTGAAAAAGTTAGGCTAGATTGGGAATAAGTGTTTAATCTCATGCTCAACATAGAATAAGTTCTCTAAGCTGTCATAGAGAACTCGGCCTGTGGGGAGTGCTTTTATTCCTGATGCACTTGTTGATGAACTAGCTTGATTGCCAGCATACTTATTCAATTTGCTTACATAATCAATATGATTCATTAATCTGTCATTAATCACTAAAGGACTTGGTAGTCCTTTATTCTACAAAATAGTGAACTTTTCCATTAAAGAATTAATTTCCACCTGCATATCTTGACATCTTCTCTCCAAATTCTGCATCAAAGTCTTCTTGGTTAGCACTCTTTTGATTTCCAAAATAGTGTTTGTCCTGTCCGCAATGCCAAGTTCTTCTAGTTGTTCCTTAGTTCTGTTATTCAAAAGATGTATGAGATGGTTGGCTTGATCAGGGATTTGTCCTAACAGAGCTTTTTTATTTTGAATTTCTCCTTGTTCTGCTTTCACTAGATCAATCTATTTAGAGATTACTTGGATGGATGGCCAAACATCATTTATGGACTATGTGATGTTGGCCTAAAGAATGTTCTTGATCTCTGCAAGAGGTTTGTCAAAAGTGATATCTTTTTCTAATGTTTTCACTTTATTTTCTAATGCTTGGATCTCCCTTGTTTTTTCCACAACATTTATTTTGGAGAGATCATAATTTCTTTCTACCTTAGCCAACTGCTCTTTTACCCGTTTTAATTCTGAAACTTGTAATCTCATTTCTTCCATTTCCTTTATCAATTCTTCAGTGCTCAAATTAGCACTACTACCTTGTGTTGTTGCTGTTGTTGTTGTTCCTGTGACTACCTGTGCTGTGACTACTGGGATATTTGGTGCCAATGTTGCTCCAAGTGTAGAAGGAATTGTTGTTGAGACTATGGGGATTACATCAGGAGGCTAAGAGGTCGACTCTCCCTGCTTGTCTTTCAGTGCTTTTTCTAGTGCCTGCTCTGTGTCATTCAATCTTTCATTGAGTTTCAAGAGAAGATCCATCATCTCTTCTTCAGATTTTTGTTTTATAACCTCAGCAGTCTGTGGATGCCTTGAAGGAGGTAGCTTTAGCTGCTTTCTCAAGGCAGCAATGTCTTCTTCTTTCTTCCTGATTAGAGCTTCTACACATTTTACATCTTTGGGATCATGTCCCAATCCAATGATGATTTCTTCTAATGATTTTATTATGTTATCCTTAGCCAGGGAGGAGGCTTTTTCTAAGTTCAGCTGGGCAGTTGTATTATCTAAAGAATTTTGTAGCCTGTGAGCCATCAATGCTTTACTGGTTAAGGTTGAATAGACCATTTCCCCTGTTTTCTTGTGAAGTTCAATCTGATCCAAAGGATTAATATCCTTAGCTAAGACTTCCAGATTTGTCCTGATATAATCTACTGCTGGTTGAGGTTGCTGAACCTTTGGCTTGAAGTAGCTCATTATCATTTTTCCCTCTTGAATGTCATAGGCTGACATTAATCTCTGCTAGTTTGTGGGGGCCATTTTCAAATACTGATTGTAAATTTGAAGTCTTACTAGATCATTTTTGGCTTTTATTTCTGTGAATGTATTCTTGATATCTAAGGCTTCTTTACTTTGTGGCCTGGTGGCTGATACTTATGTACTGTGCTGTCTTTCTAGCTCCTGCCTCTGTGAGCTAGTGGATGTCTCTCCCAATGGGGAAGTTTGTTGACTAACTACCCTTTCTGCTCTTTGTCTGTCTGTAGTTTCTTCAATAATTTCCTCTCCTGAAAGAGAATTCAGTCTTTGCCCCTTCGTCCCAAGTTGTCCTGTAGGTCCATTGATCGGGGTAGTGGTTTCCTTGTCCCTCTTTTTATTTCTTTCCTCATTTAGAGGAGTTTGCAAAATTGGACTTTCTGCTACTTTAGTTTGAGCTAGAGGAGTTGGTACTCGACCCTGTTCTTTGGAAATTCCAGGTTGATCTGTCATTGTAGGCTATTCTGTAGTCTCTACTTCCTTTCCTTTGGATGTTCCTATGGTTGGTATGTTAACTTCCTGTGGAGGCTGTTGAGAAGTTCCAGCACTGGAGGCACCAACTCCTTACCTTTGAGATAACTTAAATGATACCTGCCCAAAAGAACCCAAGTCAAGTGTTTTCTCAAGATCTCTCATAACTTTCTCAAAATTGACTTGTTCACTATCATGCTCTACTAGGGTACCTTCCCTCCAGTCATCCATATTTGCATATTTTTCAATTTCTATAATTCTATGGTGAATATAAAGGGACAACCTGTTCTTCATTCTCCTATCACATATAAAATTGTTGGGATCATATGGTTTCCATTGAAAACTCTTTTGTAACTTAATTTGTTCTTCTAGAATTTTTTCTGCTTCTTTCCATGCTTCCCTAGTGTTGCAGACAAAAGGGACTAGTTGGTTTTTTATTCTAAGCTGAGTTTTCTTCTTGGCATTACAAAAATGGACTAGGTTTGCATTTATCATTTGTCTGAAATATTCCAATGCAAAGAGTCTCATTGAAACATATTTTGGCAGCTTGAATGGGCAGAGTTCACATCCATAGATTTTGATTTTTATGTGATTCTTATATAGGTACGAGTCACCTATCCTGTACTGCTTGGAGAGATGGAGGATTTTCTTCATGTCACCATTGATCCTGGGAGGGAAAATCCTGTCAACAAAGTGGTTGTTGGTGTAGAGCCTCTACTTTACACCTTATCATCCATCATTACCTACTGTTTTCATCACTTTCCTCTCTCTTTTGCCTCATTTTCCACCCAGATCATTACATTAGTTGTCATTAAACATGATCAAGTGAGCTTTGCTAATGGGTGACTGTTTTGTTTAGTTTTTGACATATTTGCAGAGATTCCGCAGCCATTCAGCGATTCCGCAGCCATCTGATGATTCCGCAACCATTTTGTTGATCTCAAGGTTCCACGTGCTATTTTACAGAACGATCCACATGGGCATGTTGGAATATATGTGCTCGAGGTTCCTGTGCCATCAGTTCAGCCAGCCACATCATCTGTACCTCCGGTCAAAGGGGGTCAAGTTACGGTCAAATAAAGGCAGCTTAACGTTGATGCGTAAGTTGTTTGGTCACGTCGGTGGAAAATATGACTTGTCTGCGTTTTGTAAGCCGTGGGGAACATGATCCAACGCTGGATTCATTGCCCATAACGACCAGGACCTCCAGCTCGACCATGAAGCATATGACGTGTTCACTGCACCTTTAATACGCATGATATTCAGTTTATTTTCTGTTTTATGCTTTACGCATTAGGCCATCTTGTAGATGCCTATAAATACTTGTGTCTGCATACGCTTATGTTAACTTTTTAGCTGCTGTAGTTTATGAACTTGTGAGAATTTTAGCATCTTTCTTAACTCTGTTTTTATAGAGCTGTTCCAACACTTTTGACTATGTATTTCTGCATATGAAGTAATGGAAACAGTGCTGTTTTGAAGTTTTAAAGCATCTGAGTTTTCTGTGGGTTGTATGGATGGAGGGCCCTCGTTCATAACTGCCCTTGTATAAGTATTTCATGTTTATACTTCTGCAATTTCTTTATTTCACATACAGCATTTCCTTTTCTTGAGTTATGTACAGCTTGATTTCTTTTCATTGCTGCAGCCTTTATTTCCACTGATCAGATTTGCTTCTTTGCAGGTTTTAACCCGGGATTGAGTGTGTTGTATTTGCTTTAATATCTAATGGTAGTTGCAGTTGTCTTATTCGTAATGCTGCCCTTTTTGCTCTGTTTTCTAGATTAGTTTTTAGCTTAGTTTTACAAGTTGGATGCTAACTAATTTATGTTCTCTTTATCATGAATGGTTTATCTTTCAGAGAACAGAACACTAATTAATTGCAGCTTGTTTTTAAGTAGTCTTGGCTTGTGGCATGAATACTTTTTCCACTTGTTACACATAATCACATATGTAGGAAGCAGTATGATGGAAAAGGCTTAGTAGTGTTATAATTTGTCATTTAGAGTTTTTATCAATTCTTGGATTTGTCTTCAGCTACTTCCTAATCGTGTTTTACACAGTACTATGTGGTAGAAGCAGGGAGTTAGGAAGAGATAATCATTATCATCAGTCCTTGAAGTGATTTTCTTGTTTCTTTTATTTGCAGCAATATGAGTAGAGACTAATGCCATTAGAACGTGGTCATTTGCTTTCAATTCATTGCAAGTTATTCATTTCTTTCAAGTTCTTTTCCTTTACAAATTCAGCAAGTAATTAGAAATCACCAATCACACACTTTCACTCATCTAGAACTCACTTTTCACACACTTGCACTCATCTGTCTATAATCATCATTCCATTTTAGGAAGATAAATCAACCACAAACAACACCCCCAAACGACAAAAACTCTAAGAGGTTGCTTAAGTACATATAGTACACCTTCACTTCATCAGCTTACGAGCCCCGGGTTGACAATTAATGACATCAATTTAGGAACCCTAAATTGACTAAACATTTTGGCGCCGTTGCCGGGGAAGTGAAATTAAGTAGCCATATTCTTTAAAAAAAAAAACATAAAAATTTCAAGGAAAGAAGTTGATAACCTATCAAAGTATGCTCTCCTCTTGCACTTCAAAGTGATCTGGAGGATCAGAAAAGAGAAAGTTATTGATTTAGTAGTTTCTTGAGTATGCTCTCTTCTTGCACCTAGAGTGACCTGGAAGATTAGAAAAAGAACTATTAACTTGACTTGAAGAAAAATAAAAAATGACATGCATAGAGCTAGAGATTCTAGGGGAAGGTTTTTAGCTAGAGCTCGAAGTTCAATTTTTACAAGTCCATCTGCTTCAAGGGATAGACAAGAGACACCTCCCTTATCTCCAACCGAAACTCCTAGTCCTAGAATTCCTGGAATTCAAGAGCCAAGAGTTGACTCTCCTACACCTTCTATTGAGTTTGAACCAGGAAGAGACTCTTCTCTTTCTCCCACAGGAAGACCAATTGTAATTGAGGAAGTAGAATCACCTGAAGAAGAAGGAGAAATCTCTTCTCATTCACCCTTTGTAGAGGAACCAGAAGATTTTGAAATCCCTAGGAGAATCATCATGGCAGAGGAAGAAGGAGGTGGTAGAGGTAGAGGTAGAGGAGGAGGAGGAAATAACAATAATAATGGAGGAGGTAGAGGTCCCATTGGAGGAGGAAATAGAGATGGGGATAATTCATTTGGGTTTCCCATTGTTAATGAGGATTCCCGAGCCACCATGAAAAACATATCACCATCTGTCCTCCCTAACTTCCATGGGTTAAGGACTGAGGACCCTGAAACATTCTTATTTGAGTTTGAAGTTGTGTGTCGAACTTATGACTATCTGGATGATACTCAGAAACTCAAATTGTTCCCCTCAACATTAAAAGATCAAGATTTAAAATGGTTCATGGGGTTACTCACTCAATCCATTAGGACTTGGGATGAAATGAAACAAACCTTTTTGGATAGGTATTTGGACTACTGTATGCCTACTAATCACAAGGACGAGGTATTTAAAATGATGCAAAGAGAAGATGAGAGCTTAGAAGATTTACTTGAAAGATTTCAATATAACTTGAGAGAGCAAAAATGAGTACCTTGGATGAAGAGACCTTAAAAGCCCTCTTATTAAAAGCCATTAGGGATGAATGGATAGACATCTTAAATATGATGGGGAAAGGGGATATTTCTCAACTTTCTCTCAATGATATAGCAGAACTTTGTATCCATCTCTCAAGGGGCAAATCAAAAACTCAAAAAGGGCCTAGAGATCCTTCTCTCCTTAGGGCAAATAAATCTGCAACAGGATCAGTGAGTAGGGCTGAAATCGGCAGTATGCTTGATGAATTTAAAACTGACATCTGAGGGAGTCTTAGTGAACAACTTGATACCCTTAAGATTCACAATAAACAAAAAGCAGAAGCTGAGGCTTTGGCTATCTTTTGCCCGAAGTGTAGAAAGAAACATGCTTTAAGGGAGTGTCCCTTAGATGCACACGTTGTAGAAACATGTGTAATTTGCTCAGAAACTCATGAGACCAAGGATTGTCCTTCAATTCCTGGCCTCAAAGCAGTCTTTCAAGAGGATCCAGATACACTTGAATCTCTCTGTTTTATTGCAAGGAGACCTTGGCAAGGACAACAGAATCAAGGGTTTAACAACTCTATGAATTCTCAATCCCAACCAAATTGGAATCCTTGGCAACAACCTTGGCCTCAACCTCAAAATGCTTTCCAAGCATGGATGCAAAGCATGCAAAATCCTTATGCGAGACTTGCTCAATTCTATCAATATCCTCCATCATTTCAGAATCAGCAAGCTCCTCAACTTCCAAATCAAGGTCAACAACTATCATTGCCATACCCTCAACAACAACAACCTCCTCCACAAAATCAAAATTCTCAACTCTCCCAGCAGAAATCAAATCAACTTCCCTCTCAGCCATTACCAAATCCGAATAATAGGAACCCTCAAAATGCTTACATGATGGAAGGTCAACCATTCCCTACCTATATGGTTGTTCCTCTCAATGAAGTACAACTCAGATCAGGTAGAATCTTAGATCAACCTTCTACAAGTGCCCAACAACCAAGCATTTCTGAGGAAGAATCTCTCAAAGTCAATAAAGGTTCTGAAGTATCACTTCAAAACCAAAATATCCAAAAAGGAAAAGAATCAATCTCTACAACTCCCATAGTTGAGCAACCTACATCTTTAGCTACACCTCCTTTTCCTGAAAGATTGCAAATTGACAAAGGGGTGGAAAAGCAAATTTGGTTGCCTGACTATAGCTTTCTAGATGAATTGAAGAATGTCTGTATCAAGATCCCCTTGTTACAAGCCATTAAGGAAATTCCCATTCTAGCAAAGACAATAAAGGAGTTGAGTTTGAAGAAAACAGTAAAAAGAACCAGAGATACCAAAATGATACATCTAGTTGGAAAAATTGCAGACATTATGATGGGTAAGATTACCATGCAAAAGTATGTGGATCCCGGTAGTCCTATTGTCAAAACTCATATTAATGGGGTTGAAATCCCAAATACTTTAATTGACTTAGGAGCCGCTATCAACATCATGAGTAGACAGACCATGGATCAGTTAAAGCTTCCTAACCTTCTCTTTACACCTACTTTGCTGCAACTTGCAGATAGATCGATCATTAAACCTGATGGTGTATTGGAAGATATTCTAGTCTCTCTAGATTCTTGGGAATATCTAGTTGATTTTATGATTTTAACTCCCAAGAACAATCTAGGAGGACATCCTCTTATATTAGGAAGACCTTGGCTAGCCACAGTTGATGCTTTCATAAGCTGTAGGTCTGGAGACATGTATATATCAGATGGTAATTCCACCAAGAAATTCAACTTGTATCCTCCAGCAAAGGCTATAACAGAAATAGGAGAAGATGAATGGGTAGAGGATGAAGATACTATACAACCAGTTCTAACCATCTCTGAGATCAATGAGGATAGTCAAATTCTAAATACATTAGAAAATTTTGAAGTATCTTTAGAATATGACTCTGAACATTTTCAGATAGATGCAGACATTGAATATCTCTCCTCTAGACAAATGTCTCTCTTCTCAATGGAAGAGTTTGGTAGTTCTACAGTTGAAATCCTTCCAGGAAAAACATTAAACATTAACAAAAACTTGGGAAGACCACAACAAGAAGAATTAACTAAACTGTTGCAAAAACATTCCACTGCCTTTGCATGGGAATACACTGACATGAAAGGAATCGATCCTAAGACTTGTATTCATCACATCTACATTGAAGAGAATAGCAGACCTATTAGGCAACCACAAAGAAGGATGAATCCAAACCTTAGGGAAATCGTGAAAGAAGAACTCCAGAAATTGCTCAAGGTAAACTTCATTTACCCCATTTCAGATAGCCAATGGGTTTCTCCCTTGGTTATAGTGCCCAAAAAGAATGGTAAATGGAGAGTTTGCATTGATTATCGAGAATTGAACAAGGCAACCTTAAAGGATCATTTCCCTCTACCTTTTATTGATCAGGTACTAGACACTTTAGCAGGTAAAAAGTATTTCTCATTCTTGGATGGTTTTAGTGGGTACAATCAAATTCAGGTAGCACCTGAAGATCAAGACAAAACCACATTTACTTGTCCTTGGGGAACTTTTGCCTACCGAGTACTCCCTTTTGGATTGTGCAATGCACCTGCTACATTTCAAAGGGCTGTATTAGGAATCTTTTTAGATCTGATTCATGATTGTGTAGAGGTATACATGGACGATTTCACAGTTTATGGTAATACATTTGAAGAAGCTTTGGAAAATTTGGAAAAAGTACTGGTAAGATGTAAGGAAACAAATCTTTCTTTAAGTCATGAAAAGTGTTTTATGATGTTTACTGAAGGGATTTTTTTAGGACATCATATTTCAGGAGATGGAATTAAGGTTGATAGATCCAAAGTTGAAGTCATCTCTAAGTTACCTGTTCCAAATTGCCAGAAGGATGTTAGAAGTTTTCTTGGGTTTACTGGGTATTACAGAAGATTTATTGAAAACTTCACTAGGATAGCATCTCCTCTTTTCAAATTGCTTACCAAAGACTGTGAGTTTAAATGGGATCCTGAGTGTCAATCTGCCTTTGAAGCTTTAAAGTCTAGAATATCTGAAGCACCCATCTTAAGGGGACCAAATTGGAAACTCCCTTTCCACATCTCTACTGATGCTTCAGATACAGCTCTAGGAGCTGTTTTGGGACAAAAGGATTTGATCCCTTATGCCATTTATTACACAAGTAAGAATTTGACTCCTACTGAGTTAAATTATATTGTTACAGAAAAAGAGTTCTTAGCTGTGGTACATGCAATCAACAAGTTTAGACATTACATAACCGGCTCTGAAACCTTTGTCCATACTGATCACTCTGCCATAAGATATTTAATGAACAAACCTGTCACCAATGGTAGAGTTACAAGATGGCTTTTACTCTTGCAAGAATTCAACATCACTGTGTTAGATAGACCTGGAAAGCAAAACACAGTAGCTGATTTCTTGTCTAGAATCCAAAACACTAATGAAGATTCTCCAGTAGAAGATACGTTTCCAGATGAATACTTGTTTGCAGTGACTACCAAGACTCCTTGGTATGCAGATTTGGCTAATTATCTAGTTACAGGGAAGCTACCTCTACACTTATTTCCTAATGAGAAAAGGAAAATCATTCGGGAGAGTTCACATTATTCTTGGATTTCTAATGAATTGTTCAAAACAGGGCCAGATTGTATAATCATAAGGTGTGTTCGGGAAGATGAAATGCCTGACATCCTTAAGGCATGTCATGATGAACCATGCGGCGGGCACTTTGCGGACAAGAGGACAGCCTATAAAATCCTTTCTCTAGGATATTATTGGCCTTCTCTCTTTAAAGATGCAAAGCAGTATGTTAAAAGGTGTGATAGCTGCCAAAGAGTTGGGAAACCAACTCCTTCAAATGAAATGCCTCTACAGCCTCAGGTATGCATCGAACCCTTTGAGAAATGGGCTCTAGATTTCGTTGGACCAATTAATCCACCATCAAAGCAAAAGAAGTATATACTGGTTTGTACTGATTATGTTACTAAGTGGGTAGAAGCAAAAGCATTGCCTTCTGCCACTGAAAATTCAGTTGTTCAATTTCTTTTTGAGGATATTTTCACTCGTTTTGGTGTCCCAAGGGAAATTGTGACAGATCAAGGCAGCCAGTTTACATCTAAATTGATGGAGAAGCTGATGGAGGAATATAAGATCAAGCACAGAACATCTACTCCCTACCATCCGCAATCCAATGGTCAAGTGGAATCTACCAATAAAGTTCTTGAAGGCATTATCACCAAGACTGTTCATCTTCATAGAAGAGATTGGGCGGAAAGGCTCCCTGAAGCCTTATGGGCCTATAGAACCACATGGAAGAACACAACAGGACATTCTCCCTATGAACTTGTTTATGGGAAGGAAGTCCTGCTTCCTATTGAGTTCCAAATCAAGACCTTCAAGATGGCAGTCCAATTGGGAATGAGCCTCTCAGAAGCTCAAAGACACAGAATGGACCAGCTAAATGAGCTAGATGAAATAAGACAAGATGCAATTTTAAAGACCGATCTAGTTCAGCACCAAAGATCTAAGTGGCATGATCGTCATATCAAGGAAAGAAAGTTTCAGAAAGGAGATTGGGCTCTATTGTTTGATTCAAAATTCAAAGACTTCAAAGGAAAGTTTCAAACTCATTGGCTTGGGCCATATGAGATTGATGAAGTCTTTAGCAATGGAGCAGTTCGAGTAAAAACTATTGATGAATTTCATACTCCTCTTATTGTGAATGGCCACCGCTTGAAAATCTACCAGAAGCCATTCTCAAAAGAAGAGTTTGTCAAATTGTTCAAAGAAGATTCTGCAATCAGGTTGGTGGAGAAGGATTCTTCTCCTCCATCAGCCTAATCTTTGGTTTAAAAAAAAAAAAAAAAAAAAAAAAAAAAAAAAAAGAATAAATGTATGAGCCTGAAAACCAATCTCTGATTGGCAGTCTCATACAGAAAACCTGAGGTGAAAATCAGGGTCACCTGACACCTCATGTTTTCCAAAAAAAAAAAAAAATCCTCATGTTTTCCAAAAAAAAAAAAAAATCTCTTTCTCTCCTTATTTCATCTCATTTCATCATCACCACCATTTCATCCACCATTTCATTCATTTTCACTCCACCTCATTTTTTTCATTCATCCATCCACTCACTACATTCCATTCCATCAATAAAGTCATTTTTAGATAGTTAAAGTTGTTTTTGTGCAGTCGGAGGTTACTACTGCAGATTCCGCAGCTGTTTGACGATTCTGCAGCCATTCAGCCATTCCGCAGCCCTCTACACCTGCATTAAAAAAAAAAAAACACAGTCTGTTTGAAATTTCTTTACAGCTCAGTAGTCATCAATAATAAATGGAAAATAGTCATGCAACAGCCATAAATCAGTGAAGGGTTAGTGGCAAGTCATCAAAGGCAAATCTAAGCGGGAATCTGAGGTATGGTTTAAATCCTAAACTTACAGTTATTTCATTATGCAAGTTTTCTAGGTTATGTTTCTTGCCACTAAATGTAATGATTACCAGTCATGCGACCATATACCCACGTATCTCCCAAGTCTATCAGTCCTTGATTACCACGATTTTGAATTTCACTTGCGGCTGCTTCTTCCATTAAGATCTCGTACTTAAGTGACGTAGCCTAATGTACTACGTCTCTATATGACATTAACTCACGCAGCCAAGTGTAACTCTGAAACCGAAACCTAAGGACATAGCCGTTTCCATTCATTATTCCATAACCCTTCTACCCTCTTACGCTCATATCATTTCACTTCCGCTGTTTCATTTCCACTCACACTGTTTCATTCCATTTACGCTGTGCTCACTACGCTGCTACCATTCACCATACTCTGTTTTTCCTCTCCGCTAATTCTAAATCACCAGTGGAGGTCTGTTACGGCCGTATCCAGAGCTAAAACCATAATCCACTGTGTTGAGGCCGTAAATTCACTAAGTCAAGGCCATTTTAAAGCCGTGTTCCAAAACAGAGCCGTGAATTTACTGTGTAAGACCCTTGTTGAAGCCGTGTTCTAGAACAAAGCCGTGAATTGACTGTGTAAGGCCGTTTTGAAGCCGTGTTTTAAATAGAACAGAGCCGTAAAAGCCAATGGGGAAGCTCTTAAGGGCAGAACCGGAGGGTTCAAAGTTTCTGGAGGGTTATCCTCAGGTTAAAGAGGCATTGCAAAAGGAAAACTGGTTACAATGCATCCAGAAGTTCAGAGGCTACCATAAGGAGGTTACGAAGGCCTTTGCACGGTCCTTTAGAGAAAAAGATAATCACGTGGAGATAGGGGATTTACAATTCACAGTCACTGAGAGCAGCATAGCACAAGCTACCTCACTTCCACAGACTGGAGAAAGGTGGTTCAAGAATCGTTCAGTTCAAGATCAGCAATGGAAACAAATCTTAAAAAACCCAGGTATGGATACCAGCATCTTTACAAAAGGGATTCTTGTTTCTTATGTTAAGGAGGAATGGACAACTTTACTCTTATTAGTGCAAAAATTTTTCACTTGTGAGGGAAGATTTGGGGTCTTATATGTTTACCATGCAAAGGTTATGATGCATTTTCTAGGAGATGATATTAACCTCCCATACTTTCTACTTTCAAGTCTTAAGAAAATGTGTGCAATTGTCCAAAGGAACCCCAGAAATATTGAAGCACATTTATATCATCACGGTCTTGTGAAACTGCTAGTTGAGGAACAATTGAAATAAAAAAGAGACACATGGGAGAGGTTTCTCATAAGAAATCATTTTCAAGAATTAGGAGAAACTTCTGGAGGGTCCCCTCAAGTACCAAAAAGAAGTAGAAGAAAAAGAGGAGAGGGGGTTAACCAAGAAACTATTGCCCAAACAGAAACTATTGTTCCTGATACCACTATTCCTGAAACAACTGCCCAAGAGGAAACTATTCAAGAACAGTTTGATGAGGAAACTGATATACAGCATCCTGAACAGGAAATTGATCCTGGATTTACTGAAGATGATAACCAAGCAGCCCAAGGAATTATCACTGAAACTCTTTCAGAACTTGCTCAAGAAATTGCTCAGAAAAGAAAAGAAGGGAGAAAGAAACAAAAGCAAGATAAAGGTAAATCTGTAGTCCAAGAAACTTACCTCACTCCTGAGAATTCTAGTGAGGAAGACACTCAGCCCTTAGCTCAAAGAATGGCCAAACTTCATAAAACTGCCCTTTCCAAAAAGGAGGAAAAACAAAAGCAAAAAGTACCAAAAGAAAAACAGAGTACCACCTCTGTAAGAAGGAGCAGCAGATTACAAAACAGAAAAGTAGGGGCCATAAAGGGTAAACAGTCATTCTTCATTGACTTAAGCTCACCTCAAAAAGGTGCTACAAGTCCTGACTTGGATAAAAGTCCTCCACACGCTGAGCATATTGAGACTAGTCCTCCACACGCTGAGCAGCAGAAAGTGTATAATTATCTGGAGACATTGGAGCAAGCAGCTGCTGGCCCAAGCAATGTTCAACCTTTAGAGCAACAAGTCCACTCCTTAAAACAGGAAATTTTTGAGATTGAGGTTCTAAATTGACATATCATACAAGAAAATGAAAAGTTGAAAGAGCAAGCCAAATTGGATAAGATGATTCATGATAACACCATGTTACATTTGGGCCTGTGGCAAAGAAGTAACAAAAAGTTAAGGAAGAAATGCAAAAGGCTAAACAGAGCCTTGATCAACCTAAAGTTCAGATGCTTAGTAAAGAAGCCAAGGGTCAATGTGTCTACACAGAGAAAGAAGAGGAGATTGGATGTCTTGGCAGAGGCATCACAGCAGGTTGATTAATCAGTGTTTTTGCATGAGGACATGCAATGCCCTCGTAGTGGGGGTATGTAGAGCCTCTACTTTACACCTTATCATCCATCATTACCTACTGTTTTCATCACTTTCCTCTCTCTTTTGCCTCATTTTCCACCCAGATCATTACATTAGTTGTCATTAAACATGATCAAGTGAGCTTTGCTAATGGGTGACTGTTTTGTTTAGTTTTTGACATATTTGCAGAGATTCCGCAGCCATCTGATGATTCCGCAACCATTTTGTTGATCTCAAGGTTCCACGTGCTATTTTGCAGAACGAGCCACATGGGCATGTTGGAATATATGTGCTCGAGGTTCCTGTGCCATCAGTTCAGCCAGCCACGTCATCTGTACCTCCGGTCAAAGGGGGTCAAGTTACGGTCAAATAAAGGCAGCTTAACGTTGATGCGTAAGCTGTTTGGTCACGTCGGTGGAAAAGATGACTTGTCCGTGTTTTGTAAACCGTGGGGAACATGATCCAACACTGGATTCATTGCCCATAACGACCAGGACCTCCAGCTCGACCATGAAGCATATGACGTGTTCACTGCACCTTTAATACGCATGATATTCAGTTTATTTTATGTTTTATGCTTTACGCATTAGGCCATCTTGCAGATGCCTATAAATACTTGCGTCTGCGTACGCTTATGTTAACTTTTTAGCTGCTGTAGTTTATGAACTTGTGAGAATTTTAGCGTATTTCTGAACTCTGTTTTTATAGAGCTGTTCCAGCACTTTTGACTATGTATTTCTGCATATGAAGTAATGGAAACAGTGTTGTTTTGAAGTTTTAAAGCATCTGAGTTTTCTGTGGGTTGTATGGATGGAGGGCCCCCGTTCATAACTGCCCTTGTATAAGTATTTCATGTTTATACTTCTGCAATTTCTTTATTTCACATACAACATTTCCTTTTCTTGAGTTATGTACAGCTTGATTTCTTTTCATTGCTGCAGCCTTTATTTTCACTGATCAGATTTGCTTCTTTGCAGGTTTTAACCCGGGATTGAGTGTGTTGTATTTGCTTTAATATCTAATGGTAGTTGCAGTTGTCTTATTCGTAATGCTGCCCTTTTTGCTCTGTTTTCTAGATTAGTTTTTAGCTTAGTTTTACAAGTTGGATGCTAACTAATTTATGTTCTCTTTATCATGAATGGTTTATCTTTCAGAGAGCAGAACACTAATTAATTGCAGCTTGTTTTTAAGTAGTCTTGGCTTGTGGCACGAATACTTTTTCCACTTGTTACACATAATCACATATGTAGGAAGCAGTATGATGGAAAAGGCTTAGTAGTGTTATAATTTGTCATTTAGAGTTTTTATCAATTCTTGGATTTGTCTTCAGCTACTTCCTAATCGTGTTTTACACAGTACTATGTGGTAGAAGCAGGGAGTTAGGAAGAGATAACCATTATCATCAGTCCTTGAAGTGATTTTCTTGTTTCTTTTATTTGCAGCAATATGAGTAGAGACTAATGCCATTAGAACGTGGTCATTTGCTTTCAAGTCATTGCAAGTTATTCATTTCTTTCAAGTTCTTTTCCTTTACAAATTCAGCAAGTAATTAGAAATCACCAATCACACACTTTCACTCATCTAGAACTCACTTTTCACACACTTGCACTCATCTGTCTATAATCATCATTCCATTTTAGGAAGATAAATCAACCACAAACAACACCCCCAAACGACAAAAACTCTAAGAGGTTGCTTAAGTACATATAGTACACCTTCACTTCATCAGCTTACGAGCCCCGGGTTGACAATTAATGACATCAATTTAGGAACCCTAAATTGACTAAACATTTGGCTGTAAAAATAGGTCAATGAACTCATTGTAAGTGTAAGGGGTCTCAAGGGATCTATAGAAAATGGGGCTCCAAAAAATGACAGACCTTGGATTGCCTCTAGTATCAATTTTCTTGACAAGGAAAGGGAAGTTGTCTGACTGGTAATACAACAGAAGATGGTATATGAAAGTAGTGTATTTGAAGACTCCTTCATTGTCCAGTCTTATGAATTGGTCATGAATTTTGTTGGCAATATAAGAAGCATAATCATATTTAACAGCAGGGGGTTGTCCAGGAGTAAAAATAGACAATAATACCAAGGTTATTTCATCAACATACTCTCCGGAGCTAAATCCCATGATTGAGGCTATCATATCAATAATGATCTTTCTTGTATCTGTAAAGAGAACCTGTAGATAAGGAGGTGGGCCTTTAGGCTGATGTTCAGGGTCCATGAACATTTGACAGATGCGAGTAAGTTCAGCTTGAGACAATTGGGGAACTTTTTCAAGTAAGTATCCCATAGAGAGGGGAGTAAGAGCATGACTGGAATGGAATTGCAACATTTCATTGATGGACTGAGCAGTTATTGGAAAAAGGACGTCTTGGCTTGGGGACAGGACTATTCTTTGAGTTGGGTCATAATTAGCACAGCAGTGATGAATGATATATGGGAAAACATGGACTGCAAGGAGGAAGTACACGGGAAGATTGGATTCCCACGGTCCTAAAATGTCAAAGACATTAAGATAGCTATCTATGGCTTGGAAAAAGATCTTAAGGTGGTTTTCATTACCTGATAATTCTTTTATCTGAAAATCTTTATCAGCCAGGGGCAAATAATCCAAATCTTTGTGAGGGGTGTTCATAGGTACTACATTCAGGGCTATAGGGGTTTCCATTTTGGTTCTTGTGGATTCAAAATGGAATTCAAGATTTTTGTGGGAAAATAGACCAAACAGCAGGTTTGGGGACTTTTTATGACAACACAGACTATTTTTAGACTTGAATTTGGCCCTCTCTGGTAGAATTTTCAGCAGAAAACCGAAATTATAGGGTGCAAGGTAAACTAGATAAATACATGTGTTTGGGAGGTAAACTGTATAATGGCAGGTTGGATGACAGCTGCGGAGCGCGTCGCTGTATATTTTTTGGTCAGGTGGCGGCTGGGAAACTAGAACAGTTGACTCAGACGTTGTTTTGCATGGGAGCACGGGTCGCAGCATATTATAGTGAAAATGACACTTTGTTTGTTTATTTAACAAAACTGAGGTTGGCGGGTCTTTTTTTGTTTTATTGGGCGTATGACGTAAGCGGGATATGACGCTTTGTCTCTTACAGAGGGCAATAAGCAGTTTGTATCGCACCGCTTTTGAGACTGGGTGGTTTTGGGTCGGGGGCGAGTGAGCATATGGACAGCGGGACGTGTGGCGAGAGTACGGGCAGAAAACCACCTGGTGATCGTGAGTTAAAGTGCGATCACCAGGGGGGCGTGATATCATCATCAACCATTGGATGCAAAGGGAGTGATCGGATGGCGGATGGTAAAGGGATATGGCGGGGCTTTACTGCGGCGAGCTCGACTAAATTAAACGTTTATTAATTGTATCGGGGGGATTGTAATTGGATGAGGGGAGGTTATTAGTTAACCAAGAGGGTTAACTAATCCCGTTTGTGAAGCGGGGAAGTAGGTTTATTAATGAATTTTGAATAATCCCACTAATCCCTTTTAAATAGCATTTATGGTTATATTTAACCGGTGCGGGAATATATAATAATTTTGGGATTTATATATAATTAAATAGTACGGGAAAAGGTGAAAATTTATTTGGGAGTTATATACTATGTGTTAAAGTTAATATGACATATGAAGTGTAAAAGCGCCAAGTTAAAAAATTTCATGTATATATTCAAAATTAGGCTAAAGATGAAAGGGATTTATGTAATATTGTGTAATTTTCCTAAGTAAAGTAGGATTTTCACTTAGGAAACGAGTTTATGGAATCAAATGAATGGTTTATGGATGGTTCTAAGTACTTAGGCTCCTAAATCATTAGGTCGAGGGTCCGGTCCCTCCAAAAGTTAGAGAAATGCTCTGAGCCCCTTTGATTTTCAAATACCTTAATACTTTAGGGGGAATTAGTGAAATCTTTAGGGAAAAATGTGAAGGGAAGTTAATTATTTAACCTTGTTTTTCTTGTACTACATCAAGTAAAATGTTTGCCTTGCACTTGTGATAAAAGTGAAAATTGACACATTTCAGAGACTTTAGCCATCACAAATAATTCTGAAACACCATCTACCTACCCTACCTACTTTAACCTAGCATTTTTTATTCTTTATTTGGGTGCACTTGTACTGGCAAACCCTTATCACACTTTTCTTTTACATATGGAAGTCTATCTAAATCTAACCTTATTACATCCAAAGGCTCAATTTAAACTGTTGAGCTCCTTTTATTTACTCTACCTATCTACTTATCTGCCAAGATTAAACAATTTGGTTAGATTTTATTCTCTATCTCTATAGCATGAAATTGAAAAATGAATGAGCCAAGTTTAAACAGTTTGATTCTTCATCAATTGTGGCATAAGATTAACAAGCTGCACATAATTGCTTATTACAGAAAATGAAATAGTAGTGGCATTTAGACTTGCACACTTTCCTGGTCTATTTTTGTTTGGGGTTCATTTCTTATCATTTTTTGACCATTTTATTCTTTTCACCCTTTGATTTTTTTTTAGGGTATACCCTCTTTACATTTTTTTAAATTTTTTTATTTTTTGGACAATATGGAAAACCTTTGCAACAAGGAAAGGTATGAACATATTCATATTTCATCAAGTCAAGTCAATCATGAAATATGACACCTATTGGTATAGGAGCATAACACTCCATACAAACATTACAATATGTCCAAAATTTCCTTTGTTGAATCACAATGCCTCACCTTATCAGCATCTCGCTTATACATCCCTTTCATGATGATTTCCTTGGATTCTGTATTGAACTCATTCTTCTCTCCATATATCACAGACAACCAAATGTCTTCATTGACTACCATCAAGTAGGCTTCCATTCTGATCTTCCAAATACCATATTTTGATCCATTTAAAAATGGAACTCCTTCTATTAGCCAAACTTGATTATCCATTGTTTCCCTTTGATCTACCTTCTAGAGAGTAAATTATTCCTTAAGGAACCAATGCTCTAATACCAATTTTTGGGAACAATGTTAATACTAAGAGGGGGGGTGAATCAGTATTAAGGATAATTTAAACTTTTAAGCCAATTTATCTTTTCTCATTCAAACTTGGCATCCATTATATGAGAGAAACCATTAACAAACCATAACAATAGCCATATCAACCAATACAAGCATAAACATGATGAGCAACAAAAAAATGAGACACAGAGGTTTAACGTGGAAACCCTTCTGGGAAAAAACACCAAATCTTGTTGTTGTTATTGATGTAAAAATAAGAGAATCTACTCTATTACATCAATTTGTTTGTGAGCCACCACTCATAAGAAGCACCAACTCCCTTTGATTGTTTTTTATCACCCACTAGTAGGAAGCACCAACTCCCTCCTTTTTCAAACACTTGATCAACTTACCAGAAGCACCATGTGAAGCACCAACTTGTAGGAGACACCAACCCCCAAGCTTTCTTTAGACACCCACTAGAGATGGAAGAGATAACTTCATGTATACAGGCTCCAACCCACACTCAATAAGGAACTAATGTTCTTTGTAGATGGGAGATACTCTGCCTGATATAAGCTCTTTACCACTCAGGACATACTTCTGAATTATCTTCCAGAGACTAACATGTACCTCAGGCATGGCTCTCCTTCGTGTAATCAAATATTTTGTTCTGAGGCTTTGTTCTTCATTTAATCCCTTGTAGCATGCGTAGGAGATCTCTATGTGATTCTCCATGCTGAGAGTTAAATCTTAGTCAATCTGGCACACTCCAACAAGGCTCTTGTTCTTTCTATCAAAAAATATCCAGTACCTGAAGCTCTATTCTTCATTTAATTCAATCAAGTGTGCACGTAAGCAAGATCAAGAATGGCTTCTCTTAGCTCATGATAGACTCCATTATTTCATCCTATGCAATCATGTTCCTATCTGTTCTTCAAGCCAGGAGTTTCTATAGTTACAATTATTCCACCGACCAACTCTTTTCTGCCCATTTACTCTTATCTTACGACTCATTCATCCTTCATACACCTCTGTACTGTAATTTTGGAGCCCCACATATCGTAACTTTATTAAGGTGATGTTACAGAAACACGAGATTCTGAAATTTTGATCCTGGCCTTTAGCCCCTTTTGCTTTACCTCTTATTTTTTTCCACCATAAGACTAAGTGTTCTGATCAATGTCATATCACTTAGGTGTTAATCCCTTCAAGATCTTGTTGAGGGCCTATCTCCTTGTGTTCTTTCTTTATGACCTTGGTTCTTTGGGTTCCACAACCAAGTTCCAACAATATTAGAAGCTCCTTGCATCGGATGTTTCTCAAATTGCAATTACGGAGGAGTCACAAAATCTCTGACCTCCGATATATCCACGTGGTGTCTCCACAACACTTAGGAGCTAAGCCTTGCTCTACACCCTTGGTTCTATGAGCTCCATGACCAAACGCCAATCAACCTTGCAGCTCCCTAGTATGGGAACTTTCTTCAAATTGCAATTATAGAGGATTTACAAAAACTACGTCTTCCAAAATATACTTCAGGTTGACATCATGCTCATGTCATCATCCCTATGTGGAGTCTCCTTAGCGGTGACATGTGTCACTAGGATTTCCCCTATTAGGCCACTCAATAATGCTCAATTTGATTGCCACATCTCCTCCATACAACCATTTCATGTTGATGTCATTTGCCATCGTCAGCTCCTGAGGGCTAGTCAACTGCTACCATGTGTCCTATCCCAGGAGAGAGAAAGGGTCACTGGTTCTTTGGTAGTTCAAATGAATTCCTTTGTAAATCCCTACTCCCTACAACTCTCAGTGCTTTTAAAAAGGATTTATTAACAAGAAGTTAAAAATTCTTAAATTTCAAAGTTAGGGGATCTGATATTTGGCTTGCTTCCGATTGACTGAGACTCTGACCCTCTGAGACTCTGACCCTATAAAGTTCTGAGGTTCTGAAATTTGGGGATCCGATATTCGGCTTGCTTCTGATTAACTAAGGCTCCAATATTCTGACCTTTTGATGTCCTGGGATTCCGACCCTCCGAGGTCCAAAAATTCTGACCCTCCTATATTTATACCTTCCCTGCTTCCGAGGTTTTTAGGTTCTGAAATTTGGGGTTCCAATCTTCAATCTACTTCCATGGTTTTGAAATTCAGTCGGCTTCCTTGGCTCCGAAATCCGACCTGCTCCTAAGGACTTCAAGATCCTTACTTCGGCTATCAATAACTTTGGATCCCAATATCCATTTAAGGACTTTCACATACTATTGGAAATATCTTTCCGAGAACTAACCAACTGTGCTAGATCCAACAGTATTTGAGCTGATATGTTTAGGCATAATCTCCTCCAAAGTCTGGGACTCCCAACCATCATAACCATCATTTTATGGCTTCTCCAATAAGTCTGCTACTATGATGATTCTCAATAAAAGACTGCAGAAACCATAGGACTCCCCCTGATCTTAATACATCAAGCACATTAATTTTAGCATATTCTACCATCACAACTAGCCTAGTGGACATCAATGTTGTCTTGCCTAACATCATGCTAGCACATACATCCATGCTAATTTGGTTGACATCAATGCCACCACACTTGCTAACTATCAGGAAATGCCAACTGCCCAACTGTAGCAGGATTCCTCTCTCTTAGTTGATAAGCTATCTCAGCATCAAAACCATTGGGCTAGTGTAGTAGGGCTAAACCAGGGGGGCTTAATCTCAGCAAGGATTGAATTGTAAACCCTATTGAACCTTGTTGTAAATTCTTGAACTGTCTCATTGAATTTTCTTTTCAAACTCTCATATTCGGCCAATATTTGCAGAGGATTTTTCTTCACCTCCCACCTAGTAAGGAAGAGTTGTTCAAACTGATGAAATTAGTAATTATTTCCACTGGTAAAGATATAAACCATTTCGTAACCTCCCTTGAAAGACTGTGTGCAAAAATTCTAAGCTTAACATCTTCATGATCTACCTCCTCTACATGTTGTTGAGTTGTGATGGGACATGTACCATCAAACTGAAGTAAGTGTTGTCCATAATTTAGAGGAAGACCATGTAGTGGAGCTTGGATGTTGATAGGGGCATATCTAGCCACCATAGTTGTGTGAGATGAAGTTGAACTAACATTATGGATCTAGAATGCAAATGTCAACGGAATTTTAGTTGTTGTTGTGATAGTTGACGAGATAGGAGTATGAAGTCCCATGGAAACCAGAGGACTAGTTGAGGCATAGAATGATGGAATGAAAAATGGAAAAGTTTAGGACTTGAATTCAGTTATCTGGAGTTCATGGACTATCTTCTCCAACTTTTTAAATTGAAACCAAATTTATTGATCTTGTGGCAACAAATTTAATTCTTGACTGGAAGAACTAGAAATAAAAGTTTCAAATCTAGTCTCAAACACAATATCTGAAAGGTTACTTACAGACTTAGATCTAAATAGAGTTTGTTCAAATTTGATATCAAACTGAATATTATCGACAGATTCAACCTTTTTAGGTAATGAATATGACCTCTCTAAATGAACCGTACCTGATTTTTCTGGAGATATTCTTCTTCTTATGAACAACCTCTCTAGACTCGATAAAATCCATGGTTGATTAGGATAGGGGTTCCTCCATGTTTAGACTCCCCTATGAGCCAGAACTTCCCCAATAGAATCACCTTAAATTTCAGAGTGGAGTCGCCAGAGCAAAATATTCTATCCAAAATTAATGTTTTAGATCCATGTTTTCTCCCATAGATCTGATTTAAGAAATTAAACAGTTGGGGAGAAAGATATCCTTCGTCCCCGACAACAACGCCAAAATTTTATTACTTAGAAAAAACCTTGGTTGTGAAGGGAAAAAACTAATGTAACCTATAACCTCTTTGTTGGCATTATGATACAAGTGTTTTCCATGATGGAAACTCTCATATATGATGAATGATAGTAGTTCACAATGCAACATGTTAATAGCGAAGGATTACAGATCAAACTCCAGAGATTGAAGAAAGAGAATGGTTTAAGAAGTATACGCTGGTTCACTTTGTCCAAGAAGTGTACACACGTGAGTTAATAGAACAAAAGGAGCGTATATGTATGCATGCACTTTCACAGAAGGAAAAGTGCATATGGGATGGAAAATCAAGGTTTTGGTCTGAGGTATTGGTCCAAGGTTTTGGTCCGAGGTTTTGGTCCGAGGTTTTGGTCTAAGTTTTTGGGTCTGAGGTTTTGGTCCGAGGTATTGAAAAAGGATATAAGTATATAAGGTGGAGAAGAGCAAAGGGATAAGTGTGCAAGAAATGGATATCTGATGAAGAGTTAGATCAAAAGAAAATATGCATGTTATGGGTTTCTGATGCTTTTCGTGATATGAACTAAGGATGCACCTAAGTGGTTGATGATGGATGAGATCTAATGATGGATCAGGATCATAAGACCTGAAATGAATTATCATTATGTGGTCTGATCATGGATAGTCTAAATCTGAATGCTAACACATGTTTTATTCTGTAAATGTTATGATCTGGGTATGAGTAAAGTCTGGAATAGCTGTGAAGTTTTAAGTTAGTAGTTGAAGATCTATATGTTGGTTCGCCTTGGTGAAGGCGCTTATATACACTGTTTTGGCACTTCTAAGTAGCGTATAAATTATGAAATATGATGTTTGAAGTTTCAGTTGGTTCTAGTTGTTGATGCAAAGCTCTGGTTTTGCTCTGTGTTCTGGTGACAATGTTCTGAATGTTCAGATTGATTGATTGTGATTTGCTTCAGTGATGATGGGTTTTCAGTGATTGGTTGTATTATGGTGGTGATTAATTTTGAGCTTCAATGTTACTGATGGATCCAATATGAAAATTGGATGAAACGTGGCCTTCATATTGTTTTTCTGTGTACAAGGAGTATCCAGTCTGAAAATTAATGAAACGTGGTCCCTGGAGGAAGAGAGAAGGTTGTAGCCTTTTGTAGGTCGATGCCTACATACTGGTAAACATATCGACTAGTATAAGAGCCAGGGGGTTGGAGCTCCCTTCCAGTAGCAACTAGAGAGCGAGTGAAGGTTGGAACCTTCTGTAGGCCGGCACCTACATACTCGTAAACATATCAGCTAGTACAAAAGCTAAGGGTTGTAGCTCCCTTCCAGTAGAAGCTGGAGAATGAGAGAAGGTTGTAGCTCCCTTCCAATAGAAGCTAGAGAATGAGAGAAGCTTTTAGCCTTCTGCATTTGGGTGCCTGCGTACTAGTATGAGTCTACGCCAGTAAAAGATTGTAAATAGGTTTTTCTTATATTAAAAGAAGACAGAGATGACAACAACAGGTGGTTTTTCACCTGCATTGGGTTTCCACCTTAAATCTTGTTGTTCATGTGTGTTGCTTATGTGTGATGATTTATTCTGTTATTACTGCACATGGTTATTGTTTAAATGGTTAATAAAGTACTAATTAAATATCAACTTATGATGAATTAACTGAATCATAAGTTCACTGGATATACACTGGTTTCCTTAAAGACAATTACATGCACACGCAAGTTCCCTTCATTGAAGTAACTTATATAAATCTGAGTATGAAATGAAAAAGTTATTGTTTTGATAAATATTGATTCACCCCCACTCTCAGTATTATTCCCAACACTCTTTGGGTTTGAAGTTGGCCCTTCAATCCGGAGGGGGGTCTCTCCTCAAAATCAACTACCCTAGGTCACAATAATAGCAGGTCTATAAATGATCTATGGCCAGATTAATGCAAAAATTGTTGATGTTGGTTGGAGTCTAGATAAAAAGCCACACCATTTGGCGATGGATTCTAATTTATATTAATGTAATATCACACTAAAGCATCCAACAAAGGCGTGGTATCTAAGAAAATCTAAACCATTAATTTGTTGTGATGAAAGGCAGAATATAAGAAAAACAGTACACTATGAAGGAGCACCAAACCGATGAATTCCAACACCAACTTTAGAAAGAAGAGTGCAAACAATTAAATCTATGAACATAGCATCACAATGAATGAATTATGTTTATTATATCTCTTTTAATAATTAGAAGATGACACACCATGGCAAGAAGAAACACATTAAATTGAAGAAAACATATTCATAATACTTAACACATGAATCTTTGATGTATTTTCTAGTTCTCTTTATTAAAAATATCCAAAAATATACAAAGCACAATAGTTTCTTCAACAAAAATTGAACCCTTCTTCATTCTAAAGACTTTTTCTTTATAGAAAAATTACAAACTAAAAGTAGGTTTCTAGTATTTACTTAATTACAAAGAGTGCATATCTAATACACGAATACAATACATAATCTCAGAATTATCTCTATCTAAAAACATAACAGTATACTAAAGTCTCAGCTATAAACTGGTGTCAACATAGTTGACTGATATCTTGCATAGACTCCTCGAACTTGCGCCTCGTCCTCATGCTAAAATGGTATATGTTTATGTATCTCCTTCTTTCGAGACTACCTGATCTGCCAACGCTAACCATTCCATTGACATTCTTTCAACTTGGGATAAGGACCACGATTTCTAGTGGCTAGTTGTCAATGCTTTTATAAAAATCATTATAAAATTTCACTACCACTGAAACTGTCAGCGCTTATCAAAATTTCACAGTGCAAATCGTTGACACTAAAACTATCAGCGCTTATCAAAATTTAACCTTGCAAATCGATGACATGCTAGTTATCGGCCTTTAGTCAAAACTCCATCTAAACATTTGATAATCAAAATTGTGTTGTCAAAATAACTAGTTGAGTGTCATGGTTGCTTCCAGTAGGATTTCAACATTAGTTTTTCTTTGTTTCTTAGTCCTCTGGGCCTCTGTGTTAACTTTTTCCTTGATCCTTCAGTCTTCTTGGGTTTATTTGAGCTTGTGGACTCCTCCCTGTTTATAATGAAGTCTTTCTAAGGGGTTTTGTCTACATCAATGACCTTCTTTTCCAACTCAGGGTTTTTCTTTAGCTTAACATTCAATCTTAGTTTATTCCCCGATCTTGTATGAGGCCTTTTTCTACCTCTAAAAATTTCAGCTAAGGTGGGTTCTTTATTAGTTTGTGTATGCTCTGTCTCGGGCTCAATCATTTTTCCCTTGCCCTTCAAACTCTATTTGTTTAATTAATTTTGTTTCTGCGAGTAAATGTACACTAGGAGAAGGGGCATATTTTGTTTTTCTTAGCTCCACTTTTCCTTATATAAACCTTTGGAAACTCAGGAACTAAAGGAGGAACCGATTATAGTTTTTGCTTACTCCTGTTTTGCACTGATTAGGTCCCTTGTTCTATGATTTGGGGTTGTTTTATTTTCTTTTTTCTACCTTTCTTTCTGCCCTTTTTGGTTTTACATTTTCTTCAAACTCTCCCCAAAACAGAAAATTTTCCCAAGTCCTACCTACCTTTCTCAAGTGGCTTCCAATCAGTGCTTTAATCAGACATTTATGATATATGAAATTATAAAGGACATTTCATCTTGCCCTAACCCTAGCAGACATGCGCTTCAAATTCATCAATATAAAGTGAGTGTTCATCTTGACCTGACCTGCGATGTGGGAAAGAAACTGAAAATGGTACAAATTCACCTGGTCGAAGCATCCCTTGCATGTGAAGTAATATTATGTGATATGAATGAGACTATGTCATTCATCCTTCAACCAGGACCTTTCTATTTTTTAACTCCAACACTTATCCTTATACTCATCCTTAAAGAAAAATGGCACATTAATTTCATCCAAAACATGACTCTTAAAGCTTCTTTCTCTGTCTGTGGGGAGGCCTATGACTTCTGTAATTACATCCTCAGTAACAGGAAAAGAGATCCCCCCAAATTAACTCATTGACCATCAAAACCCTCCACAAAATCCTTGACAACTCCTTCGTGATAACCTGTACAGAAGAAGAAGAATTTTTCCCACCCTACCTCTCAGATACAATGATGAATTTTTGTGTATACTTCAAGCAGGCCAGATGCTTTGGGCTCGCCTCTATGTAGTTTTCTGCTCTCTCCCATATCTTTCACTGTCAAACACTAGCACCAGAAGCGGGAGTGGGATTCAATCTGGGGTTTTCAGGATAACTTAACAACTTGTCCTCTTTTGGCATAAAACATACAACAGGTTAATCATGTGTTATACGAGTTTTACCATTTGAAGCAAATTATTTCACAATGTGGCAACTAGTAAATCATATAATGAACCTAACAGGCGATTACAAAAATCTCTACATGCAACCATGACTTTTTAATCGAAAATTACCTCTCAGCGATAGAACCCGAAAACCCATCATGTCACATCACCATCAGAATTATTGGCACTTGTTATGATATATTATTGCTCATTTGTTGATGTGTGCTCCATCGGCACATTATTTTGGACATAAAACAAAATTTAATTTTTTACTTTGGTGTTGATACTGTTGTAGTTAGCATTTAACTGACCACTTTTACAAAGATGAGTTGCTACTCTAATTGTGGGTGTGTTTTTATTTTCAAAACATACAATAACATTGATATTATATGTGTCAACGCTTTAACCCTGTTTTTTACAAACCAACACTGAGCCTAAAACTGTCAGCGCTTTAAAAATATTGACTAAAATTGTGATTACAGCTTAGAAAAAACCATGGATGTGAAGGGAAAATGCTAAGATAACCTCTAACCACTTTGGGATTGAATTTGACCCTTCAATCCAGAGGGGGGTCTCTCCACAAACTCAACTACCCTAGGTCACAACGGTAGCATGTTTGTTAAATTATCTATGGTCAGATTAATGAAAAAATTGTTGATCTTGGTTGGAGTCTAGAGAAAAATCCACACCATTTGGTGATGGACTCTAATTTGTATTAATGTAAGATCACACTAAAACATCCAGCAAAGGAAAGGAAACTAAGCAAATTTGAACCATTGATTTCTCGTGATGAAAGGCAGAATATAAGAAAAATAGTCCACTGATAAGGAGAATCAAACTGATGAATTCCAACACCGGCTTTAGAAAGAAGAGTGCAAACAATTAAATCTATGAACGAAGCATCATAATGAATGAATTTGTTTGTTATCTCTCTTTTAATGATTATAATATGACATGCCATGGCAAGAAGAAGCACATTAAATTGGACAAAACAAATTCAGAATACTTAACACAAGAATCTTTGATGTAGTTCCAGGTTCTCTTTATTAAAAATATCCCAAAATATACATAGCACAATAGTTTCTTCAAAAAAAATCGAACCTTTCTTCATTCTGTCAAACACACACATGGCAGCGACAACATAGGAAAGATAAACAAGAGAGTACTTCTATGATTAACAAATGATATATATTTATAGTACATTGTGTGACCGTTGGGTTCCACATCCCAAGGTCTCTTGGACTTCCTTAGTCTATTTGGCTTCCACTCTAACCCATAGAGGATTAGGTGTCCAACATTCCCCCCTTAATCCGAAGGGTTATGTATGAGTCCAAGAAGAGAGTTGTAATACAAAATGTGAAAAAATGCATGATAGCACTAGGTTGAATGTGCTCTCTGAAATGTTGGTATAGAGGGCAGTGGTTTAAGGATGACCACCAATACTAGAATGCTTAGTGCAATTCCTAGAACTCTTCCAAGTCTAGCCTGAAGCTGAAGTCTTCTGCTAGAGGAAGTGCTCCTATTGTTTTGAAGAGGGAAACCTTCAACCATGAAAGGGAGGTCTCACCTCGCATAAAAGGGAGAATCTCACCCTGACAAGGGAGGTCTCAACCTGTGATGGTTTAAGGATTACCACAAAATCTGGAATGCTTAATGTAATTCCTGGAACTCTTCCAAGACTGGCATGAAGATGAAGTCTTCTGCTAGAGGAAGTGTCCTCAATTCTATTCCTGGAACTCTTTTGAAACTCGCAAGAAGCTGAAGTCTTCTGCTAGAGGAAGTGTCCCAAATTCTTTGAAGAGGCATTACCAACTGAAGGCATGTTGAGGGTCATCTTTGTCTCTGGCTACAACTCTAAAACTGGTGTGGCAGGCTGTGGCTCAAGCTCGCTTGATGTGACTTTGAAGCTTGTAGATGACCATTCATTTCCCCCCTGTCAAATACAAGGTGAGATGATGGAGAAAAATCAACTGCAAGAATGTTCAATACTTTTGAACAAGTTCTGACATGTGACTAAAATATCTTCTTGGTTGTTGATGCCCATTGCCAAGAAGCGATCCATCCAAGATGAATCTTTGTTCTTGCAGGAGGTTTGTTTCTGAAGCATCTATTTGAAGAATGATTGGTTTTATGATAGTGCTTACATGGATCAAAATCAAAACAGTGGCATTTCAGATGACCAACTCGGTCACAGTGTTGGCATTTCACAATCTGTTGCTGTGGAAGAGGGGCAGAATCTGGAACAGCTAAAGGTGAACTATCATGAAGAGCAGGTGAAGATGAACCGTCCTGAAGAAATCCAGCACTTTGAAATTGGATTGGTTTCGAGTAGTCTAGAATATGAAAGCACACGTCCTTGTCATATCCAAGACCAGTTCTGTGCTTGTTGTGGACAAGCTCTTCCCAAGGTCTGATGATGGGCTTGGGAAGTGCAGGCTGAGTTTCTGCTTTTGCATGCAAATCTGTTGTTATATTAGGCACTGAATCTGAATTTGCAACATTATTGAATTGTTGTTTATGGGAGTCTGTTTCATTGTTTTGAATAGAAACAGGTTCAGAATGATGACTCCACTGATGTAATTCTTCCTGTTTTAGTTGAGATTCAAGATGCAAAAATTCAATCTGTTCTTGTGTATTTTGCAAACAGGTTTGAATATCTCTGAGAATGACTTTATCAATCATGATTGTACTGTCAACAGTAGAAGGTATTAAATTGTTTAGTAGTTCCAACACTTCATCAACCATTTTCCAACAATTTATATTATTGAATGCAATCCCAAAATCAAATAAAGGGTGTTCCACAAAGCAACACTTCAACGTACTAGATTCAACGCTTCTCAACATATATGAAGGACCAATATTATACTAGAATATAGATTGGATCAGTGTACAATAACCAATAGCTCATCTCATCGCAGATAACCAAAACACACAACATCACCATCATCTCCCATGGAATCCATATATCACTCTTTCAGCATATAATAGTCTTGACCACCGAAATTACTCCAGTATTTTATAAAATGGAAAATGATTTTTACAAAGCTATTGCATGTAGTCACCAGTGCAAACTTGATTTTGAACAGAGCAAAAAATAAAGGCAGTTTGAACTTTGAATGACAATGTGCTAACCTGTCAATCTAATTCTCCTCTGGGCCTCCACAATGTCAAATTCACAGGCACAACCAACAACTCTGTCATTGGAGTCTAAAAAGCCAAATAAAACACATGGAGAAATCTAGCTCGTTCACTGAAGCAGTGTGGACTCTGTAGGACGTTTATGGCCTGCTCTATTGGAACCTAGAATGTCAGGCAAATAAGACACAATTTTGGCCCTTAAACAATTAATCTTATCCCCTGCTATTCAATGACAGACTCGGCATTCCATAGGTATAACCTCAACAAAAATCACGGATCAAAAGCTACGAGAGCATTTTTCAAGGACTGAATCGCATAAAAAAGAAGTTGATTGACTTGATTTGATACTAAAGTGCATTTCTGCAATGGAAATGTGCATTTATGTAAATCGAGCAATGTCAGGGTTGTAGAGATTGTTATAACCAGCTTAATCAACGTAGATAATCACACAAAAACTAGAGCACCGAGAATACCCACTCAATTTAGCGTGGAGACCAAACGCACAATGTTCAATGTATTTACAAGGTTAATCTTCAACTCCCAACTAGGCACGAAGAAACCAAGTCACAATTATATAATCATCATAATAGTATAATCCACACTGCCAAGTATGAAGGCTGCACACACATCTGGTCATGGCCATTGGACATTATTTCAACGGCCTAGAGTCATTCTCACTCAGCCCAACGGTCCAAGGTTCGAATCAAAGAGAGGCACACTGCAACGCAATTCTTCTACACCTTATTAGCATAAAATCTGAGAAAACTCCAAAGTACAAAATCTATTATCATTTACGTTGGATCGAGCATTCGAGGGTTGAGGATGCATTTTGAGTTGGAGGCTAGTCAACTAACATCTCCGATGTGAGAGTAGGAGATTAAAATTTATGCCTCTCAACAAGGATAGTCCGGTACAAACGCAAATGGCTGTCACTATTCTAGATGGTGTTGTTAATAGGCAAAATCATGGCTTTAAGAAAATGGACTGAAAGCAATCAGGGAGGAGGTGTGTATTCGTTCAACCAGACACGGGCAGTGTATTCAGCATTGAACTGGACCAAGAAGACAATGCGCACACTGTTAAAAGGAAGATGCAGATGGCCTTGAATGTACCCACTGAAGAAAATTCTTTGACATTTGGAGACACAAGAATACAAACAAAATATCCAATATAATCCAGAATTACATAATCTTTAAGCTTTCTTCAAGGGCATATGGCAAAGATTGTGAATAAAACTCGGAATAGAAGATAACCGAGCCGAAATTCCAAACGTTCGCTGGAGATTTGTCGAAGGAGGAGGAAAAAACTGAAGATTCAACCAGAAACGGATTTTTCTGTTTAAAGATATAACTGTGAAAAACTCACCAAACTCAGGACAAGAGTCGAAACCTATGCTACCAGGGTCCAGTAGGGCAAACAATTTTAATCTGTTATCAATCCCACGACGAAGTTTCAAAAACTCAAGGACGTACAATGGTATTTCACAGTCAAATTTTGAACATGCAGATGAAAGAAAATAGACAGTACACGAAATTCCTGGCTTCAAAGGTCGGAAACTGAACATCGGCCATACATTCTTTAGAGATATCTGCGCTTATTACCGACAGCTCCTCGGCCACCGTCTCAAACTTTCTTGATTGCGTTAATTTCTAATTAAATTTGCCATTTGAATCTGCATCGATTTAGCCCTAGAAGTGTAGATTGCTTCATGCTTTTGACACCAGTACGCAGAAAGGATGTAACAATTCCTTCAATGGGTAATGGTGACAGCATGCAACAAGAATAGTAATGAAAATTCTGACACACAGGAAGGTCGTTGGAAGGAAAACTGCTCAAGAGCGTCAGGTATGGATGGAACGTTACAGGTAATGAAGACCAGGCCAGGGCTATTCAAGGCAGCTCAGTCCAGCTGTGTAGGGAATAACAACGTGGCATTTTTATTCTTTTCTACCTAAGGCATAAACTGTGAGGGAGAAAACTACATAGACCACACATCATGGCTCGAATACCATGTCAAACACACACATGGCAGCAACAACATAGGAAAGATAAACAGGAGAGTACTTTTATTATTAACAAATGATATATATTTATAGTACATTGTGTGACCGTTGAGTTCCACATCCCAAGGTCTCTTGGACTTCCTTAGTCTATTCGGCTTCCACACTAACCCATAGAGGATTAGGTGTCCAACACATTCTAAAGACTTTGTCTTTGTAGAAAAATTACAAACTAAATGCAGGGTTCTAGTAGTTACTTACTTACAAATTTCTAAATATAAAGAGTGCATATCTAATACATGAATACAATACATAATCTCATAATTATTTGTATCTAAATATATAATAGTGTACTAAAATCTAGGCTAGAAGTTGGGGTCATCATTGGCTAATATCTTGCCTAGCCTCCTAGAACTTATGCCTCGTCCTCATGCTAAAAATGGTATTTGTTTATGTATCTCCTCCTTTTGAGACTACCTGATCTGCCAACACTGACCAGTCCACTGATACTCTTTCAACTCAAGATAAGCAACAGGATCTATGATGGGATGGTTGTCAGCACTTTTATAAAAATCGTTACAAAATTGTGCTAACACTAAAACTGTCAGCACTTATCAAAATTTAACCTTCCAAATCATTGACACGTTAGCTATTGGCCTTCAATCAAAACTCCACTTGAACAGTTGATAATCAAAAATGTGTTGTCAAAATAACTATTTGAGTGTGCTAACTGCTTCCAGTAGGACGTCAAAATAGTTTTGCTTTGTTTCTTAGTCCTTTGGGCCTCTGTGATAACTTTTTTCCTTGAGCCTTCAGTCTTCTTGGGTTTCTTTGATCTTGTGGACTCCTCCCTATTTATAATTAAATTTTTTCTGAGGGGTTCTGTCGACATCAATGACCTCCTTTGCCAACTCAAGTTTTGCTTTAGCTTAACATTCAAACTTAGTTTATTCCCCAGTCTTGTATGAGGCCTTTTTCTACCTTTGAACATTTTAGATAAGGTGGGTTCTTTATTATTTTGTTCCTGCTCTGTCTCGGGCTCAATAATTTTTCCCTTGCCCTTCTCTATTTGTTTAATGATTTTTGTTTCTACAGGTATAGGTACACTGGGAGAGGGGGCATCTTTTTTTTTTTCTCAGCCTCTCACTCTTCCTTGTATAGACATTTGGAAACTCGGGAAATAAAGGAGGAACTGGTTCTAGTTTTTGTTGACTCCTGGTTTGCACTGATGAGGTCCCATATTCTAGGATTTGGGGTTGTTTGATTTTATTTTTGCCCCTTTTTGGTTTTACAGTTTCTTCAAACCCTCCCCAGAACAGAAAATGTTCCAAAGTCCTACCTACCTTTCTGAAGTCGCTTTCAATCAATAGTTCATTCAAACCTTTATGATATATGAAATGAGAAGAGACATTTGGTCTTGCCCTAACCCTAACATACATGTGCTTCAAACACATCAATAGAAAGTAAGGAGTGTTCATCCTGACCTAACCTGTGATGTGGGCAAGAAACCAGAAATGGTACAAATTAACCCAGTTCAAGCGTCCCTCGCATGTGAAGTAAGATTGTGTGATACATAAGAGACAATTTCTTTCATCATTCAACTAGGACCTCTATATTTCGGAACGTTAGCACCTATCCTTATACTCATCCTTCAGGAAAAATGGCACATCAATTCCGACCAAAACATGACTCTTAAAGCATCTTTATCCATCTACAAGGAGGCCCGAGTCTTCCACAATTACCTCCTCGATAATAGGAAAATAGAGTTCCCCGACATTAACTTGTTGACCATCAAAACCCTCTTCAAAATCCCTTGGAAACTTTGTCATGATAACTTGTTCAATGGAAGAATAATTGTTCCAACCCTGCCTCTCAAAAACGTTAATGAATCTTTGAGTAGACTTCAAGCAGGTCAGGTACTTTGGGCTCACCTCTATGTAGTTGTATGCTATTTCCCATAAATTTCACCATCAAACACTAGCACCAGAAGCGGTAGTGGGATTCGATCTGGGGTTTTCAGGATAACTTAACAACTTGTCCTCTTTTAGCATAAAACATACAACATGTTAATCATGTGTTATAGGAGTTTTATCATTTGAAGTAAACTATTTCACAGTGTGGCAATTGGTAAATCGTATAATGAAATTGATAGGCGATTACAAAAAATATTTATGTGCAATCAATACTTTTTAACTGAAAATTACCCCTTGGTAGTGGAACCTGAAAGCCCATCAAATCACATCACCATATGACTTATCAGCGCTTTCTTGATATATTATTGTTCATTTGTTGATGTGTTCTCCATTAACACATTATTTTGGACATAAAAAAAAATGAATTTTTCCTTTGTCGTTGATACTCCAGTTGTTAGCATTTAACTAGCCATTTTTACAAATATGCGTTGCTACTCTGAATGCCATCGCATTTTTATTTTAAAAATATACAATAACATTGATATTCTATCTATCAATGCTTTAACCCTATTTTTTACAAACCGGCACTAACACTAAAATTTTCAGTGCTTTAACACTATTTTTTTACAAATCGGCATTGTCAGTGCTTTAAAACTATTGACTAAAATTCTAAAGTTCAAGCAGTGGAAGATCTCATGGAGCATCCACAACAAGTTCTCCATGTTGGGTTGTGTTATATTCTTTCTAGAACCATGCCCCCCTTCGTTGTGTCAAGTGCACAGCGGGGGGGTCACAGGGGGGCCGGTAGCCCCCTTGTACAGGGGGTTTGAGGGGGTGGTTAGCCCCCCTCTATGGGGTCCAGGGCAACGCCCCGGGGAAAAAAAAATTGGACCCTACATTAGGTTGGTAAACCTACCTATGGTTTTGTGCATGTTTTTCACACATGGTTTTGGGCGTGATGGTTTTCAGTCCATGGTATTGGATGCTTCAACATGTATATATATGTATTGTAACATTGAAAGGAACATAATGAAAAATCAATCTGGTAGTCTCGGTTTTGGGATCCAGGGAAAATCTCTATGTATATGTGTTTTATGTGTTATTCTCTCACATTGTTTATTTTCTGCGTTTTAGAATTCATATGCAGGTAATTTTGTACGGGGTTGAAACCTACACTCCAACTCTTAAAGGATAACCTCACTCTAGCACAGAATTGGATGAAACAATAGGCAAATCATCATCGTAGTGAAAGAATTTTTGATATAGGTGACTAGGTATTTTTACGGCTACAACCATATAAGCAAATGTCCCTCAAGCAAGCTAAGAAGGATAATAAATTATCACCCAACTAATATGGTCCTTACAAGGTGTTGCAAAATATTGTACTATGGAATACAAATTGGAATTGTCTGCATCTTCCTGAGTACACCCAATTTTCCTTGTTTCATGCTTAAAGAAGGTTATCAATGACAAGACCCCAATTCAAATAGTGTTTCCAGAACTTGAAAAAGAAGGAAAAGTCATATTTGATCCTGAAGTAGTCATGGAAACAAGAACCCAACACCTACGAAATCGATTAATTTCAGAGTGTCTCATTAAGTGAAGAACTTACCCGCTGAATATTCCACATGGGAGGATGGTAATTTTATACAAAAGCATTCAAAACTACTGAAGCATTGAGGACTACACTTTTTTGAAGGAGAGGGGCATGTTAGGTCCCTATAATACTAGTGTAGCCCCCTATTTTTATTGTTGTGCCCATGTATCCCCCATATTGTTATTGTTGTGCCCCATAGAAGCCATTATTGTTATTGTTGTGCCCTTACATTATTATTTTTGTGTAGGATATGGTTATATTGTGACCCCTTAGACTCCTATATACCAAGGAGGTCTTATCATTTGTATCATCCAAGAATTGTTCATTCATTTAATGTAAAGAAGTTTTCTCCCTCGAAGAGGATAATTTTTAAGTCATTAATCTATCTTTTCTTTTGTTTTATGAGTTGTTTGCATAACACTATCTCTCTCACATATGTGAAATTCTAGGGTTTTTTGGCTGCAGGAAGAGGTTGAAATTGCAAGACCGAGTTGAAATAGGACGAGGTGTAGCATCTTGTAGTTGGAAGGAAGGATACTCAATCTATACTTTGTTGACCTTCAGAGAAGTTGTCTTTCTCCAATAAGGTATCAAGAGGATGTTGATCTAGGGTTTCCTTGGAAGCTGCAAGACCAAACTTGCAGGGCCGAAGTTGCAGGCTAGGTAGTTGTATCGAAGCTTGCAGGTTGAAGTTGCAGTGTGTAGAAATTTGGTGCATAATCAAGGAAGGACTTAAAGAAGGGTTGACTTGGTACTTGGAGAAGGACTTGGTCTAGGGTTTGGGTCTTTTTATCCCATTTGAAGCAAATTCTAAGAAGAGAATAGTTTCTAGGTTTTCCCCTTGGAGGGGTTTTTCCCTAGCTAAGATCCTAGTATCTATTTCATCTATTGTTGTTTTTATTGTTCTTGATATTGTTTGATGTATATATCTAACTAAATAAAATAATCAATATAATTAATATTTACAAGCAAATATCAAGGTTAAGAAAAATAATATTGATAGCTACCACTTTCCATTTTCCAACATATTTCATAAATTTCAACAATTAAAGATCACATAACATTAACCAGTAACATCACATCAAGAAATACACAATAATTATATGAACAAATTATTTATATTTTCAAGGGAAGCTACAACTTCCACTTTACCAGCTACAACTGGAAGGGCCACAACCCTGATATATTTACAAACCACTACTGAAAGGTGTTGAATTTCCACGATCTTGGATCTAGGATAAAATATTAGAATATTTAATGCTACTAAACCAAGAATCTCAACAAAAGTTACTTTGCACAATGGAAAATATAAAGCAGTGAATCACACATGCACAAGTATAGATAACTTTTTACAAAATATGTACAACAACCAAATCTTCATTATATTAAACCAATTGAGTAATACAACAAGATAGGGCTCCCATACAAGGGATACAAGATACAATGACAATCTTGTTTCAGTCTTTATGTTGTATCTCATTCTGTCGGTCCTTTGTTTCCATTATGCTCTCTAACTACCTCTTAGTCCATTAAGGGACAACACATAGAGTCTCCAGGAGGGTTGCCACATATCATTGTTGCAAGTCACTTCTGCTCCAATGAACACAAGCTGATTCAATCTACTCTTCTAGGTTGGCCAATACCTGAGCTCCAATCTTCCAATCTAGAAGTCACTTCCGTCCATGTAAGTGTTTCACATTAGGCTCCAATCTTCACCCAACCTTTAGCTTGTCAAGCTCTCGTTATGATTGCTTTTTAAGGGATACTTTGGGCCATCAACATGCTTCTCTCCACCATTCCAATGATTCATAATCCTCCACTATGAAATCTGCTCCAAGTAAAAGATTCTAACCACCACGTTAAGCCTTCCAATTGGCTCCCATAGGCTGCTACAAATTCATCCACACATGGACCATCCAACTAGCAACAAAACACATCAACCATGCATAACTTTCACTATCCTAAACTATTGTGCATTGTTGTCACATCAATGGACTAGTTAGGGCTAGTAATAGTCCCTTGTTAGCCCCTCCTCTTCCAAAATACCTCCTACAGTTGCGGCATCCTCTTCTTAAGTTATTCCCACAATATGCTCCCTTTCTAGGCTAATACCAGCCCTAAGAAAACTTCCTTGGCCCCCTTGTTGAGGGAAACAAGGTTTGCGGCTTCTTGTGTCATACATTAGCTCCACAGCACCGTGTTTCAGAGATTATTTGGGTTTCGGCCTACTTGTTCCATCATCTGGGAGATACGTCCTGCACAAGAGAAGAAACCCACACAAAAGAAGCCCAAAACACAGTCCAAAACTCGCTATAAGCATGCAGTTGCCTCCATATACTATCTTAGACCTCCTAATCCATCAAAAGGATGCCAAACAGACCTCTCTCCAACTCATATTTGTCCTCCTAGACCGTGGCTACTTTAGATCAATAAATATTATGTTTTGTTCCACATTTGGATTCCTAAATGACCTCCATACACATCATATTTATACCAAAATAAGGGCCCCATGTATTTTTTGAAGAGACATGTCTCTTGTAACATTCACACCAAGCCTACATGACTTATGTGCCAAAAATTCATTTGTCAACTTCAAAAATTCATAACTCAAAAAGGACATCTTGAAATTCAACGATTCTCAAAGAATTGGATTCTCCTCGTCGTCCTCTGTCATCTCCATCCATCACATGTCCAAAACAATTCATGGTTTTTTCCCAAATATTGATGGGTGAAAAACCCCAACCTTGGGTTCCAAGCCCATAAGTGACTCTTGTGGTGCTCCAACCTCCAAACTCTAAACCCTAGGGTTTGTAGTACCTCCCAAGCTACTCAAAAATCAACAGAAGGAGCTACAACCCACGGTTTACCATCATCCACTAGAAGGAGGTGAAAACCTCCTAAAGGATGCTACAACTTTATTTCATAGCACCACCCTACCACCCTATAGAATAAAAGATCAAATAAAACCCTTGGTCTCCCATACCAGGGAAAATGGCCCAATTACAATAACCCACAAACTTTGTTGCCTTTGTTATGTCCAACTTTAGATTTTCTCCTTGAACCTTGATATGTTAAAGGTATGTCCTTAAAAATGCATTCTAACAACATTAAGAGACTCTACTTCATACCTCCAATTAGTTGCTTGTACAGAACTCATTCAACAATTCAAGACTCCTCAGCACAACTCCTTCAATCAAGAGGAAATGAAATGATTCAAGGTCTAACTCTACTTTAAAACCTCTTCAAGGTTTTCTTACAAGGACAATCTTCAAGATCTTCTCCAAGCTTATTCAAGGTATGCTTACAAGGATAGCTTCAAGATCTTCTCCAAATATGATGCCTCAGATTTTTCCTAGTCAATGATTAGATTTGCCACAAAAAATTCAAAAGAACAACTTAGAATAAGACTCACGTTCTGCTCCAAAATTATGGTTTATGCCACAACTTCAACACTGCCATAGAATTCATACTTTTCTCAAGATTAACTCAAGATCATGCTTCAGGTTTTCCATAACAAAGGTTGAATTCACCTCATAAACTTGCCCTAAGACAAGGTTGAATTAGGCTTCAGAAACTTTCCCTAAAATAGGGTTGAATTAGCCCTCAAATAAATTTCAATTATGGGTTTAGAAGAAGTACAAATTTGTATTTAAATGGAGGTCGAAATTCTACCTAGAAATGCCTCAATTCATCTTTTGATCAGCGAATTATTTTCCTAAAAATTGTCTTCAAATCAGGTTTGTCTTGTACTTAGAAAATGCCACAACTGATCTCCTCAAAATAGGCTTGTATTTCTCCCACCAGATAAGCCAAATAGGGTCACAGAGATTCTAAGTCAGAGAGGCTAAAGGTCTACCTTAGAGAGACCAAATATAAGCTTCAAAACCAATGAAGTGTGCATAGAAAACCACTACACAAAAATATAAGAATCAAGTTAACAAACCCTTCTTGAATTTCAATCTTCTCAAGATATTCAATATAGCTCAGGCCTCGGACTACACTTCCTTAGTTTCTATATCAAATCACCTGAATTCCATGCCATTTGATTGTTGTGAGAGGGATATATATATATATGTTATTGGAGGAGACCGAATAGGGGCCGACCTGAGAAAAAAATAAGTATTTTCATTTGAAAGGGCATATTTATTTTTAGCCGGCCTGAAGGAGGATAATTGATCTATTTACAAGAGTCTTAGAACATTCTAAAAAATCAAATTTTGGCTTTCATGTAATCTCCTTTCAAGGCTGATTAGGACACATGAATTTATGCCAAATTAAATATAATTTTCATATCCTTTATTGCAATAATGATACCATGAACTTGTGGGGCAAGTGATGGTGCTACACCCACCAATCTGGGGCATCAAGCTTCAACCTTGAATATATCTTCAACCAGTGGTACCCACAAGGATTTCCACCTATAAAACGAAATGGTGTGACAAGGGCTACCTATGTAGAGTGTCCTTACATCCAAATTCACTAACTTGTTCACACAAATCATCAAACAAATGTTGCCTTATTCACCCTTTGACATCAATGGCAATTTCTTCCAACATGAACTAGTGCCAAAAAAACCTTAGTAAATTCTACTAGAGCATGAAAAAAATGAATGTATCCATTTTCCTACCAATATCAATATAAATTTAAATACTAATTTTCTATTTTTTATTAATGAAGGCCACTTTTATTTTAGGCTTGATGATTTGTGGGTTTTCCCCTCTAATTTTCACCATCCTTGTTCTTCCCCTTAACTTTATCCTCCTTCTTTCTATCATCAATGTGCTATGTTACTTCTAAATGTCACATGATCAATAAAATATTATAGTCGAAGACTGTGGAGCATCTATTTCCTTACCATCTTGTACTAAGATTGATCTCCAATGTGCGTAAAACTACTAAAACTAAAATAAACAAAAGAAGAAAAAGAAAATCGATATAGAGATAGTAATTGGATGACATCAATGACAGCGAGTACAATAATAACAATGGAAGAGGTATATGTTATATAGTAGTTGGGACAACAATAATTGCATAAGAAATTGGAAAAGCACAGGAAGAAAACCACTAAATTTAGTGAAACATCCATTCACTCTCCTTCGAAATATTAAATGTATAAATGTGTTCCTATCCTTTCTTGCAAACTAAATGTTTGGACTTCCTTTAAAATTCATGTGTACTTGTAATATATAGCTAGGAAATATTCATCTTCAATAACTCTTGAATCACCATGTTACATATTCATCAACTCCCCTCAAATATTTATTCCTTGAATATTTGAAATTCAACATCCTAACTCCTCCATAAGTCATTCAAACGTTTTGTTTACCAACTAACATATCCCAAGGGCACCCTCCTCTGGCACTTCCCCTCAATTGGAGGATGGTACCTAGGGAAATCGTAGATTTTTCTAGCCATAAGGCCAAGTTGACTACTCATGAATAATTGGACCACCATGAGAAACGTTTCACATAGAGGGAATTAAACTTGAATGGGCAGAGGAACAACTTTTCCTCACAACTACTCAAGCTACATGACCAATTGACAGGTCCTTCAAACACTTACAAAATCAGGATAGAGCATATTTTCAGTTGATAGCAACATCTCAAGTAATCCCGTGCCATTCATTTGGATGCACACATAAATCTTGGAAACCACGCATCTCTACCTTTTTTTGTCCAAATTGTTAAATTGTAGCAAGAAAGGATTCATTTGACTTGTGCCGTAGTCAAATGGAGAAATTCGAATTTTCACATCAACAAGATAACTTGATTTGCATTTAGTAGAGTGACATGGCCAAGTCACTTAGTTAAGTCATTCAATTTGATTTTGTGGAAAAGTAGAGTTGTGCATGAGTTGATTGTTAAGATCTATAAATCCAGTGGAGTTATAGTTAGAGAAACTCAGTTATCTGAACTCTAGTCATTAATATAGTCAGTATGAGTGTCATGCGGAAAGAGTCAATTTTGCGGACAAAACCGACCTCCCTAGAAGCTAAGGCTTTCTAGTGACAAACAAAACAATCAAGCACTATTTTTCCCTAAATATGCATTTAAAATACAAGCAACCAGGTGTTCAAGTCTTACCTTTAGTCCAACGCTATTTGTAGCAGCCAAGCCTCTCCGATCCAGATGAGCTCCTTCTCCTTGAAGCCTGCATTCACTAACAAGAAAACGATTACATAGCACCTGAATGACTCATATAATAAAACATATTCATCATAAAGACCAAGGAGTTTATGAAACAAATTATATATAACAACTTGTTGAGAAAAATGAACTTAATTGTATTAATTGGAAACAAAAGAAACCTTACAACCAGTGCCTTGGTGTTGTGCAGGTCCCTCCCAGGGTCCAGCAAGAGTTCTCCTCTACTTTGATCAGCTCACCCACTTCCAAATGAAGCTAAGAAAGGATTGGAATCTCTCCTCTCAAGCTCTATAAGGGAGTCCTAATTTCAGCAGCATCTACCCTTAGGAATGTTCAGCTTTCAACCTCCCCTCCCTCTGGCCCAATGCCTGTATTTATAATGCTTTGGAGGAAGTTAAACAGGTCCACCATCAATGGGATAAGCTCCTCTTTCAAAGGGATAGCTCCCCTCTTCATGGGATAAGTTCCTCTTTCATTGGGATGCATGAACCATCTGGAGGCGCTCATTCCACGTCAAACCATCTTCTAGAATGCTCTAGAATCGACCACAAGTAAGTTTTTTGAAGTAAAACTTGCGCCTTTTGACTTTTACAGGGGTACGCACCCACCCCTTTACAGACAGAGCGTACAAGTATGTAGGTATTATGTACTTGAGGTGCGTACACGCAGGTAAGAGTAAGAGAAACTGCGTAACCAGAGTTATATTGACTTCATAAAGGCTTTCTCTCTTTTTTGGAGTCTGACATGAGGAGCAGAGGTATAAGACTTGCCAAGGAGGACAGTATGGTTATTGATGGAGTCATACTGACTGCAAATAGTCATGGTGACAAATTTTAGTGTAACAATGAGTTCAGATGATTAGTTGTGATTTTCGTTAACTCATTGTTCTCTCAGTTAAATAGTCAAATTACTGAAATATCCATATTCATGCATGCAATTCGAATTTCCTATTTGAGTGGAGGAAAAAGGCATCAATGTATTTTTTATTGTATACTAGTGAGTGTACATTTTTTGCATTGAGAAGGTGAGCCATTTCTCGTGGGAATTGCGCAAGAAAATGGGAGCTTTCCCTATTCTTTAGGAGCTAATTTCCTCAAGAATTGCACAAGGAAATAGGAGCAAGAAGGAGGCCTATTTTGGCTAAGTATTGGCTAGAGCAGACTCAGGAGGAGATCAACATTGCAGTGCGGATTGAGCTTCAAGGATTGAAGTTGTCAATTAAAATAGAGAATTGTTCTCATCTTATATAATAAAACTAGAGGAGGGTTTTTTCCTAGTTCGGTTCCCCAGTAAAAATATTGTGTCCATTGTGATTGAACAATTTAATGTGTTTCTATTGTATGTATTCCCTTCCAAAGATTGAGTAGAAGAAATTTATCTCTATTGTTTTCAGTCTAAATTCATTAGCATCTGCAAATTTTGAGTTATTTTTGCATGGTACCAAAGTTATTTAAAACTACATAGAAACCAAGCTCCTGATCGATCTCTCAAGAAATTTTGAATAGCATTTTTGTTGTTTAGATTTTTTTAGTGTAGGAACAATGTCTTTCAATGGATTGACGCTTGAGTATGCATTGGAGGGAACCTTAAATTCCATAGCTTGGAAAGACAGAATAGAAGTTGTGCTAGATGATAATGGAGTATTGGAGTACACACAAACTGATACTCCAAAACCAACAGCATCAGATACACAGCAGCTCGCTCAGTGGATGAAAGACATAGCAAATGCAAGGAGGATTATCCTGGAGGGAGTCAAAGACCATGTAGTTTCAAGTTTGCATGGAAAGAAGATTGCTTATGCAATGTGGAAAACCATCAGAGAGCTATTTGAAAGGAGTCGTGATGTCAGGAAATTGGCATTGAAAGATAATCTTGGGAACATTTGAATGCAGAAAAATGAAACCATTGTTTAACACCTATCCAAATTCACTTAGGTCAGAGATGAACTTGGAAGAGTTGTAGAGACTATACCACCATTTGAACTGGTGATCTTAGCACTCCTTGCTCTTCTGAAGTCCTCGCACAGCTATCAGGATTCAATGAATGGAAGAGACAAGCTCCCAAATTGGGAGAGACTTTGGTCTAACTTGGTGTAGGAGGAGATTAGAAGAAACACTAGAGATGGAGTCTCATCCAAAACTGATGAGAAAGAAGAATTTTATTTAGTGGGAAGGGAAAGAATTCCAAAGGCAAGAAGGCCCAAGGTAAGGTGGAATCCATATAGAACAATGGCAAGAAGAAAGACCTCAGTAAAATTAAATTCTTTCAATGCCATGAGTATGGACACTATATAACCAAGTGTCCACATAAGAAATCCAGTAAGGAATCTTCAGGGGAAACAGGGGGGATTCTCCCATATCGTAATTTGAGTTGGATTTCACCCTCATTGCTTGCATAGAAAACACAATAAGAGGGGGTGACTGGTACCTAGACTCCGGTGCTTCTTTTCATATGATAGGAAATAAGTAGTTCTTCAGCATCTTAGAGGAGAAGGGCCTACAATTACATATAGAGCTTAGAGATGATGGAAGCTATCGTACCAAAGGGATTGGCATTATCACCTCTAAGAGGGATTCAAGGTCTCATATTCATGTAAAGGATGTAATATATGTGCTTCATCTGAAGAAAAATAAAGTTTTTTTACTTGAACACAGAGCATATGATTTGGTGTTCAGTAGAGGGAAGCCATATATGAAGCATGTTGCTACTGAATAAGTAAAACAAATTGGTATTCGAGTTAAAAAACTTTACAAGCCAGAGGTAAATTTCTCCATGTATGCAACCATACCTCCAGGAGTGAGGTGGGCGATGTAGAGCCTTAGTCCAAGAGTGCAAAGATTTGGGTAGGGTCGATAGGAGAGCATTGAAGTTGCAATATACTCTACTTATGGTCATTACCCTTTCTACAGGGGCCCACATATTTAGTAGAAGAAGGTATTAGGGTGGGTTAGTTGTTAATTTGAAAAGTACTTCGAGTCAATTTTTTGCTACTTGGAAGAAGGTCAAAATCATAAAATTTTCTCACTGTTATGTTTTGACCTGTCATTGCTCAAAGGAGTCATCTTCAGTCGGGTTATTGCTTTGGATGGTCATTGGGAAAAAGTATTTAATGATTGTCAATGTTTTATTGTTGAGTCCAGGTATTAGGTGATGATAGGTGGGGTAACATGGTCTGAGTGTCAGTTACTGAGGAAAGGTTTTCAAAAAGGATCAAAATTATCAATGCTTTAATCTACACCTTTCCTAATCATTTTATATATACTTTCCCCTATCCCCTATTTCCCTCATTTCATCCCTTCCCCTCATTCCCTAATGCTACCTTAATCCTATCATTTTACTTTAGGCCTAAAAAATTTATCATCATTATCATCTAAACCACATTTCCCTAGGCCTAAACTATTTCCCTTCCCTAAACATCATTACCCACTTTGATTCATTATCATCCTATCTATCCCGACACACTTTGATTATCAAAGTTATCATAACCAAATATTTTTCCACCTTATAACATTTGAACAGTGACTTTCAAGCATGTGAAGCTTGATAAGAAATGCGGGTTGCACATTCATTTTCTTACATCAGCACCAATTTTCAAATCATTACGCAGGCCACCAATTTTCATGTGTGACTACTCACACGTGGTATGTAGAGGATCAAATGAGTGTTTTCTTTCCAGATCAAGGGTTGAAGTAGAGTTCAAAATGTGTATAGAGGCTCATGGGTTGTGTTATCACTCAAATTTTCCTTGAAGTTGTTAGAAGAAGGAAAGGGGTTTGAGGTAACCACAAACCAACTTTTAAGTACAGAATCTAGCCAATCTGTACTGTGAGAGGGCTCTCTCTTTAAGATTTAGCTTTGATTAATGGGATATTAGGCTAGTTATGGAATCTTAGGGGGTTTTGATTTTGTTTGGTGGTGGAATTCAGGAGCAGATGGGTAGAACAAGGTATTTCAAGCCATTGGGCTATGGAGTCAACTGAAGATGGCTTAACTGGATCGGGTTGATTCAACAAAGGAGGGCTTCACAGGGAAAGATAGCTGAATGAGGTACAAGTGATAACTTGAAAGGGTGAAATGGTCTTGAAAGGGAGGAATGGCAATTAAGAATCCTTCAACAAAGTTCAAGAGGAGGGAATGTGATCATTAACAAAAGCAATTAAGAATTCTTTGTCAAATGGCCATAATTATAAACTAAGAAGTAGGGAGCAATTAAGAATCCCCTACCTATGATAGCTTGGAAGAAAACATTAAGAATATAAACAATTTTAAAGACAGAATGCAATAAAGCTCTTTCTGAAATATACTTTTTCGTTTATCCTTCAGATATGAAACACATGTGAAATATTTAAACCAAAAAACCGTAAAAACATGAGATATAGAATACTTATTTGTTTCTCATTTAACACAGGAATCCTGTAAAAGTCCTTTGCTTTATTACTATGTCCAGCCAGCGATCCAATAGTTGTTCAACAGCACTTCTATTCCAAAATAAAGAGTCTACAGAAATGTCTAAGAATCCACCCTCAGTACTTTGAATGAGGAAGTACTTATAGCAAATTTACAACAAAATATCTCCTAACTGAGAGAGATATATTCTAGGAAAACTAAATATATTTTACATGAATGTAGAGACAGATGGTCTCGAAAGTAGAAACTGAATGTGAACTGTTGGGTTGTTGTCCCTATTTTTGCTGAAGGAGCTGGAGACAGGCCCTATGATTGTGCATCTTGTTGTCTTGCTCATAATTCTGTGTTGGTTGATTGTTTTCATCTTTTCACTGATACTCTTTTACCTGTGACTGATACTCTTTACCTGTTTTACCATAATTTATCCCTTTTTACCCAAATTGACTATGGTAAATACTTCAATTTACTTCTTACCATGGTAAATTATAAGATGTCTGTCATATCAGTCCACCAATCATCCCTTGGTATCCTGGTCCTTGTTAGCTTTCTGAAGATTTCATCAGCTTCTGTGTATTTTACAAAATTTGGTTGTACTGGGAACAAGTGTTTCAATTCATGCTCAACATAAAAAAGGTTCTCCAAACTATCATAGAGAACTCTCCCTGTGGGTAATGCTTTAGGTGCAGATGAACTGGCTTGGTTATTTGCATACTGATGTAATTTGTTGACATAATCATCCTGCCTCATTAACTTATCATTGATGACTAAAGGACTTGGAAGTCCTTTACTCTGTAAGTTGCCAAATTTTTCCATAAATTCATTTATGTCTTCTTGCATATTCTGACATTTTCATTCCAGGTTTTGCATTAGAGTCCTTTTGGTTAAGACTTTCTTGATTTCGAGGATGGTTCCAGTCCTATCCTCAATATTTAGTTGTTCCAATTGATGCCTGTTTCTGCTGTTTAGAAAGTTTATTAACCTGATAGCTTCTTCAGGCTTTCCTCCTAGCTCTTCCTTGGTTTTTTCAATCTCTTGAAGAGCAACTTTCACCAAGTCAATCTGTTAAAAAATGATTTGAATTGATGACCAAACATCATTGATTGATTGAGTGATGTTGGTCCATAATATCTTTCTAATGTCAGTTAAAGGCTTTTCAAATGTAAGATCTTTTTCCAGTGTTTTACTTGTTGAGCCAAGCCTTTGTTTTTCCTCACTTCTTCAGCAAAATTGATTTTTGACACATCATACTTCTGCTCTAAAGTTATGAATTTCTCCTTTACCTTTTGCAATTCAGAAACTTGGAGCTTCATTTCCTCCATGGACTTGATCAATTCTTCAGTGCTCTGACTTGAGGTTCCTACCTGTGCTGTACCTGTCACTCCAATAGTTTTAGCTGTTGCCAAAGGGACATTTGGTGCTAGAGCAGTTGCCAATGTAGAAGGGATTGCTGTAGAAACCACTAGTACTACATTTTCAGGCTGAGAGGTCGACTCACTATGCCTGATTTGTAGTGTTTTCTCTAATTCCTGCTCTGTCTCCTTTAATTGCTCATTTAGCTTGAGGACTAAATCCATAAGCTCTTCTTCATTCTTCTTTTCAATTACTTCAGCAGTCTGTGGATGCATAAGTGGTGGCAATTTCAACTGCTTTCTCAGGGCAGCTATATCTTCATTCTTTTTCTTTATTAGGGCCTCTGTAGCTTTGACATCCTTTGGGTTATGACCCAATCCAATAATCAAATCCTCCAATGATTTGATTCTGTTGTCCTTTTCCTGTGAGGAGGCTCTTTCTAGCTGTAATTGAGCAGTGGTGTTGTTCAGTGAATTCTCCAATTTGTGTGCCATCATGGCCTTGCTTGTCAATGTGGAATAAACCATTTCCCCTGTTTGTTTATGAAATTCTATTTGATCTATGGGGTGAATATCTTTGGCCAAGACCTCAAAATCAGTTTTGAGGTAGTCTGCAATTGATTTGGGTTGTTGTATTGTAGGCTTTAGAAAGCTCATTTGCATTTTGCCTTCTTTGATGTCATAAGCTGACATCAACCTGGTTTGATTAGTAGGGGCCATTTTCAAGTATTGAGTGTAGGCTTGGGCCTTCAGCTGTTCATTTTTGGCCTTTATCTCCTTAAATTTTCCTTTGATGTCCAAGGTCTTGTTAGATGAAGACCTGAAAGATGAAACTTCGACACTCTATTTGTGAACTAGAAGTTGTCCCACCTACTGCGAATGTATGTAGACTGTCTCCACCTTCTTTCCTCAAACTCCCTGTTGTTTCTTCAAAAAATTCTTCTTCTGAATGTGGATTTAGCCTGTGCCTCTTAGCACCAAGCTGGTCTGAAGGACCACTAGTAGGGGTAGCTACTTCCCTGTCTCTTTTTAAGCTCTTTTCCTCATTTAGAGGAGTCTGCAAAACTAGGGGGTCTCCCATATCAACCTAAGCCGGATGGGACTGTGGTGGAGCCTGTTACTTAGAGATTTTAGGCTGTTTTGACATGTCTGATTTGCCTGATGCTAGAGTACTGGTTCCCTGTCCTTTTCCCTGTGGTGGTTCTGCAAGGGGTGCACTAGTTTCCTAGGAGTGCCTTTGAGAGGTCTCTGTTGTAGAGGCACTAGTTCCTGGTGTTGGCTTCAGAGCAGTTCCAACTGGTACCTGTTCACAAGAGTCTAGGTCAAGCCTCTTTTCTAGGTCTTTCATCACATTCTCTACATTGACCTGATCACTATCCATCTCAACTAGAGTTCCTTCCCTCCATTCATCCATATTTGCATATTTCTCTATTTCAGGGATTTTGTGATGAAAATATGGGGATAAATTATGTTTCATTCTCCTATCACAAATGAAACCTTGTGGATCATATCTCCAAACAAAACTTTTATTTAATTTCATGTGTTCTAGGATTTCTTCTGCTTCTTTGCCTGCTTCTCTATTGTTGCAGACAAATGGGCCTAAGTGATCTTTAATTCTCAACTGTGCTTTCTTCTTGGCCTTGGTAAAGTGAATCTAATCAGAGTTTATCATTTGCCTATAATATTCCAATGCAAACAACCTCATAGGAACATATTTTGGTAGTTTGAATGGAGGAAGTTCACAACCATAAACTCTGATCTCTGTGTGATTCTCGTACAAGTACCAGTCACCTATTTTGTACTGCTTGGATAGTTGAAGGATTCTTTTGATTTCATCACTAATCCTAGGAGGAGGACTTCCTGTCAGCATGGTGGTCACTGGGTGGACAAACTGATCAATGAATTCATTGTATGAAAAGGGACAAGCAAATGTATAGTGGAAGATAGAAGTCCAAAAAATGACTGATCTAGGATTACCCTTTGTATCAAGTTTATTTACAGAGAATGGGAACTTATCAGACTGATAGTAAAGGAAAAGGTGATATATAAATGTGGAATACTTGAATACTTTTTCATTTTCCATCCTCATGAACTGGTCATGAACTAGTTATACTTGACAGCGGGAGGCTGACTAGGGGTAAAAATGGACATTAAAACTAGGGTCAATTCATCCACAAACTCACTAGTATTGAAACCCATGACTGTAGCTATCATATCAATTATATTTTTGCTTGTCTGTGTGAAGAAAACTAACAAATAGGGAGGGGGATTTTTGGGTTGATGCTACTTATCCATAAAAGTTTGGCAAAGGTGACTAAGTTCAGACTAAGATAATTTAGATGATTTTTCTAGCAAATCTCCAAGGGAAATGGGGGTGAGGTCTTGACTGGGTTGAAACTGAAGCATCTCATTGATTGAGTCTGCAGTAATTGTGAAGAGAACAGTTTGATTGGGGGACATTACTGCTCTGAGGTTGGGATCATAATTGGCATGACACTGATGGATAATGTCAGGGAAAATGCGCACAGAGGGGAGAAAGTACATTGGGAGATTTGATTCCCAAAGTCCTATGGTATCATAGCCATTCATGTAATTGTCCCGACATTGGCAAAATAATTTCAAGTGATCTTTGTCGTTATCAAGGTCTTTTATTTGAAAATATTTATCTGCTAGGGGCAGATAATCCAAATCACGGTGAGGGGTAGTGATAGGTGCTACACTGAGGGCCACGGGGGTTTCCATTCTAGTTCTTGTGGATTCAGATAGGAAACTGGGGTTTTTAAGTGGAATTTGTGAAACAGAGGGTCTTGGGAAACTTGAATTCTGAATGCAGCAACTGAATTATGATGAAATTTGGGTTTTTTCCAATTAATTACATAGGAAAGCAAGTATTTACAAGGTTTCTAGACGGAAACTGGTAAATACCTATTTTTAGTGACGAGCAATGGGATGCAAGTTTGTTGGGTGTGAATGGCAAACTCGGAGCAGCGTCGAACTATAGGTTTGAGGGTGGCTGACGGTTGGGTGAATGAGCTGGTCGACTTCAACATTCAGGTTGCATGCATGCGCTTTTTGGAAATAAGGACGAAAAACTGATTATCTTTGTTTTTTATGCAAAGTCAAAACTTTGGCAGGTTCGGGATTTGGACAGATGGCATCAGCGAGAAAATGATTTGATGTTTTGTCGGTGGCGAGAGGCAGTAAGCAGTTTTCATCGCACCGCTAGTGGAGGGGAGGTGGTATTTGGGAGTGACTGCGTGATTCCACACGCTGAGTGACACGTAGCGATGGCACTGTTCACAAAACCGCTCGCCATCACGCGCTAAAGGTCGACCGCGGAGGCCCGTGCGATATGCACGACAACCGTTGGATCTGCAGGATCCGATCGGATGGCTATCAGGGAGTTGAAATGGCGGAAGGTTAATGGAGGGCGGGCCCAATATAATTAAAGGCTTTTAATTACATTGGGGGCGACGTGATTGGTTGAAGTTATTAATTAATCGTGAGGATTAATTAATTCTTTTATTAGCATGAAGGGGATCAGGCTCTTAATTAACTACGGATTAGTTAATTAATCCCATTTATTGACTTTATTATGGTTATATTTAACCGAGGGGCGGGATATATAAAAATTTGGGGAATTTGTATATTTATAATAATACGGGAGTGGGTAACTTTTATATAGGGGAATTATATAATAACATGAATTAGTGGTTAATATGATTTTGTGAAATGCGCGCTAAGTTTAAACATTTTCATATATATATTTAAAACTTAGGCTAAGTGAACATGAGGGTTTGTATGGAAAGTGTTTGATTTTCCCAATGAATAACTTATGAAGGGGTGTGATTATTGGTGAAGGGGCTTAAGTGCTTAAGGTATTATAAATTATTGGGCTGAGGGTTCGGTCGCTCCAAAAGTCAGAGAAATGCTTTGAGCCCCTCTAACTTGATAGATACCTTGGCACTTAGGGGAAATTAGTGAAAAATTAGGGGAAATGAGTAGGGAAGTTAATTATTTTTTACTTTGCTTACTTGATGTGCCTTCCATGGGATACATGCCTTTGCCTTGTGATGAAAGTAGAATATTTACACATTTAGACTTATCATTCACCACATATTATTCTACAACCATCATCTACTTACCCTACCTGCTTAACCTAGCATTTTTACTTCTTTATTAGGGTGCACTTGGACTAGCAAACCCTTTTCAAACTTTCTTTTCTTTTACATAGAGATACCTATCTAAATATAACCTTATTAAATCCAAGGGATCAGATTACACTGTTGAGCTCCTTTTATTTACTCTACCGATCTACTTATTTGCCAAGATTAAATTGTTTGGTCAGATCTTTATTCTCTATTTCTACAACATGAAATTGAAAATATGAACTAGCCAAGCTTAAATTGTTTGACTATTCATGCATTGTGGCATAAGTGACAAGCTGCACACAATTTTATTATACAAAAGTAAAAAGGTAGTGGCATTTAGGCTTGCACACTTTCCTGGTCTTTTTTTTTGTTGGGGTTCATTTTCTTTCATTTTTTGACCTCTTTTTATTTCTTTTCACCCTTTGATTTTTCTTTTAGGGTATACCCTCTTTACATTTTTTAAATTTTTTGATTTTTTTACAAATATGGAAAACCTTTGCAACAAGTAAAGGTATGAACATATTTCAAAGCTAAACCAAGTCAATCATGATATATGACACCTATTGGTATAGGGGCATAACAGGTTGAAAACATGTTTACAAGTTGCATACCATTTGGGCACAGCGTGACATTCTTCTGGTACATTGAAATAATTCATCACAAGCTTGTTTTCAGCGTTCAGATTGAAATGAAGGAATTGCAGAGGCAGGGAGACAGTCATCTTGCTTGTGAATTTTTGTTCATAATTCTCCTGGTCGCATTGTTTAAGAATTTGTCTATCACTGTTAGAAAACGTGTGCTGTGCACACCCTATCTTGTTAAAAAACACAGTATTATTTCCAAGAAAGTTGTTTGACTGCTCGAAGCCTAATTTCTAAATGATGAATGCTTCCTGAAGATTTGATTTTGAATACCTTTTAAATGTTAAAGCCTCTTGCTTGCATTTCATCGCATAATTTGTGTTGTCACCACCTTAGTGTCACAACTGCCTGAGTGGATTTATTTTTTGGTCATACGACCCTACTCTCATTCCTTAGGGTCTACACATGTAGTCATAACTCCAAAGTTTAAATCCATCAGCCAGGTGTAGAGATAGAATGGCCCCTACTGCCAGAAAAAAAGGAGGTGATCTTGTTCGCACTGAACCCACTACTTTGAGTTTGCTCAATTCATCCCCTACCATTAAAGTGGCTTTTGAGAACACAGGATGCATCCCTTTCTGCCAAAAGATTCAAAAAGTAGGTCATGATGTCAAACTAGCTAGTTTATTTGCTCTAAATTTTCAAGACAGCAAAGTGAAGCTAGGTGACCTGGAGATCATATTGTCTGAAAAATTCATAGCTAATGCAACCAATCTCCCAACAGCAGGGGATAAATGGTTCAAGGGGGATGAGTTAGACATTTTGGCCTTCAAGCAATTTGTAAAACCAGAGTATCTTGACAAGTTTGCCTCCACCTTCCCTAGCACTTATCTCCAAGAGCAGTATGTAGACCTTCTGAAGGTCATCCAAAGGTATTTCACTTGTGAAGGTAGGTTCAATATAATTTACCAGTATCATCTCAATTTTCGATGGCATTTCACCGAGAGAAAACGCATGAACCTACCTTACTTATTGCTTAAATGTCTACAAAGAAAGGCCACTAAAGTACAGATTCAAAAGGAAAACTATGCTTCAAGTCTGTTTCATTTCTCTTTGATCAAAATCTTGGTTAAGTATGTTGTTGAAAGAAAGAAAATACCTTGGTCTAATTTTCTTACTAGTATTGACCTCTTACCACAAACTGGGTCACTTTCAATCAATGCAGATAAAGAAGAACCCAAGCAAGAACATCCAATGAAGGAGAGCACTCATCCAAGTATGAAAATCAAAACTGTAAAGAAGGAAGGTGCCAAACCAAGCAAGAAATTTGCAGGCAAGCTAAGAAAGAAAACTAAGTTGCAAGGCATATGCTCGTACATGTTATCTTCTATGTTCAGTTTTTCTTTCTCTGAGGAAGAATTTGTTTGTTTCAATTTACCTTATCTATACTACAACCAACCTTTGTATCCAGAGTCATGCTTACAAGCCCTTGAAATAGTTATTGATTTACTTGCATAAGTAAAAGAAATTAAAGGTTAAATTGATCATGAATCACCACCTATCAGGTCATTCACACTTTGACCAAAGACTTTCCTTAGCCAGAACTGGTCTCTGTTTTAAATATGTGTTTCAAGTCTTTACATTTAAGAGTGAGGGAGCCCCCTCCAGCTAGAAAGGCCAGTTTTCTAGCCCATAGTGGTTTGTGGTTACCTTTGTGGCCCTATCCTTAGCCTAAAGGATTTACGAAATTATAACATAGTGGCGTCGTTGTCGGGTAATCAAAATTTAAAATTATTGTGGGAAGTTTCATGTCTAAAATGTACACCATAGGATGAATTATAAATATTCTTTTGATTGTTAGAAAATTTTTGTTGCATGCATCCTTGTTCAAGAAGATCTGGCTTCTAGGAGGTTCACCAGGCATAACCCTGACCCAAACCCTCCTATATTGGTTTTTGATCCTGAAAAAATTCTCAGGAAGGAGAGAGTGGTGCTGGAAAGTCAAACTAGCTACCATTCTATTAAGAAATTTGTTTCTTCACCCCAAGTTTCTTCTGAGATCTCATTGTTTAGGATGAGGTCTTGTTTTAGTATCCTTGAACTTATGGTAGATTCAGATCAATTGAGTTCTTGTGTATTATCCACAAGAAATGAGTTCAATCAGAATATCATCCAATAGTTTAGTAAACTCGGAGGCTTAGTTGAAAAAATTCAAAAAACTACTAAAAGCACAGTCCTATCTCAGAGCAATATCTATGTTCCATCTATTGCCATTATTGGCTCTGTTTTGACTCCACTTCAAAAGCCTTCATCCTCAATCTTAACTTTCATTCATATAGTTCTTCCATCTTCTATTGTTGTTATTACACCACCTGTCAGCCACCAAACTACTCAAACAGTAGTTATGGCAGCAAGGTATGCTCCTTTGGTGTTGCCTGCTCAACTTCATGATTTACCTCTCAATTATGGGTAGAGGCTTCCACAGTATGATGGCACAGGAGAAATTATTGCTAAGCAGCATGTAGACAAGGTCAATGATTTTGTGGACTTGGAGGAAGTAGATTATGATGATGTTAAAATTAGATTATTTGCCCAGAGTTTTTCCGGTGATGTCAAGAAATGGTTCAGGAGTTCTCGCCCATTAGCCTTTGCAAATTACCAAGAGTTAGAATATGCTTTCATTCCAAGGTGGGGTGAAAAGAAGAACCCTTTGCAGATCTTGGATGAGAATAATAATTTGAAAAGACAGCCTGGATAATATGTTCAAGACTTTTCTACAAGATTCAACAAGTTGTACAATTCAATTCCTGCAGAGATTAAGCCTCCTCCTCGGTTGTCCTTACTGCATTATCTGGATGCTTTTGACCCTGAAATGGATTATGAGTTTAGAGAAATAAATTCAGCAACATTGGAGGACATGCAAAATAATGCAGTCAAATTGGAGGTTGATCTATTAGCGAAAAATTCTAAGTTGAAGTTTGAAAAGAGTCATCATTAAGGAGGATCCTACCACTTCCTCAGATGCTAAATTCAAAACATTGGTTAAGACAATAGAGAAGATGATGGAGAGGATCTCCCTGGATGACTGGACAGAAATCTGAGAAGCCTAGATTGGTCCACAAATCAGAAATCCTGGTTTCAGAAGGCAGCCATAGTTACCTAATAAACCACGGGAGCAGAAAGGTCCAGAACAATCACATTAGCAAATAAGACCACCATTCCAACAAAATTTTTCTCAAGATCAAGATGAGGAATATGAGCAAACTTCCGAAGATTAGATTTTATTTTTGGTGTTGGGCAGCAGGAGGTGTATTTGACCAAAGAGGATCAAGAATATGAACAACTTGAAAACTTTGAAGCATAAGAGGAAGAACTATTGTTGTCCCAATCCCAAAATGATGCATTGATGATTGAATTGGAGGAGTATAGAAAGGGTTTTTAGAATGCTATAATGCAAGTGCAGCGACAATATAATTTGAGAAATAGGAATGTGGAAGGAAATGCAGCAAAGAAGGATACACCAAATAGCAGTGCAATAAGAAAATAAGTGTCTGCCAGTGGTGTCAAAAAGATCCTCCCTAGTACAAGTGCTCAGAAGAAAGATATTCCCAACACAATTGCTCAAATGAAGGAGCCTCGGGTTACTATTTTGCAGCAAAAAGATAGTGTGCCCAATGACAAAGAAGTTGCAGAAAAGAAAGATGTTGCTCATAAGGAGACATAAACGGTAGCAAATCTATTCAACCTTGAAGCTGAAGTTGCTAAGTTGAAGATTTCTATCCCTCTTGGTGAATTAGTGAGAAATGATCAATATATATTTCAAATTTTAAAGGCACTTAAAGTAGATAAAACATCTGATACAGTAAATATAGCAGATGATCATCTAGTTATCATCTTTGGGCCTAAAATTGAGGATAAACCACAAGATGGTGATGTTCCTCCCTTTTATGTTAGTTTGAATATACATGAACAAATCCTACACAATGTTATGGTCGACTCTAGGGCATCACATAATTTGATGCCTAAGGTGATCATGGAGAGGTTGGGATTAGACATTACATGACCATACAAGGACATGTATTCATTTGATTCAAGTAAGGTGAAATGTCTAGGTCTAATTAAAGACTTAGCAATATCCTTGACTCAGATTCCTTATAAATGCATGGTGATGGACTTTGTGGTGGCAGACATACCTCCCAGGTATGGTATGCTATTGTCTAGATATTGGATGGAAAAATTGAATGGAGCATTACAAACTAACATGTCATTCATTACAATTCTATTTTTTGGAGGACAGATGAGAAGGTTATACAAAGAGCCTCTCATGCAATATATGATCAGCAGTAAGGATAAGCTTCTTAATCATCCAGTCTATGTTGTCCATTCTGATGTAGATTCATTTGTTTTGTTTAATTCAAGTTGTCCTATTGATGAGGATCTTGTTTCAGAGTTTGAAAAATAAGGGAACAACATTCAAGAGAAAGAAATTCTGCATGAGGAAGAAGGGCAGGACAGCCAAAGTAAATCAGATGTCAAAAAGAAGCAAAAACATAGAAATCAAATCTGATGTTTTGAGTGAAGATAAAAAGACAATGAAAAAGAGAGACATATCATCCAGTTTGTTCTAAAAATTTCTTCAAATTCCAAAGTTGAAACAAATGGAAAAGTGAGGAAGAAACTCAAGTTTGGACCATGCATTTTGATGGGGCAGCAAGTAGAGAAAGAGTTGGAGCAGGCATGTGGATTATTAGTCCAGAAATTGGTAAATCAAAGTTGTGTTCATATAAACTAGAGTTTGATTGTACCAACAATATGGATGAATACGAAGCTCTGATTTTGGGTTTAAGGAAATTGAAGAAATATGGGGCTAAAATAATTGTTGTTTTTGGTGATTCTGAGTTGGTGGTTAGAAACGTTAAAGGTGGATACCAGACCAAGCATTCTCACATGAGAGCTTATCGGAATGTCGTTCTTGATTATTTGCATAATTTTGTTGAATATAGTTTTTCGGTGGTCCCCAGGAAAGACAATGTTGTTGCAGATGCATTGGCTACTTCAGCCTCTGATTTTGACATCCCTAGTAATGTTAAAGGAAAGTACAAGGTAGAGGTAAGACATAGACCTATTGTTCCTGATAACAATGGTCATTGGCAAGTGTTTGAAAATGACAAGTAGGTAGAAAATTTCTTGCTAATGAAAGAAGAGTTTGCTAGAATGAGATGGGAAAGGGACAGTGAGTGGGGTGATGCAGATAAGGAAAGTTTCATAAATTAGATGAAGGAGAAATTGGATCAGCAAGGTTATGAACTGAAGATATTGCATCTTAAAGACAACATTCTTCCAAGAGGTCTAGTACCTTTGGAAGAGTTGTTTGACCAAAATGATGTGGCCAAAAGACTGAAACTAGCACTGGTTGGAGAAGGAATTGAAGAATGCAATATAGGTACAGAAGAACACCCCAAGATGATAAAGTTGTCCAAAACCTTGAGCCCTGATATGAAAAGAAGATATTTAGAACTGTTTACTAAATTCTCCGATGTTTTTGCTTGGGGGTATGAAGACCTGAAGGTGTATGACAAAGAGATCATTCAGCATATAATACCGATAAAAAAGGATCAAAAACCATTCAAGCAGAAGTTGTGGAGGACCAATCCAGTATTGTTTCCCTTGATTGAGAAAGAAGTAAGGAAACTTTTTGATGCTGGTATTATAGTTCCCCTCCGTTTTTCAAATTGGTTGTCCAATTTGGTACCAGTCAAAAAGAAAATGGGTGAGATTAGATTGTGTGTGGATTTCAGGAACTTAAATAGGGTGTCCCTCAAGGACAACTATCTGTTGCCAAAAATGGACCATGTTCTCCAGAAAGTAGTGGGTGCCAGAAGAATGTCACTGCTGGATGGTTTCTCTGGGTATAACCAAATTTTGGTTCCCCCAAAGGACCAAGACAAAACCACCTTCACAACTATCTGGGGTACTTTTAAGTATGCCAAGATGTCATTCAGTTTGATGAATGCGGGGGCAACATTTCAGTGGGTGATGCACATAGCTTTTGAAGGAGAAAGGGATAAGTTTTTTGCCATATATTTGGATGACATTACTGTTTACTCATAATCTAATGAGGAACATTTGCAGCACTTAAGAGCAATTTTGGAGAAGTGTAGGAAGCATGGCATCTCATTAAATCCAAAAAAGTCCTTATTTGGCTTGGAGGAAGGCAAACAATTGGGCCATATTATTTCAAAAGATGGCATAAAAATAGATCATAACATAATTGCAACTATTCAGAAAATGGATACTCCTAGGAGCAAGAAGGAAATTTAGTCATTTTTGGGTAGAATAAATTTTTTGAGAAGGTTCATTCCCAACTTGGCTGAGATTTCTAAGAAAATTACAGACATGCTGAAGCAGGACAACGAGGTAAAGTGGAATGAAGGCAGTAAGAAATCATTCAATGGAGTTAAAGCAGCTCTGTCATGTACTCCTACTTTGGCCATCCCAAATTATACAAGGGAGTTCATTCTTTCACATCTGAACACAGTATCGATGCAGTTCTTTTGCAGAAAAATCAGGAGGGAGTTGAGCAGCCCATGGCATTTATCAATAGAGTGCTTAGAGATGTTGCGCTCAAGTATGACATAATGGAAAAACAAGCATTTGTGCTTATTAAAGCCCTAAAGGATTTTCGAGTGTACATTTTACATTCTCATGTTGTGGCTTATGTGCCTAGTGCTACAATTAAAAATATTTTGACTCAAGGTGACCCAGATGGAAGGAGGGGTAAGTGGATTGTAGAAATTCTTGAATATGATATAGAAATCAAACCGAAAAAGTTGATTAAAGGTCATGGTTTGGCTCGGATGTTGGCAGAGTCAAATTTACAGTGCCTTCAAATTAATTTTCTTGTTGTCCTAATAGAGGAAGAAATCTCAAATGTTGTTTAGCAAGTGTCAAAAAAATCATGGCCTCACCATGGTATGCAGATATCTTCTATGTTTTACAACATTTTCAAGCACCATTAGACTCGCCCAAAACTAAAGCCCGATTTTTAAAATGAAAGGTAGTAAACTTTTGTGTTATTGACCAAATTTTGTATTGGAAAGATCCTGGTGGTATTTTTATTAATTGTATAAGATGAAGATCATACGTCAATAGAATATTTTCATAAGGGTGATTGTGGTGATCACTTATATTGGAAAACTACAGAAAACAAGATTCTCAAAGTTGGCCTTTATTGGCCTAGTCTATTTGGAAATGTTTGTAAGAAGGTGGTCAACTATAAAGAATGACAGATGTTCGAAGGTAGAAATAAGTTACTTCCCCTGCCTCTAAATCCTATATCAGTTGAGTCACCATTTCAACAATGGGGACTCGATTTTATTGGAGAAATTCATCCTTCCTCTTTTGGACAGCATAAGTGGATTTTAACAGGAATTAATTACTTTAAAAAATGGATTGAAGTAGTCCTCATAGGCAAGCCATAGATGCAACTATCATCCAATTTCTGGAAAACAACATTCTATCCCATTTTGGTTGTCCGCAAAAGAGTATCAAGGACAACGTTGTTGCATTCAAGTCGAAAAGGATTATTGAATTCTGCTACAAGTATAATATTAGTTTGGGACATTCCATAGCCTATTACCCTCATGGAAATGGCTTGGCAGAGTCATCCAACAAGAGTCTAGTCAACATTATTAGAAAGTTGTTGCAGGAGAATAAAAGGAACGGGCACAAAAAACTGATCCATGCATTATGGGCAGATCGAGTTAGTAATAAAAGATTTATATGTATGTCTCCATTTGAACTGGTATATGGAATAGAGGCATTGTTTCATTCATCCCTCGGAGTGTCGATCATGAGATTGTTACAAGAAGCAGAAGCAGAGCCAAATGACATGCAACAAAGAATTGGTCAAATAATCCAACTCCAACAGTCAAGAGAAGAAGTATTCAGGAACACACAATTGTTACAAGACCGGATAAAGAAGATCTATGATATAATAAAAAAAGTGGCAAATTTTCAAATTGGAGATTTGGTCCTAAAATGGGATGCCTAGAATGAGGATAAGGGCAAGCATGGGAAATTAGAAAATTTGTGGAAAGGGCCTTTTAAAGTTGCTACTTTTAGAGGACAGAATGTATATTTACTTGAAGATTTGTCATATCAGCCAGTTGGAGTAGGGCCTGTGAAGGGCAAGCTTCTCAAACATTTCCTCTCTTAAGTTGGAAGTTGCAAGACCATCTCATTGTTTATACAACTTTTGTTTCGAATAATGCAAGTGTGGCTAGTCATAGTTAAGATTTGAAGCCTGAAGTGAAGGCCGTGAGATCTTAACTGATCACTGCCATAAATATTAGAGTATGTCAGTTAGTTTTTATAACATTTACAATCAGTCTAGTTAGTAAATTTTTTATGATTCATAATATGTATATCAGTTTTCATTTTTTATTTGTTATGACCATGGGAAGGCTACTAGTTTGTGGTGTCGTTCTGGGCACCTCACAAGGAGGCTGCCATCCCCAATGGAGCCCATATTAGGGTGGGTTAGTTGGTCAGTCGAAAATCACTTCAAGTCAATTATGTGTTGCTTTGAAGAAGGTCAAAATCATAAAATTTTCTCACTGTTATGTTTTGACCTGTCATTGCTCAAAGGAGTCATCTTAAGTCGGGTTATTGTTGTGGATGGTCATTGGGAAAAAGTGGTTGATGATTGTCAATGCTTTATTGTTGAGTCCAGGTATTAGGTGATGATAGGTGGGTAACATGGTCTAAGTGTCAATTACTGAGGAAAGGCTTTCAAAAAGGATGAAAATTATCAATGCTTTAATCTACACCTTTCATAAGCATTTTATAAATCCTTTCCCCTATCCCCTATGTCCCTCATTTCATCCCTTCCCCTCATTCCCTAATGCTATATTAATCCTATCGTTTTACTTTAGGCCTAAATATTTTATCATCGAAACCACATTTCCCTAGGCCTAAACTATTCCCCTCCCCTAAACATCATTACCCACTTTGATTCATTATCGTCCCATCTATTCCAACACACTTTGATTATCAAAGTTATCATAACCAAATACTCTACCACCTTATAACATTTGAACAACGACTTTCAAGCATGTGAAGTTTGATAAGAAATGCGGGTTGCATGTTCATTTGCTTACATCAGCACCAATTTTCAAATCATTACGCAGGCCGCCAATTTTCATGTGTGACTGCTCGCAGGTGGTATGTAGAGGATCAAATGAGTGTTTTCTTTCCAGAGCAAGGGTCACAGCAGAGTTCAAAAGGCGCAGAGAGGCTTAGGGGTTGAAATTAGGTTTACAAGTTGCAGACCATTTGGGCATAGTGCAACAATCTTTTGGTATAGCGAAATAAGTCATCACAAGCTTGTTTTCAGCATTCAGATTGAAAAGAAGGAATTGCAAAGGTAGGGAGACAGTCATCCTTCTTTAGAATTCTTGTTCATAATTCTCCTGGTCACAATGTTTAAGAATTTTTCTACCACTGTTAGAAAATGTGTGTTGCGCACACCCTGTCTTGTTAAAAAATGTGGTCTTATTTCCAAGAGCGTTGTTTGACTGCTCGAAGCCTAATTTCTAAATGATGAATGCTTCCTGAAGATTTGATTTTGAATACCTTTTAAATGTTAAAGCCTCCTGCTTGCATTTCATCGCATAATTTGTGTTGTCTCCACCTTAGTGTCACAATTACCTGAGTGGATTTTTTTTTCTATCATACGACCCTACTCTCATTCCTTAGGGTCTGCACGTGTAGTCATAACTCCAAAGTTTACATCCATCAACTAGGTGTAGAGATAGAATGGCCCCTACTGCCGACAAAAAGGAGGTGACCTCATTCACACTAAACCCACTACTTTGAGTTTGCTCAATTCATCCCTTGCCGTTAGAGTGGCTTTTGAGAACACAGGATTCTTTTCTGCCAAAAGATTTAGAAAGTAGCTCATGATGTCAAACTAGCTAGTTTATTTGCTCTAAATTTCCAAGACGGCAGAGTGAAGCTAAGTGACTTGGAGATCATATTGTCTGAAAAGTTCATAGCTTATGCAACCAATCTCCCAACAACAGGGGATAAATGGTTCAAGGGGTATGAGTTAGACATTTTGGCCTTCAAGAAATTTGTAAAACCAGAGTATCTTAACAAGTTTGCCTTCACCTTCCGTAGCACTTATCTCCAAGAGTAGTATGTAGACCTTTTGAAGGTCATCCAAAGGTATTTCACTTGTGAAGGTAGGTTCAGTAGAATTTACCAGTATCATCTCAGGTTTCTATGGCATTTCACCGAGAGAAAACCCATGAACCTACCTTACTTCTTGCTTAAAAGTCTAGAAAGAATGGCCACTAAAGTACAGATTTAAAAGGAAAACCATGCTTCAAGTCTGTTTCATTTCTCTTTGATCAAAATCTTGGTTAAGTATGTTGTTGAAAGAAAGAAAATACCTTGGTCTAATTTTCTTGCTAGTATTGACCTCTTGCCACAAACTGGGTCACCTTCAATCAAGGCAGATAAAGAAGAACCCAAGCAGGAACATCCAATGAAGGAGAGCACTCATCCAGTTATGAAAATGAAAATTGTAAAGAAGGAAGGTGCCAAACCAAGCAAGAAATTTGCAGGCAAGCTGAGCAAGAAAACTAAGTTGCAAGGCATAGAAGATGATAGGGCAGACAAAGGAATAGAGGAATAGGAAACATCAGCTAAGCAAGCCAGACTAAAGGTCAAAATTGAAGAAACAATCCAAGATGAATTTGTGGTCAGACCTAGAACAAGGTCTAGAGTTAAGAAAACCTAGGAAGAGGCAGCCCCTCAAGAAATTGTAGAAATCTTTGAAGATAAGTAGACAAATGCACAGGTATATGAAAAGGTGTATGAGATCAAGGGACCAAAAATGGTACAATCAGATTTTGAGGAAGAGATAGCACCGTTAAAAACAGATCTTATACAGTACAAAGAAGAGGATCCTAAAATAATAATTATGAGAGAGGCTCTGTTTAAAAATAAGATGAGGATAAAATTTCTGGAGAAGCATAATAGAGACATAAAACAGGCCATTTAACCTACAGAAAACAAGACAGAGTCACCTTCAACAAGTGCCAAAGGAAATAAGAAATGGGTTACCTTTGCTGAACAAGCTAGAAATGTGGTGGTGAGGTTTGATGAGCGAACAATCAAGGCATTTAAATAAAATTTAAATTATGTGCAACAAATGAAACAAATAGCTAAAGCCCCTGGTACACCCCCATTCAATCAATGGAAAGAATATCAAAGGTTCTTAGATGAGTTAGAAGAGAGCAAAGACCAGTTAAATCAATTTAGGAAACAAAACCAAGAGTATAAGAATTATATTCATAACATTTTAGAAAATTGTAACCATGAGGTCAAAGAGGCATCCAAATCTCTTGATAGGAGTAATAATTTTGTTAAGTGGTCACAGCCAGTCTGGATATAGTGGAGAAATTTGTATGTAAGGAATCTGGTCTTCAATGCACAGCTGAGAACTATGAGACAGGATTTAGAGGAGGCACATAAATTGCTAAAGAGGTATGAGGGGGTTGTTTTCATCCCTCCACTCATGAAAATGCCTAAGTTTTATCCTAAATCTAAAACATCATCGGATCTATCATCACCTATGAAGCAGCAAGACCTCATCACTCCAGATCCTAAGTCCAAGAATCCTAGCAGCGAGGTTTCTAGCAACAAACTGTCAAGCAAGAGGAAAAGAAAATGATCAAGTTTTCCTGTTAATTCTAAAACTTTGTTTAATTTTCTAGTATATAAATATGGTAAGGATGATATGATCGTCATAATAATGTCATGAGAGCACTCAGAGGCAATGAAGAACATTCAAGAGATAGTTGCAGCAATTTTGCTACGCAACCCATGGTCTGATCATTTCCCATACACAGTATGAGGGCCATCTGTCAGGTTTTGAAGGTGCTAGCGTGGAGTCTATATGGTGTCCATCTCACCCCTCCAACTTCTTTCCACGTGTGAGTTTCAGAAGCAAGAAGATTTGGGTGTTGTGTAGGGTTTTCAGCAAACTCAAAAGCAGTTGTTTTACTTTTGCTATTTCAGTTAGTTTTTCCAGTTCGAAGACTTTTTAAAGATTATTTTTATTTAATTAAGTTGTTTTTGTTTTCAAGAAGACAAAAGTAGGCTTTATACTTTATTTTTGGATTAAAAACATGGAAAAAATAGCAGTTTATTATTTTTCCTGGTTTTGAATCGATCCTTTGAAGGATCAAAGGTACATTGAATCTGCACATGTTTTGATCATATGTATCTATTATATATTCTGATGAATGAAGACAGAAATGGTTGTTGTTGGTCGAGTGATGTGTTAGTGCTAAATTTGTAGATATTTCATGCTTGTGTGATCAATAAATGATAAATGTTACTTATGTATTGAGGGTCATCAGTCTTACTATCCAAGGATTCTTACGGTATGGTGCATGGGATTTGTTTAGTTTACTGTCAGTTGTTTAATTTCTTCTCTGTGTTATGATTATTTGATACCAGTTGATTTAGAATTCAATATATCTACTCTTTTTCAATTGTTTTCACATTTCAAACTCAAATGAAATGTTATATGCTCGTACATGTTATCTTCTATGTTCAGTTTTTCTTTCTCTAAGGAAGAATTTGTTTGTTTCAGTTTACCTTATCTATACTACAACCAACCTTTGTATCCCAGAGTCATGCTTACAAGCCCTTGAAATAGTTATCGATTTACTTGCATAAGTAAAAGAAATTAAAGGTTAAATTGATCATGAATTACCACCTATCAGGTCATTCACACTTCGACCAAAGACTTTCAAAATTCCTTAGCCAGAACTGGTCTATGTTTTAAATTTGTTTATCAAGTCTTTACATTTAAGAGTGAGGAGGCCCCCTCCGGCTAGAAAGGTCAATTTTCTAGCCCATAGCGGTTTGTGGTTACCTCTGTAGCCCTTTCCTTAGCCTAAAGGGATTTATGAAGTGATAACAGAAGGATCAGTGTAAGTTGATGTTGTCAGATCTTGGAAGATAGTTGCAGGACAGAGACACAGTTGATTTATTATTTTGGATGCTTCTCAATTGCAGTTGTTGTAGTAGCAGCAGCAACAATGAGAGGGAGTGTTAATTGTGTTACAATACATTCCTACAAAGGAGCAGAATGAAAGCATCTTGATAAATGCTTTATCAAGAGGCATGTTCGAGTTCCACAGGAGCAGGTTTGGGGTTATTTAGAACCATTTTCTTACTAAGAGGGAGTGTTAAATTGTAGCAAGAAAAGACTTCATTTGACTTGTGCCTTAACCAAATGGATAAATTCGAATTTTCACATCAACAGGATGACTTGAATTGTAGTTAGAAGGAATGACATTTTGAGTTTGTGGGAAAGAAGTATACTTTTTCATGAATTCATTGCTAAGATATAGAAATCTAGTGGAGTTATAGTTAGTTAAACTCAGATATCTAAGCACTGGTCATTAATAGAGTTAGAATTAGTTCATTTGAATATTTGTAAATGCCATTAACTCACTTATTCTCAATTAACTATTCAATTTATTAAAAATAACCCTAGTCATGCATGCAATTTGAATTGCCTAGTTGAGTGGAGGAAAAAGGAATCAATGTATTTATTATTTTATACTAGTGAGTGTATAGCCTTTTCATTGAGTAGGTGAGCCATTTATCTTGGGAATTATGCAAGAAAATAGGAGCTTTCCCTATTCATTAGGAGCTAATTTTCTCAGGAATTGTGTAAGGAAATAAGAGCAAGCAAGAGGCCTATTTTGGCTAAGTATTGGCCATAGTATATATAGGAGGAGATCAGTATTGTAGTGCGAGTTGAGCTTCAAGGATTGAATTTGTCATTGTAATAGATCATTGTTCTCATCTAATATAATACAAACAAAGGAGGGGTTTTTCCCAATTGGGTTCCCCTATAAAAAATATTGTGTTCATTGTGATTGAATGATTGCATGTGTTTCTATTGTATGTTTTCCCTTCCGCATATTGAGTAGAAGAAATTTTTGTTTATTGTTTTCAGTCTGAATTCATTACTAGCTGAAAATTTCGAGTTATTTCTACATGGTATCAAAGTTATTGAAAACTACATAGAAACTAGGCTCTTGATCAATCTCTCAAGAAATTTTGAATAATAGTTTTTTTGTGCAGATTTTCTTTAGTGCATGAACAATTTATTTCAATGGATTGAGACTTTAGTATGCATTAGAGGAAACCTCTAATTGCATAGCTTGGAAAGACAAAATCAAAGCTGTGTTGGATGAAAATGGAGTATTGGAGCACACACAAACTGATATTCCAAAACAAGTTGCATCAGAGGCACAAAAGTTGGCTCAATGCAAGAAAGACACATAGACCATGTGGTTTCAAGTTTGCATGGAAATCAGACTACTTATGCAATGTGGAAAACCCTCACAAAGATATTCTAAAGTAGTAGCCAGGAAATTGGCATTGAAAGATAAGCTCAGGAATATTCGAATGCAGAAAAATTAAACCATTATTTAGTACCTATCCTGATTCACTCAGGTCATAGATGAAATTGGAGGAGTTGGAGAGATTGTACCACCATCTGAACTAGTGATCTTAGCACTTCTTGGTATTCCAACATCCTAGCATAGCAATCAAGATTCATTGAATGGAAAATACAAGCTCCCAAATTTGGAGAGACTTTGGTCTGACTTGGTGCGGGAGGAGATTAGAAGAAACACTAGAGATAGTGTCTCATCTGGAAATGATGAGGAAGAAGAATTTGTTCTAGTGGGTAAAGGAAATAATTCCAAATTTGAGAAGGCTTAAGGTGAGGCAGAATCCAACCAGAACCATGGCAAGAATAAATACCTCAGTAAAATTAAATGCTTTCACTGCCATGAGTATGGACACTATACAACTAAGTGTCCACATAAGACAATTCATGTTGGGTTGTGTTATATTCTTTCGATGACTATGTGGGGTAATAGGGGGGCATGAATCCCTATTGTACGTTGCGTCGAGCGCTATCGAGGGGTCACAGGGGGGGAGGTTGCCCCCTTTGTTGAGGGGTATGCAGGATTTTTAGACCCTATATTAGGTGGGCAGACCTACCTATGGTTTTGCGCATGGATTCTGCACATGGTTTTGGGCATAATGGTTTTATGTCCATGATATTTTGTAGATCTAGTCAAGGGAACTACAGTTATGTTCTAATCCAGGGTTAATGGATTAGGGTTTATGGATGCTTCAACATGTATATATATGTATTGTAACATTGAAAGGAATATAATGAAAAATCAATATGGTAGTCCTAGTTTTGCAATCCAGGGGAAAATCTATATGTATATATGTTTTATGTTTTATGCTCTCACCATTGTTTATTTTTATATTTTTTATAATTCATATGTAGATAATTTATGTACGGGGTTAAAACCTACAATCCAGTAAGGAACCTTCAGCAGCAGTAGTAGGAGATGCTCTTGCATCAAAATTTGAGTTGGATTTCACCCTCATTTTTTGCATGGAAAGCACAGTAAGAGGGAGTGAGTGTTACCTAGACTCTGGTGCTTCTTTTCATATGACAGGAAATAAGGAGTTCTTCAGTAGCTTAGAGGAGGACTTACAATTACACATAGATCTTGGATATGATGGAAGGTATAGTACCAAAGGGATTGGCATTGTCACCTTTAAGAGAGAGTAAAGCTCCCATCTTCACCTAAAGGATGTAATGTATGTGCCTGGTTTGAAGAAAAATCTAGCTTTTGTAGTTGTACTTGAAGATAGAGGATATGATGTGGTGTTGAATAAATGAAAGGAATATCTGAAGCATGTTGATACTAGACAAGTAAAAAAATTGGTGTTTGAGATAAAAATATTTACAAGCTAGAGGTAGGTTTCACCATGTATGCAGCCATACCTCCATGAGTGAGGTGGGGCAATGTAGAGCCTTAGTCCTAGAGTTAAAAAGATTTGGGCAGGGTCCATAGGAGAGCAGTTGTAGTTGCAGTATACTCTTCACATGGATCATTACCCTTGCTACAGGGGCCCACAGTATTCAGTAGCAGAAGGATTAGTGTCAGTTGATGCAATCAGATATTGGGATATAGTTGCAGCATAGAGACACAGTTGATTCAGTATTTTGGATGCTTCTTAGTTGCAATTGTTGCAGTAGCAAAAACAACAAAAATAGTGAGAGGGAGTGCTAATTGTGTTACAATGCATTCCTACAAAGGAGAAGAATGAAAACATTTTGACAAAGGATTTGTCAAGAGGCAAGTTCGAGTTCCACAAGAGTGGGATTGGGGTTGTTCATAACCCTTTTCTTGCTAAAAGGGAATGTTAAATTGTAGCAAGAAAAGGATTCATTTCACTTGTGCCATAGCCAAATGGAGAAATTAAAACACATCATCAAGATGACTTGAGTTGCAGTTAGCAGGAGTGACATGGCCAAGTCACTTATTTAATTCAATCAATTCAAGTTTGTGGGCAATAATTAGAGTATGCATGAGTTGATTGCTAAGATCTAGCAATCTAGTGGAGTTATAGTTAGTGAAACTCATGTATATGAGCTTTAGTAACGAATAGAGTTTGTATGAGTTCAGTTGAGTAATTGTAATTGTTGTTCAGTCACTGATCTCTCAGGTAACTAGTCAATTTACTAAAAATAGCCCTATTCATGCATGGAATTTGAATTTCCTAGTTGAGTGGAGGGAAAATGCATCAATGTATTTATTATTGTATATTAGTGAGTGTACATTTTTTGCATTAAGCAGGTGAGTCATTTCTCTTGGGAATTGCGCAAGAAAATATGAGCTTTCTCTATTATTAAGGAGCTAATTTCTTCAGGAATTGCACAAGGAAATAGGAGCAAGCAGGAGGCCAATTTTGGCTAAGTATTGGCCAGATAAAACTCGGGAGGATATCAATATTACAGTGCAGGTTGAGCTTCAAGGATTGAAGTTGTCATTGTAATAGATCATTGTTCTCTTATGATATAATACAAACAGAGGATGGATTTTTCCCACTTGGGTTCCCCAGTAAAAATATTATGTTCTTTGTGATTGAATGATTGCATGTGTTTCTATTGTATGTTTTCCTTTCTACATATTTAATAGAAGAAATTTTCGTCTATTGTTTTCAGTCTAAATTCATTGGAAGCTACAATTTTTGAGTTATTTCTACATGGTATAAGAGCTATTGAAAACTACATAGAAACTAGACTCTTGATCAATATCTCAAGAAATTTTGAATAGAAATTTTGTGGTGCATATTTTCTTCAATGCAAGAGAAATGTATTTCAATGGATTAAGGCTTAAGTATCCATTGGATGGAACCTCAGATTTCATAGCTTGATAAGACATAATGGAAGTTATGTTGAATGACAATGGAGTATTCGAGTACACATAAACTAATATTCCAAAACCAATAGCATCAGACACACAACACCTAGCTCAGTGGAAGAAAGACACACTAAAAGCCAATTGGATTATCCTGAAGGGAGTCAGAGACCATGTGGTTTCAAGTTTACATGGTAAGAAGACTACTTATGCAATGTGGAAAACCCTCATGGAGCTATTTGAAATCAGTAGTGATGCTAGGAAATTGGCATTGAAAGAATAGCTCAGGAACATTCAAATGCATAAAAATGGAACCATTATTTAGTACCTATCCAAATTCACTTAGGTTAGAGATGAAATTGGAGGAATTGGAGAAACTATACCACCATAATAAATAGTGATCTTATCACTCCTTGGTCTTCTAAATTCCTGGCACAGCTATCAAGATTCAGTAAATGGAAGAGACAAGCTCCCAAATTGGGAGAGACTTTGGTCTGACTTGGTGCAGGAGGAGATTAGAAGAAACACTAGAGATGGAGTCTCATGCAGAATTGATGAGGAAGAATAATTTTCTCTAGTGGGAAAAGGAAAGAATGTCAAAGGCAAGAAGGCCCAATGCAAGGTAAAATCTAGCCAGAACCATGGCAGAAAGAAAGACCTAATTAAAATTAAATACTTTCACTGCCATGAGTATGGAAATTATGCAACCAAGTGTCCACATAAGAAATCCAACAAGGAACCTGCAGTAACAGTAGTAAGAGATGCTCTCACATCATAATTCAAGTTGGATTTCACCCTCATTTCTTGCATGAAAAGCACAGTAAGAGGGAGTGAGTGGTACCTAGACATTGGTGCTTCTTTTCATATGATAGGAAATAAGGAGTTCTTCAGGAGCTTATAAGAGAAGGACCTACAATTACACATAGAGCTTGGATATGATGGAAGTTATAGTACCAAAGGGATTGTCACTGTCACCTTTAAGAGGTATTAGATCTCCCATCTTCACCTAAAAGATGTAATGTATGTGCTTGGTGTTGGCTTATTGGGGCCTGACCCAGGTTCGGAAGTGTTTTAGCCAAGCAAATCCTGCACTACAGGCCCTTTCGGCAACAGTCCGTGAAACACGGACTGAAGTCTCACCTGAGGTAGTATGGGAGGGAACTGGAACCAGGTTTCCGCACCCTAGGGATGTCTTGATGAGGTCTGGAGGGGTCGCAAACCAACCTGCACACTTGTGCTACTCTACACAGCAGTTGGCCTTCGCGTAGCTCATCTATGAGGCACTTCTTAGATTATTATGGTTATTATAGATCTGATCTACTTATTAAGGTGTTTAATCAAACATTCAACAGTTATAACCAATGCACGCAACCATAAATCTCAAAGATATGCATAACATAAGAATAACCATACAGATCAACGACCAAATGCACCATAATTTAGAAATACTTATCTTTATTAATCTTTTGTCCAATACAACCCTATTCCACCCTGCGCACTCAGTTATAGGGGTCTGCATACACAGCTGCGGACTCTACCAGGCCTCTGCGCACACAGCTGCAGAGCCTACACTATCTACTACCAACCACGACATGGACTTACATACTCAAAGCTAACAACCCATTATACTTCAGATCTGATCAAGAATTACCAAAAGACTGCCTTCTAAACCTAAATCCCTACTCTATTTATACATTCCCATGGTCCGTGAACCATGGGCAGGCTGACTCACTTTCTATTATCTTACATTTTTCTCAGGCGGACAACCCTTTGACTTGACTCATTACAATTCGCGCTCTGTGCACTTCGCAGAACCTTTACCATACTTTTACCCAAAATTGTGGGATTTAAGCCCCAAAACCATTACGCGGGGGATCCGCTGCCCAACAGGCCCCCAACACAATCATCGTGACTCGTCCCGAGTCACTCGGCTGGTGTGGTGATCTTCGCGCAAAGGTTATCCAGTAACTTTTGCACTTCGCTTACCTCCGCAACACATTCTTCCGCCATCTGTTGTACCCGTTGTGCGCGAGCCTCCGATATGTCATTATCAGTTTCACTTGCTTGTCTGAGTTCATATATTGCCTGCATGTGTGCTAGCTTTCCCTCGATGTTGGTGGTGACTGCAAATGCCTCATCAAGCCAAGGCTGGATGTGTTCTTTAAGCACTGCTTCTTTCTGGCGAGCGGCATCAACTTGTGCCTTGAGAGCCTGGGCCTCCCTCATCTTGGCCAATCGCTGAGTAATGGCAACCGTCTGCACGGTCCCCTGAACATTATCATAGGCCTGCTGCAATTTGCTTGCTTCGGTCTCTAACCGCTGTAATGTTGGGTCTTCCTATAGTGAAGTGACCATGATAAGTGACTGATCTAACAAGCCGATGCACTTCTGTATGGCACATTCTGTTGCTTCCCACCCGGATTAGATGGCGTATTACCGCTATGCTCTAACCTCTAGTGGCATAGAGGGCTGCACCTTGATTCTCAGTTCTACAATCTACAAGCTGAGGTCCAACTGGGTCCTCATTGCTTCCTCCTTCGCTTTGCAGAACCCACTGGCCAACTTGTGGATCCGTATGCCTACAGGTAAATCTGCTGCAATCTCGAGATCAGGGGCACGACAACATGCTTCCTCAATAATTTACTCCAACTGTCGATTCTGTGCTACTACTTCATCACGTTGGAGGATCAACTGCTCGCTGTTAATTCGTTGCTCACTGAGCATTTTTACCGCACGTCCTTCCCGAGCACCGAGCTCTATCATTGCACCATCCTGTAGCTGGTATAAGATTTCGCATGGGAGGGAATCCAAGTTTAATCCAAGTCCCGTGAGTTGGCCTACCACAGCTCTATCCTCTTCATTGTTCACTGTCAATGCTCCTGCTGGGAGTGTGATAGTATTAGCCATTTTGGTCTACAACAGTTGCTCAGTTACTGATGTACCCATAGCTCCATGGGCAGCTACCACTTCCGGTTGTGGGGGTCATGCTTGAAATTCCTACAGTTGCATCCTGAGTGCCCCCAACACAGTCTGCTGCTCTGTCATTTCCTCGTCGAGCGCCTCCCTGGTGGCTTCGTGAACTGTATCCCTGATGTCACATAGGTCACCCTCGATTAGTGTAATAAGCTCCCTGTCCAACTTGGACGCCTTGGTCTTCTTCCGTGACCTTAACCATCCTGTCGCGCGCAGTCGTTTTAAGGGTGAACAGGTGGTGCTTGGCTCTGCACCTTCCATCACATTATCCATTTCCGGCTTTGTGGTCACGTTCGAGCCTCTTTCATCCTCTGTTGTTGCAGCCCTTCTGTTGTCGCCTTGTCCGTGGCAGCCTATGCTGCCTCCTTGGACGCCTGTACTTCCTCAGCGAGCTGTTCGTTCCGCTTCTGTTGTGCTAAGAACTTGGTGGCAACCTTTTGTTTTTGGATTGTGGTCTCATCACACCCTACCACATCTGGTTTGTGCCACTCCGGTGGCCAGGTATCGAGCACTGTGAAAATAGCGTCATCAATGGCGATGAAGGGAAGCGTGGTCCACGTCTGCTCTGGATCCTTGCGCGCCTGGATATACACATGGTGCATATCTGCCTTAAAGTCGGCAACGTTTTTCACACTGTCATATACCTCAACAGATAGGCGAGGTTGCTGGTTGATCCACTATCGTATGCTTGCGTCCATTAGTATCCAGAAAATCTTGACTTCTCGGATTCTTGTGGCATCCTTCATCGCCCCTGCCTCTGGCCAATCCTGGTCCAGGGGAGGAAACTGACTATCCTCGGGCAATTCACCTATAACCAATAGGATGGATAAGAGCAACCACGCATAGTGGAAGGTCTTATCCTGCTCCTGGGCCTCCCTGCAATTCGTCAAGAATTCGTCGCGGAGGAACTGCACCCAATTGAATTGTACCCCTTTTGCACATTGCTCAGCTAATGCGATGACCATTGCTAGTACCTCACTACCTCGGCATTTTCTCATCACCTTTCCTGCCAGCAACTAGGTAGCAATACGGACCCCTTTTTCATGAATACTAGTAATAACATACCCTCTCTCCTTTTTCTCCAAATTATATTTCTTTTTCATGGCTTCCACAATCGTCAATTCGCCACTCGTGCCAACTATTTCCGTAGGGTCCCTTCCTTCACAGGGAAGCCGAGAGATCCTATGAATGAGCTCCACCATGATGGGGATGGGTTTTTCTAGCCATAAGTACCCATCATGCACCAGGCAGAGCAGTTGCCTGATGACAAATATCATGATTGGGGCCCAATGAAAATGTGGAATTGACAGGAGGTGGAGTAGCCCGGCCTCCTCCACCCCTCACAGCCATTTTTGTGGCTGTAGCGCTGTAACAGCCCCCTCTATGCTTTATTCCATTAGTTCGCTAGTTTCCAAATGGGGAAACTTCTCAGTATCCGCAAGGTCCCAGTCTTCAAATTTCATAGTGGGAATGTGGCCAATCGCCGTTCCTTCAAACAGAACCCCTTTGGGGAGGGACGAGGTTATAAGTGCGCTTTTAATGGCATCCAAATCTTTAGGTACCTTGGCCCTCCCTTTCTATGGAGGGACATACTTAGGTCGTTTTACTGGAGCCCATACTGGCTGGATATCTCCTTCCATCTCTTCCTCTAGTTCCATCTCTTCGACAAAGGTCAGAGGATCCTCTTCCTCATCATCACTCTCAACAGTAATTTTTTTTCCCTCTTCTTCCATTGACAGTTTGTCAAATCGTGGATTTCGCAGAGACATCTGGACCGGTCCTACTATCTGTGGGTCCTTCTTGGTCTGCGGTGTCCGAGGTGATTTAGGAATCTCGGCTGTACCTCCTACCTGTGGCGTAGGGTTCTGTGTAACATCCTTGGTTATGGATATCATCCTAATTAGGGACTCCTGCATATCCTTCGGCAATTCTTGAAACCACGGACTTGCTCTCATGACTGCCTCATTCATCATGCTCCTATCTGCTTGATAACGGAATGACTTAATATGCAAAGTGCCAAGGGTTATTTGGTGACAGGCCACATGTGCTTTATATGCTTCTTTGAATTCAAATTCGATCATTCCCCCCTTTCGTGGCTCATTAATGCGATTTTGGCGGTAGATCCGTTCAACCCTGTGTCTTAATTGCCCATCGTCCACTCCTCAGTGTCTTAAATGGGACATCTTGTCATGAACAGTATCTGCAATGGTCACCTTCCATCCTCCCCACGCGGCAGCGCAGTCCCTTGTACACGGACACGTTCTGTGCTTCATACTGATTTTTCACGCCACGTCCGAGCCGCGCAACCCCCCTACAGACTCCTTTATAGTCCCACGCCCTCTTCCAACTGTGTGGAGCGCTGAGACTAGGCCTCCTACAGATAGTCAAGTGGTCGCACCCCTGGTGCAGGATTTCAATTTTCCTGCTAGCCTGGGTTGTGGGCACCTTTCGAGTACCTTTGTATCTAGTAGCCCCTCACACTCTACTGTATATGGTACACTCCCCCATTGGTGCAGTCGCATCCATGATAGCAGGGTCGCAGCTCATTTTAGTACCGTAGTATGGCCGGCTAGGTCTGGCCCCATTATTCTCAAATTTGCGCGGCTCGCTTGTGCGACTCCAGTTTTCATTTTTCTGATTTCTTCATTCAACATCACGCTTTTCCTCCTCAGCCATGCCCATTATTCATCGAGTCCATCAATTTTCAAGCTCATGTTCTGAATGGCTTCCTGCAATCGCCGAATTCCTTTGCCCAAGTCCTTGCACTTAGTCCGAATGGTAGGGGCGGTGGTCTGGGAAATTATCTCTACCTTCCTGGTTTCATCATGTCTGATCACGAATAGGGTCATCTTCACATACCCCATTTTTTTTATGGTCCTATAGGCGCATCGAGCCCCTGATGCGCACAGATTTAGTTGGGGCGGTGGTTGCACAGCATACGACTGCATCCCTCATCGTAGGTGAGTGCCAAAACCACTTCATCCTAGCTGCCTAGACTGCGTTCGATGCTGGGGGCCTCCAACCCGTACACGCAGTCGCCTTCTACATTCGCCCCCGTTATGCCTAATCTTCCAAGGTGTACCCCACCCTTACATAGTAGTCGCGCTCAGCACCCCTTTTTGCACATTGTGCCGCTTCTGCTCCATGATTGTAGTTCCACAGTGGTCTACGAATTCCTCCCCATTTGTTGCGTCATCATCTGCTGGTAGTTTCCTTACTTCAATTGTCACGCGTTGCAGTGATCTAATCATCATATTACAATTTAGCGTTGTTACTTCATGCAATCGATTCTGCCATCGCTCTATCTCTTCATCTGAATCTGACGTGCAGGAACTATCGCGCTCCCATGAGATTCTCCCGTCCACTGTTGGATTCACCCGATCTTAGTCTTGTGCTGTTATCTGGTAGATGCAGTCTAGTTCATCATCACGGTCCTCATCGCGCACAGGTTCAGTGTAGCACGCTCCTTCGGCTGGGTCCAGTGGAACTATTATGCAGAGCGACTTTTTCTTGAATATCATCTTCTGTCTTTTTAGGTTGATGACCCCATTCATGTCCGTGGCCCAGTCTATTCCTAGTAATGCGGGGTATGGATTACTGTCGTCAACAATTTCTATTACCTCAAATTCCATCTATGTACTTACACCTTCAATGTCCATTGTCACCCCTTGCAACCTTCCCATGGGTAAGATCTTTTGTTGGTTGCCATCCATAATTGAATAGGAGACCACTGCAGCGCAGGCCTACCCATGCGTTCCCACGTCAGTTTTGGTAACACATTTGCATCTGACCCCAAGTCCAGGATGACCTGATCCATCTCATACTCACAAATTGCGTCGTCAATCGCATTTCCTGTTCGGTGCACAAAGCATGCTTTCCAAGTTTCCAGACCACGCGTGGCTCACCTGACCCTCCACACCTAATGATCAACTCTTGTAATCCCTTAACTCCCTTATTATTGTGTAGCACCTTCATACGTGTCTCTAAAAAGGTAGTAAGCATAGAAGGATCCATTCCAGGCTCAGGTTGATCCTTACTACCTGAAGTAGAGGTCTCCATGAAGCTCTCCTTTACTTCCTTAACTGTTTCCTTCCCGCGTTCCAACTCAAACTCAGGTTCCTTTGTAGGAGCCTCGCAAACCCACGAATCTTCTTCGGGTCGTTTCCTCTTATCTTCCCCTGTAATCTCGTCGCTTCTGAGTACCATGTTTACGCTGGGGTCTTCTTCGCATGGCTCAGACCTCATCGCTTAGATATTTTGAGTGGCAGTAGGCTATAGTACCCCTTTCCCGCGCATTTGTGCGATCAGCATCGGACAATCTACCATTTCATGATCAAACTACTCACAGTATGGACAAGATATTCTCATCAGGTTGGTACAATTGTGAGCGTAGTGCCTCAATCCTCTGCAATTATAACAGATCAGTTGTTCGCGCCCTTGTCTAGGTCCTATTTCTCCTCACCCTCATCCGCATCCTTGGAATCCACCATGCACCATCGTTGCGGCTAGATCGAAACCTTGCATTTCAATCTGCATTCGATAGGCTGGGGTTCTATCCAGCATTAGCTCATAGCTCCGACACGTTCGCTCATCATGACCCACTGATCTATAGAAGTTACAGTACAATTTCTATGGATTTTGTGTATACTTCTGCAATAGATGGCAGTTGTCCATCGTGTGCTTTCCTCCTATCTGACAGATCGCACACCAGAGTGCAGGTGTTGCACTTGGCCTTGCTTGTACTTCCTATTAGTGTCAGTATCTTCATCCCTCCGTCAGAGATCAAATCCTCTTGTTGCATTGCATATTAGTTGTCTCGCCTAGTCAGCTGCATTCTATTAGGCGCATGGATCATCTGACGGTAGTGGCTTCTCCTACAGTTTCCCTCATGTCTTGTACCTGCTGGGTCATGTTTACTCATCAAAATCATATATGGTCCCCTTTTTGTCTTTACAGTTTGCAAAAGTCTTTTCTAGGGTTTCATTGTCATTAGGTCTAGGGTTTCATCAAAAAGGGTTTCAAAATGTCTAATAACAGTCAGCGGGTACATGATGAGGTTCCAGCACCAATAAATTTTATAACCAATTGTTCAGAAATGTATTTTTCCTCAAAACTTTGTTTTGAGGAAAAATATAGTATTTCAGATTTTATTGTATAAATTCATGTAATTTTATTTCCTTCATATGTAAATCATTCCACCTGCAACCCTGGTCACTTTCCCTAGCCTCAGTAGCTCCAATCCCCTGCAAAGAAAATAGAAATCAGTTCATCACAAGCTCAAATAGAGTGAAAAAGCTCAAAAACAGAGTTAAAAAAGTCAAGTCATATTCCAAACATTGTAAAGTGGGTTTTATGAAACAAAAATTTAAAAGTCTTTGTATATAAATGATTTCTTCAATTTGAAAAGCACATTTGCATTCACGCAACAAAGTGTGAGTAAGAGCAAAGTTGTGTTTGAGTAAAAGAAGAGAAATTGGGGAGAAATTGGGAAGAAATTGTCAGAATTTAGAAGCACGGTACATTGGGTGAGTGGCGCGACGCACATAGCAAGCACGGCACATAGTGCCACTATTTCCACTACAAAATTTCACGGTCACGACGTACATATTGGGTGCGGCGCATTGGGTTTGAGGTGCAGTGCATAGAGCTTCCCATCCCGTTTTGCTCCAAAACTTCCTCAAATCGCCCAAAACGCTCAACACTTTCATTGTGCAAGTAAGTTAATGATCTCATCACTGCTAGTAAAGGAGTTTTCCATACAATTTATGGTGGATTGTGTAAAGAAAATCAAACCCTACCTCTTGCATCTCCCAAAGAAAACAGTGCTTAGGGTTTCAAACTGTCATTTTGCTGCCACAACTATTTCTGCCACTTCTTCATTTTGCCACTCCCTCACTCATTTTCCCAGTTTATTTCCCTATTCCCTAAACTCCCATATTCCTAAAAATCATCTATCCCTATCTCAATTCCCATTTCCAAATTCCTAAAATACAAATTCCCAAACCCTAGTTGTTATCCCTAAAACTCCCATATTCCTAAAAATCATCTATCCCTATCTCAATTCCCATTTCCCAATTCCTAAAATACAAATTCCCAAACCCTAGCTGTTATCCCTAAAACTCCCATATCACTCCCTAATCCCCTGTTTCCCTAAATAAACCCTATCGTAATAGTCCTAAAATCCCTCATTTTTCCCTCCCTCTACAGTCCCTCATATCACTTTTCCCCTTGGTGGCAAAAAACCAAGAAACACCAAATTTTCCTATTTTTCATCAAGAAAACTCACTTGCTAGCAGAAATGGAATCTGATCTGTCATATGATCATGAAGGAGAGACACACAGTGACTCTCCCACAGAGGTACACGCACCTAAGAGGCCTCATAGCAGAAATGGAATCTGATCTGTCATATGATCATGAAGGAGAGACACACAGTGACTCTCCCACAGAGGTACACGCCCTCTCGCCATCACTTGTTTCCAACACCAATCCTGTTATGAATTTTGTGAGATGGTTGCCAGAATCTAGTTTCATCATGAGTTGGCCCATTTGTTTGTGCTTCATTTACATGATGGTCAAGCCACTGTAGCTAGTGTCACATTCACTTTAACACCAGAATCTATTTCACTAGCAACCGGTACTCCTAACATTGGAGAGCAATGGAACAAGAGGCAGTAAATTGACAGGCAGCAATATGAACCATACATCAAGCCCGGTTATTTGAGACAACTCAGCAGAGTGTTTCCTTTTCGTTACCTCAAAGATTCATATGCTCCTTTAATGAAACCGATAATGAAGTATTTCGGCTGTGAGGGCCAGTTTTCCCGTTTATATGACTATCATATCGGGCTGTTGATGCATTTTACCAGGGTGAGGGTGATGAACCTCCCTTACTTCATGTGCCGAAATATTGAGAAAATGACCACCCTAGTGCAACACAAGACTCCTCAGTAGCAGTTCTATAATATTTATCATTTTGCTCTTATCAAAATTGTGGTCATTCATCAGCTCGGTTTGCAGGGCATCACTTGGGAGGACTTCATTTCTCGTGAGTTTTTCACAGCTCCTCAGGGACCTCCCGAGGTTTTGCATGAGACAAGTGAACCTTCATATCAACATGAGGGTCATGAGACACGGGCCGCTAGTATGTCAGTGTTTATCACTTATCAGAAGGGCACTAGACGGTTGTTCGCAGCAGCTAAGCGAGTATTATCTCCACCCAGGGTGGAAGGGGTCTCACTTCCGTCATCAGCACAACAAGTTCAGGACAAAGGCAAGAGGCCATTATAGGATGAAGGACCATCAGGTGAGCGGGAGATTGATTTCATTCTCATTGAGGATGATGATACTGATATGGGCCCACAAAGCACAAATCTCAAAGAAGTCATTCAAGAGCAACAGGCAGACATCAATGCCTTGTCCCTCAACTTGGAGAGGGCTAAATGGAAAATAAAGTACATGGAGCAAAGAAACAAGTAGCTTGAAGATCAGCAAGTGATTATGGAGTTTCAAAACATTCGGGAGAATTGCCAAGCTGCCCAAAGGAGGAGGGTGGAGCTCACTTCACTTGAGCAAGAGGTCAATGCCGATCAGGAGTCATGGCTTGAAAGAGTCAATATCCACTTGGAGAGGAGGTTAGAAAAAGCCATCAATGAGAAGAATATGTTGAGAAACATGGCATATCATTATTTGTCAAGGAATATGGTGTGCCAAGCTAGAATCAGGAGCTTGAAGGCAAAATTGAAGAGGGCATCAAGGAGGCAAAAGGAGCATGATAGACTTCAGATCTTGGCTGAGGCTTCCTTGGCACAACACAACACTTGATGGAGAAGATTCAGCCCAAATTCCAAAAAATTTGGGGCACTTTTTGCATTTTTGGAATTTTTTGCTCAAAAAACAAGAATTTCTGCTCTATGCGTCGCGCCACCTGGCGCTCGCTTTTGATAGGAGCCTCCAAATGATAAAAACTTAGCATTTTTTATTTTTCATGAAAAATATTCTTTCCTACCAATGGCCAAGAAATTTGGACAGGTTTTGAGCCCTCAAAAAGGTAAAAAACACTCAAAAAATGACCTTATTGCCCCTATTTTGACACACAGGAAGCAATGTTGGGAGAACTAAATTTTTGAGGGGAAAATGGAGGCTAAATTGAAAAATTCCACTTGGGTTGGAAAGTAGACCGGCAGACCTTTCCAACAAGCATGCTTGGAGTGAATTTGGACACCGGGAAGACCTCCAAAAGTGTCTTCAAGCAAGCGCTATGCATAGAGAATTTGGCGCGATGCATAGAGGAAATTTGGCCCAGTTTGACCAGGAATGCTTTGTTTTTCACCTAGCTTTTGCCAGCTTGACTTTTTCACCTTCTTAGTGTAAAATTTGTGATGTAAATATGTCAAATTTTCACTTATGGAGGTAGATTCATCTGTTAAAAAGTTGTTTGAAACTGAATGAATCAGTTCCCTTGTTTCTAGAGGCATGTTGTTCCATTGCCTGATTTCTAGTTCTCAGATTAGAATTAGTTGGAACAGCTCTTAAACATGTGAGATCGACCCCTAGAGGCTAGGATGAGCTATGGTTTATCTATATTATGTGGTTTTTCAGTCATTAGCATGGTTGGACTCTTGAGAAAGCAAGGAGCTTCAATGTACACTCATATCAGCATTTTGGCTAAGGAATTGAGACCAGGGTTTGCAGCACTCTTTGGGATCCCTGTGGAATTTTATTTCAGTACAGTGCTTTTCTTTGTAATTGTGACTTTACTTATGTGTTATGTATGACATTATCTATCTTGTTTCTTCCTAACGAAATCAAACAAGAGTGAAAGTAGAATCCATTGAAATTGCAGTGCTCTACTTGAGGTTTGCATTAGTTTCTTGATGTTTTCAGATGTTTAGAGAGGATCCATGGCTTCTCTTGCCCTCTGCAACTCCTCACTTGTCTATTCCCTCCACCTCATTTTATTTGAAGTGCAAAAATCAGTTGCCTACCTTGCCCCATTGAGATCTCTACAAAACTGAGCCTCATTCCCCGTACCCAAAATCTTCTTTTCCATTTGAGCCAGCAAAAACATCATTTTATTCAATCAGACTCTTTTGCACACATACCTAGCCTAATATCAGTAGTTATATCAGTCATCTGAAGCCTTTAGTGATCATATTTTGCTGAGATTGACCCGAAGAGAGCCCTCTCCCGACCTGGTAGGGCTAGCTACCAGGTTAAGTGTGGTTTGATGTTGGCCCTGCATCCTACCTTTCTTAGCCTGAGGTAGATTTAGGCTCTAACATTTCCATTCTCACTGGCATCGGTCCCCCTCCCACCAAATAGTTTCTGAATACAGGGCCGTGATCCTTATCGTGACCCTAGCCTTTGCATTTGATACACTACACTTCTTCGTGCGCCTCTGGTTGGGGCGCCCTTTCCTGCTTCAAACTTTGCATCTCCAAGCATAGGTTTTGCAGTTGCACGTCGATCTGCTGGACGCCCAACCCAGGATCCTGTATCGGAGTTTCATGCAACCTCATCGTTGTTTCCAATGCTTCTGCCTAGGTTGAAATCTTTTGTTGTGATAACGTCGTCCTCAGATATGGTGTCAAAGACACCACAAACCACGCGCAGTGTTGCGCATCTGTCAGCGTCATGTTAGCCTCGCAGATCGTGCTCTTCAATCTTTGGTCCAGATCCCAGGGGGTTTCACCTGGCAACATCGCGATCTCTTTAAATCCGATGATCGAATGCATCTCCGATTTCGGCCAGCTAAATTCTTTATTTAATGCAATCTGGATTTCTGCTATTCCGACATTCGGATGATCATTCAAGTGCTTAATATACCAAGTCAGCACGCGATCCTGTAGTGCAATTACCAAGGTGGCATTCTTAATGTTATCATTCGTAACTCTGTGTGCTTCCCATAGTACTCTTACTACGAACCAAAACTGATCAGGATCTTCGCTCCCTACCCCTTTGAATACAGGCAACTTAATCACGCTCGTCATGCTAACTCGCTGGTTTGGTGGAGGTGGTGTGGGCGAATATGGGGTTGAAGAAGGTGACGGGAGCGGTGGCGTTAGCGGGGATGATGTCTGTGGAATGCGTTGCTTGATCAAACTGACCACACTCCTCGGAGAGACCCAAGCACGCTCTCTGTCACTTGCTCACGGCAGTGAAATTAAAGGATTGTTTCCTAACCCTTCAATACCTTTGTAGGTCTTTCCGCTCCGCGTCGTTCCACTCATTAATGGATTCGCATCACCCATTTTTCACATAATACGCGAAGAAGATCTCGTGGATTTCCATATATACGTAATGATCCAACCACCTCTTTTCAGATATCTACAGGGTTTTGTTTTCCTGTACCACAAACTCATGAAGCTTCTGATCCAACCAATCTTCAATCTCTTTCTTCGTAGGGCTCCAGTGCTCCGACATCAGACATCCCTTAGGTAGATCCTGGTCCCGGCAACAGAACCATTTGTTGCCTTATTGGGGCCTGACCCAGGTTCGAAAGTGTTTTAGCCAAGCAAATCCCACACTACCGGCCTTTCAGCAATAGTCCGTGAAGTGCGGACTGAAGTCTCACCTAAGGTAGTATGGGAGGGTGCTGGAAGCAGGTTTCCACACCCTAGGGATGTCTTGATGAGGTCTGGAGGGGTCGCAAACCAACCTGCACACTCGCGCTACTTTGCACAGCAGTCGGCCTTGGCGTAGCTTGTCTACGAGGCACTTCTTAGATTCTTATTATTATTGTGGTTATTATAGATCCGATCTACTTCTTAAGGTATTTAATCAAACATTCAATAGTTATAACCAGCGCGTGCAACCATAAATCTCAAAGATATGCATAACATAAGAATAACCATACAGATCAACAACGAGATGCACCATAATTCAGAAATACTTATCTTTATTAATCTTCTGTCCAGTACAACCCTATTCCACCCTGCGCACTCAGCTGCAGGGGTCTGTGCACACAGCTGCAGACTCTATTAGGCCTCTACGCACACAGATGCAGAGCCTACACTATCTACTACCAACCACAACACGGACTTACAGACTCAGAGCGAACAACCCTTTATACTTCAGATCTGATCAAGAATTACCAAAAGACTGCCTTCTAAACCTAAAGCCCTGCTCCATTTATACATTCCCATGGTCTGCGGACCATGGGCAGGCCGACTCGCTTTCTATTATCTTACATTTTTCTCGGGCGGACAACCCTTTGACTTGAATCATTACAATTCACACTCCATGCATGGAACCTTTACCGTAATTTTACCCAATATTGTGGGCTTTAAGCCCCAAAACCGTTACATGGGGGATCTACTGCCCAACACCTGGTATGAAGAAAATTCTAGTTTCTGTAGTTGTACTTGAAGATAAAGGATATGGTGTGGTGTTCAGTAGAGGAAAGGCATACTTGAAGCATGTTGTTACTGGACAAGTAAAACAAAATGGTGTTCGAGTTAAAAATATCTACAAGCTAGAGGTATATTTAGCCATGCATCCAGCCATACCTTCAGGAGGTAGGTGGCGCGATGTAGAGCCTTAGCCCCAAAGTTGCAATGATTTGGGTAAGGTCATAGGATAGCAGTTGCAGTTGCGGTATACTCTTCTCATGGATCATTACCCTTGCTACAGGGGCCCATAGTATTCAGTAGTAGAAGGATCAGTGTCAATTGATACAGTCAAATCTTGGGAGACAATTGCAACTCATAGACACAGTTGATTCAGTATTTTGGATTCTTCTCAGTTGTACTTGTTGCAGTAGCAACAACAATAGAGATAGTGAGAGGGAGTGTTAATTGTCTTATAGTACATTCCTACAAAGGAGAAGAATGAAAACATCTTGACAAAGGATTTCTCAAGAGGCAAGTTCAAGTTCCACAGGGTCAGGATTGGGGTTGTTTAGAACCTTTTTCTTGCTAAGAGGGAGTGTTAAATTGTAGCAAGAAAAGGCTTCATTTGACTTGTGACTTTGTCAAATCAAGAAATTTGAATTTCCACATCAATAGGATGACTTGAGTTACAGTTAGCAAGAGTGACATGACCAAGTCACATAGTTAAGTCACTTAATTCAAGTTTGTGGGAAATAAGTAGAGTTGTGCATGAGTTGATTGCTAATATCTAACATTCTAGAGGAGTTATAGTTAGTGAAACGTTGTTATATGAGATCTAGTCATGAATAGAGCCAGTATGAGTTCAATTGAGTAGTTGTAATTATTGTTAACTCACTGATCTCTCAGTTAACTATTCAATTTACTAAAAATAGCCCTAGTCATGCATGCAATTTGAATTGCCTAGTTGAGTGGAGGAAAAAGGCATCAATGTATTTATTATAGTATACTAGTGAGTGTACAGTTTTTTCAATAAGCATGTGAACCATTTCTCTTGTGAATTGAGCAAGAAAATAGGAGCTTTCCCTATTCTTTAGGAGCTAATTTCCTAAGGAATTGTGCAAGGAAATAAGAGCAGGCAGGAGGCCTATTTTGGATAAGTATTGGCTAGATCAGACTCGGGAGGAGATCAATATTGCAGTGCAAGTTTAGCTTCAAGGATTGAATTTTTCATTGTAATAGATCATTGTTCTCATCTAATATAATACAAATAGAGGAGGGGTTTCTCCTAGTTGGGTTCCCCTGTAAAAATATTATTTTCATTGTGATTTAATGATTGCATGTGTTTCTATTGTATGTTTTCCCTTCCACAGATTCAGTAGGATAAATTTTTGTCTATGGTTTTCTGTCTGAATTCATTCGCAGCAGCAAATTCCAAGTTATTTCTACACAAATGGTCATAAACTATACAAGGAATGTCCTCGTTTTTTTTCTCTCCCAAGTTAAAATTTCTTGTTCCTTCGAGAAAAAAAACACATATCCCTAATACCATGTTGTAAAATAAAAAAAATATAGAGATTGTGTGATGTAATCAAACCAAGAAGCAAGCCACAATTAACAAAAGGAAACATGTACATCATTCAAAGAACACTAATACATAAAGAATAACTAAGATAAACAACTCATTACAACATCATTAATTCTCCTTGCAAGTACAAAGAATAAATCTATCCACAAAGGGACCTAGTATTCCGAAATAAATATATATATATATATATATATTGGATTTCCTTCCTGCTATAAATAGTTTAGGGCTCCCTTAGTACAACATAATAAAATTTCTAGTAACACTATGAAAAACTTTTCACATTCCTAAAACAAAAAAAATTATTGCAAAACTGCATGCTTAATCATATTGTCATTTTCAACATGAAATTCGAATTAAAGCTAGCAAAATTGTGAAATCAAACCTTCGGCCCACTTGGAGTTGTTAAAATCATTGAAAATTGCAACAATCAAAAAGAAATTCATGGACTAAAAAAAAATCATGCTCCATACATAGAAAGAGGCATGCTAACAAATACACATGATTATATCTTTACATCTAAAAAACAAGTAATTTTAAACAAGAAAGGACAAGGTTGACAACCTTTTCATTGCCTTTTTTGGAACTAGCTTCATTTTATCACTATTAAGCTAGTGTGGTCAATTTTAACATCATAAGGATGTTAACACTCAGGTTGTCCTTAAGCTCCTGAAAGGATACGGCCGAGGTAACCACAAACCAATCTTTGGATTGCAGGTTCTAGCCCACCTGCAATCAGAGAGGGCTCTCTCTTTCTGATTTAACTTGGTTGATGATGATTTTAGGCTAGCTATTGGGTTCAGGGGTTTTGTTCAAGTTTGGTGGGAAGGATGATGCTTTCAAGTGGAGAGGCATTGCATAGTCTGGTAAGTTTTAAACCATTGGGCATGGAGTCATGGAGTAAGACTGCTGGTGCATTTTCTTGGTCACGGGAGGAATAAGGAGCAAGGTAGCTGCTTATGAAACAACATTAAAGCTTAAAAGGATGGAATGAATGCTAAGGAATGAGAGGCAACAAAGAATCTCTCAATCATATTAGCAAAAAGAAGTTGAATGAACTCTATCTAGGAGTAGCTAAGAATTCTCAGATAACAGTCATTCATATATGAAATAGGTCAAACATGAGCCATAACGGAATTCATATTTATGCCTAATTCAAGAGGAAAACATTAAGAAGCCACAAAACCTGGGCATAGAGTGCAGCTAAGCAAATTCTAAACCAATCCTTTATTTTGTGATTTGAGCATATATGAAATTGAAATAACAAAGGTAAGGAAAACTTATTGATTCATATAGCAGCACAAGAATTCCACATTCAATTCTTCAGACCATTAGACACAGAGCAGATAGTCATTTCTCCAAGCCTGTAAGCAGTCTTTGATTATAGAAAAAAGTATCAGACATACAGTGCGAGTCTCTCTTGGAATACATTAGCCGACCAAGCCTTTTTACAATGCAGAGGGTGGTATTTATACAAAAAGAAGATAAAAAAATATCTAGATGAGAAGTTAATAGCTCATAACTAGAGGAGTGGTTGATGAGAAAGTAAATGCTGAAATAAAGACAAATGTAACAGCTGCTCTTTCTGTCAGTGAATATTGACTTTTGAGTACAATTGAGTCGGTTGGGGCTGTGCTTTCAAAAATCCGTGCTCTTATGCTTGCCATCTCAGCGCTTTGCTTTGTAACTGATCCAACCTGTCCTGCGCGTTCCTTAATTGCTCTGTCCGGTGCTTTCATGCCTTATCCTGCGTTTGCTGCTGACCTGTAGCTGACCGAGATTTTGAAATAACCAAAAAGGGGTGAAAACTGAAATTACCTGGGCAAAACGGCCAGCATTGCCTGCCACCAATCCTCGAGAGGTAACTAATGCTGTTGTATTTTGACAAGTGTCTCATCGGCCTCTATATACTTGTAATAATTCGGCGGCATTTCAAACAGGTGGTTGACTTCATGCTCTATGTAAAATAAACTTTCCAGCCTGTCATAGAGGGTCTGTCCTAAAGGTGGCCTTGCCTCTGTTGTAGAACTTGATGCGGCAGTAAGCTGATTTGTGACATAATTATTAAGCCTGGTTGCATATTGGTCACGTGTCAACAATTTTCCAGCACTGGTCAGCAGGCTGGGAAATCCTCTGGTCTGTAGTGCTACAAGCTTTGTGTCAAAATTGTCTACATCCCTTTGTATTTCCCGACATCTTGCTTCTAAAGTTTGCACAAAGCTTCTCAGTGTGAGCACCCTTTTTACTGTTAATATGGCCTCTGTTCTATTCATGATATGCAGCGCTGCCAGCTCTTCCTTAGTCTGATGATTCAGAAAATTGATCATTCTATTGGCCTGCTCAGGCATGCTTCCTAATGCTGCTTTGGCTCTCTGAGTTTCAAACTGAGCAAGGCCAAGTAGTTCTACCTGCTCATACATTGCTTGAATTGACCTCCATTGGCCAGTGATTGACTGATTAATTTTGGCCCACAGAATTCTTTTTATTTCAGCCAGGGTCTTGTCCAAAGACAGCTCTTTCTCCAAGGTTTTAACTTTGTCCTTCAGGGCCTTAATTTCCCTTGTCTGCTCAGCCACTGTCATTTTGGACTTATCATATTTTTCTTCCAGTTTGGCCAGCTTTTCTTTGGCCTCTTTTATTTCTGTTGCCTGAAGCTTTAGCTCATTGATAGCTCTTGTCAATTCGTCCATGCTCATGCTTGTTTCAGGTGTTGCTGTTGTTACTACTGTTGTTGCCGATGTAGCATCTGTAGCTGTTGTGGTTGCCGGAATAATGGGAGGGGTCACTGCTGCTTGTGCAGGTGGAATAACAGCAACAGTTGGGACTGTTTGAGGTAGCTGGGAGGTCGACTCTCCCTGCTTTCCTTGTAGTGCTCTCTCCAACTCCCCTTCCAAATCAATTACTCTTTGGTTCAATTTCATCATAAAATCCAATTGATCCTCAGCTTCTTTCTCTTTCTGTAGTTCTCCTGTTTGAGGGTGCTCAGAAGGAAACAATCTCAATCTCTTTTTCAATGCAGCAATACCATCACCCTTCTTCTTGATAAGGGCACTCACACCCTTAGGATCCTTAGGATCATGTCCTAAGTCCACAATAATGTCCTCCAATGTTTTAACTCTGTTGTCTTTGGTTGTGGAGGACAATCTTTCGAAGTCCAACTGAGTGTTAGTATTCTTCAATGATTCCTTCAACTCATGGGCCAATGTGGCCTTCTCTGCAAGGGTGGCATAGACCATTTCCCCTGTTTGCTTATGTAGCTCTATTTGATCCATGGGGTGAATGTCCTTGGCCAGGACCTCTAACCTTGTCTTAACAAAATCTGCAGCTGACTGTGGCTGTTGAACCTTGGGCTTGAAGTGGCTGAGAATCATCTTTTCTTGTTTGATGTCAAATGTTGCCATCAATCTTTCCTGCTTGGCAGGTGTTGCTTTAAGAAATTGATCATATAGTTGCACTCTAAGTAGCTCATTTTGAGCTTTGATTTCTTTGAAGTTGGCTTTGACACCAGCTGGTCTCTTGCCTTGTTGTGTGGAGGAAGACACCTCCATGCCGTGCTACCTGTCTTGCTCTTGTTGAAGAGAGCTTGTAGGTGTATGCAGGCTTGCTTCCCTTCTCGGGCTTTCTACGACCTCTTCACTGACCTCCTCCTCGATTGGAGGATCAACTCTTTGCCTCTTAGATTCAGGCTGCTGTGTAGACCCACTAGCAGGTGTGGAGTCTTCTCGATCTCGCTTTCTGCCTCTTTCTTCATTAGTTTTTCTGTTTGTTGAGGAGGGGCTTGCCCTTGAGTTTCTTCCATTGAAGTGACAGGTTGTTCTGTGACCATTTGCTCTGTCTCCATTGGCTCTTTTCCTTTATATGTACCTGTTGTTGATGTAGATGCCCCTTGGGAAGCTTGTGTAGCTGCAGCTGTAGATGTGCCCTCTTCAACCTGGTATGGCAGTTTGAAAGTTACCTGGTCAGCAGAATCCAAGTCAAGAGTTTTTTCAAGATCTTTAGTAGTTTGCTCCAAAATTTCCTCTTGAGTGAATTCTTCAACTAAAGTGCCTTGTGCCCATGCATCTTGATTAGCATATTTTTCGATGTGTGGGTTTTTGCAGTGGTCATAGGGTGTCAATCTGTATTTGACCCTTCTAGCATTAATAAAGCCAAGCGGGTCATAAGGGACCCACCAGAAACTTCTTTTCAACTTGAGTTGATCCTTGAGTATCAGGTCAGCATCTTGCCAACCTTCCTTCTTATTCATGATGAAGGGGCCTAGGTGGTCTTTAAATTTCAGTTGAGCCTTCTTCTTGGTGCTGTGAAAATGAGTCAAATCTGAGTTTATAAGTTGCCTGTAGTATTCCAAGGCAAACAGCCTCATTGGTACATATCTTGGGAGCCTGTAAGGACAAAGCTCACAGCCATAAATTCTAATCACAGTGTGGTCCTGATATAGGTACCAATCACCTACTTTGTAGCTCTTAGATAGCTGCAGTAACTTCTGCATCTCATAAGTTATTCTGGGAGGGGGAGCTTTCATCAAGAGGCAGGAGACTGGATAAACAAACTGGTCAATGAACTCACAGTACGAATAAGGAGAATGTTGGACTTGATGGAATACTGATGACCAGAAAACTACAGATCTTCTTTCTCCCTTTGAATCTAACTTTTTGATGGGACACTGGAAGCTTTCAGATTGATAATACATGAACAAATGATAGATGTATGAGGAATATTTGAAAATTCCTTGCCTATCTAGCTTAATGAGCTGGTCATGGATTTTGTTTGCTATGAACTTGGCATAGTTATACTTGACAGCAGGAGGTTGTCCCTGGCTAAATGAAGACAACAGAACCAACACTGTCTCATCCACATGTTCACTTGTTGTGAAACCCAACACATAAGATATCATGTCTATAAGTAACTTGCCCACATCATTGAAATGGTCGTATAGGAATGGAGGTGGCTCCTTAGGTTGGCAATCGGCCCTCATAAATGTCTTAGCAATTTTTTCAATCTTGGGGCCAGGAAGCCAGGAGGCTTCTTCCAGCAAGTTATTCATGGAGAAGGGCAATAGTATCTGAGTCTGCTTGAAATTAAACATCTGGTTGATGGAGTCAGGTGTGATATGAAAAAGTATGCTCCCAGATGGAGAATTAACATCCCTCTGACTTGGCTCATAATTTGCAGCACACAGGTGAATAATCTCAGGAAAAATGTTGACAGAAGGGAGGAAATAATGTGGCAGATTAGACTCCCATATGCCATATATGTCAGATTTGTTTATGAAACTGTTTCTCAGCTGGCAGTAGGTATGCAAATGATTTCTATTTCCAATTAGGTCTTGAATAAGATAGTCTGTGTCAGCCAAGGCCATTGACTCAAGTTCTTTACTTGGTGGATTTATGGGAGTGATGTTCAGAGCAGATGGAGTGGCCATTATGCAACTTTTGAATGCTTGAGCTGGAAAGAAAATCAGGGCAACAGCTGGCTAAACAAACTTATCTGTGAGGACTAACAGAGGAACCCGGGACTGAACTCAAATGCAAATGGTAGCTTGACTACTTGGAAGCTTATGCTGTGAGAGACCAATTTTGCGGAGTTTTGGGTCAACTTCCCTTCTTTTAGTGAATTCTCTGGAGCTAGAGACTGCGAGGAATAATGCAAAGGGGCAGAGGACAATTACAGTTTCAGTGGATTGATTTAAGCAGTGGAATAAGGTAAAATAGGGCAATGCTGAGATGCTGCGAGATCTTTCCTGGAGGCCGAGCTCTAAATGGAACTTGCCAGTGAAATTGTAAATGGGCACAAGGTTTTCGAGGCTTTTTCTGAAGTGAAGGGTTTCCAGTGGGTTTTAATGGAATCTCAGGCGTAACCGAGTTGCAAATTGGGGAATTTAGCGGGCTTACAGTATGTGCAGTGGATGAAATGAAGAACAGGAGCGAAAAAGGGGAAGATATGACAAATACCTGGTTCAACAGCGCCGAGAGTGAACAAGTTGGTGCAAAGGTAGGCTATGAAGCCGAATTTGCAGGCCGCGGCAGCTCAGCTGAATGTTTTTAAGCTTTGGGAATGCGAGAATGAATAAAACATGGAACCGGAGCCTTCAAATGAACCAATAGAAATGAACTACAACAATCGTTTGCACGCTCTTTTTAAGCAAAAATTGACATTTGGGTGCTTTTGGCACTTTTTTGGGATGACATCAGCGTGACGTCATTGGCGGGTCCGGGGTACGGATAGGTGACGTGGCAGCTGACGGGGCGGTGACGCGGCAATGACACAGTGGCAGGGCATGGGCACGAAAGGGATGAGGTGGCGGCAACGTGGCACAGCAGCGGAGGCGAGGAGGGTGACGCATGGTGGAACATGGCACTGATGTCATGCAGGCGAGGGCAGTAAGCGGTTTCATGGCGCACAGCTTTAGCGCCTGGGTGGTTTGGGAGGAGGGGGCTCCGCCACAGCCGGGAGGGCGACGCGTGGCGGGAGTACGACAGGAAAACCGCCGAACTCCCGGACGCTAACCCTCGGCGTGTTGGCGTGTGAAAAGACCCGCCCACCGTAGATCTTGGGCGGGCCAGATCTAACGGCCGACGGGACGGGTAAGTCGGTGGAAGGTTAGGGCGGGGACCCGCCCGCTATTTTATTTAATTATTCATGTGGCAGGGGGGGGGACTTTAATAAAGACGGGTTTTATGGGTTATACGCCAGCGGGAAAACTTCGGAAACATGGGTTTTGTGGGTTAGGCTTAAGCGGGGGAATGAGAATTTAATGTTTAATAAAGCATTTTAAACATTAATTTTGGGAAATGACTGCGAAGGGGAATAAATGGCTATCAGTTCAACCAGGGGTTAACTGATCCCAAGGGACAAACGAGGAAAGGTTAAATATAAGTCCCAGATGGACTTAATATTTCCCCAATTTTTTAGAACATATGGCTATAGTGCCAGGGGGGGTTATTTAATATTTTTGGGATTTTATATAGTTTTAGTAGTAAATGGGGATGGGGAATAGTTAGGGAGCTATATAGTAGAATCAGGAGTTAATATGATCTGGTAGAGTGGAAATGAAAGGGAACAATGATAAGTCTATGAAGTGATGATAGACATAGAGATTGTGTAGAAGATGAAAACATGACTTTTACACAAGAAATGTGGCTTCTTTTCATGAAGAAAGTCAAAACTTTGACTTAATGTTTCACAAAAATGAAATGGACTTAGGACTTGTTGGGCAGATCCCAAGGTCCTTTAGGGGTGTCAATAAGAAACTTTGAGGGGGAGTGAGAGGAAATTAGACATGCTTCTAGAACTCTGCCATCCAAACACATCTTTGCTACCTCTGCCACTAATGAGATGAGCTTTCTTTGTCAAAGCCAAAACTAAAGATAATCTTGCTTCTGCAACCCCAAGCTACCTACCCAGCCTAATATACCTAGCATCTTTTGTTACTTTAGGAAAGGTGCACTTAGACTTGCAAACCCTGATTGCTTTTTTCTTTTTTAACTGCTCTCCTATCTAAAAACTACCCTTATTGCTTCCAAGGACCCAGATTAAACAGTTGGGCTCCTTTATTCTCTACCTAGCTACTAACCTGCCAAGCTTAAACTGTTTGGACATATTTTCTTTCTCTATATTCTAAGACAGGAAATTTAAACCTAAGGAAGCCAAGCTTAGACTGTTTGGCTTTCCTTTAACTGAGAAATCTTTCAAAAATGGAACTTTTGCAGCATGAAAAATATGAACATTTTTGGCATTTCCACTGTCAATCATGAAATATGAAACATGTTGCAACAGGAGGCTAACAAAGGGAACCACTAGAACCATTTAATCTAGTCACCTTTGACTTAGAATTTGTGAGTGGTGTTGTCTATTTCACTAGTCCTATGAGATTTGCAATAGTTATTGCATGCACTTATATGCATCTAAAAGCATAAACATGTCATTGATTGGACTTGAATCCAAGTGGGGGATATATAATTTACTTTTTTTCACCAAACAAAGCATTTTTTACACTTGTCAACATCTTTGATGAAGGAATCGATTTTGCACTAAGAGTAAGAAATGAAGCATTTTGTGGTAAAGAAATATGAAAAAGAGGAATGTAAATCTGCTTAATCCCCTTGTTCTATCTTTGTATCCCTCCCTCTTTTTTGTGTTTTGTATAGATAGTGAAAGTCTCTAATAAAATGCCTCAATTGGTAAAAACCTTCCCTTATCCCAACTTACTTTATGAACTACCTAGATAGATTTGAAACTCAAATTGAACAAAGGCCTAGAACACTTATGTAGTCATAACATCATAAGGGAATTGTTAGAACCATTTAATATAGTCACCTTTGACTCAGAATTTATGGTTGATGTTATAATTTCACTAGTCCTATGGGTCTTGCAATCATTATTGCACACACTTGTGCAAATCTACAAGCACAAGCTTGTTATTGGTAGGACTTGAGTCTAGGTGGGAGATATATTATTTACTTGTTTTCACCCAAAAAGACACCAATGACACTTGTTGATATCTTTGATGAAGGAATCAATTTTGAACTAGGAGTAGGAAATGGCACATTTCTGTTGTAAATAAATATGAAAAACAAGAATGTACCTGATTAATTCCTTTTTTCTTTTTCTATATCCCCCCCTCTTTCTTGTGTTTTGTATAGACAGTGAAGGTATCCAATAAAATGCCTCATTTGGTAGAACCTTCCCTTGTCTCAATTTACTCTGTGAACTGCCCAAATAGATTTGACGCTCAAATTGAACAAAGGCCTATAACATTTTGTAATCCAACTTGGTAATTACGGTATTTCTTAGACAATAGAATTTCAAACTATTTCATAATTAAAGTTAACCTAATGATAGAGGGTAATTATTATGTGTATCAACCCTTTTTTAACATATGACAATAGTGTAATCAAATTTGTGAATTATCATATGACCAACTGGTAAAGTCTTTGCTCTCACATAAAGTAGGTGCAAATTGTTGGAAATGAGGCCACTGCTGAGAGCGGGGGTGAATCAGTAGTGCTAGGATTTATTAAATTTTTTATTTTTTTTACCAAAACACTAGATTCAGTAATCCATTAGCTATGATCATGAGACCAGCATGAAATCAACAAGTGGAACCAACATAGCATCATTGTAAAACACCATAAACAATATCAAATCATGCATACAAGAGGACATAAAAGTTTCTAGTGGAAAACCCCCTTCAAGGAAAAAACCACCCACTGTTGTTGCTGCTCAAATCTTCTATTAATAGCTACACAAATTTGTACATGGAGTAGCTAGCACACACTAGCTAGAAGACTCGACTCCTACAACAGTGTGTTGACATCCATCAACTAAAAAGTACCTACTCACATGACTATGTAGATAAACATATATTGGAAGCCTCCTTAACCAATGAGTCTTGCCCAACATCCATTGGACTATCCAACTACCATTGGATTTATATTCTCCTCCTTTAATCAATGTCTACTAGTCTTCGCAATCATGAAGTCTCTATGCCTCCAACTCCTCCATGTGAATCACGTTTCAAAATGTTTCAGACTGGGTTCTCAAATCTGCTCAATAGGAGCAACCCAACATCCACTCCGATATGAAAGTAAAACTTGATAAAAGCACCCAACTCAACACAACTACATATATACAATATGTTATACAAGTCATTGTATCACCCACTCACACTCTCATTCCATCGTTCAACAACACAATACTCTCACACAAGTATATGCCAAATTATCCTCAACAATATCCAAACCAATACCATGCTTATGCTAATACCTAGGACACCTATACCAAGGTAATACCAATACCAAGAACACTTGTACCAAGGTAATACCAATACCATGTGCCAACCTACTCCACACACATACCAATACCATGGTAGTTCCAATACCAAGGACACATGTACTATGGTAATGTCAATACCATGTGCTAACCTGCTCCACACACATACCAATACCATGGTAATGCCAATACAAAGGATATTGGTACTATGGTATTATACATGCTCTTAAATAAAAATACCAAGGTATTGTTGTACCCATGCTCAGTACAAGTGGAAAAACCAAGTCTTAATTAAACATGCAACCGCATGCACAAAACATCAAAAAGTTGGCTGCAACTGCACCCATAAGACTGCATCTATACGGTTAAAGGCCTACAACTGCATGCATAAGACTGGATTTGTGAAATTGTGGCAAAGTATGGAGAAAAACAAAAAAATCAACATCTTCTTCCATGGATTGACATACTTATTTAACACATGTACAATTGTCAACACATCTATGCTAACCCAGTCATCTTGATCCGGATTTAAACAGGAACGCAACAAATTACAGAGATAACCATATACACAAAGATGCAGCGGAAATAATAATTCATTTCATTAATGGAAAATACTGAAATATGCTTACAACCAGGAATGGAAATAAACCAACTAGGGCGATGGTAGCTTATCTCTGAGAAGAGATGTGGTGGCTACATGCCTCTGAACTGTGTTACAATGAGGCTCGAAGGCCTATTTATTGTTGAGAAACAATGAAAAACCCTTAACATTCCAAAACCTAACCCTAGGAGATGAAACACCAAATTGTGGGCCCCGTTTGGGTTAAATTGGTACATCAACTTCCCGGGGTCGTAACTTTGGCATATGATCTCTGTTTGACGCATACAATAGCTCGTTAGAAAGATCTATCCGAGCACTACCATTGTTGGAAGGAGCAACATCGGTCCATTCCATGGCCCCATGTTGCCCCTGGATTCCTCAAAAAACGTCGTTTAGGGCCTCAAAACGGCTCCGGAAGTTCAGGACCCGAAAAACTGCTAAAAATAGTAAGTTGTGCTACAATTAAGGAAACTGAAAATGCTGAGAAGGACAATGGTGGGGGTCCAGGTGGACTTGGCAGGTGGCCACCAATATCCACCAAGATCATTCCTCCCCCCTTAGGAAGCAATGGTCCCCATTGCGTTGAGCTCCTCCATGAGATGAGGAAACTTTTGCTGAACTTGTTCCCTGGTGAGCCACTTGCCCTGCTGAAGGAGTTGGCCTGCTTTGACAACTCGATACAGTTGGATATTCTGTTGGCGATTGTTCTTGATCTGTGTGTCCATGATCCGATCAGTTGCAGCTTGTTCCATGCAATCTGGATTTAATTCTGTGGGTTTGAGCTGTTCTGCAATGTCGGATGTGTCTAGCAATGGTGGAAAGTATGGCCGAAGGCGGTCCACATTGAACACTGGGTGCAGGCCAAGGAATGGGGGAATGCTGAGCTCAAATGCATTGTCTCCCATAGCCTTAGTAATGGTGTAAGGACCATATCGGAGTGGTCTCAATTTCCGATAGGCTCCAGTAAGGCGTTCCTTTTGCAAATGCAACCAGACTTTGTCGCCCACCTGAAACTTGTGTGGCACCCGATGTTGATCATGTCGCTGCTTGTACTTGGCATTTGATTTCTCAAGAATGTCATGGACCTGCTGGCGAATATGTTGGATGCGCTCAATGAAGCTGGTGGCCTTATCTATTTCGGACTGGACATGAGCTGAATTCATGTGAGTAGCTGCAAGTGGCATGGCCACATCAATGGGGCATAGTGGCTGGAATCCCAAACCCACCTGAAAAGGGCTATGGCCAGTGGAGCTGTGAAGAGCTCGGTTGTAGCTGTGCTGAACATAGGGGAGGCTCTCGTCCCATGTGCATGGATGCTTTGAGTTATACATGTGCAGAATGTGCACGATCATCTTATTGACAACCTCTGTCTGGCCATCAGTTTGAGGATGGAAGGCTGTGGACTTCGTGAGTTTGGTGTCCAGCATTGACCAGAGACTGGACCAAAATGTGCTGAGAAACCGACTGTCCCGATCTGAGATGATAGACTGTGGGATCCCAAAGTGCACCCACACTCGTTCAAAGAAGAGTTTAGCAGTGGCTTCTGCTGTGATATTCTTCTTGCAGGCCACCATAATGGCCATCTTCGAGAACCTGTCGACAACCACAAAAACACAGTCATTTCCATGCTTAGTGGAAGGAAGGCCTGACATGTAATCCATGGAGATGGATTCCCAAGGTCGACTAGGGGTAGGCAACGGGGTATAGAGGCTGTGCTTCTTAATGGTTGGTTTGGCAATGGCACAGGCAGTACATGATTTGATGTACTTCCCAACATCCTGTCGAAGATTCGGCCAATAGAAATAATTTTGCAGTACTGCCACTGTTTTCTCGACCCCGAAATTCCCAGCAGCCCGACTGTAGTGTGCTTCCCAAATCATCTTGGCACACTCGCTTGAAGGAACACAAAGGTGACCGAGGTGGCATAATAGGTCATCCTGGAGGTGAAAATCTGCAACACGCCGACCCTCCAAGAGTGTCTGGTATGTGTGGCCGAATTCTGGGTCGCTCTTGTAGAGAAGTGGCCAATCAGAAGTCTCGTGCCCACAAGAGTTGAGCACGGTGGTTAATGCCATGATCGGTGGTCGACTGAGGCAATCTGCAACATTATTGGTGCTGCCCTTCTTATACTTGATATTCAAGTGGAACTGTTGCAGGTATGTAGACCACTTCTGATGGCGATCATTCTGCAATTTCCCTTGGGTCTGTATGAACTGCAGGGGTCGGTGGTCTGTGTGGATGACCGTTTCCTTCCCCAAAATGTAATGCTTCCATTGTCGGCAGGCCTGTACAATGGAATACATCTCTTTATCATAAGTGGGGTACTTCCAGACTGTGTCTGAAAGTGTTTCACTGTGATATGCCACTGGATGTCCATGTTGAGTAAGGACTGCCCCAATAGCATAGTCAGAGGCATCTGTCTCGACCTCAAATGGTTGTTGTAAATCTGGTAACGCGAGCACTGGTGCTGTGCAGAGGCGATCCTTCAACTCCATGAATGCCTTCTGTTGAGATTCAGACCAAAAGAATCTTGCTTTCGCCCCTCCCTTGGTGACCTGACTCAAGGGCCAAGAAATATGAGAAAACCCCAACACAAACCTGCGGTAGAAGTTGGCAAGACCTAGAAAGCTGCGGAGCTCTGTTAGAGTGGTTGGAGAGGGCCAATCCCGAATGACTTGGACCTTGGCTGGATCGACATGCACCCCATGTTCATCAATGATGTATCCCAGATACTGAACCTGGGTCATGCCAAAAGTGCATTTCTCCAAATTGGCACATAGCTTGTGTTGCCGCAGTGTTTGGAGAACCTGTCGAATGTGGTGGAGGTGCTCTTCCCAACTCTGGCTGAAGATCAGAATGTCATCCAAGTATACTACTACAAAGGAGTTGGTGAATGGCCGCAAGATGTCATCCATTAGCCTCATAAAGGTTGCAGGAGCATTCGTCAATCCAAAAGGCATGACCAACCATTCGAAGAGGCCCTCCTTGGATTTGAAGGCAGTCTTCCACACATCAGAGGGTTCGATTGGTACCTGGTGATATCCTGACTTCAGATCGATCTTGCTGAAATATTTCGCCCCCTTTAGTTGGTCTAGGAGGTCATCAATCCGCGGGATCGGGTACCTATTACGGACAGTGATCTTGTTCAACGCCCGATAGTCAATACAGAGTCTCCACGTCCCATCCTTCTTCTGTACCAACACGATCGGGCTCCCACAGGGAGATGAACTCGGACGGATGTGACCTTTCTGCAGGAGCTCCTGAATCTGCCTCTTGATTTCATTGTTCTCCAGAACGGAGCGCCGATAAATTGGTCCATTGGGTAGCGGCGCACCTGGGGTCAGATCGATGGAGTGCTTGACTTTACAGTGCAGAGGAACTTCTGCCGGAGAGGTGAAGATGTCCTCGTACTCCTCCACAATCTTGTCCATCTGTAGTTGTCGTGCAGAGGGACCCCGTCTGGAGGCCGCGGCCACTGTCTTCTTCTTCCCTTGAGGGCGTATCATCAGGAAAACAAATTTCCTGGTTTTGGAAATGATCTTACTGCATTGTTTTGCAGTAATCAAAGAGATGGTGGCAGGTGGTGCTACCTCTGGTATCCTAAACAACTTATTTCCCAATGTAATAATAACAGCACGAGGTCTTGATTCATACACAGCATGTTGCTTCCACAAGTATGGTTGTCCTAGTAATACATCACAAACTTCAAGGGGAGCAATGTCACACAATACCTCATCCGTGAAGGGCTTGATGTTGTATGGAAGGCGACACTGCTGGCTCACGCGAAGATCTCGTCCTTGGTGCAGCCACCCAATGGTGTATGGTTGTGGATGTGCTGTGGTCGGTAAGCCCAACCGCTTCACGACCTCTGCCGAAATGAGGTTCTTTTGACTCCCGCTATCAACAATGAACTGTATCGGGGAGCCCTTTACCCACATCTGAGAGTGGAAGAGACGCTCCTCCTCCTCTGGATCTTCGGGTTCATTTTTCTGGATCTTTGCGGTAGCAACAGTGGCACTGGGATCCGCATAAATGATCTGCTTCCCTTTTTCATACCCCTTATCGGGTTCTGACTCAGAGTCGGAACATGCATCTGATTCTGAAACCTTTAGCTCAGCCACCAGTGACTGCTTGGCCCGACACTCACTTGTGTTGCGAGTGGAGCTCTTGTGGAACTCGCACCATTTTCTAGTGTCCTTTCTTGGCTTCGCGGCGCTGTTCTTTGCTTGCAGCTTCGGCTGGTTGTCTTGGGCTGTCCCGCCTTGGCTTTGTCCTTTGTTTTGTGGTTTCGGGGCACCTTTCCCCTGCTTTGGATTCGCAGATCCAAAATCTCGCTTCTTTTGTTTCAACTTCTGCTCGACCTTGACGACATATCGCTATGCTGCGCCGAGCGAGGGGATGTTTAGGAATTGTATTTCTTCCTGGATGTACTTGTGCAGGCAGCCACGGTATTTGAGTATCAAATGTTGCTCCGAATCCTTGATACCCAACTTTGTGCGAAGGGTATGGAAAAGATTGGTGAACTCCGGCACGTCTTGGTCCCTTCCCTACCGTAGCGTGGTCCACTTTATGTATTCGTCCTCATAGCTTCCAACAGGGTAGTACTGCTCCCTGACGGCATCCCGGAACGAATCCCAGGTGGGTGCGGCTAAAAATAGTGAGCCAGTACTTTCATCCTTCTGCGCGCAGTAGGTTTCCCACCAGTCCTTGACGTGGGGGGCTGCTTTGAGAAGAGCAAAAACAATCTTTTCCCGACTCGAAAAATCATGAACAGAAAAATAACCCTCTAGCAGATTTAACCATTTATCTGGCATCTGCGTCTATCTGACCCTCGAATATGGGGATTTCAAAATTAACTTGTACCTTAAAGGGTGTGGCGTTTCCAGAGTAGCTGCTGGAAGCCGATGTGTCGCTTCTGGGTAGCCGCTGAAGGATCTGGGCAAAGCTGTCCATCATCGCGTTCCGTTGTCGCTCGAGGGCTTCTTCGAGCAAGATTTTGATGGGATCTCCTGCCCCCTCGTCTTTCTTCTCGTCTGCCATAGGAGGCCGTCGGGATTTGCGAGGCTGGTCTTGCAAAGGTTCAACCAGTTCAAGCCCTAACTCCTTATATCCCGACCTTGTTGGGGACATGCAAAGAAAAACAGAGAAAAAGCAGACCACTCTGATACCACTGATCCGGATTTAAACAGGAACGTAACAAATTACAGAGATAACCATATACACAAAGATGCAGCGGAAATAATACTTCATTTCATTAATGGAAAATACTGAAATATGCTTACAACCAGGAATGGAAATAAACCAGCTAGGGCGATGGTAGCTTATCTCTGAGAAGAGATGTGGTGGCTACATGCCTCTGAACTGTGTTACAATGAGGCTCGAAGGCCTATTTATTTTTGAGAAATAATGAAAAACCCTTAACATTCCAAAACCTAACCCTAGGAGATGAAACGCCAAACTGTGGGCCCCGTTTGGGGTAAATTGGTACATCAACTTCCCAGGGTCGTAACTTTGGCGTATGATCTCCGTTTGACGCATACAATAGCTCGTTAGAAAGATCTATCCGAGCACTACCATTGTTGGAACGGGCAACATCAGTCCATTCCATGGACCCATGTTGCCCCCGGATTCCCCAAAAAACGTCGTTTAGGGCCTCAAAACGACTCCGGAAGTTCAGGACCCGAAAAAATGCTAAAAATAGTAAGTTGTGCTACAATTAAGGAAACTGAAAATGCTGAGAAGGACAATGGTGGGGGTCCAGGTGGACTTGGCAGGTGGCCACCAATATCCACCTGGATCACATCTGCAATAGCAACCATCTACACAACCATAACATCTGCACATAAGAAAATTCATCACAAGCCAAGGTGCTAGAAAATTTGTGACACTCATACACACTCAAGCCAACTACAACATAATCATCTACAATACATGCCTAGGTTAACATCAATGCCAACCATCAATCACTGCAACACAACATCAATGCCAACAATCTCCCCTTTTGGAATTAATGGCAACCCCAGTTGAACTATCCAACTAATGTTGACCTCTGAAATTGATCTCCTCATTCACTCCCCCGTTGACATCAATGGAAAAGGGAAAAAGTCATCAAACACTCTACTACAAATATAATATCTCCCCTTGGACATGATCTAGATCTAACCACAATAAAACTCTCTCTCCTTTATGGATGCATGACAAAAAGTAACAGCAACAATAAATCACTCTCTCTTGAAGAAGCAATAGCAAACTCAACTCTCATCTGAAGCATCAATAATAAAGGATATAGTCTAGCAACAACAAACCCAATCAACAGTTCCAACTACCTCAACAACACTCTGTCAAGCATATGATGACCATAAACAGCAGCAAGAGTAGACAATAACACTCTCTCTCCTAACCCAATGAGAAACAGAAACATCCTCTGATCACCCATATCGTCCTCACCAAAATACAGTAGCAACACATACATGGTGACAAAGACAAAACAACAACATGACCATCAACATAGTAATTCTCTGATCATAGCAACAACAACACATATGAATCACAAACAATAGTAACATCATTGACTCTACAACACCAATAATTCGACCAGTACTCTCTTATCAACACCTCCATATGCAAGTAGTCTTCTAGAAACTATTGCTCTTGACAATCAAGTCCTTGACATCAGTATGTGACCAGAATATTATCACATGGCTTATGATCCATACATAGTGGTAACAATACTTTTTCATGATTGTATGTCTTATGAGAAAAGATACCATGGAAAAAACCAAATAGCCAAGGTGTAGAATATCATATTCGAGTGTGCCAAAGATAAGTATAAGCATAAGCACAACATCTAATAGATGGTGATAAAATAACAATTTGAATTTTTCAATCCAAGTCCACTGCCCTTTCTTTCAAATGAGATGTCTTTGCATACCAATCTATCAAGTCATTGTGAATCAAGCTAATGATATGAATCAAATTCCAAATTTCCATGGAGTCTCAAAGAAGCCATAAAATACCATAAAGTAAGTTACAAGCATTTGGTGGTCATCAACAACAACACCTAGCAAATACTTTGTGTAGTAACTAAAGTAAAGTTTTGAGCTATTACAATAATCATGGCAGTGCACATTATAAGTGTCATTATGATGGCACAAATTCTCTTAATGCCAAATTTTCTTCGATACATCATCATATCTGTGTACTTACTTTTGAAAAATGTTCATGGTTGATTCATTCCAATAATTCTCACACACAAAATAAATTCTCATTACCAAATTGTCGTGCACCATTATCCATGTGTGATTTAGTATAGTTTGCTCATAAAAAGTAAATTGTCCATGGTTTAGAATTCCAATTGATGGTTTTCTCAAACCATTTGTCCCATAAAAACATATATTTAGGCACTATTTGACTTAATAAAACTATTCTCAAACCAACACATGGTTTCCTAAAAACCAATCAACACTTACAACCCTCATGCTTATTATATAAACAAAACATGGTTTTAATACACAGCACATGGAATATTAAAACCATGTGCCAATGTAAATACATCCAAAATCAGATTATTTCAACCACCTATGGTTTATAAGCCACCTTGAAGAAACCCACCAATAATTAATACTTATGGCACCAAAAATGAATTTGGCACTAATTTCCCCTTTTAAAGCATCACTATACATTCACTTTCAATTGCATGTTCATGCTTTACTAATTCCAATAATGATTCAACAAATATATAGATATGTGAATTCACTTATCATTAGAAATCAACCTGTGGTTTATATAAACAACTTATGGTTTCTAAGAAAGACCACTTACAGCCTAAAACCATGGGTCACTTGAACAAATGGATTGCAATATATTGAGGAAAATAATTTGTGTTCCATTGGATTCCCGTGAGTTTAAAAAGAAAATTCGTAACTTAGTCCAGATTATAATATTTAATATGCAATGGCCCACACAGAAACTAAATCAATAAATTATTAAACCAATTTTTGGATTGTCTCTGACTAGATCAATCAAACAATTAATGACCATTACTCCAAGACCAAATCAAAACCATTTCCCTTTCGAAATCGAATCAAAATATATTCCACTAACTAACTATTGCAATAGCAAAGCGTTCATACACCCAAAACCTCATTTCCCTTTCGAAATCGAATCAAAATATATTCCACTAACTAACTATTGCAATAGCAAAGCGTTCATACACCCAAAACCTTGTGCTACCCGTTAAAAAGTTACATACATACCTCCATAATTCCATTAGCTCTATCTTCTTCACACCAATAGAACATATAACCTTGTGCTACCCATTAAAAAGTTACATACATACCTCCATAATTCCATTAGATCTATCTTCTTTACACCAATAGAACATACAACTTTTTATTCTTAGCACTGCCAATAAAAATGCACTCCCCATGCTCTACAAGACCCACTCACACTTCAACTTTTAAAACACACTTCGACTTTTAAAACATTTAATTAGCTCCGAACTCCCCATGCTCTACAAAACCCACTCACACTTCAACTTTTAAAACACACTTCGACTTGTAAAACAGTTAATTAGCTCCAATAAGATTTACTGAGTGAAAAAACTAGATTAACTCAACTCATGGGGCACTATTCCATTTTTTTTTATTTTTAAATAACCATTGACTTTTATTTGTGGACCTCGACAAGATAAAAAAAAAAATTGAATCATGCCATTCTTTTTCTTTTCCACAATTTTTTTTTGTAATTAACATACAACTTTTTATTCTTAGCACTGCCAATAAAAATGCACTCCCCATGCTCTACAAGACCCACTCACACTTCGACTTTTAAAATAGTTAATTAGCTCCAACAAAGATTTACTGAGTGAAAAACCAGATTAACTCAACTCATGGGGCACTATTCCATTTCCCTTTTTTTATTTTTTAAATAACCATTGACTTTTATTTGTGGAGGTATTTTCTCATCCCCATAACAAGATAAACAAGATAAAAAAATTGAATCAAATGCCCATTCTTTTTCTTTTCCACAATTTTTTTGTAATTTTCAAAGTTTAATTGTTCATTTTTTGTGAAGTGCAAGCACACTATTCCATTACCTTTTTTTTTTAAATAACCATTGACTTTTATTTGCGGGGGTATTTTCTCATCATGGGTAATGTAAAAAATAATCAAATGCGCACTCTTTTTCTTTTCCACCTTTAATTTTCAAAGTTTAATTGTTGATTTTTTGTCTCAACCCTAAGATTCAGCCATAGATTTTTTAGGCATGGAGTTATATATCCAAACTCGGCTCATACATTCAGATTTAACGTCGAAAAAACACAGAGATAATTTAAAAACTTACACCCACTGCTAATGGGACATTTCTTGGAGGAACTCCCTCTGAATTTTTTCATTTACTAACACCTACTGCTAATGGGACATTTCTTGGAGGAACTCACCGTGAATTTTTGCATTTACTACTTCAAGCTCCTCTTTGTTGATCAGATCCCTTAAGGACCTTAAGAAGCATGCAATTTTGTCCATATGGCCTATATTATTACAGACAAACATGTAATGTGCCCATGAAATCGAAGAAATAGCTCAAAAATTTTGTTAGTCTACCTTTTACTACTTGTGCCATGAAACCTAAGATTAACATACTTAAGCCCAAAATCATCACATAACAAATAGTAGCCATAAAATGAACCTTTATACCTGGGCAAAGAATAGGTTACTTGATATGTCCTTCTATCTTATTGATTCCTCTACTACATGCTTATGTAGTTTGTAGAAATATGCCCAATCTTTTGATAGTTAAAACATTTTACCGATCTTGGAGAAGTAGATGATTTGCTTGGTGCAACTTTTGTCTTCTTTGATTGTTGATTTTGTTGATGTCCTTCTTCCTTGATATTCTTACTGTTGAAACCATCTTTTACTATTGGTTGTTTAAATTTTTCTTATGAACTCATTTCTTCCTTGTGGAAGCTAGGATATGGATACTTTTGGCTAATCTTCAGTTGAGTGGATTTTTATTTCGAATCACTTCTCAATGCAAACACTTCAACATCCAATCTTTTGCATTGAACTTCTTTCTCGTCATATTGCTTCCTCATTCCTTCTTCAATCCACCTTACTTCATCCAACTGAGCCTTTATTTGAATGGTTTATTTTTTGTATGCACATTCCATCTCATCAAATATTTGTTGTAGCTTTTGCTGGTTTTTGTTTTCGGCTAAGAGTTTTTTAATTTCTACTTCTAGAGCCATTATCTTGCAATCCTCTTCTCTTTCAAAATCTGATTTCTCTGCAAAAGGGTTACCTCCACTTCTCTCCAAAAGATCAAACATATTTGATTGATTATCTTCTTCTAAACCATCAATCTCAAGAGAATCATTATCACTACATGCATAAGGAAATGTACAACTAGATATAAGATGATCACTACATTTACCTTCATCATTCTTTACCAGCAAAAAGAGGAGTTCTTCTGAATTAGAAATCTTCTTCACTTGTTTGTTGCTCCTCCTTTTCTGAAACAACTTCCTCTTATTCTTGGCGATGGCCCACGATCTTCTCTCAAGCGTTCAAGCTTCACCGAGAGGACCCTGCTCTAATACTAATTGTTGGAAATGAGCTGACTATTGAGAGGGGGGTGAATCAGTAGTGTTAGGATAAATTTAATTTTTAACTTTTTACCAAAACACCAGATTCAATAATCCATTAGCTACACTCATGAAACCAGCATGAAATCTATTATCACTCCTCCGGATCTTCAAGGCTGAGGAAAAGTCCAACTGAGGTAACCATAGACCAATATTTTAGCTTGGTAGCTAGCCCTATCAAGCCGGAGAGGTCTCTCTCCAAAGGATCACAGCCAGGAGGGTTGGATAGTTTATGGTTTTAGGCTAAATGTAAAGTGCAGAGGGTTGTTTGATTTGATTTGGTTGGGTAGTCACAAGGATGAGTGAATTAAGTCAGAGAATGAACTAGGTCAAGGCAAAGTGAATCAAAATTGTAGACATCTGATGGGGCAATGTAGGCAAGGTAGTTTAAACTTCGTAGTATAGTGATGAGATGGTTTTAGACTAGTGAGATGCTAAAAAGAGCACGAGGGTCATGAATTCTTTTTAAACTAAAGAAATGAAACAATCTATGACGATTTTCCCAAAACAGAGCATACAAAGATGAATTATGCTTATCACACCTTGAAAATCAACATATCATAGAGTGAAATGGATCATGAGAGGTAGAAAACATTCATACATATCAAACAAAAGAAGAAACAAGATCAAATTACCATGCCACAGGAATCCCACCAAAATAGCTGCAACTCATCCAATATATTCCATGTCAAAGTCTGAAACACTAATACAATATCCAAGAGAGTCCAACCCTTTCTTACTTCAAATGATGAAGTATTTATACAAATTCTAAACTATAATATCTTGATAAAAATCTCAAGATCCTTTTACAAATATCTTAAATTGTTTTGCACAAATATAAATGAAATGTAAGACATTAAAAATTAATGTATCTACTTGGCACTATTATTATGGATTTTTGTTGACAAGGAAGAGAAATTCGAATTTGATTGCAACTCTTAGTTGATGAGGTGGCTAACTGTCTTTGAACATTTTCCTCCCAAAATCCTGCCAAATAGGGTCCAGTCATCCCTTTGTATGTCTCAATCCGAGATAGATATGCAAAAAGTGAGAGATGTTATTGTAGATAAATATATTCTTGAGATAAACCTCTCTCAGTTTCCCAAAATTTAGCTCCAGCTGTTCCCAATAGTCTCTGCAAAACGGTGACTGAAACAGGACTTTGCACAATCCGAAAAATAGGTTGTAAAGATGTACATGTATCTCTCATTTTATAATAGTTGTGTAAAATTTAAGTAGGTTATTGTACTTTGGAATATTAGGAACACAAACCTCCTCCAGTTTCTCTATTGGAAATAATACTGAGAGGGGGGGTGAATCAGTATTATCAGATCAATAATTTAATTTTCAAAACAGATTTTTATATGCTACTTCAGTTAAGTCAACTAGCGTGTATACATGACTGTACTTAAGGAAACCAACATATATGCAGAGATCTTTTGATTTACCCAATTTATCATGCATTGAACTTTAACCAGTATATCAGGAACTCATTAAACAATGCAGTGAAAGAAGAATAAAGCATCACACATAAGAAACACACATGAACACCGAGATATAAGGTGGAAACCCAATGTGGGTGAAAACCACCTGTTGTTGTCGTCTCTGTCTTCTTTTAATAATAAGAAAATATGTTTACAATTTTTGTATTGGTGCAGACTTATACCAGTACGCAGGCTTCTACCTGCAAAAGGTTACAACCTTCTCTCGTTCTCCAGCTTCTCCTGGAAGGGAGCTACAACCCCCTAGCTCTTGTACTAGCCGATATGTTTGCTAGTACGTAGGCGCCGACCTACAGAAGGCTATGACCTTCTCTTTTCTTCCAGGGACCACGTTTCATAAATTTTCAAACTGGATCCATCAACAACATCATTCAATCATCAAATATATTTGCATCAACCAATCTCCTTTTGAACCAACCATAGCCAAATCAATCATTCATTTAGACAACCCATCAATCTGATCATTCAGAATACTGTCACCAGAATACAATAACCAGAACCCAGAACTCTACAACAGTAAAGAGAAACAACTGAAACATATTTTATAAGGTATACGCTACTTCCATGTGTCGAACCTGCGTGTACACACACTTTTCTCAAAGCCAACCAGCATATACATCTGCAAATATAAATTCAGAGTTCTACAACTATTCTAGACTTTAGTTATACCCAGATCATATCATTTACAAAATAATATATGCATCAGTATTCAGATCTAGAATATACATGAGCAAAAACACATAATGATAGGTCATTTTACGCCTAAAGATCCCAATCCATCATTAGATCGGATCCCTCATCATCAGCTAAGGTTCATCCTTGGTTCAGATCCAACAATGCACCATAACCTAATAACCTGCATAATAAATCTCACACTTCATCAGATATTCGATACTTGCACACCTTGGCCTAATGATCTTCTCCTCCTTTTATAGTTTTAGGCCTTTCTCAATACCATGGACCAAAACCACTTAGGACCAATACCTGGGACCAAATACCTAGGGTCAATACCTCGGACCAGATACTTTGGACCACTACCTTGGATCAAAATACCATGGACCAAAAACTTAGTTTTCCAAGGTATATGCGCTTTTCCTTCCGTGAAAGTGTGTGTGTACATATACGCGACTTGTATACAATGAACCTGCGTGTATACGCAGCTTGGTCAATGGTGAATCTACGTATACCTCTCTTTCTTCATTCTGTGAAGACTGATCTGTAATTCTTTGTTGTTTACCTACTATACTTTGATCTTTCATCTGAGTGAGTTTCCATCAAGGACAATACCTGAATCATAATGCCAACAATCTCCCCCTTTGGACTTGATGGCAACACCAAGTCACTCTCCCCCTTTGACATCAAGGGCAAAGGGTCATGCTCCCCCTGAGTACATGTTGAATTCTCTTATATGCTGAAGTGTGCTGATTGAGCTCCCATGATCGAGTCCATGCTCCCCCTGAGCACAAGCAAAGTCTACAAAAATATGTTCTAAAAGAATAACATGACTCTATACATGCATCACCAATGACCTTCCTATCACTAATGGCTCATACATACATCCATCTCCCAACCAAGTGGGGATATTCCAAATTTGACTCATCCACCCAACCAAGTGGGGATATACCAAATGTTTATACATGAAAAAACAAGAAACATTACATCATCCGTCCCATGCATAGTGGAGTTACAAATTAGGTCTTTTCATGACCTTTACATTAAATGATATACATGACATATATAACAGAGATCATATATCCTAAACAAGACCATGATAGTCATCAGTATCATTTGTCAATCAGCATCCAAACCAGCAACCTATATATGTCCATTATTAGTTCCCAAAATATCATCAACCTGTGTCAAAGTATGTCAGCATATATCAACTCATCCTCTTGATCTCATCAAGATCAACTTGCTTTGTTCCCTTATCATAACCTTCCATGAATCAACTAAGCATATGTCATATCTCCAAGTGGTAGCACAAAATCATATCATATGTATGTGAAAACACCATAGACATGTTTATGAAGAACTGCATGATATTTCCACAAGAACCTTCATTATATCATCACTAGGTAACATCCCATATCATCAACCTATCATCATAAAGTAAGAACACATTAGGTACCAAAGACTTCTAGATATAATGCTAACAATGCTTTATTAGAAGCATATCATTTTCTCCCCCTGAATTTTTTCCACCTGTATACTGTCAAATCTGATCATTACATATGTTAGTAAGAGATATCAAATAATCATCATCAATCAGATATACATCAAGTTATCAACAACTTTATGAGGACCAATATATTTCCACATGTTATCAGCAAAGTGAAACCATCATCAAACAGAGCAGATAATTGACAGAACCATAGCAAACCCCTTTTTCCTAAGTTTGGCCCACTGCTTTTCTTCAAACCAACATATACGTGGTTGTGCCCATAGAAACCCGCATACGTACGCGACTACGCTTTATGAAATTCGCGTATAACCACCTTTCTCTAAAGAAAATAGGATTTAACAGCAGGATGATGCAGCAACTACTCCCAGTTTTTGTCTGAGATATTCAAATGTCTCTTTGGGCAGTGGTTTAGTGAATATATCATCAACCTATTCTTTGGAGGGAACATACTCCAATTTGACCTTTTGTTCAAGCACTTGTTCATGTAGAAAATGATATTTGATGGGTATGTGCTTGGTCTTGGAGTGCATGACTAGATTCTTTGAAATACTAATGGCACTTGTATTATCACATAGAATGGAGATGGGTGGAGTACATGTGATCTGAATGTCAAGGTTTGCATCATCCAAAGTAGTTGTGTGCACAATATGCAGCAACCACGTATTCTGCTTCAGCTGTAGATAATGCAATTGAACTTTGTTTCTTGTTGAACCAAGACACTAACCTGGAACCCATATAGAATGCACCACCACTAGTGCTTTTTCTATCATCAACACTTCCTGCCCAATCTGCATTTGTATATGCATGAAGTGTAAGATCTGTATCTCTAAGATACGATAAACCAAAGTTCTGTGTTCCTTGAAGATATTTAAAAATCATTTTGACTGCCTGAAGGTGTGATTCCTTTGGAATTGCTTGGAATCTTCCAACTATTCCCATCGCATGCATGATGTCAGATTGGGTACCTGTTAGATAAAGTAGACTGCCAATCATGGATCTGTAAGTTGGTTGATGTACTGCTGTTGATTCATCATTTGAGCTAAGACTACATCTTGTTACCATTGGGGTACATACTGGTTTAGAATCTTCCATGCCGTACTTTTTCAGGATCTGTTTGAGATATTTGGTTTGTGAGAGAAAAATATCATCTTTATTTTGTTGAACTTGTAGACCAAGAAGGTAGGTAAGCTCACCAAGCAAGGAAATTTCAAATTCTTGTTGCATTACTGAAGCAAAATTCTGACTCATGGATTCTTCATTGCTACCAAAAATGATATCATCAACATACACAACAATTATTAGCAATTTATTAGTGTCCATCTTTGTATATAGATTTTTGTCTGTTGACCCCTTTGAAAAACCATCTTGGTGGAGATATTTGTCAAGACGGTAATACCAGGCCCTTGGAGCCTGTTTTAGACCATAGAGAGCCTTTCTGAGTTTTCATACAAGTTTTGCATCATTTCCAAGAATGAATCCTTCTGAGTGTTCAATATAGACATCTTCTTCTAAGTCTCCATTAAGAAAGGCAGATTTTACATCCATTTGGTATACTTTGAATTTCTAAAAAACTAGAAAGAGTAAGAAACATTCTTATGGCTTCAAGTCTAGCAACAGGTGCAAAAGTTTCTTCAAAATCTATACCTTCTTGTTGATCATATCCTTTACAAACAAGTCTGGCCTTGTTTCTAATAACTTCTCCATTTTCGTTCAGCTTGTTCATGAATATCCATTTAGTTCCTATGATATTCTTATCATGAGGTCTAGGAACTAATTCCCAAGTATTATTCTTTTCAATTTGCTCAAGTTCTTCATTCATGGCCTTGACCCAACATTCATCTTTGCATGCTTCATTTACATTTTGAGGTTCGGTGGAGGATACTAATGCTAGATAGCTTGAGGCTTCTGTAATAGTTCTTCTTGTCTACAAACCTGCCCCTTTTTCCCCTAAAATTTGAGTTTCTGGATGATTTCTCTGAACATACCTGGACGGAGTCTTTTCTTCTACCATTATCTCTTCTTCTGGTGCTTTATTGGTTTCTTCTTCAGAATCAGTGTGATTTGATGAGGGAAAATGGTCCTCATCTTCTTCATTGTCATAATCTTCTATTTTTATCTGTTTTGGATTTTTGCATGCTTCATCAACCACAAAATCAATACGTTCAATAATTTTCCCAAGTCTTTTATTATAACATTTATATCCTTTACTTCGGGAAGAGTAGCCAAGAAGAATACCTTCATCTGCTCTGGGTTCAAACTTACTAAGTTTTTCATCAGTGCTTTTGATGTAACATTTACTTCCAAAAACTTTGAAGTATTTTACAGTAGGAGTCTTACCATACCAAAGTTCATGTGGAGTTTGAGTGTTGTTTACCCGAACATTTTCTTGGTTGAGAAAAGTGACGGCGGCAAATGCATCTTCAGCCCAGAAGGTTGCAAGAGTTGCAGATTCATCTAGCATAGCTCGAGCCATTTGTTGAATAGTTTTGTTCATTCTTTCTACCACTCCATTTTGCTAAGGAGTCCTTGCGGTGGAGAACTGCCTTTTCATTCCATGTTGTTCACAAAATTCAAAGAACTCATTCGAGGTAAATTCGCCTCCTCGATCAGATCTGAGGCATTTGATTTTGTGATCTGATTCATTTTCAAGCAGAGCTTTGAAGGCTTTGAATTTTCCAAATTCTTCATCTTTATGCTTTAGAAAACCTATCCAACACATTCTATAAAAATCATCAATGAAAAATATAAAGTATTATTCTCCATGAGGTGACTTTTTCCTTCATGGTCCACATAAATCAGTATGAACAAGTTCAAGAGGCTTACTAGTTTACCCTTCTTTTTCAATGAAGTGAGATCTGGTTTGCTTACCGAATTGACATGATTTGCATATTGTATTTTCAGGAATGTTGATATTAGGAAGATCACGAAAAGCCTAGAATCCTCATGCTTTTCTTATTTGAGAAAAGCTTAGATGCCCCAATCTTCTGTGCCATAGCCAGTTTTCATCATTTTTGCTTAGATAGCATTGTTGTTGTCCTCCCTTGAGTATGTATAAGTTGTTTGGAGTTCTTGTACCTTTGATCGCGGTTTCTCTTGTATCAAGCTCACGAATAGCACATTTTTTTGATCGAAATACCACTTCATTTCCTTGATCACACATTTGACTGACACTCAACTGGTTATGTTTTAAACCATCAACATACATAACATTCCCAGCTTTAACCTTTTCTTTCAAGAAAAAAAGCCTTTACCTTTTATGACAACAAGAGTGTTGTTTCCAAATGAGACATTCTTTTCCTTTTCTAAGGCATTATATGAGTGAAGTTTTTCTTTGTCACCTGTCATGTGTTTTGAGCATCCACTGTCGATGTACCATTGATTTTCTTGTCCTTCTGCATACAAGGCTATACCACATATTTCTGTTTGCAGTTCTTTCTTTCTCCATATTTTGGGATTTAATGGAGTTTGCTCCTTTTGAGATATTTGCCAAAATTTACTCCTGCATTCAGATTCTTCATGGCCGAAGTTGTTACAGATTGAGCATTCTATTTCATTTTCAAGAAGAGAAAAGTTATTGTAGGAACTTTTCTTGATCCCTGTCACATTCCTTTGATTTCGTGCTTCTCTAGTCATGATGGTCTTGTAAGCAACACATTGAGCAGCTTTGTGTCCAAAGTTATGACATGAAAAACATTGACCATTAAAGAAGTTCCTGCGATTATCGAATCTATTGACCTGGTGATTGTAGTTTCTATTCAACTTTGAAGAAAATTGAGTATGATTTGCCTAAGGTTAGTTGTGGCTTCTATTCATCCTTGGAGTACATGGAGCCTGATTTACCTGGTGATCTACTTTATTCCTTTGCTGATGATTGTCATATTGTTCACTGTTCTTTGTTGCATCAAGATAGCTTTTAGTGGAGGTTGACAGCTTCTGTGATTGAGATGCTTCTTCAATATATCCAAGACCTATCTTTGTCAAAGGAGAACACTGCACTTTGATAATTTCATTTAAGGTTTCTGATCCTTTATCAAATCTAAGATTGAGAGATTTTGTTTTCTCAAGATCCTTTCTTAGACCCACAATTTCAAATTCTAGTTTTACATTGTGTTTTTCTCTTTTAGCAAGATGGTATGTCAAGGTATCTATAATCATATTCTTTTCTTCTTAAAAAATTTTGAGTTTAGAGATTACTTCATAAAGATCATCTTCATCTAAATCATCCCAAAAATTATCATCTTCATAAGCCATTGGAAGTCTATAGTCATTACTATTTTCACCTTCATCACTATTTGATAAACCATCGCTATCTTCATGAGTATAGTAGCTCCTTTTACTTACACTTTGTTTTCTATTCCATTTTGTAGATTCCTTCCCTTTATCATATTTATCTTTATGAGGACATTTGGCAGCATAATGACCGACTCTACCACAAGCAAAACATTTGAAAGGTAGTTTACCTCTGAATCTTTCGGAACCCTGTTGAAGCTTCTTGACAAAGTTTACTTCATCTTCTTCTTCTAAAATATGTCTTGATTCATTGAGTTCTTATTTTCCTTTTACTAAAGCTTTAAATGTGGCTTCTCTCATATCTGATGGGCCTCCTTTTATCATCTCAATGGCAGTTAAGATTTCGTGAAGTTGTGTCATAGTAATAGTCTGTAGATCCTGTTTTTCTTCTATGGCAGATACTTTTGATTCAAATTTAGCAGACAAGGATCTTAAAACTTTCTCAACTAAGGTAACTTCCTTTATCTCTTCACCCAGATTCTTCATGCAATTAACAACCTCATCTATACATAAGAAGTAACTAGCTATACTTTCATCATTGTGCATCTTAAGAGTTTCATATTGAATTCTGAGAGTTTGCAGTTTAGCACGTTTTACCTGAGAGTCTCCTTCATAGCTTAGAACGATTTTGTCCCATATTTCTTTGGATGATTTGAGCTGCATAACTTTGACAAACTCTAATTGTGATAGACTTCCCAATAATGTATTGACAACCTTGGCATTGGTTTCATATTTCTTTTTACCTACTGTATCTGTAGGAATTGTTGATGGAAATGTATATCCTCCTTCCACGATTTCCTAGACATCTGTTCCAAGTGATCGAAGATAGGTTGTGATTCTTATCTTCCAATAAATGAAGTTTCTCCCATCAAAGATTGGTGGTCTGATGGATCCCCCACTTTCTTGATTACTCATGATGATGGATCTTCCTTCAAGCGATCAAGTTTCTTCTGAAGGACCTGCTTTGATTCCAATTGTTGGAAATAATACTTTGGGGGTGAATCAGTATTATCATATCAATAATTTAATTTTCAAAACAGATATGTATACACTACTTCAGTTAAGTGAACTAGCGTGTATACGCTACTATACTTAAGGCAACTAGCATATATGCAGAGATATTTTAATTTACCCAATTTATCATGCATTGAACTTTAACTAGTATATCAGGAATTCTTTAGACAGTGCAGTAAAAGCAGAATAAAGCATCACACATAAGAAACACACATGAACACCGAGATATAAGGTGGAAACCCAATGTGAGTGAAAACCACCTGATGTTGTCGTCTCTATCTTCTTTTAATAATAAGAAAATCTGCTTACAATTTTTGTATTGGTGTAGACTTATACCAGTACACAGGCTTCTACCTGCAAAATGTTACAACCTTCTCTCATTCTCCAACTTCTCCTAGAAGGGAGCTACTACCCCCAAGCTCTTGTACTAGCCGATATGTTTGCTAGTACGTAGGCGCCGACCTACAGAAGGCTATGACCTTCTCCTTTCTTCCAAGGACCACATTTCATAAATTTTCAGACTGGATCCATCAACAACATCATTCAATCATCAATTATATCTACATCAACCAATCTCCTTTTGAACCAACCATAGTTGAATCAATCATTCACTTAGACAACCCATCAATCTAATCATTCATAATACTGTATCCAGAATACAATAACCAGAACCCAGAACTCTCCAACAGTAAAGAGAAACAACTAAAACATATTTTATAAGGTATACGCTACTTCCATGTGTCGAACCTGCATGTACACGCACTTTTCTCAAAGCCAACCAGCGTATACATCTGCAAATATAAATTCAGATTTCTGCAACTATTCCAGACTTTAGTTATACCCATATCATATCATTTACAGAATAATATATGTGTCAGTATTCAAATCTAGAATAAGCATGAGCAAAAACACATAATGATAGTTCATTTTATGCCTTAAGATCCCGATCCATCATTATATATGATCCCTCATCATCAGCTAAGCTTCATCCTTGGTTCAGATCCAGCAATGCACCATAACCCAATAACCTGCATACTAGATCTCACACTTCATCAGATATTCAATACTTGGACACCTTGGTCTAATGATCTTCTCCTCCTTTTATAGTTTTATGCCTTTCTCAATACCATGGACCAAAACCACTTAGGACCAATACCTTGGACCAAATACCTAGGGTCAATACCTCGGACCAGATACTTTGGACCAATACCATGGACCAAATACTTCGGACCAAAAACTTAGTTTTCCAAGGTATACGTGCTTTTCCTTCCATGAAAGTGTGTGTGTACGTATACGCGACTTGTATACAGTAAACTTGCATGTATACGCAGCTTGGTCAATGGTGAACCTACGTATACCTCTCTTTCTTCATTCTGTGAAGACTGATCTGTAATTATTTGATGTTTACCTGCTATACTTTGATCTTTTATCTAAGTGAGTTTCCATCAAGGACAATACCTAAATCATAATGCCAACATTCTCAAGATTAATCCCTTATGGGCCAAAATATGTTCTACAAAAGTATGACTAAATAGGAAAATTTGGGAAAATATGTCTTCAAATCTTAATCTGTATATCCCAAACCATAATAGCTGTTAGAAAACTGAGAGAGGTTTTTGTACATGAGGATATTGGAAGAAAAAACCTCTTTCAGTTTCTAAAAATTCGTCCTCATTGGTTTGGAAACCATGTTTGAAATCAATATGGTGTATATGAAAAAGCATAGTTTCAACTGATCATGAGACAGATGAATGACGTGGATGCAAGAGGTGACATGGCAGTTGGGGAATGGAGGGTAACATAACCAGGAGTGCATGAGAAAAGTTCAAGGGAGGTATATGGAGTGTAGGTGAGTGTTGGGTCCCTATAATACTAGTGATTACCCCATTACTATTGTAGTTATACCCCTTATTTATATTGTTGTGCCCCTATTACCTCCATGTTGTTATTTATGTGCCCCATAGAATCCTTCTATTGTTATTTTTGTGGCTTTATATTAGTATTCTTAGGTCGGCTGGATTATATTGTGACTCCTTAGACTCCTATATATAGAAAGGAGGTTTTGTCATTTGTATCATCCAAGAATTGTTCATTTATGTAATGTAAAGGAGGTTTCCCCCTCAAAGAGGCTGAATTCTAAGGTGTTGATCTATCTTTTCTATCTTTTCTTGAGCTGGTTTCATAACATTTGGTATCAGAGCTTTGGATTCTAGGGTTTCGCTGCTCCAAACAGGTCATCGTGGCATTTTCGCTATAACTTTTTTTCTGTGACGTTTCAAAAGTCACAAAAAAAAACCCATTTGAGAAGAAATCACGCTGAACCTTGGGTCTAAATTTCAAAGCTTTTCACGTGATATTTGCGGAGATATGATCTGATGAAGTTGGTCTTTTTGCAGACTCCTGAATTACATTCAAAACAGGTGACCTGGGGAAAATCGTCATAACTTTCTCTCTGGGGATTGGATTGAAATTTTGTAAGAAGTTATAGAAAGAGGACGGACTATAGTTTCTTGTATACATGTTTCAGATCCAAAGGTTGAAACAGTGACTCGTGGTACGTCGTACAAGTTCGCTCTACTAAACTAGTCTAAAAGCAAGTCACTGTGGGAGATTTCACATAACTCTTCCTAGGAGAATCCAATTTGGGTCAGACTTGTGGAATTGGAAAGAGGACACAGAAGGCTACTACAGGTCACAATTTCAGAACTGGATGATCTAAAATTACAGAGATACATCAGATTCAATATTAGGCTTCTATAAAGTGAAAAAAGGTGTGTAGTTTTTTTTTAATTTTTGTGTAAGCTTGGTTTAACGGAATTCAAAGGGCATAGTAAAGCATTATTATCGGTAACTGATGCCCTGAGGAAAGAAAATGAAAACACCTAGTAAGGTACCTGAAAGCTCTAGCATGACTCATGAAGAAGAGGAAGAAATGCTACATGATATATCAAAATTACAAGAACAAGTGCAACAAATGTCACGCTCACAAAAGCTAACAGAAGCTAAGATAAATGGCGTGGAATCTAAGATAAATGGCGTGGAATCTAAGATAAAGGGCATGGAAGCTAAGATGGATGATTCGAAGACAGATTTGAAGAGAGACATGGCAGATTTGAAGACAGATTTGACAAATTTTCTACAAGAAATACTTACTAATGGTGAAAAGGTTGTAAAGGAAACTCATGACGTGAACAAAAGTAATGTTAATCATGATTCCATAGACTCTAATGTTGGATCGAAGACCCACCATATTCCAAAAATCGATATGAGGAAGTTTGATGGCAAGGATCCCGCCACATGGATATTACAGATGGAGCAGTTCTTCGATCTCAATAATGTGCAAAACACACAAAAGGTACGTATGGCAACTGTATATTTGGAACAAAATCAGTTTGTATGGTATCAATGGCTTTGCTCTCGTAAACAATTTATCACTTGGGCAATTTTTACGGAAGAATTGATAGCACATTATGAAGATACAAAAAGCAACACTTTTTTTAGCCAATTGATAAGTCTCAAACAAAAGGGTTCAGTAATGGAGCACATTGAGGGGTTCCAAAAATTGAACATAAGGGTAAGAGATATTCCAGAGGAGCATAGGATTGATGTGTTCATAGGGTCTTTAAAGGATAATATCCACCATGATGTGTAGAAATTTTGAATAATTTAACACATATTCAATGGAGATTATCCTGATCATGGACTATTGCGGAAAACATACACAATACATAAGCTCCTCTACGTTGATCAACAATATAGCAGCATCAATAACAATAAAACATCAAGAGCATTCACACATTAACACAGTATGTATCACGGGGAAAGCATCTCGCTAAAAACCCCACACTATCTGTATATTAATGATTGAGTCATGTAACATTACACAGCATAATACTTCTCACAAGTATCTCCACCTCTGTTACACACAATACAGCTCAGATCTGATCTCCAAATCTCTTCCACTGCTTGCCTGCCTCCACTGCTCAATACCTGCTCAAGAACTGATGAGAATTGCTTCCCAAACTCGATTTTCACCTGCAAAATAGTCACTCACTCTTTGTGGACGTGAGAAAAGGCTAAAATGCGGGCCAAATACGTGAGCAAACTCATTGGCATACTCAATCCTTTGATTGTGCAAGATCTGGTGCACAACTATAGTCACAACTGATAGCAATCTGATTCTCTACCACCTGTCCCTGTTGAACTGAACATGCACTGACATGCAACTGAGTTAACTGATGTATTCTTTAGTTGTATTATGAGTTAATAATTAGTTTAACAACTCATCATTAGTCTATCTGCAGTTAGACTAACTACAACCAGTTTAACTAAGTTAAACTGAACACAACTCCATCAACTGTACCTCCAGTCCACTAAACTCAACTCACTTGAGTTCTAACTGAAGTCATGCATGCAACAACTCAACTGACTCATAAGAAAAACGAATTTCCTTCTGACAGCTGCATGTGCCACTTCCGTAGCTCAAACTGAAGTGCTCCAAGAGAATAAGATTAAGTTTATAGTCCAAATATTATTGTGAGATAATAATATTTGACTTTTCTATTTTTGACAGCCAGTCTAAAAATAGACTTGATCACTCACACTTTCATCAAAAATAGAAGTCCATCTATTTTCCCAACTTGATCAATCATCCATAAACATAGACATGATCCATATGTCTAAAAATAGACTTGCGCCAAAAATAGCCTGCGGGCCCACTTAGTGAAGGCGACTCTTTTCACTAAGCTTCATCATCTTGTTGCAATCTCAACACTCCCTCTCAACAAGATATGGATTATCAGCAACCCCTATCCTGCCTCGGTGGTACTCGAATTTGCTCCTGGTGAGAGCCTTCGTCAGAATATCAGCATCCTGATCCTCCGTTGGAATGTACGAAAGTAACATGATCCTCCGCTGCACACAATCTCTGATATGATGGTACCTGATGTCAATATGTTTAGATCTATCATGAAATACAGGATTAGCCGAGAGTTTAATGCAACTCTGGTTATCACAGTAAATCACAATAGGATCCAAATGAGAACCGAACAAACCAACTAGGATCTTCCTCATCCATATAGCCTCGCATGCAGCCAAACTTGCTGCCATATACTCGGCCTCCGCTGAACTGAGTGCCACGGATCTCTGCTTCCTGCTGTACCAAGAAACTGCTGTCGATCCGATACTGAAGACCCCTCCTGATGTGCTCTTTCTGTCTGTTGGGCTCCCTGCCCAATCTGCATCCATGAAGCCACATAGCTTCACCTCATCCTCCTGTCTGTACCACAAACCATATCCCGATGTGCCTCTCAAGTAGCGCAATACATGCTTGCCCGCCTTCCAGAAGAGCTTGGTAGGCTTAACCATAGCTTGTGAAAGCTGGTTAACTGCATAGCATATATCAGGTCGTGTATTGACCAAATACATCAGCGACCCCACAAACTGTCGATAAACAGTGGCATCCACTTCTTCTCCCGAAGTGGCATCCTCCTTCCTCCAACCTCCAGGAAGAGGAGTATCAACAGGCTTGCAGCCATGCATGTTGAACTTCTCCAGTATCTCCCGAGCATACTTGCCCTAAGAAACAAACAGTCCACCACTGCGCTGCCATATTTCCAATCCTAGGAAATAGTGAAGGAGGCCCAAATCCTTCATCTCAAACTCTGTAGCAAGATCCTTCTTGCATGATAGTATCAACAGCTCATCACCCGTTAGAATCAAATCATCAACATACAGTACAATGATAAGCAACTTACCCTCCACCACAATCTGGTATAGGTTCGGATCCGCCTCGCTCTTGGAGAATCCAAGTCCTGTGAAATAGCTGTCTATCCGTGTGTACCAAGCACGCGGTGCTTGCTTCAACCCATACAGCGCTCTCTTGAGCCTGCACACATGCGACTCGCTGCTGAAGACTTCAAAGCCTTCGGGTTGCTCAATGTACACCTCCTCCTCAATGACTCCATTGAGGAACGCAGTCTTCACATCCATCTGATGAATGTGCCATCCCATCTGCGCTGAGAGAGCAAGAATCGTCCGTATGGAAGAATACCTTGCGACAGGTGCAAAGGTCTCCTCATAATCGATCCCCTCAATCTGTGAAAAGCCTCGGGCAACAAATCTTGCCTTGTACTTCTCCACACTCCCGTCAGCTGCCTGCTTAACTTTGTAGATCCATCTCGAACCTACCACTGATTTCCCTTCCGGTCTAGGAACAATCTCCCATGCACAGTTTCTGACAATAGAATCATACTCTTCCACCATGGCGTCTACCCATGCGGGATCCTCCACAGCTTCCTCGAAAGAGGATGGCTCAGTCACAACACACTTGCTCATAAGAGCCATGTATCCAGTGTACCGATCAGGTGACTGTCTCTGCCTGCGTTGGGCTGTAGGTGGTCCTACAACTTTCTCTGCATCTTGAGCCAGTCGCTCAGCTTCTGTCAAGCGCTTTCGCCCTCTGATGGTTGGCGCTGCATGAGTGGTCTCTTCCACTCCATGAACCTCGTCCTGTGGCTGATCCACGTCCTGAAACTCATCCTTAGGAACTAATAGCTCCTCATCTGCATGCAAGTGTAGCTCCCTCTCAAGCGAACACTTCATGGCTTTCTCCTCCTGAAATTTTATATCCCGTCGCACAACAGTTTTACCACTGTCTGGCAAATACACACGATAGTTGTGGGGCGTATCAGTGTACCCCACAAATATCCCAACCTCTGCAGTCGGCTCCAACTTCTTTCTGACATCCTTCGTCACATGCATGTAAACGTTAGCACCAAAAATCCTCAAATGAGAAAGATCAGGCTTCTTACCAGAATAAGCCTCCTCGGGTGTACTCATGCCAAGTATCCTATGAGGACAACGGTTCTGCACATAAACTGCTGTATTGCATGCTTCCGCCCACAAGTGAAGGGGTAGGCCCTGATCATGCAACAATGCCCGTGCAGCACCCACAATCGTTCTGTTCTTCCGCTCAGCTACCCCGTTCTGCTGTGGGTTATGGGGAGCTATGAGCTCTCTACGAATCCCTTCTGCCTTGCAGAAATCCTTGAACTCGTCCGAGATGTATTCACCACCATTATCGCTCCTAAGAGCCTTCACCTTCTTCCCCGACTCCTTCTCGACCAGTGCTTTGAATTCACAGAACTTTGAATATGTCTCGCTCTTCTTCTGCATGAAGAAGATCCAGCACTTACGAGAGAAATCATCAACAAAAATCACATAATACCTGTGTTTTGCTGTCGAAGCAACTGAGAAAGGTCCACACACGTCTGTGTGAATTCTCTCAAGGATCGTCGTGGCGCGACTATCCTTCTCGTGAAAGGTGGCTTTCACAAACTTCCCCAAAGTACACCCCTTGCATTGATCTGACTGCGCAAGTGTGCCTTTAGGAAGCCCTGTAGTGATTTGCTGCAGTATCTTCAAGGCTCCATGGTGAAGGTGACCCAATCTCCTCTGCCACAACTCGCCATCATCCCGGCTCACCAATCCTTCTGCCTTGCTTGCCATTGCTGCGCATCCATCTACATGCAACTGATAAAGGTTCCTCACTCGAACCCCTATCTTCCGGGTCTCACCAGTTGTCTTGCTGCGCAGGAAGGCCTTTCCCTCGCTGAAAACAACATCATACCCCTTGTCTTCTAACATCGCCACTGAGATGAGATTCTTCTTCAATCCTGGAACATGCATGACTTCCTTCAATACAAAGGGTTTACCAGACTCCCTCTCAAAGGAAATGGTACCGATACCGGTCGCACTGTATCTACCATCATCGCCCATCTCGATGTGCACTCCAAGATCTTTGTCCTCCAGATCAGAGAAAAAATCTCTATCTCCCGTCATGTGAAAAGACGCACCATTGTCCAGAAACCACACTGATCCCATCACACTTGAAACCAAGCATGCGATCAATGAAAAATCAAGCTCAAACTGAGAAGCTAAAGCCTCTCCCCCTGCAGATCCAGCAGCTTGCTTGTTCTTCTTCTTCTGCGGACAATTTGTGGCATAGTGTCCATGCTGGTGACAGTGAAAACACTTCACCTTGGACATATCCTGCTTCTTGCCTTTCGCACCAGACTGAGAAGCTTTCTTGCTCTTCCCTTTCTTTGCTTTGGCAGCCAAAGCGCAATTCTCTTCATCAGATACCTTTGATGAAGATCCATTCTCACCTTTATTGTTACTGAGTTTATCCTTGAGCGCCAGGTCGCTCTTGCTTTGGAATAACATTTGCAATCCGTTGAAAGACATTTTCAACAACACTGCTGCAAATTTGAATTTCCACCAGCAACCAACTCAACTGCTTCCGATCTAGAATTCGTGAGAACAAAATATTTCTCGTACAGAGATTGACTGTATGGGCTTTTACCGGATATTTCACCTTCCAAAGGAAGGATGAATCCAGAGGCTACCTGGCCCGATTACAGACTCTGCCTGAAGAAATAGAATGTAAACACTTCCTGAATAGTAGATCTGATGATCAATCCTCGCTTGATATCCTGTAAAAATCTCTTCTACAAATCAAGCTGCTCCGATACCATGTAGAAACTTTTTCTACAATTATCTAGCTCTGATACCATGTAAAAATTTTGAATAATTTAACACATATTCACAGAGATTATCCTGATCATACAATTATAAGCGGAACATGTATAATACATAATCTCCTCTACGTTGATCATCAATTTACAGAAGCAGAAACATTCACAGGCGCACATAGAAGCATCAATCAAACTCATAAACACAGTATGTATCACGGGGAAAGCATCTCGCTAAAAACCCCACACTATCTGTATATTAATGATTGAGTCATGTAACATTACACAACATAATACTTCTCACAAGTATCTCCACCTCTGTTACACACAATACAGCTCAGATCTGATCTCCAAATCTCTTCCACTGCTTGCCTGCCTCCACTGCTCAATACCTGCTCAAGAACTGATGAGAATTGCTTCCCAAACTCGATTTTCACCTGCAAAATAGTCACTCACTCTTTGTGGACGTGAGCAAAGGCTAAAATGCGGGCCAAATACGTGAGCAAACTCATTGGCATACTCAATCCTTTGATTGTGCAAGATCTGGTGCACAACTATAGTCACAACTGATAGCAATCTGATTCTCTACCACCTGTCCCTGTTGAACTGAACATGCACTGACATGCAACTGAGTTAACTGATGTATTCTTTAGTTGTATTATGAGTTAATAATTAGTTTAACAACTCATCATTAGTCTATCTGCAGTTAGACTAACTACAACCAGTTTAACTAAGTTAAACTAAACACAACTCCATCAACTGTACCTCCAGTCCACTAAACTCAACTCACTTGAGTTCTAACTGAAGTCATGCATGCAACAACTCAACTGACTCATAAGAAAAACGAATTTCCTTCTGACAGCTGCATGTGCCACTTCCGTAGCTCAAACTGAAGTGCTCCAAGAGAATAAGATTAAGTTTATAGTCCAAATATTATTGTGAGATAATAATATTTGACTTTTCTATTTTTGACAGCCAGTCTAAAAATAGACTTGATCACTCACACTGTGATCACTCACACTTTCATCAAAAATAGAAGTCCATCTATTTTCCCAACTTGATCAATCATCCATAAACATAGACATGATCCATATGTCTAAAAATAGACATAGTCTAAAAATAGACTTGCGCCAAAAATAGCCTGCGGGCCCACTTAGTGAAGGCGACTCTTTTCACTAAGCTCCATCATCTTGTTGCAATCTCAACATGATGTTCGCCTTTGGGAACCTAATTCATTAGAGAAGGCATTCAGGTTAGCAAGAAAAATGGAAAGCAAAATTATGGCAACCAGGAAGCATACCACTCACAACTATAAAGACGGAAGTGTTGTTTCCCCTAGTCTTCCAGAACCTATAAGGTTGACACCACAAAAATTGGAAGAAAAAAGAGCAAAAGGGCTTTGTTACAGTTGTGATAGCAAATACACTAAAGGTCATAGGTGTGCTGAGAAGAAATTATTCTACATAGATTGTGAAGCGGAAGAAGAAAAGGAGCAAGAAAGGTCAAAAGAAGAAGATATACTCCAGGAACAAAGCCTAGATGAAGAACTAATAAATCCGACCATATCTTGTAATGCATTGGCGGGAATTACGACTCCTCAAACCATCAAGATAGAAGGACAAATCAAGAAGAAAAAGGTAATAGTGTTGATTGATTCAGGAAGCACCCACAATTTTATTCATTGTAGGGTAGCAAAAGAATTGAATTGCTTCCTATATCCAGCACCAGAGTGTCAAGTGATGATTGCAAATGGAGGAACAATAAATTGCTCTGGAAGGTGCCATAATATCAAGCTATCCATGGGAGAATATGTATTGACTAGACCAATTCTTTCCATTCCAATGGGAGGTGTTGATGTTGTACTAGGAGTCCAATGGCTACAATCCTTGGGTACAATAGCTTTTAATTTTCATCAAATTTTCTACGGAAGGAAAGGAAGTTGAATTAAGGAGTATTGCAGGGAAACCAGGAAAGATAATCAGCTCTAATGGCATGACAAAGCTTCTAAAAAAGGATCAAAGAGGTGTAATTGCACAATTATGTTCGCTAGATGTTTCCACATCAGAATCATCTATTTCTCCAGATCTCCAAAAAGTCCTAGACAATCATTCCAAGGTATTTGAGACTCCCAAAGGTCTCCCACCTATGCGTGATCATGATCATGCTATTCATCTGATTCCAGGAAGTGTTCCTCCAAACATCAGGCCGTACAGATATCCCTATGTCCAAAAAAGTGAAATTGAACGTATGGTTGCAGAAATGCTAGAGGCTGGTATAATTCAACCAAGTCAAAGTTCTTTCTCTGCTCCAGTAGTATTGGTGCACAAGAAGGATGGATCATGGCGCATGTGTCCGGATTATAGGGAGCTCAACAAGCTCACTATTAAAGATAAGTTCCCCATTCCTGTCATTGATGAATTACTGGATGAATTGCATGGATCAATTTACTTCACCAAGTTGGATCTTCGTTCGGGATATCATCAAATCAGAATGAAGATTGAAGACATTCCGAAAATGGCATTTAGAACTCATGAGGGTCATTATGAATTTTTGGTCATGCCTTTTGGCCTTACCAATGCACCTTCAACATTTCAAGGTTTGATGAATTCAATTTTCAAACCATTCCTTAGAAAATTTGTGTTAGTATTTTTTGATGATATACTAATCTACAGCAAGTCTTGGAAGGATCATGTTGAACATGTTGACAGGGTGCTACAACTATTGGAGGAGAAACAATTATATGCAAAAAGATCCAAATGTTTCTTTGGAGTCCAGGAGGTGGAATATTTGGGTCATATTGTATCTCATGAAGGAGTTAAGGTAGACCCTAGCAAAATTAAAGCCATTAAGGAATGGAAAATCCCCACATCCATAAAGCATCTGCGAGGATTTCTTGGGTTGACAGGGTATTATCGCAAGTTTGTTAAGAATTATGGGAGAATAGCAGCACCTCTAACAACATTATTGAAGAAAGATGCATTTTCATGGACTCCGGAAGCAACAAAGGCCTTTGAACATCTTAAAGAGGCAATGTGCCAAGCACCGGTCTTAGCTACACCGGACTTCACAAAAACCTTTATTGTGGAATGTGATGCTTCAGGAAATGGAATTGGTGTTGTTTTAATGCAAGATGAAAGACCCATTGCTTTTGAAAGTCGTCCAATCAAGGGAAAGTTTTTAAGCAAAGCTATTTATGAGAAGGAAATGTTGGCAATACTCCATGCACTTAAGAAATGGCGACCCTACCTAATGGGAAGACACTTCAAGGTAAAAACGGATCATGATAGCCTTAAATACTTTTTAGAACAAAGATTATCCTCTGAAGAGCAACAAAAGTGGGTCACAAAGATGTTGGGTTATGACTTTGAAATCATCTACAAAAAAGGGAAGCAAAATGTGGTGGCAGATGCACTCTCAAGAAAGGATGAGGATGTGGAAGCATTGTTGTGCACCATTTCTATTATCCAACCAGATTGGATAAACGAAGCAAGGGAGGAATGGAAGAATGATGAAGAAGTGTGGGCACTTATTCGAAAGCTACAACAAGATTCCAGTACGTCTGATACATTTAGCTGGAAAAATGATTCATTATGGTACAAAGATCGCTTATACCTCTGTAAGAATTCCCAGCTAAAACAAAAGATTCTTATGGAATTGCACACTTCTCCCTTAGGAGGGCACTCAGGATTTTTAAAAACTTACCACAGGGTTAAGAAGGAATTTTTTTGGGATGGCCTTAAATCAGATATTCAAAAGTTTGTGGCGGAATGTTTGGTTTGCCAACAAAATAAAGTTGAAACAATTAAGACACCGGGTCTATTACAACCTTTATCCATTCCAAGCCAACGTTGGGAGGAGGTTTCAATGGATTTTATCACAGGTTTACCCAAGTCTGAGGGAAAGAGTGTCATCATGGTGGTAGTTGACAGACTTACCAAGTATGCACACTTTTGTGCATTATCACATCCATTTAAAGCCAGTACAGTTTCTACTGCATTTATGGAAACAGTTCAAAAGCTACATGGAAACCCAAAGATTATTGTAAGTGACAGAGATCCCATTTTCACTGGAAATTTTTGGACAGAATTATTTTCTTGTCTTGGTACTCAGTTAGCTCATAGCTCATCTTATCATCCTCAATCTGATGGGCAAACTGAGATAGTAAACAAATGTTTGGAAGGATATCTTCGTTGCTTTGTATCTGATAAACAGACACAATGGGTCAAATGGTTGCCTCTGGCTGAATGGTGGTATAACACTTCCTTCCATACAGCAACAAAAATGACCCCATTTATGGCACTTTATGGGTATCAACCACCATCCATCACATCATATTTAAGAGAAAATTCTAAGGTTCAGGCAGTGGAACATCACATCGAACATCAACAACAAGTCCTCCAACTCTTAAAGGATAACCTTGTGTTGGCACGAAATAGAATGAAACAACAGGCAGATCAACATCGCAGTGAAAGAAGTTTTGATGTAGGTGATTGGGTATTCCTACGGCTACAACCATATAAGCAAATGTCCCTAAAGCAAGCTAAGAAGGATAATAAATTATCACCAAAGTATTATGGTCCGTACAAGGTGTTGCAAAAGATTGGTACTATGGCATACAAATTGGAGCTTCCTGCAGCTTCTCGATTGCACCCAGTTTTCCATGTTTCATGTTTAAAGAAGGTTATAGGCGACAAGCTCCCAGTTCAAACAATATTGCCAGAACTTGACGAGGAAGGAAAAATTATATTGGAACCGAAAGCAGTCACAGAAACAAGAACTCGACAGCTACGAAATCGATCAATTTCAGAGTATCTTATCAAGTGGAAGAACTTATCCGCTGAAGATTCCACATGGGAGGATGAGAATTTTATGCAGAAGTATCCAGAACTACTCAAGCGTTGAGGACAACACTTTTTTGAAGGAGAGGGGCATGTTGGGTCCCTATAATACTAGTGATTACCCCATTACTATTGTAGTTATACCCCTTATTTATATTGTTGTACCCCTATTACCCCCATGTTGTTATTTCTGTGCCCCATAGAATCCCTCTATTGTTATTTTTGTGGCTTTATATTATTATTGTTAGGTCGGCTGGATTATATTGTGACTCCTTAGACTCCTATATATAGAAAGGAGGTTTTGTCATTTGTATCATCCAAGAATTGTTCATTTATGTAATGTAAAGGAGGTTGCCCCCTCAAAGAGGCTGAATTCTAAGGCGTTGATCTATCTTTTCTATCTTTTCTTGAGCTGGTTTCATAACAGTGAGTGAGTTTTTTTACTAGGGCTACCATCAGTGAGTAAATTTTTTAATGAGGACCAAGGTGGAATGACAAAAAATTCTGAGAGAGACCCTAATATGAATATGAAAAGAGGATTTTTTATCACTGATGGCAGTATGCAAATACTGACACTAACAAAATCAACAATTAGAACCAACATAGCATCAATTTAAAACACCATAAACAATATCAAAGCGTGCACATAAGAGGAAACAAAAGTTTCTTTTGGAAAACCCCCTCCGGGGAAAAAAACCACCAGTTGTTGTTGCTACTCAAATATTCTATTAATAGTTAAACAAATTTGTACATGGAGTAGCCTACACCCACTAGCTGAAATACTCGACTCCTACAATAGTGTGATGACATCCATCAGCTAAAAAGCACCTACTCACACGACTCTGCAGATAAAAATCTATTGGAAGCCTCCACAACCAATGAGCCTCGCCCAACATCCATTGGACTATCCAACTACCATTGGATTGAGATTCTCTTCCTTTAATCATTGTCTACTAGACTTCGTAAGCATGAAGTCTCTATGCCTCCAACTCCTCCATGCGAACCATGTTTAAAAATGTTTCTGACTGGGTTCTCAAATCTGCTCAACATGAGAAACCCAACAACCACTTGGATATGAAAGTAAAATCTGATAAAATCACCCAAATCAACACAACTACAAATATACAATATTTTAAATAAGTCAATGTAGTACACACTCACACTCTCATTCCATCATTCAACAACACAATACTCTCACACAAGTAGATACCAAATTATCCTCAACAATCTCCAAACCAATACCATGGGAAAATACCATGGTTATGCCAATATCCAGGACACCTATACCAAGACCATGGAAATATTAATAGCAAGACCACTTGTACCAAGGTAATACCAATACCATGTGCCAACCTGTTCCACACACATACCAATACCATGGTAATGCCAATACCAAGGACACATGTACCATGGCCAATACCACGTGCCAACCTGCTCCACACACATACCAATACCATGGTAATGCCAATACCAAGAATACCTATATCGTGGTATTATACGCACCCTCAAATAAAATACCAAGGTATTGTTGTACTCATGCTCAGTACCAGGGGAAAAACCAAATCTTAATTAAACATATAAAGGCACCCATAATACTGCATCCATGCAATTAAAGGCCTACAACTGCACGCATAAGATTTCCTTTATGTGGTTGTGGCAGAGTATGGATAAAAACAAAAACCTTAACACGAAACCTATACCAACCTTCTTCTACAGCTTGACATGCTTCTTTAACACCTGCACAACTATCAAAACATCTATGACAACCCAGTGATCTGTCATAGAAACCATCTACACAACCATAAAATCTGCACAAGAAAATATGTCATAAGCCAAGCTGGTAACAAATCTGTCACACTTATACACACTCAAGCCACCTACAACACAATCATCTGCAATTCTTGCCTTGGTTGACATCAATGCCAATCATTAATCACTGCTACACAACATCAATGCTAACACAAATTTTAAATCTCTCCCTCTCTCAATAAATTGGTTCTCTATCCCTCTTGTGTTTTTTATATATTGTGATAGTATGCCTTAATTGGTAATATCATTCCCTTATCCTAATTTACTTTATAAGCTACCTGGATAGATTTGAAGCTCATATTGTACAAAGGCCTAGAACACTTTGTAATCCAATTTGGCAGTTATGGTCTTGTTTATACAATAGAATTTGAAACTATTTTATAATTAAAACTAACCTAATGATAAAGGTGTTGACATTTCTTCTTGATAGAGAAAAAGGTCAACCTTGTAGGTTATTTGCCAAAAATCCCTCTACATGTTTAAAGAGGTAATTCTCCTCTATTCAAATGCGTATATAAAACTCGAATATCAAAGATTAGACATTTGACACATGCACCTGTGAGTGGACTAGGTGTTATTTGGAAAAAAGAAAAAATAAAATCTCATAATTCCATTCTACATAAGCATCCATAAGAATATGTGAGGACATATATCAAATAAATTCAATATATGGAAAATAGAAAGCATTGGTCCACATATACACAAAACTATAAAATGATATCATGCATTTGGAATCACAAGAGTGTAGGAAAACAACCATGAGATTCTTACTTCTTATTTGGGAATTAAAGTTTCAAAACCACAAATGAAATTATCTCTTGAAATAAGCTCTTTGCAAGAGTAAAAAATAATATACATACTTGAAGTTTAAGACTAGGTTAAGTGCCTAAAGCATAGCCAAAAGATCTTGTTACTTAGTCATAAAGATAAATGCATTCTCCCCCTAATGGAATTGGCATTGGGATCTCGTGAACCAATAATAATGATAAAGGATACAAACTTGCAGATGGATCAAATGTGGAAAGATCAATCACCTATTTTTGAAGAAGCTTATGATATATATGGTTGCATGAAAGATACTTATCCCAACTGCTTAGGAAGTTATTAAGGATTAATGATTTCTTGTAACGATTGTTGTAGCCATTCTTTAATATATTCTTTCATGGGAGGCACCTTGATGTCTTGATTTACACGTAACTCAAAGATATCTTCCTTGATTTCTCATGCATCTAACCATAGTTGTCTAGTGGTGAATAATTGGACCTCATTGTTGTTAACAAAAGCAACCAAACATTTTTTAAATTTGGGCCTTTGGAAAGTTTGTTAAGTTATCCAAATTAGCACCCAATGATGTTTTAATAATTTCTAATTCTTATTTTAATATACCTTGGGGAATCATCATGGAAACTTTGATTATTAATGGGCCTTGGAGGTCCTCAACAACTTTAGCAGCTTTGAGAAAAGTGTTACTTCTAAGATCATCAATATTTGAACACTAAGCAATAGCATCTTCCAACATTTTTATCCCAGTAAACCATCTAGCCTTTATTTAATTTATCCTCTTCGAAATCAAAAGGTTTTGATATGATCTTTAGAAGTCACTTATAGTAGTGACTTTGTTCACAAAAGTAGAAAATTAATTATCAACAAATTGTTGATCATCCTAGACATCCTTCTTTAGATAATCAACAAATGAAAAAATCCTTTGGAACAAACTCCTTAGATGTAAATCAATTTTCCATACTTCTTCAATAATTTCTGGTCATTTATTAATATTAGTTGTGACATAAAATTTGGCACCATTCAGTAGGTGCGTGGCTTTCTTAATTCTTTGGGGTGTGTCGGGGTTGCACTATCTAGTCTCTGAATAACCAATGGGGTCATAGAAAGTAGAGCAGGATTTAGAGCCTCTTTAAGCTCATTTATCCTATTCTTGAGCTTTAAATTTTATTTTTCTTGTTCAGTAACAGAGTGTGCAAAGGCCTCGCTTATAGTTTGATGCATCTTTAGTAGACCTATGGGTCCAACTTTGGAAACATCAACTTGGAACGTCCATTAGCTAGTCACCTTCTTATTTAAACATTAACTTTTTCAAATCACAACTTCTTAGTCGCCTTGTCATATTGGGTATCTTGTATAGTTAAGGACTGGCCCTCAGAAATGACCGGTTCTTCAACAACAATTTCATTTATCATATGAGTTTCAACCATATGTGTTGTAACCCAATTATGTATTGCAATATTGTCAACTTCCATATGATCAGGTCCTTCTGCAATTTGACACCCATTCTTAGTATAGTTCTTACCCTTAGATGAACTGGTATATGTGACTTTTCTAAATTCACTCAAACAGGTCGCTCCTCTCCTCCATCTCCTCCAGTAGAGCACCTATCATTACTCTCTCCTCTAATATGGACAATATCTCTTTTCTTATGACTAGAAGAGGAACTCAAGCAAGGTTGTGGTGTTGAAGTTAGTTGAGCACTAGTAGACTTTTTACCTCTTTGTTACCTTTTCCTCTCATATTGGTGTCGATTTCCATGATTTTTTGTGTAGTAGAGGTGGATACTTCCTTTTCTTTGGATGGGTCAGTGCAAATTTTTATGCTTTCTTTAGAAATTCTTGTAAATAAATTATTGCATCTAACCACAACCAGATGCTTTGAAAATATACCTTTAGGGCCAAATCCCTAGATAGGTTCTACTTTAGTCAAAGTTAAAGAATTTAGTGACTCAAGGTGTTCAACTAAATTAGTAGAATTCATTACAGTAACCTACCCAATGGTAAATGGTAAATAAATGAGCTACTTTTTCTTCTTTCTTTCTAATAAAAATAACCATTGGTGGTATTGTCAACAGATTTCAACAACAAAATATCTCTCGAACACAAACTTGGGTAGTAAGAAGGGTTTATATTGAAATCTGTAATTTTGGCCAATGTATAGTCTTCCCTCTCCTCATGCACTCCCTTTTTCCACAAGAAAGTTTGTTCTTCAGTAGAAATCCTCTGGGGTTCTTGCTCGATGAGCATATAATTGAGCTCTTTAACAAATACATCTTGAATTTGTCAAAAATGAAATGAATCATTTTGCTTCCATAGTATAGGATACTAGAATTGTACTGGCTCCACACCTGGATTCAAATTGATTTTATGTGGTAATCTGTAAAAAGTATGGCATGAGACAAGAGCCATAACTAGATAAGCAGTCATGAAAAATATATGTGTCTTAAATAAATTTATTAACTGAAAGAAAATCTCATTCAAAGACGACACCTTTCTTGAAATAATAATATAATATATACAAAATTGAGATGGGGATATTTGATGTTGTTTTTCATTCCATTAGTCACGCGAATGGGTAGGATAAATTTTTGTATGGGTGCGCAAATATATAAATGCCAATAAAAGAAATTTTGGGCAAGATTGGTGTTGAAATTGGCAGGAATTCTTAGATGGTGTTCATCCTACCACCCCGAGAGTCAAGAAAAGCATCAACTTCAAATAACTTGAGTTGTCTGGTGAGCTTTGCTAACTTGAATATTTTCCTGAAGACTTTTGGAGTCAGAGGAATTGTATACTTCTTAATGCCATGCTTGGTATTCTTGATCTTTGGGTCAAAACGTTTGGCACAAAGATAAACCACTTCACTGAAATTGAACAATTTAAGAACAGGTGCAATGCTTACCACACTTATGGTCCAAATCTTGTTGTTGTGCTTTTCTTTGGGGGCCATATTCAAATACTAATTGTATGTGTGGACCAGTGAAATCTCTTTTTAGGAGGGTGAATTAGTTGTATCCATATAAAATTGCTCCTTTTTTGTTGGCCATTTGTCCAGTGTACTTATAGATGTATGCGAGATCAATAAAGCCTTAGTGGAGCTGAGTTGTTAAATCCTCATTCCTTGGTACAATTAATAGGATGTTACTATCTTTAATACCACTTCCATTGGGCCATTTGAAACAATAATGGGAAATTAATGCTTATGGTTGCTCTCTTCTAATGGGGAGGAATTTGTGTAGTACAATATCAAGCACTTGAAGAGTGGTTCACATTGTATCATATCAAGCGCTTCCTTTACCTCGAGGATAAGACTTCCTTAAATGGGATTTTAGTTAACCTCAAAATGAGCAAATGGCATTTCTACTTAAATTGTTAAAATAAAGCTGGTGAGGTGGCCTCTTGACGTGTCATGTATAGAGAAATGTCATGCCTGAGAATAAATGTATGCGGAGTAATGGGTGTGTGGAAGGTTGCAATGTGTGAAGAATAACGATATGTGGAGCTAAGATGTGTGGAACTAAGGTGTGTGGAGGTCTAATTGTGCAAGGAACATGTAAATGAAAAGCTTCCACATACTAGAATTTGGCTAAGTATTGAGTGTGGAGAAGACGTGTGCAGAGGAAAACTAGTGCAGAGAAATAACTTATGTGAGTTTTCTCTGCACAAACGCATAAGAGAAAACAACCAAGTATGAAGCTTGGTTATAATGCATAGAATTTGGATCAACAAGAGGGCAAATGTTATTTATATGACCCTTTCTTTCATATATATTAATAACATAATCCAATTTGTGGATTGTCATATGATCAATTGGTAAAGTCTTTGGTCTTACATTAAATAGTTGCAAAGTTCAGATCTCTCCCTCTCTTAATAAAATAAATATATATACCATATTAATGAAAATTTGAAATCCATAATTCTCCATTATTCAAAATATTTACATACCATAAAATAAAATTATAGGTGGCACGGTTTTCCTTGAATAACGGTGATGAGTCAACCTACATTTGCGGATAGCAGCCAATGATGATTGTCCTCACCATTGGTTTGAAAACTGAGTTATGATAGGTTTTCCCACTGTATAAAAAAAAAACAATCAAATATTATTTTGACTAAAAAAAAATTCCATATGTTTCTCCAAAAGATGTTTATTCCATATCTATTACTTGTAAAAATTACATATCAAATGATATTTTCCTTGAACATTTTATATGATTATTGAAAAAGGAGTTGTCTAAGTCGGTGACAATTTTGCCCAAACAATGATTTTCTCGTCACAATCCGACGTTTGCTTTCAAGAAAACCTGAAACTGAGAGTGTTTGAATCATTTTTTTAATAATGGAAATGGATTTAACACCCTCAAAAATCCCTAAAACACCTAAAATTTTAAAACTTGACAGCTATAACCTAGATTTCCAAAAAAATCACCAAATTTCATCAAAATCATACCAAAAAAACCTATTCCTTTTTTAACAAAATCGTTACCTATTTAAACTATACTATTAAATAATGTTTTTGTGTGATTCCCCACAACTATGTTTGTTCCACATGTTTTCCTCGTAAAATATATATAACACGATATTTATCTCATACATTTTATATGATTATTGAAAAATCCCTGTATTGGTTTTATTTATTACTATATTTCCATTTATTTGTTTAATAGACCATGCAAACATAGCCATCAAAGTTATTAAATATTTATAGGTGGTGTTTTAAAAATTTAAAATTAATAACTGGTGTTTTAAATTTTTTTATTTACTTTAGTCAATGTGTACATGACAAACAAGAACAAGAAAAATAGGAGTTATAAAAGAAAATTGAGTATTCTACCTAACATTGTTGGCAGTTTCATTGTCACATTTTGTGAGTTAATTCTAGTTTGCAGTGGTTATTTGGATGATGTTACATGCTAATTATAATATTATAATGATATATCTTATGTTAGGAGATTTCATTTTATATTAATACTTTGTCTATGTCTAAATATGACCATAATGAACTTTTGCACCGCTATTCGACAATCATGCTCCTCTTCCATGTATACATAAACCATTACTAAAAGAAAAGATGGAGAGTGTGTTGGATTTTGTTAACTATAGGTCAACATCAAAGCATTATATAAAAACAAAGTGGTCATATAAACATGTTTTTTTACTTAGACATTTGAGAATTGGAAAAATTGCTAAAATTAAATTGGTCCAGTAACCTAATCTCTTTTAATGGCTATCAGAAGGCATAAAGCAAAAACCAGTGAAAGAGGAGTTATCTTGGACAAACATTCCAATAAGCTAATCTCTTTCTAAAGATTATGATTTTGCAAGGGATTTAGCTATTAAAAGATATTAGCTTATGTTGGAAATAATACTGCGAGGGGGGTGAATCAGTATTATCAAATCTAAAATTTTATTTCCCAAACATATTTATATACGCTACTTCAGTGAAGTAAACTAGTGTGTACACGCGACTGTACTTAAAGCAACCAGTGTATATGCAGAGAAATTTTGATATAGACAATTTATCATGTATTGAGCTTAAACTATTATATCAGAGATTTATTAGATAGTGCAGTAAAAGCAGAATAAAGCATCACACATAAGCAATACACATGAATACCAAGATATAAGGTGGAAACCCAATGTGGGTAAAAGCCAGCTGATGTTGTCATCTTTGTCTTCTTTTTAATAATAAGAAAAGATGTTTACAATCTTGTATTGGTGCAAACTCATACCAGTACGCAGGCACCCACCTGCAGAAGGCTACAACCTTCTCTCGTTCTCCAGCTACTACTAGAAGGGAGCTACAACCCCCTAGCTCTTGTACTAGCCAATATGTTTACTAGTACGTAGGTGCCAGCCTACAGAAAACTCCACTCTTCCACCAGGGACCACGTTTCATAAATTTTCAGACTGGATGCTCAAGCTACACAGCAATACACATGAAGACCTTGTTTCATCCAATTTTCATACTGGACCCATCAACAACATTGAAACTCAGAAAATCATAACTGCAATACAACCATTAAATACATTTGCATCAACCAATCATTGAAACTCAATCATTACTTTCTGAATCAACCACAACTAAATCAATCAATCACTTGACAACCCATCATCACTGAAGCATATCATAATCAATCTATCTAATCATTCAACACACTGTCACTAGAATACAGTCACTAGAACACAAAGCAGAACCTAGAACTTTGCAACAGGAAACAGAAACAACTGAAACTTTTAAACATCATACTTCATAAGGTATACGCTACTTCCATGTGTTGAACCAGCGTGTATATGCACTTTTACCAAAGGGAAACAACGTACAGATCTGCAAATTCAAATTTAAGATGCATACGCTACTTTGATATGTTGAACCAATGTGTATACGCTCTTTTACTAAAGCGAACCTGCGTACAGATCTGTAAATGATAACTTAAAACATCACAACTATTCCAGACTTCAGTCATACCCAGATCATCACATTTACATAATAAAACATGCGTCAGTATTCAGATCTAGACTATTCAAGATCAAACCACATAATGATAATACTCTTAAGCCTTTATGATCCCGGTCCATCAACCTTCATCAGCCATATTGGTGCATCCTTAGATCAGATCAAGAAAACCATCATAAGCTCATTAAGCTACATATATGGTCCAACACTTCATAATATATTCAAATCCTTGCACACCCTTGGCCTAATGATCTTATCCTCCTTATATAGTTTTAGGCCTTTCTCAATACCATGGACCAAAACTACTTGGGACCCAATACCTCAGACCAATCAAATACCTTGGACCAAGAAATACCTTGGACCAAAAACTTTTGGTTTTCCAAGATATACGCGCTTTTCCTTCTATGAAAGTGCGTGTGTACATATATGCTTCTTTTGTTAAGTAAACATGTGTGTATACGTAGCTTGGACAAGGTGAACCTGCATATACCTCTCTTTCTTCATTCTTTAGAGTTTTATTTGTAATTCTTTGTTGTTTACATGTTGCACTGTGATATTTCATCTTAGTGAGTCGCCATCAAGGACAACACGTGTATCATAATGCCAACAATCTCCCCCTTTGGACTTGATGGCAACAACAACACCAAGTCACTCTCCCCCTTTGACATCAAGGGCAAAGGGTGGACCAAGATATTTTCTCCCTTTGACATACATTATATTGTTCAAGCTCCCCCTGAGTACATGTTGAATTCTCTGATTGAGATCCCCTTTTGTACATGTTGAGATGCACTGAAACCATCCATGCTCCTCCTTAGCACAAGTAGAGTCTGCAAAAAAAAATATTTTCTAAAAGAATAACATGATTCTATAACTCAACTATGTGAGCATGACCTTCCTATCACCAATGACTCATACATACATCCATCTCCCAACCAAGTGGGGATATACCAAATTTAACTCATCCACCCAACCAAGTGGGGATATACCAATTGTTTATACATGACAAAAACAATAAATATTACATCATCCATCCCATGTAAAGTGGGGATACAAATTACATCATTTGTCCAAGAGGACTCATTCAAATGTATGAGAAGACATATCACACCCTAGACTTTTACATGACTTAAGCAAAAAATGGTATAAATATCTAAAGCCATAGTTGGACTCAGCAACCATAATTCCAACAATGCTAAATGTACGTGAAGGCTAATGCTCCCCCTGAACCTGTGCTACCCATATCAGAGCCTACCCCACTTTTTTTCTTGTCTGAAAAACATATACACTCCTTGACCCACAGAAACCCACGTGTGTAAGCGACTATACTCCATGAAACACGCGTATAATAACCTTTTTCTGAAAAATTGGATTTAACAGCAGGATGATGCAGCAACTACTCCTAGATTTTGTCTAAGATATTCAAATGTCTATCTGGGCAGTGGTTTAGTGAATATATCAACAACCTATTCTTTGGAGGGAACATACTCCAATTTGACCTTTTGTTCAACCACTTGTTCACGTAGAAAATGGTATTTGATGGGTATGTGCTTGGTCTTGGAGTGCATGACTAGATTCTTTGAAATACTGATGGCACTTATATTATCACATAGAATGGAGATGGGTGGAGTACATGTGATCTGAATGTCTTGCAAGGTTTGCATCATCCAAAGTAGTTTTGTGCAGCAAGATGCAGCAGCCACATATTCTGCTTCAGTTGTAGATAAAGAAATTGAACTTTGTTTCTTGCTGAACCAAGACACTAACCTAGAACCCATATAGAATGCGCCACCACTAGTGCTTTTTCTGTCATCAACACTTCCTACCCAATCTACATCTGTATATGCATGAAGAGTAAGATCTATATCTCTAGGATACCATAAACCAAAGTTCTGAGTTCCTTGAAGATATTTGAAAATTCTTTTGATTGCTTGAAGGTGTGATTCCTTTGGATTTGCTTGGAATCTTCCAACTATTCCTACTGCATGCATGATGTCAAGTCAGGTACCTGTTAGATAAAGCAGACTGCCAATCATGGATCTGTAAGTTGGTTGATGTACTTTTGTTGATTCATCATTTGAGCTAAGACCGCATCCTATTACCATTGGGGTACATACAGGTTTAGAATCTTCCATGCCATACCTTTTCAAGATCTGTTTGAGATATTTGGTTTGTGAAAGAAAAATACCATCTTTGTTTTGTTGAACTTGTAGACCAAGAAAATAGGTAAGTTCACCAAGCAAGGACATTTCAAATTCTTGCTGCATTACTGAGGCAAAATTCTAACTCATGGATTCTTCATTGCTACCAAAAATGATATCATCAACATAAACAACAATAATTAGCAATTTCTCAGTTTCAAACTTTGTATATAGATTGTTATCTGCTGAACCTTTTGTAAAACCTTGTTGGTGTAGATATTTTTCAAGGTGGTAATACTAGGCCCTTAGAGCCTGTTTCAGACCATAGAGAGCCTTTTTGAGTCGGCATACAAGTTTTGCATCATTTCCAAGAATGAATCCTTCTGGTTGTTCAATATAAACTTCTTCTAAATCTCCATTAAGGAAAGCAGATTTTACATCCATTTGGTATACTTTGAATTTCTGAAAGCTAGAAAGAGCAAGAAACATCCTTATGGCTTCAAGTCTAGCAACAGGTGCAAAATTTTCTTCAAAATCTATACCTTCTTGTTGAGCATACCCTTTACAAACAAGTTTGGCCTTGTTTCTAATGACTTCTCCATTTTTTTCAGCTTGTTTTTGAATATCCATTTAGTTCCTATAATATTTTTATCATGAGGTCTAGGAACTAATTCCCAAGTATTATTCTTTTCAATTTGCTCAAGTTATTCATTCATGGCCTTGACCGAACATTCATCTTTGCATGCTTCATTTACATTTTGAGGTTCGGTGGAGGATAGTAATGCTAGATAGCTTGAGGTTTCTATAATAGTTCTCCTTGTCTGTACCCCTGCCTCTTTTTCCCCTAAAATTTGAGTTTCTGGATGATTTTTCTGAACATACCTGAACATAGTCTTTTCTTCTACCATTATCTCTTCTTCTGGTGCTTCAGTAGTTTCTTCTTCAATATCATTGTGATTTGGTGTGGGAAGATAATCCCCATCTTCTTCATTGTTATAATCTTCTGTTTTTATTTGTTTTGGATTTTTGCATGCTTCATCAACTACAACATCAATACTTTCAACAATTTCCCCAATTCTTTTATTATAACATTTATATCCTTTACTTCGGGAAGAGTAACCAAGAAGAATACCTTCATTTGCCCTGGGCTCAAACTTACCAAGTTTTTCATCAATCCTTTTGATATAAAATTTGCTTCCAAAGACTTTAAAGTATTTTAAAGTAGGAGTCTTACCATACCAAAGTTCATGTGTAGTTTGAGTGCTATTTACCCGAACATTTGCTTGGTTGAGAATAGTTACGGCGGCGAATGCAGCTTCACCCCAGAAGGTTGCAAGAGTTCTAGATTCATCTAGTATAGCTCAAGCCATTTTTTGAACAGTTCTATTCATTCTTTCTACCACTCCATTTTGTTGAGGAGTCCTTGCGGTGGAGAATTGCCTTTTTATTCCATGTTGTTCACAAAAGTCAAAGAATTCATCCGAGGTAAATTCCCCTCCTCGATCAAATCTGAGACATTTGATTTTTCGATCTGATTCATTTTCAACCAAAGCTTTGAAGGCTTGGAACTTTTCAAATGCTTCATCTTTATGCTTTAGAAGACCTATCCAACACATTCTGGAAAAATCATCAATGAACAAAATAAAGTATTCTTCTCCACGAGGTGACTTTTTCCTTGATGGTCCACATAAATCAGTATGGACAAGTTCAAGAGGCTTACTAGCTGACCCTTCTTTTTCAATGAAGTGAGCTTTGGCTTGCTTACCAATTTTACATGGTTTGCATATTGTATTTTTAGGGATGTTGATATCTGGAAGATCATGAACAGCCTTGAATCTGCATGCTTTTCTTATTTGAGAAAAGCTTAGATGTCCCAATCTTCTATGCCACAGCCAGTTTTCATCATTTTTGCTTAGATAGCATTGTTGTTGTCCTCCCTTGAGTATGTATAAGTTGTTTGGAGTTCTTGTACCTTTGATCACGGTCTCTCCTGTATCAAGCTCATGAACAACATATCCGTTTGATCGAAACGCCACTTCATTTCCTTGATCACACATTTGATTGACACTCGACAGGTTATGTTTTAAACCGTCTACATACATAACATTTCCAGCTTTAACCTTTTCTTTCAAGAAAACAGAGCCTTTACCTTTTATGACAGCAGTAGTGTCATTTCCAAATGAGACATTCTTTTCCTTTTCTAAGGCATTATATGAGTGAAGTTTTTCTTTGTCACCTGTCATGTGTTTTGAGCATCCACTATCGATGTACCACTGATTTTCTTGTCCTTCTACATACAAAGATATAACACATCTTTCTATTTGAGATTCTTTCCTTCTCTATATCTTGGGATTTAATGGAGTTTTCTCCTTTTGATGCGTTTGCCGAAATTTACTCCTACATTCAGATTCTTCATGACCAAAGTTGTTACAGATTGAGCATTCTATTTCATTTTCAAGAAGAGAAGAGTTATTATAGGAACTTTTCTTGATCCCTGTCACATTCCTTTGATTTCGTGCTTCTCTAGTCATGATGTTTTTGTAAGCAACACATTGAGTAGCTTTGTGTCCAAAATTATGACATGAAAAACATTTCCCATTAAGGAAGTTCCTGCGACTATCGAATCTATTGACCCGGTGATTGTTGTTTCTATTGATATTCATCTTTGGAGCAAATTGAGTATGATTTACCTGAGGTTGGTTGTGGCTTCTATTCATCCTTGGAGTAAATTGAGTATGACTTACCTGGTGATCTACTTTATGCCTTTGCTGAAGATTGTCATATTGTTCACTGGTCTTTGCTACATCAAGATAGCTTTTGGTATAGGTTGATGGATTCTGTGATTGAGATGCTTCTTCAGTATATCATAGACCTGTCTTTATCAGAGGAGAACATTTTACTTTTATAATTTCATTTAAACTTTCTAATCCTTTAGCAAATCTAATATTGAGAGATTTCGTTTTCTCAAGATCTTTTCTGATACCCACAATTTCACATTCTAGTTTTTCATTGTGTTTTAATTTTTCAACAAGTTGATATGTCAAGGTATCTATAATCATATTATTTTCTTCTAAACAGATTTTGAGTTTAGAGATTTCTTCATGAAGATCATCCTCTTCTAAAGCATCCTAAAAATTATCATCGTCATAAGCCATTAGAATTCTATAATCATTACTATTTTCATCTTCATCACTATTTGATAAACCATCGCTATCTTCATGAGTATAGTAACTCCTTTTATTTACACTTGTTTTCTATTCCATTTTGCATATTCCTTCCCTTTTTCATATTTATCTTTATGAGGACATTTGGCAGCATAATGACCGACTCTGCCATAGGCAAAGCATTTGAAGGGTAGCTGACCTCTAATTCTTCCGGAACCCCGTTGAAGCTTCTTGACAAAGTTCACCTCATATTCGTCTTCTGAAATATGTCCTGATTCATTGTGTTCTTCCTTTCCTTTTGTTGAAGCTTTAAATGCGGCTTCTCTCATATCTGATGGTCCTCCTTTTTTATGACAGACACTTTTTATTCAAATTTAGCAGACAAGGATCTCAAAACTTTCTCAACTAAGGTAACTTCCTTTATTTATTCAACCAGATTCTTCATACAATTAACAACCTCATCTATACGTAAGAAGTAGCTAGCTATACTTTCATCACTGTGCATCTTAAGAGTTTCATACTGAATTCTGAGAGTTTGAAGCTTAGCACGTTTAACATGAGAGTCTCGTGCGTAGCTCAGAACGATTTTTTCCCATATTTATTTGGATGATTTGAGCTGCATGACTTTGACAAACTCTGATTGTGACAGACTTCCCAATAAAGTATTGACAGCTCAACCATTGGTTTCATTTTGATTTTTACCTATCATATTTGTAGGAATTGCTGTTGGAAATGTATATCCTCCTTCCAAAATTTCCCAGACATCCATTCCAAGTGATTGTAGATAGGCTATGGTTCTTATTTTCCAATAAACAAAATTGCTCCCATCAAAGATTGGCGGTTTGATGGATCCCATGCTTTCTTGATTACTCATGATGATGGATCTCCCTTCAAGCGATCAAGATTCTTCTTAAGGACGTGATCTGATACCAATTGTTGGAAATAAAACTGAGAGGGGCATGAATCAGTATTATCATATCTAAAATTTTATTTCCCAAACATATTTATATACGCTACTTCATTGAAGTGAACTAGTGTGTACACGTGATTGTACTTAAAGAAACCAACATATATGCAGAGAACTTTTGATTTAGGCAATTTATCATGTATTGAGTTTAACCAGTATATCAAAGACTTATTAGATAGTGCAGTAAAATCATAATAAAGCATCACACATAAGCAACACACATGGACACCAAGATATAAGGTGGAAACCCAATGTGGGTAAAAAGCACCTACTTTTGTCGTCTTTGTCTTCTTTTTAATAATAAGAAAATATGTTTACAATATTGTACTAGTGCAGACTCATACCAGTACGCAGGCACCCACCTACAGAAGGCTACAACCTTCTCTCATTCTCCAGCTACTACTAGAAGGGAGATACAACCCCCTAGCTCTTGTACTAGCCAATATGTTTACTAGTACGTAGGTGCCAACCTACAGAAAACTCCACTCTTCCACCAGGGACCACGTTTCATAAATTTTCAGACTGGATGCTCCTGCTACACAACAATACACATGAAGGCCTCATTTCATCCAATTTTCATATTGGACCCATCAACAACATTGAAACTCAAAAAATCATAACTGCAATACAACCATCAAATACATCTGCATCAATCAATCACTGAAACTCAATCATCACAATCTGAATCAATCAATCACTTGACAACCCATCATCATTGAAGCAAATCATAATCAATCTATCTGATCATTCAATGCACTGTCACCATAATATAGTCACCAGAACACAAAGCAGAACCTGGAACTCTGCAACAGCAAACAGAAACAACTAAAACATTTAAACATCATACTTCATAAGGTATACGCTACTTCCATGTTTCGAACCAGTGTGTATACGCACTTTTACTAAAGGGAAACAGTGTACAGATCTTCAAATTCAAATTTAAGATGCATATGCTACTCTGCTATGCTAAACCAGCGTATATACGCTCTTTTACTAAAGCGAACCTACGTACAGATCTATAAATGCTAACTTAAAACATCACAACTATTCCAGACTTCATTCATACCCAAATCATCACATTTACAGAATAAAACATACGTCAGTATTCAGATCTAGACTGTTCAAGATCAAACCACATAGTGATAATACTCTTAAGCCTTTATGATCTCGGTCCATCAACCTTCATCAGCCATATTGGTGCATCCTTAGATCACATCAAGCAAACCATCAGAAGCTCATTAACCTGCATATATGATCCAACACTTCATAACATATTCAAATCCTTGCACACCCTTGGCCTAATGATCTTCTCCTCCTTATATATTTTTAGGCCTTTCTCAATACCATGGACCAAAACTACTTAGGACCAATACCTTGGACCAAATACCTCAGACCAATCAAATACCTTGGACCAAAAAAATTTTTTTTCCAAGATATACATGCTTTTCCTTCTGTGAAAGTGTGTGTGTACATATACACTTCTTTTATTAAGTAAACCTACGTGTATATGCAGCTTGGACAAGGTGAACCTGCGTATACCTCTCTTTCTTCGTTCTTTGGAGTCTGATCTGTAATTCTTTCTTGTTGACATGTTGCATTGTGATATTTCATTTGAGTGAGTTGCCATCAAGGACAACACTTGTATCATAATGCCAACAATCTCCCCCTTTGGATTTGATGCCAACAACAACACCAAGTCACTCTCCCCCTTTGACATCAAGGGCAAAGGGTGGACCAAGATATTTTCTCCCTTTGACATACATTATGTTGTTCATGCTCCCCCTGAGTACATGTTGAATTCTCTGATTGATCTCCCCTTTTGTACATGTTGAGATGCACTAAAACCGTCCATGCTCCTCCTGAGCACAAGTAGAGTCTGCAAAAAAAAATATTTTCTAAAAGAATAACATGATTCTATAACTCAACTATGTGAGGATGATCTTCCTATCACCAATGACACATACATACATCCATCTCCCAACCAAGTGGGGATATACCAAATTTAACTCATCCTCCCAACCAAGTGGGGATATACCAAATTTAACTCATCCACCCAACCAAGTGGGGATATACCAATTGTTTATACATGACCGAAACAATAAATATTACATCATCCATCCCATGTAAAGTGGGGATACACATTACATCATTTGTCCAAGAGGACTCATTCAAATGTATGAGAAGACATATCACACGCTACAATTTTGCATGACTTAAGAAACAAATGGTATAATTATCTGAAGCCATAGCTGGACTCAGCAACCATAATTCCAACAATGTTCAATGTACATGAAGACTAATGCTCCCCTGAACCTGTGCTACCCATATCAGAGCCTGCCCCACTGTTTTTCTTGTCTGAAAAACATATACGCTCCTTGACCCACAGAAACCCACGTGTGTATGCGACTATACTCCATGAAACACGCGTATAATAACCTTTTTCTGAAAATTTGGATTTAACAGCGAGATGATGCAGCAACTACTCCTAGCTTTTGTCTGAGATATTCAAATGTCTATCTGGGCAGTGGTTTAGTGAATATAGCAGCAACCTATTCTTTGGAGGGAACATACTCCAATTTGACCTTTTGTTCAACCACTTGTTCATGTAGAAAATGGTATGTGATGGGTATGTGCTTGGTCTTGGAGTGCATGACTGGATTCTTTGAAATACTGATGGCACTTGTATTATCACATAGAATGGAGATGGGTGGAGTACATGTGATCTGAATGTCTTGCAAGGTTTGCATCATCCAAAGTAGTTGTGTGCAGCAAGATGCAGTAGCCACATATTCTGCTTCAGTTGTAGATAAAGCAATTGAACTTTGTTTCTTGCTAAACCAAGACACTAACCTGGAACCCATATAGAATGCGCCACCACTAGCGCTTTTTCTGTCATCAACACTTCCTCCCTAATCTACATCTGTATATGCATGAAGAGTAAGATTTGTATCTCTAGGATACCATAAACCAAAGTTTTGAGTTCCTTGAAGATATTTGAAAATTCTTTTGACTACCTGAAGGTGCGATTCCTTTGGATTTGCTTGGAATCTTCCAACTATTCCTACTGCATGCATGATGTCAGATCAGGTACCTGTTTGATAAAGCATACTGCCAATCATGGATCTGTAAGTTGGTTGATGTACTATTGTTGATTGATCATTTGAGTTGAGACTACATCATGTTACCATTGGGGTACACATAGGTTTAGGATCCTCCATGCCGTACCTTTTCAAGATTTGTTTGAGATATTTGGTTTCTAAAAGAAAAATACCATCTTTATTTTGTTGAACTTGTAGACCAAGAAAATAGGTAAGTTCACCAAGCAAGGACATTTCAAATTCTTGCTGCATTACTGAGGAAAAATTTTGACTCATGGATTCTTCATTGCTACCAAAAATGATATCATCAACATAAACAACAATAATTAGCAATTTATCAGTTTCAATCTTTGTATATAGATTGTTATTTACTGAACCTTTTGTAAAACCTTGTTGGTGTAGATATTTGTCAAGGCGGTAACACGAGGCCCTTGGAGCCTGTTTCAGACCATGGAGAGCCTTTTTAAGTCAGCATACAAGTTTTGCATCATTTCCAAGAATGAATCCTTCTGGTTGTTCAATATAAACTTCTTCTTCTAAATCTCCATTAAGGAAAGCAAATTTTACATCCATTTGGTATACTTTGAATTTCTGAAAGCTAGAAAGAACAAGAAACATCCTTATGGCTTCAAGTCTAGCAACAGGTGCAAAACTTTCTTCAAAATCTATACCTTCTTTTTGAGAATACCCTTTACAAACAAGTCTAGCCTTGTTTCTAATGACTTCTCCATTTTCATTCAGCTTGTTTTTGAATATCCATTTAGTTCCTATAATATTTTTATCATGAGGTCTAGGAACTAATTCCCAAGTATTATTCTTTTCAATTTGCTCAAGTTCTTCATTCATGGCCTTGACCCAACATTCATCTTTGCATGCTTCATTTACATTTTGAGGTTCGGTGGAGGATAGTAATGCTAGATAGCTTGAGGTTTCTGTAATAGTTCTTCTTGTCTGTACACCTGCCTCTTTTTCCCCTAAAATTTGAGTTTCTGGATGATTTTTCTGAACATACCTGGACGGAGTCTTTTCTTCTACTGTTATCTCTTCTTCTGGTGCTTCATTGGTTTCTTCTTCAATATCATTGTGATTTGATGTGGGAAAATAATCCCCATCTTCTTCATTGTTATAATCTTTGGTTTTTATCTGTTTTGGATTTTTGCATGCTTCATCAACTACAACATCAATACTTTCAACAATTTTCCCAAGTCTTTTATTATAACATTGTTGGAGGGAAATGTTCCCCTAGGGACTTTTGGGTTGAAACCCTAGCAGACTAAAATTTGTCTATACAGAGAAACACACATTCACACAGCCATTATGCTATTATAAGCAAATTCTATGATAAGGGAATATACCTTAGGTCCTACGTTTGAGAAGGTCCTCAAGGGTCCAAACCCTTCTTCAAGTTCCTCTTGCTCCTTTGTCCTGCAAAACAACCAATTCCAAAGAACACAGCAGTATATGAACAAAAACTTATAAAGAAACCATCTTCATGTTATAAAGAAAGGTAGTTAGTTATGACATATAAACAACCATTCACATATGTATTCTAACATGAATATCATAAACATAAAGAAGATTCATATCAGGAACCAAGACATGTGTTTCTTTTATTATAGACAAATAAAGTACATAAAAAGGAATAATTTCACCTGAGTCACCTTTAGCAGGCTCCAAGCAAAGCTTCCTTCCGGATCTGTTCCAGCCTCAAGCCTTTAACAAACTCCTTCCATGACTTACTCCATGATGTCATAAGTAGTGGATGAACATCAACACACAAGGAAACAAGGGTTTCCTGTACAAATGGGGGAAGTGCAGAAGGCACAAGGGACTTCAGACCTGGTCAGGGGAAAAATCTCAGCATAATAACCTTTCTCTCTCTTCTCTCCTCCCTCAAGCCTTCCCATTGAGGTCTTTTTAATACCTCTCCCAAAGTAGTTTTTTAGTTGGGAGTTGGTTGGGAATAGTTGGGCCACGGGCACTAACAGGTGATCAGCAAGTAAAACCAGTAATCTCCACCCGAAAATAAGGAGTTTTATATTTTTTTAAGTGTTTTAATACATATACGCGGGTTGGGTATACACAGACCCACGTATACACTTGTTTAACTCAGGGCAATGTCGTGTATAAGGGATAAAACACTGTTTTTTTTAATTTTAGGACCAGGTCTGGAAGGAGGGGTTGCCCTAGGCCATGAATGCAGTATCACAAACCATAAGAGTGAGATTTGGAGCTATAACAGATGCCCCCTAATATATGAGGTCAGAAGGGGTACATGATGGCCGAAATATATTAAGCAAGTACATGGAAAGGAAATCTGTCAAAAACCGAGGAGGACTTCACTAGATTTCAGCCTGCCAAGCCACAAAAGGAGACAGAAAGAAACACTGTCTGAGGCGGGCATACCCATGCTCAAAAAAAGGAAAGCATGTCTGCATATCAAGTACAAGCGGATCCACTAAGTATACAAGTATAAATGACTGGAAAATACATAATGGATCATCTGATCATGATGAACAAGTACATGTCTGAATATCACATATAAGACTGTCAATGATGCTGAAAGATGCAACGGATCACTGATATCAAAGACTGATCCCAAAAGGTACCAACTGATCATGATGGAATAGGATGGTACTACACTGCAAACTCAGATGCCAGCATATAGAATGTCGCCATGACTGACTGCAACATATAAGGTGGAGTGGTATCAACTAGCAACAACAAGAGAAACTGTCAAGTGAACCAATGAATGTTGATACAACCTGAGGTCTTCACCGACCGCCGTGGTACATTTCTACACCATGGGAATAAATGATCTGAAGTCGACCATGTGAGAAATCATTTGATTACCGGTCATTGATGTATATCGTTAACAAATGTGAGACAACTCACCGATAATGATAATGAGCGTCAAGGTACCCAGTACAATCTAACAAGTGTGAATAGATGAGTTGGAGTCGAACACCTATAAGAATCTATCGATCAGGAGACAATGATGGTTTCCTACTATCGATAGCAAAGGATCTGCCACTAATGACTACAAACCCCAAGGTACTGCCAAATGGACTCTATATCTTTGCCCCAGAGCAATGAGTCGGAGCTAGAAGGAAGGCATTAAGGCATCCTCCATCAATCTAGCGTGAGTGTAACCGTAGGCCAATAATGTGGAAGGAATCGGACGAAAGATATGTAGTAACCCAACCGAAGTACGTTTTTGGCGTACACAAGATGTGGCTAGCGCATGACAGAAACCCTCTGAACCAACCAATAATGAAAGCTGACACGGAGGTGAGGTATCCACCAATAGGGTCAAATGGAAACCAAGGTACTACACGAATCCCAATGTGTGATAATGTAAGTTGATGTCGAACACAAGGGAAACCTCTCAGTCAAAGACCCATGATACTGATCGATGCTGAGCAGAAGGTGACCTATCAATAATGAAAATAGGGCCAGGGTGCAGCTCTAGGCCTATCCTCAGAGCAAGGTGTCATCATCGATAAGGACAAGATCTACCAACAAGAAGTCAAAGGGGACCTTCTCAAACCGGTATGAGTAAAGGACCAATATAACTAATATGATGATAGACATGATATTGACAACCAGGGATGGCCGACTGAAAAATGAGTCAAGAGACACCGCAGAGAGGCCGACTGTTAACGGGAAAAGTGTCTACTCAGAACGCCCCTATCCCACTAAGGTGTGACAGTACCTTAGAAACAAACAGAGAAAACTATTTTCGTATTCTTCTTTATGAACTATAAACGAAGAGGAATAGGATGAACCAACCTGTGTCTTGCGCTAGTCCTTTGATCCAATCTCTCTCCTCTTTGACAGCTTCCAGCTACCTGCTCCCTTACTTGCCCAGCTTCACCAAGTTCCTGCAAGATCACAGAAGAGGAAAACTACACAAAGACATGGATTTATATTCATAAATAGCTTAGGATCATATTTAAACTAAACATGCAAATATAACAAAATATCATTGATACACAAGCATGTAGGAGAAACTCAAATAGTTTTATTGATATAACAAGAAGGTCCAGGAGGATTTACAACCGATGATTCCTGATCCAGCATCGACCCCCCAGCAAAGGAATCCCCTCTTCACCTCCAACAAAGCATAAATCACCCAATACACTGATCTCTATCTCAAAACCAATAGCAATTATCTGCAATGTACAAAATTCCATCCTCTAGATCTCTGGGATGAGGGATCCATATATAGATGTATGCAAAGAGGATGAGTCAGCTTATGATTTGACTAGTGGCTTCTCTCTGTCAGTTCTTGCTTCCACTTGGAGACTGAGAGCCTCTTACTCATCCTTGGTCAAACTCAGTGAGGCAAGTGTCATTGGGGAAGATTCCGGAAGCTTCCATTGTCTGTCCACCTTGCGGAATGACACTGCCATTTGTCATTTCCCACTCAGCGCACCCTGGTAGTGCATTTAGGTGCATTGCAACGCACCTAGCTATTGTACTTGGGTGCTATGCAACGCAGCTAGCTAGTGGAGCAGCTGAAATGATCCTGATTTGACTGATTCTGAGCAGTTTCTGGTGGAGAACTTCTGGGAGAAGCTGTAATTGGTTGACCTTGTTCCTCTAGGGGTAGGAACAACACTTTTAGGGACTTAGGATCCCTTGGTTTATGGACATTTCATGCTTAGAGCTGTAAGGCACAAAAATGTCTATAACAGTTGCCCCCTAAAGTATGAGGCCGTTTATCGGGTGAAATGCTTTATTAGGAGGATCCGAAGTTCTTTCAATGCTGGGAGGAGACCTGTAATAAGATACAATACAATACATTATCTTCATACTGTTTTCATGATCTAGCTGAGGCGGGCATTCCCATGCTCAGCTTTATAAATTCATTTTTATGTACATAGGACAGACAATCGTCTGATGGTAGACTGATGATTCTGATAGAGCCATCATCCTTTTGGTAGGATGATTATCTGTGCTGCAACGCTGTACATTTCAATGTCTTTATTTTCCTGAATATATATCATAGCCAGGATGGATGAAACTAGATCCGGGGTCTTCAATCTCGTCCGATTTTCACTCGAAGTACAAGTCGATCCATGTGAGAAATGTTTTGAAGTCGAACATGGAAAGACATCGCTTGATTACCAGTCAATGATGTAAACTGTTAACAAGCGCGAGAGGAATCACCGATAATGCTGATGACCCTCAAGGTACTGCAGTACATTTCACGTGGTGTGAATAAAGGACTTGGCGTCGAACACCACGCAAAATCTTTCGGTCGAAGGTCATTGATGTATACCTGTCGCCGGAAGTGAGAAACTTGCCATTGAGGCATGCAAGCTTCAAATTACTGAATGGGGTGTTGCTAGATCAACTTCTTGGATAATGAGCTGATGTCGACAAGAAGCGATCCGTCAAAGGAGGGCCTTGATGAATCCCACTTCAATGACACGGAACGGAGCAAATGATTTTGATGGAGGTGAAAACGATCTGATGATATATGGTTCAGGATGGCGGTCATGAAAGAATGAAGTGTAATGTATGGTAGTGGATGGGACACGGATGACTTCTCTGGATGACTTCTCTTGAACATGTCGACGACACTTATGTGATGGATTGGTAGCATTTACTCCAAATGTGGATGGTATGGCGTGACCATGGTGATGTGACCGGTGAATGAAACAACCCAACCCGACTCAGGCACGGAGTGGAAGTGTCATGTTCAAGAGCGAATTGCTACCAATAAAGATTTTTTGAGTTTATTCCCAATTTTTCCCCAGTCATTGCTGACCAGTACCTCTTTATTTTTGTCAAGCTTGAGGAGGATAACATATGCTTGTTCTATAATTTTCCCTTCGGGCAAACCCATCGCTATGTTTTAACGAGCCTAGCGATAGTGAAACTCGTTCTCGTCTAAAGACAAGTTTGTCGCTATTAATCTTTTTAACGAGTTTAACGACAAAGATAACTCGGTCCTTTTCATTTTTAGAGAGTCTGAAAAGGTACGTAAAGGTAACTCCGAAATTCCTTTTTCGTCATTTAATCCCTTAAGTCCGAAAAAGTATAAAATAATACAGAAGGGATGAATTTTCGATAGTTTTAACGACCCGAACAAAACAAGCGCTCGATCTTTTTGTGCAATAATCCCTCAGGTCCAAAAAGATTAAAATCTAGAGGAGGGATAGCACTTCCGGTCACTTTAACGAGCTGGAAGGCCAAAACTCGGCAATCTTTTCATATTTTACGAGTCAGTTGAAAAGAGCTTAAAGAAGACTCATCTTTTGAGGAACGAGTGATAAAATGGGTAGCAGCTGATTCCAGGTAAGGGTTGGAATTTTCCAATCACGGCAGTGTCACAAGGATGGCTAGTGAAATCACTCTTCGCAACTGTTCCTCAAAATGGGTAAACAATCAAATGGAGGTGAATGATCGGCCAATGGAAAAGTGGAGGTGACAGTGCAAACACGACCAAGGCTTTAATGGCTGAAATGCTTCATTCACGGTGGTTATTTACCGGGGAATAGTTCATTTTTTAACGAGCTTAAACGCGGGTGGAAACATTTGCTCATGTCTTATGTTTATTTTTTAACGAGCTTGAACTATGCGCTAAAACTGCTCGATTAATCCAGTCATATGATAAGAATGTCTCATATAAAACGGCAACTTTTAGATTTTTGCCCCACATCCTTTCTTTATGCAAGTTAGGTGACGACTAATCCTACGAGTTTAAAGGGTTAGAGGTCCTAAAAATTTTAAAAAATAAATAGCCACCCCTCGCTTGCACTCCAAAAGGTTTGCATGCCCCCAGGTATAAAGTATGGTTTCAAGGTTACCCCTTCTTCAGTCCAATAAAACATTTGTTTTACCGGGAGAGGCCTACCTCTTACAGGTTACCCAAAGATTGCTTGATTCGCGGTGCAAACAAAACACTTCTTCGGCGATGTCTACCAAGATAAACAAAGGTGAGTGACTCTGTTCTGTCAACTCACATAACTTTGACAAGAGAATCTTGTTCTAGAATAACCCCTCTTCCAATCACGGACGGGGTACAGACTAGTCATATTCTCCCGCGGAAATCTACCCTATACCCGAAGTTTTCCTACCGAAGCAGACCAGGACGCATGCCCCCTGGGTTTCAGTCATATCCTTCCGAATTACTCGCGCTCATCGGGAGGACGGACTGGGGATTGAGACATTTCTTGCGTGAAGAGACCATTTAAGGATGGTATATGACTATTTGCTATGCGTGATCCGGGAAATGAAAGCTGGTCCACGAGCTTGACCACTCTTCCTTCGTGCGGAAAACACATTACTCTAAAGAGTGAGGAGACGACGCCTCCCATGCAATAAATATAGTCTCGTCCAAGGAGTAGGTTATAATCCAAGGGTCCTTGAACTACCATTACGTTCATTTGAACTGTCTTCCCTCTCAATGTTATGGGCACATTGGGAAGGATCCCTAAAGGTCGACTGGTTCCTTTATCAAAGCCTGTCAGATTTCTCATCTCAGGCAACAGCGATGGCGAACCAAGCGCTTTCCAAGCAATAGAAGAAAGGATACTCACAGAAGCCCCCTCATCTATGATGGTACCATCCATGACCATTCTATATATTTGAACGATAATTCGGAATGGTATGCTTGCTGGTAAACGGGGTCTGCCTAGTTGATTCCAATCGAAGGAGACAACTAGGTTGCTTGGAGGTGGGACCGAGTAGACGGCCGGGTATGGCTCTGACGAACTTCCCTCCTGCGGTAAGGGAATGGGTAGATTGCCCCCATGTTCGTCGGAGTCTGTGTTGATGAAGAGAATTTGGACGGTGTCATCCTTGTTCTCTTCAGTGACTGTATCATCCGAAGATAAAACCTCTGAAGGCAAGACCGGGTCAACTGCCGCCTCGACCTTTTGACTTTCGTCTGGTATGGATTCAGATGGTTTATCTTCGATGATAGGCGCTTCAGCCGACCACTTGAGCGGGCCAACTGGATTCTCAACTAGCAATGGACTCGGCAAGAGTTTTTTATATCCAGGAGGAAGTCGTAACGGTGAAACCGGACGATCATCCAAAACTCTTTTCGCTTCGTCTAAGAAGGGACAACGGTGGACGGCATGATTGCCTTCGCACAGTTTACAGGGAAATCTAGCTTTCCCTCTTTGTCCTGGGGCTTCACTTTCGCTAGTTGACGGTGTGCTTTCAACATGATCATCAGAGGTTGATGACACCGGATTGTGCAAATGAGGAGACCAGTCCCTTAGTATCTGAGGGATGCAAGGACAATCTCTGTGAAAGTGGTCTCCTTTGCAAATGACACATGGCGATTTAGGCCTGGTCGGTGCAGTGTGTGGATTTTCGTTAGACGACACTCGTTTTCCCCCATTTGCCTTTGGCTCCTTCTTCTTCTTCTCTTTCTTCTTCTTCTCCTTCTTCTCCTTAGGAACTTGATTTTTGGCTTTTCCAGCCCCATCAAGCGAAGAGGAAGGAGGAGAAGTAGAATTAGAGGAAGTAGAAGGTTGGTGGGCAACTCTGGACTCGTCTAATTGCTGATTCGATTGTTCAGGAATAATGGTGTTCTGAACGACATTGGTTGAGAAGAGCCAGACTGGCAAGCCAATTGTCAGTCCTGGAAGCGACAATGTGGCCATATGGGGTGCACCAACATCTCCCCAAGAGGAGAAGGGACTAGGATTTCCACCAAGGGGAATTCCTTGGTTGGTAGACTCCATTTTCTCAACCTAAGATCAACGTAGGAAAAGGGGGTGAATATTCCGTTTAAAATAAATTTTAAGACGCTTTGACACAACTTGTTTTTTCAATTTTTAAGAGTCGAGAAAAAACAAAAGATGACTCTAGTCTCCTTCGATTTTTAATGAGCCTGAAGTGACAAGTGCTCAGATGGACCTTTTCCGTTAAGGAGTCTGAAAAGGAATGAAAGGGACTGCTCTTGAGATCTAGGTAGAGGGAGTACCAAACCAATCGCAATACTGCAGAATAATTTTTACGGTACGGCAGTCAATCTTCCTGAATGTTGTTTTCGGTGCATTGCGATCAGTAGGGCGGCCGACACGGATTCCTATGGATAAAAGGTTTTAAACCTATAGGGGTCTCCCAATATATACTCGACGGTACGTGGGAGCACAAGTCCGTACTGGCACTTATCGTCTCAAAGTGGAGGAATCACCCAACCATCAGTGAGGACAACAGTTACCAGGCTTTACGACGCCGGAATACGTCTCTAGCCTAGACCTCTAAATGTTGTGCGTTAAGTTCCAAAGCGTTGTTAGATTCATTCAATTTATTTTAAGTTGATCTTTCTTAGAAGTTTGCCTTTTGGGATAACCACGAGATGTAGATGTAGTTCCTAAAATGCAATCTAAAGATGATAAGCAAGCTTTTATCTCTTTTCAGCAATGAAAATCCTAGCTACAAGGGGAAAAGCAAGTCACAATCTTTTCTCAAAGAGCAAAGAGCACACTGTAAATGCACTTTTCCTAAATCAAGCCAAACAGACTATCAATATGCAAATGCACATATGCATGTATTTGTTTTCACTTTCTTAATATTGATGCCTAAAAAGAAAGTTGATGTACAAATATGAATTTGCTTTCAAGCGACAAACACAAACAAGCTTCTTTTCGAAATCAAAAGGTAGAGAAGATTACGACACTTTATGATTTTGAAATAAACACTCGTTTCGACATTAGAAAGTGACAAATTCAAACCAAAGGCAAAAGTAAAAGCATAATCGACTGTCAACAGTAAATAAACTTTCTCGTAAGATCAAAATCGACACTTGCGACAGATCTAAATCCAAGGACGACAGTGTGACTATTCTACTCTTTCAATGGAAAACTGTAAATGATGTAACAAACACACAAAGAACATCTACAGTCTTTTTGTACAAAGGAGGTGGAATTAAGGCAAAGAAAATGGGTTTTTAAACAGACACACACTGATTACAGGCTGCAAAAATCAGAGACAAAACTGAAAAAATAAAGCAAAGAACCTCAGTTGCACGGGCTAGGCTGATCAGCGCACCTGTTACACAGAGAAACTGGATTGCAGCGCAGGTAGCCCTCTCGGGAACTGCGTTGAAATGCAGAATCTCTTCACAGAGCCTGCGCTGGGGTAGAAACGAGAATTCCTTCCAGGTTCTGGGTCACGGTTTGCAGTTTAATCTATGGTTTTTGGCCGAGTAAAAGCAATCAGTAATGCACAATCAGAGGGTGGATTTAAAGGAGGTCTAAGAGCTATCACAAAGGGTAATCAGATCATTTGTGAATCAGCTGTTCAAATCATAAACAAATCCAATGAATGGATTGAAGTAGCAGGTGTCTACTTTGCATTTGATAATGGCAAATGCAATTCGATTGCTACTTCTGTGTTTATGAAACAAACAACAAGAGAAACACAAACAAACTAACTAGACACGTTCCCCAGCGGAGTCGCCATTTTGTTAACGGGAAAAGTGTCTACTCAGAACGCCCCTATCCCACTAAGGTGTGACAGTACCTTAGAAACAAACGGAGAAAACTATTTTCGTATTCTTCTTTATGAACTATAAACGAAGAGGAATAGGATGAACCAACCTGTGTCTTGCGCTAGTCCTTTGATCCAATCTCTCTCCTCTTTGACAGCTTCCAGCTACCTGCTCCCTTACTTGCCCAGCTTCACCAAGTTCCTGCAAGATCACAGAAGAGGAAAACTACACAAAGACATGGATTTATATTCATAAATAGTTTAGGATCAGATTTAAGCTAAACATGCAAATATAACAAAATATCATTGATACACAAGCATGTAGGAGAAACTCAAATAGTTTTATTGATATAACAAGAAGGTCCAGGAGGAGTTACAACCAATGATTCCTGATCCAGCATCAACCCCCCAGCAAAGGAATCCCCTCTTCACCTCCAACAAAGCATAAATCACCCAATACACTGATCTCTATCTCAAAACCAACAGCAATTCTCTGCAATGTACAAAATTCCAGCCTCTGGATCTCTGGGATGAGGCATCCATATATAGATGTATGCAAAGAGGATGAGTCAGCTTATGATTTGACTAGTGGCTTCTCTCTGTCAGTTCTTGCTTCCACTTGGAGACTGAGAGCCTCTTACTCATCCTTGGTCGAACTCAGTGAGGCAAGTGTCATTGGGGAAGATTCTGGAAGCTTCCATTGTCTGTCCACCTCGCGGAATGACACTGCCATTTGTCATTTCCCACTCAGCGCACCCTGGTAGTGCATTTAGGTGTGTTGCAATGCGCCTAGCTAGTGTACTTGGGTGCTATGCAACGCAGCTAGCTAGTGGAGCAATTGAAATGATCCTGATTTGACTGATTCTGAGCAGTTTCTGGTGGAGAACTTCTGGGAGAAGCTGTAATTGGTTGACCTTGTTCCTCTAGGGGTAGTAACAACACTTTTAGGGACTTAGGATCCCTTGGTTTATGGACATTTCATGCTTAGAGCTGTAAGGCACAAAAATGTCTATAACACCGACTCAGGCTAACTTCCCTTGAACAAAAGCACGACTCAATGTGACTATGTGGCAGCATATGATGACTCTGTATAAGTTCGCCATGCAGGAGGCATGAACGAACCCTCCATATGATTGGAAGAGATAACCAATCGGGGGAGAACTGACTCAATAACAAGGTTAAGGTGTACCTAAGCCCTACTAAATCCCGCCTAAACGGAGGAGACTTTGCTTTGAGTGCTTTGTTCAAGGGCGACACGACTGACTCTAGCTGCCAACAATAAATGGAAATATTATCCCGTTCCCACTCTTTTTTGGAATATTTAATTTTTTTGTCATTTTTTGTTAAGCTTGAAAAATAATAAAAGAATGCTATGGTACAATGGAAAGAACGAGTGTCGGTGGAACAGATGATCAAGTTCCTGGGAATGGAACATTCCTATGCTCAATGCAGGGAGGTGAAAACTGGTCAGTGACACTCAAAGGTGTGTTACTTCCATGGGTCAAGGTGTGTCAAGTTGCAGAAGTCAAAGGTATGCAAAGTTGATTTTGCAGTCGTCATGGTCAAAAGTTGGCTTAAACACGAGTCCAAGTGAAGCCGACTCTAGGCCAAAAGGTGCAAGTGGTCAACATGCAATGCAGTAGTACAACTCAACACAAAGGAGCCTCTATGGTATAAGGCCAGAACAAAGCGAAGAAGCTAAGAGGAATGAGTCTTCAACGCATAAGTCATGGCAGGACTATAGAGGACTCCTGAGCCTACTCAAATCGGAGTAGCATGGGCAACAAATGTCAGTGAGGTGCGAACTACGATGCCCATGTAAAGGATGGCTCTACCATCGTGTCATGATTTAAAGAATCGGCGCGTGAAGATGGCTTACGAACCATAACATGATGGGGTCGACCCTATGGCAGATGTATCAGCAAATGGAGGCTAGTATGCATAATGCAACAGAAAAATGGTGTTCCTAACCTATATGCCAGTGAGAAAACGATACCTGCCATGATGGGTGAGCAGTCATGGAACCGTCTCGAAACTATTGAAAAACGTCCAAAATGTCCTGAAAAACACACCATTCTCGACATTCCAAGCTCCCAAGTTAAAAGTCACATGAGGCTAAACAAAATAAAATTTTGAAAAAATTTTGCATTTTCTTATAAAAAGGATTTTGGACTCACCATTTTTACCATTTGAGTTTGAGAGCAAAGGATTTGGAGCAAAAGGAGCAAACTTCCCATAGCCAAATTCAACCGTTCAAATTCTTCAAAAACCTCCAGGTAACTCTTATACTTAGCTTGCAATTGATTGTGACTGGTTTTAAGATTTTTAATTAATGTTTCACCGTTGAATTTTTTTGCCCAAAATTTCACCACGGCGTATACGCGGGTTGGTAATATTAAACCCACGTATACACGGGCACTATACGCGACTGTGTGCATAGGGATTCGCGTATACGCCGCGAACAATTTTTAAACAAAAACTAACGGTTGCAAATCATTTTTTTCTCAGAATGCCAATCACCTGGTGAGAAAGAGAGCATGCAGTGGTGGATAATGAAGTTATGAATAGTCCAGAAGCTTTAGATGCCCTACGGGGATGCGGCTTGCTTGAATTCTTCAAACTGCCGAATATGAAGGCAAACACACGTCTGCTTGAGATGCTCATTGATTATTGGGGTGTCGAGGAGGAAGCCTTTATGATTGATCAGATGCCACTCAGGGTAGAAGTGGAGGATATCTATTTCATCACGGGTCTTTCCCGAAGGAGAGAGGTAGTACATTCCCGGGGCAGGACACGGAGCAGTCTCATGATAGAGGACTATGTACAGAAATATTGCCCGGGACATCCCAAAAGGTTGGGAGCTAGATTTCCATCACACATGTGGCGATTTTATCACTGAGGATAATCCTGTTCACCATAGCTCGAGTGAACAGATCGTCCTCTCTGCATCAAGCGTCACGGCTAACCATGAGCGTGGAAATTGACTGTCTCACTACTGTGTTCGACTAGTGTACTCCTCTTCTGGCCAACATGAAGAGCTAGCTCACTTCTATCAAGAGGGGACAAACCAAAAACTTTAGATATGGGACTATCCTGTGTACTTTCTTTTTCGAGAAGGTTCCCGCACTCCGTCCCAGGGTAGCAGTTTCCATCAGCACCCCACGCGATCCACGCATGGGCCGGTGGGCTGATCTGATGAAACGTCTGGGGAGTGGGGAGGTCCCAAGGACTGCCTTCGACGATGACTTCTTCACCTGGTGGGATCATCAAATCATCACCGTAGATGACTACCCCTATGCTGGGCTGGATTTCTGAGGAGATCCTGATCTAGCATTACCACCGAACGCAGCATGGGGCGAGATCGGTAAGAATTTTTTATTTTATGATTTTTTTGGATTTTTCAAATATAATGATGAATTTTGAAAAATATTTTTGATGAGATTCAAATGACTGATATGATGATCATGTTCCAGACATTGGGCCGGTACGACCAGATGGATTCCCGCAGCATGGACGACGCGGCTGAGGAGCCGAAGAGGCGGCTGCTGATACAAAACGAACTCTAAATAACGTCCAGCGACACTTGGAGAGACTGAGCTACCGAGTACCGATGGCTGCCATAGGGGACCTTCCTGAGGATATGCAGCGTCATGTGGTTGGCATGCCACGTGACTGGGTTTGCACTTTTCAGAGTGTGGCCAATGCGATAGTTACCTACTTGGCCGCTCATCCTGAGCCGGGGCATTAGATATGCCGGACATGATTATGGGCATTTGAGTCCCAATTTTGTATATTTTTGGACAAACATATGTACACTCGAGACGCTTTATGATATATATATATATATATATATATATATACAGAGTTAGACTTTTTGATGCTTGATTGTATTGTGATGAATGATTGATGTGCCAGTCTAATGCTTGATTAGCGATAGAATCAGCTAACCAATTATGAGATCTTGGAATGTGCAAATAATTAATATAAGTAAATGATATTTGCAACAACCTCACCCTTAAATACTGGCGATATAAACATGGATCCCTTACCCGATAAATGTTGTTTAATTGTGACACCATCAATTGAGAATCAAGATACACTACCAACGAGTCGATCCCATGAGAGATTGCCTCGGATAATAAATTAATAATGGCATTATACTCAGCCATATTGTTCGAAGCAGGACCAATGCATACACCTCTTGATACCATCAATTGACCAGTTGGATAATATAGTACCCAAGCTGTGGAAGCAAGATTCCGAGTGTGCCGACTAGCACCATCGGCGAACCCAAAATAGACCAAATCATCCATCAACACCTGCCACAGCAGACCAAAAAGTGTTGATATCAAAAACTCTCGACGATATATGTACAAATATACATAAAGTACAAAGAAGCCATTGCTTGGCTAAACTAAGCAAAGAACTTCCTGAGGTAGAGCCCATCAGGGGGCTCCGCCAACTTGCTCCTAGGGATGTTTATAGGTACAATTATTGAACTAATCAACATACTTCCTTCGGCGAATGATTGTATTGGAGCCAAAGGGACCATACAAACATCGCTAGTCGGACTGGAGGACCTAGATTCGACTTCATGCACAGGGGAATGAAAACATGACCGACGATGTAAGTCTTCCAAAGGTCAATCTATAGCCGTCATCGCTTCGAATATCGCTTCATTCGATGGAAAAACAATATCCGAGCAATTCGATGCAGAGGTGGAATCAAGGGTCCTAATATGAGCCACATTATCATCTAACTCGTTCTCTGAAGAAGGAGTAGGATGACCATCTGCAGATTTATCGATAGATTCACATCTAGGTTCTACTACAGAAATAAGAGATTCTATTCCACCTGCCTTATTGTCATCTGATGTGGTCACAGATGAAGCTAAGGTTCCAGGATCCGAAGAATAAGGAGTTTGAACAAACTCTCTCCGTAAAGGATCCCTGGAGGATGAGATTGTATCTATTCTAGTCGTAGGAGGGGGAAGATCAAACGTTTCCATTAATGAAGAGTACATCCCGACTCCTAGATTCTCAGTAGGCAGACGGGGGTTATCCACTAAGGGAATAGTAGAGTCCAAAGTTGCTCGAGGATCGACTAGAGAATAATCCAATTGATCAACCTTAATGGTTTTCCCTTCATGAGGAAAGCAAACGACACGAAACAAAGTCGAAACAACGGCTTCCATTTCATATACCCAGTTCCTTCCTAAGAGGATATTGTAGTCTAGGTTAGCATCTATGACTTCTACTTCAATATTAACGACCTTCCCTCTAACACATATAGGAAAGGCCGGGATAATCTTGTATGGCCTATGAGATGACCATCAAACGCTGTCAAGAGGGTAGGTGAAGGAACAACCGACGGTGATCCAATGGCCTTCCAGCATGACATAGACATGACACATGTGGAAGCTCCCTCATCTATAACCGTCCGAAAAATATTTGTTTTCTGGTAGGTAGACTTTATTTGGAAAGCCATGTGATGAGGAAGTCTCTTTTTGACATTATTCATATCAAAAGTGAGAGCTAAGGAATTACTTGGATCCACTGCCCCCATTGCCGATAGCAAGGCACTTCTTTGAGCAGGACATGACTGGAGAACCTCTAAAGCTGACATAGCACATGGACTCTGAGCCAGATCTTCAAAAATGGAGTAATTATGGGCTGCCCTAATATTAAGGTTGATAGTCGCGCGTTTAGCGGAACCTTTCGGTACCCGTGGTATAGTCTCGACAGAAGGTCGCTCAATATGAAGTGGGTTGTTAGTTTCGGGCACTGATTTACCCTTAGAAGTTTCACCTTCACCATAATCACGTGACTGTGTGGCCACATTAGCGTGAGAACCCATCATGAAAACATTTGATGACTTATCCCCTTCCTGGTTGCCCCCTGCGGAGGTACCAGGATTTGAACTCGCGCCAGCAAGCATTTGCTGCCCTTGGGGAAAAGGGTTGGTTAACACAGCCTGAGAGCTAGAAGTCCCTTGCTGCCCTAACAAGCGCTGAGCATCTTGAATCTTGGGGCAGAGATGAGTTAAATGGTCTCCACTGCACAACTTGCATGGAAACTTGACTTTCTTTCTAGACTCATTTCTACCACCACCAGCATTATTGCCGGATTTATTTGCGTCAGCCTTCCCATCCTGATTCTTTTTCTTACCTCATCCTTTCTTTTTCCCATTGGAATTTTGATTTCCTTTGGGGTTATCATATTGGACGACATTAATTGAAGAGGTTTGGGAAACCGGAGGGTTAGACGATGTGACTTGGTTGTTAGAAGCAGTTTGTAAAGACAACTGTTGCAATTGGTTCAACAAGTTCACCGCATTCGTGTCTACCAACCCAACGATACCATCTGCGTGGGGACCTGGCTTCGACTTATCTATGTCAACCTTAGATCCAGGAGCATCTGGCAAGTATTTTTGAAGGATCCCAGACTGAGAGTAGATCAATTCTAATTGTTGGGCCCTAAAAATGGCTTGCTCCTCTGAATAGAATCCAGACATGGAGACATCCTTAGACATCTCGGGTTGTAACGATTTCAAAAACCATTCGAGACAGTACTCCGAAGGGATTTTCGCTTTAATGAGCCTCTTTCTCCGTCGCCATTCCTGAATATGGTCAGAAATGTGAGTTGCCTTATCCTGACGAAAAGTGGCCAGAAGTTCAGTTCCAGCATCATAACGGACAGGCAACTGGAAATGATTTAAGAAAATATTGGCTAAGTCAGCGAAAGATGTAAAGCTGCCCCCTGGCAACTCTATATACCATTTGGCCACATTACCAGTCAAGGTGTGTTGAAAAAGTCTCAACCTAATCGAGTCATTGATCAGGGAGTTAGATGAGCACCACAAATGGAATGTGGTTACATGGTCACCTGGGTCCTCACCGCTCTTCCCTTCGAATTTTGGAATGTTCGAAGGGAGTTTGGTTGGGACCGGAGGCCAGCCCGGATTGTACTTGATTGGATCATTTGTTAACTTAGTGAGATCTGGCAAGTTCAACATTGCCAGGAATGGAAACCTAGGAGGACCTTGGGGATTCCACCCAGAATGGGCGAAACTCCCAAAGTTCTGAAAAGATTGGCCTAGATTTTGGAAGGCACCAGGCTGCCTGAAGTAACCAGTAGAACCGGCTGAACCAAAAGGCAAGCCTTGTGATCCAGCAAAATTCGGAGTTTGACCAACTCCGGCCGAAAAACCTCCATAACCAGAAAAGTTTCCTCCTAAAGGATTATAAGGAGTTGATAACCCCTGATACGGATTCCAAGCTGAAGCTAAGGGAGGAATACTTTGAAATGAACTAACTGTGGAGTATGGCCTATTCCCTTGTTGGCCAAAAGAAGGATTCCCAGTTCCCGCGCCACTAACCCCAGGGTTAGTCCAACCTTGGAAAGGATTGTTGCTTTGTCCTATAGAAGAAAAAGGCATGGATCCTATTGTCGAGTTGGAATGTGGTATATGACCACTTCCGAAAGGAAAACCCTGGAATGAAGCCGATCCGCCCATCATGGACGTAGCGGCACTAAACGGAACTGATGGAATACCTTGTGAATGGGTGCCAAACGAGAAGAATCCAGAACCAAAAGCATTGGTTTGGTCATTTCCACTCGTGGATGGAATGGAGGTGGACCCAACTAAAGATGTGCTAGCAAAAGATCCAAACAAAGAAGCAGAGGAGATGGAAATCGTTCCTCCCCCCTGTATCGATGTTGGAGTGTGCATAGTTGTAGCACTCGTAGTAGAATCCATGCTTCTAGTAGTGGTCATCGATGGTAAGCGCGTAGCGTAACCTGGACTTGACGGTCTATGCGTCGGAGTCCCAACGTATTGTAATACGTCTGGATGACTAGATGGTAGTGGAGAATTCGAAGCCGCTAACGACTCTGGGAGTTCTTCTACCTCTATGTTATTCTCCACTTGAAAGAGAACTCGAAAAAGGACTGGAGTGTCCCTCTCTTGTTCGGAAGTGCCAGGCCTTGCTTTAACACTAATGCCCCCGAGAGGAGGATCAATCCCCGATGCGTCAACTGCTGTGGGATGAAACCCACCGGCAGTATTACCTCTGCGCCTTCTAGGAGAAGGCTCTAAACTTGGTGGTGAAAGACCACGAAGTCTTCGAGACCATCTAGGTGATCGGTCAGCCACTTTGAATTTTTTGTTATGATCTAACTAAAGACTCAAAAAATTGAAAGCTAGGCCAACTAAGAGCATAGAGCACACGATATAAAGTCCCTAAAGATAGCAGCCAGTCAAACAACTTCCAAGTATTTCCACTCTGGGTGATTAGGACCGGAAAACAAAATACAAGAAAGTGAATTAATGGGCCTTCTGAAGATAGTCTGGGATGATGAGGGCCCAGTCCTATCAGCGAAGGTATCAGAGGAAGTTACGCTGACCTCCTAACAACAGCCTGTGCCGGTGCAAGCCCCCAAGCTTCACAAGGGTGCCCTCCAGTAGTACTGTCGAGAGTGATGCAACGTCGACCTTAGGTGCCACGGGATTCCCCTCCTCAGCCACCTATGTAGATCCCTAGGAGTAGCAACTATGGATACCAACTTGTCTCAAAAGCCAGGCGGAACAGTCGTGAGGTAAGTTCGGACAAGTAGGAGAGGGGGTATCTCTCTTCCCTGTCTTCACAGACCCTTGTGCTTAACTCCCAGATCCGGAGCTTTCCTGGTATTCCTAACACTATTGGATTTTCACTCGCTATTCAGACTCCTATGTTTGACGTTTATATGGCCTTGGAGAGTTAACTCTCCACTCACCTAATCCAAGGCCCTAAAATCCTAAACCTGTTGGTGTAACTGACTTAAACAAAAAGTTTTAGTGAATTTTAGATAGCGCTTGATTTTAAAATAGGTTGTTCTTTAAGTCACAGGGTAACGGAAGTGAAACTAGTGGTGTTTTTTGACACAAAAGAAATTAATAAAAACCTAACTACATCCACATGCACTTGTTTTCATTTTTCGATGAAAAGAAATTTCTATAGGGTTCAGAGGAACTTCAAATAAAACAAATTTTTCTTTTCTTTTTGTTAATTCATGCTTCACACTCACAAAAGTTAACAAATCTATGAATGCCTAAAAAGATATGCAAATATATCCTAATGCACAAATATATGCTGATGCAAGATTCAAAACTACTCTAAAAACAAGAAATGAAAGTTGCTTGCTTATCACTTTTTATTTTGCCACTTAAAATGTCCAGATGGAATATGAGATGTTACCATTCATTTCGTCTAAACACTAAAAACAAGTTCCTAGATAAACATAAAGCACTTTCATTCACTAAAAGGAAACCAAATGAAAACAAAGTTCAAGAAAGCAAAACGAAGTTTTTCAAAAAGTTTTCTTCAAAGCAACAACAACAAAGTATTTTCAAAAATGCTCTCAACAACACTGAAACTTGTGATTAAAGAATAGGTAACAAACACTTTTGCAAATTGACACCACACAATGGATGAAAACTCAACAAAAAGAGATGTGTTTAAGGATGCTCTTAACAATCAAAAGCAACAATGAAAGCTTTGGCAACAAAAACCAAAAAGATCAAAAAGACAAGCTTCAAGAAAGTATCAATCAACAACTTTCATGAAACAAAGAAGCGGATGGTCACAAAAGCGGTTTTGTCAAGCAAACAAAAAGTCACCAAAAGCAAGATTTGGCACGAATATTGAGATCAATCTCCCTACCCTGATGAATCAGAGCAGCCAAGATTCCAAACAAGAAATCTTGCGTGCTTGAACAAGAAACGATGACGCTTGAAATAACAAAAAACAAGACCAATACTTCTTATAATCAGAGATAATTCGGAACAAGATGCTCGCTGTAAAAAAAACAACTAATACTGGAAAGTGACTGTTTAAGACTGACTCAAATTATCTGACAGACCTTCAGAGACAATCAAAATTTAAAAATCTTAAAAATTACAAGATATACGCGACTGTACTGATGTACAGATTGCGTTATACGCTACTGTAACTAAGGAAACTTGCATATACGTGGGTTCACCTAAAGAAACATGCGTATATACGCCTCTGTAACTAAGAAAAACAGCGTATATAAAAGGTTTCAAGAAAAATAAAAAAACAAACTGAAGAAACTGGCAAAACTTAAAGTTCAAAAATAGACCATACAGCAACAGCAAGCAGACAGGTAGCTGAGCCCTGATTGGCTTGAAAACACCCAAACTAGGAACAACAAGAGTGTTGTCCCAAGTGGAGTCGCCAATTCTGTTGCAGGGAAATGTTCCCCTAGGGCTTTTTGGGTTGAAACCCTAGCAGACTGAAAGTTGTCTATATAGAGAAACACACATTCACACAGCCATTATGCTATTATAAGCAAATTATATGATAAGGGAACGTACCTTAGGTCCTACGTTTGAGAAGTTCCTCAAGGGTCCAAACCCTTCTTCAAGTTCCTCTTGCTCCTTTGTCCTACGAAACAACCAATTCCAAAGAACACAGCAATATATGAACAAAAACTTATAAAGAAACCATCTTCATGTTATAAAGAAAGGTAGTTAGTTATGACATATAAACAACCATTCACATATGTATTCTAACATGAATATCATAAACATAAAGAAGATTCATATCAGGAACCAAGACATGTGTTTCTTTTATTATAGACAAATAAAGTACATAAAAAGGAATAATTTCACCTGAGTCACCTTTAGCAGGCTCCAAGCAAAGCTTCCTTCCGGATTCGTTCCAGCCTCAAACCTTTAACAAACTCCTTCCATGACTTACTCCATGATGTCATAAGTAGTGGATGAACATCAACACACAAGGAAACAAGGGTTCCCTGTACAAATGGGGGAAGTGCAAAGGCACAAGGGACTTCAGACCTGGTCAGGGGAAAAATATCAGCATAATAACCTTTCTCTCTCTTCTCTCCTCCCTCGGGCCTTCCCATTGAGGTCTTTTTTATACCTCTCCCAAAGTATTTTTTTAGTTGGGAGTTGGTTGGGAACAGTTGGGCCACGGGAACTAACAGGTGATCAGCAGGTAAAACCCGCGATCTCGGCCTGAAAATAAGGAGTTTTATATTTTTTTTAAGTGTTTTAATACATATATGCGGGTTGGGTATACACAGACCCACGTATACACTCGTTTAACTCAGGGCAATGTCACATATAAGGGGTAAAACACTGTTTTTTTTAATTTTAGGACCAGGTCTGGAAGGAGGGGTTGCCCTAGGCCATGAATGCAGTATCACAAACCATAAGAGTGAGATTTGGAACTATAACAAACATTTATATCCTTTACTTCGGGAAGAGTAACCAAGAAGAATACCTTCATCTGCTCTGGCTCAAACTTACAAAGTTTTTCATCAGTCCTTTTGATATAACATTTGCTTCCAAAGACTTTAAAGTATTTTATAGTAGGAGTCTTACCATACCAAAGTTCATGTGGAGTTTGAGTGCTATTTACCCGAACATTTGCTTGGTTGAGAATAGTTACGATGATCCAAAATGGATCATAAAACCCTCTAATTATTGCAATATTTAAACAGCATCGCAAAGGGTAAACCTTCACAAATGGCAGAAAACACTATCGGACAAGAAAAACATGCAAAAATGGTGAAAACAAAGCCTATCGGAGGCTAAAACAACAATGCACAGGAGTAGTCAGATCTGGCCGATCAACGGTCCAGATCTAATCGGCATATCGCAGTTGGAAGTGACCAGTGGAGTACATCGGAGGCGTCCCTGTGGGAATCACGATAGCGATCAATGCGATTTAACGAGGACCATCGATCAAGTGCACAGATCAACGGCCCAGATTACATCGCAATATCACATCGCTAAAACACAAGGGAAGACTACCGGGGGCCCGAAGACCATGCAGTATGCGATTATGATATATCGCATCACAATGTCGCATCACAACGATACAAAGGACCAGACCCGACGGGTTTTATGAATGCAAATATATATATATATATATATATATATATATATATATTGAGTTCTGGTAAAAAGGGTTTTTCTATGTATTTTCGCATTTTTGTTAAATAAACGAAATACAAAGGAAATGCGCCCAAAGCGATAAAACGGACCTGAAAGGATTATACATGTAGTTTTATCTTATTTGAGTTCCGTAATGAGTAAGATTTCAGGTGGGCCTCAGGCGGTAAGTGATATTGGATGGGCTCTGCCCGATCCCATTTACTGGTCGACACATGGCTTGGCAAAACCACCTTTTCGGGAGGGTAATATCTGTATGCATAAGCCGACCGAAATGAATATCAACTGTTGGTTCAAGATCAATCAGATCAATGGTTGGCATGCAATAATGACCCAAAGGCAGACCCAATAGGATTTTAAGGTGGAATTGATAATATTTCAGGTTCGATAAAAGGTGTTTGGGCGGATTTTTACAGTGTTTTTGTGTATTTCTCTGTGTAAACAGAGAACGACTATTTTTGGATTTCTAATGCACCGATGGTCCCTTCCATTACAAAACATGTGGCCATCATCGCTGAAGACATTTAACAATGATTGTTTAATGCTCAGAGGGGATTTGAGCAGACAGAGGTCGGGAGCCAGAGAGCCCGAAAGGGAAAACGAACACACAAGCGCTGATTGGCTTAAAAGCCACTAGATGATAGAGATAGGAATAGGCAATGTTGAGACAGAGAGAAAACAGAGGTAGAGAGCGAGAGGGAGAGTTTGTGTACTCAAAAAAACTTGGGGGATCTAAGTAAAGCCCTATTGTTTTATTCATGTTGCGTTGAGACTCAATTTGAGCTCACATTTGTAAAAGCTCTGCTCTTGAAGATATAATAGAGAGGTCACCACTGAAAGCTGGACCAGGAGACGTAGCCCAAGAGTTTTGGGTGAACTCCTTGATTTTTTGTTGTGTTATGCGTGCATCTGTTATGTTTTTCTAACTGCTTCATTGTCTATATTATTCGCAATCTTTTCGATCCGTTGCACTAAGTAATATAGGCAAATCCTACACATGAGTCTGTAATACCTTAATATTAGTGTAAGATCTCATTTTTAGATCAAGTGGTATCAGAGCTTTTGGTTTTTGGTTTTGTTAAGGTTAGACAAGCTTGTGCTGGATTTGAATGCTAACTAGGTCAAAGCTCAAACTAGGAGAATGGAAACTTTTTGAGGCTAATCTAGAGATTGGAAGAGTTTATCCTCGGAGGAGAATGGCACAAGAAATTCCATTGGAATCAAAATCTCAGTTCATGGACAGTTTTATGGCCATGCGAGCCATGGTGGAAGAGATGTATCAAGAATTTAAGAAGGGTCGAGGTGAAAGCACTTCAACACCCAAACAAGGCAAAGGAGCAGAGGAACCTCTTCTAGTTGCCCATCCATAAGGAAAAGGGAAAGGGGAAGAGCCTCCTCCATCATCTCCTCCACAATCACCTCCATCTAGCCCTGAAAATAAAAATAAGAAGACTTCTTTGATTAAATTAGATGTAAATTTTGATTTGCCAATTTATGATCGATAATTAAATGCAGAAAAGCTAGATGGAAAGAATTGGAAATTCATGCAAGCAATTTTTACTAATGGTTGTAAAGGAAAATAACCCTGATAAAAACAATGTATTTGAAGGTTGTGATGCTAAACAGAAAGTTGATTTAGTTAAAGTTGTTTCAGAATATGATATCCTATTTCAAGAACCTAAAGGTCTGCCACCCAAAAGGGAAATAGTACATGATATTCATTGGCAGCAAGATGCTCCATTGCCTAACATTGGAATGTACAGGTTATCTGCTTTAGAGAATGCAGAGATCAAGAAGCAGGTACAGGAGCTGCTCGATAAAGGGTTCATAAGACCAAGCACATCACCATGTGGATCTCCATTCGTACTGGTGAGAAAGAAAGATGGTTCATGGAGGATGTGCATTGGTTACAGAGCATTGAATAAAATAACGATCAAGAATCGTTATACTCTTCCTAGCATTGATGATCTATTAGATCAGCTGAAAGAAGCAATTTACTTTTCCAAGTTAGACTTGCATAGTGGTTATCATTAGGTCAGGGTAACAGAACAAGATGCATGGAAGACTGCTTTCAAAACAAAGCAAGGGTTGTATGCATGGCTGGTTATGCCTTTTAGCTTAACTAATGCTCTTGCCACTTTCATGAGAGTTATGAAATGATGTACTCAGACCTTTTATTGATGATTTTGTAATTGTATATTTAGATGACGTTCTTGTTTTCAGTAAAACATGGGAAGAACATTTGAAGCATGTAAAGCAGACTTTAGATGTTTTGAAAAGAGAAAATCTCTATGTGAATTTATCAAAATGTGAATTTGGCAAAACATCTTTAAATTATTTGGGTCATATTGTAGGGGGTGGTGAATTGAAGATAGATCCCTCTAAGGTTGAAGTCAATGTGAACTGGCCTAAGCCCAAATCTGCTACAGAAGTTAGGAGTTTCCTAGGAGCAGCACAATATTGGAGAAAGTTTATTGCTAACTTTTCCTTGATTGCAGCTCCCTTACATGCTTTAAAAGGATTGAACAAGGTGTTTCAGTGGGGAGGCAAATAGGAGAAAGACTTCGACAACTTAAAAGAAAAAATTAGTACAGCACCAGTACTAGCACTGCCAGATCTTCAACGACCATTTGAGATTGAAACAGATGCCAGTGACTATGCCATGGAAGCAGTGTTGATGCAACACGATAAACCCATATTTTATCATTCTGAGACATTTACTTCTGCAGTAGTTAATTATCCCACATATGATAAAGAATTGTATGCATTAGTACAGAGTGTGAAAAAGTGGAAACATTACCTGATGGGCTAAGAAACAATCATACATACAGATCATCAACCACTTCAATATTTGCACTCACAAACTAAATTGCATCAATCAAGACATTATAGGTGGATGGGTTTCCTATAGCAATTTCATCTTGTCATCAGATATAAGAAAGGCATACACAATAAGGTTGCAGATATGCTATCAAGACCAATCATAAATGCATCTACTATACTTAAGCATAACTTAGTAATGCATGAAAGCTACATTGAACAATATGCTCAAGATGTAGATTTTAAAGATGTATATGCAACTTTAAGTCATGACAAACAAGTAGAAGAATTGGATTATTATGTTAAGGACCAACTCTTGTATCATTTGGGAAAGCTATGCATTCCACAAACTGAAAGAGTTAACATAATCTGAGAAGCACATACTTCTCTCATATTAGGTCATTTTGGTGTAAGTAAAATAGTTGCACAATTGCAAAGGTTCTGTTATTGCCCAAGAATGCATGAAAACGTTTCTATATATATTAAAGGGTGTACTATGTGTGCTAAAAGCAAGCCCAGTAATAGAAAATTAGTCTTGTACACCCCACTTCCATTTCCTTCTCGTCCTTGGGAAAGTGTCTCCATGGACTTTGTTGGGGGATTGCCAAAGTCTAGAAAAGGTCATGATTATTTGTATGTTATTGTGGATAGGTTCAGCAAAATGTGTATTTTGATACCTTGTAGCAAGCAGGTTACAGCTGAACAAACAGCGAAGTTTTTCTTTCAGCATGTATGGGTTCATTTTGGGTTGCCCACTTCTATTGTATCGGATCGAGATTCCCGATTTGTTGGGAAGTTTTGGTCAAGTCTATAGGAGTTGATGGACACCATATTGAAGAAGAGCACAACATTTCATCCACAAACAGATGGTCAAATAGAGGTGGTCAAAAAAACAGTGATCAAGTTGCTCAGAGGTTATTGCAGCAAGCATCCCAAGTTTTGGGATGAACATTTGTGTTATGTGCAACATGCTTACAACTGTGCCAAGCACTCTTCTACTCAGAGATCTCCTTTTGAGACTTGTTTTGGTTTTACACCAAAGTCTCCCTTGGATTTTGTCTTTAGTAAAGACATAGTAGTTGATGGACACAATGATGTGGACAAAGCAACCAAGTTCATTGAACAGATCCAATAAATTCATCAGGCAATGCAAGAACAGTTGGAAAGAAGCTAGGCAAAGTACAAGGCATGACAAGCATCGAATTGAGCATAGCTTCCAAGTTGGTGATCAAGAATGGTTGTACATCAGAAAAGACAAAATGCAAGGTGAAGGTAAGAAGCTAAAGCCAATAAGGTATGGGCCTTTCAAGATACTTGAGAAAATTGATGAAAACGCTTTTCGCCTTGATTTGCCAGCATATATGCACATCTATTTAGTCGTTAATGCAGAGAACTTGAGACTGTTTGAACCTTCATTGGTTGAAGATCCCGAAGAGAAAAGTCACTTGCCTTCTATTGATGATCTGTTGCCTGAATATCTCAATGAGTTGCAAGAAGACACAGTTCTGGACAGGAAGGTGAGAACTACGCCCAGAGGGGATGTTGAGTACTTAAGAATCGGAATCAAAGGTTCAAAATCAAGCAGTGAATGATGGATAGAGATTGGACAAGTGAGGAAGTTGTATCCTCACTTGATCAATGCTTAAAAACCAACTTTTGGTGGTCCAAAATCTTTTCAGTGGGAAGACATGATCCAAAATGGATCCTAAAACCCTCTAAGTCTTTCAATACTTAAACACCATCGCAAAGGGTAAACCTTCACAAATGGTAGAAAACACTATCAGACAGGAAAAACACGCAGAAATGGTGAAAACAGAACCTATTGAAGGCTAAAACAACAATGCACAAGAGTCATCGGATCTGACCGATCAACGGTCCCGATCTAATCAACATATCGCAATCGGAGGTGACCAGCAGAGTACATCAGAGGCGTCCCTATGGGAATCGCAATAGCGATCAGCGCGATTTTGTTGGAAATAATACTGAGAGGGGGGGTGAATCAGTATTATCAAGTCAAATATTCCCTTTTTCAAATCCAGATAATATACGCTACTTCAGTTAATTAAACCTGCATATATACCCAACTATGTAGAAGGAAACCTGTGTATACAATGCAAACTTATAATTTACTTTATCTTTTAGATGTTGATTGTTAATCTGTGTATCAGAATTAAATAACCAGTAACCAGAAACAATAAAGCAGAGCAGAAGACAATCACACACAAGAACACAAGATATAAGGTGGAAACCCAATGTGGGTGAAAACCACCTGCTGCAATTCGTCTCTATCTTGTTTTAATTAGAAACTTCTTTTTACAATGTATTGGTGCAGTCCTTTACCAGTACGTAGGCTGCAGCTTGCAGAGAGCTACAACCGTCTCTCATTCTCCAGCGTCTCCTGGAAGGGAGCTACAACCCCCTTAGCTCTTGCACTAGCCAAGATATTAGTACGTAGGTGCTGGCCTACAAAAGGCTACAACCTTCTCTTTCTTCTAGGGACCACGTTTCATAAATTTTCAGATTGGATCCACATCAATCAAACATCAAGAATTTCTGCATCAACCAATCACTTTTTCACCAATCAAAACTGAATCAAAGATAAACACTTCTCTGACAGTTGTACTCAGAACACAGTAACTGTAACCACACACCAATTCTGAACCCAGAACACTGCAGCAATAAACAGAAGCAGCTAGAACATAAATCAAGAGATGTACGCTACTTTATTGTTCAGAAACCTACGTGTATACGCTTCTGTGTCAAAGCCAAACTGCGTATACGCTTCTTTCCCTTACCAAAACGGCGTGTATACGCACCTTCTCTTCACTGAACCTACATATAGATCTATAAAGGATAATTCATTCTTTTCAAACATTCAGTCATTAGTTAACCCAGATTACCAGATTTATAGATCAAGCATGCGCCACATATAACAGATCAAAATCATACAAAGATACTATCATTCAAGCCTTAAGATTTTGACCCATCAATAGAACTTATCTTTCTCTTTGCGCTAAGGTTCCTCCTTCATTCAGTTCTAGATCTGCACCATAACCCAATCACCAATATTTCAGATCTAGCACTTATTAGATATTCAATTAATTCAGATGATGCTTTGCCAAATGATCTCCTTCCTCTTTTATAGTCTTAGGCCTTTCACAATACCACGGTCCAAAACCATAATAAAACAATACCAAGGACCCAATACTTGGGATCAACACTTCTGACGAGATACCATGGTCCAAAACCATAGGTTCAAATACCAAGGACTAACTACCACGGACCAAAATTAAATTCTCCAACATATACGTGCTTTTACTTGTGTGAAAGTGCATGTATACGCATACGCGCCTTTGTAACGTCTAACCCGCGTGTATACGCGCCTTCGTCTAGGTGAACCTGCGTATATGTCTTTTTCTTCATTCTAAGAGCCTGTACTGAGATCTTGTCACCAAAGAGAGTTGCCATCAAGGACAACACCTGTGCCATAGCTCCAAACCTGTGCCATAATGCCAACAATCTCCCACTTTGGACTTGATGGCAACCCCAAGATCCTCAAAGTCATTCTCCCCCTTTGTCATCAAGGGCAAAGGGTTGTGCTCCCCATGAGTACATGCTGAAATCTCTGCCCTGCTGTGCTGACCATGCTCCCCCTGACTGTAGGCAAGATCTGCAAAAAGATGTTCTTCAAGAAGAACCATGATATATACATCATAAAAGACCTTCCTATCACCAAAAGACTCAATACATACATTCATAAACCAACCAAGTGGGGATCATCCACCCAACCAAATGGGGATACATCAGACATTTACACATGAAAACCAAGTACATTACATCTTCATCCCAGGCATAGTGGGGAAACCAAAATAGGTCGTTACATGACCTTGACACCTTAAAAGAGATACATGACATAGAGACGAAATAATTAGAGCAAGACTTATGAAAGTCACCAATAACTGATATCTGCAGCATTTGTCAATCACCATTTAGATCAGCAACCAAGATTTCCTTCTGTTATCCCTCTGCCTCTATTCCACCTAAAACCAACAACAGTTGTGAACTAGAACCAAAATCTTATAAGATAATGCCAACAATGCATTACTAGAAGATTATCTGCTCCCCCTAAACCTGTGCCAGATGGTCTCTGCCAGACCCATATCAGAATATCTTCAACCAGAGCCTGTCCCTACTGATATCCATCAAACCTCCATATACGTAACTGTCTCTGCACAAACCGGCATATGTACACGGATATTCCTCAGGAAACTTGCATACACCCATTTTTCTCTGAAACAGACAAGATTTAACAGCAAGATGATGCATCAACTACTCCCAGCTTCTGTCTGAGGTATTCAAAAGTTTCCCTAGGCAGTGGTTTAGTGAGAATATCAGCAACTTGTTCCTTAGAAGGAACATACTCCAATTTGACCTTTTGTTCCAACACTTGTTCCCGAAGAAAGTGATACTTGATCGGTATGTGCTTGGTCTTTGAATGCATGACTGGGTTCTTTGAAATGCTGATTGCACTTGTATTATCACATAAGATGGAGATAGGTGGTGTACAAGTGATTTGAAAATCCTGCAAGGTCTGCATCATCCAAAGGAGTTGAGTGCAGCAAGATGCAGCAGCTACATATTCCGCTTCAGTTGTAGATAAAGCAATCGAACTCTGTTTCTTGCTGAACCAAGATACTAATCTGGAACCCATGAAGAATGCACCACCACTTGTGCTCTTCCTGTCATCCACGCTTCCGGCCCAATCTACATCTGTATAAGCATGAAGTGTGAGATTTGTATCTCTAGGATACCATAATCCATAGTTTTGAGTTCCTTGAAGGTACTTGAAGATTCTCTTAACTGCCTGAAGATGAGTTTCCTTAGGATTGGCTTGAAATATTCCAACTATTCCCACTGCATGCATGATGTCTGGTCGGGTACCTGTCAAATAAAGTAGACTTCCAATCATAGATCTATAGGTTGGTTGATGCACTACTGCTGATTCATCATTTGCACTGAGGATGCATCCTCTAACCATGGGGGTACATACTGGTTTTGCATCTTCCATGCCATATTTCTTCAAGATCTGTTTGAGATACTTTGTTTGAGACGAAAAGATACCGCCTTCATTTTGTTGGATTTGCAATCCAAGAAAATATGTTAGTTCTCCAAGCAAAGACATTTCGAATTCTTTCTGCATCACCAAGGCAAAGCTTTGACTCATAACTTCTTCATTGCTGCCAAATATAATATCATCTACATACACAACAAGTATTAGCAATTTGTCATTTTCGATTTTTATATAAAGATTGTTATCTGCTGATCCTTTTGAAAAACCTTGTTGATGAAGATATTTGTCCAAATGGTAGTACCAAGCCCTTGGAGCTTGTTTAAGACCATATAGAGCCTTTTTTAGTCTGCATACAAGATTTGGATCATTCCCAAGAATGAACCCATCTGGTTGCTCAATGTACACTTCTTCTTCTAAGTCTCCATTCAGAAAGGCTGATTTCACGTCCATTTGAAATACTTTGAACTTCTGAAAGCTTGAGAGAGCAAGGAACATTCGGACGGCCTCAAGTCTAGCAATGGGAGCAAAAGTTTCTTCAAAGTCTATTCCTTCTTGTTGAGCATACCCTTTACAAACAAGTCTGGCCTTGTTTCTAATCACTTCCCCATTTTCATTCAACTTGTTCTTGAAAATCCATTTTGTTCCTATGACATTCTTATCCTTTGGTCTAGGGACCAACTCCCAAGTGTTGTTCTTTTCAATCTGCTCAAGTTCTTCATCCATTGCCTTGACCCAACATTCATCTTTACATGCTTCTTTTACATTTCGTGGTTCAGTGGAGGAGAGCAATGCCAAATAGCTTGAGGCTTCTGCAATTGTTCTTCTTGTTTGTATACCTGCCTCTTTCTGCCCCAAAATTTGATATTCTGGATGGTTCTTCTGAACATACCTGGATGGAGTCTTCTCTTCTATCCTTATCTGTTCCTCTGGTGCCTCTTGAGGTTCTTCTTCATCATCAGTCTGATTTGAAGGATGGTCTTCATCCTCTTCGATATTTTCATAATTTACTTGCCTAGGAATGTTTCCTTCTTCATCAACCACTACATCAATGTTGTCAACAATTCTTCCAAGTCTTTTATTGTAACACTTATATGCTTTGCTGTGAGGAGAATAACCAAGGAGAATGCCTTCATCTGCTCTAGGTTCAAATTTGCCAAGATGTTCATCATTATTCTTAATATAGCATTTGCTTCCAAAGATTTTGAAATGTTTTACCGAAGGAGTCTCACCATACCAGAGCTCATGAGGAGTTTGAGTGCTATTCACCCAGACATTTGTTTTGTTGAGAATAACAACCGCAGCAAATGCAGCTTCTCCCCAGAAGGTTGCGGGAGTTCCAAACTCATCAAGCATAGCACGAGCCATTTGTTGTACCGTTCTGTTCATCCTTTCCACTACTCCATTTTGCTGAGGAGTCCTAGCTATAGATAATTCCCTTCTTATTCCATGTTCTTCACAAAAATCAAAAAAATCATTTGAGGTAAACTCCCCACCTCTATCAGACCTGAGGCACTTAATTGTGTGATCTGATTCGTTTTCAACCAAGGCTTTTAAAGATTTGATTTTTCGAAGGCTTCGTCTTTGTGCTTCATAAGTCCTATCCAAACCATCCTGGAGAAGTCTTCAATGAATAATATAAAGTATTCTTCTCCTCGAGGTGACATTTTCCTAGATGGACCACATACATCTGTATGGACTAGTTCAAGAGGCCTGCTAGCTGATCCTTCATTCTCAGGGAAGTTAGTTCTGGTTTGCTTACCAAACTGACATGATTTGCATATTGTATTGTCTGGAATTGTGATGTCTGGAAGACCACGAACTGCCTGGTATTTGCATGCTTTCCTTATCTGTGAAAAGCTTAGATGCCCCAATCTCTGGTGCCATAACCAGTGTTCATCATTCTTGCTCAAATAGCATTGTTGTTGTCCTTCTTCAAATATGTATAAGTTATTTGGAGTTCTTATGCCTTTGATCATTTTTTTTCCTGTATCAAGATCACAAACACTACATCCATTTGATCGAAATATTACCTCAGTTCCTTGATCGCACATCTGACTGACACTCAGTATATTATGCTTCAAGCCATCAACATACAAAACATTTCTAGCCTTGACTTTTTCTTCCAACTGAACAGTGCCTTTTCCTTTTATGACTGCAGGGGTATCATTTCCAAAAGAAACTTTCTTTCCTTTTTCTAAAGCACTATATGATTGAAGTTTTTCTTTATCACCTGTCATATGCTTCAAACATCCATTGTCGATGTACCATTGATTTTCTTGTCCTTCTGCATATAAAGCTATCCCACATCTTTCTGGTTTCGGTTCCTTCATTCTCCATGTTCTGGCATTTGAGGTTTGTTCCTTCTACGTTGTCTTCTGAAACCTGCTCCTGCATTCAGAATCTTCATGACCAAAGTTATTACAAATAGAACATTCAATTTCACTTTCAAGGGCGGAAAAGTTGTTATAGGTCATTTTCGTGATTTCAGTCATACTTCTTTGTTTTTGAGCTTCTCTAGTCATGATTGTCTTATAGGCAACACATTGAGCTACTTTGTGACCAAAGTTATGGCAAGAGAAACATTGGCCATTAAAGAAACTCCTGCGATTATCAAATCTATCAACCAATGGATTGTAGTTTCTACTGACATCCATTCTTGAGGAAAATTGGGAAGATTTTACCTATGGCTAGTTGTGGCTTTTGTTTGTCCTTAAGGTAGATTGCCCTCGATTTTCTTGATAGTCTTTGTTCATTCTTGAGGTAAACTGTCCCTGATTTACCTGATGATTTCTATTAGGCCTTTGCTTGCTCCTCCTTGCTGCATCAAGATAACTTTTGGAGGTGGATGCTTGAGATGCTTCTCCATTATATCCCAGACCTGTCTTGATTAGTGGAGAATGCCGCACATTGATAATCTCATCCAGAGTTTCAGATCCTTTAACAAATTTAAGATTAAGAGATTTTGTTTTCTCAATCTCTTTTTTAAGACCAACAATTTCACATTCCAATTTTTCATGATGTTTTTCACTTTCAGCCAGTTGACATTGCAGAGAATCAATAATCACATTTTTCTCTTCTAAACAAATTTTGAGATTAGAAATCTCTTCATAAAGACCTTCTTCATCTATAGCATCCATGTAATCATCATCTTCAAAAGCCATTAAAATTTTATAATTATTACCTCGTTCATCTTCGTCACTATTTAAAAGTCCATCACTATCTTCATGAGTGTAATAGCTTTTCTTATTTGCATTCTGTTTCTTGTTCCATCCAACAGGTTCCTTTCCCTTGTCAATCTTATCCTTATGAGGACATTTGGTAGCATAGTGATCGACTCTTCCACAAGCAAAGCATTTGAAAGGTAACTTACCTCGGAATCGTCCAGCACCCCGTTGAAGGTTTTTGACAAAATTTGATTCTTCTTCTTCTTCTGACACGTGTCCTGACTCTAGTAATCTCCTTTTCCTGAAGCTTTAAAGGCGGCTTCTCTCCTGTCTGATGGTCCTCCTTTCCTCATTTCATAAGCAGTCAGAATTCTGTGCAGCTGTGACATGGTAAGGTTTCGTAGATTCTCTTTTTATTCTATTGCAGAAACTTTAGATTCAAACCTAGGGGACAAAGATCTTAGAACCTTTTCAACCACAACAGCCTCTTTTATTTCTTCACCCAGATTTTTCATACAATTAACAATCTCATCTACACAAAGGAAATAGTTAGCCACACTTTCATCGTTGTGCATTCTGAGATTTTCATACTGAATTCTGAGGGTTTGAAGTTTTGCACGTTTTACCTGATCATCTCCTTCATAGCTCAGAACAATCTTGTCCCATATTTCTTTTGCGGATTTATACTACATAACCTTCACGAATTCTGATTGAGATAGACATCCTAATAGAGTATTGACAGCCTTTGCATTTGTTTCATATTTCTTCTTCTCAGCCGGATCTGTAGGAGTTGCTGACGGAAAAGTGTACCCTGTATCTATGATATCCCAGACTTCTGTACCAAGAGATTGAAGATAGGCAGTAACTCTTACCTTCCAATATACGAAGTTTGTCCCGTCAAAGATTGGTGGCCTGATAGATGCTTCTCTCTCATAGTTGCTCATGATGATGGATCTTCCTTCAAGCCATCAAGCTTCTTCAGAAGGACCATCTCTAATACCAATTGTTGGAAATAATACTAAGAGGGGGGTGAATCAGTATTATCAAGTCAAATTCCCTTTTTCAAATCCAGATAATATACGCTACTTCAGTTAATTAAACCCGCGTATATACGCAACTATGTAGAAGGAAACCCGCGTATACAATGCAAACTTATAATTTACTTTATCTTTCAGATGTTGATTGTTAATCTGTGTGTCAAAATTAAATAACCAGTAACCAGAGAAAGTAAAGCAGAGCAGAAGAAAATCACACACAAGAACACAAGATATAAGGTGGAAACCCAATGTGGGTGAAAACCACCTGCTGCAATTCGTCTCTATCTTCTTTTAATTAGAAACTTATTTTTACAATGTACTGGTGCAGTCCTTTACCAGTACGCAGGCTGCAGCCTGCAAAGAGCTACAACCCTCTCTCGTTCTCCAGCTTCTCCTGGAAGGGAGCTACAACCCCCTTAGCTCTTGCACTAGCCAAGATACTAGTACGTAGGTGCTAGCCTACAGAAGGCTACAACCTTCTCTTTCTTCCAGGGACCATATTTCATAAATTTTCAGACTGGATCCACATCAATCAAACATCAAGAATTTCTGCATCAACCAATCACTTTTTCACCAATCAAAACTGAATCAAAGATAAACACTTCTCTGACAGTTGTACTCAGAACACAGTAACTATAACCACACACTAATTCTAAACCCAGGACACTGCAACAATAAATAGAAGCAGCTAGAACATAAATCAAGAGATGTACGCTACTTTACTGTTCAGAAACCTGCGTGTATACGCTTCTGTGTCAAAGCCAACCTGCGTATACGCTTCTTTCCCTTACCAAAACGGCGTGTATATGCACCTTCTCTTCACTGAACTTGCATATAGATCTATAAAGGATAATTCATTCTTTTCAAACATTCAATCATTAGTTAACCCAGATTACCAGATTTATAGATCAAGCATGCGCCACATATAACAGATCAAAATCATACAAAGATACTATCATTCAAGCCTTAAGATTGTGACCCATCAATAGAACTTATCTTTCTCTTTGCACTAAGGTTCCTCCTTCATTCAGTTCTAGATCTGCACCATAACCCCAATCACCAATATTTCAGATCTAGCACTTATTAGATATTCAATTAATTTAGATGATGTTTTGCCAAATGATCTCCTTCCTCTTTTATAGTCTTAGGCCTTTCACAATACCACGGTCCAAAACCATAATAAAACAATACCAAGGACCCAATACTTGGGATCAACACTTCTGACGAGATACCATGGTCCAAAACCATAGGTTCAAATACCAAGGACTAACTACCACGGACCAAAAGTAAATTCTCCAACATATACGTGCTTTTACTTGCGTGAACGTGTGTGTATACGCATACGTGCCTTTGTAACATCTAACCTGCGTGTATACGCGCCTTCGTCTAGGTGAACCTACGTATATGTCTTTTTCTTCATTCTGAGAGCCTGTATTGAGATCCTGTCACCAAAGAGAGTTGCCATCAAGGACAAAACTTGTGCCATAGCTGCAAACCTGTGCCATAATGCCAACAGATTTAACAAGGACCATTGATCAAGCACGCAGATCAATGGCCTAGATTACATCACAATATCGCATCGCTAAAACACAAGGGAAGACTATCAGGGGCTCGAAGTCCATGCGATATGCGATTGCGATATATCGCATCGCAATGTCGCATCACAATGATACAAAGGACCGAACCCGACGGGTTTTCTGAATGCGAATATATATATATATTGAGTTCAAGTAAAAAGGGCTTTTCTACGTATTTTCGCATTTCCGTTAAATAAACGAAATACAAAGGAAATGTGCCCGGAGCGATAAAACGGACCCGAAATGATTATACATATAGTTTTATCTTATTTGAGTTCCATAATGAGCAGGATTTCGGGCGGGCCTCATGCCGTAAGTGGTATTGGATAGGCTCCGCCCGATCCCATCCACTGGCCAACACGTGGCTTGGAAAAACCACCTTTTGGCGCAGGTAATCTCCATATGCATAAGCCAGCAGAAATGAATATCAACCATTGGATCAAGATCACTCAGATCAACGGTGGGCATGCGATAGTGAACCAAAGGCGGACCCGATAGGATTGTAAGGTGGAATTGATAATATTTCAAGTCCGATAAAAGGCGTTTGGGCATATTTTTACAGTGTTTCTATGTATTTCTCTGTGTTACCAGAAAATGACTGTTTTTGGTTTTCTAATGCGCTAATGGTCCCTTCTGTTACAAAACAGGTGGCCACCATCCCTGAAGACGTTTAACAATGATTGTTGATTGTTTAACGCTCAGAGGGGATTTGAGTGGACAGAGGCCAGGAGCTAGAGAACCCGAAAGGGAAAATGAACAGACAAGCACCGATTGGCTTAAAAGCCACTAGATGATAGAGACAGGAATAGGCAGTGCTAAGACAGAGAGAAAAAAGAGACAGAGAGCGAGATGGAGAGTCAGTGTACTCAAAAAAACTTGGGCGATCCAAGTAAAGCCTTGTTGTTTTATTCCTATTGTGTGGAGACTCAATTTGAGCTCACATTTGTAAAAACTCTGCTCTTGAAGACATAATAGAGAGGGCACCATTGAAAGCTGAACCAGGAGACGTAGCCCAAGAGTTTTGGGTGAACTCCTTGATTATTTGTTGTGTTTCTGGATGATTTTTCTGAACATACCTGAACGGAGTCTTTTCTTCTACTGTTATCTCTTCTTCTGGTGCTTCATTGGTTTCTTCTTCAATATCATTGTGATTTGATGTTGGAAAATAATCCCCATCTTCTTCATTGTTATAATTTTCGACTTTTATCTGTTTTGGATTTTTGCATGCTTCATCAACTACAACATCAATACTTTCAACAATTTTCCCAAGTCTTTTATTATAACATTTATATCCTTTACTTCGAGAAGAGTAACCAAGAAGAATACCTTCATCTGCTCTGGGCTCAAACTTACCAAGTTTTTCATCAGTCCTTTTGATATAACATTTGCTTCCAAAGACTTTAAAGTATTTTATAGTAGGAGTCTTACCATACCAAAGTTCATGTGGAGTTTGAGTGCTATTTACCCAAACATTTGCTTGGTTGAGAATAGTTACGATGATCCAAAATGGATCATAAAACCCTCTAAGTATTACAATACTTAAACACCATCGCAAAGGGTAAACCTTCACAAATGGCAGAAAACACTATCGGACAAGAAAAACACGCAGAAATGGTGAAAACAGAGCAGTCGGATCTGGCTGATCAACGATCCAGATCTAATCGGCATATCGCAGTTGGAAGTGACCAGTGGAGTACATCGGAGGCATCCCTGTGGGAATTGCGATAGCGATGAGTGTGATTTAACGAGGACCGTTGATCAAGTGCGCAGATCAACGGCCCAGATTACATCGCAATATCGCATCGCTAAAACACAAGGGAATACTACCGGGGACCCGAAGACCATGCGATATGTGATTGTGATATATCGCATCGCAACGTCGCATCACAACGATACAAAGGACCAGACCCAACGGGTTTTATGAATGCGAATATATATATTTTGAGTTCTGGTAAAAAGGGTTTTTCTATGTATTTTCGTATTTCTGTTAAATAAATGAAATACAAAGGAAATTCTCCCTAAGCGATAAAATGGGTCCGAAAGGATTATACATGTAGTTTTATCTTATTCGAGTTCTGTAATGAGCAAGATTTCAGGTGGGCCTCAGGCGGTAAGTGGTATTGGATGGGCTCTGCCCGATCCCATCCACTAGTCGACACATGGCTTGGCAAAACCGCCTTTTCGGGCGGGTAATCTCTGTATGCATAAGCCGACCGAAATGAATATCAACTGTTGGATCAAGATCAATCAAATCAACGGTTAGCATGCGATAATGACCCAAAGTCAGACCCGATAAGATTTTAAGGCGGAATTGATAATATTTCAGGTCCGATAAAAGGTGTTTGGGTGGATTTTTATAGTGTTTCTGTGTATTTCTCTGTGTAAACAGAGAACGACTATTTTGGGATTTCTAATGCACCGATGGTCCCTTCCATTACAAAACAGGTGGCCACCATCCCTGAAGACGTTTAACAATGATTGTTTAATGCTCAGAGGGGATTTGAGCAGACAGAGGTTGGGAGCCAGAGAGCCTGAAAGGGAAAACGAACAGACAAGCGCTAATTGGATTAAAAGCCACTAGATGATAGAGACAGGAATAGGCAATGTTGAGACAGAGAGAAAACAGAGGCAGAGAGTGAGAGGGAGAGTTTGTGTACTCAAAAAAACTTGGGGGATCCAAGTAAAGCCCTATTGTTTTATTCTTGTTGCGTTGAGACTCAATTTGAGCTCACATTTGTAAAATCTTTGCTCTTGAAGACATAATAGACAGGTCACCACTGAAATCTGGTCCAGGAGACGTAGCCCAAGTGTTTTGGGTGAACTCCTTGATTATTTGCAGTGTTATGCGTGTATCCGTTATGTTTTTCTAACTGCTTCATTGTCTATATTATTCGCAATCTTTTCGATCCGTTGCACTAAGTAATATAGGCAAATCCTGCACATGAGTCTGTAATACCTTAATATTAGTGTAAGATCTCATTTTTAGATCAAGTGGTATCAGAGCTTTTGGTTGTTGATTTTGTTAAGGTTAGACAAGCTTGTGCTGTATTTGAATGCTAACTAGGTCAAAGCTCAAACTAGGAGAATGGAAACTTTTTGAGGCTAATCTAGAGATTGGAAGAGTCTATCCTCAGAGGAGAATGGCACAAGAAATTCCATTGGAATCAAAATCTCAGTTCATGGACAGTTTTATGGCCGTGCAAGCCATGGGGGAAGAGATGTATCGAGAATTTAAGAAGGGTCGAGGTGAAAGCACTTCAACACCCAAACAAGGCAAAGGAGTAGAGGAACCTCTTCTAGTTGCCCATCCATAAGGAAAAGGGAAAGGGGAAGAGCCTCCTCCATCATCTCCTCCACAATCACCTCCATCTAGCCCTGAAAATAAAAATAAGAAGACTTCTTTGATTAAATTAGATGTAAATTTTGATTTGCCAATTTATGATCGAGAATTAAATGCAGAAAAGCTAGATGGAAAGAATTGTAAATTCATGCAAGCAATTTTTACTAATGGTTGTAAAGGAAAATAACCCTGATAAAAACAATGTATTTTAAGGTTGTGATGCTAAACAGAAAGTTGATTTAGTTAAAGTTGTTTCAGAATATGATATCCTATTTCAAGAACCTAAAGGTCTGCCACCCAAAAGGGAAATAGTACATGATATTCATTGGCAGCAAGATGCTCCATTGCCTAACATTGGAATGTACAGGTTATCTGCTTTAGAAAATGCAAAGATCAAGAAGCAGGTACAGGAGCTGCTCGATAAATGGTTCATAAGACCAAGCACATCACCATGTGGATCTCCATTCGTACTATTGAGAAAGAAAAATGGTTCGTGGAGGATGTGCATTGATTACAGAGCATTGAATAAAATAACGATCAAGAATCGTTATACTCTTCCTTGCATTGATGATCTATTAGATCAGCTGAAAGAAGCAATTTAATTTTCCAAGTTAGACTTGCATAGTGGCTATCATTAGGTCAGAGTAACAGAAAAGATGCATGGAAGACTGCTTTCAAAACAAAGCAAGGGTTGTATGCATGGCTGGTTATGCCTTTTGGCTTAACTAATGCTCTTTCCACTTTCATGAGAGTTATGAAATGATGTACTCATACCTTTTATTGATGATTTTGTAATTGTATATTTAGATGAAGTTCTTGTTTTCAGTAAAACATGGGAAGAACATTTGAAGCATGTAAAGCATACTTTAGATGTTTTGAAAAGAGAAAATTTCTATGTGAAGTTATCAAAATGTGTATTTGGCAAAACATCTTTAAATTATTTGGGTCATATTGTAGGGGGTGGTGACTTGAAGATAGATCCCTCTAAGGTTGAAGTCATTGTGAACTGGCCTAAGCCCAAATCTGCTACAGAAGTTAGGAGTCTCCTAGGAGCAGCACAATATTGGAGAAAGTTTATTGCTAACTTTTCCTTGATTGCAGCTCCCTTACATGCTTTAACAGGATTGAACAAGGTGTTTCAGTGGGGAGGCAAACAGGAGAAAGACTTCAACAACTTAAAAGAAAAAATTAGTACAACACCAGTACTAGCACTGCCAGATCTTCAACGACCATTTGAGATTGAAACAGATGCCAGTGACTATGCCATGGAAGCAGTGTTGATGCAACATGATAAACCCATATGTTATCATTCTGAGACATTTACTTCCGCAGTAGTTAATTATCCCACATATGATAAAGAATTGTATGCATTAGTACAGAGTGTGAAAAAGTGGAAACATTACCTGATGGGCTAAGAAACAATCATACATACAGATCATCAACCACTTCAATATTTGCACTCACAAACTAAATTGCATCAATCAAGACATTATAGGTGGATGGGTTTCCTATAGCAATTTCATCTTGTCATCAGATATAAGAAAGGCATACACAATAAGGTTGCAGATATGCTATCAAGACCAATCATAAATGCATCTACTATACTTAAGCATAACTCAGTAATGCATGAAAGCTACATTGAACAATATGCTCAAGATGTAGATTTTAAAGATGTATATGCAACTTTAAGTCATGGCAAACAAGTAGAAGAATTGGATTATTATGTTAAGGACCAACTCTTGTATCATTTGGGAAAGCTATGCATTCCACAAATTGAAAGAGTTAACATAATCTGAGAAGCACATACTTCTCTCATATTAGGTCATTTTGGTGTAAGTAAAACAGTTGCACAATTGCAAAGGTTCTGTTATTGCCCAAGAATGCATGAAAACGTTTCTATATATATTAAAGGGTGTACTATGTGTGCTAAAAGCAAGCCCAGTAATAGAAAATTAGTCTTGTACACCCCACTTCCAGTTCCTTCTCGTCCTTGGGAAAGTGTCTCCATGGACTTTGTTGGGGGATTGCCAAAGTCTAGAAAAGGTCATGATTATTTGTATGTTATTGTGGATAGGTTCAGAAAAATGTGTATTTTGATACCTTGTAGCAAGCAGGTTACAGCTGAACAAACAACGAAGTTTTTCTTTCAGCATGTATGGGTTCATTTTGGGTTTCCCACTTCTATTGTATCGGATCGAGATTCCCGATTTGTTGGGAAGTTTTGGTCAAGTCTATAGGAGTTGATGGACACCAGATTGAAGAAGAGCACAACATTTCATCCACAAACAGATGGTCAAATAGAGGTGGTCAAAAAAACAGTGATCAAGTTGCTCAGAGGTTATTGCAGCAAGCATCCCAAGCTTTGGGATGAACATTTGTGTTATGTGCAACATGCTTACAACTGTGCCAAGCACTCTTCTACTCAGAGATCTCCTCTTGAGACTTGTTTTGGTTTTACACCAAAGTCTCCCTTGGATTTTGTCTTTAGTAAAGACATAGTAATTGATAGACACAATGATGTGGACAAAGCAACCAAGTTCATTGAACAGATCCAAGAAATTCATCAGGCAGTGCAAGAACAGTTGGAAAGAAGCTAGGCCAAGTACAAGGCAAGGCATGACAAGCATCGAATTGAGCATAGCTTCCAAGTTGGTGATAAAGAATGGTTGTACATCAGAAAAGACAGAGTGCAAGGTGAAGGTAAGAAGCTAAAGCCAATAAGGTATGGGCCTTTCAAGATACTTGAGAAAATTGATGAAAACGCTTTTCCCCTTGATTTGCCAGCATATATGCACATCTATTTAGTCGTTAATGCAGAGAACTTGAGACTGTTTGAACCTTAATTGGTTGAATATCCCGAAGAGAAAAGTCAGTTGCCTTTATTGATGATCTGTTGCCTCTCAATGAGTTGCAAGAAGACACAGTTCTGGACAGGAAGGTGAGAACTACGCACAGAGGGGATGTTGAGTACTTGAGAATCGGACTCAAAGGTTCAAAATCAAGCAGTGAATGATGGATAGAGATTGGACAAGTGAGGAAGTTGTATCCTCACTTGATCGATGCTTAAAAACCAACTTTTGGTGGTTCAAAAGCTTTTCAGTGGGAAGACGTGATCAAAAATGCATCCTAAAACCCTCTAAGTCTTTCAATACTTAAACACCATCGCAAAGGGTAAACCTTCACAAATGGCAGAAAACACTATCAGACAGGAAAAACACGCAAAAATGGTGAAAACAGAGCCTATTGAAGGCTAAAACAACAATGCACAGGAGTCGTTGGATCTGGCCGATCAACGGTACTGATCTAATCAACATATCACAATTGGAGGTGACCAGCAGAGTACATCAGAGGCATCCCTATGGGAATCGCAATAGTGATCAGCGCGATTTTGTTGGAAATAATACTGAGAGGGGGTTTGAATCAGTATTATCAAGTCAAATATTCCCTTTTCAAATCCAGATAATATACGCTACTTCATTTAATTAAACCCGCGTATATACGCAACTATGTAGAAGGAAACCCACGTATACAATGCAAACTTATAATTTACTTTATCTTTCAGATGTTGATTGTTAATCTGTGTATCAGAATTAAATAACTAGTAACCAGAAATAGTAAAGCAAAGCAGAAGATAATCACACACAAGAACACAAGATATAAGGTGGAAACCCAATGTGGGTGAAAACCACCTGCTGCAATTCATCTCTATCTTCTTTTAATTAGAAACTTCTTTTTACAATGTACTAGTGCAGTCCTTTACCAGTATGCAGGCTGCAGCATGCAGAGAGCTACAACCCTCTCTCGTTCTCCAGCTTCTCCTAGAAGGGAGCTACAACCCCCTTAGCTCTTGCACTAGCCAAGATACTAGTACATAGGTGCTAGCCTACAGAAGGCTAAAACCTTCTCTTTCTTCCAGGGACCACGTTTCATAAATTTTCAAATTGGATCCACATCAATCAAACATCAATAATTTATGCATCAACCAATCACTTTTTCACCAATCAAAACTGAATCAAAGATAAACACTTCTCTAACAGTTGTACTCAAAACATAGTAACTGTAACCACACACCAATTCTGAACCGAGAACACTATAGCAATAAATAGAAGCAGCTAGAACATAAATCAAGAGATGTACGCTACTTTACTGCTCAGAAACCTACGTGTATACGCTTCTGTGTCAAAGCCAAGCTGCGTATACGCTTCTTTCCCTTACCAAAATGGCGTGTATACGCACCTTCTCTTCACTCAACCTGCGTATAGATCTATAAAGGATAATTCATTCTTTTCAAACATCCAGTCATTAGTTAACCCAGATTACCATATTTATAGATCAAGCATGCGCCACATATAACAGATCAAAATCATACAAAGATACTACAATTCAAGCCTTAAGATTGTGACCCATCAATAGAACTTATCTTTCTCTTTGCGCTAAGGTCCCTCCTTCATTCAGTTCCAGATCTGCACCATAACCCCAATCACCAATATTTTAGATCTAGCACTTATTAGATATTCAATTAATTCAGATGATGCTTTGCCAAATGATCTCCTTCCTCTTTTATAGTCTTAGGCCTTTCACAATACCACGGTTCAAAACCATAATAAAACAATACCAAGGACCCAATACTTGGGATCAACACTTCTGATGAGATACCAAGGTCCAAAACCATAGGTTCAAATACAAGGACTAACTACCACAGACCAAAAGTAAATTCTCCAACATCTACGCGCTTTTACTTGCGTGAAAGTGCATGTATACGCATACGCGCCTTTGTAACGTCTAACCCGTGTGTATATGCGCCTTCGTCTAGGTGAACCTGCGTATATGTATTTTTCTTCATTCTAAGAGCCTGTACTGAGATCCTGTCACCAAAGAGAGTTGCCATCAAGGACAAAACCTATGCCATAGCTCCAAACCTGTGCCATAATGCCAACAGATTTAACAAGGACCATTGATCAAGCGCACAGATCAGTGGCCTAGATTACATCACAATATCGCATCGCTAAAACACAAGGGAAGGCTATCAGGGGTCCGAATTCCATGCGATATGTGATTTCGATATATCGCATTGCAATGTCGCATCACAGTGATACAAAGGATCGGACCCAACGGGTTTTCTGAATGCGAATATATATATTTTGAGTTCCAGTAAAAAGGGCTTTTCTACGTATTTTCGCATTTTCGTTAAATAAATGAAATACAAAGGAAATGTGCCCGGAGCGATAAAACGGACTCGAAATGATTATACATGTAGTTTTATCTTATTTGAGTTCCATAATGAGCAGAATTTCGGGCGGCCTCAGGCCGTAAGTGGTATTGCATAGGCTCCGCCCAATCCCATCCACTGGCCAACACGTGGCTTGGAAAAACCACCTTTTGGTGCAGGTAATCTCCATATGCATAAGCCAGCAGAAATGAATATCAACCATTGGATCAAGATCACTCAGATCAACGGTGGGCATGCGATAGTGACCCAAAGGCGGACCCGATAGGATTGTAAGGTGGAATTGATAATATTTCAAGTCCGATAAAAGGCGTTTGGGTAGATTTTTACAGTGTTTCTATGTATTTCTCTGTGTTACCAGAAAATTACTGTTTTTGGTTTTCTAATGCGCTAATGGTCCCTTCTGTTACAAAACAGGTGGCCACCATCCCTGAAGACGTTTAACAATGAGTGTTGATTGTTTAACGCTCAGAGGGGATTTGAGTGGACAGAGGCCAAGAGCTAGAGAGCCTGAAAGGGAAAATGAACAGACAAGCACCGATTGGCTTAAAAGCCACTAGATGATAGAGACAGGAATAGGCAGTGCTAAGACAGAGAGAAAAAAGAGACAGAGAGCGAGATGGAGAGTCAGTGTACTCAAAAAAACTTGGGGGATCCAAGTAAAGCCTTGTTGTTTTATTCCTATTGTGTGGAGACTCAATTTGAGCTCACATTTGTAAAAACTCTGCTCTTGAAGACATAATAGAGAGGTCACCATTGAAAGCTGAACCAGGAGACGTAGCCCAAGAGTTTTGGGTGAACTCCTTGATTATTTGTTGTGTTATGCGTGTATCTGTTATGTTTTTCTAACTGCTTCATTGTCTATATTATTCGCAATATTTTTGATCTGTTGCACTAAGTAATATAGGAAAATCCTGCACATGAGTCTGTAATACCTTAATATTAATCTAAGATCTCATTTTCAGATCATACGACGGCGAATGTAGCTTCACCCTAGAAGGTTGCAGGAGTTCCAGATTCATCTAGCATAGCTCGAGCCATTTGTTGAACAGTTCTGTTCATTATTTCTACCACTCCATTTTGCTGAGGAGTCCTTGCAGTGGAGAATTGCCTTTTTATTCCATGTCGTTCATAAAATTCAAAGAATTCATTCGAGGTAAATTCCCCTCCTCGATCAGATCTGAGACATTTGATTTTTCGATCTGATTCATTTTCAACTAAAGATTTGAAGGCTTGGAACTTTTCAAATGCTTCATCTTTATGCTTTATAAGAACTATCCAACACATTCTGGAAAAATCATCAATGAACAAAATAAAGTATTCTTCTCCACGAGGTGACTTTTTCCTTGATGGTCCACATAAATCAGTATGGACAAGTTCAAGAGGCTTACTAGCTGACCCTTCTTTTTCAATGAAGTAAGATCCGGTTTGCTTACCAATTTGACATGGTTTGCATATTGTATTTTCAAGGATGTTGATATCTGGAAGATTATGAACAGCCTTGAATCTGCATGTTTTTCTTATTTGAAAAAAGCTTAGATGTTCCAATCTTCTATGCCACAGCCGGTTTTCATCATTTTTGCTTAGATAGCACTGTTTTTGTCCTGCCTTGAGTATGTATAAGTTGTTTGGAGTTCTTTTACCTTTGATCACAGTCTCTTTTGTATCAAGTTCATGAACAACACATCCATTTGATCGAAACACCACTTCATTTCCTTGATCACACATTTGACTGACACTCAACAGGTTATGCTTTAAACCATCTGTTAGAGTCGTTCTGGTCAGCCCTGCATCAGAGATCAAAACTCTTTATGCATTTCATTTTTAGGTGTCCCGCTCCATTCATTCAGTTGCATTCCGCTAGGGGCATGCCATGATCTGACGGAGAAGGTCATGCTAGTCATTTCCCCTCATGTCTGACTTCTGCTGGCTTAGGTCTTTTGTCAATGATCACCAAAGTCCATGACAGTCAAGGTCTGGTCCTTTAATGGACAAAAGTCATTTTCGGTCATTGGGTCTAGGGACTAAATCAATTTGGTCTTTAAATATGTCCAGTAAAGCCATGCAGGCCAGAGTGATGCCCTTGTAAAGTAATGATTCATAGATTTTCATCATCATATTGATAAACTTCGACTGTTCTCCAAAACTCTGTTTTGAAGAAAAGTCAAACAGTGTCATGGGTGACAAAATTTTCAAAAAAGTCTTCAGTTGATCTCTTCAGGTGTAATCATGGTTTCCGTGGCCAAATGTCCTGTCAAGCAATCCCTGCAAAGAGTGTCGAAAATTTCATCACTTGAGCCAAATTCAGAGGAAAAGTGAAAATCAGGGTTGTTTTAAAGTCAGTGAAAAAGTGTCAAACATAACATTAGAAAGTGGGTTTTTCGAAAAAGCAAAATTTAAATCATGACCTCCAAGTCTATATATACAAATTCCCACCAAAATCAAGTCATTGTGCAATCAAAGGCAGAAGGAAAACATTGCAAAGTCGTGGAGAGTGCAATCGCGTGGTTTGGAGCAAGTTTGGAGGCCATTACAGGCGCGCGGCGCGCACAGAGCCCGCCCACAGTGCAAATTCCTAACTGGCGTAGCGCACACCCAGAGCGCAGCACACTGGGTTTTGCGCGTGGCTCACACAGACAAAGCACCAGAAACATGCCAAAACTCCCTCAATTTTTTATGAAGCACATCAATTGCAAGGTAGGCTCGAAACATCACTTGTTCATCAAATTTTATAAGTGATATGGTGGTTTTATGTCTGTGATTGAATGCAACAAATTTCATAAATTCAACCACAAGAAGACACCAAAAAACCATTGATGATAGGGTTGTATAAGTGTATGTTGATTCCAAGGCTCTATTTTTCCTGCCCTACCACTTTTCCTTATTCCCCTATGCCATTTTTCCTATTATCACTACCCTAACACTACCAAACTCATATTCCCTTTCCCCTCCTCCTATTGGTCAATAAAAACCCCAAACCCTAACCTATCAAAATACCCAAAACCCCTACATATCCCTAAACAAAATTCTCCCTATAACCCCTATTCTCATTACATTACTCCCCTCCTAATACTCCCTTTGTTTCATTGTTCCCCTTGGTGGCAGATATCACAAACAACACCCAGCTTCACCATCATCAAAGGGCAGCGTTAATACAGTATATAAACAGTAGTCATGGCATCTGGGGGTTCATCAAAGTATGAGGTGGAAATTCACAGTGATACAGCTTCAGGAGAACAGGCCCCCAGGAGACATCACAGGAGTGGAAAACATGTTAGGGATGAGCCAAACACCCTCACTGAATTGCAGGCATGCCCTCTTGCTATGTCATGTTTCCAACACCTAGCATGTTTTGAATTTTGTCAAAGGGTGGCAAATGTTAGAGTTCATCATGAGTTGGCCCGTCTTTTTGTGCTTCACCTACATGGAGGTCAGTCTATCTTGGCCGGGGTCACCTTCACATTGACACCCGAAACTATCTTAGTGGCAACAGGCATACCAAATGTTGGAGAATAGTGGCAAAAGAAGAAGAAGGTGGATAGGCAATACTATGAGCCTTACATTAAGGCCAGTTGTTTGAGGCATCTCACAAGAGTCTTCCCATTCAGATATTTGAAAGATGAGTATGCTCCGCTCATGAAATTGATCATGAAGTACTTCAATTGTGAGGGGAGGTTCTCTCGCCTATGTGCCTATCACATCAAGTTGCTCATGCAATTTACCAGGGTGCAGATAATGAACCTCCCATTTTTCATTTGCAGGAACATAGAGAGGATGAACAATTTCATGTAGCATAAGACCCCTCAGCAGCAGCTTAACAGTGTTTATCACTTTGCTCTTGTCTGGATTTTTGTGGATCATCAATTGGGATTGCAGGGAATTACTTGGAAGGACTTCATCTCTCGTGACTTCTTCAGCACTCCACAGGTAGTATCAGAGGCATAGCATGAGATAGATGGTCCTTCTCATCAGTATGAGTGCCATGAGACCGCTACTATGCCAGTATTCATCACCTATCAGAGAGGCAATAGAAATTTATTTGCAGCGGCAAAGCGAGTGTTATCTCCACCCGAGGTGGAAGGGGCCTCGCTTCCTACATCGACGACACAGGAACAGGACAGAGGTAAGGAGACAATGCATGATGAGGGGCCTTCAGGTGAGCCATTAGGTGAACGAGAGACAAAATTCTTTTTCCTTCATGATGATGAGACAGATACAGAACCGAAAAATGCAGAGTTTAGAGAGATCATGCAGGAGCAGCAATCAGTGATTGAGGCCTTATCCCTTGACTTGGAGAGGGCCAAGTGGAACATGAAGTACCTGGAGCAGAGAAATAAACAGCTAGAGGATCAGCGGGCAATTATGGAGCTACAAAACATTCGTGAGCATCGCCAAGCTGCACAAAGAAGAAGAGTTGAGCTCACGTCATTGGAGCAAGAGATCAATGAGGATCGGGAGGCCAATCTAGAGAGAGTCAACATGCACTTGGAGAGGCTGCTGGACAAGGCCGATAAGGACCTTGCCTTACTGAGACACATGGATTTCCATTACAGGGCACGAAACATGAGTGCAAGGGCCCGGATAAAGAGCTTGAAGGCAAAATTGAGCAAAGCAACAAAAGAGGCAAAAAAGGAAAAAGAGAAAGATCGGCTTTGAATCTTGGCTGAAGCTTCCTTGGCATAGCATAGCACTTCATATCGAACCTCCATCCCAAATTTCAAGAAATTTGGGGAAATTTTGGTCACATGACAAATTTTTGGGCAAAACATAGGTTTTTTCTCCCTGTGGCGCGGCGCTAAAAATTGGGAACTTAAAATGAAGAATGGTTTGCATTTTTGGATTCAAAATGAAAAATCACGACTACTGGTGCTTGGACAAGAAATTTGGGCAAGATCTGAGTCTCCACGAGGTCAAAAACACCCAAAAAATGACCTCTCTGCCCCTATTTTGACACACAGGAAGCAGTCTTGGGAGAATGAAGATTTGGAGGGGCAAATGAGCACCAAATTCAGAAATTCCACTTGGGTTAGAAAGTAGACAGGACAGGCTTTCCAACAAGCACACTTGGGCACATTTTGGACTCCTTCAAGTGCCTCAAAACAGGCTCCCAAGTGGCACAACGCATACAGGAAAAAAATGCCAAATTTGCCTCCGTTTCGCGAAATTTCGATTTGCAACTTCTCCAAGTGGGCCCGCTCATCTACATTTCAGTTTTTTTGGCACCTAAGGCAGAATTTAAAGTATTTTCTCTCCAAATTGGCTTCTTTCCAAGTGGCGAAAGAAGGCAAATGGTCACCTAAGCCATTTGTCATGTTTGTAACGCTGAACCTATAGCTGATGCTTGGCTCTTCACCTCCATTTTGTAATGATTCGAGTAACTCCCCAACCCTTGGGCGTTCTATCTCTTCATAGCACATTCTATATATTGTATGCAATCTATTTGCAAAGGGTTGGTTGGCTTGTAACTTCTGGGAGACTGTGGGAAAGAAACTCTACTTCTTCACTGTATATTTTTGAGAGAGAATTAATGAAAGGCAGCGGCTCTGTTTCATGAGATTCATGTGGTTGTGAGTGTAGCAAATGTGTCTCTTATGTTTTCATATGTATTTCGTTATGTTTCATAATTCAATTCATGTTCATTTCCAGCGAAATTTTCTGAGTTAGATAAGGTAGAATTCAATTTTATTGCTCTGCCTGTGGGAAAATTTCATGTTCAGTGTTCTTCTTCTGTTGAAAAGGATTCATGTTCCTATGCCCTTTTCACTCTCCTAAACAATTTCTCCATTCCGCGTTATTTCAAACTAAATTTCTACACTTTCCGCCTGCCTTGCCTCACGAAGTAATCTGCGCCTTCGTATTAAATTCTTTGTTCTTTGCTGACCGTTGGTCCCATACCATCCCAGAAGCTCAGTCATTCATAAAAAATTGTTTCTTGTATCCCTATTCACTTACTAGCCTAAGATCAATACTTCACTGTAAGTCATCTCAGACCATTTTTTGCTTATCTATTCACTGAGCGTGACTCGGAGAGAGCCCTCTCCTGTTCTGGTAGGGCTAGCTACTAGACTGAGCGTGGTTTGTGGTTACCCTGAATTTTGCGTTCCTTCAGCCTAGGGAAGATTTACGTGCTAACATAGTGGCGACTCCACTAGGGAACACTGAAATCAAATCCCCTTATTTCTTAATAATTCTAAGCTTCCGGATGATAAGTTTAGGATTGGATAGGCTAAGTAAGTTGGTTGTGTCCTGTAATTTTTCTCAATAGCACGCTGGCTTCAAGATGATATACCAGATCCAATCCAGACCTGGATCCTCCTCATATTTACGAAAACCAAAATTTGATTCCGAGACTCCTTCGTCAAGAGAGCACCATAACTCCCGTGTTCAAATCCCATTCATGTCCTGACATTTTTGAGTATCTTGAAGAGCTTGAGTTTGATGAATGGTTTGAAATATCATTGTTCGAGTCTAAATCCGAAAGGGTTGTTGACTATACTGTCCCCAATCCACAATTTCTTGTAGATTTAGAAACCGAAAGAGCTAACCAGTTAATTGATAATTATATTGCGACACAGCCTCAAACTCCAATTGCTAGCCCCTTATAAACTGTGCAAACTCCTCCAACACCTCCAAGGCCAAATCCACCAAGAGTGATGCTTGCCCATTTTGCACCCCTTGTTCTACCTCAAGTTCTAGATGATATGCCCGCAGATTATCAAAGCAAAATCCCGTTTTTTGATGGCACTCCTAATAGCATTACTGCTCAGCAACATGTGGACAAAATGGCTGATTTCTATGAACTTCATGAGATCGATGCGGAGAATGTGGCAATGAGACTCTTTGTACAAACATTTGCAGGTGATGTGAGGAAATGGTTCAGAGGTTTGCCGGCGGCAAGTATCGCTACCTTGGCCGACCTACAAAGACAATTTTTAAACCGATGGGAAGTGAAAAAGAATCCTCTTCAAATTCTGGCTGAATATGAGCAAATCAAACAAAACGTTGGTGAGTCGGTCCAAGACTATTGTGTTAGATTCAATTCAGTTTATAACGAAATTCCAGATCATCTAAAGCCACCTGTGGGACTAGCTATGATGAAATTTCCAATGGTTTTGATGCTAACATGGCCTACCAATTAAGAGAGAGAGAACCGACCACAATGGAAGACATGCAGAAAATCGCGATCAGTGTTGAAGCAAATCTGTTGTCCAAGAGAGCTAGAGCGAAAGCAGAAAAGAAAGTCACCGTTAAGGAAGAGTCTTCTTCGATGGATCAATTACTCAAAAAGGTAGAGCAGATGCTTGAATGGGTGAGGCTTGACAAACCTGAGCCACAAGTTAGAAATCCTAACTTCTGTGGCTAGCAGCAGCAGCCACAATATAGAATAAGACAGAGATATCAGTGCACCCAAGAGCAGACAGCACAACAGCCAGTACAGACACCTTTGCAGCAAAATTTTGTGCATGGACCGGAGTCAGATGAGGACAGAAATGTAATAGGTGAAGAAAACCACCTCTTTACTCTAGATGAGCTGCCTACTTACATTACCGAAGAAGAGGAGTGTGCAGTGAGCTCAGCTACACACAAAGATGCAGATTTCATTCTAGCAAGTGACATTGTTTTACAAGAAGAATCAGAGGAGTATCAAAGGGGGTATATGAATGCTCTGTCCGCACAGCAGCAGCGATATTCACTTAGAAACAGAGATGTGCCGGCCAAACCAATTCAGAAAAGGAAGGATGTTGAGGCATCAAAGAATGATTCATCAGCTACACAAAGGAAAGGAAAAGAGGTGGTTGGTCCAGAGAGCAGCAAATCAACATCAGCAGAACAATCACATCAGCAAGCTGCATCAAAAGAAAAGGAAAAGAAAGAAATCCCAGTCAAAGAGGTAGAAAAGATTCCCGCTTTTAATTTAGAGAATGAGATTTCCAAATTAAAAGTATCCATCCCCTTGACTGAAATAATGAAGAACAACAGTTATAGAGGACAAATATCTAAGATGTTGAATTTGGACCCAATGTCTGACATGGTGAATGTTGAAGACGATCAGCCTAAAATGATTTTTGGACCAACATCGAATGGTGAGTCTCCTGATAGCGATGTGCCACCCTTTTATATCAGTTTAAGATTGCATGATTTTGTGTTACACAATGCCATGTTCGATTCTGGAGCCTCTCACAATCTCATGCCCAAGTCTATCATGGATAAACTTGGTCTGGACATCACCCGGCAATACCACGATCTTTATTCATTTGATTCCTGCGGAGTAAGATGTATATGACTCATCAAAGACTTGGTTGTGAGTCTGGATCAGCTCCCAATGAAGAATGTTTTGATGGATGTGGTTGTAGCAGATATTCCTCCAAGGTTTGGCATGCTTCTTTCCAAGTCTTGGGTAGTGAAATTGAAAGGGACACTACAGCTAGATTTCTCCTATGCAATGATTCCGGTGTTTGGACAAATGAGGAAATTGTATCGGGAACAAAAAATGAAATACATGATCACAAGCAAGGAGAAACCAATAAATCATCCAATTAACTATGTACATACAGATTTAGAGTCTTTTGTTTTGTATTCAGATAGTTTAAATGATATAGATAGTCAATTAGTTGAAGCAGATAACATTCCGGAAATAACAAAAATTTCAGAGAAATTTTAAAGAAAGAAGGACAAGAACAGCGGAACAATGTTGGGCAATCAGCTGAAAGTAATGGACAGCAAGCAGACAAGGCGCAGCAAACAGATTTCCAGCACTTGCAAGAGGAGGAAGAAGGTTTGTGGACCATGGATTTTGATGGAGCAGTGGGAAATGATGGCGTTGGAATTGGAATTTGGGTACGCAGTCCTTTCTCCGCCCCAAACAAAGTGCCTAGTAACGTGAGGGTTTGCTCTTACAAGTTGGCTTTTGAGTGTTCAAACAATGAAGCTGAGTATGAAGCTCTGATTGCTGGCCTGAAGATTTTAAGAAAGTTGAATGCTAAGAGGATTTCGGTATATGGTGACTCCGAATTGGTAATAAAGCAGGTCAGAGGTGAGTATCAAGCAAAGCATCCTAGGATGCGGGCCTACCGTAATGCAGTTCTAGACATCCTAAAATTATTTCCAAATACACCTTGACATGTGTGCCTCGTATACAAAATAGTATTGTTGACGCTCTTTCCAAGGCAGCAAGTAGTTTGAAGATCCCAATGAACTCTAACAATAAATTCGAAATCCATGTCAAGCATCGTCCAACCGTTCCAGACAATCAGAGATATTGGCAAGTGTTTCAAGATGATGAGGAGATTAATGATTTTCTGCAAAACAAAGCCAAGTTCAAAGAAACCTTAATAGATGTAGAAAATGACGATGGTAAAGGGAATGGTACAGATGAAGTACATATCAATGAAATGGACGTGTTGCAGCTGAAGAATAACATTATTCCTAAAGGCTTGATACCTTTAGAAGAACTTTTTGATCAAGATGATGTAGCCTGCAAGCCAACATTGCAGCCAACAGAGAAGGGTGTAGAAGAGGTCAACATCGGAACAGCTGCTAATCCTAAGTTGGTAAAATTGTCCAAAGCATTGCCGCTAAAGATCAAGGACAAATACATCAGTTTGTTGGCTTCATTTGCAGATGTGTTTGCTTGGGACTATTCTGATTTAAAGACATATGATACCAATATAATTCAGCACACTATACCCATCAAGCCCAATCAAAAACCATTCAAACAGAAGTTGAGAAGGATAAATCCAAAGTTGCTGCCATCTATTGAAAAGGAGGTAAACAAGTTGTACAAATCAAGGATCATTGTGCCCATCAGATTTTCAGATTGGATATCTAACTTGGTGCCCGTACAAAAGAAAACAGGTGAGATCCGCTTATGCATTGATTTCAGAAATCTCAATAAAGTTTCATTGAAGGACAACTATGCACTGCCCAAAATGGACCATATACTTCAGCGAGTAGTGGGGGCATCTCGTATGTCACTACTTGATGGCTATTCCGGATATAACCAAATTTTTGTCCATGAAGATGACCGGGACAAAACAGCATTCACCACTCCATGGGGAACCTTTCATTATGCCAAAATTCCTATCGGTTTAAAGAATGCAGGTGCCACATTTCAGCGTGCAATGGACTTGGCTTTTGCAAATGAGAAGGATGTGTTTTTGGTGGTGTACCTGGATGATTTGATGGTGTTTTCCAAATCTGATGAAGAGCACATGCATCATCTAAAAATTGTCTTTCAAAAGTGCAAAAAATATGGTTTATCGCTGAATCCGAAGAAGAGCTTATTCGCCATGGAGGAAGGCAAATTACTCGAGCATATTATCTCAAAGGATGGCATTCATATTGACCCAGCACGTGTGCAAGCAATTCAGCAAATCGATCTGCCCCGGAATAAAAAAGAGATACAATCATTCAATGGTAAGATGAACTTTCTACGTCGCTTTGTACCTAATCTTGCTGAATACCTAAGAGAAATGACCAACATGCTTAAGAAGGAAAGCCAAGTGAAATGGATGGAGGAGGCTGTAAAATCTTTCAATTTGGTCAAATTGGCTCTTTCTTCAGCTCCTGTTCTAGTCAGAACTACACTCAGGATTTCATATTGTTTTCATTTGCTTCAGAGCACACTATTGCAGCAATATTATTGCAGAAAAGAGATGACCATGAAAGACCCATTGCATTCTTCAGCAGAGCTATAAGGGATGCAGCCTTAAAGTACAACATCATTGAGAAACAAACCCTGGCACTTGGAAGGCATTGAAAGATTTCCGGGTATATATCCTACATTCTCATATTCTGACCTATGTACCTAACGCTCCTGTAAAAGATGTTTTAGTGCAGATCGATCCTAAAGGAAGAAGAGGCAAATGGATTGCATCCTTGCTGGAATATGATGTGGAAATAAAGCCCACAAAGTTGGTCAAAGGACAGGGATTGGCAAAGCTAATGGTCGAATCAAACTTGCATGCCTTGGACATAAACCTGATCGCTGCTATGTTCGATGAGAATGAAGAATCATCATCAATGCAGGTATCTGAAATGTTTGCTCTTTCTCCATGGTATTCAGATATCATATATGTGCTTAAAAATTTGTCACCACCACCCGGCATGCCTAGAAACAAAGCGAGAACACTCAAGTTGGTCGGAACCTACCTATGGTTTTCGATCCATGGTTTTGGACGCGATATTTTTTGGTCCATGGTATTGGATGCTTCGGCATGTATAAATATGTATTGTAACATTGAAAGGAATATAATGAAAAATCAAGCTGGTAGTCTCGGTTTTGGGATCCAAGGGAAAATCTTTGTGTATATGTGTTTTATGTGTTATGCTCTCGCATTGTTTATTTTCTGTGTTTTAGAATTCGTATGCAGGTGATTTAGTACAGGGTTAATACCTACATTTGGTATGAGAGCTGTTTTGGCTTCAAGGGGACGCCTTTGTTGCTGAGGGGTTTCGCTCGGGCTTGTGATAGACCCTGTTCAGTGGGAGATCTACAAGATCGATTCTGGTGGTGAAAGAAGATGGTGAGCAATGGAAAGATAGAGATCGAGAAGTTCAATAGTCAGAGTTTTGAGTTGTGGAAACTCAAGATGGAGGATCTGTTGGTGGATAAAGATCAGTGGATCGCGGTAGATCCAGGTACTAAACCAACGGGAGTGACCGATGAAGAATGGAAGAAGTTGGATCAGAAGGCAAAGAGCACAATACGATTGTGTGTCTCAGACTCAGTATTGTTGAATGTATCAGGGGAAGCTACGGCGAAGGCTTTGTGGGACAAGTTAGGGACTTTGTACCAATCGAAGTCTCTGGTGAGTAAACTGTTCCTGCGGAAAAAGCTGTATAACCTGAGGATGAAAGATGGAGACTCGGTGACAGAGCATCTGAACGCATTTAATACTGTGGTAAGTCAGTTAGCGTCTATTGATATTAAAATTTCAGATGAAGATAAGTGCATCAGTTTGTTGTGTTCTCTACCAGATTCGTGGGATAGTCTGGTTATTGCAATAGGTAGCAATGCAACTGCTTTGTAGTTTGATGAAATAGTCTCAGCCTTGCTGACGGAGGAGATGAGACGGAAAAATATGGAGAGCCAGAATGGTGATGCCTTGTCTGTACGAGGACGGTCCCAGAATAGAAACAAAAATAAGTCATCGAGTGGGAGATCTAAATCTCCAGGAAAACCTGTAAAGGTGGTGTGTTGGAAATGCGGAAAGGAAGGGCACTTCAAAAGGGACTGTAAATCTAAAGCTCCTGATAAAGGAAAGGGATCTGATGATGCTCCTTCTGCAGAGGTGAAAACCACCTCAGATGAAGGTGGGGATGTGTACTTGGCTTCTTCAAGTACACATGTAGATCATGAGGCATGGTTGATTGACTCAGGTGCATCCTTTCACTTCACTCCCCATAGAGAGTGGTTCTGCGACTATGAGAAATACAATAGTGGTGATGTCTTCTTAGGAGATGATAGGAAGGCTAGAATCATTGGTCGCGGAAAAGTAAAGTTGAAGTTGCAAGGTGGAATGGTTAGAACACTTTCAGGTGTTCTGCATCTTCCTGCATTGGCTAGAAATCTGATTTCTGTAAGCAAGTTGGATGATGCAGGTGTAAAAACAGTGTTCGAGAAGGATACCTGCAAGATGGTTCGGGGAGCACTGGTATTGATGCGGGGAGTTCGGACTAGAACTCTGTACAAGCTGCAAGGTAGCACTGTTGTTGATGGGTGCAACAGTTCTGTGGTTCCTGAAAGTGGAGCTGAAAATCTAGTGGTCTCTGGAGAGAAGACCATGCTGTGGCATCAAAGGCTTGGACATATTGGAGAGAAGGGCCTTCGAATACTTCATGGTAAAGGTATGGTAGAAGGTATGAGTAATAGCTCTCTGGATTTTTATTTCTCTGAAAATTGTGTATATGGGAAGCAGAATAGGGTGAATTTCCCCTCTCGTGCTAAGAGGGCGAAACAAATATTAGAGCTTGTGCACAATGATGTGTTTGGACCTGTGAAGGTTCCATCACTGGGTAAGTTTGTGTACTATGTATCATTTATAGATGACTTCTCAAGGAATACATGGATATATTTCCTTAAGAATAAATCTGAAGTCTCTGACAGGTTTAAAGAATTTAAGGCTCTGGTGGAAAATTAGACAGAGAAGAAGATAAAGGTGCTGAGGACAGATAATGGTGGAGAGTTTTGTAGCAAGGAATTTGAAGAATTCTGTAAGAAGTGTGGTATAGCACGGCAGAAGACTACTCCATATACACCTCAGCAAAATGGAGTCGCAGAAAGAATGAACAAGACGTTGATGGAAAGGGCAAGAAGCATGCTCAGTGGTGCCGGGTTAGGACAGGAATTCTGGGCAGAGGCGGTGGATACTGCATGTTACTTGGTCAACAGGTCACCTTCATCAGCGTTGGAGGATAAGACTCCACAAGAAGTATGGACTGGTAAGAAACCCTCTCTTTCACATCTGAGGGTATTTGGATGTGATGCATATGTACATGTTCCAAAGGAGAAACGAACCAAGTTGGATAGTAAATCTGAAAAGTGCATCTTTATTGGGTATAAGGATGGTTTAAAGGGTTATAAGCTTTGGAACCCAGTCACACGGAAGGTTGTGTACAACCGAGATGTGGTGTTCAGAGAGGTAAAAGATGTTATTAAACATGAAGTCCAACCAAAGGAACCTGAGAAGATAGAGTTTGAGCTAAAGGAGGAGGAATCAGACTCTACAGCAGAGGAGGAATCAGAAGATGAAGAGCCACAAACTCCGGCTGTGAGAAGATCAGTTCGAGAAAGAAGGTAGCCAGAAAGGCATAGTCCTTCTACTTTCTGTTCAAATTTTGCTTTGTCTATTATTGATGATGATCCCAGAACTGTGAAGGAAGCAGTAGATTCAGAGGATGGAAAACTCTGGAAAGAGGCCATGGTTGATGAAATGGCATCTTTGCACAAAAATGAGGCTTGGGATCTGGTGGAGTTGCCGGCTAGAAGGAAACCCATTGGCAGCAAATGGGTGTTCAAAAAGAAGACAAATGCAGAAGGGAAGGTGGAGAAATACAAAGCTCGGTTGGTAGCAAAAGGTTATATCCAGGTGTCGGGAATTGATTTTGGTGATATTTTTTCTCCTGTTGCCAAGGTAACTTCTATTAGGTTACTTTTATCTGTTGCTGCTTCTTTTGATTTTGAGGTAGAACAAATGGATGTGAAGACAGCATTTCTTCACGGGGATTTGGAAGAGGAAATCTACATGAAGCAACCTGAAGGCTTTGCGGTGAAGGGTAAGAAAGAACTGGTATGTAAGTTAAAGAAGTCTCTGTATGGGTTAAAACAGTCACCAAGGATGTGGTATCAGAAATTTGATACATTTATACGGGGACTTGGCTTCACCAGAAGAAAAGCAGATCACTGTGTGTATTTTAAATTAATTGGTGACCGTGTTATTTATCTGGTCTTGTATGTGGATGATATGTTGTTGGTTTGAAATGACAAAGAAATTATCTAGGATTTGAAGACCCAATTGTCCTCCAAATTCGACATGAAATATCTTGGTGCTGCTAACTATATTTTGGGCATGGAAATTAAAAGAGATCGGGCAAAGAGGAAGCTCTGGTTAAACCAAAGGAAGTATTTCGAGACAATACTGCAGAGGTTTAATATGCAGGATAGTAAACCGGTGAAGGTTCCTATTCCTGTAGGTGTGAGGTTATCTGCTGAACAGTGTCCCAAGACACAAGAAGAGCAAGAGGACATGTCCCGTGTTCCATATGCGAGTGCAGTCGATAGCCTGATGTATGCAATGGTCTGTACTAGACCAGACATTGCACATGCAGTGGGAGTATTGAGCAGGTTTATGTCAAAACCAGGGAAGGAGCACTGGACAGCAGTGAAGCAGGTTTTCAGGTATTTGTGTGGCACTAGTGATTATGGTTTGTGCTACCAAGGAAGACCAGGATTGGACAGAGTGTTGGATATTCGTGGTTTTGTTGATGCAGACTGGGCTAGAGATCTGGATCAAAGAAGATCTACAAGTGGGTATGTGTTTAACCTATTTGGAGGTGCAGTCAGTTGGATGAGTAAGAAACAATCTGTAGTGGCACTATCAACTACAGAGGCAGAATACATGGCAACCACTCATGCAAGCAAGGAAGCAGTTTGGTTGCAGAGATTGTGTTCAAGTATGGGGTTAGTATACGGAGCTATAAGAATAGAATGTGACAGCCAAAGTGCAATTTTCTTGGCAAAGAACCCTGCTTATCATTCAAAGACAAAGCACATTGATGTTCAGTATCACTTTGTGAGGGATATGATAGAAGACAAAAAGGTGTTGCTGGTAAAGGTGGACACTTTGAAGAATATTGCAGATGCATTGACAAAATATGTGAGCTCTGAGAAGTTCTCTTGGTGTAGAGAAACAATGGGCATTTTCAGGGGTGGAAAAAATGACTAAGCTCTCTTGTGGCCCCGTGTGGAAAGAAAACAACAAGTGGGAGATTGTTGGGTTGTGTTGTATTCTTTCCACGACTAAACCACGTAGTGAACCGAGGGTTTAGAGCGGGGGCAGAGCCCCCCCTTCGTTGCGCCGATTGCGCAGTGGGGGGGTCACAGGGGGGGCGGCAACCCCCCCTTTCCGGGGGGTTTGAGGGGGGAGGGTAGCCCCCCTCTATGAGGTCTGGGGAAGTGCCCCGGGAAAAAAAAAATTGGACCCTATATTAGGTTTGGCAAACCTACCTATGGTTTTCGTTCCATGGTATTGGATGCTTCGGCATGTATAAATACGTATTGTAACATTGAAAGGAATATAATGAAAAGTCAAGCTGGTAGTCCCGGTTTTGGGATCCAGGGGAAAATCTCTGTGTATATGTGTTTTATGTGTTATGCTCTCGCATTGTTTATATTTTGTGTTTTAGAATTCGTATGTAGGTAATTTCTATACAGGGTTAAAACCTACATCTTAAGCCTTTATGATCCCGGTCCATCAACCTTCATCAGCCATATTGGTGCATCCTTAGATCAGATCAAGCAAACCATCAGAAGCTCATTAACCTGCATATATGATCCAACACTTCATAAGATATTCAAATCCTTGCACACCCTTGGCCTAATGATCTTCTCCTCCTTATATAGTTTTAGGCCTTTCTCAATACCATGGACCAAAACTACTTAGGACCAATACCTTGGACCAAATACCTCGAACCAATCAAATACCTTGGACCAAGAAATACCTTGGACCAAAAACTTTTGGTTTTCCAAGATATACACGCTTTTCCTTCTGTGAAAGTGCGTGTGTACGTATACGCTTCTTTTGTTAAGTAAACCTACGTGTATACACAGCTTGGACAAGGTGAACCTGCGTATACCTCTCTTTCTTCATTCTTTGGAGTCTGATCTGTAATTCTTTGTTGTTGACATGCTGCACTGTGATCTTTCATCTGAGTGAGTTTCCATCAAGGACAACACTTGTATCATAATGCCAACAACTTATTGGACTATCTGTCCAAAATAGCTCCTCTTAGAATTGGTTTCAGTTTGGCCTTCTTGAATACTCTGAATATGTTTTATTGGGCTGTAGAAATCTTCTACATGCATCCAAATTTCCCTAGTTGTTAAGTAGTCAGTTTGAATACTCAATTATTAGGAATCCCCTGACATTCTTCTACCATAATTCTTGAAAAACCAAAGTCATTCTGTTAGGTTGGAAGCTAACACTTTCAAAAGGGACCCTGTGAGAGAGGCCTTTAATCATGATTAGGGATTATCATTGATTGCCAACCATCCCCAATTAAAAACATAAATCTCGCTATTGTGCTTCAAATGTTGTTGTTCTGTGACAGGTGAACAACGTTAAACAAAGCCTCGTAACCACTGAGGGAGCCCCCTCTAGTTCAAGGGCCAGCTTGAACCTAAATCCTGGTTGAGTTGGTTTCCTGCCGTAGTTTTTGCAGCCAAGAACTGCCTACGTGAAACAAGTACAAGATCTAGCATCATTGCCGAGGAGAAAAGTAATGAAGATATCTTTCTCTGGGGAACGATAAAGATTATATCTATTCCTTACTGGTGAAAAAGGAGTAGGAATTTATTATCGGTTGCATTTCTTTCACCTAGCAACTCCACTTTGTCATATGGCAATTCCACTGGGTAACCGATCCCACTGTTTCAAAATTTCAGTTGCTATTACTACTATGCAAGGTTCATTGATACTTGCAATCAACATTATATGCCTCTCCCTCTCATCCATGGTTAGAAATCTAAGATGTCTACAAAGGAAGCAGTTGTTAAAGTACACCTGTGAGTATAAGTTTTCCATGGGATTTCATGTTCATATTGTATATATTATTCAGATTTTCAGTTGTTGGCAACATGGTTTGTTAATAAATCCACTCCGCACTTGGTTACATTGGAAAGAATATTACACTTAACAGTGTAAAGTTTTTTAGTTCAATTAGATAGAGGTGTGGGGATTGAATAGATATTCTGAGTTTCAGTGTGCAGTAGATTAGCATGTTTGTTTTTTATGAGTGGTGTGGTTTGAAGAGTATCTGATAGATCAACTTATATTATTAGTCTTTTGAAATTTTCAGTTTTCATATTTCAATATGAAAGAGTATCTGAATTAGTGCAGGCATATGGTTTTCATTCACAGTTGCAGGTTTAATATGCAGTAGATGGATGATCAGGATTCGTTTAAATTACATGATGGAAGATCAGTGATTGATGGTTTTATGGTATGACTCCATGCCCAACACTAAAGGCAACTAGTCTACTAGTTCTCTACTAGTTTTAGGATATTCCGACACATAGGAAATAGTTAAGTACAACTTGGTCTAGTGTAGAGTTAGGTATAGAGTTAGGTAAAGTGTGTTTCTTTACCATTGTACATTTTGTAACTTACAATCCGACGGTCACGATATGTAGTGATCCGACGGTTCATTCTCTCCTCGATATTACCGACACTTGATCCGTGGCTTGACACCCGATTGGTCCATGAATTCTATTTAAAGCGCATGGAGGGTCATTTGTAGGGAAATCTGTGCATGAGAGAAACATATGTAAATTTTCATTCTTTTATTAATAAATTTCCTGAAGTGGCCACGTTGGCTCAGGCCGTGGACTGTTTCCCTCTTTGAGGGTTTTAACCACGTCAAAATACTGGTGTATTGATCTGCGATCTGGTTGTGAGCGGTGTCCTTTTGGTGTTCTGTCTGAGGAACTTACCCTGTAAATTCCTACATGGTATCAGAGCTATTTGAGGGCCGCGTCCGTTGGTGATCGAAATCTGAAGCCGGTAGAACTGCATCCGACTTCCGTTTCCTAGATCTGTTGTTTCTGACTGCTTTCGGGCCGAGAGGACTACTCTGTTGTGTTGGGAGCATCTGTTCCAGTGAGGAACCCCTTTCGTTTCACGCGAAAAGGTTTCCGGTAGCCCTAGCTGCGTCATTTTTAAGATTTGGAGGTATACAGTGTTTATTTGCAGTTTACTGTTATTTTCTCTCTGTTTATTTCGGTTTCGGTTTATTTAGCCTTTTTATTACCGGATCTATACCTTTCATTTCTGCGTATGCTCTTTGCCCTGCGACTCTGTGCGATCTGGGCAAATCAGAAACAGAAAGGAAGGATTTTTCTCATGCGTATGCTCTTTTCCCTGCGCCTTAGGGTGATCTCGGAAAATCAGAAACATTGAGGAAAATATTTAGTCTCCGGCCAAAGCTAACTTTGAGCCGCAAGGTTCATTTTTGAAAATATTTAGTTTTTCGGCTAAAGCTAACTTCGAGCCATAAGGTTCGTTTTCTTTGCATGTCTGTGTTGGGTTTTGTGTTTTTTGTTTTGTAGGGAAAAAGAGCTTTCTCAAAGCAAGCACGCAACCCAAAGCACCCCCCCCCCCCCCCCCTCTCTCTCTCTCTCTCAAATTTTTTGTATAGATCAATTGGTTCAAAGCTATTTTAAGAGAGTAGAGGTCTTGGGTTCAAGTCTCCATTTTGTGGGGGCAGACTTTTTCATTTCTGCACATTCCTGCACTTCGTCGGCAACTTCAACAACTTTTTTTCAAAAAGCCATAACTTCTTCATCCGGAAGCCGTTTTCAGAGTCGTTCTTTTTAAACCAGCCTAATTTTTCGAGATCTATCCATTGGAACACTTATTTTCAGCATCTTTAGCTTCAGTTTCCATTGAAATGGAAAGTCAATACCAAGTTACCCTTGACAGCACTAACTACTTCCAATGGTTGTCCTACATTGAGGATTTACTCAGAAGTAAAGGTCTCTACATAATAGACTCAGGCCAAGAAAAGAAACCGAAGGATGAAGATAAAGCTGCTAAATGGGAAAATAGGCAAGATCAAGCACGTGGATTGATACGGATGTCTATTTCTCCAGATCTTAGATTCCATATTGCAGAACTTGATACTCCTCATGAAGCAATGGAACAAATCAATAAAGTTTTTGGGATTAAAAATGAACTTAGAGCCCATCAACTTGAAAATGAGTTGCTTACATTGGACCCTAATAATTTTTCTTGCATTGAAGATTTCTTGTCCAAGTTCAAGACCCTTAGATATCTTTTGGAAGATGTTAAAGTTAAGAAAGAAGATAGTAACCTTATCTATTCCATTCTTACAAAGTTGGGACCAGCCTACTCTGTGTTTGTTTCCACCTTCCATTCTACAAGAGAAGCCTTCATTTCTCAAGGAACAGACTACAAGTCCCCTTCCTTTGACTCTTTTTGTGATTCTTTAATAAGAGAACAAGAAAAACTCTTACACCTTGGTCTTCTTAATCTTGGAAACTCTTCCAAGAAAGCGTTAGCCGCCCAGCAGCAACCAAATTCAAAGAATCCTAAGAAGTCATATCCTAAAAAGAATGGTCCTAAACAAAACAAGGGTCCTAAGCAATTTCAGCCCCAAAATGAAAAATCATTTCAACAAAATGATAAGACAAATAAAAACAACGGGAAGAAGACTGATAGACATTGCAATTTTTGTAATCGAGATGGCCACTTAGAATCAAAATGCTTTAAGAAGATGGAAGCCTTGGAAGCAGCAATGAAGAAGCATAACATCCATTTGGGGCAATCTTCAACTTCAACTTCATCTTCAGGAATGGCACTTTCTGCATGTGGTTGTCAAGCATCTCGGTCTGGCTATGCATTAAATGTATCTTCTTCTTCTCATTCTCATGAGTGGCTCATTGATTCTGGAGCTTCTTATCACATGGCCAAAAACAAAGCCATGTTTTCTTCTTTAAATGATTGTAACACCAAAAATATATATGTTGGTGATGATAGATCTCTTAATGTTGTAGGGACTGGAACTGTTCATCTAGACAATGGTTAGTTTAATGATGTATTATGTGTTCCAACCTTATCCTGCAACCTTCTATCTGTATATCAGATAACTCATTTAGGTGAAGGTAAAATCGTTGAATTTTCACCTCATGATGTTGTAATCAAGGACTTAAGAGATCCTAAACAGATTTTGGCTACTGGCATTGCTGATGATTCTACAAGGTTGTATAAGTTTCACAACTTTGGGTCATCAAATCTTCCCTCAGTATTTGTTGCTCATAACGATGAAGTGAGCAAACTTTGGCATGAGCGATTTGGTCACTTAAACTATCGCTCCCTTCAGCATCTATGTAAAGAAAATATGGTGACAGGTCTTCCTATGGTATCTTGCAGAGATGGTGTTTGTTCCGGATGTGTACTCGGAAAACATCATCGGGACAGTTTTGAAAAACGTGCCTCTTGGCACGCCTCAGCCCCTTTACAGCTTGTGCATATTGATTTATGTGGTCCACTTCCAGTTGTGTCATTCTCTGGCTGCAAGTATTTCTTAACTTTCATTGATGATTTCTCCAGACGCACTTGGGTATACTTCTTAAAACTCAAGAGTGAAGTATTTAACACTTTTTTGGCCTTCAAAGCCTTTGTTGAAAAACAATCTGGACATCAAATTCTTAAGTTAAGATCTGATAATGGCGGAGAATATGTTAAAAACACATTCATCAACTATTGCACTGAGAATGGAATTCAAATGCAACATATTGTTCCATATACTCCACAACAAAATGGTGTAGCTGAAAGGAAGAATCGCACCTTAAAGGAAATGGCTAATTGTATGCTACAATCTAAAGGACTTGGTCTTAGTTTTTGGGCAGAAGCAATTAACTGTGCAAATTACATAATAAATCGCACTCCTACTAAGGCTTTAAAGAATATCACTCCAGAAGAAGCATGGAGCTCAATCAAACCAGATGTAAGTCACTTTCGTGTTTTTGGAAGTGAAGCGTGGGCCCATATTCCAGATGAAAAGCATAAAGCTTTAGAACCTAAGAGTGAAAAATGTACTTTTGTTGGATATTCTGAAGATGTCAAAGGCTATAGACTTATTCCATTTAAGTCCAAAAATGTTATCATTAGAAGAGATGTAAAATTTGATGAAAATATATCGGCCTGCGAGCCTAGTCCGGTGGATGTGCCACCTCTCCCTATCTCTTCTACCTTTGAAAACATTTCTTCTTCAGATGATGAAAGTGAGGATGACAATCCTCCCCCACCATCTCAGGATCCTCCTTCAGCTCCTGAGCTTCCAAAATGGGTTCGTGCTACTCGATATGCAGCAGGTGATCTTGCCGGTGATCCTACAGATCAGCGACGCACATGTTCTCAGTTCGAGAGAGCCTCTTCTTTACTGGCTCATGCTCCAGTAAATTATGATCCTGACACCTTTGCAGAAGCTTCAGGCCATCCAGATTGGGAATCAGCTATGAATGAAGAATATCATTCATTATTGGCAAATGATACATGGGATCTTGTTCCTCTACCAAAGGGACGAAAACTTGTTAGATGCAAATGGGTTTACAGAACCAAGTATGGACCAGATGGGAAAGTTGATAAACATAAAGCTCGTCTTGTTGCTAAGGGTTTTTCACAGGTTGAAGGCATTGACTACACTAAAACCTTCTCCCCTGTTGCCAAAATGAACTCTATCCGCCTTGTTCTTTCCCTTGCTGCCTCTTTCAAATGGGAAGTCCATCAGATGGATGTTAAATCTGCCTTCTTGCATGGAGACTTGCATGAAGAAATCTATATGGAACAACCCATTGGCTTCATACAAATAGACTCCAGCCTTGTATGTCAACTTAAGAAATCCCTTTATGGTCTCAAGCAAGCTCCTCGGGCTTGGTATACCAAAATGGATAGCTTTCTTTTAGAATCTGGCTTTTCTAGGTGTCATTCTGACAATACTGTCTACACCAAGAAAGTGGGCAACTCTCTTATCATCCTTGTTCTTTATGTTGATGATCTTATCCTTACTGGTAGTGATCCCACCCTTATAAACCATGTGAAGTCTAACCTTAAAAGGAAATTTGAAATGACAGACTTAGGACACTTACACTATTTTCTCGGTCTTCAAGTCTTGCAATCCAAGGAGGGTATTTCCCTTTCCCAGTCCAAGTATGCTTGTGATATTCTACGTCATTTTCACATGGAAGACTGTAAACCAGCCCCTTCTCCCTTTCAGTCTGGATTCAAACTTTCAGTCACTTGTAATTCTCCTGAAGTTGATGCTACCTTATACCGTCAACTTGTAGGAAAACTTTTGTATCTAACCCATACTCGTCCTGACCTTTCCTTTGTTGTTGGCCTTGTTACTCGGTTCATGCAAAACCCCCGTGAAAGTCATTGGAAAGCAGCTAAAAGAATACTTCGTTATGTTCGAGGTACAGTTCAGTTTGGGATTCATTACAGTGTCGAAGCAGCTCCTCTATTGGTTGGTTTCACTGATTCCGATTGGGCTGGTGACCCTGATGATCGGAAGTCTACTGCCGGTTATGTGTTCACTCTTGGTTCAGGACCTATTACATGGGCTTGTAAGAAACAAGCTGCCATTTCTCTTTCATTAGCAGAAGCAGAGTATCGTGGTGCCGTAGAAGCTAGTAAGGAAGCCTTGTGGCTTCGTCAGATCCTGTCAGAGTTTGGCTTTCAGCAGCAGCATCCGACTACACTTTGGTGTGATAATCAAAGTGCCATTCAGCTATGCAAAGATCCAGTCCAACATCAGCGCAGCAAACACATTGAACTGCACATGCACTTCATCAGAAAGCTCATTCATGACCATGTCCTTGAAGTGCAATATTGTTCAACAGATGATCAAGTGGCAGACATCTTTACAAAGGCTCTCACAGAGGCGAAGTTCACTAAACTTCGATTTCTGGTTGGAGTTCAGGAAGTTGTCACTAAGCGGGGATAGGCTCTAGTGCCTCCTTCCTTCTCCTATTGTGTCATATTTGTAAATCCTTCAATCCTATCCCAAGTTGTTCTTAAGGGGGGATGTTAGGATATTCCGACACATAGGAAATAGTTAAGTACAACTTGGTCTAGTGTAGAGTTAGGTATAGAGTTAGGTAAAGTGTGTTTCTTTACCGTTGTACATTTTGTAACTTACAATCCGACGGTCACGATGTGTAGTGATCCGACGGTTCATTCTCTCCTCGGTATTACCGACACTTATCCGTGGCTTGACACCTGATTGGTCCATGAATTCTATTTAAAGCGCATGGAGGGTCATTTGTAGGGAAATCCGTGCATGAGAGAAACATATGTAAATTTTCATTCTTTTATTAATAAATTGCCTGAAGTGGCCGCGTTGGCTTAGGCCGTGGACTGTTTCCCTCTTTGAGGGTTTTAACCACGTCAAAATACTGGTGTATTGATCTGCGATCTGGTTGTGAGCGGTGTCCTTTTGGTGTTCTGTCTGAGGAACTTACCCTGTAAATTCCTACAGGGGGAGCAGTCCCCATTGGAGCCAAAGATGTTGTACATGTTTCCCATAGGTAGTCCTTGGCTGCAAAAACTACGCCAAGAAACCAACTCAACCGACCTTTAGGTTCAAGATGGCCCTTGAACCAGAGGGGTCTCCCTTAGTGGTTACGAGGCCTTGTTTAACGTTGTTCACCTGTCACTAAACAACAGCCTTTGAAGCACAATGGCCAAATTTATGGTTTTAATTGGGGATGGTTGGCGATCAATGATAATCCTTAATCATGATTAAAGGCCTCTCTCATAGGGTCCCTTCTGAAAGTGTCAACTTCTAGCCTGACAGAATGACTTGGCTTTTTCAGGAATTATGGTAGAATAATGTAAGGGGATTCCTAATAATTGAGTAATTGGATTGACTACTCAACAACTAGTGAAAGTTGGATGCATGTAGAAGATTTCTACAACCCAATAAAACATATTCAGAGTATTCAAGAAGGCCAAACTGAAACCAATTCTAAGAAGATCTATTTTGGTCAGATGGTCCAATAAGTTAATCTCTTTTAATGGCTATCAGAAGGCATAAAGCAAAAACCAGTCAAAGAGGATTTATCTTGGATAAACAGTCCAATAAGCTAATATCTTTATAAAGGTTATGATTTTGCAGGGGATTTAAGAATAAATTGATACTCAATCTACACTTACCCAGACCTTCCTATAAATGTGTTGAACATGTGTAGAAATAAGATATGAAACACTAGAAAGACATACTAGAAAACACAATATTCTGTCAAACTGGAGCTGGAAGGCTTTCATTAGAAATCCTATAATATAAGCTATTACAAATTGAAGAGCCTTGGTATCAAAAGCCCACACATATTACTTCAATTGTTGAAGTATTTATACAATTTCCTCACAAAATATCTTGATAAAAAATATCAAGAGATATTACAAATATCTGAAAATTGTATTACAAAAATAGAACACAAATAAAGGTTAAAACTATTTGAAGAGTTCTTGTACTATCCTTGAGGATTTCTGTTTATAAAGAAGAGAAATTCGAATTTGATTGCAACTCATATTTGATCAAGTGGCCTCCAAGTCACTAACTGTCTTTGAGATTTTTCCTCCCAAATTTCTAAAAAAAATAGGGTCCTATAATACCTTTATTTCTTCCAAACCATAATAGTTGTTAGAAAACTTAGAGAGGTTTTTGTACATGAGGAGGTTATCAACAAAAACCTCTTTCAGTTTTGGAAAATTTGTTCTCAACTATTTGTAAGCCATGTTTGAATTTACTTTATTACATCATTTAATCATGTTTAAATGCATAATTAACTAAATAAACCAGCTAATGAAACTTAAATTTACATTTTGAGGGTGCATTTACTCTTGCAAACCCATTTATTATTTCTAAACTACTAAAACATATTATATTAGCAAATTTAAATTATCAAAACTAATCACGTTACAACAAAATCTTTAATTATTAATGGGGCTTGGAGGTCCTCAACAACTTTAACATCTTTGAGAAAAGTGTTACTTCTACGATCATCAATATTTGAACACTAAGCAATAGCATCTTGCAACATTTTTATCCCAGTAAACCATCCAACTTTGATTTAATTTATCCTCTTCGAAATCAATAGTTTTTTCTATGATCTTTAGAAGTCACTTACAGTAGTGGCTTTGTTCACAAAAGTAGAAAATTAATTATCAACAAATTGTTGATCATCCTAGATATATTTCTTTAGATAATCAACAAATGAACAAATCCTGTGGAACAAACTCCTTAGATGTAAATCAATTTTTCATACTTCTTCAATAATTTCCAATCATTTATTAATATTCGTTGTGACATAAAATTTGGCACCATTCATTAGGTGTGTGGCTTTCTTAATTCTTTGGGGTGTGTCGGGGTTGCACTATCTAGTCTTTGAATAACCAATGGGGTCATAGAAAGTGGCGCAGGATTTAGAGCCTCTTCAAGCTCATTTATCCCATTCTTGAGCTTTAAATTTTATTTTTCTTGTTCAGTAACAGAGTGTGCAAAGGCCTCGCTTATAGTTTGATGCAGGTTTAGTAGACCTATGCGTCCAACTTTGGAAACATCAACTTGAAACGTCCATTAGCTAGTCACCTTCTTATTTCAAACATTAGCTTTTTCAAATTAAAACTTCTTAGTCGCCTTGTCATATTTGGTATCTTGTATAGTTAAGGACTGGCCCTTAGAAATGATCGGTTCTTCAACAACAGTTTCATTTATCATATGAGTTTCAACCATATGTGTTGTAACCCAATTACGTATCGTAGTATTGTCTACTTCCATATGATCAAGTCCTTCCACAATTTGACACCCATTCTTAGTAGAATTATTACTCTTAGATGAACTGGTAATATGTGACTTTTCTAAATTCACTCAAAGAGGTGGCTCCTCTCCTCCATCTCCTCCAGTAGAGCACCTATCATTACTCTCTCCTCTAATATGGACAAGATTTCTTTTCTTATGACTAGAAGAGGAACTCAAGCAAGGTTGTGGTGTTGAAGTTAGTTGAGCACTAGTAGACTTTTGACCTCTTTGTTACTTTTTCCTCTCATATTGGTGTCAATTTTCATGATTTATTGTGTAGAAAGGGTGGATACTTCCTTTTCTTTGGATGGGTCGGTGCAAATTTTTATGATTTCTTTAGAAATTCTTGTAAATAAATTCTTGCATCTAACCACAACCAGATGCTTTTAAAATATACCTTTAGGGCCAAATCCCTGGATAGGTTCTACTTTAGTCAAATTTAAAGAATTTAGTGACTCACGGAATTCAACTAAATGAGTAGAATTGATTACAATAATCTACCCAATGGTAAATGGTAAAGTAATGAGTTACTTTTTCTTCTTTCTTTCAAATAAAAATAACCATGGGTGGTATTTTCAATAGATTTCAACAACAAAATATCTCTCGAACAAAAACTTGGGTAGTAAGAAGGGTTTATCTTGAAATCTATAATTTTAGCCAATGTATAGTCTTCCCTCTCCTCATGCACTCCCGTTTTCCACAAGAAAGTTTGTTCTTCAGTAGAAATCCTTTAGGGTTCTTGCTCGATGAGCATATAATTGAGCTCTTTAACAAATACATCTTGAATTTGTCAAAAATGAAATGAAGCATTTTGCTTCCATAGTATAGGATACTAGAATTGTACTGGCTCCACAACTGGATTCAAATTGATTTTATGTGGTAGTCTGTGAAAGGTATGGTATGAGACAACAGCCATAACTAGATAAGCAGTCATGAAAAATATGTCTTAAATAAATTTATTAATTGAAATAAAATCTCATTGGAAGATGACATCTCTCTTGAAAGAATAATATAATATATACAAAATTGAGATGGGGATAGTTGAAGTTGTTTTTCATTCCATTAGTCACGTGAATGGGTAGGAGAAATTTTTGTATGGGTCTGCAAATATATAAATATCAATAAAATAAATTTTGGGCAAGATTGGCATTGAAATTGGCATGAATTCCTAGATGGTGTTCATCCTACCACCCCGAGAGTCAGGAAAAGAATCAACTTCAAATAACTTGAGTTGTCTGGTGAGCTTTGGTAACTTGAATATTTTCCTAAAGACTTTGGGAGTCAGAGGAATTGTATTCTTCTTGATAATGTGCTTGATATTCTCGATCTTTGGGTCGAAATGTTTGGCACAAAGATAAACCACTTCTCTGAAGTTGAACAATTTAAGAACATGTGCAATGCTCACCAGACTTGTCGTCCAAATCTTGTTGTTGTGCTTTTCTTTGGGGGCCAGATTCAAATACTAATTGTATGTGTGGACCAGTGAAAGCTCTTTTTTTTCCCAGAAAGAAAAATCGTAATTTTCATTATCATAGAAAATTACATGTTGTAAACGCCCTTGGCATATGTTGTAAGATGACCATGGTCATCTGTGAACTGTTTGCAAAACTGTTAATAAAACCTACATAAAAACCCTGGACGGGTATACTGATAGAGTTCATATACAAATTTATTTACATATTCAAAAACTATTCATAAATATTAACACAAAAAAGTGTTGGATCTAGGGCTTGTCTGCCCTCTGTATATCTTGGTCCATATACGGTCTATGGTAGTACTGATAGACTTGTGCAGGAGTATGCTCTCTGATCAGCCATTCTCCTCGAGGATGATACGTTGCCTCTTTCGATAACCTGTCTGTGGATGCATTGTGTTCCCTATAGATATGAGTACAAGAAACAAGATCAAATTGTGATTTTAAAAATATTACATCATCCAAAATTGTTCTGAGCGAATATGCATGGCATGTAGTAGTGCAATTGAACCATTTTATGACAATCTTAGAATCCCCAAATATTTGTAGTTGTCTACAATTTTTGGAAGTAGAAAAATGTAAGAGATGTCGAAGGGTAATGAGTTATGCATAATTGTTAGTGCCATCTCCCAACCCCAGGCAGATATGGTAAAAATATGTTTCGGTTATGTGTAGTATGATGCCTCCGCCGCAGCCCTATTCTTGTGCTGCTCCATCAAAGAAGGCCCAAGGCTTCTCTCTATCTATGACTTCCGGAGTAATGTTCCTTGTCCTGGTGACCTGTGCCTCCTCCAGGATTTCAAGGTAGCTCTTACATATCTTTGGGATATTCTGAGCCCAAACAATCTGTTTCCCCTGAAAAATATTATTGTTTCTGCAAATCCAAATGTGTCAGGACACAATGAGAGGCAAGTTCCTAGCTTTCGAATGTGTTGCACTATCCCACCAACAGTTCCAGGCCATGTTCATGTCATCCCCGGTCCATGTATTAGGTATCTTAAGAATCTGAAGGACTTGAGCCCAGACATGTTGAGTAATGGGACAAGTGAGGAAAAGGTGTTTGGTAGTTTCCTCCTCGTCTTTGCAGAGAACACACCATGTAGGTCCCGGGAATGCCCGTTTCCTTAGATTTGTTCCAATCAGGATTTTGTCCAAAATGATGTTCCACATGAGTAATCGGGTGCGTGGAGGACCATGTAGCTTCCAAATATTCCACCACCAGCATTTCAATACTTCCGGTTTGTGTCTTGCATGTATTGTTGTATATCGATCCTTTGGGGAATAGGTCCCATTCTGTGCTAGTCCCCAGAGCAGCTCATCTGGCTCGTCCCTTAATCTCACATGTGATTCTGATAATGCCATCAAGTAGGTCCTCCACTCCATGTGCCACCGAGCAGGGATATCCAATGCCATCCCTGATAACCAAGCTTGTTGATATACAGTTGAGTTTTGAGGGTCCCCTATTTGTGCTATGTTGTAAATGTCCCTTTGGTTCAGATTGTCTATCAGGTCCGGTGGGAGAAGGTGGGAGTTCCCACATCCAATCCAAGGGTCAATCCCAATATGAGCCGACCCTCCATTGCCAATCCTCCATATGAGTCCCCTTCTAATGGTAGGGATGGTATTTAACACAGCCCTCCAGATTACTGATATACCCTTCCTGTTCCAAGTTGGTAGTCTTAGCCAATCCTGCACTGAGATCGGCCAGATGTATTTGTATGTGATCACCTCTGACCAAAGGCTCCTATGCTTCAGGAGTTTCCATCCCAGTTTGGCCGCAAGAGCCTAAGCGAAAGCAGATAGGTTTTTCAAGCCCCAACCACCCCATTTTTTGGGGATAGCAATGCTGCTCCATTTGACCCAAGCATATAGTTTCCCCTCCTTATGCCCCTTCCATAAGAAATTGCAACATATTCTCTGAATCCTTTGAATAATTCCTTGTGGAATCCAGGCCAGGGACATCCAATAAACCGGTGTGGCTTCAAGAACTGTTTTGATAAGCACCAATCTGCCAGCCCTGGATAGTAGTCTGTGGCTCCAAATATTTAATCTTCTTTCTATCTTTGCGATCAACCATGTCTAGTCTGCTATTTTGTATCCATCAGATTTGATCCTAAATCCCAAGTACTTTAGTCCTTCCTCCAGGGTCTGAATTTGAAAAGGGAAGTTTTGTAGGGCAAGATTGGTTTCCTGTTGAGTACATCTTGATAGGGAGATGGTGGATTTAACCTGATTAATCTCCATCCCTGTGGCAGAGCTGAATAACCTCATTATCCTCGAGAGAGTGTTAATGTCCTGTATGCCCCCATCAAGAAAAATGAGGATGTCATCAACAAAGAGAAGATGAGTTAATATGCATTGGTCTATTATCTTGAGTCCTGTGAGTCTCCCCTCACGCTTTTCCGAAGCAATCTTTCTGCTGAGTCCTTCCATGACCAATAGGAATAGTAGAGGGGATAGGGGACATCCTTGTCTGAGTCCCCTCTCTGCACGGAAGGAGTGGGTAGCTAATCCATTGATTAAAATTGCAAAGGATACCGAAGTAATACAGCACATGATCCATCTGATGAAATCTGGTGGGAAACCCAGATGGGTGAGTAACATCCAAAGATATAGCCAGTTGACCCGGTCAAATGCCTTTGAGAGATCAATTTTTAGCATCACTCCTTTGAGTTTCTTCAACTTGATAGAGTGGAGGGCCTCTTGTGCCGTGCCAATGGCCTCATGGATTTGACGGTTTTGTAAAAAGGCAAACTGTTCCGGGGAGATGTGTTCCGACAGGATAGGTTTGATACGATTAGCTATAATTTTATAGAGGCAGTTGCATAGGGATATAGGTCTGAAATCATTAAAGGATAGAGGGGAATCCAGTTTAGGGATGAGGGCTATAAAGGTGGAGTTTATAGGCTCATGCATTCTACCCAGGATATGGCTTTCTTCGACTACATCAAGAAGGTCAGGTCCAATGATGTCAAAGAAGGTAAGGTAGAACTCCACAGGCCATCCGTTCAGCCCCAGAATTTTATCCCTTTTGAACCATTTCAGAGTGCTCTCCAGTTCCCCCAAAGTGATAGGTTTATTGAGATCTTCTAGCATGTATATATCCACAAATCAAGGAAAGTTCCCTGCAATGCGGATGATATCTGCTAGTGTAACGCTTGGAGGGCCTTTGAACAGCTGATTGAAATGTGAAATGCCCAACTGAGACAGATGTGGATGAGTATTAGCCATCAGTCCCTGATCCAAGGGCATTTGCCAAATAGTGTTGTTGTCTTTTCTTCCATTGGAAAATTTGTGGAAAAATTTAGTGTTACCATCCCCAGCTTGTAGCCAGATAGCCCTACCTCTGAGTCTCCAAGTTTCTTCCCAGGCCAGTAGGATCTTAGATCTTTGGGCTTCCAGCTCCACCAGATGCAATTTTGTCTCGATGGAGTTGAAGCCACTTCCATGTTCATCTGTTAATGAGGCCAACTAGTTTTCTATGGTAGTTAGGGCAAGATCCTCCCTAGCTTTTTTCCTTTTGGCCCAATCAATGGATAACCGCTTGAGATTGTACAGATTTTTGCAGAAACCTATAGCCTTCCTCTGCTCATTTGAAAGGGGATGGGATTTCCAGTAGTCCGAGACCATCTTGAGGTAGTCTGGTTCCTTTAACCAGGTCGAATTGAACTTGTAGGGGGCTCTCGGTTTGTGTAAGGATCCTGCCAATTCCAGATATATAGGTGAATGATCAGATATGCCACTTGATCCCACCCATTGTCTGTAGTTTGAGGGTTACTAGAAGATCTTCATGGATGAGATATCGATCAAGTATTCTCCCAAGGCTGCTGCTCCAGTCCTTCTATTATGCCAAGTAGGCATATTCTTATTCGTAGGAACATCAATAAGGCCATATTGATCCAAAAGAGAGCTCAGTTGATTCGAGAGTGGATCGAGTTGCGAATAATGACCCCAGGATTCTTTGTGTCCTATGGTAAATTTGAGATCACCCCTCAATATGGTTGAGGGAGTGATCATCGAGTTATCCAAAAACTACTGCCAGAAGGCCAGTCTATGTTGATAGGGGGCGTATATGTTTATTATATGAATCTGTTTGCCCAATTCAGCTGAAAATAGGTCCATACCAAGAAAGCCTTGACTCCCCCATGATGAAATCACCCTGATGGTTCGAGGGTTGATCCCAAGGGCAAGCCCCCCAGACCTCCCTGCGGCATCCAGGGCTTGAAAGTGCCACCTAGGCATGATACCCAGAAGGGCTTTAACGATCAGATCAGAAGACCCAAGGGTCTCCTATACGAATATAATATCACTGGGTTTGCTACTCAAGAGTCTCTTGAGAGCCAATTTTTTAGGGGGGTTGGCCAAGCCCCTGCAATTGAAGGAGAGCCATTTCATCGGGGAACCTTAGTGAGGGTGTCTGCTGCTCTAAGCACCCAATCGATGGTATTTTTTCGACCCTGGGAAACATCATCCCCTACTATTTTTATTGCTTTGGCTAATTTGGATGGTCATCCTCTGATAGGCTTATGGTCAGAATGATAGGGTGTAATACCCAGGCCTAGGACATCAAGGGTGGATTGTTATCGGGGGTGGAGATTGTAGGAGTGAGAGCTCGAAATTGAGGGAGCGGATGGAAATTGAGGCCCATCCAGTCTAGATACAATCGATGGAACAGGGGGGAGAGACGTACCCAATGAAGGAACATCTTCCACCGCAGACCGAGATCTAGTCATAAGAGGTGATGGTGGTGGCATCTGGGAGGAACTAGATGTCTGATTAGTGTTCCTAGCATCATACTTTGGACAATCTGAATCTAAGGGTAGCACGTCCACCATCATTTCTTCAGATTATCTATGCTTCGAACCCTTAGTATCCATTGGATTTGCAGACGAGAGCAGAGGAAAATCTTTGAAGAGATGTCCAACCTTATGGCAGTGTCTGCACCAGAATGGCACGCCTTCATAGTCAAGATTTTACCTGCGCGTGAAATGACGCCAATTTAGGGTGATCTTTTTCTCCAGCCCTGCCCTAGTGTCCAGGTGTACCAAAATTCGAGCCATAATCATGATCCCCATCGATTCAAAAGATTGATCATGATCCAGGTAGGTGCCAAGCACGTTTCAAATTCGCTTGAAGATTGTAGGGGTTTAGTATTACAGTGGAAGACTCAGCAAACGAACCCAAATCGGTCCTGCTCCTAATTGCTCCCGCTAAGGATCGAATAATGGATCCCATCTCTTCGGCAACACAGGTACAAGTTCAATGTGCCAGAACCTAGATAGATCCAATCTGTGTATTCCTCCCGGTGGAATCGTAGGGAAAATCACCCCCGCGCCAAAACACAGATAATGGGCATATCTTTTAGGAGAGATCCCCAGATTTCCTCATTCCAAAGCCGAGCCTCTCAAGGTGTATAGTTTCGCCCATGGAGACGGCCAAATAGGACCTTCTTGGCAGTGTCATCCACTTCTCCCATCGAAAGATCTTCACCCTGGGCTAGATTAATATCTTTGTCCCTAGCCCTAAGGCACCGACCTCCTTTTTGATTGTCTGATCGTCGAGTCGTTGGATAATCCTTGAACAAGCCACAAATACCTTGGTTCATAGTCTGAGGGGTGAATGGGGTGGATTTAGGGGTAGGGATCAGGGAGCTGAAGCATCCCGAGCATATGGGTGTTGTGGGGAAAAATGCCTATGCAAGACGATCCTATCCACCTAAGGTGTGACAGTGCCTTAGCAACAAACAGAGACAGCTATTCTAGTATTCTTCCTTTATGAATTAAGAATAAAGAGAGATGGATGGACTAACCGGTGTCTTTCGTTTGTCCCTTGATCTGGTTTCTCTTCTCTTGGAGAGTTCCCAGCTACTTGCCTTCTCGCTCGCCCAGCTTCAAGAGGTTTCTGCAAGATCACAAGAAGAGAACACTACACAAGACATGGATTCATATTCATAACTAGTTCAGGATTAGAAATAAACTAAACATACTAATGCAATCATACATCAAAAATACATCAGTATATAGGAGAAACCAAGATAGCTTTATTGATGAATAACAAGGTTCAGGAAGAGATACAACCCAGAGGGCTCCAATCCAGCATCTCCTTCCCAGCAAATGGAATTCCTATCTTCACCCCCTTCAAAGCATTAAGCACCCAATGATTCCAATCTCAAACCAACAGCAATTCTTTGCAATAACAAAATTCCAGCCTCTAGATCTCATGGAGGAGAGATCCATATATAGATGTTTGGAGAGAGGATGAGTCAGCTTGAGATCTGACTAGTGTCCTCTCCCTCTGTCAGTTCTTGATTCCACTTGGAGGTTCTTGCTTCAACTTGGAGATTTGGAACCTCTTACTCATCACCAGTCGAATTCCCTGAGGCAAGTGTCATTGAGGAAGATTTTGGAAGCTTCTTGGGCTTTGACACCTCGTGGAATGAACTTGCCACATGTCAACTCTCGCTCAGCGCAGGTAGCCAGTGTTGCCTTTGACATTCAGCGCAGGTAGCCAGTGTTGGCTTTGACATTCAGCGCAAACAGCTAGTGGAGCCACTGAATTGATCCTGAATTGACTTGTTTTTGAGCAGTTTCTGGTGGAGAACTTCTGTGAATTGTTGTGGTTTGTTAGCCTTGTTCCTATAGGGGTAGGAACAACATGTTTAGGGACTTTGGATCCCTTAGATTATGGACATTTTATGCTCAATGTTGTAAGGCACAAAAATGTCTATAACAGTTGCCCCCTAAAGTATGAGGTTGTTTATCGGGTGAAATGCTTTATCAGGGGGATCCGAAGTTCATCCAATGCTGGGAGGAGACCTGTAATAAGATACAATACAATACATTATTTTTCATACTGCTTTCATGATCTAGCTGAGGCGGGCATTCCCATGCTCAGCTTTATAAATTCATTTTTCTGTACATAGAACAGACAATCGTCTGATGGTAGACTGATAATTTTGAAGAAATTATCATCCTTTGAGTAGGATGATTATCTGCTGCAATGATGTACATGTCAATGTCTTTATCTTTCCTGAATATATATCGCAGCCCAGATGGATGAAACTAGATCCGGGGTCTTCAAACTCGTTCGATCTTCACTCTAAGTACAAGTCGATCCATGTGAGAAATGTTCTGAAGTCGAACATGGAAAGACATCGCTTGATTACCGGTCAATGATGTAAACCATTAACAAGCGCGAGAGGAATCACCGATAATGATAATGACCCTCAAGGTACTGCAGTACAATTCACGTGGTGTGAATAAAGGACTTGGCGTCGAACACCACGCAAAATCTTCGGTCGAAGGTCATTGATGTATACCTGTCGTCGGAAGTGAGAAACTTGCCATTGAGGCATGCAAGCTTCAAAGTACTGAAGGGGTTGTTCCTAGATCAACTTCTTGGATAACGAGCTGATGTCGACAAGAAGTGATCCGTCAAAGGAGGGCCTTAATGAATCCCACATCAGTGACACGGAACGGAGCTAATGATTTTGATGGAGGTGAAAACGATCTGTGACATATGATTCAGGGTGGCGGTCATGAAAGGATGAAGGATAATGTATGGCAGTGGATGGGACACGGTTGACTTTTCTGAACGACTTCTCTTGAACATATGGTGACACTGATGCGATGGATTGGTAGCATTACCCCAAATATGGATGGTATGGCGAGACCATGGATGTGACCGGTGAATGAAACAACCCAACCCGATTGTGGTACGGAGGAAAAGTGTCATGTTCAAGAGCGACTTGCTACCATCAAAGTTTTCTTTAGTTTCTCCCAATTTTTCCCCAGTCATTGCTGACCAGTACCTCTTTATTTTTGTCAAGCTTGAGGAGGATAACATATGCTTGTTCTATAACCTGCCCTTCGGGCAAGCCCATCGCTATGTTTTAACGAGCCTAGCGATAGTGAAACTCGTTCTCGTCTAAAGACAAGTTTGTCGCTATTTAATGATTTTAACGAGTCTAACGACAAGGATAACTCGGTCCTTTTCATTTTTAGAGAGTCTGAAAAGGTACATAAAGTTAACTCCAAAATTCCTTTTTCGTCATCTAATCCCTTAGGTCCGAAAAAGTATAAAACAATACAGAAGGGATGAGTTTTCGATAGTTTTAACGAGCCGAATAAAACAAGCGCTCGATCTTTTTGTGCAATAATCCCTCAGGTCCAAAAAGATTAAAATATAGAGGAGGGATAGCTCTTCCTGTCCCTTTAACGAGCTGGAAGGCCAAGGACTCGGCAATCTTTTCATATTTTACGAGTCAGTTGAAAAGAGCTTAAAGAAGACTCGTCTTTTGAGGAACGAGTGATAAACAGGGTTAGCAGCTGATTCCAGGTACAGGTTGGAATTTTCCAATCACGGTAGTGTCACAAGGATGGCTAGGTGAAATCACTCTTCGCAGCTGTTCCTCAAAATGGGTAAACAATCATATGGAAGTGAACAGTCGGCCAAATGAAAAGTGGAGGTGACGGTGCAAACACGACCAAGGCTTTAATGGCTGACAAGGTTACATTCACAGTGGTTATTTACCGGGTAGTGGTTCATTTTTTATTTTAAAATGAGCTTAAACGCTGGTGGAAACACTTGCTCATTGCTTATGTTTATTTTTTAACGAGCATGAAGTCCGCGTTAAAACTGCTCGGATCTTGCGTTTATTTTTTAACGAGCATGAACTGTGTGCTAAAACTGCTCGATGATAATTTTGCATGCCCCCAGCATAATAACGCAAATCGAGGTGCATGCATATTGGTCACTATTTAAGCATAGTAACGCTTGAGGTACAACCCATTACGGGGCTGCGCCAGTGGAATTCCGTCATAATCCATTAACTCGTAGGCTCCTTTTGCTAACACTCGTTTAACAATATAGGGGCCCATCCATAAAGAATTAAATTTACCTGCTCCCAATTTATCGGATTCTTGGTCATAAAGAAAGACCAAGTCACCTTCTGAGAAGACACGGGGTTTGACATTTTTGTCGAACTGCGCCTTGACTCATTTCTTATGGGCTTCGTTAGCCAAAGCGGCATCACGACGGGTTTCATCCAATTGGATTAATTCCAAGAAACGGGTCTCTTCTTCTGAAGTTCCGGGGAGGAGATCAATTGTGAGTTTAAGAGACGAGATTTCACACTGGATTGGCAAGACTGCTTCCAGGCCATACACCAGTTGGAAAGGTGTGAACCCGGTCGCATTCCTTACCAATGTTCGGTAAGCCCACAAGGCTGAGTACAGGATTAGGTGCCACCTTCTTTTGTGAACTCCGATCATCCTTTGCAACATACGCTTCAGGACCTTGTTGATCGCTTCAACTTGTCCGTTGGCTTGCGTATAATACGGGGTAGAGCTGTCGTGAGATAGCCCTAGCTTGGCAGCTAATTCAACCATCATGTGATTGCAAAAATGCGATCCATGATATGTAACTATAGCCTGTGGTACGCCGAACCTGGCGACTACATGATTGAAAAAGAAAAGGGCAGCTGTTTCACCAGTGTTATCTAATGTAGGCATCGCCTCGGCCCATTTGGTAAAATAGTCAACGGCGACTATAATATACCCATGCCCCCCGGTCAAGGTGGGGTTACATGTCATGAAATCGATGCCCCATTTGGCGAAAGGCCCAACAGCAACTATTGGCTGTAAAGGTGCGGGTGGTCTTCTGGTTTTGCTATCAAAAATTTGACAAGCATGGCAACTTCTGATTGCAGTTATGCAATCTTTGAACATGGTTGGCCAGAAGTATCCTGCTCGTAAGATTTTCTGTGTTGTAGCATATCCAGATTGATGCCCCCCACACGCGCCTGAATGACACTCATTCAGGGCTTTTTTGGCCTCTTCATGGGTAAGGCACCTCCTCAGAATTGTATCGATACCACGACGGTAAAGCGTATCACCGACGATCATGTAGTCTTTTGCTTGGTATCGTATACGTTTATGTTCTGAGTGAGAGGTGTCAGGCCTGAATTTTTGGGTTTGGAGATAAATTATTATATCTCCATACCACTCATTGCTTGCAGATATCAGAAACAAACTTTCTTCCACGATTGATTCTTCGGATGTTTCATCGTTGGACGACGATGGGAGATTGCACAATAATTCTGCGAAAACTAAAGCTTTCTTTGATTTGGATTTGACAAATTCCAGATCAAACTCTTGAAGGATCGCTATCCATTTTGAATACTTGCCCCCCAGCAACTGTCGCAACAATATATAAGTCATGGGGTTGCAATCTGATAGAATGGTAGTTTTCCGAAAGAGGACATAATGTCGAAATCTTTGTATCGCTTGAACAGCAGCGAGCGCTAGCTTTTCAATGTAAGAATATTTTCTTTCTGTATCATTCAAGTTTTTACTTAAATAATATATAGGATGTTCGGTTCCATCGACTTCTTGAACTAAAACCATCGCCATGGTCGTATCCGCCGCAGCCAGATACAGGTTAAAATTTCTTTGATAGTCCGGGGCATACATTAATGATGCTTTTACTAGAGAATCTTTTAGAGCATCAAAGGAAGCTTGCGCCACCTGATCCCAGACAAAAGGTACATCCTTTTTCAAAAGACGAGTATAACCTTTAGCAAGTTCTACGTAATTTGGAATGAACCTCCTCAGAAAGTTTGCTTTCCCTTGGAGTTTCTGAATCTGAAGCAAATTTGAAGGTGGAGGCAAATTAATGATTGCCTGAACCTTGCAAGGGTCGAGACAAATCCCATCCTTAGAGACTACAAAGCCAAGTAAACGACCAGAACCGACGCAAAACACACATTTGTGCGGATTGAGTCTTATCTTGTAGTGTCGGCGACGTAGAAATATCGCTCTTAGATGCTGCGGATGATCAGTCCGCTTTCGCGAATGAGCCGGAAGGTCGTCGAGATATGGTTGAACTATGTTCTTGATGTCATGGAAGGCATAATTCATTGCCCTCTGAAATGTCGCCCCTGCGTTCTTTAAACCAAAGGGTAATTTTCGATAAGCGAATGTGCCCCACGGACAAATGAATGTAGTCTTTGACTGGTCCTGTGGGCGGATATTTATTTGATTATACCCGGAAAATCCATCCATGAATGAAAAGATTTCACATCCGGCGCATTCATCAATTATCTAGTCGATGAAGGGTGTAGGGTAGTTGTCTTTCGAACAAGCTTGGTTTACATCCCTATAATCGACACACACTCTGATTGTCCCTTGTTTCTTCATAACAGGGACAATATTCGATACCCAATCGATTAGAGGAACCGGGTAGATGAAACCAACATGGAGGAGCTTTTCAACTTCTGCTTTAATGGCAGCGGCTTTCTTGGGGTGCACCTGCCGAAGCCGTTGTCTTACTGGTTTGACATCAGGATACATCTTAATTTCATGTTCAACAATACTCGAGTCAATGCCTGGCATTTCATCATATGACCAAGCAAAGACATCTCTGAACTCGCGAAAAAGAGCGTTATATATTTCCAGTTCTGAAGGAGAACACCCTTTGCCGACATAAATATTCTCTACAACATTTGTTTTAGTCGAGATATTTATGGCTATAGTATCTTCAATATTGGATAAGTTTCGCTCGGAATCCACCGTATTTACAGTATTTGATAGGAATTCAAAAACTGAAGGGTGATGAAGGTCATGTTGAGTATCTTCTTCATATTCTAGAAGAAGGGAACGATGGTGGCAATCATTCCATGGTGCCCCCTCAATCAACATTGATTGTAGAATTCCTTCGTCAGTCCCATGCACTTTCGACCAAGGATCTAATGGGGTACCATATTCTCTAGACCTATCTACCCAAACGCTTGATGAGCGTTGATTTGGGTTCGCCTCCCATGCCCGAAACATTGATTGCTACAATATTTCTATAGGGCTTGGGGGCAAAACCATTTCATGATCCATGTCGATATTGTCTTCTGAGATCTTCGTGGAAGATATCATGTTGCAGGCTCCTACCAATGCTACTTCTCCTATATAGATTGGAGGTGGAAGTGCGAAAGTTCCCATTAATGTGGGGTCTTTCAGTAGGCCTACTCCGATATCTTGAAGCGAATGGTTGCTTCCATGGATCATGGGAATGCTTCCTGTAACTTGTGAACCATTAGGGAGGAAGTCTTGTTGGTCGACGATCGTAATCCCTCCTTGAAAAGGGAATGCGATCTTCCTAAAATAAGTCGACACAACAGCTGCCATGGCATAGATCCACGGTCTTCCTAGTAGGATGTTGTAGTCAAGATTCCCATCGATGACTTCAACATCTATTTCTATTGTTTTTCCTCCCAGTTCAACCTTCAAGTTATTAAGGATACCGCATGGGGTATAGGTCCTTCTGTCGAATGCTTTCAATGTCGTCGAAGATCGTGACAATGTCGGAGACCCTAAAGTTTTCCAGCAACTCATCGACATAATACATGTAGATGCCCCCTCATCAATAATTGTTCGGTGAACAGTTTTGTTGAGGGCTTTCACTTGAATAAGGAAAGCTAGTTGAGTTGGTAACTGAGGATCGTATCCTTTGTGGTCGAAGGATACAAGATTGGAATCCTTAGGATCAACCCCACCAATAGCCGATAACAAATCCTGCCTTTGGGATGGACAATTTTGTAGTACTTCAAGAGTCGACATAGCGGATGGCGATTGGGCCAAATCTTCCACTATGTTATAATGCTGCGCCGCTCTGGCGCGAGGATTAAATGTCGACTTGTGTACTACTCCCTTTGGCGGTTTTATTGTTAATTCAGGAATGATGGGCGGTACAACTTCTGTCGAAGTTGTTTTCGAACTACTTGGTTGATCTTTACCTTTGTCGTTTGACGGCTGCGGATTCCCGTAATCTTTGTTCCTTGTTGAAATCAAAGCATCATTTTGTTGCTTGGATATCGACAGCATTAGCACTTGCGACGGGGAAGCATTTCCACTATCAACCAGATTTTGACCTGGATTGGGAAACGGATCAGTTAACACAGCTGAGGTTTGCGAACTTTTCAAGAACCTTTTAAGCTCAGCTTTGTATGGACAATCGGCCGTCCAATGATCCTCGTCACATATCATGCATGGACTTTTTGGTTTCCCTTTCCTAGGAGGGTTTGAAGAAGTTTTTTCAGGGGATGACTCACCCTGTTTCTTCTTCTTCCCTTTGTTTTGCTTCTTCTTGCTCCCTGGTTGTTTGGTTTCTTTGCCTTTAACTGCTGATACGGCATTTACTTCCGAAGCAAGAATTTCTTCTTTTGCATTTTGATCTGAAGTCTTACGGGCTTTCTTAGACGAAGCCTTTGTCGATTTCGTGTTTGTCGTGCCAATCACACCATCGCCGGCATGAGAGTCACTGTTTGATTTAGGAGGAGGAGGAATTGAGAATTCCGGTCTAGGGGCGTCAGGTATTTTGTCGTAGAGCGTGCCAAACTGAGTATAGACTAAGTCTAGATATTGTGCACGAGCAATAACTTGCTCCTCCGTTACGACTCCCCCCTTGGCCACATCTTCTGTTATAGCAGGAAGTAACGACTTTATAAACCATTCAGCTAACAGCTGATCGGGAACGTACGTTTTCACCATCCTACGACAACGACGCCACTCATGTATATGATCGGATATATGAGTGGCCGTTGTCTGCTTGAAGTTGGTTAAGATTTATGTTCCCGTTTCATACCTTATCGGTAATTGAAAATGGGTTAAGAAAGTCGTGGCTAGGGAGCTGAAATTGTCGAACGAGGCTCTAGGTAATTCAATATACCATTTTGCCGCTGGACCTGTTAACGTCCTCTGGAAAAGGCGAAGCCTTATCGAATCATCATTTAGGGTGTTTGATGAACACCACAGATGAAAAGTCATCACGTGATTCGATGGGTCTTCACCTGGATTTCCATTAAATTTAGGAATGTCCAATGGAAGTTTGTGAGGAATCGCTGGCCACCAAGGGGCGTAAGCAATCGGATCATTGGTTAACCGGTGTAAATCGGGTAACTCTAAAGTTGCCACGAATGGTAACTGTTGATTCAGGTTAGGTGAAGCATATCCAGGGTACGATGGAATCGCTTGAGCAGTGGGCCTTTGCATACCAGCATAATGTAATTGATGTTGGTACGACTGATACGGTTGGTGGACTTGACCACTGTAAAGCGGTTGGTTTTGACCGTTTTGAATGTACGGTTGTCCACTGTTCGCAAAGATCTGCTGCTCAGAACCTTGGTACACTTGCTGGAATTGTGGTTGTTGGTATTGCACCAGCCACGGTTGTGAAGCCATGTTCTGTTGTGCTATACTAACCGTTGGACCAAGGTGTGGGGTAATTGTACCCGTTTGGACCTGTGTCGCCCCACCAGTTGGCGATTGTGGTTGTGTCACAGGGTCAAGGGGCTGTTGCATTACAACCTGAGAAATCTGAGGCTGACATACAACAGGCATCGCTTGAACTTGTGACACTGTTACAATAGCTGGTGTGGTCGGGATGTTCGACATAGGTACACATTGTCGCATAAAATACACAACCCTTGGTTGTTGAGGTAGCATAGGTACCCAACCACTTGATGTAATTCTAGTATAACCTGAATACTGTTGTGAACTCCCATATGGATACCCTCCCGGAGGGGGTAATGAAAGGGCATACTGCCCCCCATACGGTAGCAATCCGGAACTCAAGGGGATTGTTTGTCCTTGGGGACTGGATTGCCCAAATTGACCTCCAAATGGATCAATCTGGTGAGTTTCAACATAAGAGTTGCCGGATATTATTCCGGATGAACAAACTGGAACAGACCACACTGTCGAAATAGTCCCTGGGTGGACTCCTTCTAGCGATTGTGAGCTAGTTGGGACAGATGGTACGCCGGCAAACATTGTCGGAGTGACGGCAAGGGCTTCTGCTGTCGCTGTGTCATTCGACATAGTCCTAGATGTTGACGGTTGTTCAGACATTTTGAGTCTATCCAATAGATTGCCTAGCGATTCTACAGGAACTTCCGCTGGTGATGGACTAACTTCTGATGTCGAAGGAAATAGAGTGACCCCGACCCCAAAATAAGTTGGAGTACTTGCGTGCGGATCTTCTACAATTTCCTCTATCGCAATCAAACCAAGTGGAAGGGGAAGACCGTCAGGTCTGTAAAATATTTCTGGTGCCGAAGAAGGGGTTGAATCGACAGCGACAGTTGTTGGAGGAGCAAGACTCTCCGAACCGGTTACAGGTGGAACTGGTTCAGTAACGCAAGTATTTTCTCTCAGACTAGGATCAGTGTTACTGTCCCTCTGTGGCTGTTGAACTTCTTCTACAGAGGCAGGGTTTCCAGAAATGTTTGGAGTAACCGGAATCTCAGATGTCGTTGGAACACTTGTTCTAACTTTGATAGGAGATTTCGAACCGGTTAAACGAGTTCGCTTTGTCCGTACTGTTTTCGATTCCGGAGACAAAGACGGTTGACTCGTAAGCCTCCGCGAACGACGGGGTTTCAATTGACTTTCTTCCACGATTGCGGATTACTCGACCAACCAAAATACAAAGGGGGAAAAATGTGTTTCCGAATTAAATGAATTTTTTAGACGCTTTTAGACACAACTTGCTTTTTCAATTTTAAAGAGTCGAGAAAAAGCTAAAGATGACTCTAGTCTCCTTCGATGTTTTAACGAGCCCGAAGTGACAAATGCTCGAATGGACTTTTTCTGTTATAGAGTCTGAAAAAGGCCAAAAGGAACTGCTCTGGAGTTCTAGGCAGAGGGTGTGCCAAACTTTTCGCAAAACCGCAGAATACTTTTTAGGGTACGGGCGGTCGATCTTCCTGAATGCTGTGTTCAGTGCATTGCGATCAGTAGGGCGGCCGACACGGCTTCCTAAGGATAAAGGTTTTATGCCTATAGGGGTCTCCCAATATATACGCGACGGTACGTGGGAGCACAATCCGTACTGGCGCTATCGTCCCTCAAGAGGAATCACCCACCATCCACGAGATCGACAGTCACCAGGCTTTACGACGCCGGAACACGTCTCTAGCCTAGACCTCTATGTTGTGCGTTATGTTGCAAAGCGTTGTTAAGTTCATTCAATTTATTTTAGGTTGATATTTTTAGAATTTTGCCTTTCAAGGTTCACCACGAGATGTATGATACAATTCCTAAATGCAGTCTAAAGATGATAAGCAAGCTTTATATCTTTTCAACTTTGAAAATCCTAGCTACTAAGGGAAAAGAAAGACACCATCTTTTCTCAAAGAGCAATCAGCACACTCTAATGCACTTTTCCTAAATCAAACATGCAAACTATCAAGATGCAAATGCACAATGCAGGTGTTTTTTTTCCGCTTTCTTAGTATTGATGCCTACAAAGAAAGCTTCTTGTACAACTTTGAATTTGCTTTTAAATGACAAGTACAAACAAGTTTACTTTTTCGAAATCAGAGAGGGTAGAAGAGATTACAACACTTAACGATTTTCGAAATTAATACTTGTTTCGACACTTAAAAGAGACAAACTCAAACCAATAAGCAAGAGTAAATGTATAATCAACTGCAAACAGCCAATGAACTCTCTCCTAAGATCACAATCAACAGATCTGAATCAAAGGCTACAGGATGACTATTTCACTCATGCAAAGGAAAACTGTAAATGATGCCACAAACACATAAAAACACTCACAGTCTTTTTGTACAAAAGGAGGCGGAATCTAAGCAGAGAAAAGGAGTTATCAGACTGGTACCTATGCTGGTTACAGGCTGCAAAAATCAGAGATCAAAACAAGGCAAAACAGAGCAGAGAACCCCAGCTGCACAAGGGCAAACTGGATCAGCGCAACCTCAACACAGGGGTTTTGACATTCAGCGCAGGTAGCCTTCACGGGACCTGCGTTGAAATGCAGAATCCCTTCACAGGGTCTGCGCTGAAGGAGAAACTCTCGTTTCTCACTGGGTTCTGGGTCACAGATTGCTATTTAATCTACTGTTTTAGGCCAAATAAAAGCAACAAGCAAGGTGCAATCAAAGGGATGCTTTGAGGGAGTACTAAGATCTATCACAAAGGATCATCAAATCATTTGTGAGTCCATTGTTCAGATCATAGACAAGTCCAGTGATTGGATCAAAGCAGCAACTGTCTACTTTGCATCCGGGAATAGCAGATGCAGCTCGATTGTTGCTGTCGAGTCTATGAAACAAACAATGATAGAAACACAAATAAAATGACTAAACAAATGCTTCCCCAGTGGAGTCGCCAATTTGTTGTGGGGAAAAATTCCTATGCAGGACGATCCTATCCACCTAAGGTGTGACAGTGCCTTAGCAACAAACAGAGACAGCTATTCTAGTATTCTTCCTTTATGAATTAAGAATGAAGAGAGATGGATGGACTAACCAGTGTCTTCCTTTTGTCCCTCGATCCGGTTTCTCTTCTCTTGGAGAGTTCCCAGCTACTTGCCTTCTCGCTCGCCCAGCTTCAAGAGGTTTCTGCAAGATCACAAGAAGAGAACACTACACAAGACATGGATTCATATTCATAACTAGTTCAGGATTCGAAATAAACTAAACATACTAATGCAATCATACATCAAAAATACATCAGTATATAGGAGAAACCAAGATAGCTTTATTGATGAATAACAAGGTTCAGGAAGAGATACAACCCAGAGGGCTCCAATCCAGCATCTCCTTCCCAGCAAATGGAATTCCTATCTTCACCCCCTTCAAAGCATTAAGCACCCAATGATTCCAATCTCAAACCAACAGCAATTCTTTGCAATAACAAAATTCCAGCCTCTAGATCTCATGGAGGAGAGATCCATATATAGATGTTTGGAGAGAGGATGAGTCAGCTTGAGATCTGACTAGTGTCCTCTCCCTCTGTCAGTTCTTGATTCCACTTGGAGATTTGGAACCTCTTACTCATCACCAGTCGAATTCCCTGAGGCAAGTGTCATTGAGGAAGATTTTGGAAGCTTCCTGGGCTTTGACACCTCGTGGAATGAACTTGCCACATGTCAACTCTCGCTCAGCGCAGGTAGCCAGTGTTGCCTTTGACATTCAACGCAGGTAGCTAGTGTTGGCTTTGACATTCAGCGCAAACAGCTAGTGGAGCCACTGAATTGATCCTGAATTGACTTGTTTTTTAGCAGTTTCTGGTGGAGAACTTCTGTGAATTGCTGTGGTTTGTTAGCCTTGTTCCTCTAGGGGTAGGAACAACATGTTTAGGGACTTTGGATCCCTTAGATTATGGACATTTTATGCTCAATGTTGTAAGGCACAAAAATGTCTATAACAATGGGAGTGTTGGGGTTAGGGTTAGAGCCACAAGGGTTCAAAATGCCGCCAGAGAGGGGAGGGTTTGTAAAGGGTATGGTCCCAAAAAGAGGAATGTTAGAGATGGACGGGAAACCTAGTGAGGCAGAGACATGGGGGAGCTAGGGGAGAGGCGCATCAAAGGAGGGCGAGGATTGCAAACAAGAGCCCAACAAGTTCAGGTTCGCAAGGGATATAGGGGGGCAATCCAACCCAGGGACGTTGTTGATATGCACGGAGGAAGATGGATGGGGCACAGATGTTGAGGGTCGACCCAGTGCGGAGGTAAACGCTGATAGAGGTCGTCGAGAAGCAGCGAAAGGTCCCGAACCTGACATGGCACAGTGAAGTGGCATGTTGACCTCATGGAGATGAGGGTCTACGAGATATCCACCCCATCCATATCCTCGAAACCGACAGTAAACGGAGTAAAGGTTGTCGAGTAAATGGGGGTCACAGTAACTGTGTGCACCGGGTAAACTGCAAGGTAAGGAGGTGGTAACGGAGCCGTTCCGGTGAGCCCTGAGGGCTTAGTTCAGGTCGTCAGCTATCAAGCAACAGTGTCTCTGAACCGCCATGGGAACCTCCCACAGTTTTCAGCTAGGGTTTCCGCCATTGCTCAAAGCTCCCCGATTCTTTTCATCAAAAAAAACATGACCAGTGAAAGCTCTTGTTTAGGAGGGTAAGTGAATTAGTTGTATCCCTATAAAATACCTCCTTTTTTTGGGTGGCCATCTGTTCAGTGTACTTATAGATGTATGAGAGATCAATAAAGCTTTAATGGAGTTGAGTTGTTAAATCCTCATTCCTTGGTACAATTAATAAGATGTTACTATCTTTCATACCACTTCCATTGGACCATTTGAAACAATAATGGGAAATTAATGCTTATGGTTGCTCTATTTTGATGGGAAGGAATTTGCGTAGTACAATATCAAGCACTTGAAGAGTGATTCACATTGTATCATATCAAGCACTTCCTTTACCTCGAGGATCAGACTTCCTTAAATGGGCTTTTAGTTAACCTCAAAATGAGCAAATGACATTTTTACTTAAATGGTTAAAGTAAAGTTGGTGAGGTGGCCTCTTGACGTGTCATGTATAGAGAAATGTCATGCCCGAGAATCAATGTATGCGGAGTAATGGATGTGTGGAAGGTTGCAATGTGTGAAGAATAAGGATATGCGGAGCTAAGATGTGTGGAACAAAGGTGTGCGGAGGTCTAATTGTGCAAGGAACATGTGAATGAAAAGCTCCCACATACTAGAATTTGGCTAAGTATTGAGTGTGGAGAAGACGTGTGCAGAGGAAAACTAGTGCAGAGAAATAACGTGTGAGTTTCCTCTGCACAAACGCATAAGAGAACACAACTAAGTATGAAGCTTGGTTATAATGCATAGAATTTGGATCAACGAGAGGGAAAATGTTATTTATATGACCCTTTCTTTCATATATAATAATAACATAATCCAATTTGTGGATTGTCATATGATCAATTGGTAAAGTCTTTGGTCTTACTTAAATAGTTTCAAAGTTCAAATCTCTCCCTCTCTTAATAAAATAGATATATATACCATATTAATGAAAATTTGAAATCCATAATTCTCCATTATTCAAAATATTTACATACCATAAAATAAAATTATAGGTGGCATGGTTTTCCTTGAATAACAGTGATGAGTCAACCTGCATTCGTGGATAGCAGCCAATGATGGTTGTCCTCACCGCTGGTTTGAAAACTGAGTTATGATAGATTTTCCCATTGTATAAAAAAAATACAATCAAATATTATTTTGACTAAAAACAAATCCCATATGTTTCTTCAAAAGATGTTTATTCCATATTTATTACTTGTAAAAATTACATATCAAATGATATTTTCCTTGAACATTTTATATGATTATTGAAAAAGGAGTTGTCTAAGTCGGTGACAATTTTGCCCAAACAATGATTTTCTCGTCACAATCCGACATTTGCTTTCAAAAAAACCCAAAAGTGAGAGTGTTTGAATCATTTTTTTAATAATGGAAATGGATTTAACGCCCACAAAAACCCCTAAAACACCTAAAATATTAAAACTTGACAACTATAATCTAGATTTCCAAAAAAATCACCAAATTTCATCAAAACCATACCAAAGACTATTTTTTAGAAAAAAATCGTTACCTATTTAAACTATACTATTCAATAATGTTTTTGTGTGATTCCTACAACTATGTTTGTTCCACACGTTTTCCTCGTAAAATATATATAATAGGATACTTATCTCATACATTTTATATGATTATTGAAAAATCCATTACTACATTTTATATTTCGTGTTGGTTTTATTTATTACTATATTTCCATTTATTTGTTTAAATAGCCATCAAAGTTATTAAATATTTATAGGTGGTGTTTTAAAAATTTAAAATTAATAAGTGGTGTTTTAAAAATTTTTATTTACTTTATTCAATGTGTACATGACAAACGAGAACAAGAAAAACAGGAGCTATAAAAGAAAATTGAGTATTTTACTTAACAATGTTGGCAGTGGTTATTTGGATGATGTTACATGCTAATTATAATATTAGGAGATTTCATTTTATATTAATACTTTGTCTGTGTATGAATACGACCGTAATGAACTTTTGCACCGCTATTCGACAATCATGCTCCTCTTCCATGTATACATAAACCATTACTAAAAGAAAAGATGGAGAGTGTGTTGGATTTTGTTAAACATGTTTTTTTCCTTAGACATTTGAGAATTGGAAAAATTGTTAAAATTAACAAAAGGTTTTGAAAAAATATAAATGAATTCCTTTTTGAAAAAATATAAATGAATGTAGTAATATATTTTTATTAATATTATTTTAAGGTTATTTTATTTTATTTTTGTAATTTTTAATTTAATAATTATTATTTTTTAATTAATTAAGAGGAATCGATAATTTAGTCATTTTTATATTTGTGTAATAGGGGCTGATTTCGATCATTATCATTATATCTTTGGGGTCGACAACCCGTCATTATATCCATAGTTCGGGTTACTTCCGGGGTATTGAACCTTGGATCTCTTAGTATGCACAATACTTAGATCACTCTCATCACTAATTAAGCTACACCTTAGGGACTTGTAATACAAATCTATTAAAAAAAACTTAAAATTACAAGATTTCTTTTTACATCAATATGAGTATATTAATAGATATAAGTTAAAGGGTCTAATTCATTCCTTAAAGGGAAAGAGGCCACTTCATGGTTTTTTATTCACACTGAGTTTTTTCACAAGTGTTTTTTGGTTTGGTCAAAGACTATTGTTTTAGTTTATATATGTGGTGACTTATGGATCTAAATCTTTATTACCACTATGCCTTTTAACTTGGCAAGTAATCCAAAAAAGCTCCAACATACATTTTTATGGGGCTCTATGATCATCGAGACTTAAAGCTAGCTTGTTCACATGACAATGTGTTGTCTCAACGATAAGATTACAACATAGCGCCACTTCAATGTTAGAATCCATTAAATTTAATAACAATAACTATTGTTTTACAACTATATGTTTGTTGGGGTTTAAATATGGGTCATTATCATGACAACACCTTGTCTCAATTAGAAGACAATGGCACAACCCCACTTTTATATAAGGTGTTGTCAAATCCAACCCCAACACAAATTATTCTACAAATTTATTCATGTCAGAGTTTTAAAATTAGTCGTTAATGTATCAACACCCTATCTCAAATACAATGCAACCCCACTTCCACATGGGGGGTTGCAAATTCAACTCAAAACAAATTGTTCTACCACTTTATGCTTATTGAGTTTTACATGTGTTGTCAGCACAACAAAACCTCATCTTATCAGGCAGGGGTGGGTAACTCCTTGATTGTAATTTCCATTCATGTGTTATCAGATATTTAGAATGGTGTGACCCTTCATTTCATTTTCCAAAGGTCTTTTCATCTGCACATCCCCTTACTTTATTTATTTGCAATTTTATTTACAAGACTAAAATCCCAAAGGATTATGTCCAACATTCATCCCCTTAAGCTGAAGGGATGTTTGTGAACCCATGCATCATTTTGAATCTTTCAAACTTTTCTCTTCCAATTGTTTTGGATGTCCATAATTTTCTCATTTGAGGAACAATGTCCTAAATGAATAGTCTTAGCCTCTACATGGTATCAAATCATATGATACTTTGTGTTGACATGTTTGGTTCGATCATGAAATTTTAGATTCTTGGCCAACTTGACTATAGAAGTATTGTCAACTCGAAGAGTATTAAAATCCACTTGTTTCTCCTGCAAATATTTGACAATTTTCCTTAAACACAAAATCTCCTTTGTTGCTTCTACAACCACCACATAGCCTCTATCATGGAATCTGTTGGAACTGATTGTTTATGTGACTTCCAAGAAACAGTTGTTGATCTAAGACTCGTGATATAGCTTGAAGCCAATACTCCATTTTCTTTGTCTCTATCAAATCCTGAATCAAAATATCCAATCGCGATGAATTCATTCACCTTTACATATTTGAGTCCAAAGTCTTGAATTCCTTTAAAGTACTTTTGATTTATTTTTTTAAGCAAACTCATGTCCTTTACAATGCTTTTTCATAAATCTAGAAAGAATCCCAACAATAAATGGAACATCTAGTCTGGTAGTGGTGAGGTATATAAGACTTCCCACATGTTATTTGCACTTGGTTGCATTCTAAAACTCATTCCCTTCTTTTGATGTGAGCTTTATATTCCATTCCATAGGATTAGATAGAGTGTTGCATTCAGCCATGCCAAACCTCTTTAATAATTATCCAATGTACTTCTTTTGGGAGATGAATATATACTTTAGATGTTGAATCACTTCAATGCCAAAGTAGCGGTGAAGATGTCTCAAATTTGCCATCTTGAACCCCTTCTTCAACTCTTTCTTTATGGATGCAACATAGTTTTCATTATTTCCTATTATCAATAGATCATCTACATACACTACGAGATATACAACATTTTTTCCAACTTTCTCGACAAACAAATTTACATCATCGAGGTTAAAGGTTTTGAAATCCAATTTTAGAAGATACTCAATTAACGTTTCATACTAGGCTTGTGGTGCTTGTTTTAGGCCATATAGGGATTTAATGAGTTTACATACTTTCTTTCCTTGTCCCTTCACAATAAAATATTTTGGTTGAAACATTATCTTTTAGGTTTCCATTCAAGAAAGCATACTTCACATCCATTTGATGAACTTTCCATCCATTTTGAGATGCAAAGGGAAAGGGAGTCAAAATGGTGGCCCATTTTGTTGTGGGGGAAAAAGTATCCTCATAATCAACACCTTCTTTCGATGTAAATCTTTTTGCAACCAACCTTGGTTTGTGCTTGTCAAGTGAACCATCTTATTTGTGCTTGTTCTTGTAGACTAACTTACACCTACTTTGTTTGGTTCCACTGGAGGGTCCACCAAATTCCATGTTCCAATTTTTACGAGAGAATCATACTCCCTATGCATTGATACTTTCTACTCACCATGGGAAGCAATGTCTTTAAAGGAATTTGATTCAAATTTAGTAGATAAGTTCATTCAAAATAATATGAAACATACATGTCATCTACATCAATTGAATCATAATTATCTACATCACCTCCATCTTGTTTGGTGTAACCTGTGGTCTCATCTTTTTTACCTTATCAGGATGAGCCATTTTTGGGTACCTTTATGAGATGGTCTATGTTGCTCCATTGATTTAGATGGGTCTATATCATTATTCAATCTTCCAATCCTCTCAATCACATCACTCAGAGGGGTCTTTTTTATCTGATGGAGTGGCTAGAACTTCATGTGAGAGAGATGGTGCTTCATAAGTAGATAGCATACATTGATCCAAGATAGGTGTCCCCCATTCAAGATGAAATCTCATTACCAAATTCATGATATGTCTTTACATGAGTGAATATATCCATATGATCAAGCTATCACTCATCACTGTTATTGGCCATAAAAGATTCAAGAAAAAATACATATATGGAAAGAATTAACTTTTTGTTTACCTCATTGTAAAGACAATATGTATTGGTGGTATCTAAGTACCCCAAGAAAATGCACTTCTGGCTACTTGCATCATGCTTGTTTCTTTGTTCCTTGGGAATTAAGGCACAATAGCTGGAACCAAAGGCTCTAATATGCCTTTCCAAAAGGAATTCAATCATACCATATTCCTTAAGGAGCCTTATTTCTGAGAGCATGAGATAGACATTTGTTTTTCACATGCATCACACGTGACCACTAGAGGGATTTCCAAAGACAAAATTAAGTCCATAGTTATTGTATCCAAAGTCAAACCCTCAAAGACCAAACTCCATGAGAAAAGCATGTAATGCAAGCATACTCCTCCCCCCCTCCTCCGATTGTCAATGAGGGTTTTAATACCATTCATTTAATGAAGAAGTTTCACTGTAAGCCTCTTGATATATTCAACATTCTCATGGATGAGATTATATGGAAGATTTTCACTTAGAGTAATGCTAAGAAGTCGAGAGGTTGGTGGTTCTTTATCTCAATTTGATGGTGCCATTATGGGTGTCATTGAGAATCTGTAACAAGACAAGGTTCTCATCCAAAAGTGGAAACTTGGGATTTATGATCCGAACTTAAACAGGAACGCAACAACTTATAGATATAATCATAAATACAGAGATGCAGTAGAAAAATACTTCATTTCATCAATAGAAAAATATTGAACTATGCTTACAAACAAAATGGAAATAAGATAGCTCAGGCGATGATAGTTTATCTCGGAGAAGAGATGTGGTGGTTACATGCCTCTTATTTGTGTTACGATGAGGCTCAAAGACCTATTTATTATTTAGAAACAATGGAAAACCCTAAACATACAAAAACCTAACCCTAGGAGATGAAGTGCCAAAACTGTGGGCCCCGTTTGGGTAAATTGGTACATCAACTTCTCGGGGTCGTAACTTTGGCATACGATCTCCATTTGGCTATCATAATACCTTGTTTTGAAGATCTCAAATAAAAGGCCAAAAACAAATTGGCAAGCTAGTTTGGGATGATTTTGGCCTCTCTGTTTCCCCTAAAAACGTCATTTAGGGCCTCAAAACGGCTTCGGAAGTTCAGGACCCGAAAAACTGCCAAAAATAGTAAATTGTGCTACAATTAAGGAAACCAAAAAACTGAAAGAGACAGTGTTGGGGGTCCAAGTGGAATAGGCAGGTGTTGGCTTATATGGGCCTGACCTAGGTTCGGAAGAGTTAGTTAGCCAAAAAATCCAGCAGCTACCGGCCCTTTCGGCAACAGCCAGCGGGGCGCAGACTGAAGTCTCACCCGAGATAGCAGGGGAGGGTGCTGTAACCAGGTTTCCGCACCCTAGGGATGTCTTGGTGTGGTCTGGAGGTTTTGCGCACTGGTTTAAAGCTCCGCACTGCTCGGTATTCGCACAGATCCAGATTGATTATATCTTTCTTATTAGTGCGCTATTTTATTGGAGGATGCGATTACAACTTAACAGGATCTTTAAGCAAACATTTAACCAACACAACTGATTTGTACATTAAAATGAACCCAGATTTACATTCATTCATACAATAAGCAGATTAAATTAAATAGATCTTATGAAGTCAGATTCGCAACAGCTCAGAAGGAATACAAAATTTTAGAAGAAACTTATCTTTATTTCCACTTATCCTCAATACATCCAGATCTTCCCTGTGCACTCAGCTGCAGGGGTCTACGCACACAGCTACGAACTTTCCAGGCCTTTGTGCACACAGCTGCAGAGCCTCTACTACTAACCCAACCCTTGACTCGGACTTACAGACGCTTTCAAACTACCTTCCTCAAAAACCCATTACCTTCCATATTCCAAATTAACTATCAGAACTCTCCTCTCTCTACCCATTGAGCCTCGCTCTATTTATACCCTTCCTTGGCCCGCGATCCTTATGCGGGCCGACTCTATTTACATTTCTTTACATTATTTTTGGGTGGACTACCCTTTGACTCAACCTATTATAATTCGCGCTCTGCGGAGTCTTTAAAACTTTACCCAAAATGTCTGGCTTCGCGCCCTCTAACCATTGCGCAGAGCTTCCGCTACCCAACAATCCCCCAACACAATCATCGTGACTCATCCCAAGTCACTCAGCTGGTGCGGCGATCTTCTCACGGAGGTCGATTAATAACTTCTGCACGACACATGTTTCCTCAACAAATTCTGCAGCGATCCGTTGTACCTGTTCCAACCGAGTCACTGATGCATCCGTGTCAGTTGGATTTTCCTACTCGGAATCGCATACTACCTGTATATGTGCTAACTTGCCCTCAATCATGGTAGAGACGGCAAATGCTTCATCGAGCCAAGGCTGAATTCATACTTTAAGCTCTGCCTCTTGTTGTCGTGCAATTTCCATTTTGGTTTTGAGAGCCTGGGCCTCCCGCATTTTGGCCAGCCGCTATGTGAGAGTGACCATTTGTGCATCTTCGCAAGCTGTATCATAGGCCTGTTGCAATGCGCACGCCTCAGCTTCTACACGTTGTATGGTGGGGTCCTCCTGGAGAGATGTAAGTATACCAATGGACTGATCTAAGAGCCCCAAATATTCACAAACAGCGCACCTCATTGTTTCCATGCCTACTTGAATTTCCACGCGGTGTTGTTCACGATCCGTCAATGGTTGCTGCACCTGGAGTCTAAGCTCTGCTATTTGTCGAGTAAGCTCCCCCTATGCTTTTGTGGCTTCCTCTTAGGCCATCTGCGCTCCTGCGGCCATGTGTTGAACCTTGGTAATGGTTGGAAGGTCCATGGGGATAGCTAACGCCAGAACCGTGCTGCAGGCTTCTGTCACGGTTTGTTTGACGTCCTGATAATGTTCGACCAAGGGAGCATGCTGAATATTTACCTGCTCTAACTCAGCTTTTTTCTCCATTAAAGTGTGAAGGGCACGACTTTCCCTAGCCTAGAGTTCATTAGTGAGTCCATCCTGCAGTTGGTAGAGTAACCCACTGATTAGGACAGCCAAATTTAACTCCCAACTATGGTCATCACCGGTGCCTTTGACTAGGATAGCATCGACTGGCAATGGTACAGTGGTCGATGTGGGCACGCGCACCATCTGCTCAACTGCGGTTGTATTGTCGACGAGGTGGACCCTGGTTAGAGAGCTCGCCTGTATTGCCTCCAATTGCATCCTGATCTCCCCCAACACAATTGTTTGCTCTGTAATTAGAGCGGGCAAGGCACTGGTAGTGGTAGGACTCGTTGTGAATTCTTTCTCCAAAGCCTTTGCTATTTTGGACTTTTTCCCGACAGTTGGTGAGTCCTATGTGCACATCGCTTGACCTGGTCTGCGTGGTCTTGTGTGGTCTGACTCCAATACCTTCTCTGTCATGATCTCCTCTCCTGGCAGGTTCTGAGACGCCTCTTGTTGCAAGGCCATCTGTTGTTCCCGACGTGCCTTTTCTGCCAGGTGCATGAGCCGCTGCTGTCGGTCCTTCTTCTGCTGCTACGCGGCAAGTTGGTCGAGGATGGCCTTATCTGGGGCACACCATTCGAGTGGCCACACTGCCAAAAATGCGTAGATTACCTCATCTGTTGCCATGAACAGGAGTGTGACCCAAGATTGTTCCAGATCCTTTCGTGCCCAAATGTACAAGCGATGCATGTCAGCTTTAAACTTGGCCATGCTCTGGAAATTATTATAGATTGTGGGAGACATTCGTGGTCGTCGAGAAATCCTTGTCCTTATCTTTCCTTCCATAGAGGTCCAAAATGCTCGAATTGCAGAAACCCTTGTCGCATCCCTTGTACTGCATAGCGCCATATATCGTACTGCCTCAAGGAGGTCATCTATAATGTTGGGGAATTGGCTATCCTGCAGTAGTTCACCTATAACCAAGAGGATTGATAAAAGCAACCATGCATAGTGAAATGTCTTACCTTTGTCCTGTGCTTCTTAACAGTTGGTCAGGAACTCATTGCATAAGAACTGTGCCCAATTGAACTGAACCCCTTCGGCACACTGTCCAGCCAGCACAATGACAAAAGTGGGTACTTCATCTGCATGGCATTTCCTCATGAGTTTACAAGTGAGAAGCTGGGTAGCCACTTAGACGGTTCGGTCATTGATGTTGGCTATGACATATCCGTGCTTACTTTTCTCCAGCTGTGTTGAGGGCCCCGAAATCGGGTCAACAACAAAGGGGATACCCACCCGGTCCGGAACCTGGTTGGCGGCTCCTTACCCATTTGGAGTAGCGGGTCCAACTAGGGATAACGGGACCAGCTTCCCGATGCATGGGATGTGTGTGTATGAGCAAAGTTTGATTATGTTAGTTCTGAAGGCATTCTACAAATAATGTAAATCTAACTTGCAAAGTGACTCTAAGCTATTGTAACTTAATGGAAATAACACACACAAGATCTACACTAACCCGGGATATATATTTCTTCTATTATGCAATCTAGAAAGATTTCATACAATAACTGGTAATAAAGATTATTCAGCCATTATAAGAATATAAACCGTTTAAGATGAACTGTTCTGCCTAAGAAGTTAAACAAAAAAGTTGTGAAAAAACACATCGCATAATCAAATCATTAGCATGTTAAGCATAAATCAATAAGTCCACCGTACAGAAGTGCCAAATGATAACCCGTGTGTTCATACATTAACATGCAAACAATATCAGTTGTATATCGCTCTAGGAATATAAACAGGAATTAATCAAGAGATAAAAGTACCATTTATGACTAATTCTTACTCACAGACTTCAAGTAATAACGATTTATCTCTACTTGCTTCTAACATCTACCAAGAGTACAGAAGTGCAACATCAGTAGCAGACATTAAGACACAAACATAAATAAATCTCGATCCTTCCATTCATCAAAACCTCCTCTGAGGGTGCAGAAGTGCATGTTCCGAGGACAAGTTTTTGACAAATTTTTGGACCCTTCTCCAATGCAATGAGAAGGGTTGAAATACTACTATCTAATCCTAATAATAGTATTATTACAAAATTTAGGACACGGTTCTCAAATGACCGCCCTTTTTCTAATTCAGTAAAACAAAAAAAACAAGAAAAAAACAACTTTCTAAATAAAATTACTTCTTAATTTGGTCTCTGAAATTGCAGTTTTCAAGCATGGGCTTGAGAAGAGTCGGTTGGCTGACTTCTGTGTTTAATTGGGCTGTGAAAATGGCATCCATAAGAGCTGGCGCTACTTTCTCGGCCGCGTTCATGATGCACCTTAGTGTCATGCATTGGCTGTGGGGCTTAACTAAGTAAGTCCAGTAACTTTCCCAGTTTAGTCTAGCCAATGTCTGAACTGTCTTCCCGTTTGCCTGTGCCTTCTGCTTCCATTCTGCCTCCAGCTGTAACGTGCTTGGTAAGTATCCCGGGGTGGACTCTGAAATCAAATTGGCCCTATGTAAATTTTCATTCACACAATCGATAAGTATGCTCGCCTGTGTCGCCGCTGATTCTGCTGCCTGTTCCGCCTATTTGATTTGTTCGTCCCACTTATTGAAGAGCAGTTCCTTATGATTCTCATTAATCTTGGGTGCCCCTGTTCTTTTCCCTTCCTCGTCATTTTGCCAAGCCAGATATTTTGTTACTCTTCTGTTGGCTTGGTCATAGTCATTCCGCAATTCCACCACCTGGTTGGTGATCTTGTCGCTTAGCTCACAAAAATCCCTCCACTGTGATATTCTGCGCACCATATCTTCCTGTTGCTGTAACAGTTGGTCGCTCAAGCCGATGGACTCTGAAATAAACTCTGTCAGCTTAGGCTCGTCTTTATGTATTTCTTGCACCGTCTGAAGCTGTTTTTCCTTTTCTTCAATACTTCTTTGATGGTTCACCTGCATCTGGCGAAAGTCTTCTTGTAGCTTTTCGAGCTGCTTGGAAGCTTCAGCGTTCTCATTGGCTTGTCACAACTGTTGTTGTAGCAGTTGTATTTGACTTTCACGTTCTTTTAGAAGTTGCTGAACTTCAGAGGCCTTGTCGATAGTTGCAGAAGCATATGCTCCAGCAATCTGAGACAATTTCGTGAGATTGTCTGTTGGATTGTTATTCAGGTCTTTCCACAAGACATCTAGGTGTTCAGCATTTTGAGACAGTGCGTCTTCAAGCTTCCTTTTCTTTCTTTGTCTCCTTACAACTGCCTTGTGCTGTGGACTGTAGAATACGTCCAGTGGAGGAATTTCTTCTACGCCGAGTAGAAGTTCTGAGGATGGAGCGATAGGAAGATGCTCCGTCTCTGCGGCACTACCGACTATGGTCGAGACGACCTCTTGCATCACCTGTGTATTGCTCACAGGTGTCTTCGGGGCTTGATCTTCAAGATTTATTAGTTCATTGAAGGTCTCCCATTCTTTATCTAATTCTGCTGTAACCAGAGGTGCTCCGGTGACAGGAGGGGGAACTTCTCTTGGTGGCGAGGCGGCAACTTGCTGCTGAGCCATCGAACTTGACTGAGCCGTGTCTTTGATTGTTTCTTTGTTCTTCTCTTCTTTGTGCACAGACTCTTCAGGATTTTCAGACGTTTCTTTTATGGCGCTGGAATTAGATCTGGAAGCGCTTGAATGCTCACTGAGGCTGACGATCGGAGTTGGTTCTCTGGTAGCCATTCGCAGTCTTTCCAGTGGAATGTTAGCCAGCCTTCTTTCTCTATACAACGTGAATTTCCAGAGGTCGTCTGGGGACAACCTCGACTGAGCTTCTTGCAAAACTTCTTTGAGTGAGTTCTTGTTCTGGAAGAGGTCATCAAACGGATCCTTCCTCCCAGAGAACACACTTATCTTGACGCTGATTGTAAATTCCTGGGCCACTTTATTAGGGTCGAATGGTCTTGGTGAGAACTTAAATAGTTGGAGACACGTCACATTCTCCACCTCGCCAAAAGCGTGTCCCACATCGAACAAAGAGAAGGCCCCACATGTGACTGGGAATTGAGGCCAAATGGCTTTCTTTTTGTTCTTTAGGTCCTTAGTTAAACCGCCTTCAGAACAAGTCTGATAAGCGATCTCTCGGGCCAACAATTTATCTGGGATGTACAAGGGTAGGACATGAGGAGGTGTTGTGCTTCCAAAAACTCGGATGTAGGTAAACCATTCTTCCCCAAACCATCTTGCAATGGGGGTGATATCAATTTGTGCCTCGGGAGAGCACCTTGGGGGGTCTTTATCGTATATTATCCTATGCATGGGCAGTATGAGCCCATGGCAAATCTGGTAAAAATGGGGGGCAAACTGGGAGTCCCACAAGACTTTATGATAGACATGAATGGGCAATGGGTCCTGGGTAGTCCATTGCCAGCCCATAGTAGGGAATTTTGATACAAGACAGACAGAATCCATTATATAGGCAGACAAATAGAAAGGAGGATAGAACCTTTGGGAGAAGGATCTCTTAGAATGGTAGTGGAGAACTGCCGTGTATAGAGTGTCAGAAAGGATTTTGGCCCAATCCACTATCTCAGAATTAGTCGCGGCATCAATTAACGGTAGCCATTCAGATGGAAATTTATTGATATCGGGCTTACCAAACAGCCTACAGAGCATGGCTGCAGCAAAACAATACGGAGAGGTAAGAGAACCAGTGCTATACATACCATTCTTATCTTTTTTCAGTGGTTCATCCCTTTTTGACCATTCCTTGGTAGTGTCTGATAGGTCGTTTGTGGTTCAGGAAGGTGATACATGAGCTTCAGGTCTTGAGCCGCGAACGATCCCACGAGCCCATGTCCTTTGACTTTGAACTGCCTATGATGCAACTCTGTATCATCTAAAATCCACTTGATCATGTCTGTATAAGGTAGGATCTTTGGCCTTGCCACTTTTCTGTGGAGGAAAGAGCACGCTAGGTCTTCCAGGGATGCTTCTGAAGGACGTGATGCATCTGCGACAGCAGCAGTTGCCTTGATTATTCTAGGGTTCTCTTCTTCTAACAGCCTATACATGCCTTCCCATGTGGAAATGCCTGCATCTTTATTGCATGCGGTATGTGTGTAGAGGGGCGCCATATCCTTGGTCTTTTCCCTTGTCTCTGAGCTCTGAGCTTTGTTCTTCTTCCCCATCTCGCTTATCGTTTCTGGTTGATTTTGCCTTCGCACTTTGCTCCTGCAGGTTATGAGTAAAATGGAAAGATTGATCAGAAAGGTGATGGGAGAGTTTTAAATGCAAGAGATAAATCAGATACGCCACCTTACGTGAAGCAAATCCGCATTAAGGCACGCGTCTTTATGCCACTTAATAACTGACAACTAATTCATTACTAACATTAAAAGCGCATAATTTCCAAGTCAAGTTATAGTAAGTGGATTTTCTTTGGGTGGCGTGCTCAAAGGAGTCGTACTAAGGTGATTTTAAGACTTGCCAACGTATCCTTGCATGTCGCGCGATCGCAAATGGTAGTGATCGCAACATCGCAGATCGCAATATCGCAGATCGCCACGATTCAAATGTTTGCCAACGTACCCTGCCTCATTTCTGCGATATGCGATCGCACGATCGCAACATCGCAGATCGGCGGACTTGTAAGCTTTTCTTTATGGATGCTAGTGTATTGCGATGCGATGTTGTTCACTAACACCGAGGTGATGTGCATATTGGCTTTTAGAGGGGAAACGAAGGCGTTTCTTTAATTTTAGTGATGCGACCTTTAAGATTTGCTTTTATGGACACAGGTTTTAGGCTTAAGTTGTCCAAGAGACCTTTCCTAAGCTTATGCTCGCAACTTCGAAAGAAATCTTTGTTTTTTCTGAAAATTAACTAAGGGTCCCCATTCATTCTAGCATCATGGCCGATACTAGTTTGAACGAGGAGGGTTGTTGCTGGCCACAACAATTGGCGATTCACTTGAGAGAACCAATTATCTCTGCTCTTTTTCTATTGACGCTTTCAGATCTTCTCAAAAAAAAAAATTCAGGGAATCCGAACTCTATTATAAAAAGATAAAAACAAGCAATACTTTAAAGCGTCAATGATGTTTTGTCTTCGCCCCATTCTATTCCAATTACCTGCATTCTCAGGTTGTTTTCGAGTTCAGATCAGTTATTACTTGGTCTTGTAAAACATAAAAATAAAGTGTTCTCTATGTATCAACCCCTTTTAAGAATGCTCCTTTGTCGTAGGTAGAGCCACTGCTGCCAGCAGGCGTCCATAGCCTCGACAAGGTTACCTATTATCCAGGAATGATCCTTTATCTTGCTTCAGGTTTTCGCAACTGCTTCAGGAGAATTATCCCTTTCTTGATGTTTTTTTTTTTTTTATTCTCTAAAGAACAATGTCTTGGTTTGGTGGCCAAATAATGACACAGTCATTCACTTGATTTACACTTTTGCTGAACAAGCTGGCTCGTGATGAGACCCCTTGTCTTTTGATTGCAACAATCTTGAGTCGTTGCCCTGTTTTGGTAGACAGTTTTGGCAAAGTCAGCAAGTTATAATATCTGTGATCATGATAAGTCGGCTCGTGATGAGACCTCTTATTCTTTGAGATATAGCATCTTTTTAGGTTATTCTCCTGAACGTTGTGTTTTCCTTTAGCAGGGAGGAATTCAAATTCTCTTTCCTTAAGAAAGTTTTGGACGACAATGACAGGGCTACTTTTGATAATGGTTGTTTTCACAGAGAATCTTTATTCTAATATTGATACCTTTCATTGTGCTGATCTAAAACGAATTTCTCACCGAGATAGCTTTCTTTAAAATTTTCTGGGGTTGAACTTAACATCATCTCTGGGTTAAAGATCTATCGATAATGAAAGATCAAATTTCTCAAAAGATTTCCTGTTTCACAAGAGCCGAAGCTCAAAATCTTTAACAGAGACAAGGTTTCTTTAGTGAATGTCAAATACTGTTTAGCCAGAACAAACTTTATTTGGGAGAGGCAACTATTCCCTAGGGCCATGTAGAGAATATAACTAACTTTGCCTATCAATTATTGGAAGCAAAACTAATAACCTAGCTAAACTACTCTTACTCCTACTCTAATTATATACAGGAAATAACTAGGTAAAATGATATTTCCAATGGAACCAGCGATTCATTATTATTCCTAGCCGTATGAATCTTCCAAGCATTAGTAAAAAGAATTGAATTCCTCTTGGATCGAAATTTTTGGCTAGAGAATAATAACCTATAAACTCAATTGGAATTCTGCCTGGTTTTATTTTCTCATGATAGGTTCTTTCCAACTGGGTACCTATTGGATCATAGAGATTGAGATAGATTTCTTTTGTAGATCGGTGATCGTTCAATAGGAGGGATAACAAGCCAAACTGTGAAATGGGTTTCTTAACCTCGACGGCTTGTAACCCATAGTTTGTTGACGTTAAGTTTTCAGCGATTTCGTTTGAAATGAAAGTGTTTATATATAAATCGTTGAAATCTAATCTATCAAAAATTCGAAAATCTAAACAGGAATTCGATTTTGTACAAGATGAACATGAGTGAGAAAGAAATGATTGGGTATGTATACACATAGTGGTGTCACACATCTGGGAGTTACTTGTAACTTTTTCCTTTTCACAAGAACTGGCCGGGTTTTGTGAATCAGGACTTAAATCATGATTGCGAACAGGTATGGAACTTTCTTCTTGGTATGAATCATAGATAGGAGCATCGTCTTGGATAGTAAAATTATTCAAATGAGATTTCGCTTTGAGATGAGGGTTAGATGGAATAGTTTCTGATTTAAGACGTTTCTTATGATCTGACCCTAGTTGAGTTACTTGTGACAATTCAATATCATCACAATTATCAAAGCAACTATCTCGAAATACTTTACAGTTTTCCCTAGGTTCCTCTTTTTCATTGTATATTTTCAGACAAGGGAGATGAGGCAGCTCTCGTTTGATATGAATCGTAGGCTGTGTTAAAGTGGTCTCTTTGTTTTGGAAACCCAGTGATGTTTTGTTTGAATAACCCTTTGTTGGAATATACTTGATATCATGAGGGAGAAGATCGTTATTACTAAAAACATCGGGGTAAAGAGAAAAATGCGAATCTGGAACAATGCATTTAAAGACATCAAATAAATCTCGTTCATCAGATTCACTATAAGTATCGGGCCTTAGATCGTACCTTTTTGCGTCGATATTTTTTGAAAGAGAAACAAAAGGTGGATCTAACCTTGGCATCAGCATTTGTTGATCTGAGATGATATTGCCTGACTTCATGTTAAAGTCATCTTCTAGTGCCAGGGTATTTTCCCTTTCAGCACTTTCGCCTTCGTTTTCTGATGGTAGAGCATGCAAAACTCCTAGGCTAAATTCTGTTTGGTCAGGTACAGGAGGTAGGGAATCCTCATCATACTCGGAAGATTCTTCATCTGTGAGCTCATCCTCAAGATCATATTGTAGACACTTAAGGTGAAATCGCATATTGAAATCCCTTACGGGTTCGTCTTGTTTCCGCAGATAGTCGATTTCATCGTATACCTGGTCGTATTCATAGCAATCAAATTCCAAGATGAAAGTTCTAACGAATTGGTCCCAGCTGTGGACTGATGCAACTGGGAGGTTTCTGCACCATCTTCTAGCTTTCGCTGTGAACGTAAGAGTAAAAATCCTGCACAAAACGCCTTCGTCAATTTTTTGAATATCAGCATTTGAAACTCTTTGAATGAACTGCAGGGCGTGATGAAATGCAGAAGAATTATTCTCACCATTGAATTTTACCTGAGATAATAGCCTTACCACATATGGTGGAGTGTTGGAAGAGGCAGGAACGTGGATGCAACTCCAGATGGGAATTCTGTAAGCAGACATCCTTTTCCAGGATTTCTAGTTTAAAAACATTCCAACAGACAATATGTTCAGGCCCTCCTTCTAGCGCCAGAAATGTTGAGGGCCCCGAAATCGGGTCAACAACAAAGGGGATACCCACCCGGTCCGGAACCTGGTTGGCGGCTCCTTACCCGTTTGGAGAAGCGGGTCCAACTGGGGATAACGGGACCAGCTTCCCGATGCATGGGATGTGTGTGTATGAGCAAAGTTTGATTATGTTAGTTCTGAAGGCATTCTACAAATAATGTAAATCTAACTTGCAAAGTGACTCTAAGCTACTGTAACTTAATGGAAATAACACACACAAGATCTACACTAACCCGGGATATATATTTCTTCTATTATGCAATCTAGAAAGATTTCATACAATAACTGGTAATAAAGATTATTCAGCCATTATAAGAATATAAACCGTTTAAGATGAACTGTTCTGCCTAAGAAGTTAAACAAAAAAGTTGTGAAAAAACACATCGCATAATCAAATCATTAGCATGTTAAGCATAAATCAATAAGTCCACCGTACAGAAGTTCCAAATGATAACCCGTGTGTTCATACATTAACATGCAAACAATATCAGCTGTATATCGCTCTAGGAATACAAACAGGAATTAATCAAGAGATAAAAGTACCATTTATGACTAATTCTTACTCACAGACTTCAAGTAATAACGATTTATCTCTACTTGCTTCTAACATCTACCAAGAGTACAGAAGTGCAACATCAGTAGCAGACATTAAGACACAAACATAAATAAATCTCGATCCTTCCATTCATCAAAACCTCCTCTGAGGGTGCAGAAGTGCATGTTCCGAGGACAAGTTTTTGACAAATTTCTGGACCCTTCTCCAATGCAATGAGAAGGGTTGAAATACTACTATCTAATCCTAATAATAGTATTATTACAAAATTTAGGACACGGTTCTCAAATGACCGCCCTTTTTCTAATTCAGTAAAACAAAAAAAACAAGAAAAAAACAACTTTCTAAATAAAATTACTTCTTAATTTGGTCTCTGAAATTGCAGTTTTCAAGCATGGGCTTGAGAAGAGTCGGTTGGCCGACTTCTGTGTTTAACTGGGCTGTGAAAATGGCATCCATAAGAGCTGGCGCTACTTTCTCGGCCGCGTTCATGATGCACCTTAGTGTCATGCATTGGCTGTGGGGCTTAACTAAGTAAGTCCAGTAACTTTCCCAGTTTAGTCTAGCCAATGTCTGAACTGTCTTCCCGTTTGCATGTGCCTTCTGCTTCCATTCTGCCTCCAGCTGTAACGCGCTTGGTAAGTATCCCGGGGTGGACTCTGAAATCAAATTGGCCCTGTGTAAATTTTCATTCACACAGTCGATAAGTATGCTCGCCTATGTCGCCGCTGATTCTGCTGCCTGTTCCGCCTGTGTGATTTGTTCGTCCCACTTATTGAAGAGCAGTTCCTTATGATTCTCATTAATCTTGGGTGCCCCTGTTCTTTTCCCTTCCTCGTCATTTTTCCAAGCCAGATATTCTGTTACTCTTCTGTTGGCTTGGTCATAGTCATTCCGCAATTCCACCACCTGGCTGGTGATCTTGTCGCTTAGCTCACAAAAATCCCTCCACTGTGATATTCTGCGCACCATATCTTCCTGTTGCTGTAACAGTTGGTCGTTCAAGCTGATGGACTCTGAAATAAACTCTGTCAGCTTAGGCTCGTCTTTATGTATTTCTTGCACCGTCTGCAGCTGTTTTTCCTTTTCTTCAATACTTCTTTGATGGTTCACCTGCATCTGGCGAAAGTCTTCTTGTAGCTTTTCGAGCTGCTTGGAAGCTTCAGCGTTCTCATTGGCTTGTCGCAACTGTTGTTGTAGCAGTTGTATTTGACTTTCACATTCTTTTAGAAGTTGCTGAACTTCAGAGGCCTTGTCGATAGTTGCAGAAGCATATGCTCCAGCAATCTGAGACAATTTCGTGAGATTGTCTGTTGGATTGTTATTCGGGTCTTTCCACAAGACATCTAGGTGTTCAGCATTTTGAGACAGTGCGTCTTCAAGCTTCCTTTTCTTTCTTTGTCTCCTTACAACTGCCTTGTGCTGTGGACTGTAGAATACGTCCAGTGGAGGAATTTCTTCTACGCCGAGTAGAAGTTCTGAGGATGGAGCGATAGGAAGATGCTCCGTCTCTGCGGCACTACCGACTATGGTCGAGACGACCTCTTGCATCACCTGTGTATTGCTCACAGGTGTCTTCGGGGCTTGATCTTCAAGATTTATTAGTTCATTGAAGGTCTCCCATTCTTTATCTAATTCTGCTGTAACCAGAGGTGCTCCGGTGACGGGAGGGGGAACTTCTCTTGGTGGCGAGGCGGCAACTTGCTACTGAGCCATCGAACTTGACTGAGCCGTGTCTTTGATTGTTTCTTTGTTCTTCTCTTCTTTGTGCACAGACTCTTCAGGATTTTCAGACGTTTCTTTTATGGCGCTGGAATTAGATCTGGAAGCGCTTGAATGCTCACTGAGGCTGACGATCGGAGTTGGTTCTCTGGTAGCCACTCGCAGTCTTTCCAGTGGAATGTTAGCCAGCCTTCTTTCTCTATACAACGTGAATTTCCGGAGGTCGTCTGGGGACAACCTCGACTGAGCTTCTTGCAAAACTTCTTTGAGTGAGTTCTTGTTCTGGAAGAGGTCATCAAACGGATCCTTCCTCCCAGAGAACACACTTATCTTGACGCTGATTGTAAATTCCTGGGCCACTTTATTAGGGTCGAATGGTCTTGGTGAGAACTTAAATAGTTGGAGACACGTCACATTCTCCACCTCGCCAAAAGCGTGTCCCACATCGAACAAAGAGAAGGACCCACATGTGACTGGGAATTGAGGCCAAATGGCTTTCTTTTTGTTCTTTAGGTCCTTAGTTAAACCGCCTTCAGAACAAGTCTGATAAGCGATCTCTCGGGCCAACAATTTATCTGGGATGTACAAGGGTAGGACATGAGGAGGTGCTATGCTTCCAAAAACTCGGATGTAGGTAAACCATTCTTCCCCAAAACATCTTGCGATGGGGGTGATATCAATTTGTGCCTCAGGAGAGCACCTTGGGGGGTCTTTATCGTATATTATCCTATGCATGGGCAGTATGAGCCCATGGCAAATCTGGTAAAAATGGGGGGCAAACTGGGAGTCCCACAAGACTTTATGATAGACATGAATGGGCAATGGGTCCTGGGTAGTCCATTGCCAGCCCATAGTAGGAAATTTTGATACAAGACAGACAGAATCCATTATATAGGCAGACAAATAGAAAGGAGGATAGAACCTTTGGGAGAAGGATCTCTTAGAACGGTAGTGGAGAACTGCCGTGTATAGAGTGTCAGAAAGGATTTTGGCCCAATCCACTATCTCAGAATTAGTCGCGGCATCAATTAACGGTAGCCATTCAGATGGAAATTTATTGATATCGGGCTTACCAAACAGCCTACAGAGCATGGCTGCAGCAAAACAATACGGAGAGGTAAGAGAACCAGTGCTATACATATCGTTCTTATCTTTTTTCAGTGGTTCATCCCTTTTTGACCATTCCTTGGTAGTGTCTGATAGGTCCAGATTCTCTGCTGCGAACTTCCTAACAAAATCTGCATTGTAGGTCGTTTGTGGTTCAGGAAGGTGATACATGAGCTTCAGGTCTTGAGCCGCGAACGATCCCACGAGCCCATGTCCTTTGACTTTGAACTGCCTATGATGCAACTCCGCATCATCTAAAATCCACTTGATCATGTCTGTATAAGGTAGGATCTTTGGCCTTGCCACTATTCTGTGGAGGAAAGAGCACGCTAGGTCTTCCAGGGATGCTTCTGAAGGACGTGATGCATCTGCGACAACAGCAGTTGCCTTGATTATTCTAGGGTTCTCTTCTTCTAACAGCCTATACATGCCTTCCCATGTGGAAATGCCTGCATCTTTATTGCATGCGGTATCTGTGTAGAGGGGCGCCATCTCCTTGGTCTTTTCCCTTGTCTCTGAGCTCTGAGCTTTGTTCTTCTTCCCCATCTCGCTTATCGTTTCTGGTTGATTTTGCCTTCGCACTTTGCTCCTGCAGGTTATGAGTAAAATGGAAAGATTGATCAGAAAGGTGATGGGAGAGTTTTAAATGCAAGAGATAAATCAGATACGCCACCTTACGTGAAGCAAATCCGCATTAAGGCACGCATCTTTATGCCACTTAATAACTGACAACTAATTCATTACTAACATTAAAAGCACATAATTTCCAAGTCAGGTTATAGTAAGTGGATTTTCTTTGGGTGGCGTGCTCAAAGGAGTCGTACTAAGGTGCTTTTAAGACTTGCCAACGTATCCTTGCATGTCGCGCGATCGCAAATGGTAGTGATCGCAACATCACAGATCGCAATATCGCAGATCGCCACGATTCAAATGTTTGCCAACGTACCCTGTCTCATTTCTGCGATATGTGATCGCGCGATCGCAACATCGCAGATTGGCGGACTTGTAAGCTTTTCTTTATGGATGCTAGTGTATTGCGATGCGATGTTGTTCACTAACACCGAGGTGATGTGCATATTGGCTTTTAGAGGGGAAACGAAGGCGTTTCTTTAATTTTAGTGATGCGACCTTTAAGATTTGCTTTTATGGACACAGGTTTTAGGCTTAAGTTGTCCAAGAGACCTTTCCTAAGCTTATGCTCGCAACTTCGAAAGAAATCTTTGTTTTTTTTGAAAATTAACTAAGGGTCCCCATTCATTCTAGCATCATGGCCGATACTAGTTTGAACGAGGGGGGTTGTTGCTGGCCACAACAATTGGCGATTCACTTGAGAGAACCAGTTATCTCTGCTCTTTTTCTATTGACGCTTTCAGATCTTGTCAAAAAAAAAAATTCAAGGAATCCGAACTCTATTATAAAAAGATAAAAACAAGCAATACTTTAAAGCGTCAATGATGTTTTGTCTTCGCCCCATTTTATTCCAATTACCTGCATTCTCAGGTTGTTTTCGAGTTCAGATCAGTTATTACTTGGTCTTGTAAAACATAAAAATAAAGTGTTCTCTATGTACAACCTCTTTTAAGAATGCTCCTTTGTCGTAGGTAGAGCCATTGCTGCCAGCAGGCGTCCATAGCCTCGACAGGGTTACCTATTATCCAGGAATGATCCTTTATCTTGCTTCAGGTTTTCGCAACTGCTTCAGGAGAATTATCCCTTTCTTGATGTTTTTTTTTTTTTTTTTTTTTTTTTTTATTCTCTAAAGAACAATGTCTTGGTTTGGTGGCCAAATAATGACACAGTCATTCACTTGATTTACACTTTTGCTGAACAAGCTGGCTCGTGATGAGACCCCTTGTCTTTTGATTGCAACAATCTTGAGTCGTTGCCCTGTTTTGGTAGACAGTTTTGGCAAAGTCAGCAAGTTATAATTTCTGTGATCATGATAAGTCGGCTCGTGATGAGACCTCTTATTCTTTGAGATATAGCATCTTTTTAGGTTATTCTCCTGAACGTTGCGTTTTACTTTAGCAGGGAGGAATTCAAATTCTCTTTCCTTAAGAAAGTTATGGACGACAATGACAGGGCTACTTTTGATAATGGTTGTTTTCACAGAGAATCTTTATTCTAATATTGATACCTTTCATTGTGCTGATCTAAAACGAATTTCTCACCGAGATAGCTTTCTTTAAAATTTTCTGGGGTTGAACTTAACATCATCTCTGGGTTAAAGATCTATCGATAATGAAAGATCAAATTTCTCAAAAGATTTCCTATTTCACAAGAGCCGAAGCTCAAAATCTTTAACAGAGACAAGGTTTCTTTAGTGAATGTCAAATACTGTTTAGCCAGAACAAACTTTATTTGGGAGAGGCAACTATTCCCTAGGGCGATGTAGAGAATATAACTAACTTTGCCTATCAATTATTGGAAGAAAAACTAATAACCTAGCAAAACTAATAACCTAGCTAAAGTCGAAATTTTGAACGACTCCCTTCCCTCCTTTTCTAGCATAGTGCTAACGTTTCCTCGGCAGATCTTAGCGGGTCCAACTCGGAACTTTCGCCTTAAAGGTCTGCTGCCCGCTTCTTCTTGCCATACCGTAACGTCCTTGTCATGAATAGTGGTGCTAATGGTCATCTCTTGACTGGTCCGCATGGTAGCGCAGTCCATTGGGCGCTGCTACGAGTGGGAGGGAAGTGTTTCGCCTAACCGGCTTCCTGCAGACTTGTTTATAGTCCCACACCTTCTTTCAACTGCTCGAATCATTGAGACTGTAGCGTCGACTACTAGTCAGGTGTTTGCACCATTGGTGCATTGTCGTAATGTCCCTGCCAGCCCGTCTGCGAGCACTGCTCTGTTGCTCGGGTAGCCATTTTTTCCTTTCGAGGATGTGTGCGCAACCATGATAGCAGGGTCACAGTTTAGTCATTCTTAACAGTATTCCTAAGCAATCTGAATCACCTTATGTGCAGAGGGGCTACGTTGTTGTGAGTGTCGCGGTGTGACATTCTGCTAAATCTGTTCCCGCATATCGCTCTTTGGTCTCTCGACCGTACCCAGAGTGTGTTGTCAACGCGAGGCCTACAGCTACCTAGCTTCCTCTGAGCTCTCTTCCATCGCTTACTCTAGACCCATCTAGTCCGTGGTATTTGCAACTTCCAAGAGGTTTGTGTCATTGGACGGTCGCGATGTGTGCTTCCCCTTGAGTCCCTGCAGATGCTGTCGTCGGCTACTGGCAACCAGAGTCGCTTTAGGCTGCTTCCCTTAGTTTATATAGCCACTTATGCCTACGCCTATCTGCGACGTCCATGCTTTTTCCTTTTATTTGTTACAACTGCCCTTTTTGCTGAAGCCAAGGTCGTTCGGGGTGCTACTGTAGATATTATCGGCACAACCGGTTCTTCGGCTTTCTCCACGGATGGCTCTACAGCTCCTATCGCAACCATCCTGTTGCAATTTAATGTGGTTACTTCATGCAGTCGGTTCTGCCATCATTCAACCTCTTCATCCGAATCCGACGTGCAAGAGCTATCGCAGTCCCATGAGAGTCGACCATCCACTGTTGGATTCACCCTGTCTCGATCTTGCGTTGTGAGCTGATATATACAGTCTAGTTCCCCATCACTGTCGTCGTTGCGCACAAGTTCAATATAACATGCTCCTTCAGCTAAATCCAATGGAATCACTACTTGAAGAGAATTCTTTTCAAAGATCATTTTTCGTTTCTTGAGGTTGATGATTCCATTCATGTCTGTTGCCCAATCTATCCCTAGCAATGCCGGATATGGGTTACTGTCATCCACGATTTCAATGACTTCAAAATCGATTTGTGTGCTGGCACCGTCGATGTCCACGGTAACCCCTTGCAGCCTTCCCATAGGCAGAATCTTTTGCTGGTTGGCCATGCATAATTGGATCGGGGACCATTGCAGCGTAGGCCTGCCCATGCATTCCCAAGTTTATTTTGGTAGGACATTTGCGTCGAACCCCAAATCTAAAACGACCTAGTCCATCTCATAGTCGCCAATCTGGATGGTCAGTTGCATCTCCTGACCGGTACGCAAAACATGTTTGCCCAATTTGCGGATCAAGCGCGGTTCGTCTGCCCCAGCACATCTAGTTATTAACTCTTGTAACCCTTTCACCGCATTAGCATCCCTCAGAAGCTTCATACAGGTTTCTAAGAAGGTAGTTACTAAAGACCTATCCTGTTCCAGTTCCGGTTGCCCCTTACTACCCAAGTCGATCCTTTTGCAAAATTTTTCTTAGCCTCCAAAAAGGTTTCCTTCGCTTGCGCCAAATCAAATTTTGGTTGTTTTGCAGGAGCCTTACGAACTCACGTATCCTCTTCTGGCTTCTTCCCCCTATCTTCTCCTGTAGCTACGCCACTTCTGAGCATCATATTTATGTTGGGTCTTCGTTGCGTGGTTCAGCCTTCATCATTTGGACACTCTGAGTGGGGCTAGCTGGGAGCACTCCATTTTCCCGCAATTGAGAAATCAATGTAGGTCAGTCGACTGCATTGTGATCGAACTGTTAGCATGACAGAAAATAGGCTTTAGTTGGATTCGTACAATCTCGAGCGTAATGCCCTGGCCCTCCACAATTATAGAAAATTAATTGTCCCCATCCCTGTCTAGGTCCCAATCCACCACAACCCCGTCCGCATACTAGGAATCCCCCGCGTGTGAATGGTGCATCCGGGTCTCGCCCATCCGTCTATATTTGCATCCTATACGTAGGCGGTCGTTCCATCAACATGTGGCAATCCCTTTTCTCGTGACCCATCGTTCTGCAGAAGTTACAAAATAAGTGTTGAGGAGGTTGTCGTAAGCTTGGCAATAGGTGGCAACTGTCCATGGTGTGCTTTCCTCCTATCTGGAAAATTGCACACCAAAGCATAGGCGCGACACTCGGTCCTGCTTATAGTTCCACTTTTAACGGCATCGGGCCTCCTCCCACCAGATTTGCGAAGATAGGGCAATGGTCCTTGTCATGCGCTTGGCTCTTACATTTAATACAGCCTACCTCCGGGCGTACCTCTGGTCGAGACACTCTTCCTTGCTTCAAGCTTTGCACTTCCAGACTCAATTTTTGAAGTTGTGTGTGGATTTTCTGAACTCCTAACCCTGAGTCTTTTATTAGGGTCGCGTGTAACCTCATTGTTGTTTCCAGTGCCCCGGCTTGGGTTGAGATCTTATGTTGTGACAAAGCCATCCTCAGATGGGGTGTTAATGATGCCACAAACCACGCGCAATGTTGCCCATCTATCAAAGTCATGTTAGCTTTGCGAATATTACTCTTTAACATTTGGTCCAGATCCCATGGAGTTTCACCAGGAAACATTGCTATCTCCTTGAACCTAATGACCGACTGGGCTTCAAACTTTGGTCGGCCAAACTCTTTATTAAGAGCATCCTGGATCGCCGCTATTCCCTCATTCAGATGGTCGATTGAGTATTTTATGTACCATGTCAACGCGCGGTCCTGTAGTACACTAATCAGCATGGCCTTTTTAATGTTTTCCTCTGTTATGCCTTGCACGTCCCATACATATTTTCTCACAAACCAGAACCGATTTGGCTCTTCATTCCGTACACCCTGAAATGTTGGTAACTTGACTACAGTCGCCATCCCAGCTTTCGGTGGTGGAGGGGGTGGAGGCGATGTTGGTGTGGATGGACTCGACGTGGGTGAAGCAGGTGGTGGTGTAGACGGAGGTGGTATCAGTGGGAAGCATTCTTTAATCAATCAGACCGCACTTCCTAGCGAGAACCTAGCGAGATCCTCCTCGCTTTCCCGCAAGATAGAAATCAAAGGGTTGTTCTATACTTCTCCTTCTCTTCGATAAATCCTTCCACTCCGCGTTACTCCATACATCAATATATGTGTAGTATATGTTTTTCGCACAATAGCATCTTAATCCAAGTATTCAATGATTTGATGTACCTACCCTGTGGTCCTTGGAGAAATTGCCTTTCTGCTTCACTATAACTTACGGTTGTATCTATCGTGAATTCAGTGATAAATCCCCCTATGATCCGATCTAACCAGTGGTCTACCGCACGTGCGAGTATATCTTTGGTGGCTTCTAGCCTACACACTAGTTCTGGAGTCCACACTATTGGCTGGTCTAATTTGCACCTCCCCACGCTATCAGCTAACTTCGGGATCCACTCATACAATTCTATTGAAAATGTTACGAAGAAGATCTCGTGTATATCCATGAATATATAGCAATCCAACCACTATTCCTTTGAAATCCGTGAGTTTCTATTTTCTTGAATCGCGAACTCGTGAAGCTTCAGATCCCACAAATCTTCAAGCTCTTTCTTCGTAGGATTCCAGTGTTCCCACATTAGACACCCCTTAGGCAGATCCCGGTCCCAGCAACAGAACCATTTTTTGGCTTATATGGGCTTGACCCAGGTTCGGAAGAGTTAGTTAGCCAAACAAATCCCGCAGCCACCGGCCCTTTCGGCAACAACCCGCAGAGCGCGCATTGAAGTCTCACCTGAGGTAGCAAGGGAGGGTGTTGGAACCAGGTTTCCACACGCTAGGGATGTCTTGGTGTGGTCTAGAGGTTTCGCGCACTGGTTTAAAGTTTTGCGCTGCTCGGTATTCGCACAAATTCAGATTGATTATATCTTTCTTATTAGTGCACTATTTTATTGGAGGATGTGGTTACAACTTAACAGGATCTTTAAGCAAACATTTAACCAACACAACTGATTCGCACATTAAAATGAACCCAAATTTACATTCATTCATACAATAAGTAGATTAAATTAAATAGATATTATGAAAGTCAGATTCGCGACAGCTCAGAAGGAATACATAATTTCAGAAGAAACTTATCTTTATTTCCACTTATCCTCAATACATTCAAATCTGCCATGCGCACTCAGCTGCAGGGGTCCACGCACACAGCTGCGGACTTTCCAGGCCTCTGCGCACATAGCTGCAGAGCCTCTACCTACTACCCCAACCCTTGACTCGAACTTATAGACGCTTTCAGACTACCTTCCTCAAAAACCCATTACCTTCCATATTCCAGATTAACTATCAGAACTCTCCTCTGTCTACCCATAAAGCTTTGCTCTATTTATACCCTTCCCTAGCCCGCGATCACTGCGCGGGCCAACTCTATTTACATTTCTTTACATTATTTTTGGGTGGACTACCCTTTGACTCAACCTATTATAATTCGCACTCTGCGAAGTCTTTACCCTAACTTTACCCAAAATTTCCGGCTTTGCACCCTCTAACCGTTGCGCGGGGCTTCCGCTACCCAATAGCAGGTGGCCACCAATATCCACCTGGATCAAGTTACCTCCAATAGTCCTCACAAAAAAATGTGTTGAGAAAATACTGCTCTAATACTATAAAGTTATTGGGATAAGTTAATGGCATCGGCCATAACCAGATGGGTCTTAGAACTATACACACAAAAAGATATGATTGCGAGTTTTAGGATAGCTCAATCGGAAATATGATGAACTCAGAGAGGCAAATTTAATGGGTTTCTTAGCGAGACTTGCTTTGATATCATTGTTAAAGTGCAGAACAGGTATGAAAGATAAGCGTTGATTGCATTTCATTGATCATATATACATATAAATAAAATTCCTTGTAACCTTTGGATTCCCATTCTAATGTCCCTTGTGTTGATTTTTCAAGGATCTCCTACACTGATAATTACTTCTTATGATTTCTTATATTATACTTTTCTTGTATTCATTTTCAATATAAAGTAATTACACAAAATATCTCAACAAAATACCAATAGGGTCATAAAGAGATAGTCAAACAAGAGACACAACAAAAAGTTTTTCTTATGTGAATAATTACTTGTGACATTCTTGTATTCTTATTAACTTTCTTTATGTTCTTCTTTTATCAAGCAATCATCAAATTAAAACTTGAATATCAACGACACCAGATGTAGGCACTCAACCAAGGTTAAAACCCCTCTATAAGGGAAAACCCAGTCCAACTCTTCCACTAGTAAATCAAATTGAGATAGACCAATGATTCGGATCTCTTCAGCTACCAAAATTAGCCAAGGTCTTTTACTTATTTGATGTTAGAAAAATTGCATGTAAAAGAGCATGAAAAACCACATGTGCATACTTTAAAGGAGAATGACAACCATCAAATCAAGGGACACACACACATTAATAGCGGAGTTCATCCACTGTGGGTTATGTCTCTGGCCCCAGTGTCAAGAGTGGGGAGGCCGCTTCATTAAATGCTACAAGGTGATGATCAATACATAGTACATTCTTTGTCATTACAAGGATAAATTCCCTCAACCAGAGTGGCATGTCTCTCCACGAGACATTTTCCTATAGGAACTATCACTCATATGGGCCCTTCTTCAACATGACAAGATAATAAATTCTAACATGATGTGGCCTACAAGTATCCTTCAACATAATGGTAACAACGATCTCAACAACAAAATCATCATCTCAGCAAATCAAAAGAAAAACATGGCATCACTGCATCATATACCTCCACTTCCGAGGATGGCCTGAAAATGCAAAGCTCTGCTGACGAAATGGATTACATCATTGAATTGATGGCGTGAAATCGTGTCAAACGACTATAAACTTCCCCTTTCTAACGCTATCCAAATCTGGACCTCAGGAATCTTGAAGATTCCTCCAAAGATTCCTTCCTGGAGATGGGTGAAAAATCCACTGCTCAGATGAAAATTCTAGCACACCACTGCACTTCTTGTAAAATTGTGAGAAAAATGACTATAAATTCGGCATCATTCTACCTCAAAAAAAAAAAAAAAAAAAAAATTAAATAAATAATAATAATATAAATAAATAAATAAAAAATAAATTTAGCCTCCAAGGGAATCTTTTAGATTCCTCAAGATTCTACAAAGATTCCTCATTGCTGACTACCTAAAATTTTGTTGCTCATATGAGGAAGTAGACCACACCATTGTGTTCCCTGTGAAACTTTGGTTCATTTGAGTATAAACTTGGCATGAATCTGACACTATGAAAAATCACCCTCCAAGGAATCTCTTAGATTCCTCCAAGATTCTGCATGGAATATTATGTGGAATATTCCCCTGAAATATACTCGCCTCAGTGACCTTGCCCACACCCAGTTCCATCGTGTGGCTCCTCCACTTGGCACTCTCCTCCTCCACTGGGCAAACGAGCATGGTTTAAGTACATGCAGGCTGACAGAAATTACAAAGCAGCACCCGTGGTTTGTTAGCAAGTGGCAAATATGATGTTGGGGAGGCTCGAGGTCAAACCCGTCAGGCTCCCATTTTAGATGCAGTTATGAGTTTAGGTGATTCAAATTTGGCAGTTTGTTGATGATTGTTGGCGGAGGTATTAAATTTTAACTATTATCACGTAATGAGTTTTGGAGTGTTTGTTATAGGTTGATTGGGTGGTTAGTTTGGCATCGTTATGTGAGGTCGCCGGTGGCAGGCTGGCCCAACAAGACAACGTGGGTTTGACACCCACTAACCTCTAATCATCATGTAATGGCCACGTTGGATTGGTCGTGGGCAGGGTCCCGGGTCAGATTCGCGGGCCTCGGCCCCTTTTTATGACTACTGGTAGGGGTGGCCGAGGTGGTAGCCCGCCAGCCCCTTTTTTAATATTTTTTCGTTTCATAAAAACAAATAGTAAAAAAAATTGACTGGTTTTTGGGGATCACCTGAAAAATTAACAAGGCGACAAATTCACCTGTTCTAGTGGTCGGATTCAGTGCGTCGATACTTTTCCAAATGTTGCCTTGTCAGTGACTCCCACTTGGCCTAGTTTGACCAAAAATTCGACCGTGAATATCTTGAGCATACGAACTCAGATTTGAGTATCGTTCATGTCATTGGAATCAAGATGACAGGCACTAGTATCTAGTTTAAGTCTTACTTCAATCTGTTGAATTTTATTTTTGAGCTATTATGAGCCACTTTTGAATTTTTATTGTTTCTGGAGCCACCTAGATCAACCAAGACATTAGACCTGACCAAAAGACCTTCCTCCTCCACCAAGTCAGCCTTCCAAGATTATTTTTCATACTTCAGTAGTCTCCTCTCATCTAATAGCTTCAACACAACAACAGTCCAGAATTTTGGCCCCCAACTTCCTGAATTTTGTCCCCATTGCATATATTAAATTCTGGCCTCCCCGACAGCTTAAATATTTCACACGTGTGAGTCAAAGAGAGAGAAAAATTAACTTTTTTTAATAGAAAAATACTTCCTTCTCCTTCGCTAGTTTTTCCTCTTCCATCTTAGGGTTTTTGCTCTCTTTTCTCCCTCCAACTATTGCAGATCAAACTTGCTTGAGATATGTTCCAAATGAGGTTGAGTTGTTGCCTTTTATAGTGGATTTTGCCTCCTAATTAGGCCTACTTGTCTAGGTTGAGGCCGACTTGGCAAAGGAGGCCTAAATGACTTATTTGAAACTAAAATAAATTTATTTCTTGACTGATAAAGCCCAAGAAGGATATTTTACATGATGACACATACAAGGACTCTTGACACAAACCCTAGAAGCCTACAATGGAGCCTTTGACCTATTAATCATTGACCCAAGCATGAAACCCATGCTTTAATAAGTCAATTTATTTTACAATAAAATTTATTTTCCTTTCTTTCACAAGTACATTACATCATGACTCAAATACAATTATGAAGATTGACACTAGTTACATTTTTCAACACTCCCTCTTAACTAGGAAATTATTCATAATTACATATATACAAAGGTACATGGAAGATCTCAATTTGATATGCTTTATGAAGAGTCACATCACACGCAGTGCAATAGATTAGATACCTGATAAGGGTACTATTTTCTTCGTGACAAACACCCTCTAAAATTTGGTCTACACTTGAATTTTGGAGCCTCCTATGGATCTTACAATCGTTCATTCCATAGTCACTTCATGGTCGATCAATGCTTTGTTATGTATTCCAGTTTGTAAGTGGCAAGGTCACATGCTCACACATGCTTGGTTCGTAATAAGTTCATGAGCACACTCTTTTATGCAAGCTTGAATAGGCATAGAACGAGTCCACCAAGACATTGCATGTGCAATTATCAACCTATGTTGACAACCAGCGCATGCTTTCATTGGCAGTCTCTCACTTTTGGTTGTGAATGTACTTCTATTTCGGTGAGTTTTTTAAACTGTGGCTCTTGTGTGCCTTAGCTTTCACTAGTGTCTCTTTAATGTTTCAAATGTCATTTTCACTTGATTTCACCTTAATTAGTGTCGTTTTCATCTTATATTTGCTCTGACATGTATCGCTTTCACCGTCATTCGCATATTGCAAGTGTCGCTCGCACTTTTCTCTTCATATAGCAAATGTCGTCTTTTGGCATGGAAAGTTTCGCTTATCATGTAAAATGGAGTTTTGGGTTGTTTCAAAGGGTAAATTTGGTGTTGATGATTCCTTCGAGTCATGTAGACATGTTTGATACTCATTCCCAAATATTTATGCATTGTCGCACAAGTGTTGTCACTTTTGTCGCAAAGTGTACATTTTGTGTCACACTTGGAGAGGTATGTTGTATCAATGTCACATTGAGGACATCAAGTTGTTCTTATTTTCTAAGTGACCAATGTTTCATCATCCATTGTTTGAGTATGTGATCATGACCTGGTTTTGTATTTGTTCACCTAAGCTTCACTGATCCAACACTTAACCTTGTCCAGAAAATTTCACTCCTGGGCAACTTAACTTCACTCAACCTTCTTGAATTGCACCCTCCGCAGTCTCAACCCTCAAGCCCTGACCTTGCCTCTTGGAATTGCACACTGCGTAGTCACAATTCACAACCTTGACCCTTGATCTCCATCACTACGTATTTTTTTCCCTCCAGTCAACCACAACTGTGCACTACGTAGTGTCAAGCCCAGTGCTTCCAACCTAACACCTTGAGCTATGCAACTGCACAATCCATGAGATTATTCTCCATCCATAACTACACATTGGGAAAATTCAAGCCTCAAGCTTGAGCCCTTGAACCCCTCAATTGTGCATTCTCCCAACTTGTTCTCTTGCTAGAATTATGCATTGGGAAACTCCAAGCCTCAACCTTGAGCTCTTGAGTCCCTCAACTGCACAGTCACCTAGCCTAGCCTCTCGGAACTATGCATTGGGAAACTTCAAACCTTAAGCCTCAAGCTTGACCTCCTGATTCCCTCAAATGTAGAGATCCTTAAGTTTTTCCTTATAGGAACTACGCATCGGGCAACCTCAAGCCTCAAGCCTCAAGCCCCAACCTTGAGCTCTTAAACCCCTCAATTGTGTAATCCTTTAACCCTGGCCATCCTAAATTTCACATTGTGAATTATGAAGCCAAAATCTCAGACCTTGTCCTTTGGAACTATGCAATCCCTCATTCAATCACTCAATCAGTCACTTGATTCCAACCTAACAAGTGATTTCATGAAACATTTTAGATTATGATTTTTTGGACTGATGTCGACTTGTCATGGGTGGTCTTTAATTGGAGATACTTTATCTTATCATGACAGGATGATGATGGAGGAAAAGGAGAAGGATACCATGCTAGAAGACACCTATGGAGTTGAAGAGATAAGATGATCATTAGGCGAGAAGATGAAGGAACACCAAATTACAACAGAAGATCAAAAATCAAGACCAAATTGAAGACTCCTTACTTTCAAGCTAGATGAAGGAGGAAGAAGAAGTACATGCACCACCTCTCATGAGGACACAAATAATGTAGTAGCAAAGAATGGCTTGACACTGTCACATCATCATGCATTCCATGCCATCAGTGTCATATCATGTCATGTCATGGGTCATCATTTTCCGCATCATTTTGTGGATAATATAAATTCAGTATTGGGTAAATTTAATGTAAAGTGGAATTCCAAGAGTCATCTATGTAATGTGAAAAGTCACGTAGGAAGTCGAAATGTCATAGAGAATTCAAACAATCATGAGGGTAGTCCAAGAGTCACAAGGGAGATGAATGGTCACCCTATTTGTTATATATACAACCTCATAGCTCATGCAAAGGACTTTTCCTCTTGGATCCTCCTACCAGGCATTAGAGAGGAAGATAGTTCTTTTGGAGGAGTAAGTGGTTGCTCTAATGCTCCTTTATTGGGGCTAATGGTGTTCATTGTCTTGATGTATCTTGGAACTTTTGCTTAATTTAGAAGCTCATTGAGCCAACACACTTTCATGCATATGTCGTAAATATTGTAATATTATTCTTTGAATGATTATGATGTATGTTGTTTCATTTGTGCTAAGGAAATTGAACTATTTCGGTGGATTTGGTACTTATCTTATTGAAGATTTGTTGTATTTGTTTTAACAATTGTTGCTTCTATATGAAATATTTCGCTAGTTTTCCAATGATTCATCTATATGTATATGTTCATGTGTCTTTCTAGATTAGTACTATTACTTGCCTTTAAAAGGCTCACTTTTCTCTCCCTTTTTGGTAGAAGAACCTTGATACATTTTGCAGCTGAACATTCCATAAGGCATACTCACTTGCTAATCTGAAATCACTTGTACATCGCTCTCTTGTGTTGAAATTTTCAGCCAAGGTAAATCTAAAAGAATATATGGCAGTCGAGCCTTATTTCTGGAAGGGCTCCCACACCAAATGGTGTGAAGCATAATTGGGACTTTTCATCGAGGAGATCCCACTGGTTGGTATATTTCCAACACCATCAACAAATGGTGCTAAAAGGAGGGCGAGATGACAAGGTTTACCCATTGAGTATGTTTTGAATCTCTTATCTTAAATGGATCATCCCCAAATAATAATCTTGGAATGTTTCTCTAACCTATCCCCTGGTAAACTTTTCATCTTCACAGAACAACTTGAATACTTGTCGCAATTTAAGTTTGATAGTGAGGGTGGTACATCCATTACAGAGCACGCATCTATTTTTCTTAAGTTCTATGACTACTATGAAATTGACTGTGAAGATGTGGCTTGTATTCTTTTCTTCCTCACATTCGAAGGTCGAGTTAGCCTATGGTGTCATACCTTACCACCTGCTTCTATTCATTCTTTTGAACACCTCATCAAGGATCTTAATTTAACATTTCATAGGTATGATTATTGGGATGTTCTTAAAATAATCAATCAACTAAGAATGAAATCTAATGAATCATTTAAGGAATTTTCTAATCGATTCCTTCACCTTTGCTATGAAATTCCAGAAGAAGACACGGATTGGGATTTCTTGAAACAAAATTTTGAGCATTTGGTTCATATCTCTTTTCACAGTGAATTTGAACCTCTTGATGTTTCTACTTCCCCAACTCTTGTAAATCATGATATATATCTAATTCATAGGAGGAACCTATTATTCATTTTGTTCCTTGTCCTCCTCCTTTTCCAGTACTAATCATGATGCCTATATGCGTTAATTTTGAAGTTGGGGAATCCACAAATCAGATTACTGATCCATCTCTTCAACCTTTATCCATGTCTCATGATCCAATACGATGGAGGAAACCTTGGAATGGTTCATGGAACCTAGGGTGAAGGCTAGTCCTTTCATTCCTCAAGATGACATTAGTGCTCTTAACCTCAATATTGAATATGGCTCCACTGAAAGGGTTACTTCTTCAAGGGACATCTGTTATCCCCTATCATCTACATGCCATGAATCTTTGTACCATGATTTGTTTGATCAATCTACTCCACCAACTAGTTCTTCACACTCTCCTAATTTTCAGGTTGTTGGTTCAAATTGCGATTAGGGATAAGGAAGTAATGTTACATAGATAGAGGAGCATTAAAGTGAAGAGACTTTTGATCTCTCTTCCCTCTTTCAAAGTCTCCCATATCAAGAGGATGTTGTTTAATTCTTATATGATTTTCAATGTACTAATTTCGGTAGTCAATTGAATGAAGTTGATTTTCTTAATCAATATTAGTAGTTGGCAACAGTCATTTTGATGATAATGACTTTGTTTATGTATTTGATGATGAATGCCCAAGTGCACCAGTTGATCTTTAGGTTTCTCAAGAAGATTTTGATTTGAAAGATTTGGATCTAGAATATGATTTGGTCAAAGAATATGTTCTCATAGAAACTTCCTCTTTGTCTTACTATCCCTTGTGCTCTACCGTTTGTGATGCATCAATTTGTGATGAGGATACTCCATGCTCTTCAAGTTCTTCATTTGATGAGTTAACTTCTCAATTAGCTAAAGGTAGTGTTGATGGTGCTAGACCCGACAACAAAGGGGATCTCCCCGATATGAAGTCCCAACTAGACCTAACACCGTTTGGTGTAGGACTCCCATCCGGTATGATGGCCCGGTTTCCATTTACTTAGAGATTTTCTTTAGCTATTGGTGTTCAACACATGAGAATGCTATGTTTATATCTTCAAAAATTGAGGTGAGTATGTTTGGTCAGTATGTAATGTAACTTTGTGTCCGGGTTCTCTGACTATAAGGGAGAGGGTAAAAGTGAGCCTCTAGATAAAGGTAGTAGTACCAATCAGGGAGAGGCACACGTGAAAACTACAAGGGTTTGTTTAGTATCCAATGGAGTAGTCCATAGCGGATGTGGCAGTCATTAAAACCAAAGTGCAAGGGAAAACATGTACACCATCCAGCAGAGTAGTCCACAAGGAGGTGACGGTCATTATAACCAAGAAAATGAGAATGGTCTGTCTAATGTCCTACGTAGTAGTCCACACAGATGAGACATCAACGATAAAAAAATAAAACACATCTTCAACAATGTAATTACTAAAATAACCAAAGTAGTTCAACTATATTAGTACAGGTTAAGAAAACATGCATTACAAATGTTTAAAGAGTAGTCTTACAAACATATACAAAACATGTGTGAAAACGTGTCGGCCTGAAACAGGCTTCTGAATTAAGCAAAAGTTCCAAGAAACATATGTACACCATACGTCACTAACCCCAGTAGTGGGACATTGGAGCCACTCCTCACTCCTCAAAGAACAGACTACAGACTCTCAAGGCTATGTGGGAGGAGCCAAGGTGAAAAGTCCTTGCTCATACAATGGGAGGGGTATATATAGCCAAGGGTGATGCTTGACCCTTGTGACTCTTGGACTACCCTTGTGATTGTTCAACTTCCCATGAATTTTCAACTAACATGAACCTTCGACTTCTTGTGTGCGTCCATTTGACTTCACTTTACAATACATTCAGTTACAACGGATATGGCCCATAATGGTGATGTGGTTGAGACAACTTATGTCACAACTCGACATGACACTTTTGACATGTAGTGGGTGACTGTGGTGTCCATGTCAAGTTGTTGTGGTGCTGAGTGATGGATGTACTCTTGGTGTGATTTTTCTCCTCCTCCGCATGGCATAGTGTTGCAAATTATTTGATGGTCTTGGTCTTGCTTGTGCTCCTTTTGCTTGTTGCTTGATATGCTTGGTACATTCGTCTAGTTGCAAGAAAGTCTTCTAGCATGTGCACTCCTTCTTCATCCCGTTCTTCGTCTCACCATGATCTACCAGTGTACCTGTTCCTACAATTCAATCATGACGAGATGTCATCAAATCCAAAACCTCCTTGTCTAGCATGATGCATTTTTCTCATGTTCTAGGTGACAGGGAGGGAGAAAAACTCACTAAGACAACGTCGAGCAGAGCTCAAGCTAGAATGAGGAATTCTAAGAGGACAACCTGCACTGTCAAGAAAAACTGCGTAGTGATCATTGGGAGGCAATATTGCACAGGAGAGTCTCCAGTGTCAGTTGTAAGGTGGGACCCTGAGGGGGCAGCTTTTGCACTGTTTTCAGGGGGAATACAGAGCAAGGTTGTAGAGGGACTATTGTTCATTTCTGCACAGTTTCCAGAGGGAGGACAGAGCAAGGATGTAGAGGGGTTGTTGGTCATGACGGCACAATTTCATAGGGAAGACAGAATAGTGTTGCAGAGGGACTGTTTGTCATGACTAAATAGTGCAGGACAGTCAGTAGGGGAACTACCAGACATGTCTACGCAATTTCTGGAGGCAACAAGGGTCAGCTGGGCATGTATGCGCAATTTTGGGGAACACTGTAGACCCAGGTATTAGAGCAGTGTAGGCTTTCGATAGGCAAGGAGGAGGGTTGATGACTGTGCTTGAGAAATGCGCAGTTCAATTGGACAAGGAGGCATCTTTTGCGCAATTCTGGGAGGCAGACAGGATGCTCACCACCGGGGTTGTGTAGTGTAGCTGACTTGGAGGATAACCTCAAGCACTACGCAGTTCTGAGAAGTAGATCAAGGTCACTAAGGGCTGAGAATGCATAATGTAGATCAGTCAGGGTCTAGTGGAAGAGGTTTGTCTGGTCAAGCAGATTTTCAGGAAAATAGCTAAGTTTCAAAAGCAAGAAAACTTGTGTAGACTGATTTTGTGAACAACATAGAACACCATGACAACAAGACAAAACATGCCCTTAGTGAGAGTGTCTTGGAGTTGAGAGCACCAAGTGTGCCACTTGTGATAGACCTTTGAACGACCATGACGACACTTGTGCGAGAGTGCTTACAACTTTGTGTGTGAGTACAATAGATGTTTACATAGAGAAGACAACCCAAACACATAAAGACAAACCTTCAAACTCACCAAAATAAGATCACAATCATGATAAATCAATCAACGTTTCGAAAGATGAACGCTGGTTGAACAAGAAAAAAGGTGAAAAGACTTAAAAAATCTCATGGGGTGAGCTCGAGTGTTTGCAACCATCAAATGAAAAACCAAGGAAGGCTCTGAAATTTGGATGCAAGCCAAAATTTTGGAGGGTGTTGCAGTTGCTACAACACTTGGCTACACAATGGTTGAACACCAACTTCTTTTTTTTGGTTCATTTTCGGCGCAAGGCCTTGGTCTTTCGGGGAGTATTGGTTTTTTGTGTAGATCACTTCAGCTTCCCCACTTACCTCGTAGATAGACATGGTTCACCTTGTACCAACTCAGTTGAACACAACACAAAATTTAGCCAGATCACACTATTTCAAAGCGGGAAGGGTAATTTGGCTCGTGAGCTTAGGATTTTTAGAGAATAGTTTTTCATCTCTGGTGTTTCTACGTTGCCAGCAGGCTTGGACAGGACCCCAACGGAGTCACGCAGGAACACAAACATTGCTCCTCTTCTAGCGAGCCTGGATAGTACCCCAATGGAGTTGCTTGCTTCACCTCTCAGTGTAGGAAGCCTTTCTCTTCTTTCGTGATTGTTATTTTTTGTAAGATGATTATGCATAGGCACTTATTTGTTTTTACAGGTAGAAGAGGGATCTCGACTTATTGAGAGAAGGAGAGGTTGTTCCTTTAGAGAAGCATGTAAAGACCTTTGATTCAGGTTTGCTCATTTAGATTTTCCCCTTCTCCATTTCTACTAGTTGGATTAGATTGAACACACCAGAGCAGAAAATTAAATATAGGCATGAGGTTTCCCAGACTGGACACGGGTTCATGGTTCGAATAAACTTTCCTTACATATGGATCGTATTTTCCATAAGGACTTCATCAACCAAAAGTTACAACCAAGCACAAAGAAGACAAACATAGGACTAGTCAAGCATTGTAGTGTCACAAGACTCTTTGAACTTTAGCCACATACCCATTCAGAAACCAAAACACAGTGCAGGCACAACACTTATTCGTGTAGTGAAATCAAACGAAAAAATCAACACGAAAGGAAAAAAAACAAGACGAGAGGAAAGGATTACACAACAAGGAAACAAAACTAGAAGACAAGAAAGAAAAATGACTGAGGTAGCCATAACCCAGAGTTAGGACAAGGAAACAAGAATGAACTACCAAAATGAGTGCAAGGAAAGGAAAACTAAGATGCAACTAATTTTACTCCTATCCTAACAGTTAAATGGTCAGGGTTACGTGAAATGAAATTTCCAATGAATCCACCATAGTCACTCCCGACCTGCATCCACAAAGATACGAATGACTAAAACAGAGTGTGCAACAAAAAATACAAAACTTGAAAAACTTGCACACGGAAAGGAAGGTCTTTCCTGTGGGCAGAAAGATGTGTCACAACCACCCAATACACATGCTTACCTCTATGATGGATACCATTTCTAAACAAACCTCGGAAGCTTCTTGTGAGTGTGTCCTTATCTGCACCGAGCTTCTTAGCAAGCGCGAGGAAGGATTGAAGCTTGTTACCTACAACATGGCTTTCCAAGTAAGATTGTTCCAGCCATTCAGTGATTAGGTCATGAAATTCATGATGGTTGTTTGGAAAGCCTCGTGATCTTTGAAAAGATGGATTTTCGATTTGACAAATGAGATCACAATTGGAATCTCGTAAGGAAAAATAAATCTGATCATTCTCAATAGTCATGCCAAGACAGTGAGGACCTGCCATAACCATCAACGTAGGATGAAGTGCCTCACCTGCTTGACAGAAATTTGAAGAGAAAGATGGTAAACAATGAAGATCAGAGAGCGCAAAGCAACTGTCATTGGATGTGTTGATGGGAAAATGATAAGCCGAGAGATAATCACCCAATATAGAGGAATGATCAAATGAGCTGGTTGAAACATTAGATTCCCAGTTTGAAATGAACAAAGAAAAATTCATTTGAACAATCTTGCAAATTCTCTGAACAATGGAACCAAGTTCTCTTTGAGCTAGCCATGATGGACTAGCTTCCTACAACTAGTGAAAAACTACGTAGGCATCATGGTCATCACATGAATTTAAAAGAGATTCTAGCATTATGAATGCATGAAACTACTTGTGCGTGCATCATCACACAGGGAGATTGCTAGTGTGATGAGTGGGTAGATTTGCAGTACAAGATTCGCAAGAAGACTGAGGAGTTGATCATGAGAGGGAAAAATCGACAAGTATGATTGCCGGCAAAGACAATATTTGAGATGATTGACTTCACAATTTCATGATTTCATGAGAGACGGACATTCCCAACTTGAGTTTGATGTAAGAGATGTGCATGAAGACAGGTGCGCTGTAACAAATTCTTGGATTCAGTCATAAGTGAAATTTTGAAAATTTGAAAGATCACACCCGGAACACCAAATTGTTTTTACACGGGAATCCACATCGATTGAGACCATGCAGGTATATGGATTGTGCATGAGAAACCATATCTGATTGGGTTTGGGGGGCTTACCAGAGTCGCGAGGTCCTGACATAACCATCAACATACGTTGAAGTGCCTCGACTCCCTAGTACATCCTGGAACTTTCCAAAATTGAAAAATCATATTTTGAAGCTTGAACCAGATCATGCATGGCTTGAGGATGGTTGTTGTTGTTAATTTCAAACTTTCTCTTGGAATGTTAGCCATCTTTGTCACAGGTTGCACCAGATTTTTCAGCTTCAATAAGCTCACTTGAATAATTGTCTTCATGCAAGAGAAGATATGACATGGAATGGGAAGTAAGCTCTGTGATTAGACTATTTTCAACTTCATCATGGACAACCTCACTGCCTTATGTCAATTGAGGAGATAACCCATTGGCTGAAGAAACATGAGAACATGGAGTATCTCCGATGCATGTGGATGTGTTGTGAATAGTAGGACACACAGGTAAGTGAGGTGAAGAGGAAGTTTCGATATGAATGTCTTCTTTGACCGAAGCACATTAGAGATCTATGTTAGAGTCTTCATGAGAAAATGAAAGATCGCATTATGTGCTTGGGAGTTCATCACAGCATATGCAAACATGGGAGTGATGATTGCCCAAGACTGGGGATTGATCGAAAGAATTAATTGTATAGGATGTTCCACCAAGATTAGAAGATTGAGAATCGTTCAAGAATGGAAGCTCATTGTTTTGATACATACAATTTTGAAATACAGAGGGAAGATTGATAGTGTCCTCATCTTTCTACTCCTCTACATGTGTAATGTGAATTCCTTGTGCCTGATCACAATTTGAGCCAACAGCTGGAGAATCAAGAGAATGAAAACAACTGACTGGTGAAGTGGATTGATCAAGCGAGTCATGGTACGAGTCATGGCTTATAGATGATGGAGGATGGAAAATATGTAGATCAGATTCGAGACTTGAGTTATGAACTGTGACATCCTCTTGTAGAATGGATGAGTGAGTCTTCATTGTAGGCTTCCTCAGCCATTCTGGAATTTCCTCCATCGAAGTGGGAGACGGGTGAGAAGATGGGTTGGGGACATGCTGCGTAGATTTCTCAGCTTTACAATCACCGCAAGGGGGAACCCACATCGAGACCAAAAAGGGAGGAGGACAAGGAACAAATGGGGTGTTGGGCTCCTCCTCTACAATCTGAGGTGCCTCATGATCCGCAAGAGTTAGGGAGGAAGGGAAATCAGGAGTTTCGTATTGCAACTATGAACCAAGCACTTAAACTCTTCTCTCGAGAAGTCAAAGTTCATAATTTTTTCAGGAATTTCAAAACATAGGTGAAGGAAGCGATCAACAAATCCCTCAACTGATTCATCAGGCTCCATACTTAAATGACAAATTTTTTCACGCAAATCCCGGTGGTTATTCTCATCGAATGTTCTAATCATCATTTCATAAAGCTGACCAAATGAATCAATAGAGGCAAAGGGTAATGTCTAACACCAATGTTGAGCATGACCTTCAAATGTGAGGGTGAGTAATACAGTCTAGACATATTCATAGTCTATCTTGTGGCATAGGCAAAAGTTTATAACTTGGCGCACATGCGCATGAAAAGATGGCTCACCCTCACCACTGAAATTTAACTTGGACAAGTCATGAATAAATACCGCGAGGATGCTACATTAGAACTTTGTATAAAGATATCCCAGGATTATTATGTTAGGAAGAGCCATTTTTAAATAAGAGATTCAAACCAAACTCTACGGGAATAGCCTATCGTTTGGCCCTCCTGCTAGTGCCATTTTGTTGACAGTGCTAGATCCACCAACAAAGGGGATCTCCCCAATATGAAGTCCCAACTAGACCTCACATTGTTTGGTGTAGGAGTCCCATCCGGTATGATGGCCTAGTTTCCATTTAGTTAGAGATTATCCTTAGCTTTTGTTTTTCAGCACATGAGAGTGTTATGCTTGTATCTTCAAAAAATGAGGTGAGTATGCCTAGTGAGTGTGTAATGTAACTTTGTGTCCGAGTTCTCTCATTGTAATGGAGAGGGTAAAAATGAGCCTCTAGATGAGAGGTAGTAGTACCACCCAGGGAGAGACACACGTGAAAACAACAAGGGTTTGTCCAGCATCCAGCGGAGTAGTCCACAACGGATGTGATAGTCGCTAAAACCAAAGTGCAAGGGAAAACACATACACCATCCAGCAGAGTAGTCCACACGGAGGTGACAGTCGTTATAACAAGAAAATTAGAATGGCATATCTAATGTCCTATGGAGTAATCCACTTGGACGAGACATCAACAATAAACAATACAACACATCTTCAACAATGTAAGTACTAAAATAACCAAAGTAGTTCAACTATCTTAGTACAGGTTAAGAAAACATGAATTACAAATGTTTAAAGAGTAGTCTTACAAACATCTACAAAACATGTGTGAAAACGTGCCAGCCTGAAACAGGCTTCTGAATTAAGGAAAGGTTCGAAGACACATTTGTACACCATACATCACTAGCCCTAGTAGTGGGACATTGGAGCCACTCCTCGCTCCTCAAAGAACAGACTACAGACTCTCAAAGCTATGTGGAGGGAGACAAGGTGAAAATTCCTTGCTCATACAATCTGATGGGTATATATAACCAAGGGTGATGCTCGACCCTTATGACTCTTGGACTACCCTCATGATTGTTCAACTTCCCATGACTTTTCAATTGACATAACTCTTTGACTTCTTGTGTGCATCCATTGGACTTCTCTTTACATTACATTCAGTTATAATGGATATGGCCCATAATGGTGATGTGGCCGAGACAGCTCATGACACAACTCGACATGACACTGCTCACATGTACTGGCTGACTATGGTGTCCATGTCAAGTTGTTTTATTTCTCAGTGATGGATGTATTGTTGGTGTGCTTTTTCTCCACCTCTGCATGGCATAGTGATGTGGAGTCTTCGATGGTCTTGATCTTGCTTGATGGTTTAATGCTTGTGTTCCTTTTGCTGTTTCTTGATATGCTTAGTATGTTTCTCCATTTGCAAGCAAGTCCTCTAGCATGTGTGCTCCTTCTTCATCCCGTTCGTCGTCTCGCCCTGATCTACCAGTGTACTTGTTCCTGCAATTCACTCATGACGAGATGACATCAAATCCAAAACCTCCTAGTCTAGCATGATGCATTTTTCTCGTGTTCCAGGTGACAGTGAGGGAGGACAAGTCACTGAGACATCGCAAAGTGCAACTTAGGCTGGAATGAGGCATTCCTAGAGGACAACCTACACTGCCAGGAAAAATTACGTAGTGATCACTGGGAGGAAAGATTGCACAGTGAGAGTCACCAGTTTCAGCTGCAAGGTGGGACCCTGGAGGGGTAGCTTCTATGAATTTTTCAGAGGGAAGACAGAGTAGGGTTGTTGAGGGATTGTTTTTCATTTCTACACAGTTTCTAGAGGGAGAACAGAGCAGGGTTGTAGAGGGACCGCTGGTCATGACTGCGCAATTTTAAGAGGGAAGATAGAACAATGTTGTAGAGAGACTGATGGTCATGACTAAATGGTGCAAGACAGTCAGCAGGGGAACTTCCAGACATGTTTGCACAATTTCTGGAGGCACGGTAGAGCGAGGCAGCAAGGGTTAGTTGGGCAGCTCTCCGCAATTTTTGGGAACAGCGCAGAGGAAGGCAACAGATGAAAATTTGGGAATGTCCGCATAATTTCGGGGAACAGTGTAGACCCAAGTCTCAGAGCAGTGTAGGCTTTCGGCAGATGAGGAGGGTTGATGACTGTGCTTGAGAAATGTGCAATTCAGTTGGACAGGGAGGCAGTTTCTGTGCAATTTTGGGAGGCAGAAAAGCTGCTCACATCCGAGGTTGCGTAGTGTAGATAACTTGGAGGATAGCCTCAAGCACTAGATAGTTTCGGGTAGTAGATCAGGGTCATTGAGGGCTGAGACTACGCAGTGCAGCTCAGTCGGGATTCAGTGGAAGAGGGTTGTCTGGTCGGACAGATTTTCAGGAAAATGGCTAAGTGTCAAAAGCAAGTAAACTTGTGCAGATTCATATTATAAACATACACTTAGCATACTTGATGACGTGACATCATAGACCACCATGACAACTAGACAAAGCATGCCCTCAGTGAGAGTGTATTGGAGTTTAGAGCGCTAAGTGCGCCACTTGTGATAGACCTTCGGACGACCATGACGACACTTGTGCGACAGTGCTTACAACTTTTTGTGTGATTACGATGGATGTTTACATAGCGAAGACAACCCAAACACACAAAGACAGACCTTCAAACTCACCAGAATAAGATCACAAGAAAAAGGTTAAAATACTTCACAAGAGCTCATGGGGTGAGCTCGAGTGTTTGCAGCCATCAAAATAAAAACCAAGGAATGCTCTGAAATTTGGATGCAAGCCAAAATTTTGGAGGGTGTTGCATCCACTACAATAGGTAGTGACATTATCTATGATGAAAAAGGAAGCAATCAAATCATTGAGTATCCTTACCATCCTGTATCATCACTTGTTTTGCATGAAGACAACTCTTCAAATCAAATTTCTCATGAAATTTCTACAGTTCGTACATCTTTAGATTTGTGATCACAAGAATATTTCGAATTGAATAATATGGTTGTTAAAGTTGTAAAATCTAATCAAATCAGTGACATAGATGGTTGCCATCTATTTAGTAGTGGTCTCATTTAAATAAGAGAAAGCAATTATCCTCACACCATGCATGATTTGATTCAATCTTCACCATGCGATTTTACAATCCTTGAAAGTTTCAGGACTTGTAAGGAATTCGAGGCACTTCAACTTCCATTGATAGTTTTGTCAGGATCTCTCAACTCTAGTAAGATCTGTGAACTAAGTCAGATCTTCTTTTTCTCGCAAAATTCTTTTCTTTGCATGGTTTCGTTGGATGTAAATTCCTTATTGAAAGATGTGTGGTATTTCAGATACAATATTTCAAACTTTCAGTATTACGTTTTTTATCAGATTCAAGATTCTGTTTTAGTTGATTCTTCTCCATGCAAGGCTCTTATACTTAACTCAGGTTTGGAGTCTGTATCTCTCATAGAAGCATGGAACTACGAATTTGATAATTTCAAAGACTATCTTTGGCCGAAGGAATCGTGTTTATTAGATGCATTTTTAAATAGTTAGTGCCTAGTTTTTCTTGTGAATGTTATACTGCTAATATTTTTCTTCACCGCACCTGAAATCCTCTTAAGTACTGATGAATGCATGAGTTAGTTGGCGAATCAAATTCTTCTTCACTCATTGTATCCTAACTGGTTTTATGTGTTTTCTATACTAGCATTCCTTTTCACTTCTTTCAAAGATTACAATGCTAGTGCAATGTGTTACCAATTGTTGACAAATGTGTAACTAGTTTCGGTCTTCATAAGTATGAAATGTACTTTTGATTCTTGTATTTTGTAAAATGAAAGAAAAAATATTGTTGTTATTTTTGGAGCATGGGTTTCATGCTCAAGGTCTTTTATTTTAGAGGTGAAGAAACCATTGAGTATTTCTAGGGTTTGTCCTAGGTCAAGGACTCAAAAGAGTCATTGTCATCAGTTAAGGACTTAAAAGTGTCAAAATACCCTTCAAGACCAAGTCAGCCTAGCAGCTGAGAAGTTGGCCTATTTTGAGGAGCCACCTCCACCTTAAGAAGACTATATAAAGGAGGGAACTCGACCTCCTTGAGAGACATTCACTTCACATCTCATTCAAGTGAAGGAGTAGAAAAAGGCTATCGAAGAAGGAAGAGGATGAGGGAATAAGTTTATGGGATAATTCTATCTCACGCATGCAAAGAAGGAGGTCTAGGGTTTGCTATTTGAAGGTTGAAATTCTCTATTTGCTAGAAGAGAATCAAAGTTGTTGGGAGAAGGGACTACTAGGTCACCTTCTAGCCCTATAAAAGGAAGCAAAGAAAGCAAAGTTGATGGGAGGCCTTGGAAGACTAATTTTATCTCACACATGTGGATGCAGTAACAGTTACTGGCGGGCAAAAATTTCAGACCTGCAGTAGAGGCTGAAATTCTGAATTTGGGGGTTGAAGTTGTGTTGCTGGAAGAGATTTGACTGGGTTTGACTTAGACAAAGGAAGCATTGGATCAGGAGAAGCCGGACTTGGTCTTGGTTTAGAGGTCTTGGAATTTTTCAATTGAAGAATCTATAAAATGAGAATATATTTACGAGTTTTCCTCTCAAGTGGATAGGTTTTGGCCCTGGCTTGCAGCCTATATCCTATGTACTTGTGTACCATTGTTCTTCTTGTTATTCGAAGTTGTTTGATGATAAACAAACATAATAATGAGAGAAGAAATTAAAAAGTAATAAAAAGTAAAAATATATCATAAGTGGTTATCATAGAAAGAGAAATAATCCTAACTACTTCCCTATAGATTTCTCAACATGGTATCAGAGCAAAGGTTGGCTAAGGGTATAATGAATATGTCTACTACACTAAAGAAGTTCCTAAAGGAGTGTACGAATGCGGAAAATCAACTCAAGAAAGGCATCAAAGAAGTATGGGATATATTATTTTCTTCTAAGAAGGAAGTGACCAAGACATCTACAAAGGATGAAGGACTATTCTTAACACTCACTGGCACATTTCAAGATGAGAATATTTGGGTGATCGACAGTGGAGCATCAAGATATATGACTGGTAAACACAAGAAATTAAAGATATTATCAAAATAAAATTCCTCTTACTCTGTAGAGCTTGATGACAACAAAAGCTACCCTATGAGAGGAATTGGATCAACTTCACTCGAGCTGGAGAATGGAGGAAACATTCATCTCAACAATATCTTATTTGTTCCATATTTCACAATAATTTACTTTCCATTCATGTCTAGAAGACTAGGGTGATAGAGTTTCTTTCATTGATGGAAAGGTTATAGTATGGAGTAAAAACTCAAGCATAGAAGATGCAAGAATGATTGGGATTTGTGAAGGAAGAATTTACAAATTGTTAAATCCCCTCGCTTGAACTTTGGTTCACATTGAAATTAGCCCATGTGAACTTTGGCATAGAATATTTGGTCACCTTCACTACAAAATCTTACCAACCCTAAATTCAATAGTGAATGGCATCCCCAAACTAAAAGAAGATCATGAAGGAGTATGAAAAGTATGTGCATTAGGTAAAAACACTAAGAGACCATTTGGAAGCAGTGCGTCAAGGTCAAAAGAAATATTGTATCTTATTCATTCTGATGTTTGTGGTCCTATGACTCCAAAGTGAATTGGAGGTCATCTATATTATGTCACATTCATAGATGACCATTTAAGGAAAACTTGGGTTTACTTAATGAAATCCAAGGATGGAGTATTTACAATATTTCAAGAATTCAAAGCTGAAGTAGAGAACCTTATAGAAATGAGAATCAAGATATTGAGGTTTGATAATAGAGGAGAATACACATCTAAGGAAATTATAGCCTTTTGTAAGGAGTCTTTGATTAAGAGGGAACTGATAATCCCATATAATCTTCAGAAAATGGAGTTGTAGAATGAAAGAATCGGTCCATTGAAGAAAGTGTAAAAGCTATGCTACATGATCAAGATTTGCCAAAAATTCTGTGGGGTGAAGCTACGAATGCAGTTGTATACATACAAAATAAAAGTCCCCATAGGTCACTAGATAACATGACTCCTGAAGAAGCATTCACTGTGAAGAAACTATGCATGGATCATCTCTGAATATTTGGTTGTCCTATCTATATTAATATACCAAAGGACAAGAGAAAAAAGTTGGATCCATCAGGCATGAAGGGGACATTTATTGGCTATAGTAATTCTTCTAAGGCCTATAGGATCTACATAAAAGAAGCAAACTGAATAGAAGTCGTCGAGATGTGATATTTGACGAAAGTAATGCATTCAAGAAATCAAAGGATATCCCTATGGACTCTAATGATGAAGAACTTCCAGTATTTGAAGAGGAATTTATTAGGAGGGAAGAAGAATAAAATCATGAAGATGAAGGTCCCAGTGAACCTATACAACCTATGGTAATCCCCGAGACTAGAAAGATACATAATTGGTTGAAATTCACTCTATTAGATGCAGAAGATCATGGAGGAGATAAAGGCACATTTAGAAAAATAAATAAGCCCAAAATATATTCAGGGCATGTAGCATATATGACAAAGTTAATTAAAGTAGAACCATCCTATTTTGAATAAGTTTCAATCATTAACAATAGAAAGATTCCATGAATGAAGAATATCAATCGATAATGAAGAATGGGGTATGGGAGATCATAACTAGGCCTGAAGACAAGTTTGGGGTAACTTCCAAGTGGCTTTACAAGATTAAACATATGGAAAATAGAAGTATTGACAAGTATAAGGAAAGATTTGTGGCTAGGGGATTCTCTCAAAAAGAAGGCATCGATTATGAAGAGACATTTTCTCCAATAACATGGTATACTACTATACACTCACTAGTCTCTTTCGCAACATCGATGGGATGGAATATCCATCAAATGGATGTCAATACTATATTCTTGAATGGCACAATTGATGAGGTATATATAGAGAAACCCTTGGGATTTGAATTCAAAGATAGAGAGACTTATGTTTGCAGGTTAAAGAAGGAATTATATGGTATTAAGCAAGAACCAAGGGCCTAATATGCTAGGATGGATGCATACCTACAAAGATTGGGCTTCACAAAGAGTTTTTTTTATCTGAATATCTACATCAAGGTTGTAAAAAGTGAGCCTGTGATTATTCTTCTATATGTGGATTATCTTCTCTTGACAAGTGTGGAAGGTCAAATCCGACAATGTAAGAAGCAGCTAGCAGCAAAATTTGATGTGAAGGATATTGGGTTGTTGCACTACTATTTGGGACTAGAAGACTGACAGGGACCTGATGAGATATATCTAGGTCAAGGTAAGTATGTGATCGAGATGTTGAAGAGGTTTTACATGATGGATTGCAAACCAATGACAACCCCAATGATCACAAACTTGAAAAGACTAAGGAGTTTAGAATCAAGCCCAGTGGATATGACCAGGTATAGACAATTGATTGGCTCACTCATGTACTTGGTGAATACTTGAATAGACATATCTTTTGTAGTAAATCTTCTCAATCAATTTCAAGTTGAGCTGAAACATGATCATTGGATAGCATCCAAGCACATTCTAAGATATTTGTAAGGTACAATCCACTACTACCTGAAATATGAAAGAAGGAATGATGTCCATTTGATTGGATATACAAATTATGACTGGGGAGGAAGTGAGCAGGATGGAAGGAGCACTGCAGAAGGATGTTTTAGTTTGGGATCCTCCATGATCTCATGGATGAGTAGAAACAAAGAATCAATTGCTTTTAGTAGTGTTGAGGTTGAATATATTGCAACCTATAAAGTAAGTAGAGAAGCGGTCTTTTTGAGGAAGTTGTTGCCCGACTGTTTTGAAGGACCAATGGACCCTACAATGATACATTTTGATAACACCAGTTGTATAAGATTGTCCAAAGACCTAGCTTTCATGGGAAAGACAAATCATATAAATAGTAAGTATCACTACATTCAGAAGCTAGTACAAGATGGTGTGTTGCATCTATTGTATATCTCCATTGATGAACTGTTAGGTGACAGATTGACAAAATATCTTCCTAATAAGAAGCTTGTATATTTTAGAGACAAGATTTGTCTGGTTGATATATCCTCCCTAACTAAGAGGGTGATCATGTATTCACTTGGGAAGATAGAATGGAGGATTGGGTAAACATCTAGCATCTGATACTCTTTGAGGATGAGGTAGGGCATCCAAGATAAGAATTGTCGAGGACCGATATTCTTTGAGGATTGGTTATCCAAGATAAGAATAACCTAAGAAGGACATACTCTATGAACACACAGGTGGGTTATGTTCCTTGTTATCTCTAGCATTGTGCCCTGATCTTATGGAGAGATAGAGTTGTTAGTCAAGGCCTTACTATGTGACATTGTTGGTTGTTATGATGCTAAAGAGATGGGTTACCAATCTGAGTCTTCTTATGAGATATCTTTAGATTGAGAATGTCCATGTACCATTTATGAATACCTCCCTAGCTAAGAGGGAGTGTTGAAAAATGTGTAACTAGGTTCGATCGTCATAAATATGAAATGTACTTTTGATTCTTGTATTTTGTAAAATGAAAGAAAAATCATTATTTCTATTTTTGGAGCATGGGTTTTGTTGTCACTCACTACAAAATATGTTTTCAGTTGTCAAAAGTGTGCAAAAGAGTAGAGAGTTTGGCAGTCATCTTCCAAGCCACAGAAGCGCTCAAAGCTAAATCGAACCCTATCAATTGGATAGTGCTAGAAATAATCTTTCCAAAAGCACGTGGAAATCAAAAAGTGGACTTCTGGATCAAAAGATATGGTCAGTCGAAGTTAAGGTGTTTTCTTCCCTTTAAAGGGAAAGAAAGAAGAGCATTTCAAAGTTCCTGCAAATTGGAGGTCTCACAATATTGGAGGCCAAGATCAAATCGGCAAATGGCAGTTGACGAGTCCATGCCATATCGCATATCGGCGATAAGCATTTTCAAAGTGAGAACATTAAGAAATTTGTGATCAGCGAATGTCGATACTGTTAAATCGTTGGGATTGTGCCTTCAATGTTAAAGTGTCATGGAGGGCCTAATGCAAATTAACGAATGATTTTATTTTAAAACTAGAGTAGGACCATGCCTTTTCTCTCTCTTCCAACGAGACGCGTGGCAATGTAATATTGGTTCCGATAAGGGACACATGGTGAGTAGAGATTGGTTCCAATAAGGGACACATGGTGAACAGGATTGGCTCCAATAAATGATGAGTGACAGCACAAGGTTGGCTCTGATAATGACGCATGGCGATATATGATTGGTTCTGATAGGGACACGAGGCATCCAATGTCAGCATGACGTGGCAGTACAGATGGACAGATGTCATGTAGTTTTTGCATTTTGAGGGGGCATATGGGGGTATATCTGAGTGACATGTGCCACCACTCAGGAACTGCCACGTGTCAAGGATGATGTCACATTAGAGATCGCAAATCGGAGGTTAATGGATATCGACACTTTGCAACAGTGGACATTTGAAAATTGTCGATAAAGGGGCTCCGATACATGGGGCTGGCATGCGGTCACGAGAAGAGCCAAAGAACTAAGGGCCGAGGGCCGAAGGCAAAGCACAGAGAGCTATTGGCGATCATAGAATGAGCATTGTCGTAACTCCATAGTTAAATCCCGGATTGGAAACCGTCAATAAGGGGGCTCCGATTTTGTGCTAGCGCATGGTCTAGAATAACTTAAAGGACCAGGGGCGCTAAACTATTTACAAAAGAAAAATAGCCCATGAGCCAGAACAAAATGCACTAGTATCTTAAGGCTAAGCACCAAGTCACAACCCTCAGTCCTATGGTTAGAAATGCGGGAAGGGCTAAGCAGAAGAAGCTTGTCATATTGGAGATCAACAATTGATAGATTTGAATGTCGCACCACTATGAAGTTTGCAATATGGGACTTCTTTGATATTGCACTGTGGTGACACTACTAGGCATATTAGGCTCCGATAGTGTAATATAAGGAAGTCTAAAGAGATGGATGAGTCAGAAACTGTGACTCTGTGACACCACTAAGGCCACCACAGTTGATCACCCCCGGCTTTAGAGAGTAGGGAATTCAAGCAGTTAAAGAGGAAACCGATAGGTGAATTGGCCGAATCATTGAGGCAGAGACGTGCTCTGAGTAGAGGCCATAACAGGAATAGCATGGAGATATTTTCCTCTTATCATCATTCAATTTTTCCTTATTTCTATTTATTCTGTATTTATTGCATTTTAAAGAAGGAATCAAATCTCGATTGTAATCATTTTGGCAGCAAAGCCATCGCATGTCGAGATAGCTAGTCAATCAGATAGCTGGAGCTCTGGATGAGATATTTTGTAACTGAATTTCAAATCTCTCCCTCTCCTTATAAATAGGGGAAAGAAACACTTAATAGAGGTTCCGGAATTTTGCACCCGAGGGGTCCAAATTTTGTGATTCCTCTTTTGGTTCTAATTGCCTATTCATGAGGGACTTGAGCGATACATTGTTGAATGTAAATGGACTGGTGACTTGGACTCTTTAAGGATTAATGAAACTATTTTGTTGATTCCTATTAGATCAATGAGCAATATTTTTTCCTTTTTGTATTTCATTTCATGTATGTTTCTCTTCTACTGAAATTGTGTAATGAAGTTGTCGGTTTCACTCTCTCATGGTTATATGTATGTTGTTGAGTAGTATTAGTCCCTGTGTTAATTAAATATTTACTTATGTACTTGTAATGAGCAAAGATTTACTTATGTTGATCAGTGACAAGTGTGTCCATGAGGTATAGAGTATGAAACCTTAATTTGCGCTCCACAATTCCTATCATTCCACCTCTTCAGTCTTCCATCCTTTTGTCGGAATATTTTTTCTTAGGATTTTGTATTGTTCCCAGCCCTATGCATAGAATTCCTTCATTTCTCTCCTCCTCTTCATTTTACTACAACTCCAATATTAAGTTGCCTATTGTTGTGTGTAGTCCACCAGAACAAGACATTTCTCTTTGAGATTAGCCTGATTTACCCCTTCATAATTTAGATCCATGTATTTGCTTGAGTTTACCTTGATGAAGAACTATTGAACCAAGCCCCCCTTCATTATCTTTTCAAACTACGTGACAATTGGAGTGTAGCAAAAAGCCCCACTGATAATCTTCCATTGCACTCCTCTCTTTAAGATGTCCTAGGAACTAGTCTACAATCAACCCAAAGGTTGTCTCTAGGAATATTTTTATATCTCATAAAGCACTTGTGTTATAGGTGCTAGAAAAAGCGACAACATCTTTCTGGTGTCGTTGTAGGGGAACGAATCAGAATATTTGTCCCTGGGTACAACAAATCTTTACATTCCCTCTCTCAAATGAGCAACAGAAGTGTGGGCTAAAGATCTCTCACCTTGGCCACTCCACTATCTGAATTTCATTATAAACACCTTGGTGACACCACTGTTTAAATCTTAATTGTAAACACTCTGGTGACTCCACTATAAATAACTCCTTATATATATTGATGAAAATGGAGTTAGAAAATAAAAACCTTCGATGACATAACTTCTAGGTTGCTAATCCATGTTTAAATCCCCAATACATAAGGCCTCCCCTACAGATATTGCAAGGGGAGAAGAAAGAACAAAAAAGATCACACTCATCCTCCACTATATATAGAAGATGATCCGGAGGAACAGATACGAGATGCAAATAAATTTCAGGGGAACTTATATTCCTCTTTCTCCTATAAAGAAAAAGAACTCAAAACATATGAATAAGAGGAGGAGGAGATTGATGCAACGCTGAATGATGATGAGATCGATGATTACTATAAGCAGTTTGTTGATTTCATGCAGGCTCAGTTGCAAAAGAAATACGATTTGTGGTCTTCTAAAAAGAGATCGAGAGGGCAAGACCAAAATGAAGGTACTTCTTCCCTAGAGCCTCCTAAGCTAACTGATAAGGGAAAGGGGCTTTTAGAGCCGATTATTCAAAAGGGGAAGGGGCCTTTAGATCCAAATTGCCTTAAGCCTGAAGCCCTCAAAGAAGAGAAGTCACCCTCCCCCTCCAGGCCCATCTGTGAAAAAGAAAAAGAGCCAAGTAGTGTCAGTGGTTGCCCTAACCAAGAAGATATTGGTCAACATACTTTTCAAGAAAATGAGGCAGCTACAATTTTCTCTCATCAGGTCCATGATCTAGTAGCTAACTACATGGCATCTTTCTTTGGCTTGCAACAGTATTTATCAATTCCAAGGTATGTGTCAAATCTTTGGTCTAAAGTTATTATGGTGCATGCCTATTTTAGTCAATGATTTTCAAGAACACATCCCCATTAGAAGGTTCATGGAGGAGATTAAAATAGATGAGCATCAACAATCAAGTTGGGGGCACATATCAAAAATTTTGTCTGGAGATTTTTCAAGGTCCATACTTGTTTTGATTTTTAAATTTCGGCATCATGGAGGCATAAGGTCCAGTACTCTGATGCTAGGATGGTGTCTTTGGAAGGTGTACCTCACTTGCGTGAATTCAACCCTATACATCAGTAGGAGTTATACATAAATAAGCTCACTAGATGAGCATTTAGTTTCCAGTTGTTAGAATTTTTATTTCTACATTTTAATTTGATGACGAAAGGAATCCCTCCAAATAAAGTTCTTGGTTTATATATTCATTATGTTTCTCTGATTCCATGCCCAATTCTGAATGCTACTAGTCTGTAGGTTCTCAGCACCTTGGCAGCAAGGCACTATCCATAGTTGGAGCCAATGTTGTCACTCACTGCAAAATGTGTTTTCAGCTCTCAAAAGTGTGAAAAGAGCAGAGAGGTTGGGAGTCATATTTCAAGACATATAAGCACTCAAATCTAAATCGAAGCCTATCCATTGGATAGTGCTCGGAATAATATTTCCAACAGTATGTGGAAGTCTAAAAATGGACTTGTGGATTAAAATATATGGTTAGTTGAAGTTAAGGGGTTTTATTCCCTTTGAAAGGAAAGAAAGAAGAGCATATCAGAGGTCCCGCAAATCAGAGATCTCACAATATCGGAGATCAAGGTCAAATAAAAAATCAGTAGTCAGTGGGTCCAAGCCATATCGCATATCGATGATCGGCATTTTCAAAGTGACAACATTAAGAAACTTGCGATCAGTGGACGTCAATAGTGTTAAATCGTCGGGATTGTGGCTTCAGTGTTAAAGCGTCAAGGGGGGGCTAATTCAAATTAACGAAGGATTTTATTTAAGAACCAAAGTAGGACCGAGCCTTTTCTCTCTCCTTTAACGAGATCTATGTCAACGTAAGATTAGTTCCAATAAGGGACACATGGTGAACAGAGATTGGTTCTGATAACAGACACGTGTTGAACAGGATTGGCTCCGATAAATGACACATGGTAGCAAAAGATTGGCTCTAATAATGACACATAGCGACATATGATTGGTTCCAATAAGGACACGGGGAAGCTGATGTTAGCATGACGTGGCAGTACAGACGGACACGTGTCATGCAGTTTTGGCATTTTGAGGGGGGTTATGGGGGCATATCCGGGTGACACGTGTCACCAATTAGTAAGTGCCACATGGAAAGGATGATGTTACATCATAGATTGCATATCGGAGGTTGATTTATATCAGTACTTTTCAGTGGTGGAAATTTGAAAAATGTCGATAAAGGGGCTCTGATACAGGGGCTAACACGCGGTCACGAGAAGAGCCAAAGAACCAAGGGCGTAGGGCCAAAGGCAAAGCACAAAGAGATATCGACGATCGGAGAATGAGCATTGTCACAACTCCATATTTAAATCCCTGATTGGAAACCACCGATAAGGGGGCTCTAATTTTGTGCTAGCACATGGTCTAGAACAACTTAAAGGACGAGAGGTGCTAAACTCTTTACAAAGGAAAAATAGCCCCTAATCCAAAACAAAATGCACTAGCACCTTAAGCCTAAGCATTAGGTCATAGCCATCGGTCCTATGGTTATAAATGAGGGAAGGGCTAAGAAAAATGGGTTTTTCATATCAGAGATCGGGAATCGACATATTTGAATTCCGCACCACTATGAAGTTTGTGATATAGGACTTCACGGATATTGCACTGTGGCGACACTACTGGGCATATCAAGCTCCGATAGTGTAAAACAGGGAATTATAAAGAGATGGATGAGTCGACAATTGTGTTTCCATGACACCACCAAGGCCACCATAGTTGATCACTCCTAGCTCCAGAAGGTGGGGAATTCAAGCGATTAAAGTGAAAGCGACAGGCGAACTAGCCGAATAATTGAGGCAGAGACATGGCCTAAGAAAAGGCCATAACAAGAATGGCGTGGAGATATTTTCCTCTTATCATCATTCAACTTTTCCTTATTTCTACTTATTTTTTATTTCTTCCATTTTAAAGAAGGGATCAAATCTCGATTGTAATCATTTGTGCAGCAGAGCTATCGCATGCCGAGATAGCTACTCAATCAGACAGCTAGAGCTCTAGCTGAGATATTTTGTAATTGGTTTTCAAGGCTCTCCCTCTCCTTATAAATAGGGGGAAGAAACACTTAATAGAGGTTCTGGAGTCTTGCACCCAAGGGGTCCAAATTTTGTGATTCCACTTTTGGTTCTAATTTCCTATTCATGTGGGACTTGAGTGATATATTGTTGAATGTAAATGGACTGGTGATTTGGACTCTTCAAGGATTAATGAAACTATTATGTTGATTCCTATTAGATCAATGAGTAGTATGTTTTCCTCTTTGTATTTCATTTCATGTATGTTTCTCTTCTACTAAAATTGTGTAATGAAGCTACCGTTTCACTCTCTCATGGTTATATGTATGTGGTTGAGTAGTATTAGTCCTTGTGTTAATTAAAGATTTACTTATGTACCTTTAATGAGCACAAATTTACTTATGTTGATCTATGTACATGAGGTATAGAGTATGAAACCTTAATTTGCGCTCCACAATTCCTATCATTCCACCTCTTCAGTCTTCCATACTTCTATTGGAATATTGTTGCTTATGATTTTGTCTAGTTCCCAACCCTGTGCATAGAATTACTTCCTTTCTCTCCTCCTCTTCATTTTACTACAACTCCAATATTAAGCTGCCTATTGTTGTGTGTCAGCCACAAGAACCAAACATTTCTCTTTGAGATTAGCCAGATTTACCCCCTGAGAATTTAGATCCATGTATGTATTTGAGTTTACCTTGATGAAGGAATATTTAACCAAGCCCCCCTTCATTATCTGTTCAAACTACGTGACAATTGGAGTGCAGCAAAAATCCCCACTGATAATCTTCCAATGCACTCCTCTCTTTAAAATGTCCTAGGATCTAGTCTACAATCAACCCAGAGGTTGTCTATAGGAAGGTTTCTATATCTCCTGAAGAACTTGTGCTACATGTGCTAGAAAGAGCGACAACAAGTTTTCATGCTCAAGGTATTTTCTTTTGGAGGTCAAGCACCCATTGAGCGCTTCTAGGGTATGTCCTAGGTGAAGGAGTAAAAAGAGCCATTTTCATAAGTTGAAGACCCCATCAGGCACATTGTAACTTGTAACAAAATATTTTTTTTAATTAAAAGTGTCAAAATACCCTTCAAGGCCAAATCGCTTGCAGTTGGGAAGTCAGCCTATTTTGAGGAGTCATGTCCACCTTAATAAGCCTACATAAAGGAGAGAACTTGACCTCCTTGAGAGACATTCACTTCACATCTCATGCAAGCGAAGGAGGAGCAAAAAAAGGCTAGTGAAGAAGGAAGAGGAAGAAGTTTTTGGGCTAATTCTATCTCGCAAGTGTGAACAAGGCTAGGGTTTGTTGCTTCAAGGTTGAAATTCTCTATTTGTGGGAAGAGGATCAAAGTCATTGGGAGAAAGGCCTACTAGGTCACCTTCTAGCCCTAACCAAGGAATAAAAGCAATTGAAGTTATTGAGAGGCCTTGGAAGGCTAATTTGATCTCACACGTGTGGATGCAGTAGCAGTGGTTGGGGGAAAAAAATTTCAGATTTGAAATAGAGGGCAAAATCCTGAAGCTGGGGGTCAAAGTTGTGTTGCTGGAAGAGATTTTACTATGTTTCACTTGGACAAAGGAAGCACATCATCAGGAGAGGTTGGACTTGGTATTGGAAGGGTATTTGTCTTGTTCTAGAGGTCTTGGAATTAGTCAATTGAAGAATCTATAAGAAGAGAAGAGATTTACGGTTTTCCTCTCAAGTGTAAAGATTTTGGCCCTGCCTTGTAGGCTATATCTTGTGTACTTGTGTACCATTGTTCTTCTTGTTCTTGGTAGTTGTTTGATGATAAAAAAACATAATAATAAGAGAAGAAGTTAATAAGTAATACAATTTAAAAATATATCACAAGCAGTTATCATAGAAAGATAAATCATCTTAACTATTGCTCTATAGATTTCTCAACACTAGTTACAAGGAAATGGTTTGTTATATCTATTAAGCGAGGAAGATGATTTGTTTTTTCAAGGCATTCGTAAATATGTTTAAACTGATTTATCTTTTTTTTCTATTAACCAATAATATCATGCCACAAATGGTCCATCTTATCATAATATTAATTTTCATTTGATTTATCATTCTCCCTTCAACATGTACAATGATAGTTCTTTCACATTGATTAGTATGTATAGTTTATCTCACTATTCAGATACCTATCAAGTAGTTGAGGAACTTTAGCTTTTGCTGATGGTTATGTCAAGCCCTCACTTTCTTAACAAGCCTTCTGAATTTGATCAGTTTCATTTTCCCTTATGAGATTCTCATCCCCATCCTGGGCTTTTAATTGAAAATTCATCTCTTCAAGGATCTTAGAATTCTCAAGGGGATTTTCTTTAATTTCATGATCCAATCGTTGAATGGTTGGAGCGATCTTACCTGGAAAGCTCAGTTGCAAATAACAATTTTCAATATTTTCTCATGCTTTCTAAGGTGAGTAGTGCACATGAAGATGCATTCGTAAGAGACTTCCGAGGTTTTTTTAAATATGGTTTTCATCGAAAAGGTAAGAATGCAAGCTGGTTAGAAGTAGTGGCTATGACGTATCTTTCTTCCGACAGGAAATAACTTCAATTTTTTGTGCAATTTATTCAATCTCTTATCTTTTCCATTGCACATTGTTTTATATATGTTTTAGTTGCTCTTATCTTTGTGTATGTAGGTCGGGAGCAGTTATGGTGGCTACATTGGAAATTTCATTATACGTGACACCGACATTCTAGTTGGTTAGGTTAGGGGTAGGTCTACTTTCATATTATTTTCTCTTTCACATTTATCCTACACTCGTTTTTTTTAGTCTTTCTTATGTCTTCTAACTTTTGTCTTGCATTCTATTTTGGGTTTAGCCTGCTTTTGTCTTGTCTCACTAGTTTTGTTTCCTTGTTGTGTCTTGTATTTTATGTTTTTTTTAATAATACTTCGCATGAAAGGATGTTCCCTTTGACTTGAAAGACAATGTGGCAAAATAGAAAAGGGTCTTGTGACATTGCAACATTTGGCTAACCTTTATTCCTTCTTCTTCATCTTGGTTACACCTTCTGGTCAATGATGTTCTGATGGAAAATATGATCCTTGCGTAAGGAAATATTTATGTCGAACTGTGATATCCATGTCTATTCTAGAAATCTCATGCCTAAACTTGGTTGTGTATGTTTCGGTGTTTTCCACACTTATGTGATCAATTATAGAAGTACAAGGGGAAAATGTAAATGAGAAAACCAATATCAAAGTTTTTATATATGCTTTTTTGAAGGAACAACCTCTTATGCTCTCAATAAGTTGGGATCTCTCTTCCACGCCATGAAATGAATAAGTGTCAATGCACAATCCTTTATCAAATAAATAAATAAAGGGTGAAAGAAGAGAAAGGCTTCCTATGTAGGAAGGTGAAGCAAGCAAATCCTCTGGGTTACTGTCCAGGATTGCTAGCAGTGGAGCAATGTTTGTGTTCCTAAATTGACTCTGTCGAGGTACTGTCCAGACCTGCTGGCAGTGGAGCAACACTAGAGATGAAAAAATATATTATGAATATCGTAAGCTCACGAGCAATATTACCCTTCTCCTTATTTGAAACATTGTGATATAACTGCCCTTATGATTGTGTTCAACCAAGGAAGGACTATGTTTATACACGGTGTAAGTGGGGAAGCCAAAGTAATCCAAACGATGAATCAATATTCCCTGAGGAACTAGACCTTGCACAAAACACTAGACCATGACAGAGAAGTTGAGTTCTACCACTGTGTCGCCAAGTGTTATCGTTGTGACAAACACCCTCCAAAATTTGGTCTACACTTGAATTTTGGAGCATAATATGGATCTTGCAATCATTTGTTCCATAGTCATTTTATGTTCAATCGATGCTTTGTTAAGTATTCTAGTTTATAAGTGTCAAAGTCACCTACTCACACATGCCTAGTTCGCGGTAAGTTCATGAGCACACTCTTTTATGAAATCTTGAACAGGCATACCACGAGTCCACCAAGACAGAGCTTGTGTGATGATCAACCTATGTAGATAGTCAGTGCATGCTTTCATTGACATTCTCTCACTTTTGGTTGCGAATGTACTTCTATTTCGGTGATTTTTTCAAAATGTCGCTCCTGCATGCCTTTGCTCTCGTGAGTGTAGCTTTCATGTTTTGAATGTTAGTTTTTCTTGGTTTCACCTTAATTATTTTAATTTTCATGTTATACTTGCTCTAGCATGTGTCGCTTTCACCATCGTTCGCATATCGCAAGTGTAGCTCACATTTTTCTCTTCATATAGCAAATGTTGTCTTTTGGCATGGTAAGTGTCCCTTATCATGTAAAGTGGAGTTTTGGCTTGTTTCAAAGGGTAACTTTGGTGTTGGTGAGTCCTTATAGTCATGTAGACATGTTTTACATAAATTCCAAAAGGTTTATGCATTGTCGCACAATTATAGTCACTTTCATCGCAAAGTGTACCTTTTCTATCACACTTGGAGAGGTATGTGGTATCACCATCGCATTGAGGACATGATGTTGTTCTTATTTTTTGATTGACCAATGTTGTTTCATCCATTGTTTGAGTATGTGATCATGATCTAGTTTTGTATTTTTTCACTTGAGCTTCATTGGTCCCACACCTAGACTTATCCAGAAATTTCACTCCCATGCAACTTGACTTCACTCAACCTTCCTGAATTTCTCACTATGCAGTCTCAACCCTCAAACGCTAACCTTACCTCTTGGAACTACACAGTGTCAAGCCTCAGCTTCCAGCCTAATACCGTGAGCTGCACAACTACGTAATCCATGAGATTGTTCTCCCTCTAGAACTGTGCATTGAGAAACTTCAAGCCTCAAGGTTAAGCCCTTGAACCCCTCAACTGCATAATCTCCTAGCTTGTTCTCCTATCAAAACTACGCATTGGGCAACTCCGAGCCTCAAGCCTCAACCTCGAGCTCTTGAGTCCCTCATCTGTGCAGTCGCCTAGCCTGGCCTCTCAGAACTATGCATTAGGCAACTTCAAGCCTCAAGCCTTGAGCCTCAAGCTTGACCTCCCAAGTCCCTCAACTACACAAATCCTTAAAATCGTCCTTCCAGAACTAGGCATTTGGAAATCTCAAGCCTCAAGCCCCAGCCTTGAACTCTTGAACCCCTCAATTGCATAATCCTTTGACCCTAGCCATCCTGAACTACACATTGTGCAGTCTCAAGCCTCAGTCTCGGACCTTGGCCTTTGGAACTACGCAATCCCTAAGTCAATCACTCAATTAGTCACTTGGTTCCAGCCCTAACAAGTGATTTCATGAAACATGTTATATTAGGAGTTTTCAGACTGATGTTGGCTTGTAATGAGTGGCTTTCAGTTGCAATTACTCTATCTTATCATGACAAATGATGATGGAGGAAAATAAGAAGGATACCATGCTAGAAGACACCTATGGAGCTAAAGAGATGAGATGATCATTAGGTGAGAAGATGAAGGAACACCAAAGTACAATAGAAGATCAAAAATCAGGAACACATTGAAGACTCCTTACTTTCAAGCCAGACGAAGGAGGAAGAAGAATAACATGCACCACTTCTCATGAAGACACAAAGAAAGAAAGAACAAAGAATGGCTTGACACAACCACATCATCATACACTCCATGTCATTAGTGTCATATCATGTCATGTCATGAGTCATCATTTTCCACATCATTTTGTGGATCATGTAAAATAAATATTGGGGAAATATAATGTAAAGTAGGAGTCCAAGAGTAATCTATGTAATGTGAAAAGTCACGTAGGAAGTCGAAAGGTCACAAAGACGTAAAACAGTGATGAGGGTATTCCAACAGTCACAAGGGAGTTGAATGGTCACCCAATTTGTTATATATACACCCTCATAGCTCATGCAAACAAATTTCACCTTGGTTCCTCCTACCAGGAATTAGAGAGGAAGATAATTCTTTTGGAGGAGCAAGTGGTTGATATAATGCTCCACTACTAGGGCTAGTGGTGTTCATTGTCTTGATGTATCTTGGAAATTTTCCTTAATTCAGAAGCTCGTTGAGCTAGCACACTTTCATGCGTATGTCGTAAATATTGTAAGACTATTCTTTGACTATTTGTGATTTATGTTGTTTCATTTGTACTAAGGAAATTGAACTATTTCAGTGGCTTTAGTACTTATCTTGTTAAAGGTGTGTTGTATCTTTTTTAATAATCATTGCTTCTATGTGAACTATTTCGCTAGTTTTCCAATGATTCACTTATATGTATATGCTCTTGTGTCTTTCTAGATGAGTATTATTACTTGTATTTAAAAGGATCACTTTTCTCTCCCCTTTCGGTAGAAGAACCTTGATACATTCCGCAGTTGAACAATCCTCGAGGCATACTCACTTACTAATATGAAAGCACCTATACATCGCTCTCTTGTGCTGAACTTTGCAGCCAAGGAAAATCAATAAGAATATATGGTAGTCAAGCCTTAGTCCTGTAAGGACTCCCACACCAAATGATACAAAGACTAATTAGGAATTTTCATCGGGGAGACCCCATTGGTTGAAGGATTTACAACACCGTCAACAAGTACTCTAATCGGGCGGGATTAAGGTGTGCTCAAGATTTAGCCACTCTATGTACCATTAGGATTTTAAGCTCTAAAACCAACCTAGGTATCTAGGTTCATATCCAATGTCGGAGCTCCAAGACCAATTCCACCCTCCCTACTTCAAGATCTAGACATCAAACCATAGGCCAACCATATGTCCTTCCAAGCATCTTGTCGCCCCAATATGATTTATCGCTCCCCTTCAACTAAATCATTGATCTGATTTGAGTCAACTTGGATCAATCATATATATCCACCAATCCAAGAATGCTTTAAACATTCAACCTTTTTACAGAGAGATCTGGCACAATCACAACCCCAATCAGTAATAAACCTTCAAATATATATATACTAATAAGTACAAACCTTTGGGGTCCTTAATCATTATGATGCTACTTATATCATCATCAATTTTTCCAAATACAACTTATCAGAAGCTTTCTTCTTTCACTTCTTTAGTAGCACCAAATACATCCTCAGTACTTTTCAAGTATTTTGTTTTCAAATCTATTTGTAGTACTTTCATTCGTTCTTCGGTTTCATTCTTTCTTCAAGGTATTTAATATGACTGTCATAATATTCCCTCCCTCTTAATTGGAGAGCTATACCCTTTCTTTTATCCAAGCTCCCTCTCAACTCAACAACTTTCATCTTTTAGAGAGACTTCAATCTTTCAAGGCTTTATTTCTTTCTCATGGCATCAAGGTCATCTTCATCGTCATAATTTTATAGCTTCCTTTTTCATGCTTGTCATTATTATCATTTTTCAAATATGAACATATTCAACATCTTTAAGATTATGTACCTGCAAAACTTTAATAGCAAGTAGAACCAAATACAAATATACAGAAGCATGAAGTCAACTATATCAAAATCATGTTATTATAAAGGAAACATCAAAACATTCAAGCTTTAGACATCAAATAACTAAAACTTGTTAGCTTCATAATTAGCAAGGGTCGTATCTTTTATTTACTAGACTTCAACATATTTCTAGGGTTTTGTCACAAACCCTAGAATCCATCTTCGAGACATAAAGCCTTAGATATCAGCAACTCAATCAAAATATTAATCTAATAATAAGGTTTCAACAATATGCACTTAGAATCACATGTCAAACTCTAGTAGGTTTTTTACAAACTCTAGATTTCATCATAAAACTAAATCATATCAACAATCGAAAACAATATACTTCTAGGGTTTCATTATCATGTCCTAGAATATCAATCTTTACTAGGGTTTTGTTACAAACTCTAGATTTCAAAAACATGAATATCAATTATTAAGTTAGCATACCAACATTTCATCTCTAGGGTTTCATTCCTTATATCAATTTATTTCTTTGTTGTAAACCCTAGATGCAAACATCAAATTCCAAAATTAGATAACAATTTTGACCAGGCTAGGTTTTCGATCATATAGAAGAATATAAACCTAGGTTTTCATTCCTAGGATCTTACTATAACTATTACAAGGGTTTTGTTCATAAACCCTAATTCACCAAACCCTAAAAAAAAATGGGTTTTGTTATATAACTTAAACATTTAAAACAAACCCTAAAGGACTAGGGTTTTTACCACAACATTACCAAAACCCTAAATATCAAAAGAATAGGATTTCATTATATGTTCTAGACTTTATCGATAACCCCTACGTAGGCTAGGGTTTCATTTTTAACATTGACATACCCTTAACATCAAGAGGTTAGGGTTTTATAGTGAATCCTAAAGATTAGGGTTTCACAAAAATGAACAGATGATAAGAGATAATATAACAAGGGTGGATTCTAATGATTAATCACCCTAACAAGAATCTTTATGGTTCAAAACCCCAGACATAAGTATCATTTTGAAGGGATTCTTTTGCAACAGAGATTCTTTCATGACTCAAGTCTTTCCTTAGAAGTTTCCTTCATAACCTTTGTGTATTATGCAAGCTTTCCTACCAAGGAAATTATAAAGTAAGGATTATCAGTATGCAATACAAACCAATCTAGAAGTGTGGAGGAAATCAAACATAAAAATAGAAACAAGGAACAATATACTTATATTTTGATAAAATGGTGAAAGCTCTCCCTTAATCAAGTATTTTCGAGGGATACCTACAGCTTTAAACAATTCAAAAATTTCTAACAAGATATATTAGATCTACGAACTCCAGAAATCGAAACATAAAATAAAAAATTGCAAAACTTAAAGTAGAAGGATATGCAAGGGATAGTGTCCCTAATAAACTTTAGCAAATAAGTCTTTGACTTTGGATTATTCAGTCTTGTTTTTCTTAGGTGGAGCTTCATCGGCAACAATTTCATGTTCTCCTTCTCTCTTCTTGTTTCTTTGATTTTTAGGACATTGACTTTTGTAGTGTCCCATCTTATGAATATTGTAGCATTCAATCTTTGATAGTTCAACCTTCTTCTCTAGTCCTTTGAACTTCTTGTATACTCCCTTCTTCTTGTGATGAGCATAATAGGCATTTGAAGCATTGTTTTCTTCATCCTCATTTTTGTCACTTACTAATGAGACACGGGATTCTTCTTGATTGCATGCATTCCACACTTGTTCAAAGGTTGGTGTGTCCTTCCAACTACTAAGTCCTTATCCAAAAGAGCTCCAAGATTTTGGTAGACCTAGTAGTGCAACAATAACGAGTTCTTTCTCTAGTACAACTTCATCAATAGCTTGGAGGAAATCTCTTATTCTAGATATAGTTACAAAATTTGATGACATAGTATCATTTTTTGTCATGTTTATTGTTCTTAGTTCATTCTTGAGACTAGTTATCTGACCAATGTTCTTGATGGTAAACAACTTGGAGAGGGATTCATACATTTCTTGTGTAGAGTCTATATTGGATATGTATGGGATTAGATTGTCCTTCACTCCATCTACTATTAGATTCATGGCCAAGATGTCAGTTTCCATAAACTTTTCCTTTCCTGCATCATATGTAGGTTTCTTAACTTTTCCTTGAGCAAAATCCAAAACTTTATGCTTAGTAAGAATAAGATCCATTCTCTTCTTCCATGCCCTATAGTTGGAGGCTCCTTCTAGCTTATTTTCAGTCTTCATTGTCATGTCTTATTTTCTTGATATAGATAGTATACCTTCCTCTTCTTATATGATCCTTATCCTTTGACCTTTCCAACAGATCTTCAAGATGTGTTTTTCCTTCCTTCTTCACCTTAGCTCTGATACCATGTTAGAAAAGCAGAAAGGTATAAATATTTTCTTATGTTGATAATTAATTTTTATATTCTTGTAGTCTTATTAACTTTGTTTATGTTCTTCTTTTATCAAGTAATCATCAATTCAAAACATGAATATCATTGACACCAGATGTAGGCACTCAGTTGGGGATAAAATTCTCTATAGGGGAAAACCCAGTCAAACGCTTCCATGAGGAAATCAAAATAAGATATACCAAGACCTTAGACTTGACCAAAAGACCTTCCTCCTCCACCAAGTCAGCCTTCCAAGTTGATTCTGCAAACTTCAGTAGTCTCCTCTTGTCTAGCACCTTCATCCTAGAAACAATCCATAATTTCGGCCCCCAAGTTCTAGAATCTTGGCCCTATTCCAGATCCAAAATTTCTACCTCCCCAACAACTTCAGAATTTCGCACATGTGGGTCAAAGAGAGAGAAAATTCAACTTCTTTTGCTTGAAAAATACTTCCTTCTCCTTCGCTAGGTTTTCCTCTTCCTTCTTAGGTTTTTCACTCTCTTTTCTCCCTCTAACTACTGCAGATCGAACTTTGCTTTAGATATGTTCCAAATGAGGTTGAGTTGTTGGCTTTATATAGTGGGTTATGCCTCCTAATTAGGTTGACTTGTCTAGTTTGAGGATGACTTGGTGGAGGAGGCTTAAATGACTTATTTTACACTTAAATAAATTTCTTTCTTGACTAATAAAGCCCAAAAGAGTATTTTACATGATGACAAGGACAAAGACTCTTGACACAAACCCTAGAAGCCTACAATGGAGGCTTTGACCTATTAATCATTGACCCAAGCATGAAACCCATGCTTTAATAATTCAGTTTCTTTTACAATAAAAAGTATTTTTCTTTCTTTTGACAAGTGAATTACATTATGACTCAAATACAATTATGAATATTGACACTAGTTACAATTTTCAACATCACTGACATCGACGACCTCCCATGGCAGAAGAAAAGAAAGACGAGGGAGCAGGAGATCCTATCAAATTGTTGCTTAAAGAAGTCCTTGCATGAAAAAGGAATGATATGATGGACAAATTTTCCCATATCCTTCAGCGAATGCCAACAGGCAATGCATCTTCATCTTGTAGTCACTTCGGAGGGGTCGCCCCTTTACGGTACAAGTCAAATTCAATATCCCTATACTTGAAGGTCAGATGTAGATATTATAGATAAATGGTTGAATTTGTTGGAAGGTTATTTTTCAATCCATAATTTCTCCGAGAGGAAAATATTACTTTTTCACTACTTAAGTTTGGCCCCCATGTCAAGGACTGGTTGGAAACTTAATGTTAGAAAAGGGTTGAGGAAGGCTTTATGTTTACAGCTGCACCCTCTTGGAAGTCTTTCTGAGACACTGTCAAGGAACAATATTACCCTGTGGGAAGCTATGAAGACAAGTACATACAATGGACCACACTACGACAACAAAGGGACCAATATGTGCATGAGTTCACAAATATTTTTCATACTCTATGCACAAAGTTGGGTATCAAAGACTCTGAGTGACATATGGTGCTCAAGTACCATGATTGTTTGCACAAAGACATTCAAGAAGAAAAGTATTTCTTGGACATCTCCTCTCTTAGTGCAGCATACTAATATGCTGCCAGGATTGAACAAAAGTTTAAACAAAACAAGCGTGACTTTGGATCTGTGAATCAGAAGCAAGGCAAGAGCACCACCAAACTGCATAATTAAGGACAAGGACAAGGTGGAGCAGCCTAGGACAACCCATCAAAGCCAAAAGAAAATAATGGAACCATGAAGGCAAAGAAGGACAAAGGAAAGTGGTGTGAGTTCCACAACATCCCTACTCACAACACAAATGGGTGTCGCATCAAGCAATCATTGGTGGTCAAGCTAAAAGCTTCAGAGTCTAATGAATGTTATGATATTAAGCTAAAAACGGACATGGGGAAGCAAATTATTGATGCAAAACCCAGTGTCATCATTGCCACCACCAAGGTCCAGAAGACTAAGCCCGAAGATCCAAAGGAGGGGGAGCGTCTCTTCCACTTCCAGATCTAGGTGAAGGGTTCTCCACTACAGTTCATTGTGGATGGTGGGAGCCAAAAGAATATCATCTCAGTAGAGGTTGTTAAGTGGATGGGTCTGCCAATCACACCACACCTGCAGCTATACACCATCAGATGGATCCACCAAGGACGAGATCTTCGCGTCAGTCAGCATTGTTGCCTTCCCTGTAACATCAAGCCCTTCACGAATGAGTATTGTGTGATGTTGCTCCTTTTGAAGCCTATGATGTGTTATTAGGCCAACCATACTTATGGAAGCATCATGTTGTGTATAAGTCAAGGCCTCACACTGTTATTATTACTTTGGGTAGTAAGTTATACAGGATGCAAGAGGTAGCCCCTCCAACCGCCATCTCTTCGATCTATGCTAAGCAATACAGTAAGATTTTCTCCTAGACTAAGAAACTTGTTTTCCTTATTATTCGCTCTTAAAGTAAGGGGAAGATTGTGGCCACATTTGTGGCCCCCGAGAAGGGTTCCTCCATGCAGTAGAAGAAGTTGTATAAGGTCATGGAAGAATACAAGGACATCTTCTCCTTGCCCACAAGGGTACCTTTGCACTCTAAGGTCAAGCACTCGATTGATTTGACTCTCGTATCACCCCTAGCCAATGGGATGATATATTGTCGCTCTATTTTGGAAAATGAAGAAATCAAGCGACAAATCTAGGAGCTACTGAAAAAAGGGCACTTCCAACCAAGTTCCTCACCTTGTGGGAGCCCATTTATACTTGTACATAAGAAGAATGTGACTTGGAAACTCTACATTAACTATCAAAAATTAAATAAAATCATTGTCGGGAATAGGTATCCAATCCCACGGATCGATGACCTTCTTGACCAGCTCAAGGGGGGCAAGTAATTCAAGAAGATTGATTTATAGTCTAGTTATCACCAAGTTCCAATCAAACCCACAGATGTATGGAAAACCACTTTCAAATCAAGGGATAGCCTTTTTGAGTGGTTGGTCATGCCTTTCAAGTTGAAAAATTCCCCCGCCTACCGCCATCTCTTCGATCTATGCTAAGCAATGCAGTAATATTATCTCCTAGACTAAGAAATGTGTTTTCCTTATTATTCACTCTCAAAGTAAGGGGAATATTATGGCCACATTTGTGGACCCCAAGAAGGGTTCCTCCATGCAGTAGAAGTAGGTGGATAAGGTCATGGAAGAATACAGAGACATCTTCTCCTCGCCCACAAGGGTACCTTTGCACTACCAGGTCAAGCACTCGATTGATCTAACTCCCGTAGCACCCCTACCCAATGGGATGATATATTGTCACTCTATTTTGGAAAATGAAGAAATCAAGCCACAAATCCAGGAGTTACTAAAAAAGGGCACATCTGACCAAGTTCCTCACCTTGTGAGAGCCCATTTATACTCATACATAAGAAGGATGCGACTTGGAGACTACATTAACTATCAGACATTAAATAAAATCATTATCGGGACTAGGAATCCAATCCCACGGATCGATGACCTTCTTAACCAACTCAAGGGAGCCAAGTAATTTAACAAGATCGATTTATAGTTTAGTTATCACTAGGTTCCAATCGAACCCACAGATATATGGAAAACCACTTTCAAATCCAAGGAGAGCCTTTTTGAGTGGTTGGTCATGCCTTTCGGGTTGAAAAATGCCCCCACGACTTATATGAGACTGATGGATAACATATTTTGGTCCTTCACCAATTGGTTTGTGGTTTTATATCTAGATGACATCCTCATATTCAACAAGATTTGGGAAGAGCGCTTGCAACAGATTTGTCAAGTCCTTCAAACCCTGCGGTAACACAAATTTTGTGCCAACTTGGAGAAATGCACCATTGGCATGACCCGGGTCTAATATATGGGTTACATTATTGATGAGAAATACATGCATGTGGATCTAGCTAAGGTCAAAGTCATTTTGTAATGAACAAAGTTTGTATACTTAGAGGAATGCTCTGATACCAATGTAAAGAGCAGAGTTTGTATACTCAAAAGTTAAATACTCCATAAGACTTGGAATATGAAGATATCCATTTAGGATACAATAATATATAAAATGTATTGGATGAGAATGATGATACAACTCAGAGTGATGGGGGATTAGCTATCCCATACCACTCTAACAGACCTTCGCAACTTTTTGGGCCTTGGTAATTTTTATCGAAGGTTCGTGCTGGGATTCTCTCATATTAGTTGGCCTTTGAGTCAAGTTACCAAGGGAAGAGAGACAAAAAAAAAAAAAATATTGTTCCAAGTTCCAATAGAAGGCATTCGTTGAGTTGAAGCACTGCCTTTGCTCTGCACCAGTACTCACATTACCAGACCTACAACAACCATTTGAAATTGAGACAAGTGCCTATTCTTATGTTATTGGTGCACTTTTCACTCAGTAAGGGCATCTGGTGGCCTATCATAGTGAGACACTTTCTGATACAATTCAGAAATACCCAACTTATGATAAAGAGATGTATTTTATCATGCAAGCTTATCGTCAATGGAAACATTACATCTTGAGAAAGGAGACAGTCATCAGCATAGATCATCGACCTCTCAAGTTTATACAAACACAAGGGAATTTGCAGAATGATCACCTTCAGAAGTGGTCCACATATCTGCAACAATTGCATTTGACCATTAAATACAAGAAGGGCAACACTAATCATGTTACAGATTTCCTCAGTCGGTCCCCGGTTTATCCTCAACTCTTGTGGCCATGAGACCATTAGATGGCTGCAACTATACAAAATGATCCAAAGTTCGCCACCACATACCAGATGCTAGTGGATGGTAAGAAATTACTAAACTTCCACCTCCAATATGCATTGTTATGATACCTGGGCCACCTTTGTGTTCCTTCAAGCGAGCATGCCAAGTTGAATTGAGTGGCGCACTAAAGTCGGGTCGCAAGACACTTTGGTGTGGAGAAAACTATGGAAATACTGCAGAAGTATTTTTATTGGCCAAAATTATGGTAGGATGCTAAAAAATATACCAAATCCTACACTGCTTGTGCCATCGCCAAGCCAACCATAAAGAAGGAAGGCTTGTACACTCATATGCTTACTCTCATCCAACCCTAGGAATCCATCTCCATGGACTATATGTTTGGCCTCCCTTCTACTAAGCATGGATCAAACTCACCAACAATGGATCCAACGATACCGAGTTGTCAAAGTTAGCCAAGTCTTGCACTAGGGCGAGTGGCTCACCAGGTATCAAGTCCAACATAAGTTTCCCCATCTCATGGAGGCACTTAACGTAATGGGGGCCATTACTTCCTAAGGGGGGAGGACTGATCTAGGTGGATATTGGTGGCCACCCACCTATTCCACTTGGAGCCCCAACATTATTTATTTAAGTTTCCTTAATTATAGTACAATTTACCATTTTTGGCAATTTTTTGGATCTTGAACTTCCAGAACTGTTTTGAGGGTCTAAATGACATTTTTTGGAAAATGCACAAACCCATAGTTTATAATAGGGGTTTGTAGTCAAAAATTGTAATCCTTGAATAGATATTTCTAACAAGGCATCATATGCATCAAACAAAGATCGTATACTAAATTAATGACCCCAGGAAGTTGATGTACCAATTAATCCCAACAGGGTTTACAGAATTTTGGCGCTTCATCTCCTAGGATTGGGTTTTTGGATGTTTTTCCATTATTTCTTAATAATAAATAGGCCTCTAAGCCTTGTTGTAACATAGTTCAAAAGGCATGTAGTTGTCACATACCTTCTCAGAGATAAGCTACCTTTATCGAAGCTAGTCTATTTCCATTATGCATATAAACAATTTTCATTATTTGTTATTAATGAATTGAGGTTTCAATTTCACAATAGCTTTGTGTTTTTGTTTTAATATGTGTTTCATTTTTTTCCTGCATAAATCTAGATCATAATTACTGTGAAATGTTCTCTTTCTTTTCAAATTTCTCTAAGAAAACATTATAGCAATTCACCGTCAGTGTCATCAACATCGATATCATACAATTACCATAATCTTGGTCAACGAATTTGACACATGGGTAAATCAACAACATCAACAAGTTACCGTAATTTTTGTTGGTACCTCTGACCTATGGAGCATCATCACCATAATCATGGTTGGTACTTGATCCGAATTGGATCCATGAAGAACTGTCAAAGGAACCATGATTGTATCAGGTCGGGACAAACATCAAATAATTTCAAAACAACGATCAAAAACACTGAACCAGTGGCAATGGCAGCCAGTGTGGAATGACGAGGACCTCAATCAAAGTGCGCTAAATGAGGCCCATGGAGACTGCGTGAGAAGCCAAATTAGCCCCTAGGAGGCCCGGATCGGGAAACGAAGGTGATTTTTGATGCTTAGTGCTAATCGCACATCATTGGGCAAAAAAGGTCGAAATGGAGAAGCCCTGAGCACTCGGACATGTGGGGAGCCAAAGAACCGTGGGAAAAAGGTGAAAAGAGGTAAAGGACAAAGGCGGGACCCACTCCGAAAACCGGCGGTATTGATCGGGGGCCCTCAAACGGTAAGAAATTTTGGATAAATTGGAGCGATCCCATTCAACGATCGACACGTGGCAAGTAGAAGAGAGAGAAAACCGTCGTTGATCACGCACTAATAGTCAAGCAAGTCAACTGCACAAAACGTGCGTATGGCATCGAATCTAGAGGCCCCAGATCTAACAGCTGAGATTACGCCCGATGGGGAAGCGGAATCGATGAGGGATTAAGCCACAGTTTGTAAGGATTTGAGGTCCATTTAACCGCCATGGTGGAGGAAGACTCATTCCGCGAATGTAACCGAAGAATTGAACCAACGAAGCAGGCTGGCGTGAGTTACAGGAGGACATGTGGCCACTCCCTACGAGCTGATGATGACGCCGAGCCAGGGAACTCCAAGCGTAGCTGCAGAAGGTGATTCGACGGAGGTGGAATAGGAACCGAACAGTCTTGGAAACGAATGGCATAAAGCCATGAACAGAGATAGAATACACGGTCAAGGAGTTAGAGAGAGGGACAAAAATCCCCGAGAGACAGAGAGACCAGAATCCGGAGAGGAGGACAGAACACAGAGAGAAGAAGACAGTGAAGCAAAAGCAGAAGAAGACAGAGGGCCGAGCTAACCAAAGGCAACATCAAGCACCAGAGAGCTTGATAGATTCAAGCCATCCCAGAGAGGATCTTTCCGGACTAAGCACCACATTAGGCTCTCTCCACTGTAGACCAGAAGGTCACAAAGCTGGTAGGCAACAGAGTCTGTGCACTCTAGTGGCTTGGGGAATCCAAGAACCACCCTGCCAAGCAAATCTGTTTCAGGTGACTCATGTTGAGCTCCTGCATTGTAATTCTTTGCTTAAGACACAACAAAACAAGGCCACCACTGAGAGCTGGATTGGAGATGTAGCCTTGGAGGATAGGGTGAACTCCTTATTAATTTCTTGTGTTCTTGTATTTGCTTACTGTATTTCTATACTGTCTTTCCATTTCAAATGTCTGTGTATTGGCAATATGATCAATTTGTTGCTTAAATAACATGGACACACACATCAGCACATGAGTCTGTAATACCTTTATTCAATAAATCTTTAACTGATGTCACTCATAGGGTGATTATCAGATCAAGTGGTATCATAGCACTAAGTTGTAAGGTTAGACAAGCTTGTGCTGGTTTAGCTATTGAATGCTCACTAGATTAAAGATCAAATTAGGAGAAGGAGAGTTGGTGGAAACTAATCCTGAAATTGGGAGAGTCTATCCTCGGAAGACAATGTTGGAGGAAGGTTTTATGGGGCTAGACCCTCAATTCATAGAAAGTTTCCTAGCTATAAATTCTATGGTAGAAGAAATGTATAGAGACTTTAGAAAGCATAAGGTTGAATAATCATCAGGTTCTAAACAAGATAAAGAAGAAGATGAGTCTCATTTCCATGACCGAGTCTCATTTCCATGACCACTCCAAAGGAAAAGGGAAAGAGGAAAGCTTTCTCACACCTTCTAATAGCCCTGTGCATAATAAGAAAGCATCTCTAATCAAGCTAGATGTTAAATTTGATTTTCCTATATATGATGGAGAGTTAAATGCTGAAAAGTTGGACAATTGGATTAGACAAATTGATGTGTATTACAGGGTACATAACATAGAATCAGACAAGAGTAAGATTCATCTAGCAAGCCTACGCCTAGGAGGCACTACCTTGGTTTGGTGGGAAGGCAGGACCCAAGCTAATATGAAAAGACATGGTAAGACTATCTATGTCTGGAGTTAATTTGTTTCTACAATCCAAAAGTAGTTCTATCCATTGGCCTACATGCAACAAGCCATGATGAGTTGGCAAACTCTTCGACAGTTGAAAGGGCCAAGTGTGCAAGGGTGTACTCAAGAATTTAGAAAGAGAGCATTGATGTTGGGTATCTCATTAGACTCACCATAGACTCTTTTGAAGTACATTGGTGGTCTACACAGCTACATGAGGCATACCATCCTCATGTTTAATCCCACTAGTATAGATGAGGTATCTGTACAAGCTACTCATCTAGAAGCTAGAGGAAAGAATGGAAATCCAGAAGTTGGGGGACCATCCCAACCCACTGTAAGCAAGAGCAAGGAGAAAAGAAAGCAGAAGTGGAAAGCAAGGAAGGCTAACACTGCACAGAAAAGCAAATCTTCATGCACTCACTATAAAAAGGATGGGCATGATGATGAGCATTGTTGGATTCTGCATCTAGAGCTGAGACCTAAGAAGTCCAAGGGCAAGAAGAAGAAGACTGCGGCAGCTATTCAGAAAGATTTGGGGTCAGACTCAGGAGATGAAACAACTATTGCAGGCACAGTTATAAAAGGTAAGAATTCTGAAGCATCTACTAGTAATTCTGCTCAATCTATTATTGATGAAGAAAATGAGAGAAAAAGACATGAGCTTTTCCATATTCGAGTTATTTCCAAAATTCAAAAGATTGATACTTTGTTTGATAGTGGCTCATAAGTAAATCTAATTTCTGAAGCAATTGTAAAGAAATTGGGATTAGAAACAACAACTCACAAGAAACCATACCCATTAGGATGGTTGAATGATAAAGCACAACTACAAGTGACTAGACAGTGCAAACTCAAGTTTTCTTTTGGGTCAGCATTTGTAGATGAGGTTGAGTTAGACATAATTCCTTTGGATATATGTGGAATTGTTTAGGAAGTCCTTACTTGTTTGATAGAAAGGTTGTTTTCTATAGAGTTGAGAACAAGTATCTGCTTGTTAAAGATGGAATCGAATACTTTGTAAGAGCTCACAAGCTCAAGAATAATTATACTCTCATAAACTCAAGACAGATGAAAAGAATGATAAATTCATGCAAACAATTCTTACTGATGGTTGTAAAGTAAAAGAAACCTGATAAAACCAATGTATTTGAGGGTTGTAATGCTGAACAGCAAGTTGATACAGAAAAGGTTGTTTCAGAGTATGATGTCTTATTTCAAGAACCTAAAGGTCTGCCACCCAAAAACGGAATAGTACATGATATTATTTTGCAACAAGATGTTCCATTGCCTAACATTGGGATGTACAGGTTGTCTGCATTAGAGAATGCTGAAATCAAGAAGCAGGTGCGGGAGTTGCTCGAGAAGGGCTTCATCAGGCCTAGCACATCACCATGTGGGTCACCAATCGTTTTGGTGAGAAAGAAATATGTCTCGTGGAGAATGTGCATTGATTACCGAGCACTGCATAAGATAACCATCAAAAATCGTTATCCCCTTCCTTGCATAGATGATCTTTTAGATCAATTACAGGAAATTGTTTATTTCACCAAGCTGGATTTGCACAGTGGATACCATCAGGTCAGGTTGCAGAGCAAGATGCATGGAAGACTGCTTTCAAAACAAATCATGAATCACTGGTTATGCCTTTTGGCTTAACTAATTCTCCTGCTACTTTCATGAGATTAATGATTGATGTACTTAGACCTTTTCTTGATGATTTTGTTATTGTGTACCGGGATGACATTCTGATTTTTAGTAAAACGTGGGAAGAGCATTTAAATCATGTTAAGCAGACACTAGATGTTTTGAAAAGAGAATAACTTATTTTAAACTCTCAAAATGTGAATTTGGCAAAACATCTCTAAACTACTTGGGTCATATAGTAGGGGGAGGTGAATTGAAAATAGATCCCTCTAAAGTGGCAGTCATTTTGAACTGGCCTAAACCCAGGTCTGCTACAGAAGTAAGAAGCTTCTAGGAGCAGCAAAATATTAGAGGAAGTTCATTTCTAACTTTTCCTCAATTGCAGCTCCCTTACATGCTTTAACAGGATTGAATAATGTGTTTCAGTGGGGAGGCAAACATCAAAAAGCCTTCGACACCTTGAAAGAAAAGATTAGTACAGCACCTGTACTAGCACTGCCAGATCTACAAAGACCATTTGAGATCCAAACTGATGCCAGTGACTATGCCATGGGAGCAGTGTTGACACAGCACAGTAAACCCATATGTTATCATTCTGAGACTTTTAATCCTACAATAGTTAACTATCCTACATATTATAAAGAATTGTATGCATTAGTTCAGAGTGTGAAAAAGTGGAAACATTACTTAATGGGCAAAGAGACAGTAATACATACTGATCATCAACCACTTCAATATCTACACTCCCAAACTAATTTGCAGCAATCAAGACATTACAGATGGATGGGTTTTCTACAACAGTTTAATTTAGTCATCAGATATAAAAAGGGCATACATAACAAAGTTGCAGACATGTTATCTAGACCCATTATAAATGCATCTACCATACTTAAGCATAATTTTGTGCTACATGAAAGCTACATTGAACAATATGCTCAAGATATGGACTTTAAAGATGTATATGCAACTTTGAGTCAAGGCAAAAGAGTAGAAGAATTAGACTATCACATGAAGGACCGACTCTTATATCAACGTGGGAAACTCTGCATTCCACAAACTGAGAGAGTAAAGATAATTAGGGAAGCACACGCTTCTCTGATATCAGGTCACTTTGGGGTAAGTAAAATAGTTGCACAGCTGCAAAGGTTTTGTTATTGGCCGAAAATGAATGAGACAGTTTCTAGATATGTAAGAGGGTGTGTTATGTGTGCTAAAAGCAAGCCCAGCAATAGAAAACTAGGCTTGTACACTCCATTTCTAGTGCCTTCTTACCCTTGGGAAAGTGTTTCCATGGATTTTGTTAGAGGACTGCCTAAATCTAGGAAAGGTCATGATTATCTATATGTTGTTGTGGATAGGTTCAGCAAAATGTGTATTTTGATACCTTGCAATAAACAGATTACATCTGAACAGACTGCAAAGTTATTCTTTCAACATGTATGGGTTCATTTTGGATTACCCACTTCTACTGTATCTGATCGAGACACCCGATTTGTGGGGAAGTTTTGGTCGAATCTGTGGGAACAGATGGACACCAAACTAAAGAAAAGCACAGCTTTTCATCCACAAACAGATGGCTAGACAGAAGTAGTTAACAGGACAGTGATCCAGTTACTGAGAGGATATTGCAGCAAACATCCTAAGCTTTGGGATGAACACTTGTGTTATGTGCAACATGCTTACAACAGAGCAAAACACTCTTCTACACGGAGATCTCCTTTTGAGACCTGTTTTGGTTTCACACCAAGGTCTCCTTTGGATTTTGTCTTTGGTAAAGATACCATGGTTGATGGATACAGTGATGTGGACAGGGCAACTAGGTTCATTGAACAGATCCAGGAGATCCACCAAGCAGTACAGGAACAGTTGGAAAAGAGCCAAGCCAAGTACAAGGCTAGGCATGATAAGCATTGGAAGGAGCATAGTTTTCAAGTTGGTGACCAAGTCTGGCTATATATCAGCAAGGACAGAATGCAAGGTGAAGGTAAAAAGCTGAAGCCTATCAGGTATGGACCCTTTAGGATACTTGAGAAGATTGGTGAAAATGCTTTTCACCTTGATTTACCAGCTTACATGCACATCTACTCAGTTGTAAATGTAGATTTCTTGAGATTGTTTGAACCTTCAATGATTGAGGACCCTGAAGAGAAAAGTTAGTTGCCTTCTATTGATGACCTGCTACCTTAATATCTTAATGAATTGCAGAAAGACACAGTGTTGGACAGGAAGGTGAGGACAATGCACAGGGGAGATGTGGAGTACCTCGGGATTGGTCTCAAAGGTTCAAATCCAAGTAGTGCAAAGTGGATTGAGATTGGACAAGTGAGAAAGCAATACCCTCACTTAGTCGATGCTTGAAAACCAACTTTTGGTGGTCCAAAAGCTTTTTCAATGGGAAGGTCGTGATCCAAATTGGATTCATGAAGAACTGTCAAAGGAACCATGATTGTATCAAGTCGAGACAAACATCAAAGAATTCCAAAACAGCGATCAAAAACACCCTGAACCAGTGGCAATGGCAGCCAGCGTGCAACGACGAGGACCTCGGTCAAAGCACGCTGACCAAGGCCCATGGAGACTGCGCGGGAGGCCGAATTAGCCCCTGGGAGGCCCGATCAGGAAACGAAGGTGATTTTTGCATCGCTGGGCAAAAAAGGCCGAAATGGAGAAGCCCCGAGCACTCGAACGCGTGGGGAGCCGGAGAACCGTGGGAAAAAGGTGAAAAGAGCTAAAGGACAAAGGCAGGACCCACTCCAGAAACCGACGGTATTGATCGGGGCACCCTCAAATGGTAAGCAGTTTTGGAGAAATTGGAGCCATCCCATTCAACGATCGACGCATGGCAAGTGGAGGAGAGAGAAGACCATTATTGATCGCGCACTAATAGTCGAGCAAGTCAACCATGCGAAACGTGTCTATGGCGTCAGATTTGGAGGCCCCAGATCTAACAACTGAGATTGCGCCTAATGGGGAAGCGGAATCGACGAGGGATTAAGTCGCAGTTTGTAAGGATTTGAGGTCTGTTTGACCGCCACGGTGGAGGAAGACTCATTCCGCGAATGTAACCGAAGAATTCAACCGACGAAGCAGGCTGGCGTGAGTTACAGGAGGACATGTGGCCACTCCCTGTGAGCTGATGATGACGCCAAGCCAGCGAACTCCAAGCATAGCTGCAGAAGGTGATTCGATAGAGGCGGAGGAGGAACTGAACATTCTTGGAAACGAATGGCGTAAATCCATGAACAGAGACAGAATACACGGTCAGGGAGTCAAAGAGAGGGATAGAGAACCCCGAGAGACAGAGAGACTAGAATCCCGAGAGGAGGACGGAACATAGAGAGAAGAAGACAGAGGGCCGAGCTGACCAAAGGTAGCATCGAGCACCAGAGAGCTTGAGAGATTCAAGCCATCCCAGAGAGGATCTGTCCGGACTGAGCACCACATTGGGCTCTCTCCACTATAGACTAGAAGGTCATAGAGGTGGTAGGCAACAGAGTCTGTGCACTCTAGTGGCTTGGGGAATCCAAGAACCACCCTGCCAAGCAAATCTATTTCAGGTGACTCATATTGAGCTCCTGCATTGTAATTCTCTGCTTAAAACACAATAAAACAACGCCACCACTGAGAGCTGGACTGGAGATGTAGCCCTAGAGGATAGGGTGAACTCATTATTAATTTCTTGTGTTCTTGTATTTTCTTACTGTATTTCTCTGCTGTCTTTCCATTTCAAATGTATGTGTATTGGCAATCTAATCGATCTGTTGCTTAAATAACATGGACACACACACCAGCACATGAGTATGCAATACCTTTATTCAATAAATCTTTAACTGATGTCACTCATAAGGTGATTATCAGATCAGTACTCCTCACACATGGTACATCATTTAACATCAACTAGTCACCATGATTCTAGTCAACACATTTGACCTGTGGCATATTGACTAGTCTTGGCTCACCATCCTCCTGGTCAATCTCTTTGACTCATAGTGAAACCCTAGAAACAAAATCATTCCATTTGAGTAATTTGGTCCCAAATCCAATGGCCTCACTCTACCTCTCTGGAAAGATATGAGCCTAATGTTGAAACACACCCACTTAATTGAGTAATATTAGGCCTCTAGGACAATTCTTCCTAATATGGTCAATGTACTTGACACGTGAAGAATCATTGTCCTTTTTTGGACCATTCTCCCTAATCTGGTCAACATAGTTGACACAGGGACAATGTTTTTCCCTATTGCTATCACTCTGGGCCATTTTCCCTTATCCTGTTCAACCTAACCCAAGGAGAGTAATTGTTCTCAATGTTGCAATTCCATCACTCCCTCTTGTTGAGAGACATGTGTTTAATCATTCCAAGCTTGTCCTTGAAGTATATAAACTTTATCATGGGACAAAGGATTTGTCAATATTCTGCTTGACTATAGAATAGTATTGAAGCCACATTGCTTTCTTTTGTACCATATCTCGGTATTAGATCTCTCTGTGCTTTGACCTATCATCGTGGTCTTCATCTATAATTGATCAAGACAATCCTAGAAGTAGCCTTTGGAGGCATATTTCTTCTCAACTTGCCAACCAATTTGCAATATAATCGGCTTCAACAATTCTAAGTGCCACAAATGTTTGCTTCTTTCTCATCCAAGAAATCATCATGGAATCCAAATTGAAGCAATATCCTGATAAACTATTTCTGCCTTCTGCGCCCTTTACCCGATCTAAATTTGTGAATCCCTACAGTTGCACTTCCATGTTTGAGGCATATATCAAACCATAATTGACTGTGTTATGACCAACTTATACCACGTTGGTACTTCAACATATGTTGAGCCACATGCCTTGGCTTAACCATGAACTGATCAACTACTTTTTGGTTCCCTTACTGGTTCTCTTTCCAAAACAAATTTTGTTGTGGCAACCCTGGTTTCTTCCTCTCCCACTACTTCTTTCTAGCATATCAGTTATCTACAATGTTAATAAAAAATCATCATATCAAACTCAAAGAATAACTTCCTTTGACGCTAAAACAAGTCTCTCTGATTGATCCCTCTTTTACAAAAGCAATTCTTTTTCCACAAATGCTCCCTTTGACACATGATTCCTTATGCTTTCATCAAAGACAAATCATATAATAATAAGATCAACCAATACCCATCAAATATCCAAGAATACCAAGCCCAATGTGTCTGCTTGTGATTCTACAAAGCCTTCTTCAATCACGAGACTTCTTCTCATGTACCTCAAAGCCTTGAGGTAGTTGTATGTACACTTCTTCTTTCTTAAATACTTCATTGATGAAAAAATATCTTTGCATCCACCTAATGAAATTTTCAAAGCAATGATAAAATTTCTAACAAAGCATACCTGACATCTTGTCATCATCTTCTCCCTCTTTTTGGGAGAACCCTTTATTCTCAATTCTCACTTTGTACTTGTCTATGTTGTCATCTACTACACGTTAAATCTTGTAGATCCATTTTCAAATTACCATTGACATCTCTTAGGCACAATCAAGGTATACTTCAAACTTGTTGATATGCTGCTCCCTTTGAGCTCGAATCTCATCTAGTATAATATCTCCCAACATAAATAATTGATTATGGGAAAGTCCTCTTGTTACAAGATTTGGTTTGTTCTTCACTACTTCCATATCCTGCCTGAGCCTTGCAGCCTTTACTATGTACCTGCAATCCTCGCTAGGAAACCATGGAAAAAAATTATAACCAAGAAAAGAGAAACAAAGACAATAGGCTAGCTAGTAGTAAAAATACAACAATAATCAAGGAAGAGAGGGATATAAGTTACTTATATTTTTGAAGATTATAGGAAATTTCAACTCCCTCTTTATCTTAGCCTTTTTGCATTTATCCTGCAAATTTATCATCGATCTCATTTTCATCATTAGCATGATGTCATTCATTCATGAGATATGGTTTCTACTTTTAGCGAAAATGATAATCCATATCTAGGGTTTTATTTACAAACCCTAGGATTTTGACATCCAAGGTTGTTGAGGAAAATTAATTACCTATCATTTAATTGTCAACCTAGGGGTTTCATAAAACTTGCGAAGTGTGCGTGCACTGTATATGCTAGAAATTAACTTTCAATTTAGATCAATCTAACTACAAAACCAAATAACGACAAACAAAATTCACCTATTATAATTCAACACTCAATTCAAAAGAAATTATAGTACAGCATGCGAAAATGAAATCTTAATCTTTAAATCTTGCATGAATTGAAAAGCACACCACTCTTTCAAAAATGAAAGAAAAAATAATCATTCTTAACCTCTCACACAGGAAAAGATATGAAAGCAAATAAAAACAAATGCTCTTAACTCCTAGGTAGAAAGCAAATAAAAACAATCACTCTTAACCTCTCACACACGAAAAGATATGATATAAATGAATCTTATTCTATGAAAGAAATAAATCTTAATCTATGAAAAACAATAAATCTCAAACATTATAGGTGGCCAATCCAAAAGCATGAGAGATGGCAAGTTGAGAGGCTCCAAATGCAAGCATAATGAAGGCGAGGTGAACATCACTCATGAGCATGGTGCCAAATCCAAATTCTATATTCAAAACATGAGAATTTCCCCAACTTTACACATGCCTTTGAAAGGAGAAGGCTCTCCTATTTATACAAAAATATAAGAAGCTACCTCATTAATGGAGGTCCATTATTCTCTCCCTAGATCCCTAGAAAAGCTCATAGAGTTACAACTCAAATAGGTATTGATGAGACACATGTCCTCTTTGACCTTTATCCAAATCTTCTTCCATATCTTGAAGGGAATTCGAATTTGACCATTGGAGACCACATAAGGGGCATTGGGCATGGAATCCCCCCGAGGCATGTTTTGGGGCTCAAAGCCCATGTTTTGACCGAATGATTTTGTAAAGCCCCGCAAATTGCAGGGGCGGACGTATGTTAGATTCATAGTATTGTCAGCCCTAGTTTGTAATGTAATGTCGGCCTACCCATGGTCCACAAACCATGGGATTGTATAAATAGAGCAAGGATCTAATTGTAAAAGAAACAAATGAAGGAAGTAGAAGCAAAGAGCAAGATTCTAAGTGTCTAAGTATTTCTTGGGTCATAGAGTAAGAGAAGGCTCTGCAGCTAAGTGCGCAGAGGCCTAGTAGTCTGCAGCTGAGTGCGCGGACCCCTGCAGCTGAGTGCGCAGGGTGGAGTCGAGTTTGTAACCAGAGAAGAGATTAATAAAGAGAGGTTTTGTTACTAATACGTGTATCTGTTCTTGGATTAATGCATGGTTAATGTAAATCACAAATATACTATTTATTTACTACACACACATGTATGAATGGTTTATATTGCTAAGTATACTTTACACATAGTATCCACATGAAAATAAACTAAGTTAATCAAGTAAACAGTGGAATACTACTAAGGACTTGGGTAATAACAATGTTCAGCCCCCGAGTAAGGCCACACAAAGGTAGCATCTCAGGTTGCGAGGTACGAGTGTGTGCGCATAGCGACATGCACGCAAGGTTGAACCGCGGACCACTTAAAATCATTAGACATCTCCAAGGTGTAGAAACCTGGTTATAGCACCCTCCAATACTACTTCGGGTGAGACCTCAGTTCGTGCTCCACTGGTTGTTGCCGAAAGGGCGAATAGTATCAGGATTTGTTGGGCTAAATCACCTCTGAACCTGGGTTAGGCCCCAACAAGCGAACAAATGGTTCTATTGTTGGGACCGGGATCTGCATAAGAGATGTCTAATGTCATGTCACTGGAATCCGACAAAGAAAGAAACTAAAGAGTGGCTGGACAGAAAAATTCATGAGTTCGCAGAGCAGGAAAACAGGAATTTGCGAGTATCAAAGGAAGAGTGGTTAGAGCACTACTTATATACGAAAATCCATGAAATTTTCTTTGCATCCTTCCCCTCTGAGTTGTACGAGTGGATCGCGAAGTTAGCAGACAGTCATGGAAGGTGTAGGCTCGACAAACCTATTGTGGACTCCATAGTTGGTGCACATACTAGAAGCATTAGAAGATAAGATTGCGTGTGTTGTGACCAATTGGCTCGACCGAATTATAGGAGGGTTTATCACCGAGTTCGCGGTAGACACTTCAGTCAGCTGCAATGAGGTGGAATGACGCTTCCTCAAAGGACTGCGAGGTAAGTATGTTAAATCTTTGAACACTTGAATTAATATGCTACTGTGTGAAAAGCGGGTTATGCAAATCAATTAATGTTCGGGGCTACGCGAAGTGGGAGGATCTATAGAAATGAAGGTAGCGTAGAGATAGAAATGAGCCCCTTGATTTCACCTCGACGAGAAAGCGAGGAAGAGCTCGCGAAAGTTTCACCAAGAAGTGTGATTAGTCTAATAAAGCAGCGAATTCCGTGCATACCACCCCCACCTACACCACCACCAGTTTCACCATATTCACCCCCATCTCCACCCACACCACCTCCGCCACCACCACAGTTCAATATGGCGAGCGCAATAAAGTTTATGGTATTCAAAGGAGTAGGAAATGAAGATCCGAACCAATTTTGGTTCATGGTAAAGGATGTATGGGAAGCACAAGGAGTCATGGATGATAATATCAAGAAGGCAACACTGGTTAGCACCTTGTAGGATCATGCACTGATGTGGTACATCAAGCATTCCAATGACAATCCAAACGCAGGGATCGCGAATATCCAAGCTATGCTAAACAGGGAATTTAGCAGACCAAAATTAGAGACATAGTCAATTATCGGATTTAATGAAATTGCGATGCTTCCAGGCGAGACCCCCTGGGAGCTGGATCAGAGGCTGAAGTGTATGATTTGTGAAGCCAATATGACCTTAACAGATGGGCAAAACCGCGCATAGTTTGTAGCATCACTAACGCCGCATCTAATGACCGCACTGTCACATCAGAAGCTATCCACGTAGGCTGAAGCTTTGGATATTGCAATGAGACTGCACGAGACCCCAATACAAGATCCTAGCCTGGGAGTCCAATAGATCCACGCGAAATTGAAAAACCTGTGTCTGGAGATGCAGAGTTTGAAACAGGATAGGACAACTCGCCTAGAGGCACGCAAGGAGGTATGGTGCATAAAGTGCAAATTCCAGGGACATGACAAGGAACATTTTCCAGTCTTCACGAACTAACTGGCAGGAGGAGGGTCGATGCCATTGAGACCAGAGGCACAAGAAGGACCGAACGCAGTGCCTGCGTTATGGTGCGCGATTTGTCAGATAGGAGGGAAGCATGCTACAGATAACTGCCAGCTATTACAGAAGTATACACAGACGTCACAGCAGTTTTTATGTAATTTTTGCAGGTCAGTAGCCCATGATGAGCACACCTGTAGAAGTTACGAACTGATGATGGATCGGACTCCTACCTACAGAGTTCAAACCGAAACACGAGGCCTCGATCAAAATGCAGGGATGGCGTGCACTGGATTTCAGGGCGCGGATGAGGTCGAGGTGGAATGGGACCAAGAAGGGGTCATGGACAGCTAATTTGTTATAATTGCGGAGGGCCAAGGCATTACACCCGCGATTGTACCAATTTGACGAGAGCATCATGTTTATATTGTACCTAGTTTGATCATGAGACAGAGGACTGCCCCACACTGATAGCCAAGTTGCGCGATAAAGGAACACTCCAACCTCCCCCGACTCAAAACCTACAAATGATGAGGTCTGAGCCACGCGAGGAGAACCCGAATGTAAACATCGTGCTCTGAAGCGGTATCACGACAGAAGATGACAAGGGAAAGTAACCCAAATAAAGTGCCTGGGTTTGCAAGGCTCCAAGAAAGGAACCATAGTTTGATTTGGAGCATGCGAAGGAGACATTCATGGAAGATAAGAAGAGCTTCACGAAGGCCTCCACTTTAGGTAGTAAAGACAAAATAGAACCAAAGATGGACCTGTCAATGCTTACTACCTTTCTGGAGACATGCATGAAGATGTTGCACTACGGCAGAGCAGTGAAAGGGATGCAAGAACTCATCACTAGATGTGCTGGGTTAAGGGAACCACGCGTAGTCCGGAAGCTCGGGAAACACACAACGTGAACAGGAAGGGAGATGAGATTGACTGCGCAAATTGGAGAATATGAAATGGATCAAGTGATTTTGGATCTAGGATCAGATGTGAACGTCCTACCAAAGCAGACATGGGAACGCATGGACAGGCCCGCGTTGCAATGGTCTCCTATTCAGTTGAGAATGGCGAACCAGCAAAAGATCCTACCGATGGGAAGATTACAAGGAATAACAGTAGATATCAAAGGTGCGAGCGCGCTTGCAGATTTCAAAGTGATAAAGATTGTTGATGACAACAATCCCTATCCCACGCTACTAGGAATAGATTGGGCCACTGATATGAGTAGAGTGATAAATCTAAAGAAGCACAAAATGATTTTTGAAAAAAGGACTCTACGTGTAGTGGTACCTTTAGACCCTGAACAAGGATCGCGCTACATAGAGCCAATGTGTGACAATGATCTAGACTGTATCTACAAGATAACCGCTCGGGAACAGGATTGGGTGAATCCTACAGTCGATGGCAGGATTTCGTGGGAGTGCGAAAGCTCCTGCACATCAAATTCGGACAAGGAAATAGAACATTTGTAGAACCGGTTACACGAGGTAACCACGCTCAATTGCAACATGATGGTAAGATCACTACGTTGCGTAACCACAAAAGTAAGGGATTTACCTATGTATGATGGGTTGACAGTGGTGGATGATTTCCTGAACAAATTTGAAAGAGAGGTGCCAGAATAGCAGCGGTTCGATGCTCTGAAATGGGTACTGTGTGCTACACCTGCAAGGTGGTGGGGTACGCACCAGCAGAATTTTGAGGACTGGCAGGGATGCAGAAAGATGATGCTCATGTGGTTTGGAAAGCCTTAGATGTGGATAAAAGTTAGGTATGATCGACGAAACCGCCTGCATGCCCACCTCTCCAGATGGGTACATGCGTATGGTACGCAACCTGCATGAACGCACACCGTCCTTCCGATAAGAAACAGGACCAAAAAGCCGGAGCCAGAAAGACAATGGCGCGAATGATGAAATATGATAAGACCAAGCGTGCCAAAGATTATCCATGTGGAAGCTTTTGACAAAGTGTGCGAAGCACTGAACACGGTCCACCATGTGAGATGCGCTGACTGGGACCTGCGCGTACCAATGGTTCTATGGGCTTATAGGACCATGTGCAAAACCTCGACCGCGCGGGCAATTCTGACACTGAAGTATGAAGTAGATGTTGTAATCCCTATGGAGCATGCAACGCCTGGTCCACACATGGCAACACCCATAGATACGACGATTCACGAAGCCCGGAAAGAAGGAATCACACAACTACCAGAGATAAAACACATGAGACTCAACGAAGAAATCCAGCAGGGAAACCTCAGGCTTCGTAAAATTGAAAAGGAAAGGGTATGGTTACAAGTGAAAAGTGCTTTGATGGGCGTGGAGGTCAAGAAGCTGGAAGACTAAATAAAGGAAGAGTTTCTCACCAAAAAAATTAGGATGGTAAGGCAAGGTGTGTACGATCATACTGACAAGTTTGAGAACTACCACTGCAAATTGGTTAGTCTGATGCCTTGGCTTGGACCACATCTTGCTAAGCGTAGGGACCAGGGTAGCATGTCGCAAATGAGGAAGTGTGCAACCATAGAGGGTGCGCATTCTCCAAGAACCGTGATGGAGGACAGGGTGGAGCCCCACACGAGCAATGTGACCACCTGACTAGCTAGGAGAAGGACAATCTTAGCGCTCCAGACAGTTGGAAGGGAGCGTGGGACTATAAACTATCCTGCCCGGGAGCTACGCGATGTTGGAGATGCGCGCAAAAGTAGCCAATCACAAGCTCCGCGACCACGCACAAGGGACTGTGTTGCTGCATGGATTGGCCAGAAAGTGACCATTGAAGTCACTGTTCACGATGGGATACTCGACTTGAGGCCAAATGGAGCAGGCGGTGGAAATTTAAGATGTGTTTTATGGGCAAGATTTGGGAAAATATGCTACCAAGAAAGCATTAATGAACTAAAATTGGGGGGAACGGTCGAATTTCAATTCAAAAGGCGCTATAAAACACAAAGGGTTGCCCAGCAAACAACACTTGGTCATTTGAGAATTAAGTGATTGAGCAGAGCACTTAGCATTGAGCGCCAAGTGATAATTGAGCCCCTGAATTTGCGAGTGACAGAATACAGCCTAGATACGATGACCACAACTAAGGATGGTTTGGGAATTGAAGAGGTAACCGTCGGCGAGGCCACGCAAACCCCAACTGTGGAGGATGTTCTAGAAGATGTCAGGGTTGTGGCAGAGATCCCAAATCACCGCATACACCACGACCCAAGAAGGATAAGCAGGCAATGGCTCCCGTACGCGTGTCCCCGAGGAACCCGCCGCGCAAAAACTATCAATGGAAGAGAAGGGGAAAGTTGTCATGATAGACACAGATGAGGAAGAAGAAGATTTGCAAGCCCTTATCATCGAAGAGGAAGAAGACGAAGGCACAGAGGAGGATATTCAACCTGTTGGAAATAATACTGAGAGGGGGGGTGAATCAGTATTATCTAATCAATAAAACTTTTTCATTTTCATACTCAGATTCATATACGCTACTTCAGTTAAGTATACCCGCGTATATATGCGACTGTGTCTATTGAAACTAGCGTATAACCATTAAACTCATGATTCAGTTATGTGATCTTCAATGGATGCATCAGAACATTATTAGCCATATTAACAGTCAACAGTAGCAGTAAAACAGATAGATCAACACACATAAGCAACACACATGAACACCATGATATAAGGTGGAAACCCAATGTGGGTGAAAACCACCTTCTGAAATTCGTTTCTATCTTCCTTTATTAAGAAACTTCTTTTACAATGTACTGGTGCAGTCCTTTACCAACACGCAGGCTACAACCTGCAGAAGGCTACAACCTTCTCTCGTTCTCCAGACTCTCCTGGAAGGGAGCTCCAACCCCCTTTGCTCTTGTACCAACTAAGATACTAGTACGTAGGCGCCTGCCTACAATCTTCTCTCCTCCGAGTACCACGTTTCATACATTTTCAGACTGGATACTCCTAAAGCACAACACAATAATCTGAAGTCCACGTTTCATCAAATTTTCATACTGGACCCATAACTATCATTGAAGCTCAAAACAATCACTACTAGCATCATCAATTTTTTAATCACTGAAACACTGAAACCCTGTCAACAACACAGTCACCATAACACAGAGCAGACATAGAGCTCTGCAATAACAATCATAACCAACTGTATCATCAAAATCATGCATCAGAGTGCATACGCTACTTGAAAGTGTTGAACCTACGTGTATACGCGACTTCATCAAGGTGAACAAGCGTATATGTCACTAATTACTTATTCATAACTTCGTTGCACTTCCTGACTTCAGACATAACCAGATCATTACATATACAAGGATAATATATGTGTTAGCACCCAGATCTAGTCCATTAGATCACATAAATATGAGTCATTATGATCTTGATTCATATTAGTTCTCATCCATCAATACACAATCATCCAACCAGGATATGCAGAATACTGACACCATTAAACAGTCATCAGAACTCATCAATAGTCAGAACCACCTGTAACTTCAGACATCATAGCTCAAATGGTATACGCTACTATGATGAATCAAACCCACGTACATACGTGCTTTTTCCAAGGCCAACCCGCGTACAGATCTAAAAATATTTTCTTATAACTTTGCAGTTGTACCAGACATCAGTCATACTCATAACATTTATATTACATGCGTCAGTATGCAGATCTAGAATAAGCATAATCAACCATATAAAGATAGTTCATTTCAAACCATTTGATCACGATCTCTCCTTAGATCTTGTTCTCCATCAACCGGTGAGATCCCTCCTTAGCTCAGATCAAGCAATGCATCATCAACCCATAACCTGCATACTGGATCTCATACTTCATCAGATATTCAAGACTTTCTTAATACCTTTGCCTAATGATCTTCCTCTCCTTTTATAGTCTTAGGCCTTGCTCAATACCACAGACCAAAACCATAATAAAACAATACCATCGACCTAATACTTGGGATCAACACTTATGGGTGCAATACCACGGACCAAAACCATAGGTCTAAATACCACAGACCCAAAAATAAGCTTTCCGACATGTACGCGCTTTTTCGTGCATGAAACTGTGTGTATACCCTACTTGGTATATAGCGAACCTGCGTACACGTGACTTGGTATATAGTGAACCTGCGTATACCTGTGTGTATACCCTACTTGGTATATAGCGAACCTGCATATACACGACTTGGTATATAGTGAACCTGCTTATATACTCTTCTTTCTTCATTCTTTGTAGTCTGATCATCAATTCTTTGCTACTGACCTGTTGTACTATGATCTACCATTTGTGTGAGTTGTCATCAAGGACAACACTTGTCTCATAATGCCAACAATCTCCCCCTTTGGACTTGATGGCAAAGCTAACTTGTCACACTTAGAACTATCATCTGATTCCTTTGAGTTGTCCTGCATCCCATGCATTCAGTCACATCTGATATCTCTTCTAAAGATTCATCTTGTTATAATTAAGTGAGATGTTCTTCTATGAGTTGGTTGCCATCAAGTACAACACATGCATCATAATGCCAACAATCTCCCCTTTGGACTTGATGGCAACAGTACCAAATCACTCTCCCCCTTTGACATCAAGGGCAAAGGGAAAACCAAGATATTCTCTTCTTTTGCTGTCCATACTCCCCCTGAGTGCCTGCTGAAATTTCTAAATGAGCTCCCCCTTTGTATATGCCAAGGTGTACCAATCTGTCCATGCTCCCCTTGAGTACATGTTGAAATCTCTGCTCTGCTGAAGTGTGTTTTTCATGCTCCCCCTGACTATAAGCAAGGTCTGCAAAAATATGTTTTACAAGAAGAACATGACTCTATCATAAATGACCTTCCTATCACCAAAAGACTCAATACATACATCCATTTCCCAACCAAGTGGGGATATACTAGAATTGACTCTTCACCCAACCAAGTGGGGATACATCAAAATTTTACACATGATAAAACAAGAACATTACATCTTCATCCCAGGCATAGTGGGGAAACCAATATAGGTCGTTACATGACCTTGACACCATGAAAGAGATACAACAAAAAAATATATGACATAGAGACGAAATATCTAGAGCAAGACTTATGAAAGTCACCAATAACTAATATCGGCAGCATCTGTCAATCACCATTTAGATCAGCAACCAAGAGATCCTTCTGTTCTCCTTTTATCGTTGTTCCACCTGAAACCAACAACAACTGTGAACTAGAACCAAAAGCTTCTAAGATAATGCCAACAATGCATCATTGGAAGTTTATCTGCTCCCCCTGAACCTGTGCCAGATGGTCTCTGTCATACCCATATCAGAATCTTCTCATTCTGAGTTTGACCCACTAATTTCCTTCAAATTATCATATACACGACTGTATCCACATAAACAAGCTTATATACGCAAATAGTCCTTATGAAACTCGCATACAACCATTTCCATATCAGCAACCTGTAAATGTCTTGTAACAAGGTATGTCTGAACATTCCGCTGTCCATACTCCCCCTGAGTATCTGTTGACTACTAGACCCATAACTATCGTTGAAGCTCAAAACAATCACTACTGGATACTCCTGAAGCACAACACTATAATCTGAAGGCCATGTTTCATCAAATTTTCATACTGGACCCATAACTATCATTGAAGCTCAAAACAATCACTACTAGCATCATCAATTTCTGAATCACTGAAACACTGAAACCCTGTCAACAACACAGTCACCAGAACACAGAGCAGACAACAGAACTCTACAATTACAATCAGACCCAACTGCAACTTCAAACATCAAACTTCAAAATGTATACGCTACTATGATGAATCAAACCCGCGTACATACGCGCCTTTTCCAAGGCCAACCTGCGTACAGATCTAAAAATATTTCTTATAACTTTGCAGCTGTACCAGACATCAGTCATACTCATAACATTTATAGAAAATTACATGCATCAGTATGCAGATCTAGAATAAGCATAATCAACCATATAAAGATAGTTCATTTCAAACCATTTGATCCCGATCTCTCCTTAGATCTTGTTCTCCATCAACCGGTGAGATCCCTCCTTAGCTCAGATCAAGCAATGCATCATCAACCCATAACCTGCATACTGGATCTCATACTTCCTCAGATCTTCAAGACTTTCTTAATACCTTTGCCTAATGATCTTCCTCTCCTTTTATAGTCTTAGGCCTTGCTCAATACCACGGACCAAAACCATAATAAAACAATACCATCGACCTAATACTTGGGATCAACACTTATGGGTGCAATACCACGGACCAAAACCATAGGTCTAAATACCACAGACCCAAAAATAAGCTTTCTGAAATGTACGCGCTTTTTCGTGCATGAAACTGCGTGTATACCCTACTTGGTATATAGCGAACCTGCGTATACGTGACTTGGTATATAGTGAACCTGCGTATACCTGTGTGTATACCCTACTTGGTATATAGCGAACCTGCATATACACGACTTGGTATATAGTGAACCTGCTTATATACTCTTCTTTCTTCATTCTTTGTAGTCTGATCATCAATTCTTTGCTACTGACCTGTTGTACTATGATCTACCATTTGTGTGAGTTGTCATCAAGGACAACACTTGTCTCATAATGCCAACAATCTCCCCCTTTGGACTTGATGGCAAAGCTAACTTGTCACACTTAGAACTATCATCTGATTCCTTTGAGTTGTCCTGCATCCCATGCATTCAGTCACATCTGGTATCTCTTCTAAAGATTCATCTTGTTATAATTAAGTGAGATGTTCTTCTATGAGTTGGTTGCCATCAAGTACAACACATGCATCATAATGCCAACAATCTACCCCTTTGGACTTGATGGAAACAGTACCAAATCACTCTCCCCCTTTGACATCAAGGGCAAAGGGAAAACCAAGATATTCTCTTCTTTTGCTGTCCATACTCCCCTTGAGTGCCTGTTGAAATTTCTGAATGAGCTCCCCCTTTGTATATGCCAAGGTGTACCAATCTGTCCATGCTCCCCTTGAGTACATGTTGAAATCTCTGCTCTGCTGAAGTGTGTTGTTCATGCTCCCCCTGACTATAAGCAAGGTCTGCAAAAATATGTTTTACAAGAAGAACATGAATCTATCATAAATGACCTTCCTATCACCAAAAGACTCAATACATACATCCATTTCCCAACCAAGTGGGGATACATCAAAATTTTACACATGATAAAACAAGAACATTACATCTTCATCCCAGGCATAGTGGGGAAACCAATATAGGTCGTTACATGACCTTGACACCATGAAAGAGATACCACAAAAAAATATATGACATAGAGACGAAATATCTAGAGCAAGACTTATGAAAGTCACCAATAACTAATATCGGTAGCATCTGTCAATCACCATTCAGATCAGCAACCATCCTTCTATTCTCCTTTTGTCGTTGTTCCACCTGAAACCAACAACAACTGTGAACTAGAACCAAAAGCTTCTAAGATAATGCCAACAATGCATCATTGGAAGTTTATCTGCTCCCCCTGAACCTGTGCCAGATGGTCTCTGTCCTACCCATATCAGAATTTTCTCATTCTGAGTTTGACCCACTAATTTCCTTCAAATTATCATATACACGACTGTATCCACATAAACAAGCTTATATACGCAAATAGTCCTTATGAAACTCGCATACAACCATTTCCATATCAGCAACCTGTAAATGTCCTGTAACAAGGTATGTCTGAACATTCCACTGTCCATACTCCCCCTGAGTATCTGTTGACTACTAGACCCATAACTATCGTTGAAGCTCAAAACAATCACTACTGGATACTCCTGAAGCACAACACTATAATCTGAAGGCCATGTTTCATCAAATTTTCATACTGGACCCATAACTATCATTGAAGCTCAAAACAATCACTACTAGCATCATCAATTTTGAATCACTAAAACACTAAAACCTTGTCAACAACACAGTCACCAGAACACAGAGCAGACAACAGAACTCTACAATTACAATCAGACCCAACTGCAACTTCAAACATCAAACTTCAAAATGTATACGCTACTATGATGAATCAAACCCGCGTACATACGCGCCTTTTCGAAGGCCAACTTGCATACAGATCTAAAAATATTTCTTATAACTTTGCAGCTGTACCATACATCAGTCATAATCATAACATTTATAGAACATTACATGCGTCAGTATGCAGATCTAGAATAAGCATAATCAACCATATAAAGATAGTTCATTTCAAACCATTTGATCCCGATTTCTCCTTAGATCTTGTTCTCCATCAACCGGTGAGATCCCTCCTTAGCTCAGATCAAGCAATGCATCATCAACCCATAACCTGCATACTGGATCTCATACTTCCTCAGATCTTCAAGACTTTTCAGATACCTTTGCCTAATGATCTTCCTCTCCTTTTATAGTCTTAGGCCTTGCTCAATACCATGGACCAAAACCATAATAAAACAATACCATCGACCCAATACTTGGGATCAACACTTATGGGTGCAATACCATGGACCAAAACCATAGGTCTAAATACCACGGACCCAAAAATAAGCTTTCCGACATGTACGCGCTTTTCCGTGCATGAAACTGCGTGTATACCCTACTTGGTATATAGCGAACCTGCGTATACGCGACTTGGTATATAGTGAACCTGCGTATACCTGTGTGTATACCCTACTTGGTATATAGCGAACCTGCATATACGCGACTTGGTATATAGTGAACCTGCGTATATACTCTTCTTTCTTCATTCTTTGTAGTCTGATCATCAATTCTTTGCTACTGACCTGCTATACTATGATCTACCATCTGTGTGAGTTGCCATCAAGGACAACACTTGTCTCATAATGCCAACACAACCTACACACTCTGCAACAAAACTACCCGCATATATCCCCCCGCGAAAAGGGAAGGCCAAAGTGCCCAAGGACCTAGACAAAACCAAGAGTTCACTCCAGACCCCACTCCTCCCAGACGGCCTTGTGTTTGAAGGCCCACACCTGGGCCATGTGCCAACCATGAAGTTTGAATATTGGGACCTTGCTAACAGCGAGAAATTCCCTCACCTAGAGACCAGGAATCTCATGAAGCAGAATAGCACGAGCGTGGTGACAACGTTAGAGCCGCGGAAGAGGCTGCGTGGAGTGGAAAAGGTTTGGCTGCTGAACTTATTATGGGTGTCGCATTTCCACCGCACGCCCATAACCATTTTTGTCATCAGGCAGCTGATTTTCTTGGTGCATGATGGGTACGTATGGCTAGAGCAGCCTATCCCCATTACAACAGACCTAATTCACCGCATTTCTCGGCTCCCCTGCAAAGGAAAGGACCCCGCGACCATAGCCGAAGGAAAGGGCAATGAAAGGGCAGTGATTTGGCCCTTGCAGAAGCCATTAAGATAAAATACAAGCTGGAGAAGAAGAAGAGGGGCTATGCTATCTCCAGCATCAAGGACAAAGTGGTATGCATAGCTATGCAAATCTTAGCCGTTAAAGTCGTGCAAAAGTGCCGCACAGATGGGGTACCTGCACCGGTGGTCGCACTAGCCGAGCAGTGCACGGAGGGGGTCCAATTTAACTGGGTTGAATTCCTCTGCACGGAATTCTTGAAGAACTGTCGTGAAGCCCAGGAGCAGGGTAAAACCTTCCACTATGCATGGTTGTTGCTATCCATAGTGCTCATAGCGGAGGAACTGCGGGAGGACATTTCATTCCCCCCAATTGACAAAGATTTACCAAAGGTTGCGAAGTACGCTTCACTCTGGGCCACAAAGGGTGCGAAAATAATACGCGACACAAAAATCTTCTGGGTGCTCATGGAGATGAACATCTAGATGTGGATCAACTGGAATCTACGCCTGTCGCCCACAGTGTACAACAGTCTACAGAGTTTTCTAGAATTTAAGGTAGACATGCACAACATCTTTATCAGGGCGCGAAAGGACCTGGCGAAGCAGTGGGAAAAGCTACCCTTTGTAGCCACTAATGATGCCACTTTCAATGTCTTGGAGACATGGCCTCCAGAATGGCGCGCCCCTGATCTTACGAGACTCGAGAGGGTGGCAGCATAGAAGGAAACAACAGCAGCTGAGGTAAGGGCAGCACGCAAAGCGGCACAGATAGCCGCCAAGCAAAAGAAAGCCGCAGAAGCAACAGCGGCAGCACAGGAAACCACCGTGCAGGTGGGCGAGGGCCATGAAATGCCCTCACAGGAGCAAGAGGCAGAGGAAGTAGAAACAGCAGAACGGAGCGTGGACCCAGGGACCGTGTCCACACAGTTGAAGCACCCACACCCGACAGAGCAAGCAAGATTGAGGAAGAAGGTCAAGGCCTCGAAATTGGCCTTTGACCCGATCACCCTAACCGAGGGTGATCTGCATGACATTGGCGAGATAATGCACAATGTCACCAATGAGGCTCTTCAGGATTTTATGCAGGAGCACCAGACTGTGTTGGGGGCCCTCAGGGGGCAGTTGCAGGAGTTACAGGTGCGTCCCCCTCACCCACCTGTTATAGACATTTTTGGGCACTGCAACCCCAAGCATAAAATTTCCATAAACCAAGGGCTCCTAAGTCCCTAAAAGTGTTGTTCCACCCCCTAAAGGAACAAGGTCAACTGATTACAGCTTCTCCCAAAGTTCTCCATGAAAAACACTCAGAACTGGTGAAAACAGGATCATTTCACATGCTCCATAGGCAAAGTGCGTTGCATCTCACCTAAGTACACTCAGTGGGTGCGTTGCATTTCAAAAAACCCTTCTATGGGGTGCGATGGGCAAGAAGAGACAAATGGCAGTGTCAATCCGCGAGGTGGAGAAGCATGGAATCTTCCAGAAACTTCTCCTGTGACACTTGCCATTTTGAATTCGACCAAGGATGAGTAAGAGATCATCAATCTCCAAGTGGAAGCAAGAACTATCAGAGGGAAGACACTAATCAAATCACAAGCTGACTCATCTCCCTTACAGATATCTATATATGGATCCCTCATCCCAGAGATTCAGAGGCTGGAATTTTGCATCTTGTAAGGAATTGCTGTTGGTTTCTTGAGGCAACGTCATAGTGTTGGGTGATCTAAGCTTTGCATGAGGTGAAGAAGGGCTTACTTGCTGAGAGGATGATGTTGGGTCAGAACAACTGGTTGTAACTCTCTTGGCTCTTTCTTGATTATCAATAAAGCTATTCAAGTTTTCCTCCATACTCTTGTGTCATTTATGTTTCATGCATTTGTATGGTCAATTTACATCTGATCCTAGATTGTTTATGATAATAGATCCATGTTCTTGTATAGTGTTATGCTACTTTGATTCTACAGGTACTCTGTGAAGCTGGGTGTACAAGGAAGCAAGTAGCAAAGGACTATCAGAAGAGAGAGGAATCGAACTAGGAACCAAGCGCAAGACAGAGGTTGGTGTCCTTTTTCTTCTCTCATCTATATTTCATAAAGGAAAATGAAAGTAGCTTTACTTTGTTTGTTTCTAAGGTAGCTACCACACCTTAGTGGGATTAGCAGTTCTGCATAAACACTTTTTCCTGTAACAAAATGACGACTCCGCTGGGGAGCGACTAGGTTGTTTGTTTATCTACATTTGTTTACTTTATAAACTTACAGACGGAGCCTGAAGTTGATCCAGGTAGCTTTCGAACTGCATTTTCTATGCAAATGCAATGTAGATAAATGTTGCTTCAGTCAATCTCCGGGTTTTGTTTATGAATTAAACAACTGAATTACAAACTCCCTAATTGCCCTTGTGGTGGCTCTAGTAACCTCCTTAGATCTACCCCTGTTGTTGATTTAGTGATTACCACTTGCTCGGCCAAAATCCCTGAACTAAACTACAAACTGTGACCCGGAACCCAAGCAAAGTCTCGTCCCTGGCTCAGCGCACTCTCTGTTATGTGAATCTGAAATTCAGCGCACTTCCCGAGTGTAGTAGGTGCGCTGCATTTCAAATTCACTGTGTTACAGGTGCGCTGATCAGACTAGGCATTGTTCCTGAATTTTGGTTTATGTTCACTCTTTTTAGATCTATTCAAGAATTTTGCTGCCTGTAGTCAGTACACCTCTGTTTGAAACCCCTTTCCTTGCTGATATTCTGCCTCCATTGTGCAAAGAACTGTAAATGTTTTTGTGTATTTGTTGAGTCATTTTCAGTTCTCCTTTGCAAAAAAGTAACGTAATTGTACTATCGTTTATTGATTTGAAAGTGTCACAAATGTCATTTTCAGTCATAGAAGAGAGTCTGATTGCTCTTGATAGTCGATTACCCTGTTACTATTGTATTTGATCTGAATTAGTAGTTTTTCTAGTGTCGAAAGCAAGTTGTCATTTCCAAATCACAAAGTGTTGTCATTGTCTTCATTTTTTATTTTGAAAAGAAACTTGTTAGTAATTGTCGCTTGAAAAGTAATTCAGATTTTTGCATTAGCTTTCTTTTTATCATTCACATATTAAGAAGGCTGAAAACAAATACATGCATGTGCATTTGCATTTAGACTGTTTGATTGGTTTGATTTAGGACAGTGCATATAGTGTGTGCTCTTTGCTCTTTGTTGAAAGAATTCTGTCTTTCTTTCCTTAGTAGCTAGGATTTTCATTGCTCAAAGAAGATAAAACACTGTTTATCATCTTAGATTTCATTTTAGGAATTGTACATCTACATCACGCGGTGAACCTGAAAGGAAAATTTCTTAAGCAAGATCAACTATAAAATAAATTTAATGAATCTAACAACGCTTTGGAACCTAACGCACAACATCTAGAAGTCTAGGCTAGAGACGTATTCCGGCATCGTAAACCCTGGTAACTGTTGTTCTCACTGTTGGTTGGGTGATTCCTCCACTTTGAGACAATAAGTGCCAGTATAGACTTCAGGGGCAGTCATCCACTTCACATCAGCCCCCTTTTGCTCCTCCACAGTGAACGCGGCTCGTTTTTTCTTTTTTGTTTGTAGTTTCATGGGCACAATGAATATCTGTTACAGTTTTCTTTATATATTTGTAAATATTTCTTGAGCACTTCAAAACAGAAAACTCAAAAACTTTTTGTACATTTCAGCTGTTTAAAAGTTTTATTTACAGTCATGTAAGGGGTTGTTTTCCTTCTCTGAAGGAGACCCCAAAGTATGCATCGTATAAATTGTACTTAAGCCTCCTGAAGGGAGGAAGTCTAGACAGTTTCTTTTCAGCAGTTTCAGGACATATTTTATCATCCATAATCAGTCAAAAAAAGGACTGAGATTTTTGTTTGTTTACTTACAGGAGATCAAAACAGCAATCATGTGAGCCATCAGGTCTGCTCAAAGTTTTTACAGAATGTAACTTTTTATTTGCTTAATAAAAATTTTCGTTTTTTTCTTCAGAAAAAAAAAGTGCCAGTACGGACTTGTGCTCCCACGTACCGTCAAGTATATTTTGGGAGACCATAATAGGCTTAATCCTTTATCCATAGGAAGCCGTGTCTGCCACCCTATCGATCGCAATGCACTAAACACAGCATTCGGGAGGATTGACTGTCGTACCGTAAAAAGTATTCTGCAGTTTTGCTATTGGTTTGGTAATCCCTCTACCTAGATTTCCAGAGCAGCCCCTTTCATTCCTTTTCAGACTCCTTAATGGAAAAGGTCCATCTGAGCACGTGTCACTTCAGGCTCATTAAAAATCGAAGGCGACTAGAATCATCTTTTGTTTTTCTCAACTCTTTAAAATTGAAAAAACAAGTTGTGTCAAAGCATCTAAAATTTATATTAAACGGAATAATCATCACCTTTCCTACGTTGGTCTTAGGTTGAGAGAATGGAGTCCACCAACCAAGGAATTCCCCTTGGAGGAAATCCTAGTCCCTTCTCCTCTTGGGGAGATGTTGGTGCACCCCATATGGCCACATTGTCGCTTCCAGGATTGACAATCGGCTTGCCCGTATGGCTCTTCTCAACCTCTGTCATTCAGAACACCGCAATTCCTGAACAATCGAGTCAGCAACTAGACGATTCCAGAGTTACCCCCCAACCCTCTACTTCCTCCAATTCTTCCTCTCCTCCTTCCTCTTCGCTTGATGAGGCTGGTAAAGCCAAAAATCAAGTACCAGAGAAGAAGAAGGAAAAGAAGAAGAAAGAGAAGAAGAAGAAGGAGCCAAAGGCGAAAAGGGGAAACCAAGCGTCGTCTAGCAAAAATCCACACACTGCACCGACCAGGCCTAAATCGCCATGTGTCATTTGCAAAGGAGACCACTATCATAGAGATTGTCCTTGCATCCCTCAGATTTTAAGGGACTGGTCTCCTCGTTTGCACAATCCGGTGTCGTCAACCTCTGATGATCATGTTGAAAACACACCGTCGACTAGTGAAAGTGAAGCCCCAGGACAAAAAGGAAAATATAGATTTCCTTGTAAACTGTGCGAAGGCGATCATGCCATCCACCGTTGTCCCTTCTTAGATGAGGCTAAAAGAGTTTTGGACGATCGTCCGGTTTCACCGTTACGACTTCCTCCTGGATATAAAAAACTCTTGCCGAGTCCGTCACTAGTTGAAAATCCGGCTGACCCGCCCAGGTGGTCGGCCGAAGCATCTATCATTGAAGACGAACCATCTGAACCCATACCAGATGAAAGTCAAAAGGTCGAGACGGCAGTTGACCCGGTCTTGCCTTCAGAGGTTCCATCTTCAGATGATACAGTCACCGAAGAGAATAAGGATGACATTGTCCAAATTCTTTTTGTAAGCACAGACTCCGATGAACATGGGGGAAATTTACCCATTCCTTTACCGCAGGAAGGAAGTTTTTCAGAGTCGTACCCGGTCGTCTATTCGGTCCCACCTCCAAGCAACCTAGTTGTTTCCTTTGACTGGAATCAACTAGGCAGACCCCGTTTACTGGCTAGTGTACCATTCTGAATCATTGCTCAAATATATAGAATGGTTATGGCTGGTACCATCATAGATGAAGGGGCTTCTGTGAGTATCCTTTCCTCGACTGCTTGGAAAGCGCTTGGTTCGCCATCGCTTTTTCCTGAGATGAGAAATCTAACAGGCTTTGACAAAGGAACCAGTCGACCGTTAGGGATCCTTCCCAATGTGCCCATAACATTGAGAGGGAAAACCGTTCATATGAACGTAATGGTATTCCAAGGACCCCTGGATTATAATCTACTCCTTGGACGAGACTATATTTATTGCATGGGAGCCATTGTCTCATCACTCTTTAGAGTAATGTGTTTTCCGCACGAAGGAAGAGTGGTCAAGCTCGTAGACCAGCTTTCATTTCCCGGATCACACATAGCAAATAGTCATATACCATCCCTGAATGGTCTTTTCACATAAGGAATGTCTCATCAATCCCCAATCCGTCCACCTGATGAGCGCGAGTGATTCGGGGGACATGACTGAAACCCAGGGGGCATGCACCCTGGTCTGCTTTGGCAGGAAAACTTCGGGTATAGGGTAGGTTTCCGCGAGAGATATATGACTAGTCTGTACTCCCGTCCGTGATTGGAAAAGGGGGTTAGACTGGAATAAGATTCCCTCGTCAAATTTATGTGAGTGGAGGCATCTGCACCGCTTGCCTTTGTCTATTTCGATAGACATCGCCGAAGAAGTGTTTTGTTTGCGGTGTGAATAGAACAATATTTGGTAACCTGAAAGAGGTAGACCTTTCCTAATAAAACAAATGTTTTGTCGGAAGAATAAAAGGTGACCTTGAAGATTTATTTTATACCTGGGGGCATGCAAACCTTTTGGCGTGCAAGCAAATAGCGACCATTTATTTTTTTAAATTTGTAGGTCCTCTAACCCTTTAAACTCGTAGGATTGGTCATTTCCTAACTTGCATAAAGAAAGGATGTGGGGCAAAACTCTAAAAATTGTTGTTTTCATATATGAGACATTCTTATTATACGACTGGATTAATCGAGCAGTTTTAACGCGGACTTCATGCTCGTTAAAAAACAAACATAAGCAATGAGCAAATGTTTCCCCGAGCGTTTAAGCTCAATAAAAAATGAACCAATTCCAGGTAAATAACCATTGTGAATGTAGTACTTCAGCCTTTAAAGCCTTGGTCGTGTTCCCATCATCACCTCCACTCTGTATCGGCCGATCATTCACCTCCATTTGATTGTTTACCCCTTTTGAGGAACAGTTGCGAAGAGTGATCCCGTTAGCCATCCTTGTAACACTGTCGTGATTGGAAAATTCCAAACCTTACCTGGAATCAGCTGCTACCCAATTTTATCACTCGTTCCTCAAAGACGAGTCTCCTTTAAGCTCTTTTCAACTGACTCGTAAAATATGAAAATATTGCCGAGCCATTGGCCTCTCCAGCTCGTTAAAGGGACCGGAAGTGCTATCCCTCCTTTAGATTTTAATCTTTTTGGACCTGAGGGATTATTACACAAAAAGATCGAGCGCTTGTTTTGTTCGGCTCGTTAAAAGTATCGAAAATTCATCCCTTCTGTATTGTTTTATACTTTTTCGGACTTAAGGGATTAGATGACGAAAAAGGATTTTGGAGTTTCCTTTACGTCCCTTTTCAGACTCTCTAAAATTGAAAAGGACCGAGTTATCTTTGTCGTTAAACTCGTTAAAACCTAATAGCGACAAACTTGTCCATAGCATACAAGAACGAGTTTCACTATCGCTAGGCTCGTTAAAACATAGCATTGGGTTTGCCCGAAGGGCAAATTATAGAACAAGAAAATGTTATCCTCCTCAAGCTTGACAAAAATAAAGAGGTACTAGTCAGCAATGACTGGGGAAAATTGGGAAGAAAACTTGAAGAAACTTTGTTGGTAGCAAGTCGCTCTTGGACATGACACTTTCACTCCGCATCCAAGTCGGGTTGGGTTGTTTCATTCACCGGTCACATCACCATGGTCCCATCACACCATCCACATTTGGGGTTAATGCTACCAATCCATCACGTCAATGTCACCGATATGTTCAAGAGAAGTCACTCAGAGAATTCACCTGTGTCTCACCCGCTGCAATACATTTACGCTCCATTCTTTCATGACCGTCAACCTGAACCTTATATCACCAGATCGTTTTCACCTCCATTAAAATCATTTGCTATGTTCCGTGTCATTGATGTGGGATTCATTAAGGCCCTCCTATGACGGATCGCTTCTTGTTGACATCAGCTCATTATCCAAGAAGTTGATCTAGCAACACCCCTTTCAGTACTTTGAAGCTTGCATGCCTCAATGGCAAGTTTCTCACTTCCGGCGATAGCTTTACATCAATGGCCTTCAACCGAAAGATTTTGCGTGGTGTTCGACACCAAGTCCTTTATTCACACCACGTGAATTGTACTGCAGTACCTTGAGGGTCATTATCATTATCGGTGATTCCTCTCACGCCTGTTAACAGCTTACATCATTGGCTGGTAATCAGGCGATGTCTTTCCATGTTCGACTCTAGAACATCTCTCACATGGATCGACTTTTACTTTGAGTGAAGATCGAACGAGATTGAAGACCCCGGATCTAGTTTCATCCATCTGGGCTGCGATATATATTCAGGGAAATAAAGACATCAAATGTACATCATTGCTGCACAGATAATCATCCAATCAAAGGGATGATGGCTCTACCAGAATCATCAGTCTACACTCAGACGATTGTCTGTCCTATGTACATGAAAATGAATTTATAAAGCTGAGCATGGGAATGCCCGCCTCAGCTAAATCATGAAAATATTATGAAGATAATGTATTGTATTGTATCTTATTACAGGTCTCCTCCCAGCTTGAAAGAACTTCGGACCCTCATGATAAAGAATTTCACCCGACATCAAAAAAGATTAACGACCTCATGCTTTAGGGGGCAACTGTTATAGACATTTTTGGGCACTGCAACCCCAAGCATAAAATGTCCATAAACCAAGGGCTCCTAAGTCCCTAAAAGTGTTGTTCCACCCCCTAAAGGAACAAGGTCAACTGATTACATCTTCTCCCAGAAGTTCTCCATGAAAAACACTCAGAACTGGTCAAAACAGGATCATTTCACCTGCTCCATAGGCAAAGTGTGTTGCATCTCACCTAAGTACACTCAGTGGGTACGTTTCATTTCAAAAAGCCCTTCTATGGGGTGCGATGGGCGAGAAGAGACAAATGGCAGTGTCAATCCGCGAGGTGGAGAAGCATGGAATCTTCCAGAAACTTCTCCTGTGACACTTGCCATTCTGAATTCGACCAAGGATGAGTAAGAGATCATCAATCTCCAAGTGGAAGCAAGAACTATCAGAGGGAAGACACTAATCAAATCACAAGTTGACTCATCTCCCTTACAGATATCTATATATGGATCCCTCATCCCAGAGATCCAGAGGCTGGAATTTTTCATCTTGTAAGGAATTGTTGTTGGTTTCTTGAGGCAACATCATAGTGTTGGGTGATCTAAGCTTTGCATGAGGTGAAGAAGGGCTTACTTGCTGAGAGGATGATGCTGGGTCAGAACAACTGGTTGTAACTCTCTTGGCTCTTTCTTGATTATCAATAAAGCTATTCAAGTTTTCCTCCATACTCTTGTGTCATTTATGTTTCATGCATTTGTATGGTCAATTTACATTTGATCTTAGATTGTTTATGATAATAGATCCATGTTCTTGTATAGTGTTATGCTACTTTGATTCTACAGGTACTCTGTGAAGCTGGGTGTACAAGGAAGCAAGTAGCAAAGGACTATCAGAAGAGAGAGGAATCGAACTAGGAACCAAGCGCAAGATAGAGGTTGGTCTCCTTTATTCTTCTCTCATCTATATTTCATAAAGGAAAACGAAAGTAGCTTTACTTTGTTTGTTTCTAAGGTAGCTACCACACCTTAGTGGGATTAGCAGTTCTGCATAGATACTTTTCCCTGTAACACCACCTCACAGCAGGATCCTTGGCAGCAAAACAGAGGCTGCGTGCAAGAATGGAAAACACAAAAGTGTTGCCGGAAGGAGCCCTAGTAGTGGCGAATGAGGCCGATAGATTTTTAGTTAACATGATGAAAGGACTTGGCCTTAATTTGGCTGCCCTCCCGCGTGAGACATTGTATCTGCTAAAGGATGGGATAACAACAGAGTTGCAGATAGGGAGCGCCGCGCGATCTAAGTTCTCAGTGAGCAAAAGATAAACATGGAAAAGCTCAGTTTGCAGCGCGATGAATTGGTGTCGCAGAATCAATAGTTGGTCCAGGTGGTAGACGACGCTTGTCGACGCATCTCGGAGTTGGCCATCCCAGCAGATCTACCAGTAGAGGTGCGGATCCACAGGTTGGAAACTGGAGTCCGCAAGGCTAGAGAAGAAATGACCAAGGTGCAGCTGGAGCTGAATCTTCAAATCGCTGAGCTCCGAGAATAGCGCGATAGCACTATTGCAACGGGATTGGAAGAAATTGGAGGTGCAGTGCAATATTGTACCACTTTGTTGGAGCAAACACTTGAGGTCCTCACAAATATGCAGGAGGACCCCAACATCCAGCGCCTAGAGACAGAGGCACGAGAACTCCAGTAGCAATACAACAGTGTCCAAGGAACTGCGCAGACAGTAGTCCTCACTCAGCAGGTTGCGCGGATGCAACAAGCTAAGGTACTGAAGTAGCAGGTGGACGCGGCGCGACACAAGGAGGTAGTTCTCAAATCACACATCCAGTCGTGGATCGACGAGGCTTTCACTATAACGACAAACATCAAAGGAAATCTAGCGCACATAGAGGGGATGCACATGTTAATGTAGAGAAGCACCCCAGACACGGAGGTCTCAGAACAAAGGATGCAACAGATTTAGCAAGCAGAGGCTCAGTGCACTGCCGACATCATCATAGTTCGAGGACAGTTGCAGGAACTCCGTGCCAAGATCACCGCACCAACCGAGTGACTCGAGGGCAAGTCATGATGTTTGCGTTGGGGGCTTGTTGGGCATGGAATCCCCCGAGGCATGTTTTGGGGCTCAAAGCCCATGTTTTGACCGAATGATGTTGTAAAGCCCCATGAATTATGGGCGTGGAAGTATGTTAGAGTCATAGGGTTGTCCGCCCTAGTTTGTAATGTAATGTCGGCCTACCCATGATCTGTGGACCATGGGATTGTATAAATAGAGCGAGGCTCCAAGTATAAAGGGAACGAATGAAGGAAGTAGAAGTGAAGATCAAGAGTCTAAGTGTCTAAGTGTGTCTTGGGTCGTAGAGTAGGAGAAGGCTCTACAGCTGAGTGCACAGAGGCCTAGTAGTCTGCAGCTAAGTGCGCGGACCCTTGCAGTTGAGTGCACAGGAAAGAATCGAGTCTATAACCAGAGAAGAGATTAATAAAGAAAGGTTCTGTTACTAATTCTGTATCTTTTCTTGGATTAATGCATCGTTAATGTAAATCACAAATATAATGTTTATTTACTGCACGCACATGTATGAATGGTTTATATTGTTAAGTATACTTTACGCATGCAAATAAGCTAAGTTAATCAAGTAAACAGTGGAATACTAGCAAGGAATTGGGTAATAACAGCATTCGGCCCCTGAGTAAGGCTGCACGAAGGCAGAATCTCAGGCTACAAGGTACGGGTGAGTGCGCATAGCGATGTGCACGCGGGGTCAAACCACAAACCACTTGAAATCATCAGACATCTCCAAGGTGTGGAAACCTGGTTCTAGCACCCTCCCATACTAATTTGGGTGAGACCTCATTGCACGCTCCGTAGATTGTTGTCGAAAGGGCCAGTAGTATAGGGATTTTTTGGGCTAAATCACATCTGAACCTGGGTCAAGCCCCAACAAACCAACAAGGGGACCTTGGAAGCTTCCAAATTATCTACACACGTCATGAAACTCAAGCCACTTTAAATTATTAGCAAGTATATGTCATTTTTCTAAGTTTTAACCATTTAATTCACTTATGATACTAAAAATCATTAAATTTAGGAAAACACAAATGGAATCTGTTATCACTCAGGTTGTCCCTGAAGCTCCTTAAAGGGATACGGCCGAGGTAACCACAAACCAATCTTTGGACTGCAGGTCCTAGCCTACCAGCAGTCAGAGAGGGCTCTCTCTTTAGGATTTAGCTTTGTTGATGATGATTTTAGGCTAGTTATTAAGTACAAGGGGTTTTGTTTGAGTTTTGGTGGGAAGGATGATGCTTTCAAGCAGAGAGGTAGGGATATCATGAAAGCTTTAGAACCATTGGGCGTGGAGTCAAGGAGTAGGACTGCTGGTGCGTTTTCTTGATCACCAGAAGGAATATGGAGCAAGCTAGTTGCATATGAAATAATGGTTCAAGGTTAAAAGGATGGAATGAGGGCTGAGGACTGAGAGGCAATTAAGAATCTCTCATTCAGCTTAGCAGAGGGAAGGTGAATGATCTCTATCTAGGAGCAGTGAAGAATCCCTAGATAATTGTCAAACATGAGTGAATTAGGAGAAATATGAGCCACAGGGAATTCATATTCATTACTAACTCAGACGAAAACATAAAGAAATAGCAGAAATTGAGCATAGAGGGCAATTAAACCAATTCTAAGCTAATCTTTCTTTCTGCTAATTAGATGGTATATCAATGGAAAACAAAGGTAAGAAACACTTATTGAGTCATGTTGCAGCACAAGAATTCCACATTCAATTCTTCAAACCATTAAAACACAGCACACAGTCATTCCTCCAAGCTTTTCAGCATTCTTTGATTAAGTAAAACATCATGTACACTGAGCGAGTCTCTCTTGGAGCTATACAATCAACCAACCAACTCCTTTAAACAATGAATTAGGGTTGTTTATATAAGCAAAATATCTACAAAAATCAGATCTTAGATAGATCTGTTGTAATAACTGTCATTAACCTAACACATGTCTGAAATAAATGAGGGAAAATATCCTCGGGCTGCGCTGGGTGCAGCTGTACCAAAAAGGAGTTTAATGTGTTGTCTTTATGGCTCTGTGTTGATCACTTAGCCATAACTGTGCTTTGGGTTTTGATCCATTGCTGTTCGGTGGCTTTAAATGCTTTTAACTGTGATGGGAGAGCCTTGATTAGAGCTCCACCGTTTTCTTTGACTTTGTTGGAGGTCATTCAATGTTCACCTGCATTGGGAATAAAGATTTTCATTTAAAACTTTCGACTAATACTCTTTGCCGCTTCCTAAATATGCTTTGCCACTGAATGTGCGCCTTTCTCACTTCTGATAGTCTTTAAACTGTCGCATCGACCTTTCATGGCTGCTGTTCAGCCCTCTGTTGCTTTAAAAATTGTCCTTGCCCCTTTCCTGAATCTCTGCAAAGAAATTTATGTCATTTTGCGACTTTTGGGCTTGTTGGAGGCCGAGCCACGAAAGGGCTTTCCATTTTGGCCTATTTCCCTTTTTCATGCGTGATTAGCGCTAAGCGCTAATCACGCATGAAAAATCGCCTCAGATTTTGATTCCGGGCTTCCTAGGCTGCGATTTGTGCCTTTCGCGCTTTTTTTACGGTGACGTCAGCATGACGTCAGCGATGGGTCCCAGTACGGCGGTGACGTGGCAGGGTGATGTCAGCAGTACGGCCGAGTGACGTGGCAGTACGGTGGAGGAGATGACGTGGTAGTACGGTGGCAGCTACATGGCAAGGACACGGTGGCAGGAGGCCTACGCGGGATGGTGATGTCAGCAGTACGTGGCGCTGACACAGGAGGGAGGCGGTATCCGGTTTCGGGCGCACCGCTTTTGTGCGCAGGTGGTTTCGGAGGAGGGGTCTCCGCCACAGGCGAGAGGGTGACGCGTGGCGGGAGTACGACGAGAAAACCGCCCATCTCCCGGGCGCTAACCCTCGGCATGTCGGGGTATGGAAAGACCCGCCCACCATTGATCTGTGGCGTGCCAGATCTGACGGCCGACGGGAGAGACAAGGTGGCGGAGGGTTAAAAACAGGGCCCGCGCATATTTTATTATGTGTTTTATTCATACGGCGGGGGTTTAAACATTAGAAATATCGGTTTTGGGTTATTTACAAGCGGGGGAAACATATTTACAAGTATGACTTTAGGATAAGGGCGGGAAATGAGAGTTGTAGGATTAGGACTTAGGGGAAATGGTTGTTAGGGTGACCAGATGTCAGACTAACTCCAGGTTAGGACACGGAAGGGTTAGTAGTAGCCCCAGATGGACTACTATTTCCCGGACTTGATAGATATGGCTATAATGCCAAGGGATGGGAATATGTACATAGGGGAGTTTATTAACATAGTTTTAGTAGGGGAAGGGGAGATAGATAGGGAGCTACATAGTAAAATTAGTAGTTAATATGACAAGTGATAAGAAAGCGCTAAGTATGTGAATCTTAGGCTAATAGGGGGGAAAATGATTCATAGAGGAAGTATGAACATTCCTTGAGTAAAGCAGATCTTTACCAAGGCAAATGATATGGAAAATAATGAAACTAAGAGGTATCAAGCAGATCTTGACCTCTTCAGGGAATTTAATGAGTGATTTGGGGAATGAGAAGAAAGGGGAGTTAGACATGCCTCACTTGAGCTCCTCCTAATGAAAACTACCTTGTACCTATTACCTGAAGTACAATGTCACTTTGAAACCCAAAATTGATCACAATTCAACATTCTGCAACCTCAAAACTACCTACCCAGCCTACTTACCTATCATTTTTTCTTCTTTTTGGTTTGGGTGCACTTAGACTTGCAGACCCTGCTTTACAATTTTTCTTTTGACTGCCCTCCTATCTAAATCTACACTTATTTCTTCCAAGGGCCCAGATTAAGCAGTTGGGCTCCTTTGTTTCTCTACCTACCTACAAATCTGCCAAGATTAAATTGTTTGGACAGATGATGATTCTCTATATTCTAAAACAAGTAATTGAAACCTAGGGAAGCCAAGATTAAGCTGTTTGGACTTCCCTTACCAAAATTCTTCAAAATGGATAACTCATCCAAATTTGGGATACAGTAGTGGCATTTAGACTGGCACACGTTCATGGTCTCTTCTTTGAACTCTTTCTGGAAATATGGAGCATTGCAGCATGCAAAGTATGACATATTTGGCATGTAAAAATGTCAATCATGAAAGATGAACACCTGTTGCAATAGGAGGTTAACAGAATCCATATAATTATGAAAATGGAAGCTAATGAAAGATTATATAGCTATGGAGTTGCGACATGTGAGTGAAATGGTGGCGATAAAGGTGAAAGTGGATGATATTTTGAAGATATTTTGGAGACTCTACAAAGACTTTTAGTCTTCTAGGATAAACCCTAGTTTCATTTACACTTCTTGCAAGTCCAACAAACTTTGTAATGTGTTAATTATCCTTTCCATATCCCAACGAACAATCAAGTATATCTCACACTTAGGAAAATATTAAGGATCTCATTCAAATGTGAGATATCTTTCTGAAGAGAGCACACTTGGTCATTACCTCAACATTACTTGTTTTGATATTCTTGCAAATATGTATTCTTAGTTGAATATTGATCTTTTACTTTTTCAACTCAATAGCTTATCATAGTAGTGTAAATAATAAGGGTACATCAAGTTCTGCAATTGATTTATCTTACTTGACAGAACTTTTTGTCCAAAACTTGAAAGAGGAACTCAAATTCATTTTCATTGAAATATTTCCATGTTAAAAGAGAAGATAATATTGAACAAACTTTATTCATCAAGGTGTACTTTCTTTAGAAAAAAAATTCACCGCAAAAGACGATAGGGTGCAACACTATGACTTCCTGGGAGGTCACCCATCCCAGTACTACTCTAGCCCAAGCATACTTAGCTACGGAATTTTGATGGGATCTAGTGTATTAACGCTAGTATGATTGTACCCTTACTTTATTTAGATGCATATTAGTGACAATACTCTTTTTCCCTTGTTGCCTTGATATGAAAAGAATATATTCTAGGACTAGGCATCCACATTTCATAAGATAGGTCTCATTCTTTAGTATTTAAATACATTATCAACAATAAATGTTACTAGCATATTCAATGCATTTATCGATATGGAGATTATGACAACAAATATCATCTTGCTTTTGAACACGTACAAAGAAACATCTTCAAACAAAACATAGTTTTGTTATTCAAACGTTCAACACATGTGCATGTATCACATGTTTCCCTTAATTAGTCTATTCTTGTCTTGAGCCACAATCCAAATTGTGATGACTATCATGCTACAAATCCATAGTATATTTCACAATCATAATTGAACATCATTTGAAAATTTCATCAATGAACTTGTAGGAAAAAGGACTCCTTTAACTTCCCTTGATGAATTATTCAAGGATTCCTAACAAATCATAATTTTGATTCATTCCTGTGATCTGACTAAGGAGAGGATCTCATCTTTGATACAAGAGTTTTCAATTAAGCATTTAAGTGGTCATTTCCTCTAGTTGAGGTCTATAAGAATGTTGCCAAAGTAGACCTTTGATCCCAAACAAGATTGTAAGTAAATTAATAGAACATACCTAACATTCCATGTGTCAAACTTCAAACTTAGGTAGGCTTTTGTTGGTCTCTTTATAGGGTTGGACTTCTAGGCCTCGTGCTTTTATTTGAGCAACTAATAATTGTAATTTTCTTTCCATGGAATCAATGTGCTTTTCTGTTATGAAACCAGTTCAAGAAAAGATAGAAAAGATAGATCAACGCCTTAGAATTCAGCCTCTTCGAGGGGGAAACCTCCTTTACATTACATAAATGAACAATTATTGGATGATACAAATGAAAAGACCTTCTTTCTATATATAAGAGTCTAAGGGGTCATAACATAATCAGAGCCGACATAACAATAATAATGTAAGGGCACAATAATAACAATAGTGGGCTTCTATGGGGCACAATAGTAACAATATGGGCACTACATGGGTACAATGATATAATAAGTGGGTTGTACTAATAACAATAAGGGGTTACACTAGTAGTATAGGGGCCTAACATGCCCCTCTCCTTCAAAAAGCGTTGTCCTCAATGCTTGAGTAGTTCTTGATGCTTCTGTATAAAATTCTTGTCCTCCCATGTGGAATCTTCAGCGAGTAAGTTCTTCCACTTGATGAGATACTCTGAAATTGGTCGATTTCTTAGCCGTCGGGTTCTTGTTTCTATGACTGCTCCAGGTTCCAATATGATTTTTCCTTCCTCTTCAATTTCTAGCAATATTGTTTGAATTGGGATCTTTTGCAACTTTTGAATAAGTGGCCATACTTCTTCGTCCTTCTTCCATTCATTCCTTGCTTCATTTATCCAATCTGGTTGGATAATAGAAATATCACAAAACAATGCTTCCACATTCTCATCCTTGAAGAGTCTTCCCATTCGGTAAGGTCGCCATTTCTTAAGTGCATGGAGTATTGCCAACATTTCCTTCTCATAAATAGCTTTGTGTAAAAACTTTCCCTTGTTTGGACGACTTTCAAAAGCAATGGGTCTTTCATCTTGCATTAAAACAACACCAATTCCATTTCCTGAAGCATCACATTCCACAATAAAGGTTTTTGTGAAGTCCGGTGTAGCTAAGACCGGTGCTTGGCACATTGCCTCTTTAAGATGTTCGAATGCCTTTGTTGCTTCTGGAGTCCATGAAAATGCATCTTTCTTCAATAATGTTGTTAGAGGTGCTACTATTCTCCCATAACTCTTAACAAACTTGCGATAATACCCTATCAACCCGAGAAATCCTCACAGATGCTTTATGGATGTGGGAATTTTCCATTCCTTCATGGCTTTAATTTTGCTAGGGTCTACCTTAACTCCTTCATGAGATACAATATGACCCAGATATTCCACCTCTTGTACTCCAAATAAACATTTGGATCTTTTTGCATATAATTGTTTCTCCTCCAATAGTTGCAGCACCCTGTCAACATGTTCAACATGATCCTTCCAATACTTGCTGTAGATTAGTATATCATCAAAAAATACTGACACAAATTTTTCTAAGGAATGGTTTGAAAATTGAATTCATCAAACCTTGAAATGTTGAAGGTGCATTGGTAAGGCCTGTCATGCGGAAAGAGTCGATAGTGCGGACACAACCGACCTCCCTAGAAGCAAAATCTTTCTAGTGACAAACAAAACAAATAAACACTACCTTTCTCTAAACATGCATTGAGAATACAAGTAATCAGGGGATCTTAACATACCTTTAGTCCAACGCTTTGTAGTAGTCCAACCTCGCCGATCCGGATGAGCTCCTCCTTCTCTTCGAAACCTGCATTCACTAACAAGCCAAAAGATTAAATAGCACCTGATAAACTCATAAAACAATACATATCCATCATACAGACCAAGGAGTATATGAAACAAATCATGAATAACAATCTGTTGAGAAAAATGAGTTCATTTGTATTAAGAGGAAACAAAAGGAACCATTACAACCTGAGCCTTGGTGTTGTGCAAGTCCCTCCTAGGGTCCAGCAAGAGTTTTCCTTTACTTTGATCAGCTCACCCACTCTCAAATAAGGCTAGGAAAGGATGGGAATCTCTCCTCTCAAGCTTTACAAGGGAGTCCTAATTCCAGCAGCATCTACCCTTAGCAATGTTCAGCTTTCAACCTCCCCTCCCTTTGGCCCAATGCCTGTATTTATAGTGCTCTAGAGGAAGTTATTCAGGTCTACCATCAATGGGATAAGCCCCTCTTTGGATGGGATAGCTCCCCTCTTGATGGGATAAGTTCCTCTTTGGTAGGGATACATGAACCATCTCGAGGCGCTTCATACACGTCAAACAAGCTTCTAGAATGCTCTAGAAATGACCACAAGTAACTTTTTGGGAGTGAAACTTGCGCCTTTTGACCTTTACAGGAGTATGCACCCATTGCTTTACAGACAGAGCGTACAAGTACGCAGGTATTGTGAACTTGGGGAGCGTACACGCAGGTAAGGCTAAGAGAAACTGCGTACCCAGAGATATATAGATTTTTAATGACTTTCTCTCTTTCTTGGAGTTTGACATGGAGAGCAGAGGTATGAGGCTTGCCAAGGAGGATAGTATGACAGTTGATGAAGCCATACTAACTGCAAATAGTCATGGTGACAAATTTTAGTGTAACAGATTGCCCCCTAAAGTGCGAAGCCTGTAGTAGATTAGGGTTTCATATCATCTAGGAAGGGTGAAGTACTTTATCATTTCAAGGATTATCTTGTGGAGAGCCCAGTCGGAACCTGCAAGTATTCAACACAAAATACATATATATGATCATATCATCGCTGAGGTAGGCATTCCCATACTCAGATTGAAAACTTTAACTAATTGACTATCTATTGCTCTGATACAGGAATGATTCTGCAGTACATCATAATCATATAATTTTGTAGACACAGTATGGACGCAGCCATCTGTTTATAGTTAGTCTACTGTATAATGACTACAAAACTCCTCGCAGCCTGGATGGTGGAAACTAGATCCAGGGTCTTCATTTCTACTTCCCGAACGGGTACGATTCTATCCATGCGAATAAATGAGTTGATGTCGAACATGGTAGAAACCACTTGATTACCAGTCAATGATGTAAACTGTTAACAAGTGTGAGAGAGACCACCAGTGATGTCAATGGTTCTCAAAGTACCCAGTACAATCCATGAGATGTGAATGAACGAGCTGATGTCGAAGATTTCACGGAATCCTTTGATCGAAAGTCAATGATGTAAACCGTCGTCAAAGGCGAGAAACCTGCCATTGATGCATGCAGACTTCAAGGTACTGACGATTCCTAGGTCATCTTTCTAGATAACGTGTTGATGTCGATAGAAAGCGACCCGTTGCAGGCAAGCCCACAACACGAAATCATAGATCAAGTTGAAGAAATGTAGCTGTAAGGACTGACTCAGGGATGGTAAAAATGGATGACGGGTATTTTGCAGATGAATTTTTATTGCAGAGACCTCTTGAACACATAACGACACGACAGATGGCTTGGTGACATTTGACCCAAAGTTAATACCCGGCTAAAGACTTTCAATGTGGTTTGATCAACTGTGAGGCAAAGGATTTCCCAACCCAGGTGAATGAAAAGTGTCGTGTTCAAGAGTGGTAATAAGGCTTCTTCTGAGACAAAGGATAAAAAATGGGCTCATTTTTCTCTCTTTTCCCCCACCATTTCTGGCAAGTACCTCTTTATTTTTTACAAGCTTGAGGAGGATAACATATGCTTGATTATAAGCTCATCCTTCGGATGAGTCCAACTTAGTTTTGATTCGAACCCTAAGAAGGAGTGGTCCGTTCCTGTTTGTAATCGAACAGGTCCTTTACTGTGAAATTTTACCGAGTCCAGCATAGGAGAAACTCGGCGTTTTTCATTTTTAGAGAGTCTGAAAAAACTTAAGAAGACTCCAGGTTGAACTTTTTCGTAAAGTTGTGTCTCCCAAGCCCGAAAAAGTATAAAATAATACTTGAGAGAACCGCTTAGTCTTGCGACCAAGGAGTACTTTCATAATTAGTGCCTCTGACCTGAAAAGTAAAAAGTGATCAAGGATACGTCGTTTTATTTCCAGTATCGAGTTTGAAACGACAAAAACCCGGCAATCTTTTCCTGTTTTTACGGTCAGAAAAGAGCTATAAGGGGACCGTCTTTTAATTTTGTTTTAACGAGTGTAAAAGAAACGCTCGGCAATCTTTTCATGTTTTAGGAGTCAGAAAAGGGCTTAAAAGATGACTCTGATGTTTTGGTTCGTGAAAAATGATAATTTTCCCTGAAAGTCTTTTTGTCCTGCACAAAAACGACACATTACTCATACCTGTTTAAGATAAGCAAAAATGCATTGAGAAATATCCTTCCATGGTGAAAAATAAACAAACTTAGCATTCATTTATCCAAAAAACCTATAAAAAGACTTTTACCATGTCATTTTTACCATTTTACTGTTGAGGGAGAGAAAAGGGCTTTTGGCAAGAAACTTCCCGTGGACTTTGCGGAGAATCCGACCGTCGGAATCGAGCGCCGTCTCTTTCAGGTATTTCACAACATCCTCCTCTTTGTTTTCATCCGTTTAGAATTTCATTTTAAGCCCTAGTTTGATTTTTTGGGGCTTTGGGGTTTTAGGATCCGCTTTTTGGGGTACGCAAGTGCCCCATGGGCGACCTGCGTACCCCGACATTTTCGTTAATTGGAAAATGGCAGGAGTACGCAGCCTACCTTCAGAACAGCTGCGTACCCACGCTCTGTTTTCTGAAAGCGGGGTGCGTACTCCGCGCAAAGTGAATTTAAAACCCCAAATCTCAAAACTAAACCATTAATTTTTTATTTAATGAATTCTAATGAATGTTTTCTGGTGTCTAGATTGCCCACCATGCTTGATTGGCGCGAAAGAGAACACGAAGATGTCGATTTGGCCGCAATAGATCATCAACCTTCCATTGATGCTTTGAAGGCATGCGGTCTCTACAAATACTGGGCCATACCTGGCATGAGGGCCCAGGTGCGATTCTTAGAATGGCTGGTTGAAAGGTGGAACATTCAGGATCAATGCTTCTACATCAGAGGGCACCAGCTCGAGATAGAGCCCTCAAACATATATTTTCTCACTGGTTTGCCTAATAGGGGCGAGCAACTGACTCTATCCGGGACTAGGCCGGGTGGCCAATCCCTTGCTAGCCTCCGGCTAGAGTGGTGCAATAATCAGCACCCAGAGAAAGGGATAGAAATCAAATACATATCCCTGCCTGAACTTATGGTAATTTCTTTTACAGTTACCAGACTCTGCGGCGCAGCCGCTTTGCATATTGCCACCGGGTCCCAAATGCGGATGGCGATAGATTGCTACCGAGGCACCATTTTCAATTGGTGTGACGCTGTGTTGGCCAATATGAAGGGCCAACTGACTAGGGCAAAGAACGGGCAATTAAAGACCTTTGGGTATGGGCCTCTAGTTGTGAGCTTTGCCCTAGAGAGGGTTCCGATGCTGATCCCACATCATCTCACTGTTGCAGCTGGGCCTCCTCGGGAGCCAAAGTTGATGCGATGGGTTGCGGTGATGGCCCGACATCCTGATGAGGGAGCGGGAGTTGTTCGATTTCCTACGGGTTACTTTCACTGGTTGGAGGACCAGGTCTTTGCGATCCAGGATTTTCCTTATGCCGGAGTAGATTTTCGCGGTGATCCGGACATGGTTCTTCCACAGGGAGAACAATGGGACGACAAAGGTACTTTATTTTTCACAAGTTTTTAAATTATTTACTTTTTGTTTGTTTTTTATATCGTCTCAAAACTGACAGTGACAATTTTCAAAATGCAGATGTAGGTCCACAGCGTCCGGCCAATCTCCGGCCATTCGAGAGAAGAGTACCAGTTGTACCAGCACCGGCCCCACAGGATGCGGCCGCAGAGACCTTAGCCGAGTTGGAACAGGACCTAGAGCGTCTCACGGCTGACATACCAGAGACGACTATAGACGATATTCCTATCCGACTTCAGCGCTATGTGGTCGCAGTCCCAGGACCTTTCAGGAGGTTCCTGTGTAGGGTAGCGCGGGCAGTGGTCTCGTACAGAGAGCACCACCAGTGATTGTCTAGTCACTTTTTGTAGACACATGTGACTTTTTTGGTTTTTTGTACTTATCATTTTTGCCGATCGTAAGGTGTTTTTCAACCTATGATCGAAGACGATGTATATTTTTTGACACACTCCTATCTATATATATATATATCATTATTACCGGCTTATCTTGTTAAACATGTATGATGAAATGTTTTTAAATTTACTTTTATGATTATCGCAAATGTCTGTCTAACATTCGAGAAGCAATTGCATCTGCTAATGTATTTAATGACCTTGGAATATGCTGATATTCAATGTAATCAAATTCACGTTCCAAGAGGTGCACTCTCAAAAATAACCTTAATAACACTGGATTTCTAATGGCATATACTCTATTAAGCTGTAATACAACGAGTTCAGAATCTAACCTCACTATCAAACTCCGAATCCCAAATGAAATAGATTCAGATAATAACTCAATCACTGCACTGTATTCTGCAATGTTGTTTGTTGTTTGACCGAGGCTCACCCCATGCATAGAAACTAACTCGTCAGAGGGCGAATAGATAACCCAAGCTGCGGAAGAGATATTCCGTGTACTACGACAAGCACCATCAGCAAATCCAATGTACGTTTGGAGAGGCGTCGACATCTGCAATATCAAGAGTAAAACCAAGATAAGCCAGAATAACGACGAAAAACACACTCTCTAAGCTAAGCACACTGTCTATACTAACAAACACACCAGCTAGAAAGAAAAACTAACCTAACTAAATCTCCATACCCATCATTTAAGCATAATACCTCTTTAGGTAAAGTCCATTTCTGGGCTTACCCAAAGAGTCCCCATCAAAATCTACCAGCTCATAGGCCCCTTTTGCTAGCTTTCGCTTGACAATGTAGGGCCCATGCCACATAGGAACGAATTTTCCAGCACCTAATTTATCGTTAGCTTGATCATATAATAGCACTAGGTCTCCTTCCGAAAAATTATGAGGGGTCACGTTGCGATCATACTGAGCTTTCATCCTTTTTGCGTGAGTCTCGATTGCCAATGCAGCGTCACGTCGAGTCTCATCTAATTTAGCTAAGTATAATAGACGCTTCTCCTCTTCGGAAGTAGCTGGAAGTAATTCGATAGCCATTTGAAGTGATGGGATTTCGCATTCAATGGGCAACACTGCTTCCAAACCATAAACTAGTTGGAAAGGAGTGAACCCTGTTGATGTTTTCACTGAGGTTCGGTATGCCCAAAGCGCTGAAAATAACATGTTGTGCCAATTCGACTGATGAATACCAATGATTCGTCGGATCATGATAACTAGAACTTTGTTGATGGACTCAACCAAACCGTTTGCTTGGGGATAATAAGGAGTAGAACTATCATGACGTAAACCAAGCTGGCCTGTAAGTTCTGTCATCATAATGTTTTGAAAATGGCGCCCATGGTCAGTGATTATCGCTTGTGGGACACCAAACCTAGCAATAATATGATTGAATACGAAAATCGCAGCTGTCTTGCCGTCTGCCTCGAATGTAGGCATCGCCTCGGCCCACTTAGTAAAATAATCAACCGCAAGGATGATATACGCATGCCCCCCGGCCGAGTGAGGGTTACATGTAATAAAATCGATACCCCATTTAGCAAAAGGACCAACGGCAATTATAGGGTGGAGAGGAGCAGGTGGTGCGTGCATCTTGCGATCAAACACTTGACAGTTGTGGCATTTTCGGACCGCAATAATACAATCTTTAAAGATGGACGGCCAGAAGTAGCTAGCACGCAACACCTTCTGGGTTGTGGCATACCCAGACATATGAATGCCACACGCTGAAGAATGACAGTCATTCATAACCCTTTCTGCCTCTTCATGAGTTAAGCAACGACGAAAAACCAAATCTGCCCCATGACGATAAAGAGTATCTCCAATAATTTTGTACTGTTGGGACTGGAATCGAATTTTCCGACGTTTTGACTTTGAAGCTTCGGGCCGAAAGGACTGGGTTTGGAGATAGACGATTATATCCCCATACCACGGATCTAAAGTGCTGATGAGAACAGAGATTCGTCCGTAATGGGTTCCTCTGCCACAGTTTCCATGTCAGCACGCGGGAAGTCACACATCAACTCTGCAAAAACTAAAGATTTCTTAGACTTAGATTTTTCAAACTCCAAGTCGAACTCTTGTAAGATAACAATCCATTTAGAGTACTTGCCCCCTAGCAATTGTTTAGTCAAAATGTAAATCATAGGGTTGCAATCCGAAATGACTGTAGTTTTACGGAGAAGAATGTAATGACGAAAACGTTGGACAGCCTGAACAGCTGCCAGGGCCAATTTCTCCACATGCGAATATTTTAGCTCAGTGGGATTTAACGTCCTACTAAGATAATATATCACATGTTCCGTTTCGAATTCATCTTCCTGTACTAAGACCATTCCAATGGTGGAATGAGCGGCGGCGAGGTACAAAAAGTAATCCTGGTTGTAGTTGGGAGGATGCAGCAACGGTGCATGGGTCAACGCGTGCTTTAGCGCATCAAAAGATTTCTGAGCTATCTCATCCCAAGAAAATTGAGCATTTTGTTTCAACAACCGGGTAAAACCCGTGGTAATCTCAGCGTAGTTAGGAATGAATCGGCGTAAAAAGTTTGCTTTCCCTTGCAAACTTTGGAGTTGGCGGAGACTCGAAGGAGGAGGCAATTTGATGATAGCTTCGACCTTCGAGGGATCGACGCGAATGCCAGCTTTTGAAACTACAAATCCCAGCAATCGTCCCACTTCGATGCAGAAGACACATTTGTGTGGGTTCAACCGTATACGATAATGCCTACACCTCATAAAAATTGCTCGTAAATGGATAAGGTGATCAGCTCGATGTAAGGAGTGAGCGGGCAAATCATCGAGATACGGTTGCACAATGTGCTTGATGTCATGAAATTCATAAGACATTGCCCTTTGGAAAATGGCTCCGGAATTCTTAAGCCCAAAAGGTAATTTGCAATAAGCAAATGTCCCCCATGGACAAATGAAAGCCGTTTTTGGTTGATCGACAGGTAGAATATTGATTTGGTTGTAACCGGAAAAACCGTCCATAAAGGAAAATATTTCACTGTCGGCACAATCATCAATTATTTGATCGATATAGGGCGTTGGATAGTTGTCCTTGGGACAAGCACGATTGATATCCCTATAGTCGATACATATTCTTATTTTTCCCTGCTTTTTATTAACCGAAACAATATTCGATACCCAATCCGTTAACGGGATCGGATAAATGAAACCTGCTTTCAACAGCTTCTGCTTTAATTGCAGCCGCTTTCCGAGGGTGTATCTGACGCAGACGTTGCCGAACGGGTTTAGCGTCCGGGTAAGTCTTGATCTCATGAACAACAATGGAGGGATCAATTCCTGGCATTTCCTCATAGGACCAGGCAAACACGTCGCGGAATTCTTGAAATAGGGCCTTGTATATTTGAATTTCGTCATCTGAACACGAGGCACCTATATGAATGTGTTCAACAATTCCGGGCTTCACTGAAATGTCAATGGGAATAGTGCGAGAAACGTTTCCCAAATTCAGCTCTGAATCAGGATGTTTCATTGGACTCTGAGCGTCTTTGACATATTCAGCTGTAAAGATTGATGAGAAATCATTTTCAAAACGATCATCCTCAGGTAAAAACGAAGATCTATGATGGAGATCTTCCCATGGTAAATCGTCTACACACAGGACTTCACAAAGTTTGTTCATCAGATGACACAACTTTGGGAAACGTTATTAACTCCGAGGTTGACGTGAAAAGGGATTCCTCACGGACCACATTCATTTGGTCGATTTGGGTTGAACTTGGGTCGGAAAAAGACTGCACGGCTTCATAAGCAATTTCATATGGACTCAAAGGCATTGCATCACCGAATGAGTCTATCTCAGATTCAGATGGGACAATCCAAGGATCATCGTAAATAATAGTATCTGACCTAATCATATGAATGAATGCGAATGAAGGGTCTGCGTTGATTGGAGGAAAAGGAAAAGTTCCCAGTAAACCGGAATCTTTAACTAATCCTACGCCAACATCCTTATAAGGGATAGTCGTTTTACCGACATGCTGGATACTCTCTGAAGAGGCTGGGTCGGATGAAAAATAAGCCAGCTGGTCTATGGTTACGATCTTGCCATTGTGTGGAAACTTTATGACTCTGAAGACCGATGAAACGACCGCTGTCGTAGCGTAAGACCAACTTCGACCTAAGAGAAGGTTGTAGTCTAGAGGGGCATCAACCACCTCCACATCCAGACTAACGGTTTTTCCTTCAACCCCTATAGGCAAATCCTGTAAAATGCCAAACGGATGGAACCCACGGCCATCAAAGGCCTTAAGAATTGTCGGGGATTGGTTCAGCGAAGGACAACCAAGCGATCTCCAACACTGAATCGACATAATACAAGTGGAAGCTCCCTCATCAATTACAGTCCGATGAATAGGCCTGTTTTTTACTATCACTGGAATCTGGAAAGCCATCTGATGAGGGAGACGTGGTGTACTATTTTCTAGATCAAAGATTATCAGGTTCGGGTCCTGAACATCAACAGCTCCTATAGCCGACAAAAGTAATTTTCGCTGTGCTGGGCATGATTGCAGCACTTCTAAAGCCGACATTGCTGAGGGTGAAACAGCTAAATCCTCAACAATGTTGTAATTCTGAGCTGCTCTCGCATGTGGATTGAAAGCAGACCTTCGAAGTACACCCTTGGCGGGCGGTTTGATTACTAAGTCAGGGTTAGGTTTCTCGATATGTAGTGGATCGGAACCGGGAGCTGAGGTTGATGGATTTGAATGAGAAGATTCTGCTTCTTTCGATCCATCAACAGGACTTTTACTACCATAATCGTGTGATCGAGTCGCAATCCTTACATGAGACATCATCAATATGGGTTCTTCAGTGGCACTCAAGGAAGAACCTATCATCTTACTCTCCTGCTTTGGAAATGGATCTTTCAAAACAGCAGGAGTTGAGGAACCTTTGACGATTTTGACAACCTCGGCCCGATGGGGGCAATCTCTTGTAAAATGATCCTCTTCACAAATAAGACAAGGATATCGAGGTTTGCGCTTTTCGTCATTGGTTTCCGACTTTTCTGTTTTCTCCTTTAGAGTCTTGTCTGCTTTACCCTTTTTCTTACCTTTCTTCTTCCCACCGTTTTTTGATTTAGCCGTAGATGACTCTACAGCGTGAATATCGGCGGAAATTTCAGGAGAAGACTCTCCTGTCGGGGAATCTGGTAAGGTTATAATGGGCGAAGAATTCTTTGAAGATTTCTTCTTGCTTTTAGTATTTACCGAACCAATCATGCCATCAGCAGCATGAGATCCCGAAGGAGCAGCAGCAATTTGATTTGACTTTGGAAGATCTGGGATCTTTTCATGTAACGTACCTGACTGAGTGTAAACTAAGTCAAGGTACTGCGCTTGAGCAATTACCTGCTCTTCAGTAACTACTCCGGCCTTAGCTACATCTTCAGTAATCTTCGGTAATAATGATTTAACAAACCATTCAGCTAAGATTTGGTCCGGAATAAAAACTTTCACTAATCGTCGTCGACGTCTCCATTCATGGATATGATCGGAAATATAAGTGGACGTCGACTATTTTAATGAAGTTAGTAGCTCCGTGCCATTATCGTATCTGACCGGCAACTGAAAATGAGTTAGGAACGAGGTAGATAACTGACTAAAATTGTAAAAAGAGGCCCGTGGTAACTCAATGTACCACTTGGCTGCGAGACCAATGAGCGTACGCTGGAAAAGACGTAAGCGGATCGAATCATCCGAGATGGAATTTGAAGCACACCAGAGGTGGTAAGTCATCACATGCTTGGACGGATCCTCTCCAGACTTACCTTCGAACTTGGGTATATCACTGGGCAACTTATTTGGCATTGGCGGCCAGAACGGAAGATAATTTATTGGATCGTTCATTAGGCGCTACAAGTCTGGTAAATCCAAAGTTGCGATAAACGGTAATTGCCGATTAGGATCCCTAAAACTCTGGGTCACAAGACCAGTCCCAGGAGGAGGATATCCAGGATAACTTGGAATAGGAATCGCATTCGGGATATTGTATCCTCCTGGAAAACCAGGATTAACCGGACCGTACTGGGGTTGTTGAGGTTGTTGATAAGTGTACCCAGGATACGGTTGATACTGGTAAACCGGCTGTTGGACAGCAGGCCCGTATTGGTATTGTCCCTGGTACGGTTGATAAGTGAATTGTGGTTGACTAGTGACAACCGTACTTAAACCAGGTTGTCCTACAGGCATCTGAACCGTAGTTTCAATCGTAGATCCAGACAATGGTAAAGATGTCTGAGGAGTAGTTGCAGAGACAATAGAAACCGGAGCTGTCGATACTCCAGAAGCAAGTGTGGTGGAAGGAGCAGATGTTGCGGTAGTTGCAGCAGCCGTTTGAGATGGAGTACTAGGTGAAATTGGCGGCTGAGTAACTACCGAAGGTACAGAAGTTTGAACATTAGATTGGACCGGTTGCTGGGATGGACCAGCAACTAAGGGTTGTCCAGCTTGAAATGACAACTGTACACTTGGCTGCAATACCTGTTGAACTTGCGATGGATCCCACACTATGTTCATTCTGGGGTATTGACCCATGACAGGTTGAGGATATTGAGATCCATAACCGGATTGAGGATAGGATTGATAACTAAAAGGCACAGTTCCCGTACCTTGAACATATGATTGACCTTGAGGTGGTTGATAACCTTGATTCAAATATTGACCTTGAGGTTGATAACCTTGAGGTAAATACTGATACTGGGGTTGACCTTGACCTTGAGGTTGATACCCTTGAGGTAAATACTGATACTGAGGTTGACCCTGGGGTACATATTGAGGCTGGGGTTGACCTTGAGGAACGTATTGTACTATGGGTACATACTGTCCTTGAGGTTGCCCCCCAGACGCAACTTGTGTACCTTGAGGTTGGCCCCCAGGCGTTAATTGAGGCTGCCCCCCAGGCGGTAATTGGCCACCTTGAGGTTGAGAACCGGGAACTGAACCTGACATCATGTAAATGTCCCCTACACCCAACGGTTTATTACCATTGTTTCCAGCTAATAACCCATGTTCAATGGGTTGAGGAGATGCTCCCGCAAAAGTACCAGAAAGTGACTGATACCCGGAAGGAACAGAAGGACCGCCGTACAAGAAAGATTCAGGAGATTGAGTGAACACGGACGACTGACCAGACATATTTACAGGAGTATAAATACCTCCAGGTGGAAAAGGAGTACGAGGTGGAGAAAAACTTATCCCTGAGTTGTCTAAATAATTGGTTAACGAAAGGTACCAAGTAGTACTTCTAGGAGGACTGTAAAAGATAGATTCACGCTCCCTTAGATCAATAGTAGGTTGATTTTCAAGGATAGATACGCCAAATTCTTCCTCTGGAGCAAGTTCTTCAATAGCTATCAAACCAGCAGGAAGATTTTCGGTGATGACTCTTTCTACCCTAGGTGAATCAGGTGCACTAGAAGTTGGAGTAACAGGTTCAGATATTTCAGGTTCTTCGCCTATATCACTAGTAGATGAAAAACTACCAGCAAGCTCGGAAACTGCAACAGCTTCAGGATTATAACCTATTTCTAGACCTTGGTAATCTGGATGGACTACCAATGACAATTCTCCTTCTTCTGGTGAACCTACTTTACTGCCACTAGGAGTTACAAGGACCTTCAAACCTTCGTAATGACTCGGGACCTCTTCAGGAGGTTCGCCCCGCAATCTACGGGACTTCCTCAACAAATCGGCCACGGTAACAATCTCAGGAGACTTGCCCCGAAGTCTACGGGACTGTCTCGGTAATTCAGCCACAGTTAAAAACTTTTAACTACTGCACACGCAAACAAAGTAAAATCTCAAAGCAAACCACCTAAAGTCTCTAAAGAACCAAACAAATTTGAATCACACGCCTAAAGAATCTAGGGCGTCAAACCATACACAAACAGTAGCCTTCCGGACCGAAAACACTAGTTGGAGATGAAACCCAACATCACCGAATTCAGTACAGAAGTGGTGGGCGGAACAGTTACCCCGGCAACCTGCTTAATGAATAGACCGGCACAAGTTCCTCCACTTTAACCGTCTCGAGTGAAGTGAACCCCGCGGAAAATCCAAGTGAGTCTAGCCGACGTCTGCTCCAGGTACAGTGGGATCTTCCCTCCACCGTCACCTCGGTAGAATCCTAAAGATAATGGTCACTAAGGTTACCAACAGCAACAAATGTACCTGGGGGAACAGTCTACACTCTGACAGCACGCAAGGGCAGAGTATCAAGCTCAATCCCCTTGCCGGCTCCTTGACAATAATCCAAGGTTTACCGACAAGTGACCCCTGGCTCCTCGACAATGGTTAATCCGAGGTTTACCGTTTGTAATACGTGCGTGTCTGGCGTCGTTCCCAACGAGGGAGGATTGATCCCCTCACTGGTTCGGACACGAGCTCGTGCTTCTCCTTTAAGAGGAGCTTTCCCAGAGTACAAATGAAACAGTTGGATTTATCCTACCACAAGATGAGCTACTTGTTTGGTTTTGCTGTCTTGGAGAGTTAATTACTCTCTTACTCCAAGACACTAGCCTGATCTATATTGGTGTTTCAGAGCCCTAGTAAATAAAAGTTACTAAGTTGATTTTACTTTAAGCGTTAATTTTATGGCTTTTCTTTAAGACAAAAGGTAGTGGAGATGAAACTGATGGTGTGTAGACTCGACCGAAATCCACTAAAAGGATGCACTTAGGATGATTTATACTAATTTTCTCTTTTTCAATGAATTCCCTAGCTAAGAGAGTTGAAGAATGTGAACTTGATATAAAGACAACTTTCTTGGCAATGAAAAACAAAGAAACAAACTCTTTATCTTTTCAAAACATACGACACATGACCACTAATCACTTCATGAAAGTTCCTTTTTCTTTCAAAGACTCAAATGCTACCAAAGCAAACCTTCCTTCAAAAGATATTTTTGTATTTTTTCCTAATTAATAAAGCATGTAAAACTTACTTTAACAAAAATCAAAGTTAAAAAAGCTATGGCAATCAAATCAACTCAATTTCACTCAAAATCAAATCTAAGAGACAAGGACCTAAAAGTAAATCTAACGAGTCAAAAGCTTACAAAAGATGATTCCTGGATGTTTTACTCAGTCAAAAAGTAACTAAGGACTAGTTAATGCAGAACCAAAAACCAGTCAAAAACAAAAATCAAAATCTTTTGTTCTTTTCTCAAGAATAAAATTCAAAGTTCAAACAACAAACTTTTTCGAGATTCGCAAAGAGAAGACGCAAAGGTAGGTCTCTCACAAGGGTGAATTCTATGACAGGCCCGACTCCTAAGAGGACTGAACAAAACCAAGGAGATCCAAAGTTTGACAACCTCTAACGCCAAAGTCACTACAGGACCAGTTAAAAATCAAACCCTAAGGCAAAATCCCTATGAATTTCACTAAAACTCTCGACACTGACGAAACAAGCTTAGGTGAAGATTTATGGCAGAAAACCAGTGGATCTGGGCAGAAAAACAAATTAAAAACAAAATGTAAAAGGCAAAAAAGAAGAAAATTGAAATTTTCTTAATTTTGACAGGGTACGCAGGCGACCTGTTTGCACAGGTGCGGGTACGCTCTGTGCACAAAGCGACAGTGCGTACAAGTACGCACTGTGCTCAACTCAGAGGCTGCGTACTTCTAGCAAAACAAAGAAAAACTAAAATCTCATTTAACCCTAAGCTAGCCCACCCAAATACACAGTCAGACAGCCAAAAACCAGAAAACAAACAACTTTTCTCAGATCAAAATTACATACAAAGGAAAAAACATTCACATCAATGGAGTCCCCAGTGGAGTCGCCATTTTGTCATGCGGAAAGAGTCGATAGTGCGGACACAACCGACCTCCCTAGAAGCAAAAGCTTTCTAGTGACAAACAAAACAAATAAACACTACCTTTCTCTAAACATGCATTGAGAATACAAGTAATCAGGGGACCTTAACATACCTTTAGTCCAACGCTTTGTAGTAGTCCAGCCTCGCCGATCCGGATGAGCTCCTCCTTCTCTTCGAAACCTGCATTCACTAACAAGCCAAAAGATTAAATAGCACCTGATAAACTCATAAAACAATACATATCCATCATACAGACCAAGGAGTATATGAAACAAATCATGAATAACAATCTGTTGAGAAAAATGAGTTCATTTGTATTAAGAGGAAACAAAAGGAACCATTACAACCTGACCCTTGGTGTTGTGCAAGTCCCTCCTAGGGTCCATACTGTCTAAGCTAAGCACACTGTCTATACTAACAAACACACCAGCTAGAAAGAAAAACTAACCTAACTAAATCTCCATACCCATCATTTAAGCATAATACCTCTTTAGGTAAAGTCCATTTCTGGGCTTACCCAAAGAGTCCCCATCAAAATCTACCAGCTCATAGGCCCCTTTTGCTAGCTTTCGCTTGACAATGTAGGGCCCATGCCACATAGGAACGAATTTGCCAGCACCTAATTTATCATTAGCTTGATCATATAATAGCACTAGGTCTCCTTCCGAAAAATTACGAGGGGTCACGTTGCGATCATACTAAGCTTTCATCCTTTTTGCATGAGTCTCGATTGCCAATGCAGCGTCACGTCGAGTCTCATCTAATTTAGCTAAGTATAATAGACGCTTCTCCTCTTCGGAAGTAGCTGTAAGTAATTCGACAGCCATTTGAAGTGATGGGATTTCGCATTCAATGGGCAACACTGCTTCCAAACCATAAACTAGTTGGAAAGGAGTGAACCCTGTTGATGTTTTCACTGAGGTTCGGTACGCCCAAAGCGCTGAAAATAACATGTTGTGCCAATTCGACCGATGAATACCAATGATTCGTCGAATCATGATAACTAGAACTTTGTTGATGGACTCAACCAAACCGTTTGCTTGGGGATAATAAGGAGTAGAACTATCATGACGTAAACCAAGCTGGCCTGTAAGTTCTGTCATCATAATGTTTTGAAAATGGTGCCCATGGTCAGTGATTATCACTTGTGGGACACCAAACCTAGCAATAATATGATTGAATACGAAAATCGCAGCTGTCTTGCCATCTGCCTCGAATGTAGGCATCGCCTCGGCCCACTTAGTAAAATAATCAACCACAAGGATGATATACGCATGCCCCCCAGCCGAGTGAGGGTTACATGTAATAAAATCGATACCCCATTTAGCAAAAGGACCAACGGCAATTATAGGGTGGAGAGGAGCAGGTGGTGCGCGCATCTTGCGATCAAACACTTGACAGTTGTGGCATTTTCGGACCGCAATAATACAATCTTTAAAGATGGACGGCCAGAAGTAGCCAGCACGCAACACCTTCTGGGCTGTGGCATACCCAGACATATGACCGCCACACACTGAAGAATGACAGTCATTCATAACCCTTTCTGCCTCTTCATGAGTTAAGCAACGACGAAAAACCAAATCTGCCCCATGACGATAAAGAGTATCTCCAATAATTTTGTACTGTTGGGACTGGAATCGAATTTTCCGACGTTCCGACTTTGAAGCTTTGGGCCAAAAGGACTGGGTTTGGAGATAGACAATTATATCCCCATACCACGGATCTAAAGTGCTGATGAGAAACAGAGATTCATTCGCAATGGGTTCCTCTGCCACAGTTTCCATGTCAGCACGCGGGAAGTCACACATCAACTTTGCAAAAACTAAAGATTTCTTAGACTTAGATTTTTCAAACTCCAAGTCGAACTCTTGCAAGATAACAATCCATTTAGAGTACTTGCCCCCTAGCAATTGTTTAGTCAAAATGTAAATCATAGGGTTGCAATCTGAAATGACTGTAGTTTTACGGAGAAGAATGTAATGACAAAAACGTTGGACAGCCTGAAAAGCTGCCAGGGCCAATTTATCCACATGCGAATATTTTAGCTTAGTGGATTTAACGTCCTACTAAGATAATATATCACATGTTCCGTTTCGAATTCATCTTCCTGTACTAAGACCATTCCAATGGTGGAATGAGCGGCGACGAGGTACAAAAAGTAATCCTGGTTGTAGTTGGGAGGATGCAGCAACGGTGCATGGGTCAACACGTGCTTTAGCGCATCAAAACATTTCTGAGCTATCTCATCCCAAGAAAATTGAGCATTTTGTTTCAACAACCGGGTAAAACCCTTGGTAATCTCGGCGTAGTTAGGAATGAATCGGCGTAAAAAGTTTGCTTTCCCTTGCAAACTTTGGAGTTGGCGGAGACTCGAAGGAGGAGGCAATTTGATGATAGCTTCGACCTTCGAGGGATCGACGCGAATGCCGGCTTTTGAAACTACAAATCCCAGCAATCGTCCCACTTCGATGCAGAAGACACATTTGTGTGAGTTCAACCGTATACGATAATGCCTACACCTCATAAAAATTGCTCGTAAAGCCAAAAGATTAAATAGCACCTGATAAACTCATAAAACAATACATATCCATCATACAGACCAAGGAGTATATGAAACAAATCATGAATAACAATCTGTTGAGAAAAATGAGTTCATTTGTATTAAGAGGAAACAAAAGGAACCATTACAACCTGAGCCTTGGTGTTGTGCAAGTCCCTCCTAGGGTCCAGCAAGAGTTTTCCTTTACTTTGATCAGCTCACCCACTCTCAAATAAGGCTAGGAAAGGATGGGAATCTCTCCTCTCAAGCTTTACAAGGGAGTCCTAATTCCAGCAGCATCTACCCTTAGGAATGTTCAGCTTTCAACCTCCCCTCTCTTTGGCCCAATGCCTGTATTTATAGTGCTCTAGAGGAAGTTATTCAGGTCCACCATCAATGGGATAAGCCCCTCTTTGGATGGGATAGCTCCCCTCTTGATGGGATAAGTTCCTCTTTGGTAGGGATACATGAACCATCTCGAGGCGCTTCATACACGTCAAACAAGCTCCCAGAATGCTCTAGAAATGACCACAAGTAACTTTTTGGGAGTGAAACTTGCGCCTTTTGACCTTTACAGGAGTACGCACCCATTGCTTTACAGACAGAGCGTACAAGTACGCAGGTATTGTGAACTTGGGGAGCGTACACGCAGGTAAGGCTAAGAGAAACTGCGTACCCAGAGATATATAGATTTTTAATGACTTTCTCTCTTTCTTGGAGTTTGACATGGAGAGCAGAGGTATGAGGCTTGCCAAGGAGGATAGTATGACAGTTGATGAAGCCATACTAACTGCAAATAGTCATGGTGACAAATTTTAGTGTAACAAGGCCAAAGGGCATGACCAAAAATTCATAATGACCATTATGAGTTCTAAATGATGTTTTCGAAATGTCTTCAATCTTCATTCTGATTTGATGATATCCCGAACGAAGATCCAACTTGGTGAAGTAAATTGATCCATGCAATTCATCTAGTAATTCATCAATGATAGGAATGGGAAACTTATCTTTAATAGTGAGCTTGTTGAGCTCCCTATAATCAAGACACATGCGCCATGATCCATCCTTCTTGTGCACCAATACGACTGGAGCAGAGAAAGAACTTTGACTTGGTTGAATTATACCAGCCTCTAGAATTTCTGCAACCATACGTTCAATTTCACTCTTTTGGGCATAGGGATATCTGTACGGCCTGATGTTTGGAGGAACACTTCCTGGAATCAGATGAATAGCATGATCATGATCACGAATAGGTGGGAGACCTTTGGGAGTCTCAAATACCTTGAAATGATTGTCCAAGACTTTTTGGAGATCTGGAGAAATAGATGATTCCATTGTGGACACATCTAGCGAACATAATTGTGCAATTACACCTCTTTGTTCCTTTTTTAGAAGCTTTGTCATACCGTTAGAGCTGATTATCTTTCCCGGTTTCCCTGCAATACCCCTTAATTCAACTTCCTTTCCTTCCACAAAAAATTTCATGAAAAGTTCTTGAAAATTAAAAGCTATTGTACCCAAGGATTGTAGCCATTGGACTCCTAGTACAACATCAGCACCTCCCATTGGAATGGAAAGCATTGGGCTAGTCAATACATATTCTCCCATGGATAGCTTGATATTATGGCACTTTCCTGAGTAATTTATTGTTCCTCCATTTGCAACCATCACTTGACACTCTGGTGCTGGATATAAGAAGCAATTCAATTCTCTTGCTACCTTACAATGAATAAAATTGTGGGTACTTCCTTAATCAATCAACACTATTACCTTTTTCTTCTTGATTTGTCCTTCTATCTTGATGGTTTGAGGAGTGGTAATTTCCGCCAATGCATTACAAGATATGGTCGGATTCATTTCTTCTTTATCTAGGCTTTGTTCCTGGAGTATATCCTCTTCTTTTGACCTTTCTTACTCCTTTTCTTCTTCCTCTTCACAATCTATGTAGAATAATTTCTTCTCAGCACACTTATGACCTTTAGTGTATTTTCTATCACAATTGTAACAAAGCCCTTTTGCTCTTTTTTCTTCCAATTGTTGTGGTGTCAACCTTATAGGTTGTGGAAGACTAGCGGCAACAACACTTCCGTCTTTATAGTTATGAGTGGTATGCTTCCTGGTTGCCATAATTTTGCTTTCCATTTTTCTTGCTAACTTGAATGCCTTCTCTAATGAATTAGGTTCCCAAAGGTGAACATCATGTTGGATATTATCCTTTAAAGACCCTATGAACACATCAATCCTATGCTCCTTTGGAATATCTTTTACCCTTATGTTCAATTTTTGGAACTCCTCAATGTGCTCCATTATTGAACCCTTTTGTTTGAGACTTATCAATTGGCTAAAAAAAGTGTTGCTTTTTGTATCCTCATAATGTGCTATCAATTCTTCCGTAAAAATTGCCCAAGTGATAAATTGTTTATGAGAGCAAAGCCATTGATACCATACAAACTGATTTGGTTCCAAATATAAAGTTGCAATACGTACCTTTTGTGTGTTTTGCACATTATTGAGATCGAAAAATTGCTCCATCTGTAATATCCATGTTGCGGGATCCTTGCCATCAAACTTCCTCATATCGATTTTTGGAATATGGTGGGTATTTGATCCAACATTAGAGTCTATGGAATCATGATTAACATTTCTTTTGTTCTCATCATGAGTTTCCTTTACTACCCTTTCACCATTAGTGACCCTTTCTTGTAGCAACTTATTCATATTTATCTTCAATTCTTCCATGTCTGTCTTCAAATCTATCTTCAAATCATCCATCTTAGCTTCCACATCATTCATCGTAGCTTCTAAACCTTTCTTTAAACAATCCATCTTAGCTTCTACGCCTTTCTTTAAACCATCCATCTTAGATTCTGTTCATTTTTGTGCAAGGGACAGTTGTTGCATTTGGTCTTGTAATTTTGATATATCATGTTGCATTTCTTCCTCTTCTTCATGAGTCATGCTAGAGCTTTCAGGTTCCTTACTAGGTGTTTGCATTTTCTTTCCTTGGGGCATCAGTTACCAATAATAATGCTCTATTGTGCCCTTTGAATACCTTCAAAATAAATTTTCAAACCAAGCTTAAGCAAAAAATTTAGAAAATCTACACACCTTTTTTCACTTTGTAGGAGCTCGTTATTGCCTCTGATGTATCTCTGTACTTTCCAATCATCTAGATTTGAATTTATGACTTGAAGTAGCCCTCTATGTCCTCTTTCCAATGCCACAAGTTTTACCCAAATTGGATTCTCCAAGGAAGAGTTATATGAAATCTCCCACAGTGACGTGAATATAGACTAGTTCAATAGAGCGAACTTGTACGACTTGCCACGAGTCACTGTTTCGACCTTTGGATCTGAAAAATGCATACAAGAAACTACAGTCTGTCATCTTTCTGTACCTTCTTATGAAATTTCAATCCAATCCCCAGAGAGAAAGTTATGATTCTTTTCCCCAGGTCACCTGTTTGGAATGTAATTCAGGAGTCTGCAAAAAGACCAACTTCCTGAGATCATATCTCCGCAAATATAGTGCGAACAGATCTGAAATTCAGACCCGAGGTTCAGCGCGATTTCTTCTCAAATTGTTTTTTTTTGCAACTTCTGAAATGGCGCAAAAAAAAAGTTATAGCGAAAATGCCACGATGACCTGTTTGGAGCAGCGAAACCCTAGAATCCAAAGCTCTGATACCAAATGTTATGGAACCAGTTCAAGAAAAGATAGAAAAGATAGATCAACGCCTTAGAATTCAGCCTCTTCGAGGGGGAAACCTCCTTTACATTACATAAATGAACAATTCTTGGATGATACAAATGAAAAGACCACCTTTCTATATATAGGAGTCTAAGGGGTCATAACATAATCAGAGCCGACATAACAATAATAATGTAAGGGCACAATAATAACAATAGTGGGCTTCTATGGGGCACAATAGTAACAATATGGGCACTACATGGGTACAATGATATAATAAGTGGGTTGTACTAATAACAATAAGGGGTTACACTAGTAGTATAAGGGCCTAACATTTTCATGGAAACAAGGCATGGAACCAAGGTCCTTCAGATTAGATAATACGTATTGTAGCTTATATTTGTCCTAGTATCCATAATAGATCTTCAAGGAGAACTATGTATGAGGTACTTAAGACATGAGTCCCACCCCTTCTTTTATGTAAGGTGCCTTCCATAACTCTAAGATTAAAGGTAGACCTCATGTATAAAGGATGATTGGATTATCTTCAGATAAAGATCATTTTAAACTTCTTTGGGTTCCTTCCTCCAAAGTGACACAAAATCAGCTCCTTAAGAAATTAATAAACTTGGCTTCTTCAATTATTGTTGGCTTTTGCATTTGAGGCTTCTTGGTTACTGAGACTTTCCTTACCAAAATTTCTTTAGCCACCTTTGGTCATATTTTTTCTCCTGCAACCTGTTGAAGCCCCAAAAATCGGGTCTACAACAAGGGGGATACCCGCCCGGTCCGGACCTTGGTTTTCCGTTTGGTATAGCGGGTCCGACTGGGGATATGGGACCAGTTTCCCAATTTCAGTGTGTGTGTGGGAAAGATTTATATTTTTGTTTCTAACAGTTTCTAAATGGAATACTTCTAATCTAATAACAAGGAAAATATATTCTAATAAACAGAAATATGTAAATCTATGCTAACCCAGGTTGTGATTTTTCTTCTATGCAATCTAAAAAGATTTCAAACAACAACTGGTAATAAAGATCATTCAGCTGTTATGAGAAAAGAATTCAGTACAGATGAACCTCTTCGTATAAAAAGTTAGACGAAACAGTTGTGCAAAACATATCGCATAATGAGCTATTCATACACTAAGAATAAATAAATAGCTATCACCGTACAAAAGTTCCAAGTGATAACTCGGGCATTCATACATTAATATATAAATAACTGAACTGGAAATCACTCTAACACAAGGAAGAAATAGTTAAGAGATAGAAATACCATTTATAACTAGTCCTACTCATGAGCTTCAAGTGATCACCATTTATCTCTCCTTGATCAAATATCCACTGAGAGTACAAAAGTGCAACATCAGTAGCAGATATCAAATGCAAACATTAATAAATCATGTTCCATTCATTCATCAAAACCTCCTGAGAGGGTACAGAAGTGCATGTTATGGGGATAAGTTTTTGATAAATTTCAGGACCCTTCTCTAAATGCATGAGAAGGGTTTAAATACTACTAAACTAATTCTAAAAATAAATTATTACAAAAATGTAGGATGTGGTTTAAATGACCATGCTCTTTTGAGGAAAATAAAACAAAATTAAAGCTAAATTAAACCTAACATTAAACTACTTCTGTATTTGGTCCTTGAAATCGCACGCATGCAGCATCTGTTTGAGCAGAGTCGGCTGGCTGACTTCCGCTTTTAACTGAGCTGAGAAAACAGAATCGACAAGAGCTGGCGCCATTTTTTCGGCCGAATTGATGATACACTTAACAGTCATCCACTGGTTGTGTGGCTTTACCAAGTATGCCCATTAATAATCCTAGTTAAACTTGGTTAACCCTTGAATTGCTTTTGCCTTTTCTTGAGCTCTCTGTTTCCAATCTGTCTGTAGTTTTACTTTCTTGCGATTTTTGGGACTTGCAGGTGACTGGGCAACTAGTAGCTTTCCTTTTCTAGAAATTTTTCTCAATGATGCGCGATAATCGCGCATTGGAAACTACCTCCGTTTCTTGATCCAGGTTTCCTTGATGCGTTTTTCGCCTTTTGCGCTTTTTCCTTCCAACAGATATAAAGTTCAAAATTTGTAAAAATAATACTTCTGTGAACTCTTGACCTCGAGTCTTAAACTGTTTGTTTCTAATTGCTGCGCTGTCCAGTATCCACTTCACCATGTCTGTGTATGGGAGGATTTTTGGCCTTGCTGATATCTGGTGTAAGAATGAGAAAGCTAGCTCTGGAAGGGATGCTTCTGAATAACCATTTGAGCCCGTGGTAGCAGTGACTTCCATTACCCTTAGCAGATTATACATACCTTCCCACATAGCTATTCCCACGTCTCTGTTACAGGCTGTTTCTGTATATAAGGGTGCCATTTCCTTTTCTTTTGAGCTAAGGCCTTTGCCTTTCTTTCCCATTTCAACCTACGTAATGCTTTGTATCGGCCTCTGTTCTCCGTTCCTGCAATTCATAAGTGAAAATGAATGACAAGGAAGGGTGATGGGAAAAGTTTTAAATGTCGTAGACATACCAACTATACCACCTTATGTGAAATGATTCTTTCGATAAGCAAGCACCCAAAATCCATTATAACTGGCAACTAACTCATTTATTAGCATTAACGCGCATAACTAAGTGTCAGCTTAAGGAAAATACTTTTCTTGAATAGCGTGCCCGAAATATCTGCGATGGAGCGATTTTGCGATTTGCTTCACAACATCGCAGATCGTAACATCACAAAATCGCAACATCGTAAAAATCAATCGCTCGTGACATCGCATTATAGTATTATCGCTGCATCGCGAAATCGCAATATCGCAATATCACAAATCGCATAAATGTTATGTATGACAGACTTCGTTAACCTGTTTTCTGCGAGATGCGATCTTGCGATCGGCATTATCGCATATCGGCAAATTTTAAAGTGTTTCATGTAAGTAATTCTGAATGCGATGTGATATTTGTTTATTATCGCATATTGCGATCTCGCAAATGTTGGAATTGTGCTTGTAAGGTGGCATCCCGCTATCTTATGCGATGCGAAATTTCCTAAGGAAATATTTTATTTACCTTATCATAAGACAGCTTTTTTGGATTTTCCAAGAGGGTTTCTAAGCTTATGATGGTAATTTTATTTGAAAAGGAAATATAAACACTACTTTGATTTTTTGGTTTTTTAACTAAGGGTCCCCACTTATTTAGTATTATGAATAACACTTAATAAGAAGGGGGGTTGTTGCTGGCCACAACAATTGGTGATTCACTTGGAAGAACCAATTATCTCTGCTGCTTTTGAATTTTCAAAACTTCCAAAACAGAAAATTTTCCAGAAAGTTAAACTTTATTATAGAAAGATAAAGTACATTATATTCTAACCTGTCAATGACATTTTATTTCAACTATTTTCAACTTTGATTATTTTCTGCCTCAAGCTAGTCCTTGTATTTACATCAGTCATTACTTGGTTTGTAAAGATAAAACAAAGTCTTCTCTGTAAACCAGTTTTAAATATGTTCATTTGTCGTAGGTAGAGCCTCTGCTGCCAGCAGGCATTCATAGCCTCGACAGGGTTACCTGTTACCCAGCAATGATCTTTTATCCTACTTAAAGAAACCCACAATTCTCAAATAAGAATCCAGATCCACACTTATTATTTTAATTTTATTTTTATATTCTTAAAGAGCAATGTCTTGGTTTGGTAGCCAATTTATGACATCGTCATTCACTAATTTATAACTTTGTTGAACAAGTTGGCTCGTGATGAGACCCCTTGTCTTTTGATTGCAACAATCTTGAGTCTTTGCCCTTTTGTGGTATGCAGTATTGGCAAAGTCAGAAAGTTATAATATCTATGATTATGATAAGCCGGCTTGTGATGAGACCTCTCACTCTTTAAGATAAAGTGTATCCTTGGATTGTTCCTCTGAAAGTTGTGATTTCCTTAGTAGGGAGGAAGTCATTGTTTCCTTAAGATAGCTCTGGACGACAATAGTAGAGTTTTTGGAAATAGTTGTTCTACAGAGAATCTTTATTTTGTTATTGATACTTTTCATTGCACTGATATAATTTCTCATCAAAGGTTGTTTTCATCAAATTTTATGAAGTTGAAACTAGTATCATATCTAGGCTAGAGTCTTTAACTGTATCTTTCAATAATAAAGATCAATTTTCCAAAAGATTTGCTATTTATACAAGCGAAAGATCAAAATTTGAAAGAGAATTGGTGTCTTTTTCATAAATTCCTATCGTAACCATTCACAACAGGTTTTATTATGAAAAGAAAAACAACTACTCTACAAAAATAGAAGACTGATCTTCTATGGAAAATATTTCTTTAGAATTTGACCATTAACAGGTATAGAATCCCTCTTCCCTGCTAAATCTTGTAACATGAAGGTCGATGGACCTATGACTTCTATAATTTGAAAAGGACCAAGCCACATTCTTTGAAATTTTTTATGTTTTCCCTTTTCCTCATGAGCCTTGTCCCATTTTAAAACTAAATCTCCTATTTGAAAATCTTTTCTTGATACCATATTGGAATCAAAAGAGGCTTTCACCAATGCTTGATGATGAGCGTGAGTAATCTTAGCCCTTTCTCGTTGTTCTTCTAATTTAATTAATTCCAGCTGCCTAAGTTGTAAAGAAGAAGTTGGTACTTCATCAATGTACTGAACTAAGGCTAAAGGGGGAATTGCCAGATGTGTTGGAAGAACCACTTCTTTCCCATAAACTAAATTAAAGGGAGAAGTTCGATAGAGGCTTTCTGCATTATTCGATCTGCCCATAAAGCATACATTAAAGACTTATGCCAATTCTTATTATTTTGGTCAATGGTTCATTTGAAAATTCTGATTAAGTTCTTATTTGTGGACTCAGCTAAACCATTGCCCTGTGGATAGTTGTTACACAAAAATATTGTCACCATGATTATTTGTAGTCAGTATGGGTCTATCATCACTTGTACTGTCCTCCTAAGCAAGTCTCAGACCTCAACTCTTCAAGTCAAGCTTTGAAAATGAGAGAAAGACATTGAAAATCAACAAAGCTCTGGTTCCGCACTTTCTCTCACTATTGCCTGCGGTCCCGCACCCCCTGTTCACAAAAACTGCGGACCTGCCCGCTCTGTCCCTAAAGGAGTGAGTGTGGACCCCTGTGAAAGTCAAAAAGGCGCAAGTTTATTCTAAAAAACTTACTTTGGTTTAATTCTAGATGATTCTAGAAGGAATTTTGACGTGGATTGGTCGCTCTTAGGTGGTTTATGCATCCCAAAAGAGAAGGAGCTAATCCCTTGATGGGAGGAGCTATCCCTTTGAAGGAGGGCTTTATCCCTTTGAAGGAGGACCTAGTAACTTCCCTCCATTTCACTATAAATTAAGGCATTGGGCTGGTTGCTAGGGAGGTTAGAAGCTGAACATTTTTTAGGGTAAATGTTGGTGGAATTGAGACTTCCTAGTTAAGCTTGAGAGGAGAGATCACATACCTTTTTGGCTTCATTGAGAAGAGAGTGAAACTTGTCAAAGTAGAGGAGACTTCTTGTTGGACCCTAGGAGGAGCTTGTACAGCATCAAGGCACAAGTTGTAAAGTTCTTCTTTGATTTGAATTAATACAATCAGATTCATTTTTCTCAACAAATTGTCTTAAGTCATTTGTTTCATGAATTCCTTGATCATCATGTTAAGTATGCTTTATGATATTGGCTTTTCAGGTGCTATTTAATTTGTTTGCTTGTTTGTGTTTGCAGATTCGCACTAAGGGAGCTCATTTGGATCAAAGGAGCGAGGCTTCCACAAACTTGCATTGGACCCAAGGTATGCATAAACACTTGTTTGCCTTTGTTTATAAATGCATATTTAGAGAAAGATAGTTTTTGATTGGCTTGCTTGTCACTAGATATCGTTAGATTCTAGGAAGGTCTATCTTGTCCGCAAGATCGACTCATTCCGTGTGACAAAATGGCGACTCCACTGGGGACATTTGCTTATTGCAAATTACCTTTTGGGCTCAAGAATGCCAGGGCAACTTTTCAACGGGCCATGTCTTATGCGTTTCATGACATCAAGCACATTGTGCAACCCTATCTCGATGATTTGCCTGCTCATTCATTACATCGAGCTGATCATCTCATCCATTTACGAGCAATCTTTATGAGGTGTAGGCATTATCAGATTAGGTTGAATCCACACAAGTGTGTTTTCTGTATAGAAACGAGTCGGTTGCTGGGTTTTTTTGTTTCGAAAGCCGGCATTCGCGTCGATCCCTCGAAGGTTGAAGCTATTGTCAAATTGCCTCCTCTTTCGAGTCTTCGCCAACTCCAAAGTTTGCAAGGGAAAGCAACTTTTTACAACAATTCATTCCTAACTACGTCGAGGTTACAAAGGGTTTTACCCGGTTGTTGAAACAGAATACTCCATTCTATTGGGATGAGATAGCTCAGAAATCTTTTGATGCACTAAAACACGCGTTGACCCATGCACCGTTATTGCATCCTCCCAACTACAACCAGGACTACTTCTTGTATCTCGCCACCTCTCATTCCACCATTGGAATGGTCTTAGTTCAGGAAGATGAATTCGGTACTGAAAATGTGATATATTACCTTAGTCGAACTTTAAATCCAACTGAGCTAAAATACTCACATGTGGAGAAATTGGCATTGGCAGCTGTTCAAGTTGTCCAACGTTTTCGTCACTACATTTGACTACGTAAAACTATAGTCATTTCTGATTGCAACTCTATGATCTACATTTTGACCAAGCAATTGCTAGGGGGCAAGTACTCCAAATGGATTGTGATCCTGCAGGAGTTCGACTTGGAATTTGAAAAATCTAAGTCTAAGAAATCTTTAGTTTTTGCGGAGTTAATGTGTGACTTCCCGCGTGCTGACACGGAAACTGTGGCGGAGGAGCCCATTGTGGATGAATCCTTATTTCTAATCAGCACTTTAGATCCGTGGTATAGGGATATCATCGTTTATCTCCAGACCCAATCCTTTCGGCCATAAATTTCAAGGTCAAAACGTCGAAAAATACGTTTCCAGTCCCAACAATTCAGAATTATTGGAGATACTCTTTATCGCCATGGGGCGGACTTTGTTTTTCAATGTTGTTTAACTCACAAGGAAGCTGAAAGGGTTTTAAATGACTATCACTCTGGAGCGTGTGGTGGTCATATGTCTTGGTATGCCACAGCGCAAAAGATATTGCGCGCTGGCTACTTCTGGTCGTCTCTGTTTAAAGATTGTATTAACGCGGTCCGAAAATGCCACAACCGCCAAATTTTTTATCGAAAGATGCATGCTCCACCTGCTCCTCTCCACCCTATAATTGTCGTTGGTCCTTTTGCCAAATGGGATATCGATTTTATTACATGTAACCCTCACTCGGCTGGGGGGCATGCGTATATCATCCTTGCGGTAGATTATTTTACCAAGTGGGCCGAGGCGATGCCTACATTTGAGGCAGACGGAAAAACAGCTGTGATTTTCGTGTTCAATCATATAATTGCTAGGTTTGGCGTTCCACAAGTGATTATCACTGATCATGGGCGTCATTTTCGAAACGTTATGATGATCAAACTTACAGGCCAGCTTGGCTTGCGTCACGATAGTTCAACTCCTTATTATCCACAAGCTAATCGTCTGGTTGAATCCATCAACAAAGTTTTAGTCATCATGATCCGACGAATCATTTGGATTCATCGGTCGAATTGGCATAACATGTTATTTTCAGCGCTTTGGGCGTATCGAACCTCAGTAAAAACGTCAACAGGGTTCACTCCTTTCCAACTAGTTTATGGTCTGGAAGTTGTGTTACCCATTGAATGCGAAATCTCGTCATTGCAAATGGCCATCGAGTTACTTCCAGCCACTTCCGAAGAGGAAAAACGTTTGTTATACTTGGCTCAATTAGATGAGAATCGACGTGATGCTGCATTGGCGATCGAAACTCATGCAAAATGTATTAAAGCTCAGTATGATCGAAATGTGACCCCTCGAAATTTTTCGGAAGGAGACCTAGTCTTATTGTACGATCAAGCTAATGATAAATTAGGCGCTAGAAAATTCGTTCCTATGTGGCATGGTCCCTATGTTGTCAAGCGCAAGCTAGCAAAAGGGGCCTATGAATTGGTAGACTTTGATGGGGACTCTTTAGATAAACCCAGAAATGGTCTTTACCTGAAGAGGTATTATGCTTAAAGGATGGGTATGGAGATTTTTAGTTAGGATAGTTTTCTTTCTAGCTGGTGTGTTTTAGTTTAAAAAGTGTGCTTAGCTTAGAGAGTTTTTTTCGTCAGTATGCCTGCTTATCTTGGTTTTACTCTTGATATTGCAGATGTCGATGCCTCTCCAAACATACATTGGTTTTGCTGATGGTGCTTGTCGTAATACATGGAAAATTTCTTCCGCAGCTTGGGTTATCTATTCACCCTCTGACGAGTTGGTATCTATGCATGGGGTAAGCCTCGGTCAAACAATGAACAACATTGCAGAGTATAGTGTAGTGATTGAGTTATTATCTGAATCTATTTCATTTGGGATTCGGAGTTTGATAGTGAGGTTAGATTCTGAACTCGTTGTATTACAGCTTAATAGAGTGTATGCCATTAGAAATCCAGTGTTATTGAGATTATTTTTGAGAGTGCATCTCTTGGAACGTGAATTTGATTATATTGAATATCAGCATATTCCAAGATCTTTAAATACATTAGCAGATGCAATTGCTTCTCGAATGTTAAGTAGACATTTGTAATAATCATACATGTAAATTTAAAAGCATTCCATAACATGATTTACAAGATAAGACGGTAATAGTGATACATATAGGAGTGTGTCAAAATATACATCGTCCTCGATCATAGGTTGAAAAACACCTTATGATCATCAAAAATGATAAGTACAAAAAGCAAAAATGTCATATGTGTCTACAATAGGCGATCATCCTATCACTGGTGATGATCTCGATACGAAACCACTGTACGGGCCACCTTACAAAGGAACCTCCTAAAAGGTCCTGGGACCCCAATCACATAGCGTTGTAGTCGACGAGGAATGTCATCTATGCCGGTCTCTGGAATGTCCCCTGTCATGCGCTCTAGATGACTCTCCAACTTGGCCAAGGTCTCTGCTGATTCGTCCTGTGGGGCTGGCGCCGCTACAGCTGGTTGTTTCCTCTCGTAAGGCCGGAGAGCGGCTAGTCACTGTGGACCCACATCTATATTGAAACTTTTACTATCAGTTTTGGGACGACATAAAAACAAAAAAAAAAATAGGAAATTGTTGAAAATGATTTTACCTGAGTCATCCCATTGCTGTCCTGGTGGAAGAGCCATGTCTGGGTCACCGCGAAAATCTACCCCAGCGTAAGGGAACTCCTGAATAGCAAAAACCTGGTTTTCCAACCAATGGAAATACTCAGGTTTGAATCGAATGACCTCTGTCCCCTCGTCAGGATGACGGGCCATAACTGCAACCCATCGCATCAGTTTGGGCTCTCGAGGAAGCCCAGCTCCAACAGTAAGGTGTTGCGGGACCAACATTGGGACCCTCTCCAGACCAAAGCTCACAACCAAAGCCCCATAACCAAAGGTCTTCAGTTGTCCGTTCTTGGCTCTGGTCAGTTGGCCTTTTACATTAGCCAACACAGCATCGCACCAGTTGAAGATGGTGCCTCGAAAGCAGTCAACTGCCATCTGCATCTGGGATCCAGTGGCAATATGTAGTGCGGCGCTCCCGCAAAGTCTGGTAACAGTAAACACGATCACTATGAGTTCAGGAAGGGATATGGTTTTAATGTCTATCCCTTTGTCTCTAGACTGGTTGTTGCAGAACTCTAGCCGGAGGCTATCGACAGACTAGCCACCTGGCCTAGTCCCGAATAGAGTCAAGTCTTCGCCTCTCTTAGGCAAACCAGTCAAAAAGTATATGTCTGCCTGCTCAATTTTGAGTTGGTGGCCACCAATGAAGAAGCACTAGTCCTGTATGCTCCAACTATCTACCAGTCACTGCAATAAGTCCACCTGGGCCCTCATGCCAGGTATGGCCCAGAATTTGTACAAGCCGCATGCCTTCAATGCATCAATCGAAGGTTGGTGATTTAACACGGCAAGATCTACGTCCTCATGCTCCCATTCTCGCCAATCAAGCATGATGTACACTCTACATCCAACAAAAAGGCAAATTAGAATGCAAGAAATTAAATTGTTTGGGTCAATTTTGAGAATTTTTGGGTTAAAAACCCTTGCTATGGGGACTGCACCCTCTCTATTAGAGACAGTGCGTGGGTCTGCACCTTGCCTTCATGGAAGGTGCGGCCCCTGACTTTTTCCCCATTGAGAAAAATTCGGGGTCCGCGGGCTACCAGTGTTATGCCTGCGGGCCCCCGCGCGCAGATTTCTAGCCTAAAAACCCTCTAAAAAATGAAATAAAACCCTTAAAAACAAATTGAAACGGTTGAAATTGAAGAGTAGGATGATGTGGATTACCTGGAAGAGACGGTGCTTGATTTCGACGGATGGATTTTCCGCAATCTTCACGGGAAGTTTCTGACCAAAAGCACTATTTTCTCACCCAAGTCTTAAATGGTAAAAATAAATTGACAAAAGCCCTTTTTATAAGTTTTTTGAATAAATAAATTGTAAATTTGTTTATGTTTCACTTTAGAAAGGTAACTTTTGTAGCATTTTTATCCATCTCAAACAGGTATGAGTAATGTTTGCAATTTTTGTTCAGGATAACGGATTGTTCAGGCGAAATCGATCATTTTCGACGAAAAAACATTTAGAGTCACCTTTAAGCTCTTTTTTGACTCCTAAAACATGAAAAGATCGCCGAGTTTTTCTTTTTAAACTCGTTAAAATGGAACTAAAAAGACGGTCCACTTACAGCTCTTTTCTGACCGTAAAAACATGAAAAGATTGCCGGATTTTTGTCATTTCAAATTCGATATTGGTTATAAAACGACGTGTCGTTGATCACTTTTTTACTTTTTCAGATCAGGGTCGCTAATTACGAAAAGTACTCCTTGGTCGTAAAGATCAAGCAATTCTCTCAAGTATTATTTTATACTTTTTCGGGCTTGGGAGACACAAATTTACGAAAAAGGTCAACCCTGGGGTCTTCTTAAGTTTTTTCAGACTCTCTAAAATTGAAAAACATCGAGTTTCTCCTATACTGGACTCGTTAAAATTTAACAGTAAAGGACCTGTTCAATTACAAACAGGAACGAACCACTCCTTCTTAGGGTTTGAATTTAAACTAAGTTGGACTCATCCGAAGGATGAGCTTATAATCAAGCAAATGTTATCCTCCTCAAGCTTGTCAAAAATAAAGAGGTACTTGCCAGAAATGGTGGGGGAAAAAAGAAAAAAATGAGCCTGTTCATACAATCAGATTCATTTTTCTCAACAAATTGTCTTATGTCATTTGTTTCATGAATTCCTTGATCATCATGTTAAGTATGCTTTATGATATTGGCTTTTCAGGTGCTATTTAATTTGTTTGCTTGTTTGTGTTTGCAGATTCGCACTAAGGGAGCTCATTTGGATCAAAGGAGCGAGGCTTCCACAAACTTGCATTGGACCCAAGGTAGGCCTAAACACTTGTTTGCCTTTGTTTATAAATGCATATTTAGAGAAAGATAGTTTTTGATTGGCTTGCTTGTCACTAGATATCGTTAGATTCTAGGAAGGTCTATCTGTTAGGATATTCCGACACATAGGAAATAGTTAAGTACAACTTGGTCTAGTGTAGAGTTAGGTATAGAGTTAGGTAAAGTGTGTTTCTTTACCGTTGTACATTTTGTAACTTACAATCCGACGGTCACGATATGTAGTGATCTGACGGTTCATTCTCTCCTCGTTATTACCGACACTTGATCTGTGGCTTGACACCCGATTGGTCCATGAATTCTATTTAAAGTGCATGGAGGGTCATTTGTAGGGTAATCCGTGCATGAGAGAAACATATGTAAATTTTCATTCTTTTATTAATAAATTGCCTGAAGTGGCCGCGTTGGCTCAGGCCGTGGACTGTTTCCCTCTTTGAGGGTTTTAACCACGTCAAAATACTGGTGTATTGATCTGCGATCTGGTTGTGAGCGGTGTCCTTTTGGTGTTATGTCTGAGGAACTTACCCTGTAAATTCCTACACGGTATCAGAGCTATTTGAGGGCCGCGTCCGTTGGTGATCCAAATCTGAAACCGGTAGAACTGCATCCGACTGCCGTTTCCTAGATCTGCTATTTCTGACTACTTTCGGGCCGAGAGGACTGCTCTGTTGTGTTGGGAGCATCTGTTCTAGTGAGGAACCCCTTTCGTTTCACGCGAAAAGGTTTCCGGTAGCCCTAGCTGCGTCATTTTTAAGATCTGGAGGTATACAGTGTTTATTTGCAGTTTACTGTTATTTTCTCTCTGCTTATTTCGGTTTCGGTTTATTTAGCTTTTTTTTAACCGGATCTATACCTTTCATTTCTGCGTATGCTCTTTGCCCTGCGACTCTGTGCGATCTGGGCAAATCAGAAACAGAAAGGAAGGATTTTTCTCATGCATATGCTCTTTTCCCTGCACCTTAGTGTGATCTCGGAAAATCAGAAATATTGAGAAAAATATTTAGTTTTTCGGCTAAAGCTAACTTTGAGCCGCAAGGTTCATTTTTGAAAATATTTAGTTTTTCAGCTAAAGCTAACCTCGAGCCGTAAGGTTCGTTTTCTTTGCATGTCCGTGTTGGGTTTTGTGTTTTTTGTTTTGTAGGGAAAAAGAGCTTTCTCAAAGCAAGCACGCAACCCAAAGCCCCCTCTCTCTCTCTCTCTCTCTCTCTCTCTCTCAAATTTTTTGTATAGATCAATTGGTTCAAAGCTATTTTAAGAGAGTAGAGGTCTTGGGTTCAAGTCTCCATTTTGTGGGGGCGGACTTTTTCATTTCCGCACATTCCCGCACTTCGTCGGCAACTTCAACAATTTTTTTTCAAAAAGCCATAACTTCTTCATCCGGAAGCCGTTTTCAGAGCCGTTTTTTTTAAACCAGCCTAATTTTTCGAGATCTATCCATTGGAACACTTATTTTCAGCATATTTAGCTTCAGTTTCCGTTGAAATGGAAAGTCAATACCAAGTTACCCTTGACAGCACCAACTACTTCCAATGGTTGGCTTACATTGACGATTTACTTAGAAGTAAAGGTATCTTCAGAATAGCCTCGGGCCAAGAAAAGAAACCGAAGGATGAAGATAAGGCTGCTAAATGGGAAAATAGGCAAGATCAAGCACGTGGACTGATAGGGATGTCTATTTCTCCATATCTTAGATTCCATTTTGCAGAAATTGATTCTCCTGATGAAGCAATGAAACAAATCAATAAAGTTTTTGGCATTAAAATTGAAATTAGAGCCCATCAACTTGAAAATGAGTTGCTTACATTGGACCCTAATAATTTTTCTTGCATTGAAGATTTCTTGTCCAAGTTCAAGACCCTTAGATATCTTTTGGAAGGTGTTAAAGTTAAGAAAGAAGATAGTAATCTTATCTATTCCATTCTTACAAAGTTGGGACCAGCCTACTCTGTGTTTGTTTCCACCTTCCATTCTACAAGAGAAGCCTTCATTTCTCAAGGAACAGACTAAAAGTCCCCTTCCTTTGACTCTTTTTGTGATTCTTTAATAAGAGAACAAGAAAAACTCTTACACCTTGGTCTTCTTAATCTTGGAAACTCTTCCAAGAAAGCGTTAGCCGCCCAGCAGCAACCAAATTCAAAGAATCCCAAGAAGTCATATCCTAAAAAGAATGGTCCTAAACCAAACAAGGGTCCTAAGCAATTTCAGCCCCAAAATGAAAAATCATTTCAACAAAATGATAAGACAAATAAAAACAAAGGGAAGAATACTGATAGACATTGCAATTTTTGTAATCGAGATGGCCACTTAGAATCAAAATGCTTTAAAAAGATGGAAGCCTTGGAAGCAGCAATGAAGAAGCATAACATCCATTTGGGGCAATCTTCAACTTCAACTTCATCTTCAGGAATGGCACTTTCTGCATGTGGTTTTCAAGCATCTCAGTCTGGCTATGCATTAAATGTATCTTCTTCTTCTCATTCTCATGAGTGGCTCATTGATTCTGGAGCTTCTTATCACATGGCCAAAAACAAAGCCATGTTTTCTTCTTTAAATGATTGTAACACCAAAAATATATATGTTGGTGATGATAGATCTCTTAATGTTGTAGGGACTGGAACTGTTCATCTAGACAATGGTCAGTTTAATGATGTATTATGTGTTCCAACCTTATCCTGCAACCTTCTATCTGTATATCAGATAACTCATTCAAGTGAAGGTAAAATCGTTGAATTTTCACCTCATGATGTTGTAATCAAGGACTTAAGAGATCCTAAATAGATTTTGGCTACTGGCATTGCTGATGATTCCACAAGGTTGTATAAGTTTCACAACTTTGGGTCATCAAATCTTCCCTCAGTATTTGTTGCTCATAACGATGAAGTGAGCAAACTTTGGCATGAGCGATTTGGTCACTTAAACTATCGCTCCCTTCAACATCTATGTAAAGAAAATATGGTGACAGGTCTTCCTATGGTATCTTGCAGAGATGGTGTTTGTTCCGGATGTGTACTCGGAAAACATCATCGGGACAGTTTTGAAAAACGTGCCTCTTGGCACGCCTCAGCCCCTTTACAGCTTGTGCATAGTGATTTATGTGGTCCACTTCCAGTTGTGTCATTCTCTGGTTGCAAGTATTTCTTAACTTTCATTGATGACTTCTCCAGACGCACTTGGGTATACTTCTTAAAACTCAAGAGTGAAGTATTTAACACTTTTTTGGCCTTCAAGGCCTTTGTTGAAAAACAATCTGGACATAAAATTCTTAAGTTAAGATCTGATAATGGCGGAGAATATGTTAAAAACACATTCATCAACTATTGCACTGAGAATGGAATTCAAATGCAACATACTGTTCCATATACTCCACAACAAAATGGCGTAGCTGAAAGGAAGAATCGCACCTTAAAGGAAATGGCTAATTGTATGCTACAATCTAAAGGACTTGGTCTTAGTTTTTGAGCAGAAGCAATTAACTGTGCAAATTACATAATAAATCTCACTCCTACTAAGGCTTTAAAGAATATCACTCCAGAAGAAGCATTGAGCTCAATCAAACCAGATGTAAGTCACTTTCGTGTTTTTGGAAGTGAAGCGTGGGCCCATATTCCAGATGAAAAGCATAAAGCTTTAGAACCTAAGAGTGAAAAATGTACTTTTGTTGGATATTCTGAAGATGTAAAAGGCTATAGACTTATTCCATTTAAGTCCAAAAATGTTATCATTAGAAGAGATGTAAAATTTGATGAAAATATATCGACCTGCGAGCCTAGTCCGGCGGTTGTGCCACCTCTCCCTATCTCTTCTACTTTTGAAAACATTTCTTCTTCAGATGATGAAAGTGAGGATGACAATCCTCCCCCACCATCTCAGGATCCTCCTTCAGCTCCTGAGCTTCCAAAATGGGTTCGTGCTACTCGAGATGCAGCAGGTGATCTTGCCGGTGATCCTACAGATCAGCGACGCACACGTTCTCAGTTCGAGAGAGCCTCTTCTTTACTGGCTCAAGCTCCAGTAAATTATGATCCTGACACCTTTGCAGAAGCTTCAAGCCATCCAGATTGGGAAGCAGCTATGAATGAAGAATATCATTCATTATTGGCAAATGATACATGGGATCTTGTTCCTCTACCAAAGGGACGAAAACTTGTTAGATGCAAATGGGTTTACAGAACCAAGTATGGACCAGATGGGAAAGTTGATAAACATAAAGCTCGTCTTATTGCTAAGGGTTTTTCACAGGTTGAAGGCATTGACTACACTGAAACCTTCTCCCCTGTTGCCAAAATGAACTCTATCCGCCTTGTTCTTTCCCTTGCTGCCTCTTTCAAATGGGAAGTCCATCAGATGGATGTTAAATCTGCCTTCTTGCATGGAGACTTGCATGAAGAAATCTATATGGAACAACCCATTGGCTTCATACAAACAGACTCCAGCCTTGTATGTCGACTTAAGAAATCCCTTTATGGTCTCAAGCAAGCTCCTCGGGCTTGGTATGCCAAAATGGATAGCTTTCTTTTAGAATCTGGCTTCTCTAGGTGTCATTCTGACAATACTGTCTACACCAAGAAAGTGGGCAACTCTCTTATCATCCTTGTTCTTTATGTTGATGATCTTATCCTTACTGGTAGTGATCCCAACCTTATAAACCATGTGAAGTCTAGCCTTAAAAGGAAATTTGAAATGACAGACTTAGGACACTTACACTATTTTCTCGGTCTTCAAGTCTTGCAATCCAAGAAGGGTATTTCCCTTTCCCAGTCCAAGTATGCTTGTGATATTCTACGTCATTTTCACATGGAAGACTGTAAGCTAGCCCCTTCTCCCTTTCAGTCTAGCGTCAAACTTTCAGTCACTTGTACTTCTCCTGAAGTTGATGCTACCTTATACCGTCAACTTGTAGGAAAACTTTTGTATCTAACCCATACTCGTCCTGACCTTTCCTTTGTTGTTGGCCTTGTTGCTCGGTTCATGCAAAACCCCCGTGAAAGTCATTGGAAAGCAGCTAAAAGAATACTTCGTTATGTTCGAGGTACAATTCAGTTTGGGATTCATTACAGTGCCGAAGCATCTCCTCTATTGGTTGGTTTCACTGATTCTGATTGGCCTGGTGATCGGAAGTCTACTGTCGGTTATGTGTTCACTCTTCGTTCAGGACCTATTACATGGGCTTGTAAGAAACAAGTTGCCATTTCTCTTTCATCAGCAGAAGCAGAGTATCGTGGTGTCGTAGAAGCTAGTAAGGAAGCCTTGTGGCTTCGTCAGATCCTGTCAGAGTTTGGCTTTCAGCAGCAGCATCCGACTACACTTTGGTGTGATAATCAAAGTGCCATTCAGCTATGCAAAGATCCAGTCCAACATCAGCGCAGCAAACACATTGAACTGCACATGCACTTCATCAGAAAGCTCATTCACGACCATGTTCTTGAAGTGCAATATTGTTCAACAGATGATCAAGTTGCCGACATCTTCACAAAGGCTCTCACAGAGGCGAAGTTCACTAAACTTCGATTTATGGTTGGAGTTCAGGAAGTTGTCACTAAGGGGGGATAGGCTCTAGTGCCTCCTTCCTTCTCCTATTGTGTCATATTTGTAAATCCTTCAATCCTATCCCAAGTTGTTCTTAAGGGGGGATGTTAGGATATTCCGACACATAGGAAATAGTTAAGTACAACTTGGTCTAGTGTAGAGTTAGGTATAGAGTTAGGTAAAGTGTGTTTCTTTACCGTTGTACATTTTGTAACTTACAATCCGACGGTCACGATATGTAGTGATCCGACGGTTCATTCTCTCCTCGGTATTACCGACACTTGATCCGTGGCTTGACACCCGATTGGTCCATGAATTCTATTTAAAGCGCATGGAGGGTCATTTGTAGGGTAATCCGTGCATGAGAGAAACATATGTAAATTTTCATTCTTTTATTAATAAATTGCCTGAAGTGGCCGCGTTGGCTCAGGCCGTGGACTGTTTCCCTCTTTGAGGGTTTTAACCACGTCAAAATACTGGTGTATTGATCTGCGATCTGGTTGTGAGCGGTGTCCTTTTGGTGTTCTGTCTGAAGAACTTACCCTGTAAATTCCTACACTATCTTGTCCGCAAGATCGACTCATTCCGTGTGACAATAGTAATTGGCACAATATTTAAGTTTAAAACCTCTTTTGAGTGCAAACTCAATCATTGTATTACCAGAAAAGTATGATGCATTATCAAACATTAAAGCAGAAGGCAATCCAAACCTGGTGATTATGAACTGATCTATAAATTCAATGATATTTTCAGCATTGGCCGTCTTGAGTGGAACTACTTCTACCCATTTAGTAAAGTAGTCTGTTGCTGTAAGAATGTATCTATGTTGTTTAGAAGAGTGAGGAATGATCTGACCTATTATGTCCAATCCCCACTAATCGAAAGGTTGTTCGATGGTAACTGGTTGCAGTGGCAAGGATGGTTTCTTTTGTCTTCTGGCAGCAGTTTGACAGACTTGACATTTTCTTACGTAGTTATGTGCATCTTTGAATAATGTGGGCCAGTAATAGCCTATGCGTAAGATCTTATGAGCAGTTGCATCTCCAGTGTAGTGTCCATCTGCTGGCCCGTCATGGAGTTCCTGCAAAACTTTTTCAGCTTCAGCTTTCTCAAAACATCTAAGTAGAACAAAATCATAATTTATTCTGAAAAGAACGTCATTTACAAGTTGATATTGTTTGGCTTTTATCCTCAGGGCTCTTTTCTTGGTGTGATCAAGATTTGGAGGAGCATATCCATTCTTTAAATAATAAATAATATCAGCATATAATGACTCAGCATCGTTTAAGCTTACCTCGTATACTTGTACCTCTTCAGATTGAATTTCGGGTATTAGCGATGCTCCTGCCAGCATTTTGCAAAAGCCTTGACCTTTTACAATGTTTACTGGTTTGATTTCCATGTCGTATTCTTGTAAGGCAGTAACCCAATTTGCCCTTTTCTCACCCACATCCTTCTGTACTAGAAGATTTCTTACCGCTAAAAACGGTACTATGATCTCGGTATGTGTCTTGAGTAAGAAAGGTCTGAAATATTTAATTGCTTTAAAAACAGCATAGGCTTGTTTTTCCACATCTGAATAATTCAGTTCAGCACCTTGTAAATTGGAACTGAAAAAAGCAATTGGGGCTTCCGCCTTTTCTTGATTTGCTTGAGTGAGTATCGCAGGACATCCTTGTCAGCTTTGATGTGGTCTCCCTTTATACCTGCATCCCTATAAAGGAGGCCCTGGAAGTGATCTATCGCCTAACGGATCCCGATACCGCGCATCTGGTTGAGATTTGTCTCACTTCCACTTTCTTCTGTTTCGAGGGTGAGTTCTTTGAACAGACTTGTGGTGTTGCCATGGGTTCCCCCCTTTCCCCTATTGTCGCCAATCTCTTTATGGAAGATTTCGAAGCCAAAGCTCTAGCCTCGGCTCGTCTCCTTCCTAAGCTTTGGAGAAGATATGTAGATGACACTAATGTCATCTGGTCCCATGGCCAAGAGGAGCTGGATCGCTTCTTCAATCACCTCAACTGTCAGTCCTCTTCCATTAAGTTCACCATGGAAAAAGAGGTTAATGGTTGCCTCCCTTTCCTGGATATTCTTATTTCTAAGAATATGGATGGCTCTCTGTCCCACTCAGTATTCCGAAAGAAAACGCATACTGAGCAGTATCTTCATGCCGATTCCCATCATTTCCCTGCTCAAAAGATGGGTGTTCTTAACACCCTTGCTACTCGTGCCTTGAGGATCTCCGATAATAAGAGCTTTGATAAGGAGCGATCCCATCTCCTTAATGTCTTTGTGGAGAATGGCTACAGTAGGCGCCTAGGTCAGAGGGCTTTCCTTAAAGCCTCTAAAAATGCGTTAATTAATAAAGAACCGAAGGAGCGCCGACTAGGGGTCCATCTTCCCTATGTACAAGGAACCACAGACAAAATTGCTCAGATCCTTAAGAGGTATGACATCCCCTCTACCTTTAGGCCCCTCAACACCATTCGTAAATCCCTCCGATCGGTGAAAGATCCTGTTGACCCTATGGACATGAAGGGTGTCTACTTGATCCCTTGTTCTTGTGGAACCCCCTATATCGGGGAAACAGGACGCTCCATCCATCAGAGGTTAAGCGAACATGCAGCTGACCTAAGACATGGGAGAACCAAGTCTTCAGCATTAGCAGAGCATGTGGAAAAGATCAAGCATCATGTTCGTATTGAGGAGGCCAAGGTTGTTGCTAAGGTTGCTCATTTCCATCATCGTAAATTCAGGGAAGCTATTGAGATTGAAAGAAGGCCTAATAATCTCAATAGAGATGACGGCTGGAAAATCAGTAGCTGTTGGATCCCTGCCCTGTCATCTTAGTCTTTCTCCTTCCCCCACCTTTTAGCTGTGTGCTCACTTTCTGTGTTTCCCCTGAAGCCTTCCTTCCTCCTAGGGTTGATCCATTTTGATCTGTCCCTCCCCCTTTTTATTTTTTGTCGTTCTCTCTGTTTTATTTTTATTTCTTATTCATATACCTTATTTATATACTTTTATTATTATTATTATTATTATTATTATTATTATTATTATTTATTTATTTATTTTTAATTAATTATTTTATTTATTTTATTTTTATTTTACTCTATTTTTAATTTATTTTATTTATTTATTTATTTATTTTTATTAATTAATTAGTTTATTTATTTATTTATTTTATTTTTATTTCATTTTATTTTATAATTTATTTTTTATTTATTTATTTATTTATTTTACTTAATTTATTTATTTATTTATTTAGTAATTTTATTTAATTTGTTTATTTATTTATTTATTTTTATTTTTATTTATTTTCTTTTTTTCAGTGTAATGATCTATTTATTATTTTTATTCCTTTTTCAACTATCTTTCACCTTAGCTCTGTTCTCTTTTATATATTTTGATTTTTATTATTATTATTATTATTATTATTATTATTATGTATTTTCTATTTTATTTTTAAACTAACATTGACTAACCTCCTTCTGAGTTTTTCCCAAGTTTTAGTTTTATTTATGTATTTATTTATTTATTTTTAATTTTTAAACTAACCTGTACCTTTATTAGCTTTATTTTATTGTTTTTGTTTTTATTTTTATGTATTTGTTTTTCCTCTTTTATTTTGATTTATTATTAACTAACTTTGACCCTTACGAGCTTGGTTCATTTATATTTCTATTATTTCCTTTTTATTTTATTCTCACTAACTATTATTCTATACCCTATGTTAAACTTTTGACTAACTAATAACATTAACACCTATTTAATTATTTTATTTATATAAAAAAAAAATTATATATTTTAAAAGAATGGTCATCGAGTATAACTATATTATTTTGACTTTTTTACTCTGGTCCCATAGTCAAAATTAGCCATTGGGGGTCTCTACTCATACTATTTTAATTGCATAGCTAGATCTATTTCTTCAACTTGTCCTGACGATGAACCACACTAGTTGGTTCGAAACGCGTCGACAAATGATATTCTATGTGATTTACGTTGAAGAATCTCTCATAAAAAGCATAAGATTTATCTGAGGCAAAAGTATACAAAATAAAAGGATCGGAAAAATTTGGAGTTGCTAATGTTGGAGCATTGATAATGGCTTGTTTGATTAGATTGAAAGCCTCATGTTCATCTTGGCCCCATTTAAAGTTTGCATTCTTTTTAATCATGGCTTGTAAAGGACACACAATTCTTGAAAAGTATGGAACGAATCTCTTTACAAAGTTGATATGGCCAAGGAAAGATTGCATGGCTTTCTTGTTATGAGGTAGGGGGACTGCGGAAATTTCCTTGATTCTGTCAGGATCAATGTGAATTCCAAATTTTGACATTATGAATCCTAGAAGCTTTCCTTCATTCAATGCGAAAAAGGATTTTTTCGGGTTAAGCGAAATCCCATACCTTAAACAACGTTGGAACATTTGTTTTAAATCCCTGAGATGGTTGTTTCGTTTCTTGGAATAAACAGTTATATCATCCAAATAGATTACTACTGATTTGTTAACCAACCCTTTGAATGCAATGTCCATGGCTCTTTGAAATGTGGCGCCTGCATTAATCAAACCAAATGGCATCTTTGATATGCGTATGTGCCCCATTTAGTTATGAATGTAGTTTTAAACTGATCGTCGAGATGTACCAGCACTTGGTTGTATCCTGAGAATCCATCCAAGAATGACATTAATTCTGAGCCCGCAACTGCCTGCAATATTTGTTCCATGGGAGGTAAAGGAAAATTATCCTTTTGGCAGGCCTTGTTAAGGTTTCGAAAGTCAATGTAGATTCTGATATCCCCGTTTTTCTTTCTAACAGTTACCATATTGGATACCCACTTAGAATGTCTAACGGGAAAGATTATTTTGGCTTTCAATAACTTATTGAGTTCAGTTTTGATCTGATTTTCTAAGTTTGGATGGATCTTTTTCAACTTATATTGGACAGGTTTTTCATTATCAATCATTGGGATAGTATGCTGGATGATGGAGGTGTCGTACGTTTTGAGTTCATCATAATTCCAGGCAAAAACACCTTTGTATTGTTTCAAGAGACGGACATATGCTAATTTCTCTTCAGGGGCTAGGCCGAGGCCTAGGTTGATGTTCTGTGGTTTCGCATCAGTTCCTAGATTTACTAATTCATAATTCAAAGTTGAACTTTGGAGTTTTGAATTAGTAGATGTTTTGAATCGGTCTTTCAAATCATAAAGGTCCTCTAATTTGACTACTGATTTAGGTATAGCATTGTTAGTACTATCCTGTTGCAATTGTTGGTCATGCTGGTCTTCATCAATTATTTGATTGGTGTAGAATCCTTCAGATGTGAGAAAACTCACGATATCAGGATCATCATTGAAAATCCTCCAATTGGTGATGTTATCAGGAATAGACAATCTAAAAATTAACTCAATTGAAAATCGGTCAGGGCTAAAATCTTCTAAAGGAATGAGCTTGGAAGCTACGTTGGCTAAGAGGTCTACACTAGCATTCTGGAATTTGGGAATTGACGAGATATTAAATGCTATAAAATGTTCAATCAGATCTTGAACTAAAGATTGGTAATTCTTTAAATGACCTGATAAACAATGTATAGTATTGCGTACCTGTCTGATTATTATTTCAGAATCTCCAAAAACTTGCAGGCATTTGACGTCTAATCCGATTGCCTTGTACAACCCTTGGATTAGAGCTTCATATTCTGCGGTATTGTTGGTGCATTCGAATTCGAGTCTGCAAGTTAGCATGGTTTTATCTCCCTCTGGGCTTACTAATACACATCCTGCTCCTACTCCTTCGTTAGACTTAGAACCATCAAAAAATAATTTCCAAAACAAAGATTTATTTATAGGACTATCTATAAAATTAATGCATTTAGAACTATTTGTTTGAGAAAAAATTTCTACTTGAGACAAAATAGAATGTTCTAAGTAAGGTGAAGTATGAGCATTAAAATTTCCTAAGAAAGAATCTACTGAATAATTGCCAATGATGTTAGAATTATATGCTACAGGTTCATTTTCTCCCTCGAGTTCTATTACTATGTATTTCTAATGTCGTTCACGTTCAACTTTTATTTGGTTTGGTTTACCATTATAAGGCAGCCACATATGTAACTAGTCAATTGCAAAGTATCCATGAAGTTTTTCTGACCAATCTCTGCTAAGAATTAAGCCATAAAAGTCAGGAATATCAGCAACTAAAATGTCGATAACTTGACATACCTTTGGATTGGATGACAGCCTTATGGTAACCTGATTTAACTCACCAATCACTTCAACTTGCGATCGATCTAGCTGAACTATGCGCACAGCAGATTTCTGTGGTTGAACATTCAATTTTGCACAAATTGATCTTGGAAAAATATTTGATGAAGCTCCAGAATCCACTAAACAATTATGCACATTTTTATTGAAAATTTCATAAGGAGAAATGGGGGAGTATGCAATCTTGATCTTCCTCCAATTAATGCGATATTGTTTGGATCAACTTTATTTATCGTATTAGTTGGAGGTCTTCCCATATCATGGGAAGCTTGAGAGATTACAGCAGTTGGTATAGGTGCAACTGGCACAGCATGTAATTATTTCAAAAGTACTTTCTGCTGGTGTTTTAATTTGCTCAATTCAAAAAGAGTAATATTGGCCCTAGTCTTTTTCATGTCTTCAACGATGTTATACTCCATTTCATCAGAAAGGATTAGCGTTTTAGATGGAGTAGATGTGTCTGTTTGGACTGGGCTGGTTTGAGTCGTCTTAGGTGATGTTTTCTTGGCTGTGACTTTATCCTTAGTCATTGAGCTTGTGCTCTCTAGATTAGGTGTAGATTGAGGAGGATCAAGCTGATTTCTGCTACGAGTACTAACCGGGAATGCCTCTTGATCTTCTTCATTTGGGAGGATGAAATCCCACATACCTTGTAATTCTAAAACTTCTTCTTCATCGGTATGCTCTTCAGTAGCGTTTTCCTCTTCTTCTTCTTTTGATTCAGCATTTGAAATAGCGTTAGGGGGTTTAGAATCAGTTAAAGGATTTCTTTTAAAAAGCATGTATGGCTTTTTAGAAGAAGTTTCTGCTACCTGCTTCTTGATGTCAACCATTTCGTTAGACATGGTCTTCAAAACTTTTTGTAATCCTTCTAAATCAAATGGATCTTTCGGTTGTTTTTTCTTGGGATCTTCTTTGAAAGAGACCTTCTTAGATTTTCGTTCTTCCATCGCATTTTTCTTTTCTAGGGCCGTAATACGTTTCTCAACTGCTATTGATTCTTTCATATTTTCAACTAAGGTTGTTTTGTTAGCCCTATCAACAAAGAGTGCTAAGTTTGATGGTAAAGCAGTAATATAACATTCACATCGCACTTCTTCACTAGGCTGAGAAGTAGTAGGTATTTTGTTTAGAATTTTATTGAAACGTAAATTGAAATATTTGATAGGTTCTCTTGACTCAGCTCTAAGATTAGACAAGTCATTGATCAGTGTCGTTGTAGACCTGTCATCACCAAACTTGGTCAAGAATTGTTCTTGGAAGATGTCCCAACTAGTAATAGATCCAGATGGTAACGAGAAATACCATGATCCGACTGTTCCTTGCAAAGTATAAGGAAAAATTCGAACAACAACATCCTCATTAACAACTCCATTGAGGTTTATGGACAACATAAAGTTATTTATATGCTCTTCTGCTAGCATGCCTGCCTCAGGATTAAACTTAGGCAGCCATTTTTTAGGATGGGCCGATATCTGACTCAAGGGTGCAGGCATTAAGACTGCCCCTAGGTTATTCCATGGAGATTGGGACATTGTTGAACTACTAACAGAAGAAAGTGCAGAAGATGATCCTTGTGGTTGAGAAGATGAGGATATTATGACTCCAGATGGTTGAGAAGGAGTTGAGGAAGTTGCAATAGGCTGATGGACGATGACCTGAAGTGGAGGAGTGGATGGTTGACTTCGCGGTGAAGAGGTTGAGATGGATGATGATGATGAAAGAGTCTCACTATCGGATCCTTTAGGAGACTTCCTTGCTCTCTTCCTAGAAGGTAGAGGTAATTCGGTTGGCTGAACACCAAACTTTTCGCTCTTTAATCTGGTGAGAGGATGAGCAGGGTTGTATTGCGAAGTCACGCTGCCTTGAGATTTATCAGATTTCTGAGGAGATATAGAAAATCGTTGAAGTTTGTGAATCAAAGATTCAACTTCAGGAGGTTCAATAGTAGAATGTTCTGAAATGTCAGGGTTTGTAGCAGTGGCTGTTGATCCAGCGACTTCTAACTCTGGATATAAAGTTTCTGAATGCAATGGAGAAGTCGAAGGAGATGGTGAGGGCGATTTACTCTCAGAATGGTATTTAGATTTGGATTTGCTTGCCATTCACAGTTGGGGCCCTCCTTCTAGCGCCAAATATGTTGAAGCCCCGAAAATCGGGGCTACAACAATGGGGATACCCGCCCGGTCCGGACCTTGGTTGGCAGCTCCTTTTCCATTTGGTATAGCGGGTCCAACTGGGGATATGGGACCAGTTTCCCAATTTCAATGTGTGTGTGAGAAAGATTGATATTTTTGTTTCTAACAGTTTCTAAATGGAATACTTATAATCTAATAACGAGGAAAATATATTCTAATAAACAGAAATATGTAAATCTATGCTAACCCGGGTTGTGATTTTTCTTCTATGCGATCTAAAAAGATTTCAAACAACAACTGGTAATAAAGATCATTCAGCTGTTATGAGAAAAGAATTCAGTACAGATGAACCACTTCGTATAAAAAGTTAGACGAAATGGTTGTGCAAAACATATCGCATAATGAGCTATTCATACACTAAGCATAAATAAATAGCTATCACCGTACAAAAGTGCCAAGTGATAACTCAGGCATTCATACATTAATATATAAATCACTGAACTGGAAATCACTCTAACACAAGGCAGAAATAGTTAAGAGATAGAAATACCATTTATAACTAGTCCTACTCATGAGCTTCAAGTGATCACGATTTATCTCTCCTTGATCAAATATCCACTAAGAGTACAAAAGTGCAACATCAGTAGCAGATATCAAATGCAAACATTAATAAATCATGTTCCATTCATTCATCAAAACCTCCTCAGAGGGTACAGAAGTGCATGTTCTGGGGATAAGTTTTTGATAAATTTCAGGACCCTTCTCTAAATGCATGAGAAGGGTTTAAATACTACTAAACTAATTCTAAAAATAAATTATTACAAAAATGTAGGATGCGGTTTAAATGACTGTCCTCTTTTCAGGAAAATAAAACAAAATTAAAGCTAAAATTAAATCTAACATTAAACTACTTCTGTATTTGGTCCTTGAAATCGCACGCATGCAGCATCTGTTTGAGCAGAGTCGACTGGCTGACTTCCGCTTTTAGCTGAGCTAAGAAAACAGAATCGACAAGAGCTGGCACCATTTTTTCGGCCGAATTGATGATACACTTAACAGTCATCCACTGGCTATGTGGCTTTACCAAGTATGCCCAGTAATAATCCCAGTTCAACTTGGTTAACCCTTGAATTGCTTTTGCCTTTTCTTGAGCTCTCTATTTCCAATCTGTCTATAGTTTTACTTTCTTTCGATTTTCAGGACTTGCAGGTGACTGGGCAACTAGCAGCTTTCCTTTTCTAGAAATTTTTCTCAGCGATGCACGATAATCGCGCATTGGAAACTGCCTCCGTTTCTTGATCTGGGTTTCCTTGATGCCATTTTCACCTTTTGCGTTTTTTCCTTCCAACAGATATAAAGTTCAAAATTTGTAAAAATAATACTTCTTTGAACTCTTGACCTCGAGTCTTAAACTATTTGTTTCTGATTTCTGCGCTATCCAGTATCCACTTCACCATGTCTGTATATGGGAGGATTTTTGGCCTTACTGATATCCGGTGTAAGAATGAGCAAGCTAGCTCTGAAATGGATGCTTCTGAAGAACCATTTGAGCCCGCGGTAGCAGTAACTTCCATTACCCTTAGCAGATTATACATACCTTCCCACGTAGCTATTCTCACGTCTCTATTACAGGCTGTGTCTGTATATAAGGGTGCCATTTCCTTTTCTTCTGAGCTCGAGGCTTTGCCTTTCTTTCCCATTTCAACCTGCGTAATGCTTTGTATCAGCTTCTGTTCTCCGTTCCTGCAATTCACAAGTGAAAATGAATGACAAGGAAGGGTGATGGGAAAAGTTTTAAATGTCGCAGACATACCAAGTATACCACCTTATGTGAAATGATTCTTTCAATAAGCACGCACCCATAATCCATTATAACTAGCAACTAACTCATTTATTAGCATTAACGCACATAACCAGGTGTCAGCTTAAGGAAAATACTTTTCTTGAATAGCGTGCCCGAAATATCTGCATGGAGCGATTTTGCGATTTGCTTCGCAACATCGCAGATCGCAACATCACAAAATCGCAACATCGCAAAAATCGATTACTCCTGACATCGCATTATAGTATTATCGTTGCATCGTGAAATCGCAATATCGCAAATCGCAAAAATGTTATGTATGACAGACTTCATTAACCTGTTTTCTACGAGATGCGATCTTGCGATCGGCGTTATCGCATATCGGTAAATTTTAAAGTGTTTCATGTAAGTTATGCTGAATGCGATGCGATATTTGTTTATTATCGCATATCGCGATCTCGCAAATGTTGGAATTGTGCTTATAAGGTGGCATCCCGCTATCTTATGCGATGCGAAATTTCCTAAGGAAAGATTTTATTTTACCATATCATAAGACTTAGCTTTTTTGGATTTTCCAAGAGGGTTTCCTAAGCTTATGATGGTAATTTTATTTGAAAAGGAAATTTAAACACTACTTTGATTTTTTGGTTTTTTAACTAAGGGTCCCCACTTATTTAGTATTAGGAATAACACTCAATAAGAAGGGGGGTTGTTGCTAGCCACAACACAACCTTATTCTATCTTTGAGGTATTTCAAACTTCTAAGGAACTTTAGACTTAAGCCTAGCCTCAAATAATCTCGGCCTTTCTATAACAAACTTTTTCGGGCTTTCAAATTTTCCAAACTTCTTTGTCCCTTATGTCAAATATTTATAATTTTATAATGAATTATATTTATTTTTTGGCAAGAGAAATAGGGCTAAATGGTTTTTATTACCTTTCAAAAACTACTATTCAACTTTGCTATTTTGAAAAGGCTAAACAGTTGTTATTACCTTTCAAAGACTACTCTTCAACTTTGCTCTTTCGAAAAAAAAAAAAAACAACAACAACAACAACAAGCTTTTGATTGGATTCAGCCCTCTGTGAGAGATTATGATGCCTTCTCAGCCTACTGAAACAAGTTATGAGGCTCCTTTGGTCTAGTGAAAAAACTGAGGCCTTTCGGTATTTTCATAAGTTGAAGACTTCGATCCTCTTACAGATGTAAGAAAGGATCACGGTGTTGGGTTGCGTTATATTCTTTCCACGACTAGCCCACGTAGTTAACCGGGGGTTTAGAAGGGGGGCGGAGCCCCCCCTTCGTTGCATCGATTACGTAGCGGGGGTAGTCATAGGGGGTTTAAGGGGTGCAGGTAACCCCACTCTATGGGGTCGAGGGCAGCACCCTGGAAAATTTTGGTTTTGGACCCTATATTAGGTTGCGCGGACCTACCTATGGTTTTGTGCATGATTTTCGCACATGGTATTGGACGCGATGGTTTTCGGTCCATGGTATTGGATGCTTCAACATGTATAAATATGTATTGTAACATTGAAAGGAACATAATGAAAAATCAAGCTGGTAGTCCTAGTTTTGGGATCTAGTGGGAAAATCTCTGTGTATATGTGTTTTATGTGTTATGCTCTCGCATTGTTTATTTTCTGTGTTTTAGAATTCGTATGCAGGTAATTTATGTACGGTGTTAAAACCTACATTTGGTATCAAAGTTGTTTTGGCTTCAAGGGGACGCCTTTGTTGCTGAGGGGTTTCGCTTGGGCTTGCAGTAGACCCTGTTCAGTGGGAGATCTGCGAGATCGATTATGGTGGTGAAAGAAGATGGAGAGCTATGGAGAGATAGAGATCGAGAAATTTAATGGTCAGAGTTTTGAGTTGTGGAAACTCAAGATGGAGGATTTGTTGGTGGATAAAGATTAGTGGATCGCGGTAGATCCAGGTACTAAACCAATGGGAGTGTCCGATGAAGAATGGAAGAAGTTGGATCGGAGGGCAAAGAGCACAATACAATTGTGTGTCTCGAATTTAGTATTGTTGAATGTATCAGGGGAAGTTACAGCGAAGGCTTTGTGGGACAAGTTAGGGACTTTATACAAATCTAATTCTCTGGCGAATAAAATGTTCCTACGGAAAAAGCTGTATAACCTGAGGATGAAAGATGGAGACTCGGTGACAGAGAATCTAAATGCATTTAATATTGTGGTAAGTCAGTTATCATCTGTTGATATTAAAATTTTAGATGAAGATAAGTGCATCAGTTTGTTGTGTTTTCTACCAGATTCGTGGATAGTCTAGTTATTGCAATAGGTAGCAATGCAACTACCTTGCAGTTTGATGAAATAGTCCCATCCTTGCTGACGGAGGAAATGAGACGGAAAAATATGGAGAGCCAGAATGGTGATGCCTTGTTTGTACAAGGACAGTCCCAGAACAGAAACAAAAATAAGTCATCGAGTGGGAGGTATAAATCTACAGGGAGATCTAAATCTCCAGGAAAACTTGTAAAAGTGGTGTGTTGGAAATGCGGAAAGGAAGGCCACTACAAAAGGGACTATAAATCTAAAGCTCTAGATAAAGGAAAGGATCTGATGATGCTCCTTCTGCAGAGGAAAAAACCACCTCAGATGAAGGTGGGGATGTGTACTTGGCTTCTTCAAGTACACATGTAGATCACGAGGCATGGTTGATTGACTCAGGTGCATCCTTTCACTTCACTCCCCATAGAGAGTGGTTCTGCGAGTATGAGAAATATGATGGTGGTGATGTCTTCTTGGGGGATGACAGGAAGGCTAGAATCATTGGTCACGGAAAAGTAAAGTTGAGGTTGCAAGGTGGAAGGGTTAGAACAATTCTGGGTGTTCTGCATATTCCTGCATTAGCTCGAAATCTGATTTCTGTAAGCAAGATGGATGATGTAGGTGTAAAAAATAGTGTTCGAGAAGGATACCTACAAGATGGTTCAGGGGGCACTGGTATTGATGTGGGGAGTTTGAATTGGAACTTTGTACAAGATGCAAGGTAGCATTATTGTTGATGGGTGCAACGATTTTGTGGTTCCTGAAAGTGGAGCAGAAAATCTAGTGGTCTCTGGAGAGAAGACCATGTTGTGGCATCAAAGGCTTGGACATATTGGAGAGAAGGGCCTTTGAATACTTCATGGTAAAGGTATGGTAGAAGGTATGAGTAATAGCTCTCTGGATTTTGATTTCTGTGAAAATTGTGTATATGGGAAGCATAATCGGGTGAGTTTCCCCTCTGGTGGTAAGAGGGCGAAACAGATATTAGAGCTTGTGCACAGTGATGTGTTTGGACCTGTGAAGGTTCCATCACTGGGTAAGTCTATGTACCATGTATCCTTTATAGATGACTTCTCAAGGAATACATGGATATATTTCCTTAAGAAGAAATCTGAAGTCTTTGATAGGTTTAATGAATTTTAGGCTCTAGTGGAAAATCAGACAGAGAAAAAGATAAAGGTGCTGAGGACAGATAACGATGGAGAGTTTTGCAGTAAGGAATTTGAAGAATTCTGTAAGAAGTGTGGTATAGCACAACAGAAGACTAATCCATATAAACCTCAAGAAAATGGAGTTGCAGAAAGAATGAATAAGACGTTGATGGAAAGGGCAAGAAGCATGCTTAGTGGTTCTAGGTTAGGACAGGAATTCTGGGCGATGGAGACAACATGTTACCTAGTCAATAGATCACCTTCATCAGTGTTGGAGGATAAGACTCTACAAGAGGTATGGACTGGTAAGAAACCCTCTCTTTCACATCTGAGGGTATTTGGATGTGATGCATATGTAAATGTTCCAAAGGAGAAACAAACCAAGTTGGATAGTAAATCTGAAAAGTGCATCTTTATTGGGTATAAGGATGGTTTAAAGGGTTATAAGCTTTGGAACCCAGTAACAACGAAGGTTGTGTATAGCCGCGATGTGGTGTTCATAGAGGTGAAAAATGTTATTAAACATGAAGTCTAACCAAAGGAACCTGAGAAGATAGAGTTTGAGCTAAAGGAGGAAGAGTCAGACTCTATAGCAGAGGAGGAATCAGAAGATGAAGAGCCAAAAACTCCAGGTGTGAGAAGATCAATTCGAGAAAGAAGGCAGCCAGAAAGGTATGTTCAAATTTTGCTACTGATGATGATCCCAGAACTGTGAAGGAAGCAGTAGATTCAGAGGATGGCAAACTCTGGAAAGAGGCCATGGTTGATGAAATGGCATCTTTACACAAAAATGAGGCTTGGGATCTAGCAGACTTGCCAGCTGGAAGGAAACCCATTGGCAGCAAATGAGTGTTCAAGAAGAAGACAAATGCAGAAGGAAAGGTAGAGAAATACAAAGCTCAGTTGGTAGCAAAAGGTTATTCCCAGGTGCCGGGAATTGATTTTGGTGATATTTTTTTCTCCTGTTGTCAAGGTAACTTCTATTAGATTAATTTTTTCTGTTGTTGTTGCTTTTGATTTTGAGGTAGAACAGATGGATGTGAAGACATCATTTCTTCATGGGGATCTGGAAGAGGAGATCTACATGCAGCAACTTGAAGGCTTTGCAGTGAAGGGTAAGAAAGAACTGGTATGCAAGTTAAAGAAGTCTTTGTATGGGTTAAAACAGTCACCAAGGATGTGGTTCAGAAATTTGATACATTTATATGGGGACTTGGCTTCACCAAAAGCAAAGCAGATCATTGTGTGTATTTTAAATTAATTGGTGACCGTGTTATTTATCTGGTCTTGTATGTGGATGATATGTTGTTGGTTGGAAATGACAAAGAAATTATCCAGGACTTGAAGACCCATTTGTCCTCCAAATTCGACATGAAAGATCTTGTTGCTACAAACTATATTTTGGGCATGGAAATTAAAAGAGATCGAACAAAGAGGAAGCTCTGGTTAAACTAGAGGAAGTATGTCGAAACAATATTGCATAGGTTTAATATGCAGGATAGTAAACTGGTGAAGATTCCTATTCCTGTAGGTGTAAAGTTATCTGTTGAATAGTGTCCCAAGACACAAGAAGAGAAAGAGGACATGTCCCATGTTCCATATGCAAGTGCAGTCGGTAGCCTTATGCATGCGATGGTCTGTACTAGACCAGACAATGCACATGCAGTGGGAGTATTGAGCAGGTTTATGTCAAAACCAGGGAAGGAGCACTAGACAACAATGAAGCGGGTTTTCAGGTATTTGCGTGGCACTAGTGATTATGGTTTTTGCTACCAAGGAAGACTAGGATTGGACGGAGTGTTGGATATTCATGGCTTTGTTGATGCAGACTGGGCTGGAGATTTGGATCAGAGAATATCTACAAGTGGGTATGTGTTTAACCTATTTGGAGGTGCAGTCAGTTGGATGAGTAAGAAACAATCTGCAGTGGCACTATCAACTACAGAGGCAGAATACATGGCAGCCAATCATGCAAGCAAGGAAGCAGTTTGGTTGAGGAGATTGTGTTCAAGTACAGGGTCAATACAGGGAGCTATAAGGATAGACTGTGACAGCCAAAGTGCAATTTTCTTGGCAAAGAACCCTGCGTATCATTCAAAGACAAAGCACATTGATGTTCAGTATCACTTTGTGAGGGATATGATAGAAGACAAAAAGGTGTTGCTGGTAAAGGTGGACAATTTGAAGAATATTACAGATGCATTGACAAAATCTGTGAGCTCTGAGAAGTTCTCTTGGTGTAGAGAAACAATGGGTGTTGCAGGGCTGGATAAATGACTAAGCTCTCTTGTGGCCCCCCGTGGAAAGAAAACAACAAGTGGGAGAATGTTGGCTTGTGTTATATTCTTTCCACGACTAGGCCACGTAGTTAACCGGGGGTTAGAAGAAGAACCCCCCTTCATTGCGCCAATTGCGTAGGGGGGGGGGGGGGGAGTCACAGGGGTTTTAAGGGGTGTAGGTAACCCCAGTCAGAAAATTTTGGTTTTGCACCCTATATTAGGTTGGGCGGACCTACCTATGGTTTTGTGCATGATTTTCGCACATGGTTTTAGACGCGATGGTTTTCGGTCCATGGTATTGGATGCTTCAGCATGTATAAATATGTATTGTAACATTGAAAGGAACATAATGGAAAAGCAAGTTGGTAGTCCTGGTTTTGGGATCCAGGGGACAATCTCTGTGTATATGTGTTTTATGTGTTATGCTCTCACATTGTTTATTTTCTTTGTTTTAGAATTCGTATGTAGGTAATTTCTGTACGAGGTTAAAACCTACGCACGGTCCTTTATTTCGGCAATAACATAAATATGATTTTGACCTTAAACTAGGGCTTTGACCCTTTTACAAAGATTTAGACTAGAAATTCTTATGGTCCAGACTAAGATAGATAACTTGGCATACTTCTTTAACACATATATTTTTCCTTCATAACATGCTAGCTTGTTAAGGCTGCTCTTTTACCCAATGCTCTGATACCATGTTAATTTTTCAAGGATATCCTAAATTGATAATTACTACTTACGATTTTTTAGATTGATATTTTCATGTATTCATTTTCATCATAAAGTAATTACACATAATATCTTAACAAAATGCCAGTAGGATTGCAAAGAGAATCAAATAAGAGACACAAGAATTTACCCTAGGAAAAACCACACGGGAAAAAACCCAGCAACCTTTTCTTAGAGAAATCATTAAGTCCAAGAGAGATACATCAATTCAACATAAATTCAAACCCAACCCTGGTCACACCTGGTAAAATTATCCCTTGGATGAGTCTTAGATCTCTTTGTTTTTCCTCAAATCCACCCTTTGTTTTGCCTCAGATTCACCCTTTTGTCTTGCCTCAGACCCGTTCAATATTCTTCCTCGAGATCATCCAATGCTTTGCCTCAGATGGTATGAATTCTCTCGTTATTGATGGTGATTGAGATGTCTTTTGGAGGAGGTAGAATCCTTTACTTATACTTGTCTAGGACGCTGAATGGGTGTAACCATAGGGGCAAGCTGACCTAACTTCTTGAAGGGCCAACTTTGTGTTTCAGAGCCAAAACTTTAATATTTGAAATTCAAAATTTTCAAGCCAACATGAAGAACATGCATTACATTATATATTTTCAAGGGCTAAAACAAAATGGCATGAAGAACATGTCTTATATAATTCAAGGACCTAATCCATTAACTATGGTTAGTCCTCATGTCTTATATAATTCCTTCACCATCATGTTAATGGATTAGGTGTCTAACATGTCATGATTGTCTTAACTACCATAATTGAAACACAATAGAGGTCCACTTAAACATGGAGTGTTACAACCCAACACACATTGTTTCAAGGCTTTGTGTTTTTTAAGGATTAAATATGGGTTATGCTGATCGCTAGAAAAATTCCTCCACCAATAACAAGGGAGAATCGCACAATGGCGAGTCCAAGTTAGACTTACTCTCATTTGGTATAGTGATTTTCCACTTATATGTGGGTGGGCTCAGTTGCCACCTAAAATCTTGAAATCATGTATATATATATATATATATATATATATATATATGTATGAGAGATCAAACACAAGCAAAATAATTAAATACTGGGTTAAATGAAAGACATAAATCAACAAAGTATTGAATGCAAATCATATATATTTTTTTCAAGTAAATGGCTATTTGCAAAATATGATGTGGGTGGGCTCAGTTGTAAAATGTTGAAATCATATATATGTTGAGATCAAACACAAGCAAAATAATTAAATACTGGGTTAAATGAAAGACATAAATCAACAAAGTATTGAATGCAAATCATATATATTTTTTTCAAGTAAATGGCTATTTGCAAAATATGATATGTATTTGTGTATCCAATATAAAATATCAATTGAAGAAATAAATAAATCATGCAGAAAATTTAATGATTAGAATGAACATGAAAATTGCACAACTTACAAAATTATAGATTGTATAATAGCAAATTCACATTAAAAAACTTCCCCAAAGATATCTATCCTTCAATTTATCTTTCAAAATTTGGTAAAAACTTCAGAAGTATCAACCTTTTCTCTCTCGAAAGAACTTCCTTTTAACCTTTTAATACAATACATTCAATTTCCTCTTCCTTTCGAGCAATGATGTTGATGCAAGTTTAGGTTGTTGTTGTTGTTGTTTTTTTTTCCAAGGAGTTATAGTTGCACTGAGAGGTTCTCAATAGCCTAGAATGGGGGAGATGTTTTAGTGTGCGTAAATGAGTGTAAAATTTTAAGTGTTGATTCAACATGGAATATATATTGTAATGTCCATAAAATGAAGCATTTAATAAACCAACCTAAATTGATCTTAATTCTGGATCCATCAAGCATCAAGAGGGATCAAATCTCTCAAGGTGCAAACCTCTTTTTTTAGTGAAAAACTTGAGGAAAGGTTTGCACCTTGAGATATTTGATCCCTCTCGGCGCTTGATAGATATAGAGTTAATATGGATCTAGACTGGTCTAATTATTATTTTTTAACAAGATTGGTTTCTTATATTCATTCCAAAAATGAGAGGCTAAAAGACTTGGTACAATGCTCCTTGTTGATTGAGGAAGGAAATGAGAGTTGGGTTTTTTTACTATGTTTTATTTCTTTTACATAAGACGAATTGACTCCTACATTTCCTATGGCACTTACTTTGTAGACTCTAATAAATTGTTGCAACAGATATATGCATTTACATTTCATAGTTCACTAAAATGAGAGACAATACTAAAGAGGACAAGATGATCATTTTGATTGAAAACAAATTCCTATGAAGTATTTTGTGAATCTGATCCTCTCTATTCCTATTTCTCTTGATTGATAGATCTCTCTTCCTTTTGTGTGTGCACGCTACTACAATCATTGGAGCTAGGGTTCTTTGCAAATTTCTTTTCAACTACATCATGCAGTGAGTATAATACTTGCTCGATGTGGGAACAATGCTGGAAATTTTTATTAAGTGATTCTTTGAGGGATGTAGGTTGGTATAATAGTAATCCCATTTATGAATAACATCTTTCGTTCCACCTTCTTTGCAATGCTTTAACTTGGTCTAGCTCTACTTTTATAGTTTTCCAACGGGGGCAATGAGGATTCAAAGCCATAGGGTGGGGAGAAGAGAAAGGAGGGAATCAGGAACCGTTGAGTGCATTGTAGGAAGAAAGGGGAGGAGGTGGGGAAAGAGGGGACACACAAAACTTACACTATGACAAGGAATGCCATAGGGCAGGGGGCGCACAATGGAGGAAGGGGAGAGAAGCGTTGAGGGTAACTGCTCATCAATTAACAAATTGTTGCAAAGGAGGATGTTGCAAGGTCTATTTAAAAAGTTATGAGTGCAATACACAGGCATGAGGTCTCTTAGGATGGTCATGAGAATGATTGCAATATATGTGAATTGCAGAATAGGATATTTTACTTGGACATGTTAATCCACATGGGGATAGGCGATTTGTCCTTTAGATATTTGTTCGAGAACAATGAAGTGATGTATGTCATATTTTTTGGGTATTCGATTTGAAATGATCCTTTTTGAGGTCCTTTCTTACATGCGATCTATTAAGATTTCAAGGAATATGCTTGAGAAGGATCTCATTGTTGATCTTGGCTTTTCCTTGAGGTTTGTGACAAGCCTTGTTTGCCAAATCATTGGCCATGCCATTTTTTCTCTGTGGACGTGGTAGTAAGAGGCATCTCCCAAGTTCTTCATATGATTTTGAATTCGAGTCGCAATTTTCCCAAGATCTTCATTGTTGGGTCTCGTTCTCTTGACCATATATTGAATTAGAATGGATGAGTCTCTTATTACTATTGAATTTTTAAAGTCGGAATCACGGAGAATATGTGCACCCTGAAGGAGACCATAAGCCTCAAACCTGTTGTTTGTTTCATTTCTCAATCCCCACTCATAGGTTTGTTTCTATTCCTCTTGATCAAGGATGAACCTCTTGCTCCAGCTTGTTCAAGATTAGATTTAGATGCCCCATCGAAGAAGAGGTAGGGTCATCTATGATCTTTTAGTCAGTCCCTCAATTTTCTTATCTGTTACTCACACCTTCCAATTGACTATGCTAAGTCGGTTTCTCGGGGGAAGACAAATTTTGTGGGGTGTTCAATCCAAGTTGAAGCTAAACCATTTCCTTCAATTTGTAAGGAGTGAGTGTCGATTTTACTATTTCCTTTTGAGAGGATGGATTTTGTGGAGAGACTCTAGGTTTTAGCCATACCTTTCCTGCTTTTTGTCTTTTTGTTTTGGAAAATATATTTATTCCTAGCTAACCAAAGTTGCCAACATAATAATGTTGGGAGGCTTGTCCAAAATCATTTAAGAATTTTTTTTTGTTTTTGAAAGAATATGGATAGCTAGAGATGCTAAGATCGGAGTTTAGCTGAGCTTGAAGAGGCTCCTCATCCCTTGAACACAAAAGATAGATTGAGGGTCCTTGGATGCTTCGTTTTCTGAGTTTGTCTGCTGTAAGGATCTTCCCCTAATCATTGTCCAAATAAAGACTTTGATTTTGGGAAGACCCTCATATTTCAAAACAATTTTCTAGAGAGGCCAGATGAGTTGTTGCTCTTGATCTCCTTGAAGCATTTTGTATCCTATTTTAACTGTATAATATCTTCCAGTTGGGTTCCATTTGAATTTATCTTGCTTCCTAAAGCATATTGGAGTTTCTCTCTTGAGGTGTTGGAGAAGAAGATTCCATCGATGAAGGAGCTCCGGTGGAATTGCAGTAGATTTCCATCCTTCCCGTGTGTTGTCATGTTGATTCCAAGTTGATATTTGATCTTATTTTGCAATGCCTTACCTTAAAGCCAATTCTTGAGATGTTGGATGTTTGGAATGGATGTGAGTTTGGGCTTACCCATTATGCTATCATCCCAAATTTTTATTTCGTCCTCCCTTAGGAATTTTGGAAGTGTTGGCTTGAATAAGAGGTGGGTATTTTTCACATAGCTTCAAAATTTGCAAGCAAGGCCTATTAGGAATCTAGAAAATGAGGAGCTAGTGTCGAGAAGCATTGATTTATTTGTGTTCTAATACTTTCTTCCATCATGATTCTTCTTGTGTTATTAATCTACATATGATTTTTTCTCCCAAAGATGAATTCATCAATCCTTGTTGTCGAATAGATATCCCTCCTTTGTCATAAAGTGTTATTACTTGTTTCCAACTTACTAAACTGAACTTTTTTGTTTATGTTCTAACTACCTACCATAAGAGATTCTTTATGATAAACTCAATTTGCTTTTGAATCCCAGTGGGAGCTTACACAATTGTATATTGCTATAAGGGTAGAGCTATGAGAATTGATTCAATTCAGATTATTCTACCTGCTAGATTAAGCCATTCCATTCCCCATTGTTGGATTTTTATCTTCATTTTGTTTATAGCCTCTGTCCAAACCTCTGCTTTCATTGGGAATTTGGAGATTGGCATTCCCAAGTATTTAAAACATGTCAAGTCTGATTTGAAAGGGATGCCAAAAATTTGAGAGATGCACTGAAGGGTTTTGGGAGGAATATTCCAACCATATATACTACTCTTTAAATTGTTAAGAAGTCCTCCTGAGGCTTCGAGAAATTAATCCATAATGGATTTGAATCTTCTAGAAACGCTACAAGAAGCACCTCCAATTAATAAAGTGTCATCGACGAATTGGGAGTGATTCATGCTTTTAATTCCTCTGTTGTATTGAATTCCAATGAGGAGCACGCTTTGCCTATCTTGCTCAAGTTTTCTAATGAGAGATTCAACCATTATAATGTAAAGGAAAGGATAGAGGACAACCTTGCCTAAGACCCCTAAAGATTTGGGATAAATGCCCTCGTCTTCCTTTGATTAAAGGGACTATCCAAGACCTATGGATACAAGCTTTTATGAGGTCTATGAACTCCCTTGAGAAGCCTAATTTGTCTAGGACAACAAAAAGGAATGTGTGTCTAACCCTATCAAAAGTGTTTGCCATGCCTAACTTCAGGATGAATCATTGATATTCTCACGAAACGTTGGAGCGAATGGCTTCTTAAACTAAAAGAATAATGTTGACTATCTATCAATTAGGAACAAAGCCACCTTGATTTTCAGAAATCAAGCAGGGGAGGAGGATTTTGAGACGATTATCCAAAATCTTGGTTACGCTTTTGTAAGATAAATTTCATAGGGATATAGGTTTGAAGCGGTCAAAGGAGGTTGGCCTTGATTCTTTATGGTTAGGGCAAAAACCGTTGAATTTGTATTGCCTCCTATTTTGTGCTTGCGTTGAACCCATCGAATCATCTTGAGAATATCTTTATTGATGAGCTCCCAAAAAGAATGGTAGAAGGAAATGGTGAAGTCATCCGGCCCTAGAGCTTTGTTAGGGTGCAGATTCCATATCGCTCCTTGCAACTCTTCCTCCTCTACTAATTTGATTAATGTTGCATTTGCCTCTTTGTAAACAAATTTTGGAGTAGTTCTTAAAAAATTCTCGAAGTTTTTTGGCTCTTCCTCTGTTGTTAGTAATATTTTAAAATGTTGATGTGGCTCTTCTTTCATTTCATCATGCCCTTCAATATCTACATTCCATTCTCTCTTTATCACCTCTATGTGATTCTTAATTCTTTGAGATTTAGTTTGGTTGTGGAAGAAGGTTGTATTCTTATCGCTTGCTCGTATCCATAAGCTTCGGGAATTAATCCTCCAAATTTCATAGTCTTTCCTATTTGTTTGGTAAATATCCTAGTAGAGTTGTTTTTATTTGGATTGCAATTCCTTGGTGTCTTCTCCATTTTCCAGTTTCGCCTAAACTTGATCCAACTCTCTTTGAAACTCGATTTTCTTTTGCTTTGGCTCCTTATAGTGAATTCTAACCCATTATTTGAGTGCATTTCTGACCATATTTAGCTTGGTTTCCCATATATACCATGGTGATCCATTAATTCTCAATTTCCATGTGGACTGCACCAATTGCCTAACTTCTTTGATGGAGGACCACTGAGGATTGAAGTGGAAGGAAAGAGGTCCCATACTTGTGATTTCACCAAAGGTTAGTGAAATAGGCTTGTGATCTGAGGTCGTTATTGATTTTTTTTTTTGAAGAGATAGATTTTGTTCCTGAAATGAGACTGGAGTGAATTAAGAAGCGGTCTAATATTTCCTTTATATTTCCTAGACCTATTCTTCTGCTACTCTAGGTGAATTTGTTGTTCTTTGGAATAACATCCATTAAATTATGTTCTTGTATTATCTTTTCAAATTTGTCTCTGCTTGAATCAGGAAGGAAACAAACTCCTTATTTTTCTCCAACATTCATTACCATGTTGAAGTCCCCTCCAACTGTTATCCTTCGGTTGTCTTCTACTGCTACCTAGTCTGCTAAGGATTGCCAACATATTTCCATGTCTCTATAATGAAATGGAGCATAGACATTGAATATTGTGATTTCCCCCCTGTATTTTTTGTTTTTAAAGTCCACTTTGACCAAATGTTGATCTTTGTAAACTCCATTGAGTTTCATTATTATTTGACTCCACATAATGTAGATTCCTCCCGATGCTCCTCTTATGCTTTTTGCTACACCTTCAAAAAAATGTGTTCTTCAGATTATTGATGTTATTTTTTCCTCAATTAACTTGATCTCTTGGAGTAAAAATATTTTTGGACTTTTTGATATAATGAGATCTTTTTTATTGCATTTACTTTAGAGACATTCCCAAGACCTCTACAATTCTAGGAGACCCGATTAATTATTTACTTTGAGATGGGGTAGAAGTACCCTTTCCTTTCCATGCCTCGGTTTGCATGTCCTTGATTCCTCCTCCTATATCTATGTATGTATCCATTGGTTTTTGGCTTCCCATTTCCATATCCTTTTGAGTTGCTTCATCTCGTATCTCCTTATTTGATTTCCTTCCAAAAAATTGGGATTCTCTGGAGGGGAAAGTGATTCTTTGGATTTATTTCTAGTTAAAATCCTTGCAAAGGAAGAGGCTTGGGGGTTCAACGATGGGCAAGAAGAAGCAGGTAAGGGGATGAGAAGAATGGGTGGGGGAATATCAGGGAGAAGGAGAGTAGGAGGAACGACATTGTGTTGCTCCATCTCATCTAGCTAAATCTCACCATCTTCACAAGTTCTGGGGGGGTTCCAAAATGCAAGGGAATAGAGGGGATGGAAGGGTGAACATCAGATAGAGTAGGTCCTGAATGAGAGGCCGTTGTGGTCTTAGATGGTTTGTTCCCTGTATATGGTTGTTTCCCATTGCTCTTCTTGGGTTTTCGTTGGCTCCTCCACTGTTCGTTTGGAACATCTATTTGCAAAATGACCATATTCATGACATACCTTGCATTTAAACATGAGTTGTTCATAATCTAGTTGTTGAATATGCATCTAACTATCTACCTTGATCTTCACTGCCTCCAGTATCCCCTTTCTCTTGGCTCACTTTTGTCTATATATTTCTTGAATGCATTGTCGATTGCTTTTACTGAATTGCCTCCCCACCAATGGAGAGGGAGGTGAGGAATTTGAACCTAGACCAGAACAACACTGGGTATATCGAGTTTAGGATCGAAATTCAACGTCTATCTATTTAGATATAAGCCTTTTGTGTCCATAAATTATGACCCGTTTCTGAAGATCAAATATTGATATTCATTGGATTCAAAGTAGAAGGTAAAATAACCCCTACCACAAAAGCAAATAGAGATTTGACCTTGATTTTTAGCAACCCAGTTTCATTCAACCCATTTCTAAGTTGTTTTCAGAGAGGGCTAGAGTCTAGTGAACTGTGCAACCAATCCTCGCTCTATCAGAGAGAGAAGCTTTGGGAGGGATTTCTGAGGGCAACTCTATTTCCATGATTTCTTCAAGCTTCAGTACAAACTTGGAGATAGAAGGACACTCCTAAGGAGGCCCAAACGATCTAATCAAGTTGGAGAAGGCCTGGCCAGCAGGGTCAAGAGGGGACGTGTGAGAGGAAGAGCGATCTCCCTCCGAAGAAAGCTCTAGAGGGGCCATTGGGGGAGGATGACTGGCAACCAATGAGGGAAGCACCACAAGCGTGGAGGTAGGGGCTTCGCGCTGGAAGCAACAAACTTAAGTTGGCTTAATTATTAATAATTAGCAATAATAATATTTTATTTTATTTTTTTATTTATGTAATTTGACATAGTAGAAATGTTTTAATTAATAATTATAATTATTAATAGTTTTCCTTTTAATTTTTATTTCAAATTTTATTTTATTTTATTTATTTATTTATGTAATTTTACTAGGTCAAAATGTTTACATAATGTTACCTTACAACATTTCTTCCATACTCGACTGGAGATCACTTCTTGACGCAAATAATAATAATAATAATGATCAAACACATTGTCAACTCAATAAAAAAATTTAACAAAAATGTAATAAAAATTATTAAATCAATTCATTATGATGTAGTTTTCTTTTTATTAATAAAACTAATCCATAAATATAAATTAAATAGTTGAGAAGTATAAATAGGCATCAAAACACTTACATCACGATACATTTCACATTACAGAAATTTAAAGAAAAAGAATCTTAAAAATTAATTGAATTATAATTTTATTATTAATAATAATTATAAAAATAATTAATATATTAGTTAAACATATACACATTTAAAAAAACATCTAACAAGATTATTCACCATGGAGATTTACTTCACTTTACCATGGATATTCTTAACCTATAAATAAGTTTTGTTATAATACCACGAGTCAATATCACAGCTTACTGATTCCACATGACCAAAAAACCATCACTCATATTCATATGTGTTAAGGGATGAATTCCCCTAGGGTCTTTGGGTTGACACCCTAGCAGATCGGAGGTTGTCTATACAGAGAAACACACATTCCATACAGCCATAATGCTAATATAAGCAAACTATACTATAAGGGGCGTACTTGGGGGTCCTTCATTCGAGAAGATCCTGCCAGGGTCCAAAGCCTTTTGGAGTTCCTTTTGCTCCTTCAACCTACAAAACAATCAATTCAAGAAAGTACAACAGTATATGGACTAAACATCATAAAGAAATCATCTTCATAGTATATTGAAAGGTAGTTAGTTATGCAATTAAACAACCATTCATATATGAATCATAACATGGATATCATAAACATGAAGAAGATTTATATCAGGAACAAAGACAAGTGTTTCTTTTATTATAGACAAGTAAAGTACAGAAAGGAATAATTTCACCTGATTCGTCCTTTCGCAGGCTCCAAGCAGAACCGTCCTCCGGATTCGTCCAGTCTCAAGCCTTTAACAAACTCCTTCCATGACTTACTCCATGATATCTCAAGTAGTAGATAGACATCATCACACAAGGAAACAAGGGTTTCCTGTAAATGGGGGAAGTGCAGGAGGCACTAGGATCTTCAGACCTGGTCAGGGAAATCTCAGCATAGTAACCTTTCTCTCTCCTCTCTCCTCCCTTAGGCCTTCCCATTGAAGCCTTTTTATACTTCTCCCAAAGAAGTTTTTTAGTTGGGAATTCATTGGGAACAGTTGGGCCACGGGCACTAATAGGTAATGAGAAGGTAAAACCCAACGATCTCCACCCGAAATTAAGGAGATTTATTTTTTTAAGTGTTTTAAGACATATACGCAGGTTGGGTATACACAGACCCGCGTACGCACGCGTTTAGCTCAGGGCAATGTCGCGTATAGGAAATAAAACACTGTTTTTAAATTTTGGACTAGGTCTGGAAGGAGGGGTTGCCCTAGGCCATGAGTGCAGCATCACAAACATCAAGAGTGAGGTTTGGAGCTATAATAGATGCCCCCTAATATATGAGGTCAGAAGGGGTACATGATGGCCAAAATGTATTAAGCAAGTACATGGAAAGGAAATCTGTCAAAAACTGAGAAGGACTTCAGCAGAGTTCAGCCTACCAAGCCATACCCATGCTCAGAGAAAGTAAAGCATGTCCGCATATCAAGTACAAGCAAATCCACTAAGTATACAAGTATAAAGAACTGGAAAATACATAATGGATCATAAAGAAACACTGTCTGAGGCGGGCATACCCATGCTCAGAGAAAGTAAAGCATGTCCGCATATCAAGTACAAGCAAATCCACTAAGTATACAAGTATAAAGAACTGGAAAATACATAATGGATCATTTGATCACGATCTAACAAGTACATGTTTGAATATCACATATAAGAATGTCAATGATGCTGAAGAATGAACTGGATCATTGATATCAAAGACTGATCACAAAAGGTACCAAATGGACATGATGGAATAGGATGGTACTACACTGCAAACTCAGGTGCCAGCATATAGAATGTCGCCATGAATGACTGCAACATATAAGGTGGGGTGGTATCAACTAACAGCAACAGGAGCAACTGTCAAGTGAACCAATGAATGTTGATGCAACCTGAGGTCTTCATCGACCGTCGTGGTACATTTCTGAATAAATGATCTGAAGTCGACCATGTGAGAAATCGTTTGATTACCGGTCATTGATGTATACCATTAACAAACACGATACTACTCATTGATAATGATAATGAGCGTCAAGGTACCCATTACAATCTAACAAGTGTGAATGGATGAGCTGAAGTCGAACACCTGTAAGAATCTATCAATCAGCAGATAATGATGGTTTCCCACTGTCGATGGTGAAGGATCTGCCACTAATGACTGCAAACCCCAAGGTACTGCCAAATGGACTCTAGATCTTTGCCCCAGAGCAATGAGTCGAAGTCGATAGGGAAAGATCCGCTAGAAGGAAGGCATTAAGGCATCCTTCATCAATCTAGCGCGAGTGTAACTCGTAGGTCAATAATGTGGAAGGAATTGGACGAAAAAGATGTAGTAGCCCGACCGAAGTACGTTTCCGGCGTACACAAGATGTGACTAGCGCATGACAGAAACCCTCTGAACCAACCAATAATTAAAGTTGACAGAGAGGCGAGGTATCCACCAATAGGGTCAAATGGAAACCAAGGTACTGCACGAATCCCAATGTGTGATAATGTAAGTTGATGTCAAACACAAGGGAAACCACTCAGTCAAAGACCCATGATACTGATCGACATTGAGCACAAGGTGACCTATCAATAATGAAAATAGGGCCAGGGTGCAGTTCTAGGTCTGTCCTCAGAGCAAGATGTCGTCATCGATAAGGACAAGACCCACCAGCAAGAAGTTAATGGGGACCTTCTCAAACCGGCACGAGTAAAGGACCAATATAGCTGATGTGATGATAGACATGATATTGACAACCAGGGATGGCCGACTGAAAAATGAGTCAAAAGACACCGTAGAGAGGCTGACTTAGGCTAACTTCCCTTTCATAAAAGCACGACTCAATGTGACTATGTGGCAGCATATGATGACTTTGTATAAGCTCCTTGTGCAGGAGGCATGAATGAACCCTCCATATGATTGGAAGAGATAACCAATCGGGGAGAACTGACTCAATAACAAGGTTGAGGTGTGCCTAGGTCAAACTAAATCCCGCCCAAACGGAGGAGACTTTGTTTTGAGTGCTTCGTTTAAGGGCGACACGACTAACTCTAGCTACCAACAATAAGTGGAAATATTGTCCCATTCCCACTCTTTTTTTGGAATATATAATTTTTTGTCTTTTTCTTTAAGCTGGAAAAAGAATAAAAGAATGCTATAGTACAGTGGAAAGAACGAGTGTCGGTGAAACAGATGATCTAGTTCCTAGGATTGGAACGTTCCTATGCTCAATGCAGGGAGGTGAAAAACTGGTCAAAGACACTCAAAGGTGTGTTCCTTCCACGGATCAAGGTGTGTCAAGTTGCAGAAGGCAAGGGCATGCAAGTTTGATTTTACAGTAGTCATGGTCAAAAGTTGGCTTAAACACGAGTCCAAGTGAAGCCAGCTTAAGGCCAAAAGGGTGCAAATGGTCAAAATGCAATGCAGTAGTACAACTCAACACAAAGGAGCCTCTAGGGTATAAGGCCAGAACGAAGCGAAGAAGCAAAGAGGAATGAGTCTTCATCGCATAAGTCATGGCAGGACTACAGAGGACTCCCGAGCCTACTCAGATCGGAGCAGCATGGGCAACAAATGTCAGTGAGGTGCTAACTATGATGCCCATGTAAAGGATGGCTTCTACCATCGTGTCATGATTTAAAGAATCGGCGAGTGAAAATGGCTTGAGAACCATAACACGATGGGATCGACCCTACGGCAAGTGTATCGGCAGGTGAAGGCTAGTATGCATAATGCAACGGAAAAATGGTGTCCCTAACCTATATGCCAGTGAGAAAACGATACCTGCCATGACGGGTTAGCAGTTATGGAACCGTCTCAAAACTGTCGAAAAATGTCTAAAATGTCCTGAAAATCAAACCTTTCTCGACATTCCAAGCTCCCAAGTTAAAAGTTACATGAGACCAAACAAAATTAAGTTTTGAAAAAATTTTGCATTTTCAAAGCCTATAAAAGAGTTTTTGGACTCACCATTTTCACCATTTGAGCTTGAGAGTAGAGGAGAGGAACAAAAGAAGCAACTTTTTCCATACGCCAAATTCAACCGTTCAGATCCTTCCAAAACCACCAGGTAACTTCTATACTTGTCTTGCATTCAATTGTGACTAGTTTTATAATTTTTAATTTAAGTTTTACTGGTTAATTCTTTGTCAAAAATTTCACCGTGGTGTATATGTGGGTTGGGTATATGAAACCCGCGTACACGCCGGCCCTACACGCGACTGTGTGTAAATGGACCCGTGTATACGCCGCGAACATTTCAAACAAAAAAACTAACGGTTTAAAATCATTTTTTCTTCAGGATGCCAGTCACTTGGCGATAAAGAGAGCATACCTCAGTGGATGATAAGGTCATGAATGATCCCAATGCTTTCGATGCCTTACGGGGATGTGGTTTGCTAAAATTCTTCAAATTGCCAAATATGTAAGCAAACACACGCCTGCTTGAGATGCTCATTCACTACTAGAGCATCGAGGATGATTTGTTTATGATTGACCAGATGCCACTCAAGATAGAAGTGGAAGACATTTATTTCATCACAGGCCTTTCCTGAAGGGGAGAGGTAGTATGTTCCAGGGGCAGGACACGAGGCAGTCTCTCGATCGAGGACTACGTACATATATATTGCCCGGGACATCCAGAAAAGGTTGGAAGTCAAATTCCAATCAAACATGTGGATAGTTTATCGCTGAGGATAATCCTGTTTACTATAGCTACAGTAAACGGGTCAGCTTCATTGCACCAGGCATCATGGCTAGCCATGAGCTTGGCGGTAGATTGTTTGACCATTGTATTTGACTGGTGTACTCCTCTTCTGGCCAACCTGAAAAGCCAGCTAACTTCCATCAAGAGAGGGCAGACCAAAACTTCGAATATGGCACTATTTTGTGTTCTTTCCTTTTTGAGAGGGTCCCAGCACTTCGTCCTAGAGTGCCACTTTCAATCAGCACCCCACGAGATCCACGCATGGGCCGGTGGGCTGACTTGATGAAACGTATAGGAGTTGGGGATGTCCCACAGACTGCATTTGACGATGACTTCTTCTCCTGGTGGGAGCAGCAGATCATTGCCATAGATGACTACCCTTATGCCGGGTTGGATTTCCGAGGGGATCCCGATCTAGTATTACTACTGATCGTAGCATGGGGCGACATAGGTAAGTGTTTTTTTTTATGATTTTTTGTTGTTGTTGTGATTTTTCAAATATAATAATGAATTTTGAAAAATGTTTTTGAGAGGATTCAAATGATTAATTTTATGATCATGTTCCAGATATTGGGCCGGTACGACCAAATGAGTTCCCACGGCACAGACGTCGCGGCCGAGGGGCCGAAGAGGCAGCTGCAGACACAGTGCGACTGTTACACACAGTTCAGCAACTGTTATGAAACCAGCTCAAGAAAAGATAGAAAAGATAGATCAACGCTTAGAATTCAGCCTCTTCGAGGGGGCAACCTCCTTTACATTACATAAATGATCCAGGTGGATATTGGTGGCCACCTGCCAAGTCCACCTGGACCCCCACCATTGTCTTTCTCAGCATTTTTTAGTTTCCTTAATTGTAGCACAACTTACTATTTTTAGCAGTTTTTCGGGTCCTGAACTTCTGGAGCCGTTTTGAGGCCCTAAACGACGTTTTTTTTGGAATCTGGGGGCAACATGGGTCCATGGACCGATGTTGCCCTTCCCAAAGTGGTAGTTCTCGGATAGATCTTTCTAACGAGCTATCATACGCGTCAAACGGAGATCGTATGCCAAAGTTACGACCCCGGGAAATTGATGTACCAATTTACCCAAACGGGGCCCACAATTTGGCGTTTCATCTTCTAGGGTTAGGTTTCTGGATGTGAAGGGTTTTCCATTGTTTCTCAACAATAAATAGGCCTTCGAGCCTCATTGTAATACAGTTTTTAGAACAGAGGCATGTAGCCATCACATCTCTTCTCAGAGATAAGCTACCATCGCCCTAACTAGTTTATTGCCATTTCTGTTTGTAAGCATATTTCAGTATTTTCCATTAATGAAATGAAGTATTATTTCCGCTGCATCTTTGTGTATATGGTTATCTCTGTAATTTGTTGCGTTCCTGTTTAAATCCGGATCAGTGGTATCAGAGCGGTCTGCTTTTTCTCTGTTTTTCTTTGCATGTCCCCAACAAGGTCGGGATATAAGGAGTTAGGGCTTGAACTGGTTGAACCTTTGCAAGACCAGCCTCGCAAATCCCGACGGCCTCCCATGGCGGACGAGAAGAAAGACGAGGGGGCAGGAGATCCCATCAAAATCTTGCTCGAAGAAGCGCTCGAGCGACAACGGAACGCGATGATGGACAGCTTTGCGCAGATCCTTCAGCGGCTACCCAGAAGCGGCGCATCGGCTTCCAGCAGCTCCTCTGGAAACGCCACACCCTTTAAGGTACAAGTTAATTTTGAAATCCCCATATTCGAGGGTCAGATAGACGCCGATGCCGTAGATAAATGGTTAAATCTGCTAGAGGGTTATTTTTCTGTTCATGAATTTTCGAGTCGGGAAAAGATTGTTTTTGCTCTTCTCAAAGCAGCCCCCCACGTCAAGGACTGGTGGGAAACCTACTGCGAGCAGAAGGATGAAAGTACTGGCTCACTATTTTCAGCCGCACCCACCTGGGATTCGTTCCGGGATGCCATCAAGGAGCAGTACTACCCTGTCGGAAGCTATGAGGATGAATACATAAAGTGGACCACGCTGCGGCAGGGAAGGGACCAAGACGTGCCGGAGTTCACCAATCTTTTCCATACCCTTCGCACAAAGTTGGGTATCAAGGATTCGGAGCAACATTTGATACTCAAATACCGTGGCTGCCTGCACAAGTACATCCAGGAAGAAATACAGTTCCTAAACATCCCCTCGCTCGGCGCAGCATACCGGTATGCCGTCAAGGTCGAGCAGAAGTTTAAACAAAAGAAGCGAGACTTTGGATCTGCGAATCCAAAGCAGGGGAAAGGTGCCCCTAAACCACAGAACAAAGGACAAAGCCAAGGCGGGACAGCCCAAGACAACCAGCCGAAGCTGCAAGCAAAGAGCAACGCCGCGAAGCCGAGAAAGGACACTGGAAAATGGTGCGAGTTCCATAAGAGCTCCACTCACAACACAAGTGAGTGTCGGGCCAAGCAGTCACTGGTGGCTGAGCTAAAGGTTTCAGAATCAGATGCATGTTCCGACTCTGAGTCAGAACCCGATAAGGGGTATGAAAAAGGGAAGCAGATCATTGATGCGGATCCCAGCGCCACTGTTGCTACCGCAAAGATCCAGAAAAATGAACCCGAAGATCCAGAGGAGGAGGAGCGTCTCTTCCACTCCCAGATGTGGGTAAAGGGCTCCCCGATACAGTTCATTGTTGATAGCGGGAGTCAAAAGAACCTCATTTCGGCAGAGGTCGTGAAGCGGTTGGGCTTACCGACCACAGCACATCCACAACCATACACCATTGGGTGGCTTCACCAAGGGCGAGATCTTCGCGTGAGCCAGCAGTGTCGCCTTCCATACAACATCAAGCCCTTCACGGATGAGGTATTGTGTGACATTGCTCCCCTTGAAGTTTGTGATGTATTACTAGGACAACCATACTTGTGGAAGCGACATGCTGTGTATGAATCAAGGCCCCGTGCTGTTATTATTACATTGGGAAATAAGTTGTTCAGGATACCAGAGGTAGCACCACCTGCCGCCATCTCTTTGATTACTGCAAAACAATGCAGTAAGATCATTTCCAAAACCAGGAAATTTGTTTTCCTGATGATACGCCCTCAAGGGAAGAAGAAGACAGTGGCCGCGGCCTCCAAACGGGGTCCCTCTGCACGGCAGCTACAGATGGACAAGATTGTGGAGGAGTACGAAGACATCTTCACCTCCCCGGCAGGGGTTCCTCTGCACTGTCAAGTCAAGCACTCCATCGATCTGACCCCAGGTGCGCCGCTACCCAATGGACCAATTTATCGGCGCTCCGTTCTGGAGAACAATGAAATCAAGAGGCAGATTCAGGAGCTCCTGCAGAAAGGTCACATCCGTCCGAGTTCTTCGCCCTGTGGGAGCCCGATAGTGTTGGTACAGAAGAAGGATGGGACGTGGAGACTCTGTATTGACTATCGGGCGCTGAACAAGATCACTGTCCGTAATAGGTACCCGATCCCGCGGATTGATGACCTCCTAGACCAACTAAAGGGGGCGAAATATTTCAGCAAGATCGATCTGAAGTCAGGATATCACCAGGTACCAATTGAACCCTCAGATGTGTGGAAGACTGCCTTCAAATCCAAGGAGGGCCTCTTCGAATGGTTGGTCATGCCTTTCGGATTGACGAATGCTCCTGCAACCTTTATGAGGCTAATGGATGACATCTTGCGGCCATTCACCAACTCCTTTGTAGTAGTATACTTGGATGACATTCTGATCTTCAGCCAGAGTTGGGAAGAGCACCTCCACCACATCCGACAGGTTCTCCAAACACTGCGGCAACACAAGCTATGTGCCAATTTGGAGAAATGCACTTTTGGCATGACCGAGGTTCAGTATCTGGGATACATCATTGATGAACAGGGGGTGCATGTCGATCCAGCCAAGGTCCAAGTCATTCGGGATTGGCCCTCTCCAACCACTCTAACAGAGCTCCGCAGCTTTCTAGGTCTTGCCAACTTCTACCGCAGGTTTGTGTTGGGATTTTCTCATATTTCTTGGCCCTTGAGTCAAGTCACCAAGGGCGGGGCGAAAGCAAAATTCTTTTGGTCTGAATCTCAACAGAAGGCATTCAGGGAGTTGAAGGATCGCCTCTGCACGGCACCAGTGCTCGCGTTACCAGATTTACAACAACCATTTGAGGTCGAGACAGATGCCTCTGACTATGCTATTGGGGCAGTCCTTACTCAACATGGACATCCAGTGGCATATCACAGTGAAACACTTTCAGACACAGTCCGGAAGTACCCCACTTATGATAAAGAGATGTATTCCATTGTACAGGCCTGCCGACAATGGAAGCATTACATTTTGGGGAAGGAAACGGTCATCCACACAGACCACCGACCTCTGCAGTTCATACAGACCCAAGGGAAATTGCAGAATGATCGCCATCAGAAGTGGTCTACATACCTGCAACAGTTTCACTTGAATATCAAGTATAAAAAGGGCAGCACCAATAATGTTGCAGATTGCCTCAGTCGACCACCGATCATGGCGCTAACCACCGTGCTCAACTCTTGCGGGCACGAGACTTCTGATTGGCCACTTCTCTACAAAAGCGACCCAGAATTCGGCCACACATACCAGACACTCTTGGAGGGTCGGCAGGTTGCAGATTTTCACCTCCAGGATGCCCTATTATGCCACCTCGGTCACCTTTGTGTTCCTTCAAGCGAGCGTGCCAAGATGATTTGGGAAGCACACTACAGTCGGGCTGCTGGGCATTTCGGGGTCGAGAAAACAGTGGCAGTACTGCAAAACTATTTCTATTGGCCGAATCTTCGACAGGATGTTGGGAAGTACATCCGATCATGTACTGCCTGTGCCATTGCCAAACCGACCATTAAGAAGCAAGGCCTCTATACCCCGTTGCCTACCCCTAGTCGACCTTGGGAATCCATCTCCATGGATTACATGTCAGGCCTTCCTTCCACTAAGCATGGAAATGACTGTGTTTTTGTGGTCGTCGACAGGTTCTCAAAGATGGCCATTATGATGGCCTGCAAGAAGAATATCACAGCAGAAGCCACTGCTAAACTCTTCTTTGAACGAGTGTGGGTGCACTTTGGGATCCCACAGTCTATCATCTCAGATCGGGACAGTCGGTTTCTCAGCACATTTTGGTCCAGTCTCTGGTCAATGCTGGACACCAAACTCACGAAGTCCACAGCCTTCCATCCTCAAACTGATGGCCAGACAGAGGTTGTCAATAGGATGATTGTGCACATTCTGCGCATGTATAACTCAAAGCATCCACGCACATGGGACGAGAGCCTCCCCTATGTTCAGCACAGCTACAACCGAGCTCTTCACAGCTCCACTGGCCATAGCCCTTTTCAGGTGGGTTTGGGATTCCAGCCACTATGCCCCATTGATGTGGCCATGCCACTTGCAGCTACTCACATGAATTCAGCTCATGTCCAGTCCGAAACAGATAAGGCCACCAGCTTCATTGAGCGCATCCAACATATTCGCCAGCAGGTCCATGACATTCTTGAGAAATCAAATGCCAAGTACAAGCAGCGACATGATCAACATCGGGTGCCACACAAGTTTCAGGTGGGCGACAAAGTCTGGTTGCATTTGCAAAAGGAACGCCTTACTGGAGCCTATCGGAAATTGAGACCACTCCGATATGGTCCTTACACCATTACTAAGGCTATGGGAGACAATGCATTTGAGCTCAGCATTCCCCCATTCCTTGGCCTGCACCCAGTGTTCAATGTGGACCGCCTTCGGCCATACTTTCCACCATTGCTAGACACATCCGACATTGCAGAACAGCTCAAACCCACAGAATTAAATCCAGATTGCATGGAACAAGCTGCAACTGATCGGATCATGGACACACAGATCAAGAACACTCGCCAACAGAATATCCAACTGTATCGAGTTGTCAAAGCAGGCCAACTCCTTCAGCAGGGCAAGTGGCTCACCAGGGAACAAGTTCAGCAGAAGTTTCCTCATCTCATGGAGGAGCTCAACGCAATGGGGACCATTGCTTCCTAAGGGGGGAGGAATGATCCAGGTGGATATTGGTGGCCACCTGCCAAGTCCACCTGGACCCCCACCATTGTCTTTCTCAGCATTTTTTTTCCTTAATTGTAGCACAACTTACTATTTTTAGCAGTTTTTCGGGTCCTGAACTTCCGGAGCCGTTTTGAGGCCCTAAACGACGTTTTTTTGGGAATCTGGGGGCAACATGGGTCCATGGACCGATGTTGCCCTTCCCAAAGTGGTAGTGCTCGGATAGATCTTTCTAACGAGCTATTGTACGCGTCAAACGGAGATCGTATATGCCAAAGTTACGACCCCGGGAAGTTGATGTACCAATTTACCCAAACGGGGCCCACAATTTGGCGTTTCATCC